>OU342638.1:4299846-5757813 GCA_910589415.1 Malachius bipustulatus | reverse complement strand
CACCTACGCCACACCCACTAGGTAATAAACTTTGACAACACCAACACCATATTGGTATCATTGTTTAGTTACTTCAACAAATTGAGAGATTCTGTTCACTGTTAACTGATATTCACCCCACAATCAATTTACACTCTTATAGAATATTACAGAATACATACAAATACAAATACATACACGCAAATATCCTACATAAACGATGTCGCTTAATATACATCATAAAAAAAACTTTGTAGACACACTTTGGAAGAAATATTAAATTCGAGGTAGCCTACTTTATAATAAATTTTGTATTATAATTAACTAAGGAATACACTGTGTTGACTAAGGAACAGCAGAATATGCAAGCAAAGAGTAGAGAAATAATTGAGAACCTCTCGTACATTTAGCAAAGCAAAAAAAAAAAAAAACTAACGCTCATGGTGAGGTTAAACTAGTTAAAATTCTGATCAAATTAATTGGAAAATCAAAAATGAAGTCAAGCATATCTTCTTAAATAAGCTAGAAATAAAATATTGAGAAAGTAATAGAATGAAACTTAATAGATATACTCTTTTTTGGTAAGGGTCCTCTGAAAATATTAATATCCTCTATTAGTAGTTAGTTTGTGTACAGACTGACTGCAGGATTATTTCTGCACTACCCTGCATGCATTTACTATTCAAGACAACACCCTGTATATACATGTTAGATTTATGTATAATTATTGTGAATAAATTACTAAAATCTTTGCTACCATTATTAACAAATTTCGTTCGAGAACTAGGGTGGAAGTTACGGAAGTTCGAGCAAATAATATCCTAATAACAATAAATTCTCCAAATATACATAAACTAAACAAAAAAAAAACTTAACACTGTACATAATACATACAGGTAGCATAAAAATGTGGACTAATATAAATGCGTTTCTATATTGCAAACATAATATTATGTACATGAAAAAATATAAATAAAATGCACAGAATGTCAGCATCTCGTTCATATTATGCACCTTGTCATTCTCATAAAAACTCTCTTTCGCCAAACAGAACTGTCGGTAGGTAAACTGTTTAGCAGTAGTTGGTGCATGATTTCCAGGACATTTCATTATTAGTCAAATTAGGGTACGAAATCATCTACAAGACAATCTACAATTTACATAAAACCATCCAAAGTAATTACAGTGAAATTTGAGTGCATAATATAAAATATGTGTTAATTGTTGTCTGAAGATTCTTGTTATCAAATCGGTAAAAAAGTAAATGCTTATGTCTTTTCGGAATTCATGTACTATGAAGGTTAGTTCATGTAATATTATTTCGCTCTTAGCTTGAAAAAATTAATCTTCCCTTGCATGTAAAACTTGAATGGAATAATCCGAATGATGCCAAGGGAATGAGTTATTTCTAATTGACATTACTTTATATCTTCAAATAGGTTTAGTGATAGGTAGACATTTCTTCACAGTGATTTACTATCTAAATTGTCCCATCAAATTAGCCAAATCTCAATGGTAAAGTTCGTTTTGTGGAGTTCAAATTTAAGGCATTTTTAATTTATCAACAATTGAAACTGCAAAAGTTAAAAAAGATCAGGTTTTTTGCCATAAAGTTTTAATTGTGGCAAAATGAAGCCATCTGCCAAAGATTTCTAGGTACCATTAATTCACAAAAATTTAACACATTAAGAGAATGCTGCAATTACCATAATTACCTTAACATTAAAGAAATTTCTCTTTGTAGAGAATTTTGCAAACTTGAATAATTTTTACAAAGTTGCTTAGTTTTGATACAACTTATTTCCTTACATTGGACATTGTGATAGACGCATATGATGGACATTGTCATAGTATCAAGTGGAGCATTTCCACTTGATTTAATTTGATATTTCTTAAGGCATCATAACAAAAATAATATTACTTGATCATACTGTACATAATTATCTTCAACTATAGATCATCTTCGGTTATTCTATCATTATTTGCAGCGCAAACTCTTTTAAAAGCTGTCAGTAGCGTCAGTCTTGTATTTTTTATGACATTAATTATTATTATTTTATGACAAAAAATCGAGATACAACAATAATTGACCCTCGTCATTGCAAATTCACACTTTCACTACGCAATTTACAAGTAAACCGGCATCAGGATCTGTAGTGATTCTCACCAGAACAAAAATTGAGCAAAAACTATTTCTGTTATTGTGCTGAATAATACTGTTATTCTGTTTGTTTTTTGAAATTTACAATACTGTACACCTCCTGGTTTCTCATCTCATTCTGCTGTAGATCAATACTATTCTATATAAGCGAAAGAGCATTCAGGATGTTCAAAATTTAAATGGAGTCATACTAGTATTTTTATTCTTTAGAAATAGGAAAACTCAAGAAGAGGCACAGAATTACCAAGAGATTAGACACCGAAACGAAATGAAATTTATTCGATAATCAATAACCCCATTTAAACGGGACACCCTGCACGAAATACCTTCATAACAAGAATGGAAACTCCTTAGCTTAAAAATTAGTGTTCCAGCTGTTCCGACCTACGAGGTGACCCGTTCGCCGTTCAACTTCGCCGTCTTGAGTTTCTTGGTCTGTTTCTGGTGCTCGGCGGCAAAGTCCCTCTCGGTTAGGTCCAGCCTTGATATGTTGTAGATCAGGTTCTCCTCCGATAAAATCTGCAAATAAAATAAAAAATAACAACCTTCAGATTGGTCTGATGTACAAAATACTCTTCTTTGCCAATATACCACTTCTATGTAGAAGTGAAATTCGGGTTTAGGAAACTTCAGGAGTTTGATTTAATACCAGAGTCGAAAAAATCAGGTAATGCTACTTTGGTTAGCACAGTAAGAAATAGTAGAGGCTTATGAATCTGGTGACTATAGTTATTATTAGGGCTACCCGTGCGGTTGAGTACCCATCGGGCGCGTCCCCAGGTGGCGGATAGGGGAAAGGCCTTACAATGAGCGTAAGTGAGTAAGGTTAGCAGTGGTGATAAAGCTTGTCGGAGGTAAAATTCCAGACTGGTAGCTCAAAGCCCTGCCGCGGACCACCTCCCCCAACCTAGTTGTCGTGTCGTGACTAAAGGTCTGCACAGGGGTTATAACGATGCCGGAGAACGTCCGAACGTGGACTCTCCGAAAGACCGTAAAACTGTTGTCGAGATTATATCTCGCGAACAGAGGAATACGGGGGTCTAGGCTTTACCGCCTGGACCAAAAGGAGACAACCTTTAAAAACCTAAATCCTACAGCGGGGACCCAGGCTAAAAGGATGCGTGGCTGAATAGTAGATCAGTCCCTTCTGGATTCAACCTCGAAGAAGTGGCGCACCTTCGAAAATAAATGCCTACCATACGTATGGAGCTCTGCGTATGGTATTTCTTTAATAGCTCCATTACTCGTGGGCCATATGGACCAAGACACACCTAATTCAATGCAGACCTTACCTAAACCTAACTGGGGTGCTGGTCAAGCGACTAGGTGGGTAAAGGGCAGAGGGAGCAGAGAAGACGTAACTGAAAAAGCTTAGTAAACACCGGCTGAGATGGGCAGTTGGACTTCTAACAGAACAATGCCCACTAATAAAACGTGGATCCTTTTGGACAGAAAACCTGACACAAAAGGCCAATAACTAATTTTCCTCATGGGAAAAAACCTAAGGGAGAAAATAGAGCAACTTCAATGCAGACCTTACCTAGGCCTAACTGGGGCGCTGCTCCAAGCGACTAGGTGGGTAAAGGGCAGAGGGAGCAGAGAAGATGTAACTGAAAAAGCTGAGTAAACACCGGCTGAGATGGGCAGTTGGACTTCTAACAGGACACTGCCCACTAATAAAACGTGGATCCTTTTGGACAGACAACTTGACACAAAAGGCCGATAACTAATTTTCCTCATGGGAAAAAAACCTAAGGGAGAAAATAGTGCAACTTCAATGCAGACCTTACCTAGGCCTAACTGGGGTGCTGTTCAAGCGACTAGGAGGGTAAAGGGCAGAGGGAGCAGAGAAGATGTAACTGAGCAACTTCAATGCAGACCTTGCCTAGGCCTAACTGGGGAGCTGTTCAAGCGACTAGGTGGGTAAAGGGCAGAGGGAGCAGAGAAGATGTAACTGAAAAAGCTGAGTAAACACCGGCTGAGATGGGCAATTGGACTTCTAACAGGACACTGCCCACTAATTACACCTCTCAATAATAGGAGTGAAAAATTACAGGAGATGCGGGGAGGGGGAGGAAACCCCATACCACCTAACAAGCACCCATTGGACTCATACTGAAATACTTTCGGGAGATGGGACCGATGAGATAATTATCCAAAGGGGTACAATAAGCACAAGCTTCAGTACAAGGGCTTTGAACCTACCCTAGAAGTAATAATAATATTATTAGGGCTAAATCAATCTACTACTTGATCCTGGCAATATGTATAAATTAATCAGTTGACTTTTGTTACATTTTCGAACAAATTCGATTTTGAAGATATGATCTGTCTGGCAAACACTGTAATAAGACTGACCTCATATCATATTTCAAATGACTCTTCAAGTCTGCCAACAGTGTAATTTAAACCTCTTATTCTGGCAAAGATGCATCAAATATTTGGTTATAAAATACAACAAAATACATAAGCAGTTGGTTTGCCAACTTGAAATGAAAGTCTTCAACATTATCACTTATTGTCAATTGGGTTCAAAATAATCGCTTTCTTGGTAGCATAATCAACTGCATAATCCTTTTTCGTTTTGGCCTATTTCACTGGACCCCCCTCCCCCCAAATTTTTCTGAATAAGATACATGTATTTTAATATACCAGCCCCAGGGCAAGCATTTTGATACCTAAAAAGGGTAGCGTGGGCAACGGTCAGTGGAATTAAAGAGAGACGGATAGAGTTACAAAGGGTTGTGTGAGTATAAAAACACCAGCGCTGGCTCGCTCGAGATCACTTCTGTAGATGACTTCTTTTCGATTCTTCTAATACTTTGGTGGATTAAGAACACACTCTCCACTCTTTTGGTTTGATTTGTTCATTTATTTGATTTTGGTGGATTGGGAATACACTCTCCGCTTGTTGTTGTTTAATTTGTTTATTTAGTTTGACTCGGGTGGATTGAAAATACACTCTCCGCTCTTCTTGTTGTTTAATTTGTTTTACTTGTATTTATTTTTGTGCCGGTGGATTGAGAATACACTCCCCACTGATTTTGTTTTACTCATCTAAAATTATCCTACCGCCGTTGTATAGGGATAGGGAATCGAGTCTCCTCCGGTTTGTCATCTGACTGTCGATTACAGAATAAGCCGCTTACTTTATTCCTAGCACCAGCATCGCTGAAGACATCGCCAAGGAAGCTTCAACAGGTTTTTATAAACAAGGGTATCGTATTTATTTATTCACTCTGACAAAAATCCCCTTAGTTAGAAATTATAATTAATTATTTTTATTTCAGAAGCGTGTAAGTAGGTAAAAGTAAGGCTAGCAAAATTGTATTTATTTGTAACACAATAACAAATCTTCCTAAGCGGTTCCGACGGCACCGTCATTCACAATTCATCGACATTGTAGCCAAATGTCTCCCTCTCTCAAAGTCAGAAGGAACAGGTCTGCTTGAAATCATTTCAGTCATTCAAAAGTGTTAGGTTAAAGCAATCAGGAAAGAATTGAGATGTCTCAAAAACAAACAACAGGCCAAAACAAACAGATAGGTAGAAACAGAAACAAAAGACATGTCACCTCACTAACCAAGGGAAGTTTAACTTCATTTCTAGTTTGTTGCATCAATTTGTACCTCATTTCGAACTTTGACAACTAAAAACCTCAGAAACGCAAAACAACAAATTCAAAAGAGGAGGTTTACATGAAAAGTTGGAGTAGCATACTTATAACATTAATAAGGACAAATGAAGGGTTAAAACCAAAACAAACAAAAAACAAACAAAACCCGAGTTCCGTAATGTCAGAGCATAGCCTTTTACGGTAAACTCAGATCCAAAGTGATCAAGATATTTTCTTTCAGCAGTTGCGCGAATGCGAGAGAGCCTTCAGTGTTTTTATTATTGCGTAAGTCGCGTAAAACCG
The DNA here is from genome assembly GCA_910589415.1 of Malachius bipustulatus. Taxonomy (NCBI): domain Eukaryota; kingdom Metazoa; phylum Arthropoda; class Insecta; order Coleoptera; family Melyridae; genus Malachius; species Malachius bipustulatus. The sequence continues at coordinate 5,751,754 of OU342638.1, read as the reverse complement.
ATGTTCACTTGAACAGAGTGGCCTGAGGGAGAAGGTCAGTGGGATGCTGCCTTCGTCTCTTGTAGGTTCTGGTAATTTCTCTTGGTAAAGCTTACCTGCAAATTGATGACTTAGTCAAATCAGGAAACAATGAGAAACAGTAAAACCACAAGCTTGAAATTGAAGTAAAACTTGCCCAATTTGGCAACACCGTAAGTCTCAAAGACACCCAAACACCCGACGAAGGGAAATCACCAAACCATTCAATTCTTTTCAGGTCAGGAATTTCTACGGCAACCCTCACACACAAAAGCCAAGGCAAACAGAGAGTAAGATGATTGAAATGACTCAAGCAGGTCCTTTTCAAACCAGCTGCAGGAACAGCGTCGGAAGGTCTAAATAAATGAATGTAAATTAACTAAAAAGAAATTATTTAAGGTAATTTAAGATTCATTGTAAGGAATGAACTGATATCCAGTGTGAAATATAGATGAAATAGTGATATCATTTGATTCTTTAATTTTAAAGGAAGTAATTTTGATCACACAGGTATTTCTTGACTCCTGAGCTTTTGCATACCCTATCCGAGAACCGAGGGTGGCTACAAGAAGAAACGACACAACGAGGTAGGGTCCTGGCTGCTTTTTCTAGACGATCATCGAGGGTAGGGGGGGTGGTTGTTACAGTATAATATACGAGGGTAATTTGAAAAGTTTCCGTCCTTACCGACAAAGAGTCATGGTGCATTCAAGTTCTCTTGCGAACCAATAGAGGGCCTTTACATATGTATGCCATAAAAATTTCAAGGCATTCCGATCAGTACAAAACACATGGTACCCTTCCAAAGTTGACAGGTGACGTTTGTTAACGACAATGGATAAAATCGAGTATCACGCGGTGATAAAGTTCCTGTATTTGAAAGGGAAAAAAACTCGGGAAGTGAAAGAAGAGTTAGACTCCGTGTATGGTGAATCGTCACCCTCATTTACAACCGTGAAACATTGGGTGGCCGAGTTCAAACGCGGTCGTACAAGCATTTTTGACGATGAACGTTCTGGTCGTCCAAAAACTGTTTCCACGGAAGATATTGTCAGTTTAGTGCACACAACCGTGATGGAAGATCGCCGATTAACCATTAGGGAAATTGCTGAGGCTTGTGGGATAGAACGGGTGCATAAAATTTTACATGAAGATTTATGCATGAGAAAATTATCCACGCGATGGGTGCCGCGTTTGTTGACGATTGACCAAAAGCGCGTACGGATGGACATGTCGCGCGAAACTCTTCAGCTGTTCCAAAAGAATCCTACTGAGTTTTTGCGCCGATTAATTACTGTCGACGAAACCTGGATCCATCACCATACTCCGGAGACTAAACAACAGTCAATGCAGTGGATTGAGGTGGGGGAACCAGCTTCGAAGAAGGCGAAGGTCGTTCTTTCTGCCGGAAAAGTTATGACGACAGTTTTTTGGGACAGCCGTGGAGTAATTATGGTTGATTACATTCAAAAAGGTAAAACCATTAACGGACCCTATTAAGCTGCGTTGCTGGACCAATTGAAGACGGAACTCAAGAAGAAACGACCACACGTGGCGAGGAAGAAGGTGCTGTTTCATCAGGACAACGCGAGAGTCCACACGTGTATGGTCGCAATGGCGAAATTGGACGAATTGAAGTTCGAATTGCTTCAACACCCACCCTACTCACCAGACCTAGCTCCGAGTGACTTTTTTTGTTCCCCAACTTGAAAAAATATCTGGGTGGGAAAAAATATGGGTCAAATACCGAAGTTGAAGAGGCAGTAAACCTGTATTTTTCAGGTTTACCTAAAGAATTTTTTTCTGATGGTCTGAAGGGTTGAGAAAAGCGTTTGACCAAATGTATTGACTTGCGTGGAGGCTATGTCGAGAAATAAATTTTTGTTTGGCTTGAATTATGTGTTTTTCTTCAAAAGGCCGGAAACTTTTCAAATTACCCTCGTACTATAACGCTTTCAGTCAAAAATTTTTTAATCACATAAATATAATATGTACAGTTCTGTTAAAATAAATCTGAGACAATTCTTCTAATGCAACTATTTACAATTATTCTACTTGTTCATATAAATCTGGGACAACTTTTTTGTTGATGTTTGTAGCTTTCAGCTTAATTTCATTGAAAATTCTGGAGATACTCAACAAAAGAAAATTTATTATAATCATCGATTGAAGTAACAAGAGGCAATTATTATTAATAAAGAATCAACTAAAAACTGTCACCTTTACTGCTGACAGCATGGAAACCATCCAAACAATGTTCAATAATTTATAACACCACATTTACATTAGGAAATTATAAAATTGTGCCAGATTTATTTGAACAGAACTGTACATACATAAATGGATTCTTCCCCTTTAATCGTGTAAATGGTGTACTTTTATGCATTGATTTAATCATGTCTCACCTCCTCAGGAGGATTCCTCAGTCTCTCGAGTGTCTCGCAAAGGCCCGGACATTGGCGTCGGCCCTTGGCCGTGCCCAGGCACCCCACCAGGATAACCAGGGCGGTTTTGAACAGCACCTTGACCCCCTCGCACAGGAACACGTCCCAAACCCGCAAGAGCGAGTCCCAGGGGAGGGTACGGGTGAAAATGCACAAGAACCACTCAGTGCAGTAGAACATCGGCTCGGCATTGACCTGAGACAAAACAAACCACAGATAACAGCGTAATTTTCTTTTATTGAAGCTTGAAGTCGAGCAGCACAATAATTTTTAGAAACTGATACAGACCTTCCTGAGATGTTTATAAGCGGGAGGTGACACTTTCTTGAGCAGTCCCTGGAGGATAAGCCCGTCCCGCTGCACTTCCTCCATGGCCGGACTGTAGTAGCTCTCTAGGTACTGATCGCTGATAGAGACGAGGCACCAGAACGCCTGCTCAGCGGGCATGTGCATCAGAAGGAATGCGGCGACGGGCGCCTGTGCCTGGCAGTAGCCGACACGCGGGGAGTGAACCGTATATGCTTTGAGCACCTTGTACAGCTCGCCTTGACTGGTAGAGCAAAATAAATAAAAAATGGCATGTGACTTCATGGATCTACCCTGAAGCAAGTCTTACCCTGGTTTTTCTTCCGAGCTGAACATTTCGTGAGTGGGAAACTGACGGTGGATGTCTTTGGCGATGTCGTCCAGGGCTTTGGGGTCTCCACCGGCTCGCAAGCAATCCGCATATGCTGTCGGGTGTTTCTCCATCAACAACTTGCCCCCGCAAAGGTATAACCAAGCTTTCGGTCTGATCGACTGAGGAATTCCTGTGGAAAATGAAATGTGTAAATGCCAAATAAGAAATCCTTAGACGCAAAGTTATCATCATAAGTAACATTTTACATTTCATATAATTATTATTACCAGTTGGTAGGTAATTGTCTGTAACTGTAATAGGGGATTTACAGTGAGGAGGACATTTAGAGATTACATTCCCCGCTCCTCTAAAATTTTTTAGCTGAATGAGATAGAACTTTCAATGGGAACACTAAAAAATTCAGTGGCTGCTTTTTTCTACTTTTTGACTTAAAAACAATGTGTCAAATGTCAAAAATGATGTTGAAGTCCCTGTCAACTTCACAATTTGGGGGGGGGGGGCATACGGGGTAATGTGAGACCTTATTCTAAGGGTACCTATTCCAATTATCTACACAAAAATTATGAATAATTTTAGTTTTCAATTTTGATTGCCAGTGGGTCAGTTTATAGAGTAGTGTCTGCAACATCACCTTCAACATTATTGACATTTTTATTTTTTCTTTTATGTGTTTTTTATGTGTTTTGTTTTATGTTTCATTTACGAGTTTTATGTCAAAACAAAAAGTACTAAAATTCATGAGATTCAATTATTTACTATAAACTAATTAGAGGTGATAAAGATGTAAGAGATGATAAAGATGTTATATGTGATGATAATTATAATAAAGAAAGAAAAGATGAAGATATTAAAGAAGATTTAAGAGACAATAGGTGCGGGGGCAACTTAGGGCCCCCGCACACGGGAAACTTATTAATCTCTGTGATTAAATAATCTAGTCGCCAGAAAGTTGCCCGTAGCTCTGCAAAGCGCACACAGGCAACGAGATAGTTGCTTGTCCGTGAATTTTTAAAATGGATTTCGTCGAAACTGTGTGCGTTTGTACCCTGCTTCTAAGGAAAAAAAAATCAGAGAAAATATTGGATACATCCAATGATTAGCAGAAGACTTTTAGATGGACAATTGCATAAACTGTTCACTTCAGCCCACAATGCTTTTTTTAAATTTCTGTCGGAGTACTTTCAATTTTGTATTATGCAATGCCGGGCGGTTTTTTATTCCCTCAATATAGGCCTCTATATTAAACTCAAATCGAGACATGATTCCCTAACCAGTACCAGGTTAATAAACGTAGGCTGGGGGCTGCAAAGAGCAACTTTTAAATTGCTCATGTGCGTAGTCGTGTCCGAACACATTCGTTCTATTTCTATTGGCAACAGTTGCGTCGCCCGCCGAATAGGGCAGATCGCAATTTTTTAGTTGGCGCAACTAAATAATCGCCTGTGTGCGGTTTTCGTAAACAACAGTGTGTTCTATTTAACTGATTAAAAAGTTGCTGGTAAAAAGTTGCCCGTGTGCGGCCTCCTTAACGCAGTGTTAAAAGATTTAGGAGAAAAAAGAAGAAAAGAAGTGTTAAATGCTGACAACTCTGAAAGAACAACAAAGAAGAACGTCTTCAAATAAGTCAAGCAAGATTAAAGAAGAAAGTTTTAGAAGAAAGAGAAGAACAATTAACAGAAATGTAGATACTAGTGAGGACGATTCACAATCCGATTCTTCATTGACTAGGAAATTTTCGACTCAATTTCCAATTGGCTTTGAAGACATACAGGACTCAATAAGCGAATTTCATGGAAAAGGCAGTTATCTTATTGAGAAATGGATTGAGGATTTAGTAATAGAAAGCGAAAGAAAAGTTAAGACGTGGAAGAAACTCAAAAAACTACTTCTGGCGGAATTTTCAAAGAAAATAAGAAGTGCTTTGTTGCATCAGACATTGTCATCAAGGCGATGTAAAAAAACTGGAGCAAATTCTTTATGGAGCAAGCAGTTTAAAGGAGTTCAGAAAAAAGCTTAGAGACTATAAAACAACGAAATCCAGACATCCAGTTTCATCTGCCAGTGAAAGCAATAATTATTATTATCGAGATTATACTTATATAGGGTGTCCGGGAAAATGTGGAAAATCTCTCGGAATCAAATAGAACTTACGGAGATACGGCCCCCTAAAGGACGCCACTGGAAATCACTTTTTCTTTAATAACTTTTAAACTACTTGATTAAATTTAATGAACATTTAAAATATATCACAATGACTCCAAGGTCATTGTGTCCAAGATTGTAGAAATCCTACCAAGTGTTTTAAAGGCCAAAAGAGGGGTCACAAGTCTTTCGATTGTCAATCTTATAATCGAAATGTAAATTCAATTAAAACCAAATCAGAAAAAATGACAACACAAGTCGAAATAGAAGGCATTAAACTTGAATAGTTAATTGATACCGGCAGCCACATTAATTTAATTCGGCAAGATGTTTTTAATCAAATTTCAAGAGATGTTAACGTGAAAGAAACCTCTTCAATTTTAACTGTTCTAGGCAGAAAGGAAGTAAAATCCATAGCATATTTCGAAACAGATATTATTGTAGATTATAATCATTTTCCAACAAGAATTCACATAGTGGCGATAGAAATCAGGTACAGATTAAAGCTGGGAAAACAGTCGTCATCTTCTAAAAAAGTCAATGTTGTGGAGCCAGATATGATAATGGCGGGACTCTCTTCTTTTTTTTTTGGAATGAATCGCTATCTCTGCTCATTGCACCGCTCTCAGAGCACCATCGGGATTTCCCTGCAGTACATGTGCCTTTTCAATAAAAAAATTGTTCCAACCAATACTGTTTGCCGAGCTGTTTGCTATAAAATGATTATAAGAACTGAACTTTTAGGTAATACCAAAGGGAACATTACTATTACAAAGCATTTAGATTTTGAAATGCTCAAAAATTATGAATATTAGTGTTGGTACTGATGTTGTAGTATATTTTATGTAGTAAAGAGAAGATTGAAATCAAGACAATGACAGAGCAGGATATACCAAACAAAATTAAATCAACAGGTGTAGAAGAAATTGCCATCAATCTTAAAAGTAAAAATTCCAGTTTACAGCCCAAGACGTTATAACCTTTCACATGAGTGGACGGAAAGTAAAGTTGTAGAACCACTAAGCGACTTATCTAAGAAGAACCAGAATTTTGGTTTTAGTTTAGTTTAGTTATATAATGAGTGGGTCGATTAGTGACACCTCCACTGCGACCAAGCGGTCTATTGTGGCTCACACCTAAGTACTTTACATCCACTCTAGCAGGCCACTTCTTTTTAAAAAGCTAATGACCTTAGATATTGTGAATGTATCCAAGGTCTCTTGGAGAGAGGAATACTCTTCCGAACGTTGAGTGCCTGGTTCTTCCCAAGGCGGGGCAGTTGCATAGAACATGCTCTGCTGTTTCTACATCCTCCAAACACAGGCGACATTCTGCGTTATCGGCTAGATTCATCCTGTGTAAGTGGTGGTTCACTTTGCAGTGTCCTGTGTATAGGCCTATTAGGGCCCTTAGGTCAGTCCTTCTGAGTTCCAGTAGCTTTTTAGCTCTGTTTCTCGAGGGTCCCTCAATGAAGGTCTGAAAGTGCGTTAATCCTGGTAGAGTTTGCCAGTACCGAAGTACCTTATTTTCCGCCCAGGTGTCTATTGTTGTTTTGGGAGTATTTGAGGATATGCCAACAGCGGGTTCTGGTCCTGTAAATTTGGATTCGGTTCCTCTTCTAGCCAGAGAGTCGACTATTTCGTTCTCTCCAAGGCCGGAGTGACCTGGAATCCAGACCAGAGTCAAGTTATTGTTTTTAGCTACCTCATTGAGTGCTGCTTGACAGTTCCATACTAGTTTGGAGTTGCAACGAATGGAGCAAAGGACTTTCAGGGCCGCTTGGCTATCTGAGAAGATTTTAATTGTTTTCCGCGTGCAGTGCATTTTGTTCAGCATTTGCGCGCTGAGTACAATGGCATACATTTCTGCCTGAAATATTGTTGCGTACTGACCCAGGTTTGCAAAGAATTCTCGTCTTGACCCAGCGTCGTATGCTCCGGATCCAACTCCCGTTGTAGTCTTTGAACCGTAGGTAAACCACGTGAGGTCTGCTTTGAGGAGGTCGTTTGAGTTACGCTCCCATTCGTCTCTGCTTGGAAAGAGGACGTTGTATGCAGTGTAGTGGTTTGTTGTGTATGGCATCATGTCTGAGGGCATAACCAGAAGATTGTGACTTTGAGTGTCGTTCAGTAGACTGGTCCGTTCCATGACACAAGCCATTTGTGTGTTTTTTACTACCTGTAGTAGTCTGTACGTTGTCCATCTGGCCTCTCTTTCCAAGTATATATGGAGTGGAGGAAGGTCCAGAAGTATTTCCATAGCCGCCGACGGTGTGGTGCTCATTGCTCCACTGATTGCCAGGCATGCTTGTCTTTGCAGACTTGACAGCTTCATTTTGGCCAAGGCTTGTAGGCCTTTGGACCACCAAGCTAATGATCGTTACATATATCCAGTGTATTTGCTTGGGACCAGTGCCCCAAAGTTCTTCCACAGATCTTTTTGCAACTCCATAGGGAGAGCTTTGCTCTGTGGATAATCTTTTTCAGATGGGAGTTCCATAGTAGCTTCCTATCAAATGAGATACCTAGATATTTAGCCTCCTCCGCAAATGGTATAACTACTCCTTGAAGAGTAGGTGGTATAAGGTCCTGTATACCTTTTGAATTTTGGTTTTGGAAATAAGGAACAGTTTGCATTTAATAAAATAGACTATAATAAACAATTACATCCAAGAGTATGAGAACAGAAATTATAAGAAACGATCATAAACCAGCTCATTTTAGCACAAAGAAGACCGAAGAAAGCATTGTTAGAAACAGAAAGTCTGGAAAATAAGACGACTATTAAATCTGATTCCGGAGAACAGACAAGCTAAGAATATGGTTCGCACTGTAACTTCAGCATTAAGAAGACTCAGAGGCGAAGAACCTCATGAAAGGGCAATCAATTCAACATTCAATAGAAATATCAACAACAACGCACAACAACACAGACTTATGTTTGGAGTGAATCATAGTAAATTACTAATAACAAACTTACCTTTTCTGCATCGTTCCCTAATCTTCCGGTAATTCCTCTCCATGTAGAAGTTCCACTGTGAGAGCATCTTCAGCCACTTGCGCTCCCGTCTGAGCACCGTCTCTGGTGGTGGCCCGTGTCTAGGCTCTGGGCTGTACTGCGTCCCGCCCAGGAACCCGTGACGATCTGGCACGGTGGAGATCACGCTCCCGTCAATAAGCGTGCTCGCCTCGCTGCACTCTGACACCGCATCATCGTTAACGTGAGATGCTGACATCGCCATCCTCACTGTCAAAAAATACAACTTAGTGTCAATTATTTACTAAATGATAACATCATAATCAGACGTCACACTTATAATACTCCAGATTTAAAACAAAATTTGAAAGGTTATGAGTCATGAGCTGCATATATTGTAAAACAGGGAAAATGGTATGTCCTTGACTGGTGTTTGTGCCTACTGCAAGCACAGAGCTTTCAGACTCAGGCAGTGCCTCCTCATGGCGAAATTGGTTACACAGTGTTATTACACTGGGTGTAAGTGTAACACGATCCACCTATTTAACCACCCATCATTAGCATATGGTATAACTGGTTAGGTGGCTGCGAAGGGGCATCATCTACATGTTACATGTTATCCCTCTTATTGCAAACAAGGTAGGCTTAGAAAGGGGGAACCTTAGGGCTTCTGAAAGTTTGAAGGCCGATCTCAGCTCACCCTTTGGGCAAGTTTCAGTGCCGTAACAAATAACAGTTCTATCAACTAAGAAAAACTAATAAGAAAGTGAATTAGATTTAAATAGTCAATGAATATCCAATTTACTTACTGTCAAGGTATAGACGGTTTGGTATTTGAACGAGTGGCCCAAGGGGGGCTGCAACAGCTACATGTTTACAATTCTATGGATTCTTGTTTTGGAAAACTACAATCCTTAGCACTCACAGACAGCAGAAAGAAAAGTGTTCAATTCCGGACTACGGTGGAGGTGGCTGGAAGACTTATTGGATGGATTGAGAATATGAATTTAAATAAGTCGTTGTTGTAAAGTTCGTGTTACGTCCTAGTTCTTTATGTTAATTAGAATAATTTTTACAAATTACAATGATAAAAATGTAATAATTAGTTATTATTATTCATTAATAATAATTGTAATTGTACGATTTGTACGCCTTTTGCGTCCGTCCGTATGCCGTTGCCCGCTAGAGCGCCGATAACTCCGCGATACTCCGCATGCGCATGACACGTTTTCGTCAACTCTGAATGTTGATTTGACAGTGACTTTAGAATTTTAATAATTTAAAACTTGATTTAAAAAAAAAAAAACTGACTGGAACTTCTTGGACAGGTCATTTGATCATTGTTGGGTTATTCCCTCTAAGATTGGAAGAAAATGAAACGGACATGGATTTATTATTGCTATAACTCTCGGCGCTCTAGCATGAGTCTCTATTGAATGTTTTCGCGATAATACAGATTTGCTGTCATTAATGGGGCGGGTCAATTAGGCGTACGGTCATCTGTCATCTCATGTCACAGACCGGCACACAAGTCAATCATCATAGATCAGGTAAACTCTTAGGATGGATAATCTTTTGCTGCACAGTGAAACAAACTGACACCAGAGTTACTGCATTAGTGGCGTGTAGGAAACCTGTATTACCGACACTGACGCCTACTGAGGTAGCGCATTCTCATTCTCACAAAAAGTTGGGAATGTCAAATTTAACTTCAAAAACATCAGATTTTCCATAAACGTACAACTGTCAAAAAATTCACATAATTTGTTATTAAGTCCGCGTATTTTTTTTTTAATGGTAAACTTTTACTGCGTTAAGGCCCCTTCACAGTCGACGTAAACGTAAACGCAAGCGCAACGTAAGTCGTAATATTAACCTTCCTGTCCACATTGAACATAAACGTTAATTTGACATCACCAACCAGAAGGCCATATTTTTGAAAAAAAAGAAACAAGTAGAAAACAACAAAACATAAATAATTGTAATAATTAACATATTAACGAATAACGATGTTAGATGATTACTTTATTGTCAACCTACATCTTTCCCAAAAACTTCTACCAACGCAAATAAGAATTTATGTTAGAGAATCGAAGGAGCATGCGCAGTTGGGAGATATTAATTTATTTTCCGTAAACGTAACCATAATATTGAAATATTTCAACTTTGCGTAAAAGTATTGCGTCGGCCCCAGTACGTGACATAACTGTAAACATAAGTTTTTTCTTATGTGTAGTGTAGCACCAGTCATAAGGTAACATAGCACTGAATCTTGTGGTTACGTTATCGCTTACGTAGGATGTTCTAACAATAAAAAGAGGGCTTCCTACTTGTTGCCTAACTTTCTTAAAATTTTAAACTCATATAGTTCTCTATAAATACCTACCTGTTACTGGGATTTTATGGATAAAAAAATACACCCAGCCCCATCAATAGACAGTTATGATTGTAGAAAATATACGGAGCTCAGAATTTCCGTATACCTGAAAGTTTGTCAGGTAGGTTTTATTAAACATCTTGATGAATCTTATTTTTATGGATCTGTATGGGAGGGTCTTATAGGGGCATTAAGAAAGATCACACTGCCGTTCGTGTGTCTAACTGCATGTCTACCAAGACGCCTTTTCTCAGTATTCTACTAGTCGTGTTATTATTTTGTTTTATTTTTCAAACTTCGCTTTTTTCCACTTGATAACTACGCCTGTGACCAAATGTACCAAAAATATGACATCCAGCTGTTCAAACATAACCGTGTTAAGACTGTTAAGTAAACGTCAACGAGTGAATGCGCTACCCTAGTAATAAGCGTTAGTGTCAGTAATGCAGGTTCCCTATGAGGAACCCATCGGGCGCGACCCAGGTGGCGGATAGGGGAACCCCAATCTACTTGTCATGTCATGATTTAAGGTCTGCACTAGGGGCAACGGCGCCGGAGAATGTCCGAATGTGGGGTCTCTGTTAAACCATATCACTCAGTGTCGTGGTCATGCTCGCGCACATAGAGAGATGTGGGGATCTTGTGTTAACCGACCGGACTGCGTGGAATGAGGCACCAGTGGCACCCTATAAAAACTTCCCCAATCTCAAAAATATTCCGCGCGCCGAAGAGATGCATGACTGTGTGTAGCTCAGTCCTTACCCAGCAAACACCAGGACATGCTAAGCACGTAGCATACACATAGCAGTGGTAGCATGTTACATCCCCATTAAAGTGCTCACGATGTCCATGGTAGGTGCTCAAGTACGAGTAATGTCAGCAACCTGCTAGCATTAGCGACACATGTCTGACACTCCACCCATAAACTTCTTGAGCACATTACTGATACACATGTCAAACATGTCTCCTAGACACATTAATGTCAGCAACAAGCACACACTATAGACACATGTCTGACACAGCACAGATGAAATATGTTGAGCACATTACTGATACATATGTCTAGCACGAAATGTACACACCTCACATAGACATTCTTATTCTTCAGGGTTTTTTCCGGGATATATCCTAGGTAGGTATAGAGTTTGTCCCCGCAGATAAATGAAACGACTCTTATAACAGATAAATAATTTCCATTTTGAATTTTAATTTTTTGCTTGATTAAAGACTTATTTCTAACATTATTAGTTTTGCTTTGAAAAATAATCATGGATTGTAAATTAAAAAAAAACATCTATTTTTCAGTGGAGTAAACTGTCTCTTTCATGTAAATGCAATAAAAAGTTAAGTATTTAAAAAAGTTGTTAAGAATCAACATTTAGGTCTTTATACCAAATTTCATATTTTTTGTTAAAAAAATTAAATTTATATAAGTACCTACCTATTTGTAAAATAAACATAAAATAAATGAAAAATCATATTTAGCCTTAAATTTTAATATAAAGACCTTAAATTGATTCTAAACAACTTTTTAAATAACTTTTTGTCGTATTTGCCAATAAATGACACTTTTTTAATTCACAGAAAACTAGAAAAGTTTTTCAAAATTTCCAAGACATTACTTGTTTTTTCACAATGAAAATAGTTAGTCTAACATACAATAATAAAAAATCTAATCTAAGACAATAATTAAAAAATAAAAAAAAATAAAAAAAATAATAAAAAAAAAGTCTTTGACCAAGCAGAGCTGAACGCCAAAAAATTAAAATTCAAATCGAGAACTTTTTATCTTTTATAAGACTCTTTTCACCTATCCGGGAACACACTGTATAATAAATGATTAATGCACACAAAACATAATAAAAATAATATAATTTATTGAAAAATGTAAAACACTTCTAACATAATAATATGAATTTATTAAACATAAAAACATTAAGAAAATTATAAGAATCTACTAAATATTTTAGAAAACTCCAACTCGTATGAATTCAAAATTAAAAGAGCATAAGAAATATACTGGTATTACAAAAAAAAACTATCTAAAGTAAAAAAAATTAAGCACTAATTATCACATATTTAAAAAAAAAATAACCGGAAAAAATTGAAACTTAAAAGCGCATAAGAAAGCATGCACTTAAATATTACAAAAATATTGAAAAATTTAAATATAAGTATGTATAAACAAAAATAAAAAATAAAAGCTTATAAAATAATTTAAAAAATTCGAACTTCAGAGAATTCAAACTTAAAATAGCAGGTATAAAAACATAATTAAAACTTACAATAGGAGGTATAAAAAAAACTCAAAATGTAGAAAAGTAGCACAAAAATAATTACTATATTTAGTTCATATTCTTCTTGCTTGAATGAGCTTGCTTTGAGTGATGCAGTCATTCACCACAATACGCAACTTCATAGGGACACTAATTACATCTGAAACAAAAGGTTACTAATTCAGGACAATCAACATTTTTTTTAGATTGAATAGACATTATTGGTTGCAACTTGGCACAGAACTGAAAGATATGCTTCAACAAATGCATGAACCTTTACTTGGCATTAAAAAATTACATTAAGTAAGGTACTTTTCTGTACAAAGTTGGAATCAACTTGAAGAAAACATTTGATAATTTTTATTGAAAAAAAAATAAAAAAAAAAAAATTAAAATTAAAATAATTATAAAAGGTATTTTACGATCAATTTTATTGTATTGATTATACTTTTTTAAAGTATTATTTTCAAGTTTTTTACATTTTTATACATTATGAGTGAACAAGGGACCAATAATCGGCCCCGAAACGTCTCAATTTTTTATCAAAATCTTTTGGAAAAATAATATATTTTTATCGAAGAACCTAACCCCAGATAAATTTAGAAGAAAAAAAAATCAACTTAAAGAATACAAGCACCCAAAATACAAAAACACTGAATGAAACAATATTCTACGAAAAAAAAAACGAGAGTACAGACAATTATTAATAATTATAATACGTAAAGAATAATTTCTTCATGTTTGATATTAGGCAACCTGCACGGAGTGAATTTTCATAAAAAAAGTTTATTCCTGCAAATATATACATCAGGGTCGTAATACCTACAATTTAAAACCATTTTGGATTTACTACACAATTAAAAATTTTCTATCAAAGCTGAAGTTTTCACTTAAGAACGCCCTATATTTGTTTTTGATAATTCTATTCTTACTCAAACCAACTTGTTTAATGTAGGAAACGTGAATAAAAAAAAAACAGTTTTTCAACCTGGAATTAAATCACACAAAATTTTTAAATTTTATCTCTAGAACTTAACTATTTCAAAAAATCATTTGCAAATATGTAATTTCTTTGAAAATGCAAATTTTGAAAACTCAAAAAAGGATAGATTGTTCACATACCTTTTATATCTGTGCCAATCAATGTGGTACTATTACACAGTTAGTGTTATTTCTTTGTATCAGCCAAGAACACTGCACAGTGCACAGCAAATCATCTTCAAAAATTCAATAAAACCAAATCGTAGGTACCTACACAGGTAGGTAGTATTTGGGGCGGTTAGTTGGCCATGTATATTTACATACCCTGTAAATAAATTGTCTTAAGTAAAAGTCCCTCAATAAAATTACAGATATAACAACTTACCTTAACAGACGGGAAGAGGAAAATTAAGATATCTTCTGTCTTTACTTGCTATTGAAGAAAAAAATAATAACACAGCTAACACTGCTAACAGTCACTTAGTGAAAACATGCGCGAATTAATACACAAATTACTTTTAGATGGTGTTATTCTGATATTTGATCGGTGAAACTTGGATAAAATTTAGCTGATTAGAATACAGGAACTCTCAAACTTGGAACACTGACACAGAGACATAAACGACATACACTGGCTGTGAGTTGTGAGTGGTCTGACGCCAGTTAACACATAAAACACAAAGGACAAAGGTATGCCTCGTTATAGTGTGCGGGAGACATCGCCGAGATGTGTTGTACTGGTGCTACTGTTACAACGCCAAATATGTCTCAAGAGGATGTGTCAGACACATCAGATGCACGTAGACAAGAGACATCCTTTTCGCACTCAGAGGCGATATGCACAACATGTAACATGTCACAGAATGTTTGCTGGGTAGCGGCAAACCTCGGAGCACCTGGCGCACTCGTGCGCCAGCCACTCATCGTTCCCAGCCACTCGTGAGACATTCATGGAGAGTGTAAACAAACTTCGACCTTCAGGCTACTGAAGAAGCTTTTGGAGATCGGTTCTAATCCGACTTCAAAAAACAGCCCAATTCTGCTCGACCAGGAGGAACAAATTTCTCCTGAGAAAAAAGAAGACGGCTGTTCGATAGAGAATACCACGAAAGTGGACATCTCATCTAAAATGACAAAATTAAAAAAGGTCACTCCAAGGTGGAATGGAATACCAAGACGCCTTGGAGAAGATTCTGGCCGAGCGTACTGTTGCTGGACCGGAGGAGCTGGAGGCAACCTCCACTGACCGATCCAAAACAGCGAAACGTGTCAGGTCAGACGGTAGCAGGCCTAAGCAGAGCACTAAGAAGCCTCGCGAGGACATCAACTTTTTTTTCGCTACACCAACCTTTCCTTCGGAGATGTCGCTGCGAGCGTCCGAATAGGAATTATCCACTCCTACCACCCAGCGTCAATCATAGAGGACGGAAAGCTGGAAGCCCGTACAGAAGTCACTTATGGCCGCGGTGTAGCAAATCCCTGATGACGGACCAGAAGTCAGATTTGAAAACTGTGCCCGCAGGTCAAGATGGCTCCTCGTCACTTGTGTCGGGGGGGGGGGGGGGGCGACCGCATCCTGGTTGGAGGGCGTCATTGGCACCCTTCGGCCGTGGGAGGAAGCACGCCTCGGGGCAGTTTTTAGTGAGGACTTGCCTAAGCCTCACATTTGTGTGCCCTACATTCCCGATGACGACGATGAACGTCTCACCGCGTAAAGGATCCTCATCAGGTTGAGAAAAGCGAAAAAGGTCCTGAACACTCGGGAGTGGACTGTCCTACACTTACAAGAATCAGGACCTGCTTAAACTGGACGTTTGGCATTGACGATGCGTCAGTGAAGGATCTGGAAGCTTTGGGATTCCGAGCCTATTACTAGCTAAAAGGGAGGGTGCAATTCCGCCCAAAGGTCCGCGATGGGTTCTCTCGCCCACACGGGAGACCCATGAAGACAAAACTGCCTGGGAACAGGATGCCTCTGGAGGGGTGGAATTAAACCACCTAATCTGACGGTCAATGTCCCACAATCGGTGAAACCGATCATGCCCAAAGCGTGCCTTGAACGGGTGACGGACATAAACCGTCTAACCGAGGTACTTCGCGTCCCGGGAAAGCTCCGTCAAAGGGCAAAAATAAAGGGGAGAACGGTAAAACGTACCCCAAAAAAGACCAGATTACAAACCTTCGGGAGAGATTTTCTCACATCGGAGGACCGACTCCGAATCTATTTTATATAATTATCGTGAGCTGAAGTTGCATACCAGTTAATTTTCGTAACTTAAGTTTGTTATGCTTTATAGTTGTGGTTTGTGGTATGTGAACGACTTTGGCTATAGGCCCTTTCATTTTACAAATGAAGCAGATTAGCTCGACGAATATCGCAAAGATTTTATGTTTTGTCTTCATATGCGCAACTATCAAGCTTGAAAGGCAGCGTTATTGACTTGTTGGGACATATGGAGCTACGAAAACTCATGATGTGAAATTGTTTGTCAGCTTCTTGAGAACGACATTAGATGAGACAGTTTTAAGTCCAAGATCTCGGATTTAATGATTTATTGGATTCATAAGAAGTCTTAATGAGAAAGTATTTATTATAATTTATGATCGGTAAGATATAAGAATATAACATAATTTTTTCAAGAAGGGAAGAACAAGCCACTATTCTGGAACTCCTGAAAGAAATATCTGATGATCATTGGCTGCGCGTACATCGGCAAATGATCGGCGTGATCCTGTAGAAATTGCATCACTCGTTTCTCCAATTCCTTGTACAATATTGACTCTTGAAACCTCCGCTTCACCTCCCGCGACTTACTTTTCTCAATCTGAAAAAGATTTGTAACAATTATCTTGAAACGAGACGGAATCTTATATCTTCTAATTCTAATACTCACGCATAGGGAATTTTCTTTCATATTTTGGATGAATATTTCTTTAATAGTAAGCTTTTCACCTTGCATCTACGAAAATCTCGTATATAAGTGAAGCAAAATAATAAAAATAAAATCCAACCTTATTTTCAGAAAACAGTTTGGCGATGTTATCGGTGAGGTTGATGAAGTGATCGTGGTAGATTGCGTAAGTCCAAGGTTCCTTAAAAAACTCAAATAGATCTCTGATGAGATTCATCTCGCAACGCAATACCAAATTATTAAGAAGTTTGTGATGCTTTCCATAAAGACGACGGAGGTTCCTCACATAAATTGGCTGCAACAGAAAGTAATAAAAATTTTGAGCAGAAACACTTACAAGACTCACATCTTTAGATAAACATTTGATATCTTCAATAGCTCCATGTTGGTTGATATGCAAGCGGAAGTAACCTTTCTCTTTAATCTTTTTCGCTTCACCAGTTACAAGCACCGTACCCTGTAATGATGTAAAAAATAAATTGTCCCAATACCTAACCCTACGACTCAACATAATCATCCCTGCTCATGGCGATCTCGAGCGGCAGTACTTCACCGGGGTTAGTGATCGAAGCGTAGTATAGTCGACCCGGTAACATACAGCTCACTACGACCGGTTCTTTGTAAGGAGTTACGACAGCTTTCCTCCTGGCGTTCCTACCAGCTGTTTGCGTCTCTCGTCGAGTTATTTCAATGTGAGGCGTTACTAACATCTTCCTGATCTGCAGCCCGAGTCGACATCCCACTTCATAATGATCGTAAAAGCGATGCGCCATATGACTCGCGTGGTATTTGCGCGAGTATTTGGTCATCGTTCCGCAGCTATAAATATTCGGATCATTCGTCCGACACCTCTTGTCGATAACTAGGCGACCTGACAATAAGAGGAGTCTCTCATCTCGTAAAGAAAAAATGATCCATAAAATTTACCATCGAACACCAAACCAGCACTTGTAAGGGCAGAATATGCCCTAAGGCTGACATGGCGCCGATCGTACGCCAACACAGCCTGGCAGTCCAGTTCCAGGAAGCGATACTTTGACTCGAAGCGCATCGACGTGATTATATTGCGCTCAGAATCGTGGTACCAATCCAGCAGTCTGTATGACTCGTGCACAATCACTCCTTCGGCGTGCATTGATTCCAGAACCGCTTCGTCGATTACGCTGTCGTTGAACACTGAGATCACTGTCAAACGCTCCTAGGTGTGTTATTGTAGCATCGAGATCAAAGTTTTCGACAAGCACGTTCTCACTAATTACCTTATCGTTCTGATCCACCTCCATCATGTCTGGATAAGGGTTCACAAATATGATCTTACGACCTGGGATCCCTGATTCAAGTAAACCTGCGATGCTACAGTATGTCTCAAGGTGGTGTCCGTATACGATTATGGGAACTAAAATTCAAACATTAAATCGGAGAAACCTCTTGGCTTGAACATAAACCTCACGTTTAACATCAAACTTGGTTTTCTCCTGCTTGACCTTTGCAAGGCACGCAGCGACATCATTATAGTTGTTGATGATGAATAGATTAGATGGGATTATCTGTTCGTCGTTGGTTCTATGGGTTGAGGACGAAGTCGGGCTGTTGAAGCTGGGTGGCTGAAACTGCTCGCCGCAGGCTAAGATGAGCAGATCGTACGGCAACACAGACTCATTATTGACATGGAGACATTTTTCACGCCTGTCAATTCCTGTCATAACGCCGGGCGCGATGTTCACGAACGACCTAAGAGAGTGCTGCTGCATGTGGTAGTAGTCCAGTTCGCTGATACAGGGAAGAAAGTGTTCCCTAGGCGACTTCATCGGGCGCTGGTACGGCAGCCCATGCGGGCAGACCACTGTCACGTTCTCGAACATTACCTATTGTGATAAAATTAACTGTGGGTAGTTGATCAAGTTAAGCTTTTAAAATAGGTAGTTGGTGCAATAAGTGTCGGTGTTTGGTTACTGTATAACTTACTGGCTACGTGTGAAACACAATGGAAGAAAACCAGAAAGGAAGGGGGTAAACTAAAGAGAACACTATAATCTCAATGAATGGGCCCCTGAAAAATAAAATTATTATCTAAAAGTAAGGAGAAGAACTTATAAAGGAGTCTGAAAACTGTCCTCGGCTGGCATCAACGACGAAAGACTCCACGTGGGAGTCTCCTCTGGATCTATCCTCCACTTTTGGATATAGGAGGAGGCCGAGAGTCTTGGCCCGGCAGTCGCCTAGGTCTGAAGCGAGATCCCACGGCAGGAGCTTATTAAAGACTCTCATAGCACCGTGACCGTGTAGTTATTACAGAGTAATAAGTTTTCAAATGGTGACGCATATAAGAAAGATGTAAAGGAAATAATTGAGAAATTCGATGATTATTTTCTATCGAAGTGCATTTACCAATGTAGAAAGTCACAAATTTAATAATAGAACATTAAATACCGTGAAGTTGATGTTTCTTGTTAAGACAAGTGCTTCCAAAAAAGCGATAGCTGTGACTCCCGCACCGACCACCACGATTCGACTGTTGATGTGAAGACGCTTTATACTCGTGGTTCTCGGGGTCGATATGTAGAGAGCGAAGTTGGGTTGAGGAAACAAGGTCTTCTTCGCTGGCATCATATCTGAAACAGCCATCTTGAACTTTATGAGAAATCCTTGACTATCATACCTTTTAGTTTTTTCTCGTCATACTGGGGAAGCTGCCTAGGGAATAAGGGTATCAGGTATCCTAGAAGGTTCACGACTGGTCTATACAGTGCTCTGTTGGGTTCATAGTCCTCAGATGAGACCTTGTAGAAGATGAGCGAGAAGTCGCTGAGTCGATGCAGCTCTTTCATAAAGAACTGACCATGTCTGTGGAAGGCCGGGGAAATCACGAGACTTTCAATCAAACCAAAAGTGCCACTCGAGTGTTTCGCATAGACTATGAGTGGTTGGAACTCGAAGTGGTTGTGAAAGAAATCAACGTCAACATCGTCGTTTAAAACTAGAGTAATTTAGTTAAGTTCTAGATCGCAATTTGAAGAATATACTCACTAGCTAATCCTACTACTTGGTGCTCGTGTAGAAGGATAAACGCTTGAAGGTCACTGTCCTTTTTCATTGATAATTCTATCTGTTTCATTAGTTCGTCTCTTGCCTGCAACTTCAAGAAGGCATCTACTTTCGATATTTCATCACAAGTCAATCTTCGTGCCCTATATTTTAATTTTAGATAACTTCTTAACAATTCTTAACGATAAAACCAACCTGAAGTGTCCCTCGATACAGTTTCGGTGCAACGCGAAGAGTTCATGAGGAAAGGTAGCGAAAGGTCGCCGAGGCACTCCGACGAAGGGAAAGATGTTCTCGCTAGCGGTGGAGGGCATAGTCATCAGACAATACTGACGTTCCGGAAAGCAGGCGAAGGCCGCCTGCAGCAAAGGCAAGATGCAAGAGTAGTGCTCCGGTTGACTTACCAGCACCTCCACTGTGAACGCGTTAGGTCCTCCAGTGTACTTCGGAATATTTTGCATAATCTCCTGCACCACTGCAATGTTGATTAATCTATCAAGTATTAGAAGAACATTATGATTCATAAATGTACTTACTGATGGCTGCCTTAGAAATCGACGTTCTTGAGTATCGGCCGTATCGCGTATTCTCATGGGCTTGTCTCATGATCGTCTTGTACGCGAAGCCGACGTCGTCGCTCATACTGGTGCTTTCGTTCTCGGAGATTGTAGCACTGGGAGAGGTCTCATCACGAATCACATCTAACAGAGCGGCCGATGAGATAGTCACTATGTCATAATCCTCCTCGTCCTCTTCTTCATCCTCATAATTGCCTGTCTGCTCCTCTTCTTCATTAATCTCTTCTTCTTCTTCTTCCTCTTCTTCTACCTTCTACTGTAAATGTATTAAATCAATTCAGCGACTCAAAACTGTTACTTACCTGCCCGGCAACCAAAGAAGCTGTCGCGCTGCTGGCGTCCGATATCCGTGATTCCATTGTCATCCAGGAAGGCCTGACGGAGGGGGAGCGTCTGCCGTCGTTTGGCTCGATGATCATCACGTGGGCTCTGTCAAGAAGGAAGTGTGTTATATTGTAAAAATTTTTGAGTATGATACTGACGGCATCGGTTCTGAGTTTTCGACGTAGATGAACTCGTTGCTGCTGCTGACCAAACTAAGAATGCTTTCGCCGGTGTTTGAGATGTTGGACGTGCTGGTATGGGGGGTTGAGAACTTAAAGAAACCGTTGTACGGCGTCACCTCAAATTCTTCGTGCATCACGTCGTAATTCACCGATTCGTTCAAGATAATCACGCCGACAGCAGAACCTACTCAAGGACCAAACAATCGAAAATGTTTTTGGTTTTTGGCTTTCCATCTCCTCTTAAATGTTCAATTTACGTCAAAATTTACGATGAAGTCAAAGTTAGTCATAGTAATGTGGTAAAAATTGAACATTTATTAGTCCACTACTTTAGTTAGAAGCGAATCTAGAAGATGACAGTGGCTGGTCAGATAACAGGATAAAATTATTATTATTATCATTCACCACCTAAAATAATGTTAAAAGAGATCACCCTGTATAATATCGTGTCCACGGCTTGAATTGCGATAAATAATGGTGTCATCACTGCTGAGTCAAGGAAAACTGACGCGGATGGTGGGGCGAAGCTCTAATAATGGAAGG
This sequence comes from Malachius bipustulatus, assembly GCA_910589415.1. Taxonomy (NCBI): domain Eukaryota; kingdom Metazoa; phylum Arthropoda; class Insecta; order Coleoptera; family Melyridae; genus Malachius; species Malachius bipustulatus. Next base: position 5,730,316 of record OU342638.1, on the reverse strand, counting down.
AAGTCCAAGTGGAGTCTGGTACATGTTCGGAACATGAGATGGACGATCAAAAAGTAAATTTGTATGAAGTATGTTAAGTTAAGAATAGGGTTTGAAATGTCATAACGAATAATAAATAATAATAGTGAGGTTATGGGTATTTCAAAGTGCAGACCTCCTATATCAATTTTTTTTCCCGGTTCGACTAAGTGAGGTCCCAGCTCAATTTCTCAAAGGAAGAGCTTGACAGAACGCGTAAGCCGTTTCACGCGAAGTCGATCGGGCAACTAGTTCGCGAAATATAGAAAATTTTCGTTGCGAATTTTTTTTTTCAAACGGTTGGTTCTTGGCCGGTAGTGCATGTAGAGGGTTCAGATAATGTTTTTTAGAAGGGTATTTTGATTTTTTTCAAGGGCCCGTTGGGAGGGGGTGACAGGACAATTTGAAGGGGAGGGAGAGCATGTATAGGGTTCAGCTAATGTTTTTTAGAAGGGTATTTTGATTTTTTCAAGGACCCGTTGGGAGGGGGTGATAGGACAATTTGGAGGGGAGGGAGAGCGAAGGTTAAAAATTTCTTAAGACCCAGATAACTCGACTCCGCAATGGGTAACCGAAATTCAATACCCATTGAATTCCATACAGACGCTAGTGACTATGGACTAGGAGCGGCGATAATTCAGAGAGACGCCACTGGAGCTCACCCAATAGCATAATGCTTCACAAAAATTATCTAGTGCGGAGATAAAGTATCATACAGCGGAAAAATAATTGTGGGCAGAAGTGTATGGCGTATCGTATTTCAGACACTAGGTACCTACTTGTGGGGTCAAAAATTTTAAATTGTAGTAGACCATCATGAGAACATCAAAGAGAACAGCAGAAGCAAAACTTAAGGTATGACCAACGGCATAGAAACGTTGAACGTTGACCGTATAAAGTAGGTGATAAAGTTTTAGTGTATTTTCCGAAAGGTCGGCAGGTCAGAAAAATTGTTGCATAGATATTCTGGACCCTATACAATTGTTGAGAAGGCAAATGACGTCAATTATAAAATTCTAATGAAAAAAGGAAATAATTTTCTGGACGACACTGTACATTTCGACAGGATAAAGAAATTCTACCAGCGTAAATAATAAGGCAATTGAAAAAGGGAGAATAGGCAAGTATACTCAACGATTAATAAATAAGGAATGAATGCAGGTCGTATGAGTATAAAGCACATAAAGTACAAATACTAGCCTGTTACATGGGGTCGGAGTATTCCTCCATCGCCCTAACATTTGTCATACTGGCAGTCCCTGAAACTCAATCGAGAAAGCTTCCATCAAAACAACAACAGAGCCACCAGAGTACCAGAACAAGCACAGACACGTGTTTCACCCTATTGCATTCTCATCATAAGATTCTCCAAGATTATTGAAGAAGAAAAGCGAATACATGAAATGGAAAGAAATTTAAATAAAATCCGATCAGCATTGGAAACGCAGAACTTGACAAAAGACGAGCAGTTACGAGTGAGTACAACAACCGAGGACGTATCTAAACAGCCTTTCTTTGAAGGCGCTTCTTGAATTCGCATGAAACCGCCGCAGTACGATGGAACGACTTCCTGGGACAACTACGTACTGCAGTCCGAGGCAGCTGCAAGTGTAAACGAGTGGACTAATTCGGAAAAAGGCAACGGCCCTGACTTTGGCCCTGCGTGGAGAAGCAGCGAATATTCTCCAAACTCTATCTGCGACGGAACGAACTAACTACTAACTTCTAATTCGTCATTTATAAATGCGATATGAACAATCAAACTTCGATCATATGTACCATTCGCAGGTCAGAGGTTGCGTTATCAGAAATCAAACGAGAGCTTTCAGCAATTCGAAGCAGACGTAGCTCGTTTAGTCCGATTGGCTTACCAAGGAACACCCAAAAATGTACTAGAGAAATTGTTGGTAAATCATTTTAAATGATACGTAATAGATACGTAGAAAATAGATACGTGTATTACCTAATGAAAAAAGTAGGAATGCGATCAGAGCCCACTGAAAGAGAGGACTTCAATCTCTTTGCAGCTTGCTTAAAGCAGAATCGTTATCAATAAAATGTGATATCGATGACATCGACATCACCCTATTGTGAACCAGCAGCATCACAGCCGAGGTTTACCTCGAATGGAATGTCGCATATCCAGCTCTCCTGGAAAAACTATCGGAGGGCCAATTGGATATCTTATATTATCTTTGAAGGAAGAACTGAAAAAGATGTGTTCATCAAACGCCTCAAAATTCACAGTATGAACGGCATTGACACATAGCTCAGGATCCTGCTCATTGGTCACAGTGGACCTCAGGGATCCGTAGAGAGTACCGTAGTTGCCTCTTCTAAAATTAGGTATACATTTTTCGCTCTCTATTACTCCTAAGCCTACCATAAGCCGACCTATGACCAAATAGAACACCGATGAGAAGAGAAGGATGATGACAATCCCCCAAACAGGAAATTCCTGTGAGCGCCTAACATTACAAGGCTTAGGCCGGTCGCATGCGTATATGTACGACATTTTATTTTCGACGTGTCGACGACATGTTGCTCCATTTACAACATAATGATTACAAGGACGATGCACATACCAAGCAGACACCTTGCAGATCTGAAGAGACTTGTCGCCCAGAAATATTTCAGGACACACTGCTTTGCTCTCAAGCACCATTTTGACGGCTGCAAAGAAGAGGTCGTATGTAGGTATATACAATACTGCTGCATCTTAATTCGACGACATGATGTATTATTGTAGATGAGCGAAGTAAAAGTTTTTATTATGACATTTTGAATGCCATGATGTGTCATGTGTCTGCAAGATGTTGTCGATATGTCGAAAATAAATGTCGTATAAGTATGCGATTGGCCTAAGAAACACGCTAAAATCGCCTGTCTCCAACATAAATCAAATAGCGTCTTGGTGGATGGCCTGCTTATTGATGGAAAACTAAGGGCGCTGCTGCTGGACACAGGTGCAACTAAAACAATTGCCCGTCCCGATATTTTAAAATCTGAAAAAAATATTACACCAACAAAATGGCGGTTTCGTACGGCTACAGGAAATCCTGCAAAAGTTTATGGACAGTCAAACGTTACCCTTGTGATCTATAGCAAGACCTTCCAACATCAAATACTGGTCGTATGATAGCAATAGAAGACCAAGTCATCCTTGGAATGGACATCGTGAACTTGCACGGCTTCGAGTTGGACCTTAAAGTCATACGAATAAAGGAACAGAAATTGATATTGCACGGGAAAATGAGCAAGCAGTCCGGGTCATCCTAGCCGAAGATGCCACACTATCAGACGAGCGAAGCGAGGTAATTTTGATCGGCCAGTTAGAGCAGACATTCGATCTGATTAGCATCATAATTTTGGAACCCAGAACACATGATGACGAAACAGGTCGTGGCAAAGCAGTGGCGAAGTTTCTCTCGCACGCTGTAGGAAGTATACCTGTGAGGGTGGTAAATATCAATGGTTACCCCCTGACCTTGAAGAAAGGCACATTTTTGAGAAAGGGATTTCCAGTTTTTTTCAATTATTAGAAAAATTGAGGTGGAAAATGATCTGTAGAAGACGATCTCCAAGGAGTTGCTGAAATTATGGGCAGACGCGTCGAGAAGTCTTGGGACGGGTCAGAAGATAAAATTAGAGGTTCTACTGACCAAATATGATGGTATCTTCGATTTGGACAAGGAAATAAGGGAAGGACTAGACTGGTGAGACATAAAGATCAACACCGGTGATGCTCAACCCATCCGACTGGCAGCCAGAAGATTATCAATAGCCAAGAGAGAGGAAGCATATAGGATTATCCAAGAAATGGAAAGGGACGGTGTAATCGAACCTTCCAATAGTCCTTGGGTTTCACCAGAGGTACTGGTAAAGAAGAACGATGGTTCAACATGATTCAACGTGAATTATCGGCAATTGAATAATGTGATAAAGAAGGACAGTTACCCCCTTCCTCGCGTAGGTGACACATTGGACACACTCGAAAAGTGGATACTAGCAAGTTGAAATGGATCCTGACGACAAGGAGAAAACTGATTTCATTGTTGGTTCAGGACTTTACCAATTAAATGTGATGCCGTTCGGGTTATGTAATGCCCCTGCTACATTTTAGAGACTGATGGAAACGGTGGAAAAGGGACTATTCTGGAATACTTGTCTGGTATATCTGGATGACATTATTGTGGCAACAAAAGACTTTTAAAGACCACATGAAGAACTTGAAGGAGGCATTCCAGTGATTGCGTGGTTCTGGTCTGCAGTTAAGTCTCAATAAATGTCATCTGTTTCAAAAAGAAGTGCAGTACCTTGAGAATTGCATCTGGCAGAGGTATGTCAGTGGATAACCAGAAAATTCAATCGGTGAAAGAATGACCTACCCCAAAAAATAAACACGAACTTAGAAGCTAATCTTCCTTGGTCTCTGTATCTATTACCGGCGTTATGTTTCAAGGTTTGCTTGTATCGCAAAAACTAACTAGACTGAAAGAAGAAGAGAGACGATTTCAGTGGAACAAGGAGTGCCAGGAAGCATTTGAACGTTGCAGCGTGCCTTGCACGCTACGTTTTCTTTTTCAAAATTTTAATTCTCGATTTGGAATATTTTTATAAAGTTCAGAAAAGTTATGATTGACTGTACATTTTCGCTGATGTAGGAGGCTGTATTAGGCAAAGATCACGAACGAACACCTGGCAGCTATTAAGAAATTCTTGCTTTTGTTATTTAAGTAAGACGTAGAAAACATGTCTGGTCGATTTTCTGTCCCGGTTCTGCAGAGTTTGAAAAGTATATCATCTTATGCGAATTAATTTTCCACGTCTAATGAGACCACTCTCATCTTGCTACTCTAGATTTCCGATTAGTTATCCAGATAAAACCTAAAAGATTATTTCTTTGGGTGTGGGTTAAAAAAAACATGAAAAGATAGTCGAGAAACCCATAAAGAAACATAAACAACTTGCGTTTCGTTCTGAGACACGACAAGCCTCGGAGATATGCGGATTCACGATTGTGAAGTTTAAGTTTGAATAGAGGGAGAACTGGAGAGGTTGGTCGTACTGTCGAGAGTGTGCTGACGTATATGGTGAAAGATCCGACACCGTCGCGTGCGAGTTTTAAGTGTTGCATACTGTCAACGATGAGATTTGGAGTGGAAAGTAGGTCAACATTTTCGGTTAGACGGTAGTTGGGGCGCATGAGTAGCGTCACCCCAGAAAAATTATAAGTAAGGGTAGAGGACGCGTTAGGTTCATTTTTGGGTCTTAGTTCGGGAGATCATGTAGCTTGTCTACAAGTTCGTAAATTAGTATTAGTCCCTTGTGTGAGCACCCATAGACGTTATTATGGTGAAGTTGTTTCCGTGAAAGATGCAGTCTTACGTGAGTAATCTTTTGAATTTAATTTTGGTCATTATAACTAATGTTCGCTTTCTTGTCTTTACAGACAAGGGACGTGGGTTTGGACTTAGTTTTGGGACTTAGTTTTAGACGTGGTTTTGGACTTACGTACTACTAGATTAAGTTTTTGAACAAAGTTTTGGGACGTAGTTTTGAACGTAGTTTTGAACTTTAGTTTTGATTTACTTTTGAGCTTCAAGTTCTAGAGTGTTAGATTCCAACTTCTAGTTTCAATTTTTTAACTACTAATTTCCGACTTCCAGTTTTTGATTTCGAACTTTGAATTTCTAAGTTTTAACTTTTGATTCCTGAATGTTAATTTCGAACTTCTAGTTTCTGAGTTTTGAGTTCCAACTTTCAAATTTCTGATTCACATGAAAGTTTACATAAAGATTCGATCATGTGGAGGCTTAGGTAGGTACCTACCTAGGTAGGTATACTAACCTGTGTGAAGGGTGATATTTGAAGAAGCTTGGAGAAATAAAGAAGAGTGGTGGAGTTTAGTTTGGAGGCATGGAAGGTTTCATCAGGCAGAGGTTCTAGCGCTTTTATATTTGGTCGTCCCAAGGTAGCAGGGGGAGCAGTCCAGCTCATCCGGCACCTGGAGCACCAACCAAGGGGTGCTAACACCAGTGCAAAGGCAGTTCCAGCAACCATGCCGGCCTAGTCTTTGATCATCGCGCTTAGGTTAGAGGAACCTTAGTTCGTCAGTTTTTGAGATGGAGTTTTGAATAATAAGGTATGTTTTTATGCGTGAATAAACTTTTGCTATTTTCCGACAATCCAGAAAATTAAATAAATTCAAGTACAGTGTTTAATTGATTTCATCACCTATGACTTTCTAAGTGAAACTGATTTGTGGTAATATGTTATGAACTTTTATTGTGGTCAATGAGTGACTAATGTAATGGTTATGTGTAAAAATAATTTATTAAATTTATCGTGTGTGTTTAGGATTTTGAGTTAGAGATGATCATTTTGCAAATTAAATTTTGAATTTCGGATTTTGTAGGTAGATACCGATTTTTATATTGAAACTTTTGCTTAAGATAAATTTAAATTTTTGATAAATAACCTCTGATCTAACTCCGAGTTCTATTCAGAATCATACCTATGTGTTATAGTTTAGAAATTGTTTAATAGAATTTGAGCTTTGGAAATTTTTATCTGAACTATTGAAATGATATAGGTACCTATCTTGAATTTTAATCATGTAAGTTTGATATCATTGGTAATAAGGTAATATTTATGTTTGAATATTTGAGTCAGGATTACTGATTTTAATTATTAAATTGATTGTTTATATGTAAGATCTATTGATGATTGCCAGTCTATTGTACTGATGATGAAATTGATTTTAATAAATCTTTGTATTAAAATTCAACAATTTTAGAGTTTTGAGAATCAACCCTCCTCATGTTCTTTTAAAACATCTATTCAATAAGTAGAGCAACCTCAAGAATAGGGTGATTATTCTGGTATATTTTGGTGGGGTTTATCAATTTTTTTGTTATTGTTTGTAAAATTGTTAGGAGTTACTACGGGTCCAGTCTGGTTCGGTGAATGCTGGATTTTCCAGAGGAAGGCCACATTTATCTGTCCCGGGCTGGATAATCACAACGAACATTTTGATTAAGTTTGGTTTTGATTTGATACTTTGGAAATTTAGACGATCACTTTTCAAAATTTAAAGTTTATTTTTGTTTCGACATTTAGAATATTTGGGTGGGGCATTCCAAATTTGATATGTTCCACTCGACAGGCCAATGTGGCTAATGTTACAAATTTGCCTAGTCACATTGAGATCTGTCAATAGCCACCTCCTTCCTTTCGGGGTTAAGGTAAGTGAATTATTATTTTTTTATTGTTCAACTTTTTGAGTGGGAGTAAGCGAGGGGGAGGAAGGCTCCAAGCGGTGCCGTGACCAGGATAAATCAATCTCCTTATTCTTTTTTCGAAAACTTTCTCAAACTTTGAGAAGAATTAATGAACATGAGGTGTTGGTGTTTTAATAATTTTTGAGAGAAAAACTTTTTCAAAATTTAGACAAGTAAAGACAAATACCTTTCTTAGTTGCGTAGAGTTTACAGATGGACTAAAACCAAAAGGTAAGGTTTGAAATTTTCAACGAAGGACTTCGAGGGAATTCAGACCTGTGGTATTTGAGTCCGTGTTGTTTTCTTTTTGACGTTTCAGCTTTTTAGGTTCCAGCCAAGACGGTGTGGTAAACCTGAAGATGTGGTTTTCGAGTTCGATAATTTTTTAATTTTTCAGCTTAGGTGGAGTTACAGATAGAATCAGCAACAATCTGATTTTTGAATTTTGGTTTTGGATAATTCTGTTAGGTCAGGTCAAGTCAACTAAGAAAAGAAACGGGATTTTCGTTTTCTTTGTTTCAGGTGGAGTTGGTTGAAAAGTCTTGTTTGAGAATTTTGAGGTAAAAATTCTTTTGAGATAAATAGTGAAAATGGATTTTATTGAGGAAAATACTACAGTCGGTTTTGAGGTCGTTGATCTCAAGGTAGATGAGATTAAGTATGAAATTTTATTAAGAGGAGAAGTTCCACATTGGAACGGAAATTATAGGCGGACCCAATTAAGTCAACTTTTGAGAATAAATGGAGGAGTCACTGTGACTACCTCTCCTTTCGATTTTAATGAGGATTTGAGTCAAGTTTTGGATTCTATTTTGGATATGACTGAAATATTACACGATGAGGTAATTATTTCCCCTCAGTCTAATGTAGCTAGGAGATTTTCTTCGAGGTTAGCTCATTTGTTAGGAAGGATAGATAGGATGAAGGTCACATCTGATGTTCAGACTGCTAGTCGAGATCAGGTTAGAGCAGATGCTCTACGATTGAGAGACGATTTTAAGAAAAAGATTGTCGGTGAGGTAGTCAGTTCAAGAACAGAAATCCCACCAAGATCGCAGGCCTCTCTTTTAGATCAAGCATTTGATAGGTTATCATGTCATAATGCTTCAACTACTCATGAAGGTAATCTTCATACGGTTTCGAGAGTCCCTTCGAATCTTCCAGAAGATCTATCGTTAAGAAGGTTAGGCTTAAGAAGCCATAACACCAATCCGTTTTTAGATTATGACCAGGTACCCTTTGATTATGATAATCAGGCACATTCGAGCAGTTTTGTACCCCCAGTGAGAAATCCATCACCCACTTTCTCACAGTTTAGTCTCAATTCTCAAGTTCCATCCATCCAGTTAGTAGCGCCTATAGATAAGGTCATCCCAGTGTATAAATGGGGATTATGTTTTACTGGTAAGGAAAAGGGAATTGAAGTTATAAAATTTTTAGAAAGAGTTCGCGAACTTAGTCAAGCTAGGGGAGTCCCCCTTGATACAGTTTTTAATAGTGCAGTCGATTTATTTAAGGAACCAGCTCTCTCATGGTTCCGAAGCATTAAGTATCAGTTGAGGTCTTGGCGAGACTTGGAGGCAAGGATTGGTAATACTTTCATCCCTCCAAATTACGATGAAGAACTCCTAGAGGAGATTCGCTCCTTTAGGCAAAGGAATAATGAAAATGTCGTTACGTTTATTGCGAATTTAAGGATGAAGTTTTCACACCTTTTAAATCCAATTTCTATTCCGGAACAGTTGAAGATAGTTAGGAGAAACCTCCTACCCGATTTGAATTCGAAGTTATGTTTGATTGATCTGGTTTCCTATGAGCAGTTAGAATGTCTATGCAGGCAGATCGCGAAGAATTCGGTGATAATGAGTGGAGTAGAGGGTAAGGTCCGTGTAGGTCGACCCCAGGCAGCCCCTGTGGGAACGACGGTTAGGGAAGCGAAGGAAATCCCAAAGGTTAAAGTAGAGACCCCTCGTCCACCTCTTCCTCCCCGAAGATTTGCGAATGCCCCAAATCAGTCGATGAATAAGTCAGACCGACCCCCAGTCAGCTCCTTTTCCTGTTGGAATTGTGACCAGGCGGGTCATTCATTTAATTTTTGTCCACATCCACTTGAGAAATTTTGTTTTTCGTGCGGTTTGAAAGGAGCAATAGCACCTTCTTGTCCCCGATGTCATCATTCAGGGAAAGATAATCAGGAAGCAGTTGAGTTCAAGGACGTTAAGAAGGTGGTGGATTGTCCAGAAACTCGGGAGTCGAATTTAGGTAAAGAAAGTTCTAAGGCAGATTCAAAAAACGAGTCAGCGAGAGAAGATTTTGGCGCGACTTCCCTCGAGTTTCGAAGACGCCAACCAGGTCCAGAATCAGGTGCGATTCCGAAGAGACGTTAGAATCGAGACAGGTGAACTCGAACCTTTCTAAGCAGATCAGTCCAGTTTTTGAGAGTAAAGATGCAGATAATAGGCCGTATATCTCTATTGAATTAGAGGGTTTTGAGATTCTAGCTCTAGTTGACACTGGGGCAAATATTTCCATCTTAGGTGCAGGAACTGAGTCGATTTGGGAACTGTTGGAACCCAATCGAATAGTTAAAGATAAATTACCGCGAGTGACTGTAGCAAATGGACAGCCACAAACAGTTCTAGGTACTGTAGTTTTGCCTATTTGTTTTGAGGATAGGTTGATTGAGTTAGAATTTACAATTATCCCTACTATATCCCACGCTGTTATTTTAGGTTCTGATTTTTGCAAGCAGGTTGAGTTGGCTATCGATTTTAAGAATCAAGTTTTTGACATTAACGAGATTACAGGAGAGACTCCAAATTTAGGTACTTATCTTGAGGAGTTGTCAGAGGAACAACAGTTGATTTTAGATAAGGTAATAAAGCAGTACGAATTACTTGCTTCGAAAGCTCCCGGTCGTACGAGTGAAATTACACATTTCATAGATACAGGTTCAGCTAGACCCGTGAAGCAGAGGCAGTACCCTCTGTCTCCTGCTATCACCAAATTTTTACATCAGGAAGTAAATTCAATGTTAAGAGATGGAGTTATAGAGGAAAGTAATTCAGCTTGGTCAAGTCCTGTTTTGATGGTTCCAAAAAGTGACGGTACCTACCGTATGTGTTTTGATGGTCGTAAGATAAATGAGTTGACTGTTAAGGATTCCTACCCACTACCGTTGGTAGATAGTATTTTGAGTAAAGTAGCTGGATCTACTTATCTATCTTCGATTGATTTAACAAAGGCGTTTTGGAATATTCCCTTGGAGGAAACCTCCAAGCCCAAAACGGCGTTTCAAGTTCATGGTCGAGGTCTTTTTCAGTTTAAGGTTATGCCTTTTGGGTTGTGTAATGCGGCGCAGACGCAACAACGGTTAATGGACCACCTATTTAGGGGTACCAAGTTTGAAGATCGAGTTTTTACCTATTTGGATGACATTATTTGTGTGTCCAATTCATTCGAGGAACACATTGCCCTTCTTGCTGAAGTGTTGGAAATTCTCACTAAAGCCGGGTTGAAGATCAACCTGGATAAGTGTAAGTTCTGTAGAGATTCGTTATCGTTTTTGGGTTATGTGGTAGATAGGAAAGGTCTAAGGACCGATCCAGGAAAAGTTCAGGCTATTGTTGATATGCCATCACCTAAAACTACCACTGAAGTTAGGAGAGTAATTGGAATCCTCCAATGGTATCGAAAGTTCATCCCTAATTTTTCCACCGTGTCTGAGCCAATTACATCGCTTATTAAGGGTCGTAAGAAGCACCCTCCAGTTATTTGGACGGAGGAAGCCGAAGAGGCTTTCCAAAGTCTTAAGGAATTGTTGGTTTCAGCTCCCATTTTAGTCAAACCGGATCCCAATCTACCTTTCTTCATTCAGACGGATGCAAGTGACGTAGGGGTGGGGGCAATTTTATATCAAGTTAAGGATGATTTTGAGCACCCTATAGCTTATGCTTCTAGAAAGCTTCTCAAGACTGAGAAGAAAAATTACACGGTTACAGAAAAGGAATGTCTTGGAGTTATTTTCGGTATCGAAAAATTTAGGTGTTATGTCGAGGGCACAGAATTTACGGTTGTTACTGACCATGCCAGCCTACAATGGCTGTATAAAATTAAAGATCCAGTCGGCAGAATTGCTAGGTGGACGGTCAGGTTGAGTGGATTTAAGTTCAAGGTTGTTCATCGTCCCGGTAAGAATTTGGTAATGGCTGATTTTCTGTCCAGACATATTTCGTTGATTAATGTTAAATCTTTTACGCCAGACACCTGGTATGTTGAGATGATTAATAAAGTCCGCTGTAACCCAGCGAAGTTTCCAGATTTTGACGTTAAGGATAATATTTTGTATAAACATATTAGGCCAAAACACGACATCCAGTCTAATTTTTCAGACTGGAAAATAGTAGTTCCAACTGAGAATAGGAAAGAGGTTTTTGTTGAGTGTCATGATCATCCGACTTCAGCTCATTTAGGTATTTCAAAGACGTTGGCGAGAATTTTGGAAAATTATTATTGGCCAGGAGTAAAGGAGTCAGTGAGACGTTATGTTAGATCATGCGAGACTTGTGGTGCCCACAAATCCACAAATCAATCTCCAGCTGGTTTAGGAGGAAATCAACGTAAAGTCGATTTTCCGTTTCAGTCTATTTCGTTAGATTTTATGGGACCTTTCCCAAGATCTAAATCAGGAAATACCCAATTGTTAGTTATTACTGATTCTTTCACCCGATTTGTTATAGTAAAACCCCTTCCTAAGGCTACTTCAGCCAAGGTCGTGAAAATTTTGGAGAGAGAAATCTTTTTGGTTTACGGAACTCCAGAGGTCGTGTGTTGTGATAATGGTAGTCAGTTCAGGTCTAGAGAATTCAAAGAATTAATGAAGAAGTACCAGATTCCTAAGATCTGGTATAATCCCAGTTATCACCCCCAGGTTAATCCAACCGAAAGGGTGAATAAAGTTTTGGGTAGTGCTATAGCGTCATATATTAAAGATGATGATCACCGAACATGGGACGAACATATTTTCGAAATTGCTCAGGCAATTAATACCTCGGTACATGAGTCCACAGGGTACTCACCCTCTTTTTTGGTTTTTGGACGTTACACACCAGTGAATGGTAGTTTCTATAAGGATGTTGATTATAGTTCTTTTGACCCAGTCGATTTTTCCAATCGACTTAAATGGCAGTCCGAAGTGAGCAAAGTTCCTAAACTTTGTCCCCAAATCCAGGAGAAAATTAGAAAATCTTTTGAGAAAAATGTTAAGAGGTATAACCTTCGCAGGCGAGAGGTTAATTATCAAGAAGGTGATAAAGTGTGGAAGAAAAACTTCGCTCTTTCCAAAGCGGTCGATAAGTTTTCTAAGAAATTGGCTCCGAAATATGTCCCGGCTATGATAAAGAAAATTAAAGGTACTGGTAAGGTTGTTGTTCTTTCAGATCTGTCAGGAAAAATCCTGGGAGATTTTCACGTAAGTGATATTAAACCATTTGTTGAGAGTCAGGATAGCCAGTGTTAGTGTAGAGCGCGCTTTAGGGGTGACCTAGTTGTGTTGTATTCAAGTTGGCGCCCCTAGTGTAAAGCTCCGTTCACACGCAAAGGCAGTATATATCCTATTTGTTGGTAGTTTGAGAATTTAGAAAGAATTCGTTTAGTGTGTCAATAGTAAGTTTTTTTCAGTAAATTTAGTTACGGTTTTGGAGAAAAAATAAAGGTTGTTTAGAGTCAGGAGTTTTCGTAGAGGTTGAGTCGAGTTTAGAGAAAATCCTTTTATAGGTACTTAGGTTAAAATAATTTGAGACTGGTGATGTTAGCGTACAAATTAAATAAATTTAGCTAACCTACCAGTAATTGTTGTTGAGGTAGAGGTTGAGTTACATTTTAGTCATGGCCAGACTAATTTGTAAAATATTTTTAAACGGTCGCGTTAGAGCCCCATGCAAATAAGTGAGCTACGTGACTAGGCGTTGGGTTGAGTTGATTTAGGTGAGTTCTTAATTGAAAATTTCGAGTTTTGTTAGAGTTGATAATTGGCATAATCTAAATATAAATCTGAGCTGTTATCATCCTAACAGTAACTTTCAGGAACGATCCGTTGAGTAGAGTTGAGAATTGAGGTAGTTATAATATTTTTAGGTTGAGATTTTGAAGAAAAAGCTCCTGATGATAAAAATCTTTTCCATTCCTTTGATTAAGGTTAAGTCGAGTCAATATTTTTAGCTAGAGTTTGAGATTCAATAAGTACAAGTTAGTTGAAATTTAAGAATTCTTTCAGTTGACACATTATCTTGAATATCTTTAATGGTGTTTAATTTTGGCGGAACAACATTAACAGGTGGTTAATGAGTTATGATTGGAAATTAACTATACAGATTTTGACAAGGAATTTTGAGTTTTAGAAGTCTCGTCATTTGTAAGAACTTTTCAAGTTTGCTCTTTTGAGAACATTTGAGTAGTGTAACAGTTAAGAGTAAAGATCTTTCTCTTTGAAAATTTTTATTTCCTTGAAATTGAGATAGAGTTCGTTGGTAGGTAAAACCACATATAGGTCCAACGTTTGAGATTTGATTTTCTTTTTGAAAATTTTATTCTGTAATAATTGAGATAGAGCTCGTTGGTAAGTAAAACCACATATAGGTCCAACGGTTGAGATTTGATTTTCTTTTTGAAAATTTTATTCTTTGAGATAGGGTTCATTGGTAAGTAAAACCACTTCATAGGTCCAATGATTGAGATTTGGTTTCTCGTTTGAAAAATTTTCTTTAGACAATGACAACATCTTTGGGGTTATTTTTGGTACTTTCCACCCTGGTGTTACCTAAAGAGAAAGTATCCAGCCATTTTGAAAATAGTTCCAGTGGCTGATTTCTTGTATATATTTCTATGTGCTTCTTTCTTTTTTCTTTTTCACTGTTTTCAGTATACATCTAAGTTCGCTTTTGATCTTTTATCTCTTCTTTAGGGTCCTTTTGTTTGCCCTTTTCCGCCCTGCCCCGTCTAAAGTGAAAACGACAATCGGGTCCTTTTTCGTCCTTTTCCGCCCTGCACCGTCTAAAGTGAAAACTGACAGTCCTTTTTAGGACCATATAGTATGTTTATCCTTTGATGACAATTTTGATTTGGAAAATTCTTTCCAAGTTCTTTTAAGTAAAGTAGGGACTTTACTCCCTATATTTTGACGTCAAGTTCCACCTTAGTCAACATATCAGTATAATTCTGAAGGTCTAACACATTTGTGTAAGTTTTAGAGTAATGATTTGGATTTGAGATAGTTTTGAGTCTTTGAGTTTAGGTGTCTGGGTAAGTCTCGACGGGTTCTTGAGTAAGAATGGCCGCACAGTTCCAGTACCACTTTGAGTCGTTCAGTAGAGAAATTTAGTGACGTAGGTCTCAGTAGAGGGAAATCTTGGAAAATTAAATCTGTCTTACTACTGATACTTAGCGTTCGCGTTAAAGAATTTTGAGAAATAAAATCCGAGTTGGAGTTTCAGAATTTCGTCTATTCTTGTGCTTTTGATAACCACTTGACTGAATCTTGTTGGATAATTTGGACGTTTTTGGAAAACAATTTTGACATTTTTGAGTATAGATAATTTAGATATCCCGATTTTGACATTTTTGAGTATAGATAATTTAGATATCCCGATTTTGACATTTTTGAGTATAGATAATTTAGATATCCCGATTTTGACATTTTTTGAGTATGAATATCTTCAATATTTCGGTTTTGATATTTTGAGGTATGAATAATTTTGATTTGGAAGTGTCCAGATCGAAATACTTTGAGTATGAACAATTTTGACATTTGACCCGATTTAGACGTCTTGGAGTTTGAGGTATAAGTAGAACTCTTAGATTTAAAATTTCTTTAGGCTTTTCTATGTAGAAATTTAGTTTTGGCTCTTTTAGATTTCTCTATGATTTCCTTTGTTAGGAATCATATTTCGCTCCAAAGTCGTTAGGACGTTATTCTTAACTAACTAACGATCGAGGAAACCTTTTTAGCTTTTGACGTTAAATCTCTAGTCGCTAGGAAACGCACTAGAGGGGTGTATTTTGGCATTTCCGGCCTCATAAGCGGAGAATTGCCCTGTCGTCTAGTCAGCTGCTTAGCCCCCAGCTGATGAAGTAGGTGGTATTGTCTGGCGACATACCGACCATAGGGGCCGAATCTTTAGAGCTTCGTCATCCTGGCAGTATTGCCAACTCACGAGTTTCGGTCGCTGAATTTCCTTGAGGTGTTCATGCAGACCCAACTCCTTGATTTTTGTGTGTAGGACGAAGTCGGTAATCGATTGACGACAGCCGGAGTTTCTCTAATGGAGAACTCTGTTTCACATAGTTTTAGTTTTCTTTTATGGATAAGTATGGTGGTGGAGGTTATTGGTTCTGGTAGTCTGTTCAACCAGAGGTTAGGGAAAATATTTAGCTTTCTTTTGAAAAATCTTTAGTTACAAGGTAGTGTACTAGAGGGGTGCATTATGTCATTTCCAGCCTTATAAATGGAAAGGGCCTGCCGTTTAGTCAGTTGTGGAGCCCCCGACTGATGAAGTAGGAGGTATAGTCTTGCGACATGCCAACCACAGGGGCCAATTATTTGAGCTTCGCTACATAGGCAAATATTGCCACCATAAGAGTTTTGTCTTTTTGAGTCCCTTTGTGTTCTCATAAGACTCAACTTATTTTATTGAATTATGTGTAGAGCGGAGTTAGTTTCCGAATAACGGCAGTCAGGTTTTCCTTTTGGGAGCCTGTTTAACCTAGTTTTAGTAACCAGAGTCCTACTGGCGGTTTCCGAGGTCAGGGCTCGCCCATATTGCTTTATGTTTGAAACATGGAGTGTTTAAAACTTGTTCTTTCTGTCTTTTCTTTCGGTTTGTTGGGATTTGTTAGTTGTTGACTCGAGAGGAGCTCTCTCGGAAAAGTTTCTTGTGGAGACTTTTCCTTCCTTTTTACAAGGGGGGGTGTGCAGCGTGCCTTGCACGCTACGTTTTCTTTTTCAAAATTTTAATTCTCGATTTGGAATATTTTTATAAAGTTCAGAAAAGTTATGATTGACTGTACATTTTCGCTGATGTAGGAGGCTGTATTAGGCAAAGATCACGAACGAACACCTGGCAGCTATTAAGAAATTCTTGCTTTTGTTATTTAAGTAAGACGTAGAAAACATGTCTGGTCGATTTTCTGTCCCGGTTCTGCAGAGTTTGAAAAGTATATCATCTTATGCGAATTAATTTTCCACGTCTAATGAGACCACTCTCATCTTGCTACTCTAGATTTCCGATTAGTTATCCAGATAAAACCTAAAAGATTATTTCTTTGGGTGTGGGTTAAAAAAAACATGAAAAGATAGTCGAGAAACCCATAAAGAAACATAAACAACTTGCGTTTCGTTCTGAGACACGACAAGCCTCGGAGATATGCGGATTCACGATTGTGAAGTTTAAGTTTGAATAGAGGGAGAACTGGAGAGGTTGGTCGTACTGTCGAGAGTGTGCTGACGTATATGGTGAAAGATCCGACACCGTCGCGTGCGAGTTTTAAGTGTTGCATACTGTCAACGATGAGATTTGGAGTGGAAAGTAGGTCAACATTTTCGGTTAGACGGTAGTTGGGGCGCATGAGTAGCGTCACCCCAGAAAAATTATAAGTAAGGGTAGAGGACGCGTTAGGTTCATTTTTGGGTCTTAGTTCGGGAGATCATGTAGCTTGTCTACAAGTTCGTAAATTAGTATTAGTCCCTTGTGTGAGCACCCATAGACGTTATTATGGTGAAGTTGTTTCCGTGAAAGATGCAGTCTTACGTGAGTAATCTTTTGAATTTAATTTTGGTCATTATAACTAATGTTCGCTTTCTTGTCTTTACAGACAAGGGACGTGGGTTTGGACTTAGTTTTGGGACTTAGTTTTGGACGTGGTTTTGGACTTACGTACTACTAGATTAAGTTTTTGAACAAAGTTTTGGGACGTAGTTTTGAACGTAGTTTTGAACTTTAGTTTTGATTTACTTTTGAGCTTCAAGTTCTAGAGTGTTAGATTCCAACTTCTAGTTTCAATTTTTTAACTACTAATTTCCGACTTCCAGTTTTTGATTTCGAACTTTGAATTTCTAAGTTTTAACTTTTGATTCCTGAATGTTAATTTCGAACTTCTAGTTTCTGAGTTTTGAGTTCCAACTTTCAAATTTCTGATTCACATGAAAGTTTACATAAAGATTCGATCATGTGGAGGCTTAGGTAGGTACCTACCTAGGTAGGTATACTAACCTGTGTGAAGGGTGATATTTGAAGAAGCTTGGAGAAATAAAGAAGAGTGGTGGAGTTTAGTTTGGAGGCATGGAAGGTTTCATCAGGCAGAGGTTCTAGCGCTTTTATATTTGGTCGTCCCAAGGTAGCAGGGGGAGCAGTCCAGCTCATCCGGCACCTGGAGCACCAACCAAGGGGTGCTAACACCAGTGCAAAGGCAGTTCCAGCAACCATGCCGGCCTAGTCTTTGATCATCGCGCTTAGGTTAGAGGAACCTTAGTTCGTCAGTTTTTGAGATGGAGTTTTGAATAATAAGGTATGTTTTTATGCGTGAATAAACTTTTGCTATTTTCCGACAATCCAGAAAATTAAATAAATTCAAGTACAGTGTTTAATTGATTTCATCACCTATGACTTTCTAAGTGAAACTGATTTGTGGTAATATGTTATGAACTTTTATTGTGGTCAATGAGTGACTAATGTAATGGTTATGTGTAAAAATAATTTATTAAATTTATCGTGTGTGTTTAGGATTTTGAGTTAGAGATGATCATTTTGCAAATTAAATTTTGAATTTCGGATTTTGTAGGTAGATACCGATTTTTATATTGAAACTTTTGCTTAAGATAAATTTAAATTTTTGATAAATAACCTCTGATCTAACTCCGAGTTCTATTCAGAATCATACCTATGTGTTATAGTTTAGAAATTGTTTAATAGAATTTGAGCTTTGGAAATTTTTATCTGAACTATTGAAATGATATAGGTACCTATCTTGAATTTTAATCATGTAAGTTTGATATCATTGGTAATAAGGTAATATTTATGTTTGAATATTTGAGTCAGGATTACTGATTTTAATTATTAAATTGATTGTTTATATGTAAGATCTATTGATGATTGCCAGTCTATTGTACTGATGATGAAATTGATTTTAATAAATCTTTGTATTAAAATTCAACAATTTTAGAGTTTTGAGAATCAACCCTCCTCATGTTCTTTTAAAACATCTATTCAATAAGTAGAGCAACCTCAAGAATAGGGTGATTATTCTGGTATATTTTGGTGGGGTTTATCAATTTTTTTGTTATTGTTTGTAAAATTGTTAGGAGTTACTACGGGTCCAGTCTGGTTCGGTGAATGCTGGATTTTCCAGAGGAAGGCCACATTTATCTGTCCCGGGCTGGATAATCACAACGAACATTTTGATTAAGTTTGGTTTTGATTTGATACTTTGGAAATTTAGACGATCACTTTTCAAAATTTAAAGTTTATTTTTGTTTCGACATTTAGAATATTTGGGTGGGGCATTCCAAATTTGATATGTTCCACTCGACAGGCCAATGTGGCTAATGTTACAAATTTGCCTAGTCACATTGAGATCTGTCAATAGCCACCTCCTTCCTTTCGGGGTTAAGGTAAGTGAATTATTATTTTTTTATTGTTCAACTTTTTGAGTGGGAGTAAGCGAGGGGGAGGAAGGCTCCAACGTCTGAAGATGACTCTAATTAATGCTCCGAGTTTGAGTTATACCTTGCCCGAGGGAAGGTTAATTTTGGATACAGATATGCCAGTAATGTTGGAAATGGTGCAGTACTGTCGCTACCCTAGTAGCAAGAAAATATTTTCTAGATATTTTTATTTAATATTTAAAAAATATTATTGTGACACTTTTTTTAATAAAAAATAAATATTTATAGAAAACATTTCTAAAATATTTATCTTGTATATTGGAAAAATATTTCTAGCAAATATTGGAAAAACATTTCGAACTCATATTGGTAAAACATTTTCAACTAAAATTGGAAAAATATTTCTAACAAATATTGGAAAAATATTTGTAGCAAATATTGGAAAAACATTTCGAACTCATATTGGAAAAACAATTCGAACTCATATTAGTAAAATATTTCCAACTAATATTGGGAAAACATTTGTAGCATATATTGCATTAATGTCTGTGAAAAATCTTTTAAAAATGTTCTATTGCAGATATTTGAAGTTCTTCATATTTTATAAATAAAACAGTTCTTGAAATAAATTATTTTATTGCATTCGCGAATATGACATACAATATAAAAAATAAACAATAAAATTCTAAAAAAACTATGACACACAACATAAAAAATAAACAATAAAATTCTAAAAAAACTCTAAAACAAAACAATTAAATGTGGAAAATTTACTTAAAAAATTCTTATATACTGCTGCCTCAGGCTGTGGTAGCTTCTTGTTGAGTCGAGCGAGCCTCCTTCCTTCCCCCTTCCTGTTGGGAGTTTTACTCTTCGACAATATATAAATGGTTTTCTCGATCTTGACGAATTTATTGTGGCGGGTGTCTGCTGAATATTATCGACATCTGTGTAGTGAGGTTAAGATTATCACCAACAGAAGCAAATTGTCTCATAGAATTTTTTATAAATCTATATTTAGCACATCGTCTACTATTATTTTCCATTATACCTAATATAGGTACCTTATCCGTGAATTAACCTACAATACAAATAAATCATAATCACACAAACCGGCCTTCAATAACATTAGGGGAATAATAATTATTCACGAGGTTCATCGTAAAATTTGTTTAGTTTACGAAATCATAACTTCGTACATCCGATGATAATAATTATTGACAACCAATTAGATAGACAGAAAGTAGACAGAAGATAATAGATCTGTCATGATTTCGTAAAACTAAACTACCTAGGTATTATACCCGTTTTACGACTCTCGAACTGCCCTGTTCCTGTTCCTATGATTATTATTGACCGATTCAATATAGGTATTTATAAAATAGCATTAAATACATTATAAATTAGAATCCATACCAATTTAAAAGTTCATAAATTGTATTACTTAGGTAGGTACTTACCGAAATTGCAACGATAACGATCAAGTACACTGTGGTGCTAGGTAATAATAGGTAAAATAAAGCCACCAGCCACAAGCTACGCTACAACATGCAAAATTAAAATGGCGACGACCCAACGGCCAGCGGCAACGACGGCTGCTGTAGCTGCGCAGCTGTGCGCTTGCGTTGGCGCTGGTGTGCTGATGATATGGAATGGGGGTAGGCCACGAAATATTATTCACAGAATAATATTTTTTATCTCATATTACTTTTATATTTTAAAAATATTGAAAGATAATACGTTTTTTTATTTCATATTAGTCAAATATTACCTACCTACCTATAGAAACAAGATTAACAGCCGGTATAATAATAATAATTAGGGCTCATTTAGGGGCGTTTCTAGAAAAGGTACCTGTACCTATATCCACCGTACGTAGAAAATTATCAATTTAAGTAATACTTATTCTTGGCTTGAAAGGAATTACAAAAATGTTTATAAAAATTATTTGAAGTCGATACCTACCTATAAGGTAGGTATTATAGCTTTAAAAATGGTAGGGATCAGAAATCCGCCCGTTAGTTTAATGGGCCTTTTATAGGTACCATTTTGGAAATAATATTTTTTATTGCATACCTACCTATTCAGAAATATTTAAAGTTTAATATTTTTTATTTCATTATTAGTAAAACATTTTTAGAAATATTGGAAGAAAAATATTTTTTATTTCATATTGGTAAAACATTTTAGAAATATTGGAAGAAAAATATTTTTTATTTCATATTGGTAAAACATTTTAGAAATATTGAAAGATTAATATTTTTTATCTCATGTTAGTAAAATATTTTAGAAATTTTGGAAGAATAATATTTTTTATTTCACATTGGTAAAACATTTTAGAAATATTGGAAGAAAAATATTTTTTATTTCATATTGGTAAAACATTTTAGAAATATTGGAAGAAAAATATTTTTTATTTCATATTGGTAAAACATATTGGAAGAAAAATATTTTTTATTTCATATTGGTAAAACATTTTAGAAATATTGAAAGATTAATATTTTTTATCTCATGTTAGTAAAATATTTTAGAAATTTTGGAAGAATAATATTTTTTATTTCACATTGGTAAAACATTTTAGAAATGTTGGAAGAAAAATATTTTTTATTTCATATTGGTAAAACATTTTAGATATATTGAAAGATTAATATTTTTTATCTCATGTTAGTAAAATATTTTAGAAATATTGGAAGAATAATATTTTTTATGTCATATTAGCAAAATATTTTTTAAATATGAAAAAATATATATATATAACAAAATATTTATATAATGTAAGTCAAATATTAAAAACATTTAGAAATATTGTAATGTTTTATTAATATTTTAGTCACATTACTTTAATATTCTATGCTACTAGGGTAGAACAGGATGACCAAGAAACGGTTATCGGGTATTTCAGCAAGACCTTATCCAATCCGGAGCGCAATTATTCTGTCACTGGCAAAGAACTAACTGTTGCGGTTGCAAAGTTCGTCTAACACTTGTATAATATCTCTACGAAATAAATTTTCTAGTGCGAACCGAGCATGCAACCCTCAAATGGCTATTACAGTTGAAGAATCCGAAGAGTCAGGTAGCAAGATAGATCGAAAGACTACAAGAGTTTGACTTTGAAACGGAACACCGTGCTTGAAAGATCCACAGAAATGCTGATGCCCTATCGAGAAGACCTTGTCCTGAGGACTGCAAACTGCCATCATCGAGTTGAGGTAAAAGAATCAGTTCCTACAGAAGGATAACGGTTGTAGCTGACGACTGGGTTTTAGGGCTTTTGATAACTTGGAAGAAGGAAGACCAACTTGACAAGAAGTGGCTCGTTATTCTTCGACTGTGAAGTCCTATTGATCACAATAATAGGATTCCATCAATCTCAAGATCGAATATTGAAACGCACTCTTATAAGCGCAAATGGCCAGGAAGTGATGGCAGTGGATTGATTCCAGAGCCAGACTCGGGTATTAATTATTAACAACAATAATACTTTGAATAAAAATGAATATAATTGAAAAGAACAATATAACACTTGATCAGCATAATTGTAACAGTACCAATACAGTATCAACTAAGAAAGACAAGTGACATATGACACAGACAATACAGACATAATGTTATTATTTCAACACCCCCACTATAACATTATTCTGTTATGAAACACAATCCCATTCCTTCATTACAATGTCTTAACTTCTTGCCAAACACAGGTTTCGTTAAGCTGTCTGCCAGCATGTCGTCAGTATTGATCGAACAGAATTCGATTACTTTATCTCTCACCTTTTCTCGAACATAATGGTGACGAATATCGATATGTTTTGAGCGAGCATGATAGCCATCAGATGTCGCCAAACTAACAGCACCATTATTGTCACAATAAATCTTCATCGGTAATTTCTCAGCTACATTACTTGAATTCAATTCCTCTTCTAATTGCTTCAACCACATGGCTTCTTGGAGAGATGCTGACATAGTCATATACTCAGCTTCGGTGGTTGATAGAGCAACAGTTGGTTGTCTTCTGCTACCCCAGGCTGATTGGTCCACCTTGAAGTAGGAATACATAACCAGTAACAGAACGCCTGTTATCAGTATCACTTGCCCAGTCCGAGTCACTAAAACCCACCAAACCTCCATTTTCACAATTCTTGAATTCCAACTTAGCTTTGGATGTTCCTCGCAAATATCGCATAATTCTCTTGACTGCATTCCAGTGCGCTTTGCCAGGATTCTTTGCCAGGTTGAACTTGCTAACTGTATTAACTGCATATGAAAGGTCAGGTCTAGTCAGTTGAGCAGCAAATAAAATACTTCCAACAGCTTCTTGATATGGTACGGATTTCATTTGATCAACTTCTTCATTACTCTTTGGACACATTTCATTAGAAAGTTTCTGGTTAGGATCCAGTGGTGTTGCAGTGGGATTACAGTTGGACATATTAAATCGCTGTAATATATCTTCAATGTATTGCTCTTGGTCGATCCAAATTTTACCTTGGCATCTATCTCGAGTTATACGCATTCCCAAACACTGTTTCGCTTCACCCAGATCTTTCATCTTAAAATGCTTCTTCAAATTTGATTTTATTTCTTCTTTCGCTTTATTATCATTAGAAAAAATCATCAGATCATCTACATATACAGCAACATAAATCCTTGTTCGTCCATCAATTTTATAATAAATACAGGGATCTACTTTTGATCTTCTTAAACCACTTTTAGACAGAACATTATCTAGTTTCTTATTCCACTCTCTACTTGCCTGTTTGAGGCCATACATGGCTTTCTTCAGCTTGCACACTTTGCTTGGAAATGCACTATTTACAAATTCCTTTGGTTGCACCATGTAAATATCTTCTGATAGTTCACCTTGTAAAAATGCAGTGACAGCATCCATCTGATCTATATCTAGGTTATATTTTGCAGCTAATGCAATCAGATAACGGATGGAACTATAACGTACTACAGGGGAATAGGTCTCTTCATAATATATGCCCTTAATTTGTGCATATCCTTTGATAACAAGACGAGCTTTAAAACGCTCAATATTGCCTTCTCCATCAGATTTTGTCTTGAAAACCCATTTACAATTGATAGCTTTCTTCCCTTTGGGTAAATCTATCAAATCCCAGGTATTGTTTTCTATGAGAGAATCATACTCAGTTCTCATTGCTTCTAGCCAGCGTTCCTTGTTTGGACTCTTCATTGCTTCTTCAGTAGTCATTGGATCTGGTTCATTTTGGACATATGAACTTTTAATTTTATATGAAACAAAATCTTCCCTTATAACTGGCTTTGGTTTTCTTTGCGATCTTCTAACAGTTGAATCTTCCATTTGCTGGTATCTTGATTCAATTTGTGAACGTTCATCATCTGAAGAATCTTCATTAATAATTTCTATATCGTTGATTCGATCAACTTCAACCTTTTGTTCATTTTCATTTTGTTCAGTAACCCCCACAGGATTGAACTGTTCATCAGTTTGCTTCTGATCTTCAGTTCTGACTTCACTGTCATTTAAAAACATTGGAAAGACATCTTCATCACTTTCCCTCATGCGATCAAAATTATGTTCATCAAAACACACGTCTCTGCTCAAGATTATCTTTCTGGTTTTTGGATTAAATAATCGGTAACCCTTGACATTTTCAGAATAACCAACAAAGATCAATTCATGCGATTTAGGATCCCATTTTCTTCTCTTCTCTTTTGGAATATGAGCAAATGCTTTGCATCCAAAAATTTTAAGAGTTTCAAGATTCTGTTTCTTGCCGTCCAAACTTCTTCAGGAATCAAATTCTTCAAACCTCTTGCAGGGGATCTATTCAGCAAATAAACAGCAGTTGAAGCAGCTTCTGCCCAAAATTGTTTATCTAGTTTCGCATCAAACAGCATGCATCTGGCCTTTTTCACAATTGATCGATTTGTTCGTTCGGCCAAGCCATTTTGTTCTGGAGTAAACGGCACCGTTGTTTGATGAATTATACCACTCTTCCTCAGAAAATTTTGGAAACTTTTACTCTTGTACTCACCACCATTATCAGTACGCAAGCATTTGATTTTCTTTCCGCTCTGATTTTCAACATGAAGTTTGAAATCTCCAAATGTTTCCTCCACCTCATCTTTAGTTTCCAAAAAATAGATGAAAACTTTCCTTGAATAATCATCAATAAACGTCAAAAAATACTTCGCACCTCCGACAGATTTTTCTTCCATGGGTCCACAAAGATCAGAATGTACCAACTGTAACATTTCGGAAGCCCGTTCACCCTTGTGATTGAATGGCAATCTGTGATGTTTGCCCTTTATACAAACCGGGCATACAGCATCAACATCTTTAAATTGAACTTCTGCAGGTAAATCTTTTCCCAAGATTTTCATTTTATCAATACTCATGTGTCCCAATCTCCTATGCCATAACTCAAAATCAGACTTTGAATTTTTCACCATTGCAGCAGTATCTACAGAGCAATCTAAACAGTACATATCATTTTTGATGCTTCCAGTTGCAATTAAATTTCCTTTATCATCATGAATCTGACAGCCATGACAATTAAATTCTACAGAGTAACCTTTTTTTGTCAATTGTATTACTGACAATAGATTGGCTGATAAATTTGCCACAAACATAACGTTTTTTATATCTACTTCCTTTTCTTGGTCATTCACCCTCAATGAAACTGAAACATTCCCAGAGTTTTTCACCAGCAGTTTCTCGTTATTTGCAACAGTTATTTCCTTTTGAGCAGTAGCAGATTTATCTCGTAACCAGTCTTCACGAAGAGTCATATGAGCTGAAGCACCTGAATCGATATACCACTCGGACGATTCAATTCTCGAAGTCGAAAGTAAAGTAGCATGTAATGCATTCTTCTGAGAGTGTGATCTCTTCTCATATGATTTTTTGTCCTTACTTTTTGGAGTAGGACAATTGTACGATCTGTGCCCATATTTATTACATTCAAAACAACGAATCTTATTTACATTTTCAGGTCGTTTTCCTTTGTAATCATTTTTGTTACTATAAAAAGCAGAATCATTGGCATATTTCTTTGTTTTCTCAGATTTGACTTCTTGCAGCAGCTTTGTCTTGATTAAATCTCCAGTAATACTGATCCCTGAGCTTTCTACAGCCATTATCATTGGTCTATACATTTCAGGTAGGCCAGCTAGTAACAGAGCTCCAACCCATTCTTCGCTCACTTTGAACCCAATATTACTAAGCTTGTGAGAAGTACAAATTATTATATTCACATATTCTTCCACAGAATTACAGTTCTTTAATCTTGTGGTAATTAGAGTTCTCAAAAGATTCACTTTTCGTGTCAGTCCAGAGTCATCAAAAACTTCTTTCAGTTTATCCCAACACTCTTTCGCAGTCTTCGTCTCTTCTACATGTGCATAATTGATAGGATCAATTGACAAAATTATCTTCGCCCTAGCTTTTACATTCTTTGCACCATCAGTTTCTGAACCTGATACACAAGTCCATAAATCTTCATGTTCAAGGTAGGTTTGCATAGCAAAACTCCAAGTACTGAAATTTTCTCTACCTTTTAATCTTTCAATTGGATGAAGACTACCAGACGAATGAGCCATGTTTACAGTGGGTTTACAGATACCACGTTACAGATACCACGAGTATAAATACTGTGCCCATAACCTGATGGCAGTGGATTGATTCCAGAGCCAGACTCGGGTATTAATTATTAACAACAATAATACTTTGAATAAAAATGAATATAATTGAAAAGAACAATATAACACTTGATCAGCATAATTGTAACAGTACCAATACAGTATCAACTAAGAAAGACAAGTGACATATGACACAGACAATACAGACATAATGTTATTATTTCAACAGGAAGAACGTAAGCAGATCGTATTTCCCAGGAACCGAATCTCAGAATTACTTAGGGAGATGCATAATGGAGCATCTAGCGGAGATTTTGGGGTAGCAATGACGCTCAGTAAGCTACGAGAACTGGGTGAACTGTAAAGAAGACGTGAATGAATGGCGCAAGAAATGCGCTACTTGTGCAGCAAGTAATAGACCCCCAGAGTAAGAAACGAGCTCCAATAAGACAGCATGACCCCAACGTAGGCAGCCCGTTTGAAAATATGGCCATCGATCTAGCCGGACCGTTCCCAAAAAGTGAGGCAGGCAACAAGTACATAGCGGTCGCTATGCATTATTTTAGCAAATGGGTCGACGTCTATGCCTTACCAAATCAAGAAGCCGCAACGATCGCTGAGGTTTTGGTCAAGGAATGCGTCTGTCGATTCGGTGTATCATTGGAGCTTCACTCGGATCAGGGTAGGAATTTTAAGTCCAACCTATTCCAGAACATGTGCAGACTCCAGGGGATACGATACCTAAGATCAGGACAACTACTTTCCACCCGCAATCTGATGGCAATCTGCTCCTTTTGGCCTACAGATCTGCTGTAATGAGAGTACAGGCCAAACACCTGCGATGATAGTGATGGGTCGAAGAGAGTTGAGGCTACCCTGCAACTTGAAATTAGGTTGCCCTCCGATAGAAGAAATTACTGGTGAGGAATACACAAGTGAGTTTCGTCAGAATATGGTGTATACATGAGCAAGTACGAGCGCACATACAAAATGCTAGCGACAGAATGAAGGAGACCTACGACATCAAAGGCTCCGGAAGGCAGCTAGCAGACCAAGGCCGAGGCCAATCTCCAAAACTGATATCGTCTTGGCAGGAGCCGTATCAAATGCTAGCGAAGATCAGCGACGTAGTGTACAGAATTCAGAAGCAGCTCAGGGGAAAACCAAGAATTGTCCATTACAACCGATTTACGCCTTACACTGGAAATAATGACGACTCAACAGCAGACGCCAGGGTAATCAAACCAGAACGAGATGAAAATATTATAGTTGTTCATTCGAAGACTTGGCAGGAAGGCCTTGCATTCAGGCATGTACCGGGTGTCCCAACACAGTGTCCACCCCCTAAATCGAGCTTAATTTTAAAGATAAAAAATTGAAACTTTGAGGATTTGTGTACTTGATATAGGACCCCGGAATGGCATAATTAGTTTCATTAAAAAACATTTTTAATATACCTTAATAATAAACCTTTTTCATGAGTCCATACACTGTCCAGTGCAGGTTCAGTGTGCCGGCTAGCCCAGCAAGAGCCGTACTTCTATTTATTTGGGCCTTATTTACTTTGTCATAAAACTTATTGCACCTACCGTTTTCAGATTATATTGATTATATTGTTCAGATTATATTGTCTACCTGTCATTGCTATATAATTATATTTTATTTAATTAAAGCCTTATAATTATTTTTTCACATTTCTTTCAAGTGATATTGATTTTATTAATCGATTTCTACGTATGTATTGAAAAAAAAATCCATTTTTTTTTCGACAATTTACCACCATCTTACAGTTTTTTATCGCTGGCGCCCGAACTAATTTTTTTTAATGAAACTGATTATGCCATTCCGTGGTCCTATATCAAGTACACAAATCCTTAAAGTTTCAATTTTTTATCTTTAAAATTAAGCTCTATTTAGGGGGTGGACACTAGTGTTGGGACACCCGGTACAAATTCCGGTTTGGTGTGGTTCCAGAAGAACAGTGCGACCTATTTCAAGTAGCGTCTGTTACAGCTTAGCTCGCTGCCTAGCTAAACACCTGCAGATGTTGCGAGGAATCGCCACTGTCTTGTAGATTTAAGAATTTAAGAATATTTATCTAACTTTACCTTGGTTTTGTCTGTTAAAAAATGCATCTTCGGTCCTTAGGTCAATAGCTTGTAACGCATTAGCGACGTTAAAGTCTATCTACGCGTATTTTAACGACAAAATTAAAATTATTTTATCCAGCAAAAATTGTTAACAACCTTTTCTAAAACAACAGCGTGTTTAAATTCACGGACCTTAGGTCAGTTACAATTTTACGATTACGATATCACCTAGCGGGCATCGGACATGCCTAAAACGATAAACTAGAAAGAGAGGAAAGGGGACGCGCGAGAAGTGACGAATGGAAGAGGTGAAAGATGACATAAAGGTTGCTGACTTATCCAGAGCGCGGTCGGGGAGCCCGACAAGCTAGCACGAAAGACGAGGCTGGGCTGTCAGGGTGAGCGGTCGGGTCGACGAACGACGGCAAGCCTCACCTGTATCTTGCCTCAATTTCTTATCTATTTAATCTTTTCACCGTATTTACATATCTAGAAACTAAATTGTTCAACAAAATTATCTTAACAATTTTCGAATTCGAAGTCAAAGGGCCACCGAATGCTTATCTCCGTTTCGAGAATTACGTCTCTAACAAGATTCTCGCGAATTATCGGACATATTGTCATTGTTACATCGTGATATCTAAGTCAACAAACACGCGAATAAGTGAAATTGTTCCTGGAAATTAATTCCTTCCGATGTCTTCCATCTGCCCGGCCGCGATTAAATTAAGCAACGAAAGCCGCAAAACTTTTGATTTCAATAGACTTAATTAATACAAGTGTTTCCGTGACGTCAGCATATCAATAGACAACATAATTTATACTCGTAGTCAGTACGGTATTTATTTTTATATCGTGGAAGAGGAACGACTACGTTGCTGTTCCAATTTCCTGCAAGATTCACCTTTTGGTGAATTTGTGTGCACTGCTACAATTTCACCTGTAAGTATCTTTCATATTTAAACAACCTCTGGAAAGCAAGTTTCGAATGATTAAAAATAAGACAATCAATGATAGTGAAGAGTAATCTCATGAAACATTGTTTTTGTAAATGTAAACATTGTTCAATTATTTTAAATTAGATACTAAAAATGTACAGCTGAGGAGTGATCGACTGATATAAATCTGGTTAAGCAGACTAATATTAAATTAAATAATAATAAATTAATCAGTATGCAGAGAGTCTACAAAGTAAGGGTTGAAAACATAAACCTTTTTTGTTATTGTTTTTCTGTATCGTTCCTGAAGTCGATAATATGTCGTCCTAAACTTTTTATTAAATTTTAATAATGATGGTTGCGTTTGATCATAATATTAATAATAACAATAATAAATATATTGATTATTTTTTGACATTATTGTTATTATCATCATTATTTTGTATTTGGCTGGAATAATGAGATTTCTCTTAGAGATGTTAATTTCTAGCACAATACCTCCATACTCGGCGACAACTATCTGTCTACCACTATTAGCGTGTATGCTTAGGATCTCAGCGATGAAGAATTCTCCATATAATCTAGTAAAGCGGTTGCAGTGGGCATCGAGTAGCGGCACCAGGTCGTCATTATCCTCCATCACCGCCCTGCGCATCTTAAAAGAGCTCATGAAGTTGTACCGATAAAACAGGTAGATGGTCTGCACACGCGACACCGAAGTAAACCCTGCAAGTACTGCTAATATAGTCTCGTCTATGGGATCTCGTTATTGTATCACCTTTAGGTAGCACTCTAACTCCCATTTCCTCTGCGAACTCGACCATTCCGATTCCAGGTGGCACGATCATGAGCACATGTTTCCAGAACCCGTTTTTCTCGAAAAGGAAACGAAGAGCCAATTCGAGAAAGGAGAGGGTATAGTCGTGATGAGAAATTGCCAGATGGATCCAACAAGTGTTGAAAGGATGAAGATGTTCTAGGCCGTAAGCAGCGATGACCCATTCTTCCCAAACCCAGGGTGCAACAGATGGTACGTTGGGGTGGTTGTCCACACATACGGCGCCTACCAGGTCATCGCTGTCATTATATAAGCCCACTGTATACGACTTCTCGTACCTACACGAATAAGAACGATTGATTGTTAAGAAATATACAAAACCGTCAAATTTGTATTTAATCGGACCCGTTCACCCGTTTCATAGAAAAAATTATTTCGCCTTAAAGTTTAAAGTCTAATTTGTGATTCTTTTATTCAGATTATTATTTCTGGGGTCATGTCAGCGCTGATAGACGCTGACCAGGCCTCATTTTACAGAACTGCACTGTCGACGAGACCTGATCCATAAGAAGATGACCAGATGCAGACCAAGCAGTTCCAGCTTGTGTTGAGCAACCAGGTCCGATAGTTGACCAGAGCTGATCAGAGCAAAGAAGACAACTGGTTCTGACCAGGCCAGGCCTTATCCGCTATGAACTGCAACGCTGACGAGACCAGATACATAGGAAGATGACCAGATGCTGACCAACCAGCTCCGGCACATGTTGACCAACCAAGCAGCTGTGACCGGCTCTGGCCTTATCAGCTCTGAACTGTACCGCCGACCAGACCAGCTTCCTAACTAGATGCCGACCACGTATAGACCAACCAGGTCCGATAGGAATTGTCCAGAGGAGCGCCGACAGACTTTGACCAGGACTCATCCACTATAAACTGAACCAATGAACAACGAGATCTGTTGTCAGATCTGCTCTTCTATGATGTCATTCTGGTCTGTCCCAAGTAGCATCAGAGGGTACAACCACCTTCTCATTTTATACCGGAACTTTGAGAAAGTGACTATCACTTATTTTCCACTCAATTTAAAACTTTACAGTAGAAAAAACTGTATATCCTATATTCATAGTGGTAATCACGGTGCATTCATACCAGCGTGGCCACTTGATAGTTTCATAACATCTTGGTGCTACTTTAGGTGCTCAAAACGTTATTTTTCCTCCTAATAACCACTTGAAAGTTCTACAACTATGAAGTGGAAAGTGAAAGCTGCAGTCACCAACAAAAAGCACTAAAATATCACCTAAAAGTGGCGACAGCTTTGAAGTGATATATTAAAAGTGGCCGCATCGTTCTCAAAACTTCTTTAATATCTTTGAAGATTCATCACACTCTAGTGGCATGCAGCACCGATCGTCAGAATTCTGCCACCAAGAAAAGTAACTTTGATAATTTGAATAAGATTTGAGCCACCAAAATGTGGCAAGAACTTGCGAAAATAACTTTTAAGAAAAAATAACCTACTGGTGACTGTTAAGGGTAAGAATCAGACTAAGTAGGGTTAGGTAGGTATATTGTAGAAAAGTGTCAGTGTTGGTTTTAAAATCCTTTTCAACATTATTATAATAATGGATAATAAAATCTCAGGCAAGAAAAGGAGTTTTCGACATTCAACAACGTTTTATAGAAAATAAAAACAACAGTTGGAAAATACATCGGTTAAAATGGTGGTCTTGTAAACAAACCACGATCACCTAAACAATTTCAACCATCATGTAGGTAGTACTTCGACCATTCATTTCGTTTATTTAAGTAGAACACGGAGAACCTAAACTTACCTATACCTACGTAAATTATTTTCATTCATTTTTCAAGTTCCATTATTATCAACGACAGTAATTATTGTAGGTAGGTACTATTGCAAATAAATATAGTGACAGAATGGTTTAAATAACTGTTCGAAATCACTTTCATGTGACGAAGAAATCGATTGGCTTGTTCTTTAGTTCATATAGTTCCCTTGGCCACTTGTTATTCGAAAGCCACCTAGAAGTGAAATATTTTCAGTTTTGCCACTACGGTTTGAGTGATGAACCCTTTATAGTCGTAAAATGTGACAAACGCCACTTTTAAGTTATATTCTCTTAAGGCGGCCATATTTACGGATAAACCTCTTGCCGCCATTACTGCAAAGATTATGTAAACGATCTGATAAATAGTAAATGTTGATCAATATGGCACAGAATTAAAAAAAAATTGCTTTTGCGTTTCTGGTAAGTAATATTTATCGATAAAAAATAACTTCTTGCCGCAGACAGCTTATCACACACTAACGGTACGTGAAATTACGTTTCAAGTTTTTTTTTTAAATGTCGTTTTTATGGCGGCGCTTAGTAATATTTCGATTTATTACATAAATGTTTCACAATAAAGTTGCGTTCGTTTGTAATTTGTTGGGCGAGTGCAGACGCACGCTCCCTCCTTAATAATTTTTGTATACCTATGTAGATTCAAGGATGAGTTGAGTTCTTCATTTTCCATGCCGTCCCGATCTTGTTTTGTTTAGCAAGACTAGGTAGAAATACGATAGGAATAGGAAGGTAAAAATATGACATTGCGGCTGTAAGACAGAGATCGAAAACCCAACAACAACTAGTATGTGCGCGGACTGTGCGAAGATACAAGGGATAGAGCCCGCCACCATACATCCACGGTGTGGCCACGTGACCGTGATGTGGCCAAACCGTGGCACGGTCAGATCTAATCACGTCGCCGGAACTAGATAACCACTTAAAAATTGTTCCCCATTTTAGTGGTAACCACGTAATAGAACCGTTGCTTTCATGTGGCCACCACTCGTGGCGGGAACTTTTAATGTATCTTCTGCAGTGGCCCTCACGTTGTCTCCACTAAAAATGCTACTTGGGGTGTCTAACCTATTTGATCATCTCTTGTTAGATCTAACCTGAACTAGTTTAATGGGATCTAGTTTAATCAGTTCGTGCCATATAATGGCAGGTCTTTCCAGATTCTCTTATACATCAGGTCAGGTCAGGTCTGGTCATATCGTGGTCGGCGACGCAGGCCTGCTGAGATTCTCTTTGCTTTTATCAGGTCTCGGATCTGGACTTTGTTATCTCGTTTGATATCTCGTGTCAGATCTGACCAACCTGTGTTTCTATTTTACACCCAACCCTTGATAAATATAATCATTTTAAGTTTGTAAAAGGGTGCACCCTCTAGTGTCATAACCCCATGTACGTCTGAATGGGTGCGCAGCTCCCCGACCGATTTCCTCACATGTAAAAATGTTTCATAGATATACAGGGACGGCAAGGTAAGAATCCCAATGGAATTTTAAGTGCAACCTGCAATGATTTCTTGATCCCTTCCCAAGCATAACACGAAACGAACAGCACTCTTCTGCACGGTAAAAGCCCTCGCAATGACCCTGATGACCCCCCCCCCAAAGCAATACTGCATATGTTAGGTGGGAGTGGTGGGACTATAAACATTGGAAAAGCGTTTGGTATAAAAGGAATCTCATTTGACAAAAGAGGAATTCAAATTGAGAAATCAAACTGACGTTTGATAAAAAATGGGAAAAGCGCATTTGACAAATTTGTAAAAGCAATTGACAAAAGACGAAAACCGAAACAAAAGGACTGTAAAATCAATATTAAAGTCTGCAAAAGTCTTTATTCTCCAACACCAATATAACTTATAGCAGTAAACTCTAAATCTAAATAATCAACTGTTTCTCTTATTTCCATACAGATATTACAAAACTACTTTTCTTTCACAATTATACATCACTTTGTCTCCTACTTCACTTCTCACAATTCACTGTCACTGGCTACTCTTACTTCTATGTAATACTTCAGCTCTCATTACATTCTCAGAAATTACTGACCCTAGAGTGCTGACCGCTCCTCTTTTTGAATCCGTTGTCCGTGGAGTCTAGAAATGTCAGATAGTTCACGGGGAACTATACAAAATCTGGAACATGCGTAGAATACGGAACCATTCTGGTATTTAGTAGAACTGTCACATTGGCTGGCAATGTAACTAAATTCCTGTCATGTAACTAGAATTGTCGCGAAAGTGACATTTCCATAAATGCCCGAGTCATCATTGAGAATGTAAACAAACAAGAAATATGAAACTAGAATTTTTCAAGAAACAAATTGATACAATAATTAAATCATTGAATTTTTCGCGAGTGGTCTCGTTATAGTATATTAACTATGCCTAACAATATTATAAACAATTAAAAATGCAAAACAGGAAAGCAGTTTGACATTGTTTTCTCAGACAGATGAGCAATAGCCTTGTAGTCCAATAGAGGTGAGTTTCTAAATACCCTACGTTGACCCATGATACAACTACACAAAGTATGTCAGCTTGAGACTTAAAACTCGTCCGTGCTGCGCATAACGTCACTATGGTGATTGTAATCAGAGCGCTAACGTAAGGATTGAAAATATTTGAAGGTGGAAGTCAATATTTTTGGGTAGAAATGAAAAGTGCTTACTACTAGTAATGTGATATAGGATATTTTGTAATATCATATACATAATTGCCTATGCTGGCAAGCTAATAAAAAAGATATCTCAGTGAGTTTCGTTTTTCTTGCGTGATTCTCACACCCACGTTAGTATCGCACAACAAACCATTTTTTCCATCAGACAGTCAGGTACTCAAGTCAAACTAATTAAAATTACTGAAACATCTTCAAACGTCGAAATAGGCTTCTAAATCGCGACTTTACTTCATTATTACTGCCGAGTCGCATGTAGCTATCACCTCACTGACGTCACAGGCTGCGCGCTGACACACCTTGTTTATTTCTATCATGATCGAACTGTAACCTATGTAACTAAAGCTAGAGTTTGATGACTCAACACTCAACTCAATGGGTACGTTCACCTGACGTCAACTGTTGAATAGCAGCGTAAAACGGTTGAGTGTTAGTTGTTGCAACATGTTGGAAATAGTCTGAACGCATTGTTGAGATCAAGATATATGTGACATGTTTCTGGATAGGATTCAAGTTCATAGAAATAATTATTATCATTTTTTTGTCGCTGATTGTATCAGGAGCATTCTTACTTGCAACTTTTACTTCCCATCTTGCGCATGTCCGCAACATACACGTTGACTGTGTAATGAATCGTTTGTAATTCGGGTGTAGTACTCTTTAAATGCGATGACAGGTAATTTGTATTTGTATCTTTGAGGGTGATCAAAAGTCACTGCGACCTAAAAGATCTATTGTATCCCCTCTACTGTGCTTCGCCTGGAGTGGAATTTCTTTAGTGAAGCACCCTCTCCAAGTCCGTTTCCTTGAAAAACTTCAGGATTTTGAGAGGATCAAAAGATCGGGTAAGTTCCCTGTCTCTAGCTGGTGGTGGCCCAGAACATTACTTCTTTTGAGTTCTATCGCATCGCAGTTGAGCAGCAAAAGTGACATAACTTCCTCAGATGTTCCTTGAGCTTGCAATGTCCCGTTAGGAATCCCGTCAGTGTTCTGAAATGTTACTTGCTGAGGCTGAAGAGTATCTTCGGCCTCTCTGGGTTGAAGTTCCCGAGAAGTTATTTGGCTTGTCTCAAACTTGAGAGGTTTTTCCAATGGGTTTCT
This sequence comes from Malachius bipustulatus, assembly GCA_910589415.1. Taxonomy (NCBI): domain Eukaryota; kingdom Metazoa; phylum Arthropoda; class Insecta; order Coleoptera; family Melyridae; genus Malachius; species Malachius bipustulatus. Next base: position 5,694,283 of record OU342638.1, on the reverse strand, counting down.
CTTGGTTTTTCTTCTTCCTTTTGGAGTTCTGCCTTGAAAAAAGTATCTTCGAAGCTACAGAATTGATCAGGGGCCTGTTTCACAAAACACTATTAACTATTATTAATAGTAAAGCTCAATAATAAAAGCTCATAATATGAGTGATTTTAAAAAGTGTTTCTCAAAATAATTGTAATAATCTACTAAGTAATAGTTTAATTAACTATTAATAATAGTATATTTCAATTATATTAGTCGGTAAGTGTTTTACAAAATTTTATATGACTATTATTAATAACTCATATTTTTGTGAAACAGGCCCCTGGTCCTATGAAGTTTGTCGATGCTTCTTTTCTTGCCAATGAGTGAGAACGTTGGTTTCCGTCGATTCCGGAACGGTCCGGTATCCACTTGAGGTGAATTTTTTTTCTTGCCTAATTCGTTAAGTTTTTCTAGGCACTCCCAAGCCAAGTTGAAGCTGATGGTCGAAAAGCTCAGCCTCTTTATGGCTGCTTGACTATCCGTCAATATTTCTATTTCTTTGTTTTTGTAGTTTCTGTCGAGGTTTATTTGGGCACATACTTCTATTGCCTGTAATTCCGCTTGTAGTATGGTTGGAGATTTTCCCATTGATTTGGAGTACATGGTGCGTTGCCCATAGATTCCTGCCCCGGTTCCCTTGACGGTCTTAGAGCCGTCTGTGTACCATTTGATCGTACCTTCTTTGAGAGTACAGTTGGAGGTGTTGTTTCATTCCTCTTTCGTAGACAGTTTCGTGATGAAGTTCCTCTCGAAACTGAACTTCTTAATAGTTTTTTTCTTTTGGCAGTGTCACAGAAGCCCCTCACAGCCACCCAAGGGTCGATCCTCAGTGGCTCGCCGTACACTACTCTTGACATCCTAAGTAGATTTCTCCAGGTCTTCTCTCTATCACCAAATGTACTGGTGTCAGATCCAGGATTACTTTCCAACGTTAGCGTTTGGGCAGGTTCTCATTGCTCCTGTGAGGCAGAGACACCCAAGTCTCTGGATCTTTTTTTTTCTGCTTTTGTCCTTGCTGTTGCTAGCTTAGTTCTCTTGAACCAAGCAACCGCTTCGTAGGTGATGATAGGTCTCACTGGGTTACAGCCCCATGTTCTGCTAACCATTCTCCTGCAAACCATGAGTACAGTAGTGGCTTTACTTACTGTTTTGTCCAGGTGCTGGTTCCACAGTAGCTTTTTGTCTAGTGTTACTCCTAGAAATTTAACTTCTTCCTTCCATTCTAAATTCACTTCGCTCAAGCGTATGGCTTTGAATATTGGAAGCTTCGGTCTTCTTGTGAATGGTACAAGTGTTGTTTTTGTAGGGTTGATGTTTAGTCCTACTTCCTGGCACCATTTCAGGGTTATATTTAACCCTCTCTGTATAATTTCGCAGAGAGTACCTTCAAATTTACCTCTGACCATTATGACGATGTCATCGGCATAGCCAATGCAGGTAATACCGTTCTCGGTGAGTAGCCCGAGAAGTTCGTCAACGACCAGACTACACATAAGGGGGGATAGCACTCCTCCTTGTGGACATCCTTTAGTTATATTTATCTGTATGGTGTTCTTGCTCACATTGGTTTCAACTGTTTTCGTACACAACATGTTTTGAATCCATTTGGATGTTGTGTTGTCTACTCCTCTTTTTGCCAAGGCTTTCTTAACAGCATCGTGCTTTGTATTGTCGAATGCTCCTTCTATATCAAGGAAGGAGCAGATGGCTATGTACTCCAGAGTGCCCTGAATCTTTTCTTTTCAGTCAGCTTGTACAACGCGGTCTCTGTCGACCTGCCCGCTCTACGCGTGCTGACTTGGGTGTAGCGGTACCTTATGTTCAGTCTTTCTGTTCTTATATAGTTTCGACGAGTTTCTCCGTTGTCTTCAATAGGAATGATGTAAGACAGATGGGCCTGAATGACTTCGGAAGAGTGATGTCCTTTTTTCCCACTTTGGGAATTAAGGTGACCCGTGCTCTTCTCCAGGCTTGTGGTATATATACCATTGCCAAGCTGCTTCTGAATATTCAAATCAGGTGTGATTATGAGATCATCCAGTCCTCTATGCAGGAGAGCCGGAAATATGCCATCCACTCCGGGTGATTTAAATGGTGGAAAGGTTTCGTTGGCCCACTTCAACCTTCCCAGAGTGCATAGGTATTATTTTAGCAGTGTCTCAATTTTCCTTTTTTGGTTTCCCAAATTTCACATGGGTGGTCTGATCTCTTTCCAGTGCACTACCTGGAAAGTGCACTACGATGACAGGTACCTAAAGGGAGCAATTTCTGAAGACACAACGGACGACGTGCTAGTTAAAAAAAGCTTTCAAGTCTGGTGTAATAGCTCCACAACGGAGCAAGTGAGGAAGAATCAAAGCAAAATTTTGGGAAAAAATTTCAAGTTTGCATACATAGTAGGTGAATGAAATAATAGGTTCAAACTTACAAGAGTCTCTCTACGTCTACATCACCGAACATTCGGTAAGCTTTTTCGTCCATAATTTGCTCAACTAATCGTGCCGAGTCAATGTTGATCTCTTTTACCTTACAAGAAATGAAACAAAATGGCAAATGTAACAAACCTCAGGTCAATTTTATAACGTAAAAGTGCACATACCTTTGATGGTGTCTTAGACAATTGTTTACTTTTCTGTCTAACGACCAATTTTCTTTTGTGGAACTTTTTTACAACTTCAGGATCACACATATTTGGAGACTATCTGATTTGAGCAACAAAATGTAAAAAAAATGTACAAACATTAGTTTAACAAAAACTTAAAAAAAAATATACACATTTTATTTTAAAGACCCAACGTCTTTATGACAATGTCATTTTATGTAGCTTTGAATTTGTTTAGACTTCAATTTACCTGTTTCTAAGATTTGATTGTCATCATGAATATAAGTATACCGGGGGTGTAACATAAGTACTACGAAAGATTTCAGGGGGTGAAAATTTCAAAGTGATTTACAATCTATCTTACTAGGCATAAAACCATTGGTGGATGTGGTAAATTTCGTCATCTTATGTTGACGGTTTCAGAAAAAATAAATAAAAACTTCGTCAGGGTAACAACTTTAAGGGGCTCTAACTCAGCGGGTAAGCATTTTCGGACCCATATTCATATAACTTTTTTTCTTAAAATTATCTCAGCAATAACCCCCTGAAATCTTTCGCAGTAGGTACTTATGTTTTGGTCTTTGGTATTTGGTATTCTAACTAAATGTGAGAGATGGTTTATGCGGTCCCAAACACTGAAGCCAGCCGGCTTATTGTATTTTTCACATTTAGATGTTCGTTCCTTGATTAGAAGAGCTCCGTTCCTTTGACAAGGTTCAGCAGTCCGCTAACCAAGGTCTTTTCCGCCAGCTGGCTCTAAGGACTGAGTGGTTCCAGGACCGCAAAGCGTGTTCGTGCGAGTGCTGAACACTCTAATATCACATGAGAAGCTGTCTCATCTTCTTCATTGCAGAGTCTACAAATTGGGTCTTATGTGTATATCGCCAGCTTATTTAGGTGTACTCGTAGGTGGCAGTCTCCTGTGAGAAGGCCCACCTCTGATCTGCGTTCTGTTTAGTTGCATCTGTCTGGCAAGGTTTTGAGAGGGCTCCTTAATCATCATCACCTTACCATGTTTGCTTCCTGTTATAGGTTTCCATTGTGCTATATATCTTGGGTTCTTACCCACTGAGCCACCGCCCGCTTACAATGTTCCTCGGGATGCCAAACACTGGTTTGGGCCCAGTGTAGTTCATCCCAGCGCCTTTCTTGTGTAGTTGATCTGCAGCCTCATTACCAGGCGGTGACCTGGAACCCAAGCTAGTGTCACCACGTTGCACCTGGCTAAGTCAATGAGGTCTTGCAGGCATTCCCAGACCAGTTTTGATTTGATTTCATAAGCTGCAAGGGCTTTCAGGCTAGCCTGACTGTCGGCGAGGATGTAGATTTCCCCAACTCGATAGTTTCTTCTAATATTCTCTCCAACGCATAGCCTAATTGCATTTATTTTAGCCTGGAAGATGCTGACATGCGTCCCCAGTGGTACGTAAATACTGCATCTAGGGACCACCCCCATGCACTCCAGCTCCGGTACCTGTCTCTCTTTGAGCCCTTTTTTCAGGCACAGGTGTTCCATTTGTTGCCATTCTTTCCAGTCTATTATGGACCTTAAATGGTTTTACAAATAATATCGTAGGACTCATACTATTAGAGTGCATTTCCAGGATAGGATCTGCGATGGTATCAGTTATTCTGGAATGTCCGGTTTTTCCAGGTTTGTCCCATTTGGTTTTGTTTCAGCCTCGCTCTTAATGTGCCTCGCTCTTAATATGAATGTCAAGAGGAAGCAGGATTAGTATGGCCTCCAGTACTGTCGTTGATGTAGTGTTCATGGCTCCCGTGATGCCTAAGCATGCAAGCCTTTGAACACTTTGAATTTTCATAATGTCTTGTTTCTGGTTGATCTTTGGCCACCAGACTAGACAGCCATATGTTAGTATGAGTCTACCCACGGCAATATACAGCCAATGTACCATGCGTGGTCTTAGTCCTCACGTTTTACTGAATGACTTTCTGCATGCCATCAGTACCATTTTACTTTTATTAATCGCCTTCTACAGATGAAGATTCCAGGTCAGTGTCGCATCCAGGGTTATGCCCAGATATTTGACCCGGTCGCTCACCTGTAGCTAACCGTACATTGAAGAAGATGGGTTAGCTTAATTCCTCCATCTTACTTCTTTGGGTGAAGGGAACTAGTGCCGTTTTGACAGGGTTCACGCGAAGCTTGGCTCTGAGGCACCATTCCTCCATGGTATTCAGAGCCCCTTGCATGAGCTCTGAGATGATTTTAGTGTATTTCCCCATGATCAGTATGACTATGTCATCCGCGTAGCCCTGGGTATAATAACCTTTGTTGTTTAGCTTGTTGAGTAGGTCATCTACCACCATGTCCCACAGCAACGGAGATAGGTCTCTGTTATGTGGGCATCCTTTGGTGACGGTGACCCTCATTGTCTCGCCAAACAAAGTTGCTTGGACTTTTCTGCCTTCCAACATAGCGCTCAGCCACCTAATTATGGTGTCATCGACGCCATGTCTTCTAGCGGCCGCTACCATGCAACTGAAGGAGGTATTGTCAAACGCCCCCTCTATATCTAGAAAAGCCCAGAGGACAATTTCTTTGTTGTCTAGTGGTTTTTCTATTCTCATCACTACCTGGTGCAAAGCTGATTCGCTTTATTTGCCTGGTTTAAAAGCATGTTGCTTCTGCCTTAATGGCCTCTCTGTAAGAAAGGTTTGCCTGAGATGCTTCTCAACCAATATTTCCATCGCTTTTAGTAAAAAGGATGTCAGACTAATCGGTCTATATGACTTAACTTCGTCGTAGTCATTACGTCCAGGTTTCGGTATAAAGACCTCTTTTATTTCTCTCCAGGCCAGTGGAATGTAACCAAGTGCCAAGCTGGCTCTGAATATCCTACAAAGCACTGGCGTGAGATCTTCACTCCCTGCTCTAACAGGGCAGGATAGATCCCGTTCGGGCCAGGTGACTTGTAAGGATTGAATGAGCTTATGAATGTTTGAGCTTATACATGTATAAATTTTTGTTCACTTCGACCACATTTTGACGACGTTGAAAGCTAACTTTTTGAGTAGAATATAGATGTTCTGGGTGTTACGGAAACGTTGTGTGATGGTGGACCCAATGTTGTATCATCGAGTGACGTATTAAATATTGATGGCTATATGTTTCTGAGAAGGGACTATAGGAAGCGTAGCTCGGGAATAGGTGTTTACATACGCGAACAATACATACAAACATACAAACTGTTCGGGGTAACTTTCCATTACCACTGCCATTTTGAAAGCTGTCAGGGCTTGACTGTGGCTTACTCCGGAGCCAATATCACTCTGTACGAATGCGCCAGGCTCGGAGGTCACAGTCTTCCCTTCTTGTTTTGGTTTTTTGGCTAAGGCTTCGGTTGCACTCATCGCTGGGGATGGAGTACTTACCTCTGACCTTTGCCTTTTTCCAGATGGGGTGGCAGTTCCCTGTGTTGCAGAGTTTGAAGCTCTGCTAGGTCCCTGCTCTCCATCAGGGTTTTTTCACTGCCGATTTGTCCGCGGCCTTCTGGGTTTGATTGGTACCCCAGCGACTTTCGCGGATTCAACTGCCAGCTTTCTGCGCTGTGCTCCCGACAGATTAGGTCTCGGGGTTTGTATTTGGACCCCTGAGGCCGTTTTTTGTGCAGCTGTCGTACTCGTTGGTCTTGTAGCACTGCTACTTCCCTGCGAGTCCGCACAGCTGTGTGTTTCTACATGCATAGGTTCCAGGGTGGTATGGCTTTGGGGGCCTGCCATATCCTGTGAATCCATGCTAAGTTCTGAGGTTTCTCCTTGTGGAAGTCCCTCAGTTGTTTGTGTGGATTTTTCTTCGTTGGTTTCCATTTTGGTCCCACGAGAATTGGGGAAATAAAGATACTGCGCCATAACCCCAATGACTCAGCAGGCTACATACAACGGGGTGCGCCAGGTTCTCCGAGGTTTGTCCCTAGTTTCCGAGCTCTCCCTCGACCATGCATCCATTGGCGCGCACAATACCGTGGAGTTTGGGTTTTTTTTATAGTGGTCTTCATCCACGCGGACAGACGGTAAAGCCAAGCCCCCGTGCCCCTGGCGTCACTACCCTGAGGCAAGTCACGACAGTGACGTACCTCAGAGGTCGTTGTGCCGCCTAGCGGTTTACGGTTTTTTTGTCAGAGCCTTGTTAGCCGTGGTTCTCACAAGTGGTACCACGTTGCCCGGTCCCCACGGTCTTGGACGTATAAGGTTGACTTGTCCACCACATGACTGAAATCGCCTATGCTTTGACCAGTTGTAAGTGGACCTTAAGGACCTAATAGTACTTATGTTACACCCAGTATATAAACAATAAAACAAATGACCACTAAACAATAAAACAAATGACCACTAATTTATGTATTTATAGGTAGTACCAAAAATACTTTATAGTTTAAAATATTTGGAGGTCCATGGAGAACATGAAGAGAAATGTAAAAAAATTTGATAGTTTGATGCATCAAAAGAACATTAAAAGTTTACTTATCTGATATAAAAACAAGGGAACAATCGTTGATTCACCTTATTTGCAATTATCTTCACTTTTTTGAATACATGTTCCAGTATACATATACAATAGGTTGCTCAGGTTATCTGAAGACGTTGGAATATACAAAAATACCGGAAATTCACAGCCACTTCGTTACTTTAAAGGGCACGCCCTGTAAATTATTATATGTTAAAATTGCCTAAAGACATCTAATGCTATGGGTATCCACAATTGGAATTTTGATTGAATTGTTTATAAGTTTACAAGTGAAAATAGCAATTTTTAAATTTCAACACCGTGTGCTACGATCACGTCTCAATATATCTTAAAACATGTCCCTCCCTATAGCTTAACTTTTCATGTTGTGTTAACTCATGCCGGCTTTCCACCAAACGGACACAAAAAATAAAACAGAAACGCTTTTGTTGTCGATCGCAACAACCTGCGACAATTTACGACATTTTTTAATAGTATATTATGCAACGAGCTTATAATGAAGGCTATTAATACGCGAGTATGATGGTTAAGATACGAGCCTTAATAGCCATTATATCTGCGAGTTCCATACACAATTTTTTCTACGACCCTTGTTTATTTCATAGAAAAGATTAAAAAATTATATATTTTAACAATGACCCGTGTACAATTGCGGATCATTGAGGTTAAGATAGGTTGCTATTTGTTTACGCATATTACCAAATTTTCTCTTCGTCGCTAAGGTTATTCTGGTGATACATGTTATAGTATCAAGTTTAAAGGGCACTACTCACTACTGCGTAATTTTTATTATGCGAAGTTCGAATTCCGAATTTTACGCTTCGATTTTGAGATTAATTCATAATTTTAATAACATGACAGCCATTAATTACGATATTATTTACCTGCGCAACGCGGTCGCAGCGTTGCCGCTTTGAATACTATCACGCAGCTCTACGAATGATATAATACTTTATCTTCCCATCTTTTACACGATATACCTACCTATCAAATTAATTAAGGTAACATAAAATCTTGATAAATTTTCTTTGAATGTTACTTATGTTCTAAATTAAATAAACGTTCAGAATTTTTTTCAGAAATACAGAACTTATATCACAAGGCAATTTTTGTCGTGAGTATGACAACTCTGTGACTTCGGTTGGCTTGCCGACCCGATTGTGAGCGAAAAGGACCCGATTCGATTGCAAATGCTCCTCTGCCATTGGATAGCTTGACCAGTGCTTTAATGAAAATTTGTATCTTAATGAGACCCATTAAAGCACTGGTGATTCATATTTAATATGCATATTAAAGGTTGGGAGTAGAAAAAACATATTATATTCGAGCGAGAAAACATTTGTTGGGTGTGCTGGCTGATTTCTTCAGATTGTTATAAATACACAGCATGTCAATCTATAAATGAATAGGTACAATAATTCTAAGAAAACTGTTATAATATATGTAGTTTATTAGAATTTGATATTTGTATAGGCAATCCTCAAGGGTGCATGAGCACACCAAAGGTGGCCTAACTAAGAAAAGAAGAAGAATAATAAATATATAGTGTCGTGATGGCGTGTAGTGTAGACCTTTTATCCTTATATTTATTTAAAACCTACATTATTGCTTCCAGTCTACAATTAAAGACTTAAAATATTAAATATAATAAAACCAAAATAGGCGACGTAACAAAAACCTAATAATAATTTATAATTCTATTATTATTTAATTAATAATAATTATTAAATAGGTACCTATACACAGTTATAAGAATAGATAATTATGAGAATGCATTATCATAACGAGACACCTACAACCTACACCTTCGCGATCGCGAACAATAACAATAATAATGGGTACGTTCACCTGACGTCAACCGTTGAGTTGTTGAGGTAGCGCTTGCATTCAGACATACCGCTCACTTACAACCGTTGCTAAACTGTTGAGTATTTTTGTGAGCGTAAATATTTCACGCTCAGCACAGTCCAGTCAACGTGTATGTTGCGGACATGCGCCAAGTGGGAAGTAAAAGTTGCAAGTAAGAATGCTCCTGATACAATCAGCGACAAATAAATGCTAATAATTACTTCTATGAACTTGAATCGTATCCAGAAACATGTCACATATCTCTCGATGTCAACAATGCGTTCAGACTATTTCCAACATGTTGAAACAACTTACACTCAACCGTTTTGCGCTGCTATTCAACAGTTGTTGACGTCAGGTGAACGTACCCAATGATTGTAGTCTAGATTCTATATAGATACCTACTACCTTAGACAAGGAAAGAGAGTTTTCTGAACTCTCTTTCCTTGTCTAAGCTAGATACGTATTTCTTCTTCTTCTGTTTCTATAGCTTGGGCACCCTTGTGCATACAGCCAGCTTCAATAAGTGTTTCTATGATTTGGCCAGATTTTGAAATCCTGGCGATTTCCAGTGTTTGTAATTAACTTAAAGAGAGTTTAGTATTTGGACAAAACACAACAAAGGAAATGACTCTTCTCTCTCTGGGGCAACAGCAGAGCATTTAACACACCTGAAAGTTGCCTCTGGATAGATTCCAGGATAGAGGATGAGGGAAAATTTAAAAGTCAGGAACACCTATAAAAAAAATCTGGTTCAGTTTCAAAAACTTAGATAAAACCATAGATGCCTTAAAATTAAGATTGAACAAGATTGTTACCACATTCATTGGGGTATTTTACATACACAAGTACAGTGTAAAATAAAATAAAATAAAAAAATTACTTTTTTTTTTTTTTTTATATATTTTATAATAACCGTGATTGCTGATATTAGTGTATTTTTTAACAAAAAATACACTATTGAGGACGACATCACTTTTCGAAAATCACCCAAACTCATCAAATGTCCACCGATCATGACCCCGGAGCACGAAAAAGTATATAAATATAAATAAATATAAAAAAGTATAAAAATATAAAGTATAAATATACAGGATGTCCCAGCTTATTCGAAGCGGTCTCTGTAGGCCAAACGATGGATTTTTTCCAAAAAATGTTTGCACATTCAAGTACAGGATCACAATGGCCATAATTTAAAATTATTTTGGAGTATACAGAGTGTCCCATATGACAGTGGCATATCATAGTTATGTTTTTTTTAATGGAATTCTCCTATGTTATTGCATTTTTAGATTGTCTGAAAAGAGAAAATAATTGGCTTTTACAGTTGGTGTTTAAATTCAGAAGTTTTTGAGTTCGATATATCACACTGATGAGCTCATAATAAGAGCGAAACGGTCCGTCTGTGATTTCGAAGGATTATTTGGAAGGCTCTGATTTGTAGACTGCCGGAGAGCTCGAAGAGCCAAGCCCGTTATTATTATTATTTTGTGTTAAATATATATATATATATATATATATATATATATATATATATATATATGTATGAAAAAGCCCATCCTATAATAATATAAAAACAACATAATATATATGTATGTATATATATTTAAAAATTCAAAATAATTTTAACGGGCATATCACTCTAACCTAGGGCTTCCTGGGGCAGACCTGACACGCAGAACGCAGAGCCATCCAGTCATCTCGAAGCTGCAGACAACGTTGTTTCGGTCTCTTAGACCTCATCAGTACAGCACATCGAGAAATAACTAGAGGATGCATGCAGGCCAGTCCAGGAAGCCAACTTATAAATAAAGAAGTGACACGGAACTCCGTGACTTCAAAAGTTAGTTGCCATCTACCGACGGAGACAAGAACTAACGGCAGCACACTGCTAGCTTTGTGTCCATCGGGAATAGGCAGCCCACAGTTCGGGGCATTACCTTCCGTCGGGCGGTGCTAGCTAGCTACCGATAGATGTCTCTCGTCAAAGCCCATGGTTATTACAATAATAATGATAATGTTAATCGAGCGGAGAAAATTAAAAATTCAAAATAATTTTAACGGGCATTTTGAATTTTTAATTTTCTCCGTTCAATTAACATTATCATTATATATATTTATATATATCGTGGGCAGGTGAATTTTGGAAAACCACTTTTTCGTGATCTGGGGGTTATGATCGGTGGACATTTGATGAGTTTGGGTGATTTTCGAAAAGTGCGATGTCGTCCTCAATAGTGTATTTTTTTATTAAAAAATATACTAAAAATAGGCTCATAAACGGTTATAGAAATTTATAAATTTTTACGCTTTTCCTACCCACGCCACTGGCTTATTAATGGAAAAATATGCAAATTTTACTGCATTACTTATTTAAAAATACACTAACATACAACGTTTATGAGGGCAGACATTTAACGTTTCATAAACGTCTCGGCATTGTTTCAGAGACAATATCACGAAGCGTTTCAAGGTATCGTGTCTTTGTTTCAGCAACGTTACAGATCTGACAGTCGCAGCCGTTTGGATATAGACCTTCCGGATGTTCTTTTATTTAAGTATGACACTCACAGTGACATGTATCGAATATTGATCTGTCATTTGTCAGCAGTATTGCTGTTTATTTCGTATTTCCTCTCCCTAACTTTAACCCTAACCTAATGCCCAAATCTCAACATAAAATAAACAAAAAGTTAGTATTTTTTGTTATTAGGTACATTATTTATTAGCGGTGCGCCTGTATCCTGGTCACTTCCTAAAGACTGATTCCGTGGTGGTGAAGACAAGGCCCCATCATAATATTATAAGAAAAAATGACGGCAGATTTGATTGTCGACTCCCAAATCAGGGTATGGGTATTTTTACCCATAGTGGTAATAACATTCCTGGTGGGAGTCCTACGACATTACATTTCGATACTACTGGCTAGTCAGAAGAAGGTTGAAATCCAACAGCTTCAAGACAGGTAAGATCGGGTAGCCTCAACTTTTCATAATCTCATCACTTACTTCTTGTCCAGTCAGCTGATTTTACGAGCAAGAGTCTTGCGTGAAAACTCCAAATACATTCCGAGGAACTCGTTCTTGATCAGAAGGCACGCCTTCAATAAAGAGGAAGACGGATACCTGACTCAACAACGGCCGCCGGTAACGCAAAACATGATGACAGATCCGAGCATGATGACCGACATGTTGAAAGGAAATCTCACCAATGTCTTGCCAATGATTATCATCGGCGGTTGGATTAATTGGATGTTCTCCGGATTTATAACTAGTAAGTTATGTTACGTATACCATGACAGTACTTGGCTTCTTTACACACCTGGTAGCACATTCAAGATGAGCATACCTTCCTTTATCACAATAAGAAACCCCTCTCCCCAATTATGGCTATGATATTGATTTTATAATTATTTGTTTATAGCTAAAGTGCCGTTTCCTCTTACATTACGATTCAAGTCAATGCTGCAAAGGGGAATCGAGCTGTCACATCTGGATGCTTCATGGGTGTCATCCGCATCTTGGTACTTTCTCAATGTTTTCGGATTAAGAAGTATCTATGCGTTAGTACTTGGCGAGAATAACGGTAAGTCCTAACTCATAGGTTTCTTATTACAACACAACGTTTGTACCAGTAAAAATGTTTAACACGTTCACTGGACTGCCAGTCCAATCTGACCGGTATGACCGACAAAATTTTACTACGTACACCCACCTTGCTGAGAAGTTTTGCAGGTACCTTTCAAATTCCTACCTCTGTATCGTGCTCCAGTTATGTCATAAACTCATACCAGACATTTTGACCTGGCACCGGATTCAAGTAATTTTAATTTTGAATAACAAATCTGTTCTTCCCAGTCCAAATCTACCTGGTGATGTTTTATATGGCCTTAACCATAATTCCAAGTGGTGGCATTTAAAAAAAGCTTGATAAGAACCACCAAAACAAATATGCGGAATTGAATCAAATATTCAGCCTGACTCAATCAATTTTCAAAATTTTCAAGCAATGCTTCCACTCTTCATGTTCACTGATAACTCACTGACTTGTCGTTTAGTGACTAGTCATTGACTGACTCAGTCAATTTTCTTGGCTTAATTTTAGCTTCAAGATGAGGCTTGTGTGCGCAAGCGATGCTTCCACTCTTCATGTTCACTGATAACTGACTGACTTGTCATTTAGTGACTTGTCATTAACTGACTCAGTCAATTTTCTTGGCTTAATTTTAGCTTCAAGATGAGGCTTGTGTGCTCAAGCGATGCTTCCACTCTTCATGTTCACTGATAACTGACTGACTTGTCATTTAGTGACTTGTCATTAACTGACTCAGTCAATTTTCTTGGCTTAATTTTAGCTTCAAGATGAGGCTTGTGTGCTCAAGCGATGCTTCCACTCTTCATGTTCACTGATAACTGACTGACTTGTCATTAACTAACTCAGTCAATTTTCTTTCCTGAAATTTTAGCTTCAAGATGAGGCATAATTTTCTAAAAGCGGTTGACAAGGAAAAACAGTTGATTTCTTGAGATAAATATTTAAAGTAAATAAATAAATCACTCTAAGAACATAAATTTTGATGAGTGTGTAGGCTTCTTGGCTGGCTTCAAGTGAAATTATAATATAAATGGTGACTCATAGTCATGTGTAGTGAAGAAATTCATTTTCTCAGTTAATATTATTTGTAGAATTAAAAAAAAAAACTGAAACTAAGTTAATTCTATAATTTTACTTTCTTTTGATGTACCTAACAAATTTTTTTGCAAGGTGTTCCTTTGAGTCAGTAATGACAACTTTTTTTTAATAGTACAGCTGTATATTTTCATATTTCCAGAGAAAATCCAGTTTTTACAGTTGCAGTTTAAATTGAGACAAAATAATTTAAAATTATGACCATTGTGATCCTGTACTTGCATTTGCCAAAAAAAATTTTTTTCATCCAATCACTTGGCCCACAGAGACCGACTCGAATGAGCTGGGACATCCTGTATAAATTAAAATTATTCTTTCAACCTTTTTTTTGTGAATATGCAAAAAAATTACAAGACACCTTATTCATTTGGAACAAATCAGGCAATCGATAATTTATTTTAAAATGACTGTATGGAGCTGTAAGAAGACAGGTGGTTGCAAAGTGGCCTTTTCTACCTTTAAAAAAACCAAGGGGGGAAATGAACGAATTATCCACTGAGTGTATTCTCAACAACAGACTACACCAACTTAATTTAATTTCTGTAACTTTTCCATATTAAAAAAAAGGACAACTTTTTTGACTACCCCTTCAAGGGGTATCTCAACAGGAGAGGGGTGAATGATTTATGTAATTTGGTTATTGACAATATGGAGGTTATTGTTATAGTTGCGTTGTGACTGATTTAAATGAAGAGTAATTATAAACAATTATTGTAAGACTTTTGATTTGAAACAATAAAGAGGAAGAACGTTTCAATATCACCTTTGTTTCAAGGTTACTGTGGAAAATCCCTTTGATTTTATTACCTAATTTGGAATTTTCTTGCCATAATATTGTTGGCCATAATATTATCAACTACTATTATAATAATTTTGGTTTACATTTGTAATGGTTTTTATCATTTTATAAGACTCCACTATTGCATGTTATATTTTTTTATCCTGAAGAAGTATCATATTCTTTTTACATACTACTATTGTATCATAACAAATATATTATTGATTAACTTACAGCTGCTGACCAGAGTAAACAGATGCAAGATCAGATGTCTGGTGCTGCAATGGCTATGCCGACTGATCCTAAGGTGCCGTTTAAAGCCGAATGGGAGGCCTTGGAAATCGTAGACCATCAGTGGATCTTGAGTGACACAGAGGCGAATTTAAATTTAATTCTAGCGAAAAATTATTCTTGAAAAACTATTGTGATTAAGTAAAGTAGTAGGACGTGTCTAGGTTTATTAAATGTTTATTGTAATTCAAAGAGCAGTCTGCTTGCCTTCTTAAGAGTATGTATTGCCGTTCTTTAATTTTCTTTAATTTAAATATATCCTCAATATACTGCGAATTCAGCTTTAGCAATGGTAGATTTTGAATTGATGCCAAAAGAAGCCATCAGTCGCCTACCACTGGTGGAGTGCACAGAAAATTGATGGTAACACAGTTGTAATTCTGATTAGAGAACGACAATATGACTTATCTTGATCACCTTTTTTGTAAGCTAAGTCAACTATATTAAATGTCTGTTATTTATATTATTCGTTTTGCCTTCTTGTTACATATTCATGCAAATTAATGTTTTTACTGAGATGATATGACTATTCCATAGGGCTGTGCTTTTTATTAAATTTTCCTAACCGGTTAGCCGTTGCTGTTAATCTACAGTTAACCTTTACAGTTTCGTCATTGCTAGAGGCTTGCACCTTCGTAATAAGAACGTCACGTTTTCATTCATTTGGCCAAATTCGAGTGTTGATTGATGGTGATTTTTAAATTTAAAAGTTAATTTTTTCACATGGAGCTGACCAGAAACTGATTAGAACTTGGTGGAGAGGTCATTTGGTCATTGTTAGGTTTTTAGCCTTCAGTTGCTGCAATAATCGGCACTGGAGCATCGGCCTTTCAGTTTTCAGCAGCAAGAATCCGTCGGTTATAAATTGCTGTTGCTATATCCGTTTCTACCGTGGAGTTCTATCCCTAGTCCCTAGGGAGTTTTCTTTAGGCACTTGAGATGGCTTACGACACACAAAACAGCTTATATATCCCTTTTCAGGAATGGTTCCCTTAACTGCCCTTAAAACCAAGGACTACCTATAAGTGAAACCAATTCTCGTGTGGCCTACTAAAATCCCTGAAGGTACAATTTAAAGAAAAAAATATTTCACAAGGCCAATACTTCGCTGTTATGGTCGATTTGCCAACAATAAAAATAGGTGTTAATTGAGTACTGAAAATTCTCCAAGAATCCACATAATTATTATTTATTTATTTATTTTTTATTTAAAGAAAATTCCGCTTCAACTACTAGAGTTATTAGCGGTGTGGTTACATTCTCATACTTATGTTTAACTTATTTGTACATATGTTAGCTACATTTCAGTTATTTCAGATATGTATTTACATTAAGTACTATTGTAGAGATTTGTATTTTTCATGTATTGGATTGTAGCCAGGATTCCTTCTTTCGTTGTCAGTAGTAGCTCCATTGTATTTGTAGCATGGTTTGATAGGTACCCTTGGTGTTTACGAGTGGTGGATTCATTTCCCATTATGTGTTTGACTGTGAGTGGGGCGTTGCAGGGTTCACAGATGGGGCATCCTGTTTCTTCAAGAGGTGTTCATGGGTAAGTCTGGTGTGTCCTATTCTAAGTCTGGATATGACGACTTGGTCTCTTCTGTTTTCTGGCAGTGGGAGCTGAGTTTTTAGTTTATTTTTTATTTTCCTTAGCTTTGATGAGCTGTTGTTCCATGCTATGTCCCAGTTGCTTATTATAGTTGATTTTATTTGCTCTTTGTAGTCTGTGTCGTTTTTGGTGGCGTCTTCAGTTGTCTCAAGTTTGCTTGCTTCTTTTGCGGCTCGGTCTGCTCTTTCGTTTCCTGTTATTCCGATGTGAGATGGTGTATATACAAACAGGAGGTCGGTACTTGTTAGTATTTCTGCTGCTTTTACTTTTACATATTTGGTTTACCAACTTGCTACTAGGGTTGTTAGATTTGATCGCATGTAGGGAGCTCAATGAATCCGTGCATATAACGTATCTCTCTTTTGGGTGTTTTATAATATATTTTAGGCCTTCTAATAATGCATATAGTTCTGCAGTGAAATTGGTGCATTGATCTGGCAGTTTCTTTTTTTTTTGTTTCTGTACAGGTTATTATGCCTATTCCGACACCACTTTCACTTTTGGAGGCATCTGTATATATTGTCTGATCTTCGCTGTAGGGGGAGAGAACAGAGAGTACTTCTTTCTTGATTATTTGAGGGTGTGTTTGCTTTTTGGATGAGAGGTTAGCTGGAGGTTTACTTTCAAGTGTGGTGAGTTCCATGGGGCTATGCTTCTATCTATTGCGAGGTCAGGGATCGTGATATTCAGGTCAGAGGTTATTCTTCTTATTCTCTCGAAGATAGAGGCAGATCTCTGTTCTTCTGAAGTAGTATGTTTTTGTATTTGACAGAGAAGGTATTCTTGTTATATGGGTTTTTTGGGTTTGATGACAGCTTTGCTGCATATATTAGTGCCTGTTGGTATACTCTGTGGGATAAGGGCAATTCACTTGCTAGGCAGTGCAGACTTTCTGTTGGGCTTGTTCTATAAGCGCCACCCGTGCGGTTGAGTACCCATCGGGCGCGTCCCCAGGTGGCGGATAGGGGGAAGGCCTTACAATGAGCGTAAGTGAGTAAGGTTAGCAGTGGTGATAAAGCTTGTCGGAGGTAAAATTCCAGACTGGTAGCTCAAAGCACTGCCGCGGACCACCTCCCCCAACCTAGTTGTCGTGTCGTGACTAAAGGTCTGCACAGGGGTTATAACGATGCCGGAGAACGTCCGAACGTGGACCTCCGAAAGACCGTAAAACTCTGTTGTCGAGGTTATATCTCGCGAACAGAGGAATACGGGGGTCTAGGCTTTACCGCCTGGACCAAAAGGAGACAACCTTTAAAAACCTAAATCCTACGGCGGGAACCCAGGCTAAAAGGATGCGTGGCTGAATAGTAGATCAGTCCCTTCTGGATTCAACCTCGAAGAAGTGGCGCACCTTCGAAAATAAATGCCTACCATACGTATGGAGCTCTGCATATGGTATTTCTTTAATAGCTCCATTACTCGTGGGTCATATGGACCAAGACACACCTAATTCAATGCAGACCTTACCTAAACCTAACTGGGGTGCTGTTCAAGCGACTAGATGGGTAAAGGGCAGAGGGAGCAGAGAAGATGTAACTGAAAAAGCTGAGTAAACACCGGCTGAGATGGGCAGTTGGACTTCTAAGAGGACACTGCCCACAAATAAAACGTGGATCCTTTTGGACAGAAAACCTGACACAAAAGGCCAATAACCAATTTTCCTCATGGGAGAAAACCTAAGGGAGAAAATAGAGCAACTTCAATGCAGACCTTACCTAGGCCTAACTGGGGCGCTGTTAAGCGACTAGGTGGGTAAAGGGCAGAGGGAGCAGAGAAGATGTAACTGAAAAAGCTGAGTAAACACCGGCTGATGAGATGGGCAGTTGGACTTCTAACAGAACACTGCCCACTAATAAAACGTGGATCCTTTTGGACAGAAAACCTGACACAAAAGGCCAATAACTAATTTTCCTCATGGGAGAAAACCTAAGGGAGAAAATAGAGCAACTTCAATGCAGACCTTACCTAGGCCTAACTGGGGCGCTGTTAAGCGACTAGGTGGGTAAAGGGCAGAGGGAGCAGAGAAGATGTAACTGAAAAAGCTGAGTAAACACCGGCTGAGATGGGCAGTTGGACTTCTAAGAGGACACTGCCCACTAATAAAACGTGGATCCTTTTGGACAGAAAACCTGACACAAAAGGCCAATAACCAATTTTCCTCATGGGAGAAAACCTAAGGGAGAAAATAGAGCAACTTCAATGCAGACCTTACCTAGGCCTAACTGGGGCGCTGTTAAGCGACTAGGTGGGTAAAGGGCAGAGGGAGCAGAGAAGATGTAACTGAAAAAGCTGAGTAAACACCGGCTGAGATGGGCAGTTGGACTTCTAAGAGGACACTGCCCACTAATAAAACGTGGATCCTTTTGGACAGAAAACCTGACACAAAAGGCCAATAACTAATTTTCCTCAAGGGAGGAAACCTAAGGGAGAAAATAGTGCAACTTCAATGCAGACCTTACCTAGGCCTAACTGGGTTGCTGTTCAAGCGACTAGGTGGGTAAAGGGCAGAGGGAGCAGAGAAGATGTAAATGAGCAACTTCTATGCAGACCTTGCATAGGCCTAACTGGGGAGCTGTTCAAGCGACTAGGTGGGGAAAGGGAAGAGGGAGCAGAGAAGATGTAACTGAAAAAGCTGAGTAAGCACCAGCTGAGATGGGCAATTGGACTTCTAACAGGACACTGCCCACTAATTACACCTCTCAATAATAGGAGTGAAAAATATCCTGGATTACAGGAGATGCGGGGAGGGGGAGGAAACCCCATACCACCTAACAAGCACCCATTGGACTCATACTGAAATACTTTCGGGAGATGAGACCGATGAGATAATTATCCAAAGGGGTACAATAAGCGCAAGCTTCAGTACAAGGGCTTTGAACCTACCCTAGAAGTAATAATAATCTATAAGCGCCAAGAGCAATTCTTAGGGCTGAGTTCTCTATTGATTTAATGGTTTTTAATAGTTTGTTGCTTGCCGTCGAGTACGATATGAGTCCATAGTCTATTCTGGATCTAATCAATGATCTGTATATTTATATTTTAATTAAAGAATTTGTGTCCGCTCCCCAGTCATTGCTCGCAATGGTTTTCATCAGATTTAGGATATTATTACATGTGAACTTTAGGTCTTGGATATGTTTTCTCCACGATAATTTATCATCAAAGTATACGCCTAGATGTTTTATGATTGATACGTGTTCTAATTGCGGCCGTATAATATAATCGGAAGTTGTCTTGTCTGTCTAGAGTGTTTTGAAAAGAGGATACATTTGGTTTTTTCAGGCGAGAACTTGAAGCCAGTGTTACTGGACCACTCTTCTAGGTTTCCAACAGCGGTTTGAATGTGTTGTTTTAGTTGTTGGATGTTTTTTCCTTTGGTATATATAACAATGTCATCTGCGTATAGATTAATTTTAATAGGCGATTGTACTTGTTCAAATATATTATTAACTGCTATGAGAAATAGTGTGACGCTAAGCACAGATCCTTGGGGTATTCCGTTTTCTTGGGTGAATTTTCTTGATATGCAGCCGTTTGCTTTCACTCGGAATGATCTTTCCTTCAGGAAGTTAGCTACGAATGCTGTGAGATTTCCTTGTAAGCCCCATTCCCGTAGTTGTCGTATGATGGGGTATCTCCATGTTAGATCATATGCTTTTTCTATGTCGAAGAATACCGCCAATATCTTTGACTTGTTTGTGAAAGCTTCATGTATATTAGATTCGAGATCTATGATACTATCTTGGGTTGAGCGATGTTTTCTGAAACCATTTTGATATGGATTCAGGACATTTTCTCGTTCCAGATGATACATTAGCCTATTGTTGATAATCTTTTCTAGAAGTTTGCACATTGTACAAGTTAGGGAGATGGGTCGATAAGAACTCGCCCTATTTACTTGTTTTCCACGTTTTAATATTGGCAGGATTGTTGACTCAGACCATCTTCTAGGAAAGACTTGGTTTGTCCATATGTTGTTGTATAAGTCTAGCAGAGAGGCTCTTGCTTGTAGTGGTAGATTTTAAAGAAAGGCATATGGGATATTATCAGGGCCAGGGGAGCTATTCTTTACCGAGTCTAAGGCATTTTCTAATTCCTTACTGGTGAGTGGGGCATTGATAGGGAGGTACATTTCGTCAGTATGGATTATTTCTTCTGATTCTTCTTGTCCTTTTTTTCGTAGGAAATTGTTATCGTAGTTTCTACTGCTTGCTGCTTCTTGAAATTGTTCTCCCAAGATATTGGCGATGTCCGATTTTAAGGAGTATACTACATCATTAGAGGTCAGGTGTTGGATGTTGCTCGTTTTATTGATTCCCTTGATTTTTCTGATCCTTTTCCATACTTCTGTTATGGGCGTAGTGGTCGTTATTCCCGATACATACTCTCTCCACGAGTTTCTTTTGCTAGTTTTTAGGATATATCTTGCTTTGGCTCGTAGTCTTTTGAACTCATCTAAATTTTCGGGTGTTTTGTGTTTTTTGTATCTGTAAAAAGATTTCTTTGATTTTGTAACTGCTTCTGTGCAGTCTGTGTTCCACCAGGGTAGGCTCTTATATCTGCTTGGGGGCTTGAATTTTTTGATTGTTTCTGTTGCAGCACGTAGGATCATTGTTTCAAAATGTTCCACTTTTTCGTCTATACTTGATGTGTTTGGGATCTCTGAGAAAATATGTTCTAGGTGTTTTGAGTTTTGGGAGTAGTTTTCTTGTTTGAGATTCCAGGATTGCGATTGCTGAGCTTCTGTTTGTCTGGAGTGGCCTAAATGGTGGATTTTGATTGGTAAAATCCATATAGGTGGTCATATGTTTCCCAGGTTAGATATGGGGTTAGCATTGGATCGGATATTGATAGGTCTATGGCAGAGAATTTCCCGTTGAAAGCATTGAAGCGTGTCTGGGCTCCAGTATTTAATAATGAGAGGTTATTAACATCTAGAAGCCTCTCTATCATTTTACCTCGAGGGTCAGTACGTTCAGAGCCCCATACGATGTTGTGTGCATTTATATCTCCGATTATGATACACGGGGGTGGAATTTGGTTGAGCAGGTGTTGCAAGTCATTTTCTTCCACTGCTTGGCTATTTGGCAGGTAGATATTGAGGAGGGTGAAATTTTGTAGTGATTCAATTCTAACAGCAACTGCTTCAAGTCGTGTTACTAGATTTATTTCTTTGGAGTGGAGTGTTTGTCTTACATATGTGGCTACCCCACCGCTTGCTTTGTTGCTCTCTTGGCGATTTTTATGTTAACAGTTGAAACCTTTTGATGGGCATGGGTTATTTTTGAAATTGGTTTCTTGAAGTGAGACTATATCATAATTAATTGTTCTCTTTGAGAATTGCTTGTAAGTTTTCTAAGTTATTATAGTATCCGTTGATATTCCACTGAAGAATGAATGTGGTAATTTTAATTTGAAGATGTTTAATTAGTAACTACTTTGGGAACTGTCTGTGTCCATTCCACTCTGCTCATCTCCGCATATTTGTTTGTTAATTTTCTTCTTGATGCGTGTGATTCTGTTTTTGATACTTTTGTTGTCTAGTAGTGGGTATATTCTCATGAGTGACTTTAGGAGGTTTTCGGTGCTATCTGTATATTCGAGCGCAATGCTAAGAGGGTCAGGGCTTCCTGTGACGTTATCTAGAAAAGCAGTGACTTCATTGAAGGATAGCATGGTAGTAGATTTGTTGTTTTCATATTGTTCTCTCGCAGATTCGATCATTGTTTCAATTGGACAGTGTGAGCTTGTGTTTGAGTCACTTCTCCTCATCCTCTTAGATTTTTGTTTCATTAATTCATTGGTGATATTGGCGCCTGAAGTTGTCGTGTCTTCTGTTCCTGTAGGGTCTTGTTTTCTGTCTTTGGAGGTATCTGATATGGTGGTTGCAGTTCTTTTTACTTGTTTTATGGGTATCTGAGGGGTGAGGAAGAGTGTGTCTCCTTCTTGTGTTGGTTGCGTGACTTTGGTTGGAGCTTGGTGTTCCTTATTGCTGCGGTTATCGTTATCTTCGTTATCTGAAATATTGTCATTTTCTTCAGTAGACTCTGTTTGCCTATTTTGAATGTTTGATTGATTAGGGCATCTTTTTGCAATATAACCGGTTTTCTTGCAGAGAAAGCATGTCAGATCATCCGAGATGTAAGAAATATACGATAATTTGTGTTGTCGTGTTCTACTAAAATAGATGGTGGGATTTCCAGGTCTGGGTCGGTTTGTACATATATTTGACGCCGGAAATTAAGAATGTGGTTGAACTCTGATTCTTGGAGGCCTGCTCGGAGAAAAGAGACAGGTGATACAGTTTGAAGACCTAATTTTTTTATTGCTTCTTCCAAAGGTTCGTGTGAGATGGTCGGGCACACATTTGAGAGGATTATTCTATTTGCAGGCGTTATGAGGCGACGAACATTGACATTATGTCCGTTTATGTGTACCATTTTATGGTTACTGACTAAATCATCCACATAGCTAACATTGATAAGGTACATGCACATGCGATTATTAGATATTCTTGACGCGGAAATTATGTTTTTGGCTCCAATGATTTTTCCGACAGCGGTTACATAGTCCAGTAGTTTAAGGTCTTCTATGGCATTGAGTATGACGGCTTGTTCTTTCTTAGGGAAAGAGTAGCTAATTTTGAGTGCCTTACTTACGGCTTGAGAGTAGTTTAGGGTTGTATTTGGTTGTTGAGATTGAGACATTGTTGAAGGCATTGATTGGATTTCACTAAGTTTTGGGTTGCTTTGGGACATCCTGTTTAACAGGAGTCCGTTTTATTGTTTCTTATTAGTAAATTAATAAATAGAATAATCAGCTGTGTACCCTTTGTCCTTCATCATAATATTTATATTTTATGTGGCCGATTTATCGGCTCACGCTGTCTTCCAGGCACTTGATAGTAGGTTTCTTGTATATTATTATTCGCAGGTTTTACACTGACTAAATAGTTCTATTTATCTGCACTTTTAGTTACATTAAAGAAATTTTAACTATAGTTTGGCCTAGGGCACTATTAGTTCTGTGTAACAGTATATGAATTAGCTTTATAGTATCACTCATTCCACTCTGAAACTTTATTTTTTTCACAGTGAGATCGGAACACGTATTTTCGTGATGCTCACTCTCTGAGAAGTTCCCCACATAAAATTATAATAATTATTCATCCCAATTATCTCTTGCAGATAACACTGATAAATGTTGCAATACAAAGGTAAATTAAATGAACTGTCCGGCAAGGAAAATCAAAGAAATCAAAACAAAGAGAGAAAATAAAATAACTGCCATACCTTCAAGAAGATGATATACAGGATGGTCTTCTCTATCTAAAACCCCAACTTTAATATTTAATAATATAATATAATATAACCCCCAAAAAAAAGTGTCACACGTTGAAATAAGACAAGTTGCATGTGGTCCACTTCTGCTATTTTTATATTTTCTTTTTTAATATAAAATGTATTTTTTTGTAAAGTGTGAAACATGGAGCACTTGTTATGGTACATGTTGTACTGTCCTTCAAAGATATAGTGAACGTTGACTTATCATGGTAAATTATACGGGTGTAAGAGCACAGCGGTAAGTAAACATTTTACATAAAGGGACTGGGACTGGTTTACTCAGAAAATCGTATACCTGCCTAAAAATAAACGGTGATGGTGAATTGTGAAAACAGGTCCGGACTTCTTAAAATATAACACTGGATACACCATAATGTACTTCTAAGAATATGTCGTTTAAGGTTAATTTTTACCTCCTTAAAACTTGAATACAAGGAAGGGATAAATTACCTTTCAAGGGAATGTTTGATTTTATGGTTTTATAATTATTTTTATTGAACCACTTATTTGATTATATAATATATTTGATGAATTTTATTGGGATTTAGGTTCTAATTTAAATTTGCCACTAAAGATTCTTTACAGAACAAATTAGAAAAACTTTCGTACAGCATGCGAGGAGAAGACTGAAGACATGGACGGTACCGTTTCGTCCTTATTATGGACTCATCAGCATATCATATCAGTCAGCTCTAAACCACACATGCTACACGAAATTTGAAAGTTCTATCTATTCTAACTGGTGTTTTCGTTTTGTAGTGGCCTCTAATTTTCAAATGAGTGAGCAGGCAACCAGAGAAATGTGCGTGTCTTTATATAGTATTATCCTCGCTATAACAGTAGAGTTTTCATGGATTTATGAATTTTACACTACTAATGCAGAGATACACTACTACTAAATTTCGTGTAGCATGTGTGGTTTAGAGCTGACTGATATGATATGCTGATGAGTCCATAATAAGGACGAAACGGTACCGTCCATGTCTTCAGTCTTCTCCTCGCATGCTGTACGAAAGTTTTTCTAATTTGTTCTGTAAAGAATCTTTAGTGGCAAATTTAAATTAGAACCTAAATCCCAATAAAATTCATCAAATATATTATATAATTTGATTTTATGTTCACATAAGTTTGTAGAATTCATAAGTTTGCAGAACAATAAGTTTTTGCTTATGGCGTCATTCTCTTAAAATATTTTTTCGGTTTTTCGAAAAAAATTAGACGTAAATTTTGAATGTTTTTTTCTATTTCTTAGATTTTTCATTAAATTGAAATTTTCAATATATCGAATGGCATGAAAAAAATATAATGGGCAAACAACTGTAACGGGATTTTCGGTATGGTAGAGATGATTCCCCAGGGATGGATAATTGCCCCCTTTTACCCGTGACAAGTCAATTAGAATAATAAAATCTTTATTTACAATTTCGATATTTACACATATCTGTACCTATTAAATTAATATCGTTGAATCCTGAACAATGTGGGCCGGCTCTCGTCACGGCAGCCCCTCTGATTGGCGGAAGATACCGCCTTGGTGCACTCACCTCTGTTAATTGGTCGATTGGACGGTCGATTCACCTCTGGCCCTGCGGCTTCAGTAGCTCTCCAACCACCGCACCTTGCGTGTCGGATCTACTGCCGCTGCTGCATCTGGAATACGCGTCGTGACGGAATTGCCAGATCGACAACTCATTACGTTGCGATCCGACGTCTGGTTTACCTGGCCCTCAATACAGGCCAGACGTCGTCTGAGAGAATCCGCCGGGACTTCAATACAGCCCCGGTTGACTCCTTGCTATGAATGGCAGTCGATAAGAGCTCAGTTCACTCTCATCGATCTCCCGATGTCCAGTTACAGCTAGGCTCGACTCATTTCATCGTCCTGCTGTAGCCGGCTGCTGTAGACGGAGTACATTCATTACATGCCTCCTGCTGGAGACCTCCTAGCTCAGTACACCGGGAGGGAGAGTGGTTCTCGAGTCAGTTCCTCGGATCCATCTGACCTGCCTTTCCGTTGGGTCTGTTTATATAGCCGGTGCCGGCGAGATAACCTTCTAATCACCGCTGTAAAAACTGTATCCTTCTGATAGACCCCTCGATTAATTAAAATAAATAATAATTAACTACGAATGCCTCGGAATTCGTTACACAACAAAAAATGACTATAACTGCGTTCTGGTCGGCTTTGGAAGTTTTTCAAATGTCAAAGCAACAGCTCTCAAAGACTTACACCTAAATAAAATACAATAATTAATAATAATAATTATCAATAATGAAAAGATAAGATGGCCGAAATAAGAAATCTCGATTTCTAAATTTTTTCAGGATATTTCCATTGAAATATTTTATAAAAAATATTATTGAAATATAATATAAAAATCATTGCTGGAATGGCTGAAGTTATCCTTTTTTTTTCAGATTCTTATTTTTCCCACCCTGTATAACAATATCATTGACAGAGGTATTATAATTATTATATTCCTGATAAAAATTGGCAAATTATTGTTTTAAATTTTTTTCGGTAGGTAGGTATGTCCTTAGTTTTCAGAGTTTTTTGAAAACGAAACTGGTTAATATTTGTTTTAGTGTATTTTTAATACAAAATATTTATCAGACTTAAACCTTGAAATATTACAAAATTCCGTTTAATAAACTGCAAACAGTGCAAACTGATGAACTGATGAAGAACGAAGAAGTATCCGTTTAAAAGAAATATAACCGGGAATAGAATTTAAATAATACTGCCCTGTTACTGTACCTAATAAGGGATTTCTGTTATAGAAGTGTAGCAAATGCAGGTATAATACCTTGTTTACTTTTTGGTAAGTGCTTTATACCCCCATAATCTACCATGATAAGTCAACATTCACTATATGTTTGAAGGACTATATGTGTTTGTTTTGTTAACTGGGCTAATCAAGATTTTTATTATTATTTGTTCAAATTGGCGAAGAGTGAGAGCTCTGTAGCGAGTTCTCACTCCTACACAAGTCGAAAAATCTCTAATAAGGACGAACGCAAATGTTTGTCGAATGAGTGACTGGCTAAATGTCAAATCATTGGTCGCAGTATCGAAATTCCAGAGTATGACATCACCTTGGTGACCGGAATGAACAGCCACATTGACAGTTTGTTGATGAATCTTAAATGAAACGACTACCTAGTCATAAAATTATAAAAATTCTTTATCAATGAAAATGTATTTTATTATACAGCCAACAGTTCATAAATACTATTCATTTTTTCATAAAATACTCAGTAATTTTACATTGCCTCCCTTCTTTCAAAATAAAACTATCAATTTTATCTTCCAACTGATTGACAAGTCGAAACGAGTCGTCATTGTCCCGCAGGAGTTTGGATTCAAAAAAGTACCTCACATTACGAACACACCTTCGGGCTTCTTTGGCAGAAATTTGCGGGATCACTTCTTCATCGCTCGACTCGGAATCAGTGAATTGTGTCACATTACTACTACAGCCCGGATTGTTAATATTAACTATTTCTCCACCGGCAGTGACAAGGTGATCATCCACTGTGACGTAGTCTTCAAAACTAATATTTCCCATGAAGCGCGAAAACAGTTGAGTGCGAAATGGCAAGCCCACTTCCAAGCTGGAACTGTCAGTAACATCATTATTAAATCCTATAAGTCCAGCTAGACGGAAACCGTTCCTTATTGTTATTGCACTTACATTATTCCAAGCTCTATCTATAAAACGTATGGAGTCAAACAATGTTATTTTTGATTGTTTTTTGTTTTCGTAGTCCTCTATAAGCCTCATAATTAGTAGCTTCCGAAAATGAAATTTCAATGAGCGAATTATCCCTTGTTCGAGTGGTTGAAGTGTAGGCGTCCTGTTAGGTAGCAGACACATTATTTTAATGCTTTTAAGATTGTCAATGTTGGGATGAGAGGTACAGTTATCCACAATCAATAAAATTTTCCTGCTTTTGCGACATAATTCGTTGTCCCAGGCTCGAATTTCGTTCACAAAAATCTCACTCGTCATCCAAGCCTTACGATTTGAAAAATATTTAACCGGAAGAGATTTCACATGGCCAAAGTATCGCAGACTCACTTTCCCGATTACTACAAGTTTTTTCTTCTCCGAGCCGTCAGCATTCGTACACACTAGCAGAGTAACTCGATCTTTTGCTTTAGCACACTTTGCTTCCTTAAATTGCACCGCCCTACCAGGTGTTAGTTTATAAAACAATCCCGTTTCATCAGCGTTGAATATATCACAGTCTTTATATTTTGATTTCATCGTTACCCACTCACTATCTAGGCATTTTTTTGTCACAGTTTCACTTGTTTCCCCTGAACTTTTCTTGCAGCCGATTTGGTGTCTTTCCTTAAATCTCGAGATCCAACCTGTGGAGCACTGAAATTTCTCACCATATCCCAAAGCAACCCCTAACTGTCTCGCTTTCTCTTGCAACGTCGGCCCGCTAACAGTAGCGTTCGGGTCCCGTTGTGACTTGCACCATTCAAGTAAGGCAATGTCCAAGTCTTTTCTCCCCGATGTTCGAAGCTTCTTCCGTTTGGAGTTCTCCTGGAAAGCTTCTCGGATTCTCTGCTGGTTTTTTATTAATGTGGATAACGTCGAGGCTGCTAATTTAAAATTTTTGCAGATCTGCGTCTTCTTAACGCCGGTCTCGACTTGATTTAATATTTCAATTTTTTTGCTTATTGTAAATTGTTTACGTCTAATAATATTGGTTTTTTTCAACCCACATTCACCATCTGGAAGAATAAAAATAAACCAAAATTAGGTAAAGACAGTTATTATAGCAGGTAATAAGGTATGCATAATCAATAAGTCTTCAAGGGTTCAATAATGAGAATAAAGGTGTCTATGGGTACACGGTGGGTCCCAAATCCATTGAAAAAGCTTGTAATGAGACGACTTCTGTTATTTTTGTAATGTTTTTTTAATACTCAATAATCATATTGTTAGGTTTTTCTTTATTGTGGATTCGATAAATGATTTGCAAAATCAATAACTCAATAACAATCAGCTAAAGCTGTGATAAGAAATTAAATGAGAAATAATTTGCCAGCTATTATTATTGAAGGAGAAACAAAAAATGTAAATGAACAATACAAATAATTATTAGATTGGCATCTGCCCCTATTGTGTATGAGTGCTGCAGGGACAAGCCAGAGACCAAAGTATGCATAATGTGTATTGTGTGGATCGTTATTTCACATAAGTTGTGCCGAAAGAAAAAAAATTCAATCCATGGGTGGTGTTTTTGGATATTGCCCATGCAGTCCGGAATTGGCTGTATGGTTCCAGATGGTAGGGACAAATTTGTGGTAAGATAGCTCATAAAATCACTATTCAATGTAGACACTGAGCTTAAAAGCCTTTAGTGATAAGGATTTTGTTGAGGACCTTAAATTGTTTATCGGGAACAATGCAAGAACTAAAAACCACTATATGATGGATGATACGAATGTTGATATTATAACGAGACTGCTCTGGAAGAATTCTAGTATTGCTTCTTTAACCTTTAACATTCTAGTCCCCGATTAGCTTGTTTGTTTACATTCTCTTTTTTTTATACTGAGTTAGTCAATGACATGTTCGCGACAGTTCCAGTCACATGTCATGTGACACATAGACAGACAGACGTTAGTTCTATGGATTTCTGGAGTGGGATCGCCGAACAATCTGACATTTCCAGAATCCACGAATCGACGGTCAGTGCGCCGGTGCAGCGTTCGAGAAGGTACCTACTGTTTCGCTGCCCGTCGGGGGAGCTATATAAAAGCAGCCTCGCGGTTGCGTAAAACAGTTTAGTTTGGACATTGAGTGAAGTGAAGACAGAGAGCAGAGCAGTAACTAGTGGAAGCTGAACAGAGCAGTAGTGAAGTGAAGTGTGAAGTAAGGGAGCCAGTAGTGACAGTATAGCGAATTATAAAGAGAACAGCTGTGTTTAGTGTGTTTGATTATTTAGAATTAGAATTAGAGGTTATAATTTGGATTAGTGAAGTGGATAAAGTAATTTGTAAGACTTTTTTGGTGGTGATTTATTTATTGTGAGACCCGTAACAACTGGTGTCAGAAGCGGGATACGGATTCCAGCAAGAAGATTAATTAGTTAATGGGTAAATTAAGAAGTGGAAAAGAAACAGGAAGCGACAAAATGTCTGAGCAAATGTTAACGGATATGATGTTACTGCTCAAAAGCGGCCAGGAGGAGCAGAAAAATATCATGAAGAAGCTTGAAGACGGCCAGGAGGAGCAGAAAAATATTGTGAAGAAGCTCGAAGACACGGAAGGGAAGCTGTTAAAAGTTATCCTGCAGCAAAGAGACGATTATGTGTGTGAACTGAATAAAGTAAAACAAGACATTGATGGTGTTCGCAACGAAGTCGGTGGTGTTCGCGACGAAGTGAAGCTGGTGGAGCACAAAACAAAACTGCTGGTAGAAGAAATGAAGAACGACTTCGAGACAAAACTCAAAACTCTGGAAAGTTCTGAGGTAAAGCATTCCCCGTGTGCCGCACCGTCTAGCAGTTTTGGCGCGAAAGTGAAACCACCGGCGTACGACGGAACAACTCCCTGGACTGCGTACAAGATGCAGTTTCAGGCCGCATGCAAGGCCAACGGATGGAACGACGCAGAGAAGGCAACGGCACTGGTTCTTGCTCTTCGGGGGCAGGCTGTGGATATGCTGCAAACACTGCCGGTAGAACTGCACTCAAATTACAACCAATTGAGTGCAGCATTAGAACTTCGGTTCGGCAATCGCCATATGGAGCAGGTGTTCCAAAATCAGTTAATGAGCAGAGTGCAGAAGCCGAACGAGTCGCTACAGGAGTTCGAAGCTGATGTCAACAGGATTGTCCATCAAGCCTACCCAGACTCGCCGCAAAATTTCAAGGAACAACTAGCCTCGCAAACTTTTGTCAACGGGATACGAGACACTGAAATACAGAAGATCCTGCGCATGTCACACTTGACAAAGTCCAGCGAAGCGCTACTTAGAGCGCTCGAAATAGATGCAGCAATCAAGGCGTCCAATGGTAGGAACTTCTCCAAGGTACGAGCAGTGACAATCAATGAAGAAAAAGAAGAGGACGTGACTACCATATTGGAAAGGCTGAGTAAAATTATGGTGGATAAGCTCTCTGAGCAGTTTAATAATGGGAAAAGAGGTTGGACTCCGAGGAGGGACGAAAACAGGAAACAATGCTACCGTTGCGGATCCAGTTCACATTTTATTCGTGACTGTAAAGTTGGTGAGACTCCGAGACATGGTGGATCCCTGGAACGAAGACCAGGCAGGGACAGGAGCGGGAGCAGAGAGAGAAGTGTCTCTCGAGAACGGGAAGCTCCCCGTCGACGGCAGGAAAACTAACTTCAGCCAGTGTGAAGGGGCGAATGCTGGCTGACAACAACAAGGCCCCCAAGATCGTTTCCATCCGAACACTCCAACGCCATGTAGACAGCCTAGCCGTTGAAGGGCAGATAAATGGGAAATCTGTTGCCATGGTACTCGACACCGGATCATCGATCTCATTGGTAAGGAAGGACATGGTCAGTCCAGCTGTAATTCGTCATCCATCGAGGCGGGTCCAGTTGAAGACAGCGACAGGTGAAATCGCAGATATCATTGGCGAAGTAGATGGCTGAATCCAGCTTGGAGCCCTGGAACTGCGTCATACGGTTGTGGTAGCTGAGATTGAAGACGAGTTTATTCTGGGACTAGACATCATTCAACAGCACGGACTGCGAATTGATCCGAAACAAGGTATCCTGAGATTGGGTGAAGAAGACTTGGTACTGAGCTCTAGAAAATCACAGAAGGTAATGACGAGACTCATTGCGAGTTCAACGACCACCATCCGAGGGTTCAGCGAGCAGATAGTTCCGGCCAGACTGGAAGCAGATCTTGGAAGCTGCGTTGGGTTAGTCGAGCCATCCCCAGACAGTAATAAGAACCTGATAATAGCCAAGACGTTAGTCAACACTAGCCGAGAGATCCCTGTACGTGTTGCAAATGTGTTTTCTGGTAGCTCAAGGATCAAGGAAGGTGACGTACTTGGAATTTGCGTACCAGTCAAGAAGATCAGCTGTTGCGAGAAGATGGAGGGCAAGGAGAAGGCAGATACAAGAAAGATGAAGATTGTCCTGCCAAAAGTTGACTTCGAAGAACTGTCAAAAGACGAGACAAAGTTGGCGAAAGAATTTTTGAAGAGGAACCAAGACGTTTTCGCAACAGGGAGCATCAAGTTAGGCAGAACGGACATTGTGCAACACCGAATAAATACAGGCGACACCCAACCAATAAGACAAGCCCCAAGAAGACTGCCGATTGCGAAACAAGAAGAGGTATCAACCATGCTGGACCAGATGCTGAAAGACGGAGTTATTGAGGAATCCAACAGCCCGTGGTCATCGCCAGTCGTGTTAGTAACCAAGAAGGATGGAACAACAAGGTTTTGCGTCGACTATAGGAAGTTGAACGATGTTACGAAGAAGGACAGCTACCCGCTACCAAGAATCGACGACATTTTATGTACCTTGTCTGGCTCAACCTGGTTCTCAACCTTGGACCTGAAGAGCGGTTACTGGCAGGTTGGCATGCACCCAAATGACAAAGAGAAAACTGCGTTTTCTACTGGCACGGGTCTGTACAATTTTAAGGTTATGCCATTTGGTCTCTGCAACGCGCCAGCCACCTTTGAAAGACTGATGGAGATGGTACTCCGAGGGCTGACCTGGAAAACATGCCTAGTATACCTGGACGATGTCATGGTTATGGGTTCCACTTTTCAAGATCACATTAACAACCTTCAGGAAATTTTCGATCGATTCAGAACTGCCAACCTGAAGCTGAATCCAGAAAAATGTTCGCTATTTAAAAAGAAGGTCGAGTTTTTGGGACATACTGTAACTTCCGAAGGAATCCAGACCAGCGACAGCAAAGTAGAATCGATTCGTGATTGGCCGACTCCTAAAGACAGACACGAAGTCCGAAGTTTCCTGGGTCTTTGTACATACTACCGAAGATTTGTCAAGAAATTTGCAGATGTAGCAGCTCCGCTCCATAAGCTCACCGAATTGAAGACGCCTTTCATCTGGGATGCCAAGTGTGAAGACGCTTTCCGAAGACTGAAAAAGGCTTTGATTTCTAGTCCGATCCTGTCATATCCTCAAAGAGAAGGAAAGTACGTACTTGATACTGACGCAAGTAATATCGGGATAGGTGCTGTTTTATCGCAAGTCCAAGAGGGAGAAGAGCGAGTCATCGAGTACTACAGCAAGACCTTGACAAAGCCTGAGAGGAACTACTGTACCACCAGGAAAGAATTACTGGCGATCATCAAATCGGTGGAGCATTTTAAAAATTATCTGCATGGGAATGAATTCCTGATCAGAACAGATCACGGCGCGCTCACCTGGCTGATGAAGATGAAGAACGTGGAGGGTCAGACTGCTAGGTGGATAGAACGACTACAGCAGTTCAACTTCAAAATAAAACATCGTGCAGGCAGATTACACCAGAACGCTGATGCACTATCAAGGAGGCCATGCGTGAAATGCTCACATTGTGAGCGGATTGAGGATAGCCAGAAGGAAGAGTGCGTTCGAAGGATCGTGATCAATGCAGATACAGGATGGACGATAGAAGCATGCAGGAAAGAGCAAGAAAAAGACGAGGACATCGGAGAGATTTTAAAACGTAAAGAAGAGAATGGACCGAGACCAACGTGGGCAGAGGTTTCTCCACGTAGCCCAGAATATAAAGCTCTATGGTCACAATGGGAGTCGCTGCAAATCGAAAATGGTCTGCTGAAGAGAGCCTGGGAGAGTGCCGACGGAAAGAAGATCGTCATGCAGTTGGTGGTTCCAAGGAGTAAAGTTCCGAAGATTCTCGAAGTGATCCATGGAGGTACATCAGGAGCTCACTTCGGAGTGAACAAAACACTAGCGAAAGTTCGAGAGAGGTTCTACTGGGTGAACTGCAAGGACGATGTCGAAGCCTGGTGCCGTAAGTGCGAGAAATGTGCTGCAAGCAAGGGCCCAAGCAGAAGACTGACAGGTGCTATGAAGCAGTACAACGTCGGAGCCCCATTCGAGAGGATAGCCATAGACGTAGCAGGTCCTTTTCCAATCAGCGACAGCAGCAATCGCTTTATCCTGGTTGCCATGGATTATTTCAGCAAGTGGCCTGAAGCATACGCCATACCGAACCAAGAAGCTGCTACAGTTGCGAGAGTCTTGGTGGATAATTTGATTAGCAGATTTGGCGTACCTTTAGAGTTGCATTCCGATCAAGGACGAAACTTTGAATCCCAAGTTTTCGCAGAAATGTGTAAACTGCTCGGGATAAACAAGACAAGGACTACACCTCTCCATCCACAATCTGACGGTATGGTAGAACGGTTTAATCGAACAATGGAGGAACATCTGTCGAAGGTGGTGAGCAACAATCAGAGAGACTGGGACCAGTACCTGCCTTTGTTGCTGATGTCGTACAGGGCAGCCATCCATGAGACTACAGGGCAGACACCGGCCAAGGTTGTATTCGGCAAGGAGATTCGGCTACCCTGTGATTTGGTGTACGGTTCACCAAGCAGTCCACCATCGGAGATCAGAAACTATGTCGACGAATTAAGAAACTCCATGGCAGAAGTGCATTCCCTTGTCAGGAGGAAGATCAAGTTGGCCAGCGACCGAATGAAGGCGAGGTACGACTTGAAGGCAAACTCCGACGGCTTCACAGAAGGAGACAAAGTGTGGTTTTATAATCCAACTAGGAAGAAGGGTCTGTCGCCCAAGTTTATGCCATCCTGGGAAGGGCCTTACACAATTATTAAAAGGATAAACGACGTGGTGTATAGGATACAGCGGAGCGGAGCCCCCAAGTGCAAGATGAAGGTAGTCCACCTGAATCGTCTGGCACCCTACTGTGGAGACAGCGAATAAGTCCCTTCGAGCGGGACGCTCGAAAAATAGAAAGGGGGCAGTATAACGAGACTGCTCTGGAAGAATTCTAGTAATTGCTTCTTTAACCTTTAACATTCTAGTCCCCGATTAGCTTGTTTGTTTACATTCTCTTTTTTTATACTGAGTTAGTCAATGACATGTTCGCGACAGTTCCAGTCACATGTCATGTGACACATAGACAGACAGACGTTAGTTCTATGGATTTCTGGAGTGGGATCGCCGAACAATCTTGACATTTCCAGAATCCACGAATCGACGGTCAGTGCGCCGGTGCAGCGTTCGAGAAGGTACCTACTGTTTCGCTGCCCGTCGGGGGAGCTATATAAAAGCAGCCTCGCGGTTGCGTAAAACAGTTTAGTTTGGACATTGAGTGAAGTGAAGACAGAGAGCAGAGCAGTAACTAGTGGAAGCTGAACAGAGCAGTAGTGAAGTGAAGTGTGAAGTAAGGGAGCCAGTAGTGACAGTATAGCGAATTATAAAGAGAACAGCTGTGTTTAGTGTGTTTGATTATTTAGAATTAGAATTAGAGGTTATAATTTGGATTAGTGAAGTGGATAAAGTAATTTGTAAGACTTTTTTGGTGGTGATTTATTTATTGTGAGACCCGTAACAATATATTAAGTAGGTACTAGTGAAATAATTGATGGATATGTATATAACTTTTTAGAGAAGGGATATTTGCCTAAGGTATGTTCTGTAACAAGATCGAGTAATGGGGCTTTCTGGTCCGGGATCTTCCATTGATAATGTTTTTGCTAAAACTCACACAGTAAGTGATACGTATAAGTTTCTCTCAGGGATAACAGATCATTACCTGGTTTTGAATTTGTTGGGGTTTGCAACTGGTGTCAGGGAGGGCAGGACAGCGGTGGATCACGGGAGGCTCTTGAGTTTCGCTCAAACATTAGAATGGAATACTATAAACGAAATTGATGATATAGATCAAGCTGTTAATAAATTGAAATAAAAATAAAAGGCACGGTGGGTTCGGCTTGCGCCATAGGATACACCCCAGACAGCCATAATGCATGCCAAAAATGAGTGCAGTGCCCCCCAGTGTGTATAAAGTAGGTAAAGCCCCTACTGGGCGTTGCTAGACAAAAGATGAATGACATGTTGTCAGACAACATGCCATTCAATGATGTTGTGCTGTGAGCAGAGGCGGAAAATTAGTAAAAGTAGAGGCCTGCACTCATTTTTGGCATGCATTATGGCTGTCTGGGGTGTATCCTATGGCGCAAGCCGAACCCACCTTGCCTTTTATTTTTATTTTGATTTCATTGGATTCTTTCACTCGGCTTGGATCACTGCTGGCTTGATTGAGTCGTGTAAGCATAAAGAAAGACTGTATAAAGATTGGAAAGCAAATGTAGTAAAAAAATGATGGGTCTATTTGACAGGTATAAAAATTATTGTGCAATACTGAAAAAATTATTGACAAAGGCTAAAGATAGTTATGAGAGTAAAATAACTAAAGACTGCAGATACTAAAAAATTGTGGAACTATGTTAAGGAAAAATTAAATATTGTTAAAAAGATGTGTAATTAAGTACGTTGAATATATACTCGTAGGTGAGGATAAAAGGAGGATTACCGAATCTACAGAAATGGTGGGCTATTTTAATGAGTTTATTGCTTCTGTGGGTCATAGAATTGCAGAAACTATTGCGGAACCTGATTCCAAGCCCAAACTGGCTGAAGAGACTTGCTGTGCTGGCACATTGTTTTTGGAGCCATGTAATTATATGGAGATAGAGTCCCTAATTCATTCGTTGAAAGATACAGGTAATACAAAATTTGATGGCGGAGAATTCCAAGAAGGCATTCTAAAGCGGGCAACTGAGATTTGTATGCTCATAAAGCAAATCGGATTATCTCACCGTGTCCTTTCCAAGAATCTCCGCCTTCATATTCTACCTATTCCTTTTTTAACGGTTTTTTTGCTTCTTTTAATTGTACAATATCGATATTTGTTAAGTTGATTGATTTATAATTTTACGTATTTTGGGCTTTCACAGTGACAGTTCCCCTAGCTCTGTATCGGTTCGTATGCGAAACACCCTGTATAATACGACCAATCAGATGTGATTTATTGTTTACCTTGTAAGAATTTTCAAATTCTATTTGGCTTCTTTGTTTTTTTTATTTTATTTATTTAGACACACAAAGAAGCTTGATAGAATTTGTTATCTTCAATCATTTCTAATCTCATTTCTCGACAATCTGGCTAGTCTAGTTAATTTGGTTTATGTTATGGAAGACTTACTACAATCGTCGAATTGTTTGCTTTCATTTATTACTTCTTCCGTTAAAGTCGGGTCATCCTCGATTATTGGTTGTTCTTCTAGTTTGATGTGCTCTACCATGCAAGAGTAATCTCCGTAGTATTCGTTCATTTCCATCTTCACAGGATACACTGATTCTTGTTGCGGTAAGTTACTAGTATGTAGCTGGTTCAAAATAGGAGAGATCTCATTGTTCGAGGCTGTGTTATTCACAGAAGCTGTGCTAAGTGGATCAATCTGTGAGGTCATGCTTCAGCAGAAAAACTCCCAGATAGAGCATTTATTTACATTTATAAAATCCAATCAAGATACCAAGAGGCCACCTGGAATAAAAATATAAGATCACCCAATTATATAAAAAAAAAATTAAAAAATGCTTTGCTTTCATGTTAATGGACTTGTTTTTGCTTAAAGTTGACTTGTTGGATGAAGATGCAGTAGTATTGTCTGTATATACCTACATACGACCTATTCTTTGCAGCGATTGAAATGTCGCTTAGGAGCAAGAGCAAGCAGTGTCATGGAATATTTATGGGTGACAAGTCTCTTCATGTCTGCTTAGTGTATGAATCCTCATTGTCATCGCTGTGTTGTAAATGGAACAACATGCCCGATACATGTTGAAAACAAATGTCGTATAGGTATGGCTTAAGTTTTATTAACCTGCGAGTCAAAGTGATATTATCAAGAAGATTTTCTCACCTGAGTTTTCAGACTTTTATCTGACAATCCAAATCCAAGACCACTAACGGT
This sequence comes from Malachius bipustulatus, assembly GCA_910589415.1. Lineage (NCBI taxonomy): Eukaryota > Metazoa > Arthropoda > Insecta > Coleoptera > Melyridae > Malachius > Malachius bipustulatus. The sequence continues at coordinate 5,656,599 of OU342638.1, read as the reverse complement.
AAGAAAGGGCAGTCACAAGAATGTCAAAGAATTAAATTAACAATTTAGTCATCTTCGGCCCAGCGCTATTTGTAAAGCTTGGTGTAAATTCCGACATATAATAAATAAACATTATTCTTGAACATTTGAAGAGGTCATATCAAAGAGCAGGCCAACTAAATAATCATTTCACAATTGACATCCTCCTGGATGGTCTTCAGTTCATTTTTTTAATGGTAAATAAATTTCGTAATCAACTGCTACTTATAAACTTCGGCGTTTTACTTTTTTCTTAGACCTTTCAAATCATATTACCTATACCTAATACCTTACCACCTAATAATACCAAACAAAAACAAATACGTATTCGAATAAATTCAAAACCAAAACAATGAATTATAAATAATTATAATAATATGATTTACTTTTGAAGTCTTGGAGGTTAGTAGATTGTAGATTTTATAATAGAACTACTATTAGTAAATAAATAATAGAATAGAACTACCTACTAGTAGTTCTATTATTACATAAGATTGTCGTAGAACTCGTAGAGCGCATGCCTAAGTGCGAACTGGTTGGGGTACGTTCATAATAAACGCCGTGTGCACACGGCGACGCCCTAAACCGTTCATTTCAGAATGAACGCCGTGTGATCGCACGGTATGTGTTATTTTATCATTTTGTCTCATTTGTAGGCTGTCTACACTTATTAATTAAACACAACTCATTTGATCAATTACATTTATTGCATCCTTACAGTACAACATTAACATCAAGAATGAGAGCAAGTCATGTATGACATGGCAGTCCCGCGCCTGCCCGGCGATCGGGGAGGGATGGCATAGTTGCCACTATTCATTACATCTCACATTTCCCTCTTTTTAAACAAAATCCATTTCACAGTACACCACTACAATAAAACACACAAATCACTTGCACATCATAATTTTAAAAAATCAACCTAAAATTTCAAGCCCTTTCTACATTTTAACAGATCATCTCTATCTACATTTTTTGTCTTACTTCTAGTATGATAAACTCTCAAAGATTGTACATCACCTTTCTTATCTTGACTAACCCTTTCACACTCCTCTCCTTCTTCAACAATTTCTATACTATCCTGATTTATTCCCCAGTCACTAGGAATGGAAGGGGGAGTTTGTACCATACTGGAACTGTCACTGCATAGTCCCAGTTTACAATTAATCAAGTTGTTGAAACCCTGAATGATTGGTACATTTTCTACTCTACAATATTCACTTACATTAGAGTTAATCCCTTCGTCATGATCTGACACATCATTGAAATGCTTAACATGCACAACAGAGTCACTACCAAAACACGGCTTCAAAAACCTTCTATTTCTTACCAATACTGCACCTGTACCTAACTTAATCTTATATCGTCTTAATCCTAGTCTTTCAAGAACCACTCCTGGCCGCCAACAATCGTTAAATTTCAGTTGAATAAACACCTTATCACCTTGGCGCAATGGCTTTAGTTGTTTTGCACCGGTTGCTCTATTATAATAACTCGCTTGTTGTAACTGATTATACTTAATTCGGTCATAGACTTTCCGTAAATTAATTCTTTTATATTTCAAATTATTTGGTTGGATCGGTAGTAATGCTTTAGTTGTTCTCGACATCAATAATTGAGCTGGAGTATAACTTCCTATAACAGGGGTATTTCTAAGTTGCAAAAGCGCCAGTTCTATATCTTTATTTTCATTAAAAACCTTTTTCAACATGTTTTTCGTTACTTGAACATGTCGTTCTGCCATTCCATTAGATAAAGGATAATTTGGGGAGGAGCAAACATGTTTAAAATTCCAGGTTCTACAAAAATCCCGAAATAGACGAGAAGTAAACTGAGGTCCTCCATCGGAGATCAGTACCGCCGGAATACCGAATCTAGCAAACATTGTCTTTAGTGAATTAATTATACTCTGACTAGTGGCGTCATTATTTAATCTAGTCAATTCAATGAATTTTGAAAAATAGTCCACCACTAACAGGTACTTTATATTATTGATTTCAAAAATATCCGCTCCTAATTTATACCACGGTATATCATAAATCTGATGACTATGCAAGGGTTCTGCCCTTTGATTTGATCCATACTTCTGACACAAATTACACGTTTCAACAACCTGTTTAATTTCATTATTCATATTGGGCCAAAATACTGATTCGTTTGCTAACTTCAGGGTTTTATTTATGCCCTGATGATTATAATGTATTTTATTCAGAATTTCCTTCCTTAATTTTGTCGGAATTAGTATTGCCTGACTTTTCATAATTAATCCGTTTAGTAGTGTTAATTCATCCTTATACTTAAAATAAAACTTTAATTTATCATTTAACTTTTTATTTGCATTCGGCCATCCTGTCTTTATTATTTCCTGTAACTGTGCCAGTTCCTCGTCCTCATTAGTTTCTCTTTTAATTTTTTCCATCATTTCATCTGTAGAATTTATTTCTGATTCCAGAAGGCAAACCTGAGCCTCTAATTCATTACCTAGCTCTATGTCACATTTATCTAATTTATCTTCTAAATATGCACGAGATAATGTATCTGCTACCACCAATTGTTTACCAGGTACATACTTTAAGTCTATGTCATACTTCTGCAACTGAAGCAGAAGTCTCTGTAGTCTTGCAGGACATTTATTTAAAGGTTTTTTAATTATACTTAATAGACTTTTACAATCAGTTTCAACTTCAATTTTTTTTCCATAAATGAAGGAATGAAATTTAATGCAACCGTTCACGACTGCGAGCAATTCTTTTTCTATTTGCGCATAATTTCTTTCTGTTGGAGTCAGTGCTCTAGAACTGTAAAAACAAGGTACTTTATTCTGTAATAAACAACAACCTAAACCTGAGCAAGAACTATCCACTGATAGTGTTGTTTTCTTATTTATATCAAAGAATTGTAAAACTGGAGCTCCGGCTATATCGTTTTTAATTTTTTCTAATGCCACTTGTTGTGGTTTACCCCAATTAAAATTGTTATCTTTTTTAATTAATTCTCTTAGTGGTTCTGTATTGGTCGCAAAATTTGGTAAATATTTCTGCAAATAACTTAACATTCCCAACAGCCTTTGAACTCCTTTCTTATCACGAGGACATGGAAACTCTGCTACGGCTTTTAATTTTTTATAATCTATTTTGAATCCCTGATTAGTTATCACGTGACCCATAAAATTTACTTCCTCTTTGAGAAATTCACATTTATTTAAATTAAATTTAATACCATTTTCCTTGGCTTTTTGAAATACTTCCTTTATTTTTTTCAAATGTTCTTCTTTTGTTTTAGTAGCAATAACTAAATCATCTATATACACCCAAACATTTTCCAACTCAAAAATATGCTGAAACCTAGCATGAAATACTTCCGGAGCACACCTTAGCCCAAATGGTAGGCGTAGAAATTTATATCTCCCTACGGGTGTTCCTACCACACATAAATTAGCACTTTCATTATCTAACGGGACCATATAAAATCCATTATTTGCATCTAATTTAGAAAAATAGTTCATACCACTAAATTTTGACGTTATTTCCTCGAACGTTGGAAATGTAATGTGCTCCCTTTTAATATATTTATTGAGATGCAACGGGTCTAGACATAACCTTATTTTACCATTAGGCTTTCTAACTATGACCAACGGGTTGACCCAGTCACTCGGACCATCCACTTTTTCTATAATTTTATTTTGTTCCAGTTCTTTAAGAGTTTCTTTTAAGGCCGGAATTATTGGAATGGGAACTTTTCTAATTGGCGCTATCACTGGAACTGCATTAGTATCCAATTTAATTGAATAATTTTGCTTCATGCAACCTATACCCTTAAATAAATCAGCATAATTTATAATTATTTGTTTAACCTCATAATCTATGTTATCTCTATTATCTTTATTTACCGTATCCACCCTTTTGATTAAATTTAGCTGAACGCAAGCACTCAATCCTAACAAAGCTTGTGTCATCGTACTCACCACAAAAAAATCTATGATCCTAACTTGACCCTTATGTTTACATTTCAACGAGCAAGTCCCCAAAACTTTTAAAGACTCTCCAGTGTAAGATTTTAACTTAATATTAGACTGTTTGATTGTTGGGACTGGAGATCTCAATTGTTTAAAATATCGAATAGGTAATATATTAGCCATTGCACCACTATCCAATCGAAAAGTAAAACTTTTACCTTGAATCTCCAACTGTGACAACCAGGCATGGTTCCCATGATCAATAATTTGGTTTCCATGATCAACAGTATCATGTTCCTTGCTATCAACCAAACCTATAAACAATGTGTTAACATCAGTATCAACTAAATTAAAACTATCACAATCATTTCTATCAAGTAAATTGACCTGTCGACTCTTACACTGACTTGAAAAATGATTAAGTTTTTTACACTTGAGACAAACCTTGTTGAATGCTGGACATTGATTGACTAAATGCTTCTTAAGTCCACACCTACTACAATTCTCAATAACTTTACCTTTATTACTTCTCCACTGAGGCCATTTTTTATGATTTACCATTGTATTGCCCTGCCTACGGTCATGAGTTGAGCCCGCCGCTGGCCTGAAGATTTTCTTCTGTTCTGGCACCTTTCTCACCACATTGACTTCTCCAGATATCGCTGAAGAACCATTGCTGAGTAGATTATCACCAAGGACTCTATTCTGGAACCTCGCAGTCTCACCCACTTTACATATTTTAATAGCTTCATCCAATGTGATGGCATCATCCTTTAATAATTTCTCTCTAGCCTCTGCATTATTTAAACCACAGGTGAGGACACATTTTACAAGATTGTCCTGGAGATTTCCCAGTTCACATGTAGCTGCAAGACTCTTAATTTGAGTAACAAATTGATCCAAAGTTTGCTCACCTTGCTGGGCCCTAAATAATAAATATCTCTGATAAGAGACGTTCTTCTGCGGTCTAAAAAACTCGTCAAACTTTTCGAGGACCTTCACTATCTTCTTGCTGTCCCCTTCGGATAGATTAAAAGTATCGTAGATCCGATGCGCCTCTTCACCGGCGTAATGAAGAAGTTGCGCTACCTGAACTTCCTCGGGTTTTTTGTTTAATTCAGACGCCACTATATAATTCTGGAAGCGTTTTTTCCAAAACGTCCAATTTTCCGCTATATTGCCCCGTGAACTCAACGGTTGAATAGGGACTGACGCCATTTTGAAACCAAAACTACTCGTTCAGGAATTCTTGATTTTCTCGATCAATCACTTACTATTCCATCAATTTTCACCACTCGTTCCCAGGTAGCACACTGTCGTCCTAATGACGTCAATTTTAGGTCATTATTGGTCTGCGACGTCATTTGTCCAACTTAGGACGTCCGAATGACGTCACATTTTATGACGTCAATTCGACGTCTATAATTTAACGTCAATATGACGACATTATTAGGTCATATCTATGACGTATATTTGATCTTTTTTCGCTCTATAAAAAGCCCAATTTTATTTTATTTCATAAAAATTTTTATCAATATCTTTTATTTACTTATAAAATATTGCAAACCCCTTACTTATTTGTAATATAAATTTTGTTCACCCCGTCATTTTCCTCACAATTGCACTGACATTCGCTCTCTCGCTCGCTCAGGCTTTGGTGCCAATTACTTCATCTCTCTCATCAGTGCTCGGTTCGTGCTCGCATTAATGGTGGTCGGTGGTCGGTTCACGAAAACGCAACGCAAGCGGCTAGCGTTGCCAGATGTAACATATTATAATAATTATGGGATATTGTGACACAATTTAAAGTTTCCCTGAATTTCAACATTTTTTAAATAAATAATATGTAACAAAATCATCAATTGTTCCTAATTCATAGGTAGGTGCATTATAAATAGTTTTTTTTTTTTAATGTACGTAGGTAAGGTAAGTACCTGCTACCTCCTTTCAGCAACAAAGAAAGATAACATCCCTTCATTGACCAATATTTTTTTTGAACTTTTAGATATTTTATTCTATATCTAGATGTCTTGGTGTTAGCAAAAATTTTTAATAAATTTAATTTTCGAATAGTAATAAAATAAATATTTCATATTTTGTTTTTCAAAATTTTAGAAATATAAAAAAAAAACAATAAGTAATTCCAGTTTTCAAAATCACATCAAATTTTAGCTTATGCTGGATTTATTTTATTTTCATTATAACATCATTTTCTGATCAATCTAATATCGACAACCCGGAGTAATAGTTTCTTTTCTTCCATATGGCAACCCTGAACAGGCACAAGGCACAAGACCGTTACCGTTAGGCAATCACGCACCATCACCATCACCTTGTTTTACGGAGCACGGGGGTGGCGATAAGTGACGACTAGCAGCTAGATCGCCTTTTACACTGTGCTTTTACTTTATTTATTGTTTTGACTTTTGATTTGAATGTTTTGTTTTTGTGTTGATTAACTCTCAGATCGTCATCAGCACAGAAGAACTAAGAACAAGAACCCAAGAACTTATTTGTGGTGTTTGCTGTTATTACATGGTACCTATTAGACATTCGTCTTTCAAAAATCTGTTTTTTTTTTACATAGGACACAGCTAAGGTAAGCTTGAGTTTATAGATAATAATCGAGGTACCTATAATTATATTAGTAATAATAGGAATCAAATGGGAAAATTAGTTTTGCAATTCAAAGCTATTTGTTTTATACTTAAGAGTGGAGGGTAACCTTAGGACTCTGTCTAACAATGAATAATTAACATTTTTGATTTTTTGTTTAAAATAAACTCATAATATCCTTTATTTTTCAGTAAACAATAAGAGCAAGGATGACCTTTGTGTTAATCGAATTTTCCCCGTCAGAAAGTGGAGGCTTATCCATATATTTCGGGATGACTGGATAACACAAAGAAAAACGGAGATCTTTGGAATATTTTGTTACTATTATGTTTATTTTTGATACTGTATAGCCACCTAGGTATTGTAAATATACTAAATAAATTGCGTTGATACCCATAAGTCGAATTATTATTATTATTATTCCCTATGTATGTATAGTCATATGTCAGTCACATTGACGTCATTTCTGACGTCTTTATACGTCACTTTTGACGTCTTTATACGTCATATTTGACGTCTTTTAACGTCATGTTTTGACGTCATTTTACGTCAGATACTGACGTCATTTGGCTGTGACATAATGACGTCAGTTTTTGATCATCTGGACGTCATATTAAATGGACTAATGACGTAAGTACTGTCGAAAAAATGACGTCAAATTAACGTCACTGTGCTGCCTGGGTTATTACGCTTCTTACTATTACTGACTGCGCCATGTGTTATTTTATCATTTTGTCTCATTTGTAGGCTGTCTACACTTATTAATTAAACACAACTCATTTGATCAATTACATTTATTGCATCCTTACAGTACAACATTAACATCAAGAATGAGAGCAAGTCATGTATGACATGGCAGTCCCGCGCCTGCCCGGCGATCGGGGAGGGATGGCATAGTTGCCACTATTCATTACATCTCACACGGTAGACAACTTTTCATCCCAAGAAATCAGAGCTGGGCTGCTGGGCACGAGTACTGAAAAGAGTACTCGTAAATAATTCGAGTACGAGTACTTGGAAAATGTACTCGTAAGTATTTACTCGTAAGTACTTTGGCACAAACAGGTGGACGAGTACGAGTAATACTCGTGAAAACACGAGTAACAAGTACGAGTACGAGTAGTTTTATTCGTGTCGTGCGCATGATCGATCATAATACCAATAAACAAGGCATGTTACTCATGTCATGTCAGTGGTCAAGGCGCAACCAGCCTATGACGTCAAGCTTGCTAACCTGCCTGAAACCTGAAACAATAATTACGACGTTACTTTGAATCGACTACTACTTTAACGTTATTCAAATTCAAAGACGTAAAAGAGTCTTAATTAGTTTTATTTTTTATCAATAATGAATAAATTCTTTTTGATACTTTTGAATAATTGAAGTTAGTAGTAGCAGTAGCGAATAGCGATTGATTGATAAGATTGAGAGAGATAAACACGACTGACTGAAATGAATTTGAATAGTGACAGTGACAGTGCAATTGCGCAGGACTGTGACTGGTTTTCAGATCGGTTCCCTGCTGACGGCATGACGTCATTACTATCCGTAAAAATATCCGTATTTGACGAGTAAAATTTCTCGAGTAGTAAGAATTTTGAATGGAAAGTACTTGTGAGTTAAAAATTACGAGTAGTTTTTTTACTCGTAACAAAAATTCGAGTACATGGCCAGCTCTGCAAGAAATTATATGAATGAAAAACGCCCGTCATGCGCAATAGCAAAAACGAGTGGTTCGTGATTTATTAAATATGAAATTATGAAATCTTATTTAGGTTAGAAATTATTGGAGAATGGAGATGTAGAAATAGAATCTGATTCAAGTTCGATTTAATAATTTATTATTGTTTTTTCCACCGTCCGTTTTTGGTTTTAATTAGGTATATTTATTATGTGGATAGTTTTGTTAAAATATAAAACCTATAAAACCTCTAAAATGGAAAACATAAAATATAAGCCTCTAATAAGTACAGATGAGTCACGTTCATCATTACTATCTTCGAAGTCATCATAAAAATCTGATATATTATAATTATAAACGAAGCTATACAATTGCTACCTTTTTTAATATTCAGATCAATTTTAATTTCCTGACCGAAAGCTGTTAAATATAAATTAAAATAAATTATAACATCAACATTCAAGGACGAACGGGAAATTACAACGACTCGCGTGATTGAAAAAGTATTTATTATTGATTTTTTAATGAAAAAAATTAGGTTATATGTACAACTACTGTCGAAAATTTCTCTGAGAGCGTTCACTTTAAAACAACACACCAGGAACGCTCGGTAATTCGCCCGGTAGGTTGTTTATCATTCACACGGCGTTTATTATGAACGCACTCCAGGATTTTATTTCACCGCGAACGAAGCAGGGACCGGGTGAGAACTTCGAACTGTCAGATGACGAATGATTCCGTCTTAACCCGCAGAGTAAGGACTTAGGAAAGTTCTTCCCATACAGCACAGAACATTCTGAGAATATTCTATTTAGGTACAAATATACCAATTTAAGAATATTCTACCAAAATATTCTTAGAATATTCATAGCATATTAACAAACGAATGAGAATGTTCTATTTAAGTGACAAATATACCAACTTAAGAATATTCTTTAAAAATATTCCCAGAACATTCACAAGAATGTGCTCAGGTTAGGTTAGGAATAGTTTCTTTGTTGAGGTTGGCAACATGTGACAATAAATAAGGGACATGGGCAATGCAAACTGTTGCCAGAGGAGGAATAGCATTGTGACAATAATACTATAATAATTTAGTTTTTTGTGCGTGTGTATGTATTGTGTTTTTGTAATCTGAATGTGTTCATTCTGATTCATCAAACAGAAACAATAATAAGAGAATTATTGGTAAGTATCTATACATGCATCTAAAAGTGTCTTTATTACCACAAAGTTATTGAGGTTAATAAATCATTAATATAGTTGTTGTTGACATTGTACATCGCATTACCAGAATCCCGGTGGAGATTCTCATCAAAAACTTTATTGTTTACAGGCGCAGTAGCAAAAATACAAAAGAGCCAAACCATAGCAGATGTAGAAGTTGACTTATAGGCTAAACAAGTAACTACTGTGGCGCCACCCAGTAGGCAAATTTGACACTTTTATGCGGCAAGTCTTGCGTGCCCGCTATTCATTTTAATGTATTTGTTATTGCAAACATGAGGTCGTTCAGGGATAAAAAAAATCGGGAAGGGTTTGTTGTACACGAGTACCTTAAATGCTTGCGATTACATACGTATTTATTACTCCTGAATCTTTTTTTAGATAGTAAATTAAAGTGAAAAATTTTAGTTAATAATTTAAAATACTAATAAAACAATAAGTACTGCTATAATTGTTTCGAGCTGTATTTCAGACGAAGGGTAACATTTTCTTGCTTTACAGCTGCAAAATATGTCCAAAACTCTCCTATTTATTATACATAAGCTGAATAAAAAACCCTAAAACATGAGATGAATTGTGAACTTATTATGTTTTGATAAGAAAAGGTGATATTTTTTTAATGGAACAATTATTAATATATCACCTGAACAATGGGACAATAATAATAGGTTTTTTTTTCATTTTTATGAGTGCTATGTGCACCAGGAGTCTCTCTAAAAGAGCGGTTCCTTGAAGAAAAATTCCATGTAAACGTATTCTCTGACATCGCTCATGTGAAAACTCATCATGAGATTTCGCCCATTTCTCAACGATTCAAAACGAAAGCAGTCGAGACTGGGTGCTTGGAAATGACTTTTAATAATAATTGTAGTCATAATAAATTCAAAAATCTAGAAATACACTTCCAAATAATGATTTTAAGAAAGGTTTCATTTTATTGAAACGAGCTGTCAACGATTAGTATGCCGCACAAAAGTGCGAAAAAAATCCACGAGGAGGCACGCGCTTCGCAAACATCCGATACTTACTTAGCGTATACCTACCTATATAAAATTTAGGTGGTCAAGACCAAAGTTAGAAGGGGTGCAAAATGAACATGATGGATGAATAATATGTTTATGTTATACCTATGTTGATGTTACTTTAAAATAAAATTAATACATTGTGAACTTGTTTTTCAAGCTAAATCTGTAATTAATTTAACCTATATATCCAAATGCATTTTTACAGATTTTAGAATATACCCAGAATATACAATTGAACATTCTTTTTATGTTCTCAAAATATTCTATAAACATTCTTTTTATGTGCTCAAAATATCCTATTCATTCATTGTTATGTTCAACAATATCCTATTCAACATTCATTGTTATGTTCTGAGAACGTTCTAAGAATATCTAAAACAGTCTACTTTGCATGTTCATAGAACGTCCTAGAATATTCCAATCATCATTTGAGTACATTCTGAGAATATTCAAATATTCTTCGAGAATATTCTATGAATGTGAATAGAACATTCTTGTGCTGTATGGGTTATTTTATGGTCAACAATTAATTCAAAATTTAATCTATACAGAGAGTAAACGCTTTGGGCCTTTGTCACAGTATAGTTTATCTGTATCTTATCTTTTGAAAAGATCTTTTGTGTAGCAGTACCTAACCACACAAACCTTTGCGATTATAGGATACGGTAAATTGTTAATTATTTTTATATTATAACGAGACCGCTCTGAAAAATTCCATTCGTTTCGTGAACAACTCCTAGCCCACCATTTCATTTGTTTACATAGGGAGTTAGTCAATGACATGTTCGCGACAGTTCCAGTCACATGTCATGTGACACATTGACGGACAGTGTTGGTTCTGTGGATTTCTGGAGTGGTCTCGCCGAGCGGTCTGACATTTCCAGAATCCACGAATCGACGGCCAGTGCAACCTACTAGAACGTACCTACTGATGCATCGGGGGACTATATAAGGACCGTGCGGCTGCGTGTACGAGTAGTATTATTCTGGACGTGGAGCAGTGAAGCTGAAGACAGGGCAGTAGTAACTGGTGAAAGCTGAAGTATAGACAGAGCAGTGTAGTGAAGTGAAGTGTGAAGTAAGGGAGCCAGTAGTGACAGTATAGCGAATTATAAAGAGAACAGCTGTGTTTAGTGTGTTTGATTATTTAGAATTAGAATTAGAGGTTATAATTTGGTTTAGTCAATAAAGTAATTTGCAAGACTTTTAAGTGGTGGATTTATTTATTGTGAGACCCGTAACAATATTGTTATTTATTTTTATTCTATTATACGTCAATAAATCATTATATTGGAATAAAAAAGTGCGAATCTGAAGGAGGTAAATACTTTGAATAATATCTACTTCTTTTATTATACAAATCATCGACATCAGAGCAGAATTACGCATGAGCAGCGGAACCGAACTACTAGTTCCTGAAAAATCCCAGAACTGCTAGAATCGGTTCTGAACCGATAATGAACCGGTTCGATGAGTACCGCGAACGCAGAACTGTATGCACCGCGAACGCCGCTTTTCACACTGCGCATACGCAAGAGTTCTGAACCGGTTCAGAACTGTATCCGCGAACGAAGCTATTAAAAGCTATTAAAAGAAAAAATGAAGCATGTCTGCCAGTCTGTCACTTCACTTAAAATGCAAACGAGGTGTGAAGGTTGTCGTATCTATTCTGCGGTAGTGAGGTGTTGCTCAGGTGCAATGAGCTCAGACATGACTGCAATAGCTATCTCTCTCTTGCAAGTTCCAAGGCAACTAGTTGATGAAAAATTTTGTGGATCACACAATATTATATCTATGATTGAATATATACAGGGTTATTCACGGTATTATACGCCACGGAAGATTATGGCCGTGTCTCTGGATTTTCGGATCTTTTTATTTTTGGAGTGGATTGTTGGATTATTATTACAATAATAAATAAATGCCACTAAATACAATACTGATACTTTTATTAGAAAAACGTAATTGTGAATTATATTATAATAATTCTTGATCATGTTATATATAAAATTACATCCGCCACGTCAACTACATTATTGACATTTGACATCAGGACATTGACTGTATATCACCTAAAATATTGAAACTTCAACATTCTCCCTCAATATTCAAGCGGTGGAGTGCTAGAACGTTAATTACAGATCTGTCAGATAATTACTGATTTTAAAATGCCCTGCATTGTCAAAATGTTGGTCTGATATTGCTGGAAATAAACTCTACCCCTTTTTAGCAGAGTTAATTACTGATAAAAAATGAAACACCATTCAAAATATTCACCCTATTTTCAAAATTTGCAATTTAAAATCAATAATTATCTGACAAATCTTTAATTAGCGTTCTAGCACTCCACCCATGGTGTGACAGAAATTATAAGAATGCTAAAACTAAATTAATGTATACAAATACATTACATTATGTTCAAAGCATCACATATAAATGTATGCTAATTTTTGATTTTGTTCTAAAGGAGTGTTAACAATATTACAATCAGACATTTGAAATTTGTCAAGTATTTTATTGATATATTGTTCTCGACTTATTTTCAATTCATTCTTGGAACGGTCTCTTGTAATTTTCATACCAAGGCAATAAGATATAGAACCAAGATTTTTTATGTGAAAATGTTTGTTTAACTCCAAATTGAGACGTTTAACCTCTTCAAAATTATTGTGAAAAATGAAGAAATCATCTACATAAAGAGCTATTACAACAATAGATTTCCCAAAATTTTTAAAGAAAATACATGGCTCTATTTTCGACTCTTTAAACTTCATCCCTAACAGAACATTTTTAGCTTTTTCATACCACAATCTAGATGATTGTTTCAGTCCATAAACATCCTTTTTTAGCAAGCACACTTTGTTTTCAGATCCTACTTCTTCGAATCCATCAGGCTGACACATGTATATTTGTTCATCAATATCACCATTCAGAAACGCCGTCTCCACATCAAGATGCTCAGTTTCGAGATTTAATTCAGTAGTCATTGCAAGTAACAACCTTAAATTACTAAAGCGAATGACTGGAGAGAACGTTTCAGAATAATCTTCACCATATTTTTGAGTGAAACCTTTTGCGACAAGCCGAGCTTTGTATTGCTATATCTCCATTCTGATCCCTTTTAATTTTAAAAACCCACTTATTTTTAACTATATTTTTATTATTTGGTTTATCAACTAGCTCCCAAGCCTTATTTGCATTAAAGGCATCAAGCTCCCTTTTTATAGCTGATCGCCATTCAGAACTTCTAGGACTAGATAATGCTTCAGAAACACTTAGGCCCGTATTCATCAATAAATATAACCCCTGGGGTTATATTTTGGAACATGTCATTGGTTCAAAATTCGTAGCGTTCGTAGGGTTTGACCGTTGGACCAATCAGCTGTCAGAAAATTCAAAATATAACCCCAGAGTTATATTTTGAAGTTTGATGAACACGGACATTAGAGGTTCTAACTCCTGAGATACAGCTAACATAGCAAAGTTAGACTCATACTCACAATCGTTCATAACAAAATCATCGTAAATTTTTGGCTTACGTATGTTTCGCTTAGGATATCTAATATTTTCTTGTTTACTATTGTCACTTTCACTACCTAAATCCTCACTAACACGATTGCTTCCAGTAACACTATTTACACTTGCAAGTTCTTGCCCAGCACTTCCATTATCTTCATCAGGAACTACTATAGACTCACTCTCGGACTCACTTGAAGACGCTGATTCCAGTGTAACAGAATTGGTTATCTTCAATGTTTCGGACAAACCTTCTTCAGGAATTCCTTCTTGTGAATCTGAACAAGTTACAAGTGGAAAATAAGTGCTAAACGTTGGTAGTTTTGCAGGATTTTCTGTCGTAAACTTGTTTTCTAAAAATACAACGTCACGAGCAATTTTTAATGTGTGTTTGTCTGGTTCTAGAAGTCTGTAGGCCGAACTTGTTTCGGAATAACCTACAAATATATATTCTTTACTTTTCTCATCGAGTTTCCTTCTTTTTGTATCAGGTATGTGAACAAATGCACGGCATCCAAACACTTTGAGATGACTTAGATCAACTTTTAAACCACTCCATTTTTGTTCCGGAGTTATACTTTTTAACTTCTTTGTGGGTGAACGATTCAAAAGATAAACAGCGGTGTTTGCAGCTTCTGCCCACATTTGTTTCTGACTTTTTGACTCAGCAAGCATAGAACGCACTTTCTCAGTGATTGAGCGGTTATACCTTTCAGCCACTCCATTTTGCTGTGGGCTGTAGGGCACTGTCAGCTCATGCTTTATTCCATTGTCTTTGAGAAATTTTTTCAAATTCTCATTGCAATATTCTTTGCCATTGTCTGACCTCAAAACTTTGATTTTTCTTTCAGTTTGATTTTCAACAAATGCACAAAACTCTTTGAAAACATCAGAAACTTGACTTTTTGATTTCAAAAAATAGCAAAATACTTTTCTAGTATTATCATCAATTAAAGTGAACATGTACTTACATCCACTCCAAGATTCAACCTCCATTGGTCCTACAAGATCAGAGTGTATTAAATCTAGCTTATTTTTAGCTACTCCTTTATTCTTATTCGTTGGAAAAGGTTTCCTTGAATGTTTACCCTTGATGCAGCTCTCACAGTATTCTGGAACTTGATTTTCTTTGTAGTTCATACCAGTAGCCAAACCATTTTTCAAAAGACCCATGCTATAGTGGTTGAGGTGACCTAACCTCTTGTGCCACAACATCTGCTGAGAATAGGACTCTGTAGCAAGGTTAGCATGTTCAGACACCATGTCAAGTTTGTAAAGACCATCAGTATTTGAAGCTGTAGCAATAGGTTCTCCCTTAATATAACAACTGTCTTTTTCTAAAATTTTACAGCCATCAGAATTAAAACAGACAGTGTAACCTTTTGACACCATTGAATTTACAGACAGTAAATTAACTGAAAGATTTGGAACATATTTAACCTCCAAAATATTCGTTTCTGGACCTTCTGGCTTCAATTTTACTAAGGAATTTCCTGTTCCATTTACCCACAGCTTAGAACTATTGGCTACCAAAATTTCTTGACCTGAACTATCTGTTGTCAGATCTGTTAATAGTTCTCTATTGCCTGTCATATGGCACGAAGCACCACTATCAATGTACCACTCGTTGCTCTTCATATTGATACCAAAAGCTGCAGCAAACAAAGCTTTTTACACTTCGACTGTCAGAATTTTTGAATCTCTCCGATGAATATTTCTTTTTGTTTGAAATTTGGTCAGGAGTCTCTTTCTTTTGGGTGCACTGACTTTTATAGTGACCTTTTTGGCGACAAACCCAGCACCAGGGAGACTTTTTAAACTTGTTACGAACTGCTAGTGCTGAATCACTAGTATCATGTCTGCCATGCTGCCACTTTTTGTCTTGAAGTAATTTTATCTTCACAAAGTCAGATGATATTTCAACACCAGAACTTTCAAGCGCCATGACCATTGGGTCATACTCTTCCGTTAGCCCCTGCAACATGATGACACCAAGAAATTCATCATCAAGAGGTTTTCCCATTGACCTAAGCTGCTGCGAAAGGTTTACGATCTCACTGACATACTCTTCCGTATTAGTAAAATTTTCAAGTCTTACCGAACACAGATTTCTTAATAAACGCAGCCTGCGGTGTAGTCCTTTATCTTCGAAGGCTTTTTGCAGAGCTTGCCATGCTTCAAAGGCAGTTTTAGCTTCCATAACATGAGGATATACAGGGTGCACCATGTATCCTTCTCTATATGGCTATCTCCTAACGCTAACGGATACAGGGTCGGTTAACCAAGTCCAAAGGAGCGCAATTTTGTGGCCATCTCGATTCCGTCGAGACATACAAGATATCTGTCACCGTTCCTGAAATATCCTGAAAAAACTGAAAAATCGATATTTCTTAATTTTTCCATATCTTTTTTATTATTGGAGATTGATAAATAATTTTTTGTAGGCTTACATAAGCCGTTAAAAGCTATCCATCTGACATTTCAAAAATTTTCAAAGCCGACTAGATCCCAAAATTTTCATAGTCAAGTTTCGTTTTTCTTATGGCCACCATTCTGTTTTTTTATATTGTTCGATATAAAAAAAAAATCATAAAATCAAAAAATTGTTAAACTTCAAAAAATAAATTTAAAAAATTTTTATTCTTCTTTTTTCTTTACAAAAAAGACACATTTTTGGACCGAATTTCATAGATAAATTAAAAAATCATAAGGAAAGCACTATTTCGGCGTATTTTACAAATGTTGACGTTTTTCTACGATTTTTTTTAGATTTTTCTTTGAAAAAAGAAGAATAAAAATTAAAAAAATTTTTTTTTGAAGTTTATTAATTTTTGGTTTCCATTATTTTTTTCATATCGAACGACATAAAAAAATAATATGGCGGCCATAAGAAAAACGAAAGTTGACTGTGAAAACTCTTGGATCTAGTAGGCCTTGAAAATTTTTGAAATGTCAGATGGATAGCTCTTAACGGCTTATGTAAGCCTACAAAAAATTATTTATTAATTTCCAATAATAAAAAAGATATGACGAAAATAAGAAATCTCAATTTTTCAGTTTTTTCAGGATATTTCAGGAACGGTCACAGATATCCTGCATGTTTTGACGAATTCGAGATGACCACAAAACTGCGCATCTTTTCTCTAATTTAACCGACCCTGTATCTCTTAGCGTTCAGGAGATAGCAATATAGAGAAGGATACATGGTGCACCCTGTATGTAGATTTATCCAAAGAAAGTATTATTTTTGAGAATGCTTTCTCCTCTCTACGTGCTTTACCATTTGGATCACCAGCACCAGGGGTGGCGGTTGCATTTTCGGCAGGTGGTGGTTCTGAGACACAGCTCCATAGGCCATCGAGCTTCAAAAGGGCCGTGACTTGGAATTTCCAATCACTGTAATTTTCGCGTCCTTTCAATTTTTCAATGTTACCATGAGCTTGAATCAGACATGTTCTACTTTTTAACAAACACAGTTCACCCGACGTAAAGCGTAAAGCGTCTTCACAACTTTTTTACACGTTTTTCTTTGTCAGCTTTAGGTACTTTTTTTTGGTTAGTACATTGCTTTAGGCTACACACTTATTAATTCATTAGCCGCGCACTTTTTTAAGCTAGGCTAGGCCCATAACCTGTTGGATTATTATTACAATAATAAATATGTTGTAGACTAATTTGTAGAGGCACAGGGAAACACCGTATTTCTACAACTATTTTTATTCAACTCTAATCTCGTAACACTTCGTAATTGATTATTATTAGAATATATAAGAATACATTGAGTAGCAGCCCGGAGCGTTTCCATTTCCTCACTGATCTTGTTCGCGTTGAACTCTGTCTGTCCTCGTTCGACGTCTCCCCACCGCGGCTGCTTGCAGACGGTCGGTGGTTCCCCGTCAGACCACCGTACTGCCGGCGGCGGAAGCAGCCCAGGACAGCTACCGACGAGGTGGTCCCACAGTGTTCCCCGTCAGACCACCGTACTGCCGGCGGCGGAAGCAGCCAAGGACAGCTACCGACGAGGTGGTCCCACAGTCGACCATCCTGATAAAAAGGCCGTCCTCGGACTTGAAGACGTCGGAAGGGTAGGCGTCGCACCACTCGCACCAGACTGAATACTATAACAACTGAAAATCAGGGTAATTAATACTTTGATCTTTTGACAGAGTAGTCAGAGTAAACCAGGATCACACGAGTGATCGAGAAGACGGATACAGAGTAGATTTCAGACTTCTAACGTCACAACAGTGATCTTCTGACAAAGCAGACAGGTTAGAAGGAAGACAGGATCACAACAGTGATCAAGGAGACAGATTTCAGACTTCTAACGTCACAACAGTGATCTTCTGACAAAGCAGACAGGTTAGAAGGAAGACAGGATCACAACAGTGATCAAGGAGACAGATTTCAGACTTCTAACGTCACAACAGTGAACTTCTGACATAGCAGACAGGTTAGAAGGAAGACAGGATCACAACAGTGATCAAGGAGACAGATTTCAGACTTCTAACGTCACAACAGTGATCTTCTGACATAGCAGACAGGTTAGAAGGAAGACAGGATCACAACAGTGATCAAGGAGACAGATTTCAGACTTCTAACGTCACAACAGTGATCTTCTGACAAAGCAGACAGGTTAGAAGGAAGACAGGATCACAACAGTGATCAAGGAGACAGATTTCAGACTTCTAACGTCACAACAGTGATCTTCTGACAAAGCAGACAGGTTAGAAGGAAGACAGGATCACAACAGTGATCAAGGAGACAGATTTCAGACTTCTAACGTCACAACAGTGATCTTCTGACATAGCAGACAGGTTAGAAGGAAGACAGGATCACAACAGTGATCAAGGAGACAGATTTCAGACTTCTAACGTCACAACAGTGATCTTCTGACAAAGCAGACAGGTTAGAAGGAAGACAGGATCACAACAGTGATCAAGGAGACAGATTTCAGACTTCTAACGTCACAACAGTGATCTTCTGACAAAGCAGACAGGTTAGAAGGAAGACAGGATCACAACAGTGATCAAGGAGACAGATTTCAGACTTCTAACGTCACAACAGTGAACTTCTGACATAGCAGACAGGTTAGAAGGAAGACAGGATCACAACAGTGATCAAGGAGACAGATTTCAGACTTCTAACGTCACAACAGTGATCTTCTGACAAAGCAGACAGGTTAGAAGGAAGACAGGATCACAACAGTGATCAAGGAGACAGATTTCAGACTTCTAACGTCACAACAGTGATCTTCTGACATAGCAGACAGGTTAGAAGGAAGACAGGATCACAACAGTGATCAAGGAGACAGATTTCAGACTTCTAACGTCACAACAGTGATCTGACATAGCAGACAGGTTAGAAGGAAGACAGGATCACAACAGTGATCAAGGAGACAGATTTCAGACTTCTAACGTCACAACAGTGATCTTCTGACAAAGCAGACAGGTTAGAAGGAAGACAGGATCACAACAGTGATCAAGGAGACAGATTTCAGACTTCTAACGTCACAACAGTGATCTTCTGACAAAGCAGACAGGTTAGAAGGAAGACAGGATCACAACAGTGATCAAGGAGACAGATTTCAGACTTCTAACGTCACAACAGTGAACTTCTGACATAGCAGACAGGTTAGAAGGAAGACAGGATCACAACAGTGATCAAGGAGACAGATTTCAGACTTCTAACGTCACAACAGTGATCTTCTGACATAGCAGACAGGTTAGAAGGAATACAGGATCATTTAAAACAATCCATGGTTTCAGGTTACCTGCGACGATAACTGTTTCAGAGGTTCGAGAACCACGAAGATCTGTGTACCAGATAACGATCATTTGGAAGAACTTTCTTCACCAGAACGAGCCCTTGAACTTATTGTAGTTTTGTGGAATGGCCCGTCGCAAGTTTAGCTGTCCGGAGGACCATAACTAAATCGTTTTCTGAGTAGGTTTGGATTTTTCGTTTATGATTAATTGAGTAAATAGGCGCGTTGGGAGCGAGTTTATAAATTTAAGAGTGTTTTGTTTTGGTGTAGATCGGTGAGGTTTCACACTCAAGCTCAGTAGGGAGACAGAGCTTACAGAATTTTTGCATATAAATTTTTAAAAGAAATCCGAAGAAATCCGAGAATTACAGGAATTGATAAAGTTGATTTTTTTTTCTTATTGCATCGGGTTGGATTCTATCGTTGGAACTGTCATGACCAAGATATATGCCAGCTTAGGGGAAAAGACAATAGGTACACTTAGTTATTTGCAAGGTCAAATTGTATTTCCTTAACAATTGCAAAACTTTTTCCAGTTTAAGGAGACCCTCCTGAAAGACCGACGATGGAATCAAGATATCGTCCAAATAGGGCATGATGTACCTTTTAAATTCTCCTGTTAGTTATTGGTATACTGTTGGACAATGAATGCATAAATAAACGAAAATAAAATAAAAATGACGTGGGATCACGTAATTCAGATAGAATTTTTGGCAGCAGCTGCTGAAAAACAGCAGGAGCATTATACAGACCGAAAATCATACGTAAAAAAAAAAAAAACTCGTATTTGCCATCCGAAGTAAGAAACGCTGTCTTTACTATTGAATACGAGGCCATGGGTACTTGAAAACAACCTGAGTATAAGTGTCAGGTAATAAATCTGTTATAATTTAGGAGTTTATCAAGTTGGTCTTCTATACGAGGAAGTGAGATTTTATATTTAATAGTCATATTATTTCTATAACAAACACATCAACGGAAGTCGCCACTTTTCTGGGGAACGAGAATAATAGGACTAGCATACGGGGATTGAGAGGCACGAATTATTTTCACAGAAGAACTAGCAACAGTTCTATAATAGTTTATCTATTATTTCTTGCGCTTCAAGACTTGACTGGGCCGATATGAAGTATAAACAACTGGAACCGACGATTATTTCCAGGCGGGCAGCGGATGTGTTGCCCATTTCTTTTAAAGTGGTAGCTACACAATTACGATTTGCATTTTAATAACTGCTGTTTTCTGAAATTATAGTGACGGGAGGGCGATTATTTACAAAAGTAGTAACACCAAGGCTAGTGGCACAAGAAAATAATTTAATATCTTTGCTATTTTTCGAAATGTAATGTGGGGTTGTAAAATTATTCCCTAGAAGGATATCAGCGGAACACATAATTATGATCAGGTACCACCACTATATATTTAGATCCACAGGTGTATTGCTATGATATTTACATTTATAATTAAATATCATAATATCATAATATAATATATAATCAAAGATATGATATTTACTTTACTGATATTTCGCACATCGATATCAAATATGTAAGAATGAAAGAGATTGAATCTGACTTACGTTCTTTTACAATTCTGACATCCTAGTCAAATCATTACGTCCATTAGTCTTATCATGAAGAAATATTACCTTCACAACTTCACAGTACCTAAGTATTTTAATTACATTCGTCTTCATCACTTAGTAAAATCATTAGGACCTCCATTGCTTACATTCTTTATGTAGTTTTTTTTTTACAAAGAAAAAGCTATAGGTAGGTACTTATAACATAATTTTTCCAAAAAAAGAAAAGTTTTTTATACTTTATGAAACTTCTTAATTCACGGGGCGCGTTTTTATTTACCACTTTTAAGCGTTATTTATTCCTGGGAAAATTTTATACACTCGGGCATTAGCATCCCTACACATTATTTCCAACAATTCCAACTCATTAATATTAATCATTATGATATTCAATATTCCGTGAACCTTCGTTCTTTATTTTATGCTGTGCGGGTAGAAGAAGACTGACTGGCTGAAGAAGAGAAATCTTGCGCCTTGCGCGCCAACAGCGTGTTCAGAACGTCAGAGTGCATCAGAAAGAATCGGATAGAAAATGTGAGACTTTAAAAGAGATAAACTATTTAAAAGTCAGGCCCTCTTGTTAGGGGCTCTTTGCCTCTCTCTCACTTGCAATTGCACTAGGTTTATATTACCTATTATTTTTAAATAAGTATTAGGTCGATTCTACCAAAGACGGACGTCGAATTTATATTTCAATAATATCGCCTCAACTTCATAGTATAATAATTCCCAAATTCGTCGCTAAAATTTACGAAAAATCTACTCTCACTTTGATCTGCGTCACGTAAAGTCGAGGTAATCTTCACGCAATTTAGGTTAGGTGATTTAGATTAGTATACCGTAGAATTGTGTATTACTCATGTTCGGTTTATTTGGGGGGAGTTACTTATTGTGTTTTGTTCTGTAAGTTATTTAATTATTATCTACTGCATGTATTCATTGGACTTTTTGCCCTTAAGGAGCATTTTAGGCAATTATTTTGTAGTTTAAATATTAAAAAAAAAGTTAAGTAGAGTAGCGAAAGCTAGACTTCGCCTTTGTATGATAAGTATTGTCTATTGCAATACTAAGTTAAAATAAAGACACTTTTTTTTCTGTTTCTTTACATGGTCACAAGATTGTCGTTAAAATGTAAAAAAAAATATATAAAAATATTCTGCAAGATGTCACTATAGTGGGGATAAAACGAAATGTGGTACATGAAAAAAAAACCTCTTGATGAGTAATACCTGTCTATTAAATTCCATTAAAATATTCAGAGCGGTATTACAGATATTATGAAAAAAAAATTATACATTTTTTTTTTAAACTTTACCACCCTGTATCTCAAAAATTAAGACTTTTAGGACATACGTTCTTATGAAGTTTTCTTCTTAAAATGGACCCAAAAATCACCCCCTTAAATATTGACATTCAATTACAAAATACCCTGTATACCTAAATAATATAGGTACCTAAATTACGTCGAATCGTCGACGCAAATGAAGTCTAAACTGCTACTTGGGTTCAATTCTACTTCAGCTTACTTCATGCTCATGCTTCATGCGTTTGCTTTACTTTTACCTATCGAATTCAAAATATGTCATTTGGACTTTGGAGAGCTCCCCAACTTTACTCATGCTTCTTTTCATTCACTCATCATGCATCTCTCTCAACTCACTAGCTAAAAAATAGCTGCTTACCTTTAGGAATAATCTCAGAATAATCTTTATTATCTTCTCACAACTCTATTCAACATGGCAATAGCTGCTTACCTTTGAGAATAATCTTTATTGCAGTGCATCAACTTCGAAAGTTGCAATCTTTAATTTTGGTTAATTTTTGTATGCTGTTTCTCGTAAAAGACCACTGCTTCACCCCTCGTTATTATTTTTCCTTAGAAAACCTGTAATATGCTCCTCATTTACATACCTGATCTACTTGCTTACCGACACACCAGCTGGATATCAATCCAATACGTTAATACTTAATACTCAGGGTTTCTTGCAAGATTTATTGAGTTTCCTTTTTCCGACAGCTCGTCCAAGTCTTGATCATGTTAAATTTATTTCAACGGAAATTTGCCAAAATTTACTTTATTTTTCTTCACTTTCACCACGAAGAGGCATTTTTGTGAAATGGTTATAACTGAGATTTGTCTGTATTAAAAACACATCGATACTTCACAGTATTACACCTCAAAATTCGTTAGTTTTAGGTTCGGACCACTTCTGACAACTGTTGTAGACTAATTTGTAGAGGCACAGGGAAACACCGTATTTCTACAACTATTTTTATTCAACTCTAATCTCGTAACACTTCGTAATTGATTATTATTAGAATATATAAGAATACATTGAGTAGCAGCCCGGAGCGTTTCCATTTCCTCACTGATCTTGTTCGCGTTGAACTCTGTCTGTCCTCGTTCGACGTCTCCCCACCGCGGCTGCTTGCAGACGGTCGGTGGTTCCCCGTCAGACCACCGTACTGCCGGCGGCGGAAGCAGCCCAGGACAGCTACCGACGAGGTGGTCCCACAGTGTTCCCCGTCAGACCACCGTACTGCCGGCGGCGGAAGCAGCCAAGGACAGCTACCGACGAGGTGGTCCCACAAATAAATGCCACTAAATACAATACTGATACTTTTATTAGAAAAACGTAATTGTGAATTATATTATAATAATAATTCTTGATCATATTATATATAAAATTACATCCGCCAACGCGCCAACTACATACGTCACGTCAACTACATTATTGACATTTGACATCAGGACATTGACTGTATATCACCTAAAATATTGAAACTTCAACATGGATAGAGACCCGGCAGAGGTACGTTTTAAAATTATATTCATAATGTACAGGTGTCCCAATAAAAGCATATGAAACATATCAAAGTTATGTTTTTTTAAATGGAATGCTCCTATGTTATTGCATTTTTAGATTATCTGAGAAGAAAAAATAAGATTGGTTTTTACAGTTGGTGCTTAAATTCAGAAGTTTTCGAGTTATAAACAAGTGAAAATCGTCATTTTTCAAGTTCAAGGCCCTGTACAACGAAAACGGCTTAAGATAGAGAAAAACGGCTTACATGTTCCTATTTTACTTTTTCATGTACTATCCTATGGTATAGAAACATTTGTACTTTCTTTGATTTATTTATTTGTCGACGCGTGAAGAAATCTCAGAATTTTTAAAATTTTTTATCACCCTGTATAAACATTTCATCTACATCATTGGATAGTACATGAAAAATTAAAATAGGGACATGTAAGCCGTTTTTCTCTATCTTAAGCCGTTTTCCTTGTACAGGGCCTTGAACTTGAAAAATGACGATTTATTCACTTGTTTATAATTCACAAACTTCTGAATTTAAACACCAACTGTAAAAGCCAATCTTCTTTTTTCTTCCCAGGCAATATAAAAATGCAATAACATAGGAGCATTCCATTTAAAAAAACATAACTTTGATATGTTTCATGCTTTTGGGACACCCTATAAATTATGAATATAATTTTAAAACGTACCTCTGCCGAGTCTCTATCCACTTCAAAAATAAAAAGATCCTAAAATCCAGAGACACGGCCATAAACTTCCGTGGCGTATACCGTGAATAACCCTGTAGATATAATAATAATGCAGTTTCTGTTATTACAAAAACCAATAGCGTAGACAGTGTAGACACAGAATTTGATTTTAATTACTATTACCAAATACATTAGATTAGACAATAATACGTGCAGCTCTCCGCTATTTACATGTATTAAAAAGTGGGTAAGAAAAAGCAGCGTCATCTGTTGCCTCGATCGTTAACTACACACAACACACAACCGAAATAGTATATTATGCAACGAGCTTATAATGAAGGCTATTAATACGCGAGTATGATGGTTAAGATACGAGCCGTAGGCGAGTGTCTTAACCATCATAAGAGCGTATTAATAGCCATTATCTGCGAGTTCCATACACTATTTTTTCTATGACCCTTTTTTATTTCATAGAAAAGATTGAAACATTATATATTTTAACAATGACCCGTGTAAAATTGCGGATCATTGAGGTTAAGATAGGTTGCTTACGCATATTAGGTACCAAATTTTCTTTTCGTCGCTAAGATTATTCTGCTGAGACATGTTTTAGTATTAAGTTTAAGGGCACTACTCACTACTGTGTAATTTTTATTATGCGAAGTTCGAATTCCGAATTTTACGCTTTGATTTTCAGTAATAATTTTAATAACATTGTCAGCCATTAATTACGATATTGCTTACCTGCGCACGCGACGGTCACGGTCGCAGCGTTACCGCTTTGAATACTATATCACGGACCGCTACGAATGATATAATACTTTATCTTCCTATCTTTTACACGATATACCTACCTATCAAATTAATTAAGGTAACATAAAATCTTGATAAATTTTCTTTGATGGTTAGTTATGTTGTAAATTAAATAAACGTTCAGATTATTTTTTCAGAAATACAGAACTTATATCACAAGGCAATTTTTGTCGTGAGTATGACAACTCTGTGACTTCGGTTGGCTTGCCGACCCGATTGTGAGCGAAAACGAACCGATTCGATTGCAAATGCTCCTCTGCCATTGGATAGCTTGACCAGTGCTTTAATGAAAATTTGTATCTTAATGAGACCCATTAAAGCACTGGTGATTCATACTTAATATGCAGATTAAAGGTTGGGAGTAGAAAAATTAATTTAAAAAATCACGGATATAATTATAATGACAATGTCGCGGACATTAGTATACGCTAAGTAAGTATCGGATGTTTGCGTAGCGCGCGCCTCCTCGTGGATTTTTTTCGCACTTTTGTGCGGCATATTAATCGTTGACAGCTCGTTTCAATAAAATGAAACCTTTCTTAAAATCATTATTTTGAAGTGTATTTCTAGATTTTTGAATTTATTATGACTACAATTATTATTAAAAGTCATTTCCAAGCACCCAGTCTCGACTGCTTTCGTTTTAAATCGTTGAGAAATGGGCGAAATCTCATGATGAGTTTTCACATGAGCGATGTCAGAGAATACGTTTACATGGAATTTTTCTTCAAGGAACCGATCTTTTAGAGAGACTCCTGGTGCACATAGCACTCATAAAAATGAAAAAAGCTATTATTGTCCCATTGTTCAGGTGATATATTAATTGTTTCATTAAAAAAAGATCACCTTTACCTACATAAGTAATAAGTTCATGTTTTCGGGTTTTTTATTCAGCTTATGTATAATAAGTCGAAGAGTTTTGGACATATTTTGCAGCTGTAAAGCAAGAAAATGTTACCCTTCGTCTGAAATACAGCTCGAAAAAATTATAGCAGTAATAGTTATTGTTTTATTATGTATTACTTATATGCCTTAAATTATTAACTAAAATTTTTAACTTTAATCTACTATCTAAAAAAAGATTCAGGAGTAATAAATACGTATGTAATCGCAAGCATTTAAGGTACTCGTGTACAGCAATAACAAACCCTTCCTGATTTTTTTTATACCTGAACGATCTCATGTTTGCAATAACAAATACATTAAAATGAATAGCGGGCCCGCAGGACTTGCCGCATGAAAGTGTCAAATTTGCCTACTTGGTGGCGCCACAATAGTTACTTATTTAGCCTATATTATTCAACAAAAGCGCATAATGAAAGCTATTATCCACGAAGATGAAAATTGCAGCACGAGCCTCTTATAGCGAGTGCTGTAACATCTAAGTGGATAATAGCCATTATGCGCGAGTGGAATACTATACTTTATATCTACGAGTATAATACTTGAATAATAGTATTGAAGTGACCCAGTTTGCCTTTACAAATGTCAACAATACGCATGTTAAAATCGAAAACGTAAAGTTTCTACCATTCACGGATATTCTGTGAATTCGATATGTCAGTTGTCAAGTTTTCAAACCTAGAAACGTCAAATGTCACTAGCAGTCTCCTCCTTGAAAACACAAATGGCGAAGAAGGAATTGGGGATAGGGCGAGGGCGAGTAACTGAATACTGAATAATGATCGAGATAATTACTTTTGAGTCTATATATATGGGTAACGACCTTAGAACGAGGATCTTGTGTTAGCAGCCCTTCGAGATAGACGACCACATCGAACTAGCAGCGTTTTTCATTTTAAAAAGGTGCTCTCGTGTTTTTCAAGTGCGGTTCCCGAAATACGAAACAAAGCTTTGTGTTATTCTTGTAAGTACGATTTATTTCATCTGTTATTTATTATTGTTGAATGTTTTATGTCTATGTAACCCTTTATCCAAGTAAGCACCTACCTACTTAAAATAA
Source organism: Malachius bipustulatus (assembly GCA_910589415.1). Taxonomy (NCBI): domain Eukaryota; kingdom Metazoa; phylum Arthropoda; class Insecta; order Coleoptera; family Melyridae; genus Malachius; species Malachius bipustulatus. The sequence continues at coordinate 5,628,927 of OU342638.1, read as the reverse complement.
TTAATTAATTCATTACTCCAATTTCAAAAGTAAAATTATTAATTCTTTCTATACAATAGGGTTGAACCTCATCACGTTTTAAATGCCATGCTTTATTTTACCTACAGTTCATTCAACTGATTTTGTTTAAATTAATTCATTTCACCGTTTCTAAATAATGAGTTTTGATTAAGGGATAATTTATAAAATAAGGGTTAATTCTAAATTGGTTTAAAGTAAAGTTTATTGAATAATTCAACTTCACATTCCTGTAGGTAGATAGGTACCTACGAGGGGCTATATCTTAACGATCTTATTTTAATCACATCTCTCATACACGTGCATGGTTTTTATTTGAAATGGATTAACAAACTATAAAGGATTTCTTTCTCATAATTCTATATTTTCTGTATGATTCAAAACATGTGCTATAGGGCACACCTTTTATATTTATCATTATTTTGCGATCCACATGACTGCTCTATTATTTTACTTTACAATTCATGCCTGCATTTATTAACCTGTGTGTGTCAAAATGTTTATTTAATCCTTCTACTTTTTGCTTTATGATTATTTACTGCGAACGTAACTAGACCATTTATCGAACCAACCATTTTGTTGTATCTCCAGAATAATATTTGGTCGACCCGCCTCATTTTTTATTGTATATGTTTTAACCATTTTCTAAACATCAATTGCTGCCGTTCCCCATTTTATAACCATGTACCTAATTATGTTTTGTCATGCTATTTGTCTCTGGTCACATGTTCGTTCTTTATTCTTATTTTTCATGCTGTTTATTTAATCATTTATTTGATCGCTTATTTAATTGATGTCTTATTTAAATTGTCTACTGAACATTTTTGATTTAATTGCTGTTTTTTAACTTATACTCTTTTGATTATTTATTTATATTTCATGAACTTATTTATTCAACGAAACTGTCCAATTGATTATTGTGTATCTTGCTTTCAAATTGATCTATGTAATTGTAAAGTCAGGTTCTCTTATTTTTCTGTGAAATTAATCAACGCGAAGGTCATTTCTCGTTCTTCGTCAAACTCAATTCAAAAGGGTGGATCATTCTGATTGCTAATTGTTTACCGAACTGTTGGACTAGAATGTATGGGCCTTATGTGAATCTAACTAACATTTTCGTCCTTGCCAGGGGAGCCATTTAAACAGCCAGCGGGTAGCATCCTAACCACTCGGACCTCGCATCTGGGGCTCCTCCAACTATAGGTGGGTAGCATCCTTCGCAGGACCTCATTACAGTGACTACTAATAAAACCCATTCTCATATGGTTATCTTGAAGACCTAGATTTCTGTGATAATGCCTTCTGTTTAGATTGATTCGCGCAAATGAGACAGAATGAAAGAGGGTTCAATTAGTTTGGTGACGGTTGTCGAGACGATTGATCTACACTTTTCAGGCCACCGTTGATTCTTTTCATTTCGGGATGCTGATCGAGATTTTTCTTGGCCACGCTCTTTTTACTCGGGAGTCCCAGCGAGCGTAAAAGGCACTGTTAGGTTTCTCTTAGAATAAAGTAGGTGTTTTTAAAATGCATTTGTTTCACTAATCTCAAATCTCCCACCTTTTGCTTCATGTCTGTGTGTGGCGCTTCCATCGGCCTTTTCTCCGGCGCCGGCGCAGAGCTCTCGGCGCAAGCAGACGTTGGTGACACGAGACGTCTTCTCGGTGAATCAACCCCAGTTCCAGTCCGGCAGCCACTGAAGTGACATGCGCCTCCGCTTGTCACTTGTCACGAGTCGTCGAAGCGGTCTTACGGCCCCGCACACGGGTGGTGCAAGCGCCTTGTTTTCCAATTCTTTTTCTAAGTTGTAATCTTCCACGTTTTGTAAAGTGTTCACGATGTCTAATTGTTAAATAAATCAGTTCCGCTCTCACTGAGCAGTGTAATTAGCAGCCGTGTGTTTCTTTCACTGCACATTAGTGCAAATCCTCATTATTCCGATTCGATCATAAAAGCGGGAACCTTTGGGGACTTGCATAGTGGTGACCCCGTTCTATTTTGACTCTCTCGTCTCGTGCAGTGTTAACGGTTTCAACAAAAGCTCGTGCGGTGTACAAGACATTTTCACGCGTGCCGTACACGCATATAACCTCCAAAGCAAATAAACTTACCCACGTTTTCTTGGGCCGCACGTGTCAATCCACGCCATGGGTGAAGGTGAAGACGAGAACAGAGAGCTTGCCCGCCGGGCGGCAGGGCTTGCGGGACCTCAGCAACAGCAGCCACCCCCGCAGCAGCAGCCTCCACCGCAGCAGCAGCCTCCTCAGCAGCCAGCACAGCAGCAAGTCAGCGCCGTCGGCACATGCAAGCTGCCTTCCTTTTGGCGTACGAGCCCGGAGCTGTGGTTTTTTCAAATCGAGTCGCAGTTCCACGTGCACAAGTGACCGCAGACTCCACCAAATACCACCTCGTGGTTGGCGCTCTGGACTACGACACAATTGCAGACATCTCGGACATCATCCGCACGCCTCCAGCGAACGATAAGTACCAAACTTTAAAAACAGCTATTATATCCCGCCTGACTGATTCCCCAGATGCCCAGCTCCACAAGCTACTCACGGGGGTAGAGCTCGGGGACAAGCGTCCATCCCAGCTTTTACGCCACATGCGTTCACTGGCCGGCACACGTGTCGGAGACGACGTCCTCCGTGTAAAATGGTTGGACCTCTTGCCACAACAGACACGCCGCATGCTGCTGCTGATAAAAGGCCAGACCCTCGAGGAGCTTGCAGCCGTCGCCGACGAGGCACATGACATGGGGCCTTCCGTCATGGCCACCTCGCATCCGGTTTCCACGCAGTCTTCTACCTATGCGCCGTCCCAGCCGCCATCTGACCAACTCACCCTGGAGCTTGCTGCAATGCGACAGGCCATTGCCCAGCTCACGAATATAACCCGAGAGCTTCAACTCCGCACGTTCAGCCCGGGCCAGCAAAGCCGATCAGCTTCACGCGGAGATCAAGCCCGTCGCCGCTCCGCTACACCGGGACCAGACGAGCGGACAGGGTACTGCTGGTACCACGCCAGGCACGGTGCTTTCTCCCGGAACTGCAAGAAGCCCTGTTCTTTTCCCAAACAGGTTTCACCAGCTCAGGGAAACTAAAGAAGCCGGCGACATACTCGGCGGCAGTCACCGGCTGCTCTTCGGAAAGCCGCCTCTATGTGACAGACCGCACCTCTTCGATCCGGTTCCTCGTTGACTCCGGATCGGTGCTGTCAATCATCCCCAAACGCAGCGTTGCCAAGCCACTCCAGAGGCAGAGCTTGGTTCTGGAAGCAGCAAACGGAACGCCCATCGCTACGTTCGGCACGCGGCAACTCACACTCAACATCGGCCTGCGCCGCCCGTTCCTGTGGAAGTTCGTCATTGCCGATGTACAGACAGCGATTCTCGGAGCCGACGCTCTCAAACACCATGGCCTGCTAGTCGACCTTCAGGGTCGCCGTCTGCTAGAGGGCCTCACCAGTCTCTCCACTTCTTGCACGGTCGGCCCAGTTCCAGAGCTCCACTCAATCGGTGTCATCTCAACGAAGGTCATCCCAGACGGTCCCCTCGGAGACGTCTACAGGCAGCTCATCGACAACTTCGCCCAGAGCTCCGCACGCGCTGGCGAAATGGCACATGTGCCCGATCTGCCAGTACATCACCACATCGTGACCAACGGCCCACCGGTTTTCGCTCGACCCCGCCGACTCTCTGGAGAACGCCTCATCGCAGACAAGCGAGAATTTGACGACCTGCTGGAGCGCCGCATCATTCGCCCATCATCAAGTCAATGGGCCAGCCCCCTCCACATGGTTCCGAAGGAAGATGGAAGTTGGCGAGCCACTGGGGACTATCGCCAGCTCAATTCAATCACTCGCCCAGACCGATACCCGCTCCCTGTCATTGAAGATCTCCTTCAAGATGCTCAGGGTAAGGTTTTTTCTGTTATAGACCTCCGCAAGGCCTTCTACCAAATTCCGATGGCACCGGAGGACATTGAGAAGACCGCGGTCACAACGCCGTTCGGACTGTTCGAGTTTTTGGGCATGCCACTCGGTCTGAAGAATGCCACGCAGACGATGCAGCGCACGATCAACCATCTGCTCAGGAAGCTGCCTTTCGTGCGCAAGTACCAAGACGACCTCCTCGTCTGTTCGAACAGCCACGAGGATCACCAGACCCACCTCTCTGAGCTTCTTTCAACGCTGAACGCAGCCCGTCTTCAAATCAATTGGAGCAAATGCCAAATTGCTCAACCACAGGTAGTTTTTTCTGGCTATCTTGTTTCAGAAAGCGGCTTTCGTCCGCCGGAGCCCAAAACTCAGGCCATCATCGAGTTCCCGAGGCCCGAGGACTCCACTCAACTCAGGCGATTCATCGGAATGCTGAACTTCTACCGTCGCTGCATACCTCAGGCCGCCCTTCTACAAGCTCCGCTCACGGATCTACTTCGGGGCGTAACAAAGAAGAAGGCCAATCTCGTTTGGACCGAGCAAGCGAGCGAGTCGTTCGAGCGTTGCAAGCAAGCCATCGCGTCCGCAACAACATCAGCCTTCCTCTCGCCGTCACAACCACTCGCCTTGCGCACCGACGCCTCCAGCACGGCCATAGGTGCAGCCCTGGATCAGCAGCTTGCCGATGGTACCTGCGTCCCACTGGGATTCTTTTCGAGGAAGCTCTCCGAGACCGAGCAGCGCTACGCCACATACGATCGTGAGCTACTTGCCATATTCGCTGCAATCAAACATTTTCAGCGCATTCTCGAGGGAAGGCCGTTCACCACTTACACGGACCATCGGCCTCTCACCTTTGCGTTAAAGCAGCGTCCCGAGAAGGCATCACCCCGGCAGAGTCGTCAGCTGGACTTCATCGCCCAGTTCGACACACGTCTAGAATTCACGCCCGGCGAAGCCAACGCCGTCGCAGACGCACTGTCTCGGGTCGAAACTGTTTCAATCTCTCCCCTTTTGAACTTCAGAGCCATCAGCGACGAGCAAGCCAGGGACGAGCAACTTCCCCACCTGTTGGCCGTCCCTCGCCTCAAACTTCACCGTTTGGAAGTTGACGGGTGTTCTTTGGTATGTACAGAATACAACGGCACCATCAAACCGTACCTTCCAGTAGCACAGCGTCGACAAGCCTTCGACGCAGTCCATAATCTCTCTCACCCCAGCGGCCGAGCTACAGCGAAGAGGATCGCCCTCAAATACTTTTGGCCGAGTCTTCGGAAGGACGTTTTTCTTTGGGCCAAGCAGTGCATCCCTTGCCAGAAGTCTAAGGTTCACCGCCACAACCGAGCAGAGCTAGGCAGCTTCAAGACCCCGGACAGCCGCTTCGACCATGTCCACTTGGACCTTATCAAGGTTCCGCCATGCGAGGGTTTTGAGCACTGCCTCACTATCATCGACCGCTATACACGCTGGCCACAAGCTCTGCCAGTGCGGGACATGACGGCACCGACCGTCGCTCGAGCCTTTGTCAACGACTGGGTTTCCTGTTTTGGGACGCCTCTGGAAATTACCACGGACCAAGGTGCCCAATTCGAAGCCGAGCTCCACCGCGAGCTGTCTCGCCTCCTGGGAGCACACCAAATTCACACGACATCGTATCATCCCCAATCAAATGGCATGGTAGAACGAATGCATCGGACACTCAAGGCCTCCATGAGAACGTTGCTGGCAGCGTTCAACAGCGCACCCGAGATGCCCTGGCCGAGGGTGCTTCCAATAGTTCTCTTAGGCTTGCGAACTACATTCAAGGAGGACCTACAAGCTTCACCAGCGGAGATGGTCTTCGGGACATCTCTCCGTATACCCGGAGAATTCATCGATCCTCGGCCTGTGGCAACATGCAGTCCCTTGGATTTCGTCACGGACCTCCGGCGCCTTTTCAATGCCATCCGTCCAGTTCCAGCCTCGAGGCACAGCAACCACCGTCCGTTCATTTTTAAAGACCTGGCCACCTGCGACTATGTCTTTCGTCGCATCGACTCTGTAAAGAAACCGCTGGAACAGCCGTACTCCGGCCCCCACCGAGTCGTCAGGAGAATCGACGACCGCACCTTCGTCGTAGACGTCAATGGTGCTGTTAAGACGCTCTCCACAGACCAGCTGAAGCCCGCCTTCCTAGCTGCAGCTGATCTCGAGCATCTTGTTCCTGTGTCACCGCAGTCGCCTCAGCCGGACAAACAGCCCAGTTTGCCTTCTAGGAGCACTAGACCTGACAAGAAGAGGGTAACTTTCTCATTCCCTTCGCAGCCCGCGAAGGTCATTGGGGAGGGAGTAGCTGTGGCGCTTCCATCGGCCTTTTCTCCGGCGCCGGCGCAGAGCTCTCGGCGCAAGCAGACGTTGGTGACACGAGACGTCTTCTCGGTGAATCAACCCCAGTTCCAGTCCGGCAGCCACTGAAGTGACATGCGCCTCCGCTTGTCACTTGTCACGAGTTGTCGAAGCGGTCTTACGGCCCCACACGGGTGGTGCAAGCGCCTTGTTTTCCAATTCTTTTTCTAAGTTGTAATCTTCCACGTTTTGTAAAGTGTTCACGATGTCTAATTGTTAAATAAATCAGTTCCGCTCTCACTGAGCAGTGTAATTAGCAGCCGTGTGTTTCTTTCACTGCACATTAGTGCAAATCCTCATTATTCCGATTCGATCATAAAAGCGGGAACCTTTGGGGACTTGCATATGTGTATAAAAGAACCAATAACAAGGTAAGAGGTTACTACGAACACAACGGATGGTCCAAACAAGGTGAAAACTAGACGAACACGAGCCCAGGTAGACGAACACGAGCCAAAAGGTAAAACACGAGCCAAGGTAAACAACGACCACAAACGTAAGTTAGTAATGTCGGCCATTTATTTGAAATCGGGGCGGGTTAATCTTTAAATTCAAACATTCAAGAATTCAGGGCGGGAAAACCTCAAAATTCAAATCAAACATTAGAGCGGGGATCCAAACAGTCATTCATGACAGACCAGTTGACTTTTCAAACGTCAAAGACGTTCTTCTTTTTCAGTCATTCAATTTAAGGGGGCCACATTACTGAATTGATTGCGCATGACGCAGGATCTCAATTTTTAAAAGGTAGTTTACACTACAGTATATTATTCAACAAGCGCATAATGATAGCTATTATCCACGAAGATGAAAATTGCAGCACGAGCCTCTGGCGAGTGCTGTAACATCTAAGTGGATAATAGCCATTATGCGCGAGTGGAATACTATACTTTATCTACGAGTATACTTGAATAAAATAATTTTACTTACGGTAGAATTAAATTTTTATGTAAAAAAGTTTTATGGATTGCAGTTTGTAACGAAGCAATGAAAATTGCTCCGTTTTACTAGGCACAATTATGGTTTTCCCCTTTTTGAATTAGTAAGAGATAGGTAATTTCAGGCCTAGGATCATCGATATTTCCTGTTAGTATTTCTATTTTCTGATCTTATTTAATTCAGTCGAGCGTCAGTTTTATTCTTTAGAAGCGATGGGAACTTTCCTCCAACAATTTTTTGCGTCTGTAAATACAAGAAACAAATGCAAACCAGAGGTAAATTTAATAAAAATTCGGCGATTGCAATTCTTATCGCCCCACAAAAAGCCGACTTCGTATCGACGTTTATTATTATTTCTAGAAATCATTTTCTCCGAAATGCGTTTTTGCGATCGGCGTGCCCTGCCTGCAACAACCAATGAAATTACGCCGATTACTGATTTGGCGACGGATGTCGTCATCATTTATTATAAAAGGTAGCGGAACCCAAGCGGACCTCAATTTCTTTCCGACCTTTCGATTGTTTTCAACCCGTCGTGATTAAGATAGTTTTCTGACCGTCTTCTGGACCGTTCCTTCTTCGTGAAGTTTAGTGAATTTTATTGTTTTTTCGACTCTGTCGAGCCGTGCTTTGAGTTTTCCCCGGAAGCTATCCGTTATTTCGCGCCCGTCTGGAATCCTGTAATAGTGGTCAGCATAGTGGTAGGAAGTTCGTAGATCAGGTAGTAGAATTCTGGAGTGATTGTGATAGAGCCCGCGAACAGTTCTTTTGTCGTGTGTACCTACTCTTACTTCACCGTCCGCCGTGCTTCGCCGAGTGCCCCGCAGACGCAGAGTACCCAGACCGCGACGTTCCCAGTCCGTTGATTCCGCACCGACACCACCCGCTTCGCAAAACAAGGTACGTTCATAATTATAATAAAGCCGAGCCTTACACCCCAAATTCACCTACTACGAGACACTTGAATTTGAAAGTCCTCTCTCTGGTGGCCGGTTCTTGTACAACGACCTTCTGGGGGAGTTGTGGTTTCCTACCCACCGTTCTTTGCTTGGGTGCGGTGATTATCCGGCCCCGGACGCTCGGTGGGAAGTTAACCCTAGCCCGTTGCACACGGAAGTGGTTCGGCGTTTCAGGAGCCTGGCCGCGGATTCAGGCATACATAGAACACACGCCAATACACGCACGCACGGCCCACCGGCTTTTCCGCCTCGTTTCCCGTTCTTAATTCGACGTACCGCCGCCGCTCGGGGAGTTTACCGTCGCTCGTTCCGATTTTATTCTGGTAGGTACCTACTTCATTTATTTCGCTCATTGAGTTATTTTATTTTGATCGTATTATTTTTACTGGCAGTAATAAAGACTGACTTGTGTTTTATTTATATACCCCCATGACCCGTATGTAATTTGTATAATATCATAAGATTACTCTTGATCACGTAAGTACCCATCTATGTTTGATCGATTTATTTTTTTTGAGCTATAATTGTGATTATTTCTTTAATTTGAATAAGATGTTCATTAATCTACCCACGTAAGTACCTACCAGTTTATGATTTGTTTAGTCATCATCACATCCGATTTAATTATTTTTTTTTAAATAATTTGTTTAATTGATCACGTTGCTTAATCGTCACAAAGGAATTGCTTTGTATTTTATTTTTGTGGAAAATAAACTTGTTCATATTTTGAGTCGTATCCTATGTCATTTCCCCGTTATCTCGCCGACAGCTTAGCTCCATGAACGTGCCAGTCTACCAGGTAGATGCGTAAAGAACATCGCCCTGACTAGTTCCTTTAATCTGGTGATAACTTAAGTCGACCCCTGGTGTACTGTCCTGTATTTATTTTGTAGTATTGTATTCTATAATCAATCAGCTGGTTACTGTCACTATGCCAATATAATTATTATTCATTGTTCAATCAATCAGATATTCAACACATACACGTTGTCAAGATATTCATCATTCGTTTAATAAATTGTTCTAATTCTAAATAAGTGTAATCCATGTTCATTTCCAATATTATTAGACACAACACCTGGCATTTTCCTTTCTCCACGAGCTACCCTAGGGACAATAAGGGTACTAAGAAGGTACCATTGTGCATCAGGCACAGGGAAAACGCTGCGAGAACTTTCCCCAGGGAGTAAACCCTCACAAAAATCTGGCGCCCGAGAAGAATTTCCGCCGACTTACGTAAGTTTTCCCCAAGCCCCAGGGCGGCCTGTCACAAGTTCTATATTTATTAAAAAATATGGTTCTCTTTAAGTAAATAATTTGGTTATTGAAATATTGCAAAAGTATAGAAAATATTACATACTTCACTGTCGACTGAAAATTTGTAAAATAACTTTAAAAGGAGAAAAATTACAAAATCAGGGTGAAAGATTTCGTCGCGCATCGTATTTCACTTTTGATTTTGCAGGCAGTAAACCATTAATTGATGCATTTGTTGCTTTTCCCCATATTTATATCAAGTGGCGTATTATTCAAGATGTTATTTTCTTCGAAGAACATCCTGTATTATTCTGTTTATAATAATTTTAAGTTTAATTTTTATAATACAATAATTTCTATTGTAAAAGTGAAACTAAACATAAACAAATGTGAATGTTAGGTTATCGTGATTAGCTGTCACTACTGTCAGTCGACTAAACCTATTGGCAGTGTTCCAAGGCATCATAGCTTTCACAGCGGTTGACCAGGGCTTTATAACTAGGCACGGATACTAAAACATGTTAATTTTAGTATTATGATAAGTAGCTTCGTATGCTATAGTAGTTGAAAGATCAAAATCATCCTAATATTCAGCGACTTTCATATTTTTAAAACATTTTATTAAATGTAAAATAAACGTTTAGGGACTCTACTTTCACGTCAGTGGACCATTTACAGTAGTCAGTAGTTTGAATAATCTGCCAAACGTACGACAGAATAGGGCGGTAAAGTTAAACAATTGACATTAACGATTGAATAATGAGCTCATCATTGTTCAATCGACCTGACACTATTATTCGATAGGGCAATAGTAATGCATGCCATTACTTCGTTGAAATTAGACTAATAATTGATTTGTTATCTAATAGGAGTAGGTAAAATATAATATTATCTAGAGTTCTCGGTTTCCGGTAATAATAATTATCACTATCGTGTAGATGTAAGTATTTAGTAATGAATACACGTCAATAATAATTCATTATTTCTGCATTCTGATTACATAAATTCAGATTAATTAAGTTCAATTAAATTGACATTTTAATAAATCAACGTTAGTTAACATCCAGCCGCTCGAGCGATAGTAATTGCCGGTCCCAATTTTCAGTGGAAGCTGGAAGCTGAGGTATGCTGTTTGTATTATTTATTACCTATCTAGTGAAAGGACCAAAACCATATATAACAACTGCGCATGTTAAAAATTGTAAACTTAAGAGTCGATCCTATTCAGTTATATTCTATGTATTCAAATGTCACTTGTCACTTTTCAAGCTTTCAAAGCAGAAACGTCATTTTTGTCAGTCACTCGATGTATCCAAAAACGTGGTACGCATTGTCATTAGTCAACACTGAGTGGTCATCTTTCATTTTTATTTGCCGACATCAAGCAAGAGAGCGAACACGAGTTGTCAGCTCAGCTGGTGGAACCCTGGCCAGGCCACAGAATTCGTCTATTCTGTGCCCTGGCCGTTGGCCGTTGGCCCCGCCCACTGAAGTCATCACTGTCGGCGTCTATTCCGCGCACGCGCAAGATAGCGGCGACTTTCAGTGGAGGATTACCGAATCTTTATTTTGTGTTCACTGGTTTTCTTAAATTTTCAATGAAAAACATCATACTCATTGTGGGCTTTGAATTTTTCCAAGAGTTTTATTTGAATTTTCTTTACAGTTCACGCGCATGAACCGAGCTCCGCACAAATTTATTCAGGCAACGGTCATACTACGTTGAATATACCGGTTCTCGTCCGATCACCGAAGTCAAGCAACGTCGGGCGTGGTCAGTACTTGGATGGGTGACCGCCTGGGAACACCACGTGCTGTTGCCTTCACTTTTTTTTGGCGATTGTTCGATTGTTGACATGAGCGTATATATTTTTTTTTATTATTTTTTTGGGTAAAAATTAAAGTTTTGAAATACAGAAAACATATTTAAATGAATAATATATTCCTGTTTTGGCAACGCAGCGTAGGTGATATTTAAAACAAAGTAAAATTTGATTAGAAACATCCATAACCTTAAAAAATTTAGCTTGTCAAAGGTAGTTGGTAGTTCAAAACTCAACTTTCGGAGAGGTACCATAATTCGGATTTTTCATAGCCAACTCTGAATTCGAAAACGTTTGAAATGGGATTATACACTATCGGATAGATTGTGTCTCCAGTGCCCGTATTCATCAAACTTCAAAATATAACTCTGGGGTTAAATTTTGAATTTTCTGACAGCTGATTGGTCAAATGCTCAATCCCTACGAACGCTACGAATTTTGAACCAATGACATATGTTCCAAAATATAACCCCAGGGGTTATATTTATTGATGAATACCGGCTTCGCTAGTTTTGAGCACTTCTATTAAGGTCACTTTAAAACTAAGGTCACTTTTCTCTAACAGAGAGACGCTTCGTTAAGGTCATCCGAGCAGAAAGGCATCACCGCTTGCAGATAGCTTCCTCAGTCCGTCCCTGTCGCCGTTTAAATTTCAATGCGTACCGTTGCGCATAATATTGCACAATATTACATCTTTTTGTGGTAGCCTACTTCCCCTTGTCCCCCCCCCCTATCCTACCTCATTTCCCCTCCCATTGTTATCTCCCTTCCCAAGCAACAGAATACAGTGCATTACGAGAACGATTTACGCATTTATGGAAAATTAATTATACACTCACCTGATATGTATACATAATTCCATAATATTCCGTGTAAGCAATTCATGGCTGAGGCGGGGAGATGACGCCGTTGGCTGGTTGATTTCCTGGCGGACGGGGAATCACCTATACTTCCCGTCTGCGGCTGAACTCGTCGAGTTATTTTTAGGACTGTTGTGAAATATTGTGCAATACGAGTTTGGCTGTCGGCATTCTCTAGATGCGTAGAGGAGATGACTTGATTGACGGACGTTGTACCGTACAGATGTTATTTATTGGATTGATATTAAATTTGAATTTGCTTTCTTGAATGTTTTATTTGAAATATATTTTTATCAAATTGAGCCCTAACAGTTCAGAAGTGGGATCACCACGTGTGTGGCGGTTGTTATCGATGGCGTGGCCTTTGTCAAATACGACAAACCACAATTAAGATCTATTTGGACATTGTGCGGGTTGTGGTTGTTGTGTATACGGCACGTGAGGCTGTTAGTCAGCATAAACGTGAAAATGTTGTCCCGTTTCGCTAGGGATGGTTTGGAGGACGATGCAGAGGTCCAGAGGCGTGCAATGGCACCCCCGATTACTCCAGCAATTCTGCAGGTGCAGGGTATGGCACGAGAACTGGACAAATTGAGGCATACGGTGAGTACAGACTCTAATAATCGTGCTCATGAATATGAAAGCTCGGTGGTAATGAGACCGAGTTGGTCGCTTTTTACTAATGACAGACTATTGTCCGAATTTGACCCTAAAACGACTAACCAGACTGTTGACGATTGATTGCAAAGAATAAAATGAGTGTGCGCACCTTTATCATTGGGATGAACTTACTACCATTTATTTAGCCTTGGGGAAATTGAGAGGGTTGGCCAGAATTTGGTATGGAGGGTTGGCCAGAATTTGGTATGATGGTTTGAAAAGTACAAACTTCACGTAGTGCCAATGGCAAGAAATGTTGCGAAATACCTTCCCAGGGAAGCATAACTTCGCAAAACATTTTTACGAGGCTGCTGTTTATTAGTTACAACCTGGTCAAGACTTGACGGAGTTTTGTTTTTGTAAAATAACTAAATTGAATAAGCTGAAGTTGAAATTAAGGAAGGAACAAGTTATATAGATTGTGTCTTAGAGGAAATACAGAATCGGCAAATTAAGTTGTCGCTTCGCGCAGCAAACTGTAAGGGCGTTTGCTTTGCTAACGGATTATGCAAAGAACTTTCGAGGTGGTAGTGGAACCAGTCCTGTACGAACCAGTCCTGTGCAGTCGTTGAAAAAAAAAAGTGCAATAATACGTTCAATTCTCGGAAAAGACACGTAGTATCGAGCATAACTCAACTGCTTCCAGTACCAGTACTTCACGACTAGTTTGCTATTTTTGCAAAATGGCCGGGCATAAATGTGCAGACTATTTTAAACTAAAACGCCAAATTTGTGCCCTTGGCAATAGGGAAGGTCATGTGGAAACAAACTGATGTAGACAAAAAAATTAAACGCCAACCTAATAATGTTATAGATGTATGGTATATTCTAAGTTCTACCCGTAGGTGTAGGCATCCTAACCCTGTTAAATTGATTAATACTACGTAGTATAATATTAAACAGGCAAAAAAAAATTAATTAAAGGACACAAAATAAATTTATTGTTTTATCGACCAAGGGAGTGAATGCACATTAATAAATAAAAAATAAAAAAAGGTAATCATTGATGATCGGAATATTACAGAAGATTTACTCATATGTTAGGAGACGGTGGCAAGCATCTCAGAAAACTAGAATAATAAACATTATGATGATCAAGGACACAGAAGGAATGTCAATAAATCACTAAGAGATTGCATAACTAGTGTAATCGTGTGAAGTACCGATGTGTTTATACGATGGACAAAAACAGACAATGTAAATAGGAAGGGGGCTCTTAGTTGATGTATAGCCGTGATCGAGACCATCACTAAATGTTTTTAATATTTTTCGTGGTCATTATTGTTCTCGTTATTGTTATTGTAGTTGAACTAAATAAACAATATTCCTAATACATAAGGGACACTCGTTCACCGAGAACACAAATGTGTTAATAATAAAAATTAATAAATACTTTAGTATTACAAATTTAACAAGTCTCGAGGCGCATTATTCCGAACATTATTCTAATACCTAATTTTAATAAAGCGGAAGGAGGATCTTGTTTCTCGGGGCCGCTATATAAACATGGTAAATCCCCATGATTTAAAAATAGATTTCACGGGTGTAAGTACTAGTGAATTGAATATGTCTCGTCGACAGCAAGTGATTAAGCTCTCAAAAGAATTTCTAGACAGGTTTTGTTCCAAATTAAGTAAATTAGACATAGTACCGTTTAAGATTGAGTGTAGTTGCAATAAAGCAGCAATAAACCGATAACTGATCTTCTTATCGATTTTTATAAGAACAACTGGAAAGGGTGAATAAAATTATACAAAAAAATTATTGGAAAATAAAATTAACAAAGAGAGAGTACCTCTCCATATTATGCGAGTCATATCAATCGTATTTTAGTCGGGAAAAAGGACGGAGGTGATAGAATGTGCGTGGACTACCGAGTATGAATAGGATTTAAAAAAAAAATCACATATGCCCCTGATTGATGACCGAACTGATAGGTTGAGAGGTTACAAGTACTTCACTGTTCATGATTTATCTTTGACTTTACCAAATTAGTGTGAGTGAAGAATCAATTGAAAAGACAACTTTCGTCACGCCTGATATAGAGCTATGAATTTCTTCAAATGCCGTTCGGCGTTGCAAACGCGCCCGCTCTGTTTCAAACCTTGATGATGACGAAGTTACTCGGAGACCTATTTAATGTTGTTGCATTTGTTTATATCGATTTTGTTTCTACCGGCAAACTATGAAAGTGAAAAAAAAAACATTAGCTAAAATCCGAGAATACTATTGGTTTCCGAAAATGAGCAGACTTGTACTTAAGATATCAGCTTGTTTAAATTGTGTATAATATAAAACTCCGTCTGGTCGGAAGACTGGAAAGCTTCATCCAATCGATGGGGTCGCGACCCCATTTCACACTTTGCACGTGGATCACTTAAGTCCTTTTGTAAAATCAACAAAAGGAAATACTCATTTAGTAGTCGTTGTAGATGGTTTTTCCAAGTTCTGTATATTAGAGCCTGTACACGTAACACCAAAGCCAAGTATGCCATATGTATGATGGAAGAAATAATTAATATTTTTGGAGTGCCAGTAAGGGTGATTTCAGATCGAGGAGGCGCTTTTACAAGCAAATCTGTTGAAATGTATCTTTTGAAATGTTTTGCATGAAATGTTCTGCACTGAACCTGGGAGCAAGCATGTGCTCAATGCAGTAGCAACTCCAAGGGCGAACGGGCGGTGTGAACGCCACAGCCGTACAATCTTGAGTTTTCTTGCTGTGGAGGTTAGTCGAAGACACCTGGGACAAGCAGCTTGTTCAAAAGGTTTTGGGTGCCACGCCTTCTGAGGTTCCATTTGGCCACAACTCGAGAGGGTTGACTGAAGCAGAATTTGTTTTGATTCCAAGCGTAAGGTGGCTAAACAGTACAAGTGGTGAGTTGGTCAGGTTTCCCAGCAACAGGGGAAAGTAAGAAACTCTTGCCAAAGTTCATAGGTCCCTACCGTGTGACAGCTTCGTTGACTAATGACCGATATGTTTTAAGTTTAAGGGAAGCCGTAGACAACCTATAGTGGTTGCAGTAGTTCGGCTAAAGCCCTGGATCATTTGTACCAGTAAGGTGAGTAAGGTGAGTCACGCAAGTCATATAAGCTAGTCACGGTCATGTATGTGTGTCATGTGTTACAGCATTCTATGCTCGCAACACACATGGAGAGGTGTTACAGCATTCTATATGCTCGCAAGACACGCTGCTCCATGTGTTACAGTATTCTATGCTCGCAATACACATGAAGAGGTGTTACAGCATTTTATATGCTCGCAAGACACGTTGTTCCATGTGTTACAGCATTATATGCTCGCAACACACATGATGCCATGTGTTACAGCATTCTATGCTCGCAACACACATGGAGAGGTGTTACAGCATTCTATATGCTCGCAAGACACGCTGCTCCATGTGTTACAGTATTCTATGCTCGCAATACACATGAAGAGGTGTTACAGCATTTGACATGCTCGCAAGACACGCTGTTCCATGTGTTACAGCATTATATGCTCGCAACACACATGATGCCATGTGTTACAGCATTCTATGCTCGCAACACACATGGAGAGGTGTTACAGCATTCTATATGCTCGCAAGACACGCTGCTCCATGTGTTACAGCATTCTATGCTCGCAATACACATGAAGAGGTGTTACAGCATTTTATATGCTCGCAAGACACGCTGTTCCATGTGTTACAGCATTCTATGCTCGCAATGCACATGATGAGGTCAATATCTGTTTGCTTAGCTTTTCAGGACAGCAAGAGAGATGTAGCAGCTGACCAATCAGCTGATCTGCTTGAGGACAAGCAGAACGTCAGGATGGTCGAATGTAAGCAATTCATGGCTGAGGCGGGGAGATGACGCCGTTGGCTGGTTGATTTCCTGGCGGACGGGGAATCACCTATACTTCCCGTCTGCGGCTGAACTCGTCGAGTTATTTTTAGGACTGTTGTGAAATATTGTGCAATACGAGTTTGGCTGTCGGCATTCTCTAGATGCGTAGAGGAGATGACTTGATTGACGGACGTTGTACCGTACAGATGTTATTTATTGGATTGATATTAAATTTGAATTTGCTTTCTTGAATGTTTTATTTGAAATATATTTTTATCAAATTGAGCCCTAACAGTTCAGAAGTGGGATCACCACGTGTGTGGCGGTTGTTATCGATGGCGTGGCCTTTGTCAAATACGACAAACCACAATTAAGATCTATTTGGACATTGTGCGGGTTGTGGTTGTTGTGTATACGGCACGTGAGGCTGTTAGTCAGCATAAACGTGAAAATGTTGTCCCGTTTCGCTAGGGATGGTTTGGAGGACGATGCAGAGGTCCAGAGGCGTGCAATGGCACCCCCGATTACTCCAGCAATTCTGCAGGTGCAGGGTATGGCACGAGAACTGGACAAATTGAGGCATACGGTGAGTACAGACTCTAATAATCGTGCTCATGAATATGAAAGCTCGGTGGTAATGAGACCGAGTTGGTCGCTTTTTACTAATGACAGACTATTGTCCGAATTTGACCCTAAAACGACTAACCAGACTGTTGACGATTGATTGCAAAGAATAAAATGAGTGTGCGCACCTTTATCATTGGGATGAACTTACTACCATTTATTTAGCCTTGGGGAAATTGAGAGGGTTGGCCAGAATTTGGTATGGAGGGTTGGCCAGAATTTGGTATGATGGTTTGAAAAGTACAAACTTCACGTAGTGCCAATGGCAAGAAATGTTGCGAAATACCTTCCCAGGGAAGCATAACTTCGCAAAACATTTTTACGAGGCTGCTGTTTATTAGTTACAACCTGGTCAAGACTTGACGGAGTTTTGTTTTTGTAAAATAACTAAATTGAATAAGCTGAAGTTGAAATTAAGGGAGGAACAAGTTATATAGATTGTGTCTTAGAGGAAATACAGAATCGGCAAATTAAGTTGTCGCTTCGCGCAGCAAACTGTAAGGGCGTTTGCTTTGCTAGCGGATTATGCAAAGAACTTTCGAGGTGGTAGTGGGACCAGTCCTGTACGAACCAGTCCTGTGCAGTCTTTGAAAAAAAAGTGCTATAATACGTTCAATTCTCGGAAAAGACACGTAGTATCGAGCATAACTCAACTGCTTCCAGTACCAGTACTTCACGACTAGTTTGCTATTTTTGCAAAATGGCCGGGCATAAATGTGCAGACTATTTTAAACTAAAACGCCAAATTTGTTCCCTTGGCAAGAGGGAAGGTCATGTGGAAACAAACTGATGTAGACAAAAAAATTAAACGTCAACCTAATAATGTTATAGATGTATGGTATATTATAATCTAAGTTCTACCCGTAGGTGTAGGCATCCTAACACTGTTAAATTGATTAATACTACGTAGTATAATATTAAACAGGCAAAAAAAAATTAATTAAAGGACACAAAATAAATTTATTGTTTTATCGACCAAGGGAGTGAATGCACATTAATAAATAAAAAATAAAAAAAGGTAATCATTGATGATCGGAATATTACAGAAGATTTACTCATATGTTAGGAGACGGTGGCAAGCATCTCAGAAAACTAGAATAATAAACATTATGATGATCAAGGACACAGAAGGAATGTCAATAAATCACTAAGAGATTGCATAACTAGTGTAATCGTGTGAAGTACCGATGTGTTTATACGATGGACAAAAACAGACAATGTAAATAGGAAGGGGGCTCTTAGTTGATGTATAGCCGTGATCGAGACCATCACTAAATGTTTTTAATATTTTTCGTGGTCATTATTGTTCTCGTTATTGTTATTGTAGTTGAACTAAATAAACAATATTCCTAATACATAAGGGACACTCGTTCACCGAGAACACAAATGTGTTAATAATAAAAATTAATAAATACTTTAGTATTACTTACAAATTTATTAAGTCTCGAGGCGCATTATTCCGAACATTATATTCTAATACCTAATTTTAATAAAGCGGAAGGAGGATCTTGTTTCTCGGGGCCGCTATATAAACATGGTAAATCCCCATGATTTAAAAATAGATTTCACGGGTGTAAGTACTAGTGAATTGAATATGTCTCGTCGACAGCAAGTGATTAAGCTCTCAAAAGAATTTCTAGACAGGTTTTGTTCCAAATTAAGTAAATTAGACATAGTACCGTTTAAGATTGAGTGTAGTTGCAATAAAGCAGCAATAAACCGATAACTGATCTTCTTATCGATTTTTATAAGAACAACTGGAAAGGGTGAATAAAATTATACAAAAAAATTATTGGAAAATAAAATTAACAAAGAGAGAGTACCTCTCCATATTATGCGAGTCATATCAATCGTATTTTAGTCGGGAAAAAGGACGGAGGTGATAGAATGTGCGTGGACTACCGAGTATGAATAGGATTTAAAAAAAAAATCACATATGCCCCTGATTGATGACCGAACTGATAGGTTGAGAGGTTACAAGTACTTCACTGTTCATGATTTATCTTTGACTTTACCAAATTAGTGTGAGTGAAGAATCAATTGAAAAGACAACTTTCGTCACGCCTGATATAGAGCTATGAATTTCTTCAAATGCCGTTCGGCGTTGCAAACGCGCCCGCTCTGTTTCAAACCTTGATGATGACGAAGTTACTCGGAGACCTATTTAATGTTGTTGCATTTGTTTATATCGATTTTGTTTCTACCGGCAAACTATGAAAGTGAAAAAAAAAACATTAGCTAAAATCCGAGAATACTATTGGTTTCCGAAAATGAGCAGACTTGTACTTAAGATATCAGCTTGTTTAAATTGTGTATAATATAAAACTCCGTCTGGTCGGAAGACTGGAAAGCTTCATCCAATCGATGGGGTCGCGACCCCATTTCACACTTTGCACGTGGATCACTTAAGTCCTTTTGTAAAATCAACAAAAGGAAATACTCATTTAGTAGTCGTTGTAGATGGTTTTTCCAAGTTCTGTATATTAGAGCCTGTACACGTAACACCAAAGCCAAGTATGCCATATGTATGATGGAAGAAATAATTAATATTTTTGGAGTGCCAGTAAGGGTGATTTCAGATCGAGGAGGCGCTTTTACAAGCAAATCTGTTGAAATGTATCTTTTGAAATGTTTTGCATGAAATGTTCTGCACTGAACCTGGGAGCAAGCATGTGCTCAATGCAGTAGCAACTCCAAGGGCGAACGGGCGGTGTGAACGCCACAGCCGTACAATCTTGAGTTTTCTTGCTGTGGAGGTTAGTCGAAGACACCTGGGACAAGCAGCTTGTTCAAAAGGTTTTGGGTGCCACGCCTTCTGAGGTTCCATTTGGCCACAACTCGAGAGGGTTGACTGAAGCAGAATTTGTTTTGATTCCAAGCGTAAGGTGGCTAAACAGTACAAGTGGTGAGTTGGTCAGGTTTCCCAGCAACAGGGGAAAGTAAGAAACTCTTGCCAAAGTTCATAGGTCCCTACCGTGTGACAGCTTCGTTGACTAATGACCGATATGTTTTAAGTTTAAGGGAAGCCGTAGACAACCTATAGTGGTTGCAGTAGTTCGGCTAAAGCCCTGGATCATTTGTACCAGTAAGGTGAGTAAGGTGAGTCACGCAAGTCATATAAGCTAGTCACGGTCATGTATGTGTGTCATGTGTTACAGCATTCTATGCTCGCAACACACATGGAGAGGTGTTACAGCATTCTATATGCTCGCAAGACACGCTGCTCCATGTGTTACAGTATTCTATGCTCGCAATACACATGAAGAGGTGTTACAGCATTTTATATGCTCGCAAGACACGTTGTTCCATGTGTTACAGCATTATATGCTCGCAACACACATGATGCCATGTGTTACAGCATTCTATGCTCGCAACACACATGGAGAGGTGTTACAGCATTCTATATGCTCGCAAGACACGCTGCTCCATGTGTTACAGTATTCTATGCTCGCAATACACATGAAGAGGTGTTACAGCATTTGACATGCTCGCAAGACACGCTGTTCCATGTGTTACAGCATTATATGCTCGCAACACACATGATGCCATGTGTTACAGCATTCTATGCTCGCAACACACATGGAGAGGTGTTACAGCATTCTATATGCTCGCAAGACACGCTGCTCCATGTGTTACAGCATTCTATGCTCGCAATACACATGAAGAGGTGTTACAGCATTTTATATGCTCGCAAGACACGCTGTTCCATGTGTTACAGCATTCTATGCTCGCAATGCACATGATGAGGTCAATATCTGTTTGCTTAGCTTTTCAGGACAGCAAGAGAGATGTAGCAGCTGACCAATCAGCTGATCTGCTTGAGGACAAGCAGAACGTCAGGATGGTCGAATGTAAGCAATTCATGGCTGAGGCGGGGAGATGACGCCGTTGGCTGGTTGATTTCCTGGCGGACGGGGAATCACCTATACTTCCCGTCTGCGGCTGAACTCGTCGAGTTATTTTTAGGACTGTTGTGAAATATTGTGCAATACGAGTTTGGCTGTCGGCATTCTCTAGATGCGTAGAGGAGATGACTTGATTGACGGACGTTGTACCGTACAGATGTTATTTATTGGATTGATATTAAATTTGAATTTGCTTTCTTGAATGTTTTATTTGAAATATATTTTTATCAAATTGAGCCCTAACATCCGGTTACACCAGTTGACAATTTGTTAGGGCAAGGAAAAACTGTCCCGCTCGTTCGCAAACAAAACATACCCCGCTCCATCACTTATCTCACACCCCGTACACGTATTATAATCGCACTGCTTTTTTTTCGTTTTGATAAGTAGATACGATCGCGCCCTTCGACCTCCAACTTTAAACTATCACTTTCCGATACGATTGCGAGTCTCTATTAAAAGGCACGAAAAGGCACAAATGGAAATGTGAACGTATTTTAATGTAGACCGTATATGAAAGGAAAGGATCGTAAATATTATGAATATAAAATGATCCGCGGGGAAGTCCCTGCCTGCCTACGAGCGTTCACGTCGTTCAATGAGCCAGGCCAACTTTAAACTAACTCTTTCCGAATTCCGATACTATCGCGACGGTTTTACCCCTACGCTGGCCCCCCTCCACTGTGTTGAATGTTTCGTTCGATCTCGATTCATATTTGTTTATTTACGTGTTTGAATTTATTCCCATTTATTTCAAGGGTCGCCTTCCGCTTCCCATTACCCATTCCGGCGTTGGGTCGCCGTCTAACTCAATGGCCTTGACGCAACCTGCATATCCTCCGGCGATGTCAGTGACCTTAGTCACTACGGCTGCTACTAGTGTATTACCTATCTACTGCCAGATCCGTATTAGATATAATTTTCACACGTTTTCTTCTAGACGATAACTCCCTTATTATACATTACCGGCGGATAAGATTTTTACCACGAAGTTCCTAGTGAGTAGACCTATCACGTGGTATATATAGTATGTTGGAGTGCGAGTGGCCCCTGTTCTTAACAATCACCATTTTTTCTACTCCCAACCTTTAATATGCATATTAAATATGAATCACCAGTGCTTTAATGGGTCTCATTAAGATACAAATTTTCATTAAAGCACTGGTCAAGCTATCCAATGGCAGAGGAGCATTTGCAATTTGCCTTGTGATATAAGTTCTGTATTTCTGAAAAAAAATTCTGAACGTTTATTTAATTTAGAACATAAGTAACATTCAAAGGAAATTTATCAAGATTTTATGTTACCTTAATTAATTTGATAGGTAGGTATATAGTGTAAAAGATGGGAAGATAAAATATTATATCATTCGTAGCTCTCCGTGATAGTATTCAAAGCGGCAACGCTGCGACCCGCGCGTTGCGCAGGTAAACAATATCGTAATTAACGGCTGTCATGTTATAATTAGTATATTATGCAACGAGCTTATAATGAAGGCTATTAATACGCGAGTATGATGGTTAAGATACGAGCCGTAGGCGAGTGTCTTAACCATCATAAGAGCGTATTAATAGCCATTATCTGCGAGTTCCATACACTATTTTTTTCTACGACCCTTTTTTATTTCATAGAAAAGATTAAAAAATTATATATTTTAACAATGACCCATGTACAATTGCGGATCATTGAGTTTAAGATAGGTTGCTATTTGCTTACGCATATTAGGTACCAAATTCTCTCTTCGTTGCTAAGATTATTCTGCTGAGACATGTTTTAGTATCAAGTTTAAAGGGCACTACTCACTACTGCGTAATTTTTATTATGCGAAGTTCGAATTCCGAATTTTACGCTTCGATTTTGAGATTAATTAATAATTTTAATAACTGACAGCCATTAATTACGATATTGTATGACTGCGCAACGCGGGTCGCAGCGTTGCCGCTTTGAATACTATATCACGGAGCGCTACGAATGATATAATACTTTATCTTCCCATCTTTTACACGATATACCTACTTATCAAATTAATTAAAGTAACATAAAATCTTGATAAATTTTCTTTGAATGTTACTTATGTTCTAAATTAAATAAACGTTCAGAATTTTTTTTCAGAAATACAGAACTTATATCACAAGGCAATTTTTGTCGTGAGTATGACAACTCTGTGACTTCGGTTGGCTTGCCGACCCGATCGTGAGCGAAAAGGAACCGATTCGATTGCAAATGCTCCTCTGCCATTGGATAGCTTGACCAGTGCTTTAATGAAAATTTGTATCTTAACGAGACCCATTAAAGCACTGGTGATTCATATTTAATATGCATATTAAAAGTTGGGAGTAGAAAATTAGTATATTATGCAACGAGCTTATAATGAAGGCTATTAATACGCGAGTATGATGGTTAAGATACGAGCCGTAGGCGAGTGTGTGAATGAAAGTATAATTTTAAAAATGTTAATAAAAGTAATTTGATGTCGATATTAGCTTCAAAAACAAGCACAGAAATCTGCCCGTTAGCCTAATGAGCCTTTATAATATTAGCTGTTATTGCTGCATTAAGTCAGGTCTTTGGTCAGGGTAGTGTTTTTTTCCTTTAAATGTCCCTAAAATGAAAAACAAACTACCCTGACCAAAGACCTGACTTACTGCAGCAATAATAAGTGATAGGTGTTTTAAAATACGCGACGACGGAGAGCGAGCATCCTTGTTACACGACGATGGAGACTGGAGAGCGACAGAGCGAGTCTGTGGAGCGAGCTTCCTGTTCGAGCGCATATAAAATATGTTCGAATCAATGGTTCGAATATACGTATTAGGGCAATGTTGACACTTTGAGGACTTATTTCTCGACTACTCGCCGAGTCGCCGGCGCAAAAATTTACCTTGATACCTATACTCTTAGAGACACAATTAAAGCTATCCGATATAGTATCTATAAGCCATTTCGCCCTTGCTATACCTATGCCACTCATGTCAACAATCACCTTTTTTTTCGTCCATAAATGTTTCAATTATTTTTGACTTTAAATTTTGTTTTTGTAATTTAGAAATCCTCCACTAAACGTCGCCGCGCTCTATTACGCGTGCGCGGAATATATCATAATAATACCATCAGCTGGCAGTTTAGAACAACAAATGCATGCATAGTTGCCAGCTTTATTTACAATACCTATATTTAAATATAGGGTTCAATTGAGGGATCTATTATCAAAATAATGAACTTTTTAATCTTGATGATAATAATTACCTGATAATCAATAAATTATTATTAAAGTCATTATTATTATACATCCGCGTCTCCTACGACAGTTTCACTATGGCACCTATATAGGGGTGGAGAACATACCTATGAACACCAGGAAGGTATTAGTGTATTTTTAATTTGCTTTGCAAATGAAAGGGAAGGCAAGAAAGGGCCCAAAAAATCGGTTTTGAGAGTGCGGTCTTGAGATAGGCGCCGATTAAATACCGCGAGTCTCGGAAATAACCACTTGACGACAATGCCAAGCGCTTCAAAGCTTACGAAGAGACTGATGACCGGCACTATATCGGCTTTCACATATCGTGTCCAGACCACAGGGATTGATGCAATGATTTTTGGAATATAAATGCAAAATTCAAAATAAAAATCGTGCTACTGTTAATCTTGAAGATATTCCTTGACCTGAAAGTGAAGAAAAAAATAGAAATGCGACCATAGTGTCAAAGGGGCCTTAGTTGTGACCTTAATATTAGTTTTCAATGGCTGTTTTTAGCTTCTTACCCACCCAGCACCCCTATTTCGCTCCTCGGTCCCGAAAAAATTGATGGAACTTAGGAGACGGGGATGTATATTTACCATTATAAATGCATAATAAAAACACATTTCATATTATGTATTTCGATAATATACAGGGTGATCAGTAACTCGTGCACTCCTAACACAGGCCATACAGAGCCCACTAAAATTAAGGATATTCTGCAAAAAAAATTGAATCCATAACGGTTGGTTTTCCCAACCGTTATGTTACAGAGTTTCCCTCATCCGAGTTTAAAGGTAATTTTTCAATAACCGTGATACAAATTAATGAAAAATTCAGGTTACTATAATATCTGGAACGGATACCATATAATTCATCATTTTTTTTCCACAAAACCTCTTTACAGAGGAATTGAGAAAGTTGGAAATTGATACCATACCTAAATCTGAACGAAAATTGAAGTTTGGCAACCGCCTAAACTCAACTTAGAATATAAAATATTCAAATGCCTTCGTTGCTATAAGAAAAGAACTTACAACACTGCAGTAGAAGTTTACCGCAGCATGCTCTGAGTGCGCGAGTTACTGATCACCTGTATATATTGTCAAAAGTAATCCCAACAAAATAATGTGAATATATACCTATAAAAAGTTTCCGGTATTGGATACAATTAAAAAAAGGCTATGAGCGTCATCGGCTCATCGGTAAGTCAGGTCTTTGATCAGGGTAGATTTTTTTTCCTTCAAATGTCCCTACAATGGAAAAAAACGTACCCTGACCAAAGACCTGACTTACCGGTGACGCTAAAGTGCAAAATTACCTTCAAAAATACCATTTAAGCAACATTATAATAATACCTACATATGCTGCGTATTATTATGAATTGTTAAAATAATAATTCGTTGATTATCAGCAAGGTAATTATTATCATCAAGATAAAAAATTTCAATATTATTTGATAATAGATCCTGCAAATATAGGTATTGTAAATAAAGCTGGCAACTATGCATGAATTTGTTGTTCTAAACTGCCAGCTTGAGCCTTTTTGATTTATTAAAATTTTAAATAGGGGGCTAAAGTTCATAGGGAATACCGATGTTGCCAAATTGCACCGATTGCAAAATTGAGGGTACTTTAAACTGTGGCGGGAAAACTTGTCTAAATTCAGTGATTGTAAAAATATGTACTTACTTTTTGTTTTTGTGAATTTTTGCATGGTAATAGTTATTTATTGTATGTAAAAGTGTCTTGTTAGGCATATAAAACACATAAGAATTATTATTATTTAGACCCAAAACTGCAGGCGAGTGTCTATTGTTGAGTGTTTTATAAATAAGATACAAATTGCAATACAGAACTTTGTCCACAGCCGGTATAAACATTTTGTTTGAAATCTTATGATCATTGTTAACGTGATACCAGCTTATTGTTATTTGTTTGTTATTGATTATATTATTATTATTATTATTATATCTGATTTCTTCAGACATTTAAAAAATATAAAGTTTTACAGGGTGTTCTATTTAAAAACCCGAAGTTGATGTTACTTCCGGTTAAACAGGAAGTTGTGTTGATCGAACGTTTATCTCAACATATAGATGATGATAAACTACGCCACTTTGTTCCAAAAAGTTTTGTCATATCTTCAAAATTAACGGAGTTATCGCTTGGGGCGTTTTTTATAATTCACCCTGTATATCTTGTATGCCTCGACGGATTCAAGATGGCCGCAGAACTGCGCATCTTTTCTCTAATTTAACCGATCCTGTATCTCAGCGTTTACACGAGATAGCAATATAGAGAAGGCATATATGGTGCACCTGTATTTGCTGACAAATGTGTAAATTTTAACGAGAATTATTATACTAACGGGCATTGGCATGCCGGGTACAGCTATGCCTCAGGTTTGTATTTCAAAAAATCTATTTAATTTTATAAATTCATTCAAATTTACAGAGATCATCGTGTTTATGAAACAGTAAATCCAGTTGTTGATATATTATTGAAACAAAATATGCAGCTAAAATCCATTTCTATTGAAACAAATTAATTTTACAATATAAAATAATTATTACATCTTATCTCGCTTTCATTACTGAAAGACATCATTACTGATCGACTTATAATTAATCAAAGAACCGCTCTTTTTGACAAGTCTGACAAATTAAACATCTATAGACCATCAACAAAAGTCACCAGGAGTCCAAATATTTGTTCCTTCAAATGTCAAGTAAATAAAATGAGACAAAAAGAAGTGCAAAATAGCGACTCGATTAAAAAAATAAAATGTCAAAACGTTTGAGTTTTTTTGCTAAATCCAAATATCCAAGCGGTGTCCTCTTTGAAGAAAAAACACTTTAACCTAATTTAAATGAAAAATTAGAAAAATAAAAAAATAACATGTCAAGTTCACTCCGCCTCTTTTTCTTTATCCTTCTTCTTCTTCTTCTTCTCTTTCTTCAATTCGACGTTTTCCTCTTCTACCACACTCTCCACCACCTGCTCCTGGGCCTCCTCTGCCTCCAACTTTCTCTTCTTTTTCTTCTTCTTCTCTTTCGGTGTACTCTCTGAAACCTCCATCGACGCTTCCGCGGAATCGTCCGGACTCAATTTCCGTTTCTGCGTCGTCTCTTCCGCCGCGTTATCCTCCTCCGCACCCTTTTGCGGCTCCGAAGCCGAATAATCCACGTAAGCGTTCACCCATTCTCTTGGAGTCTTCTCGTTTGGCTTCCCGTACTTATCCAGCTCCCCCTTCGCTATTAGCATCTTCTTTTTACTGGCGCGTGGTCCCAAGCCCCATTTCCTTGGGTAGGTGTCTCGTTCCATTATCACTCGCTTTATTTTAGCCACTATCCCGTGATCACAACTCGCAATAGTTGCTGTTGTCATCAGCGCAATCGCTAGAGCGATCGCCTCACCTGAAAAATATTATCTTTTAACAGAGCTCTGATTATTCATCCTGTTTGCTCACCTTTCGTTGTGATTATGACGATCTCCTCGTTCAATTCGATATTATCGTCGTACCGCAAAATCCCCGGCAAAAGGATCTTGGCCCCATAACAAACGGCGTTCACAGAACTGTCCTTCATTATAATCCTCTTGTGTTTGACCATCAACCCCTCCAGAGGTCGTACTACTCTTCTCAGGTACGTCTCGTCCTGTTATAAAGAGCATTTCTGTTATAAAGATACATTTGTAATTTACAGGTAGCACGGTTTTACCTTATAGTGTTCCAGGAGCCATTGCGCATCGAGAACGTCGTGCATGGTGACTAAATTGTCTTCCTCGGAGAGAATACCTGAGCGTGTTCGTCGAAGCTCCAGCATGTGACCTCCGACCGAATGTTCCTCACCCATCGACCGTCCTTTGGAGCCACTGCCCATACATAGCAAGCCCAAATGTACACACATCGTTCTGATATATGATCCTGCCTCGTAAGACCCCCAGAAGACTCCTGAAAAATTAGCCTGTTTGTAATTATTTCTGTAAATGCAGTAAGAGAGAAAAAAAAGAAAAGAACTGTCAACCATCTTTTAAAATTATTCGAAGTCAATGGGTGGTATGTATATTGTTTGCCTACATTCTGGCCTATTGGAATCTAGAATGAGATCTTAGAGAAATTTTCGGAAGCTATTAGAGGAAGATCAGTTGGAGAATAAGGGACAGAAGTGAACAGTAAAGTGTAGTGGTAGTGCTGAATGATATGGAAGTAAGATCAGGAGGAAAGACTAGTAAGTGCATGTGAATGTAATCAGAGACAGTTAGTTTAGTTGAAGAAGTGAATTGTGCAAGCAGCAAAAGAGAAGAGTTGTGTTTAGCTTAGCAGTGTGAGTGAAGAATTTGTTGTCAAGTATAATGTACAGATTGAAGGACTTGTGACAGTATTAGTGGTTTAAAAAGAACAAGTGGAATTTAATGTGGAGGTTATTGTAAATTACGTGAGCTTAGTAACAATATTACTGCATTGATTGTCTTAGAAAATTCCATGAGAATGATTTTCATAGATGGATTTTTTAAGTTTAAATTGAGAATTGACAAGTTTATGGAGTTATAAATGGATGGAGGGATCCCTCACTTGAGTAGATTTTGTGAAAATAATTTGAAAAATTGCTAAAAAAAATATTCCCCTTGGCAGCACTCCTACAACAACGATATTACCTCTTAAAGTTGAGGGGTAATAATGTAGATACACATGAAAGTCGGACTGCACTACAATTTTTACACTGTTACACTTAGGGCCGGTTGTTGAAACGTTAATTAAAAATTTTGAGATATACTGATTTTAAATTGCAAATTTTGAAAACACGGCGAATATAATTAATGATCTTGTATTTTTAATCAATAATTAACTCTTCTTAAAGGGAGCAGAATCCATTTTCAGCAATATCAGACCAATGGTTCGATAATACAGGACATTTTAAAATCAGTAATTATCTGAAAATTTTTAATTAACGTTTGAACAACCGGCCCTTAATTATTTTCATCAGAGTTTCACAATTTGTAGTTAATTTTTTTGTAAAAATGATTTTTAGTTTCTAAGGAAACCATGGAGAGAATAAGGGTGCTGTTTCAACCAATTTCCATAGACTTTTAGTAGCGCCATGATACTCTTACAGACCCATACTACCTCGTGTATACAGGGTGGTCCTTCAATTATGTCCACCCCCAAAATAGAGGTTAATTTTAAAGATAAAGAATTGAAACTTTGAGGATTTGTGTAATTAATATAGGACCATATAATGGCATAATCAGATTAATTATTATTTTTTTTTTTTAGTTGAGCCATCAGCGATAAAAAACTGTAATTTGGTGTTAATGTGACCAAAATAAATTCGATTTTTCTTTAATACACCGATAGAAATCGATTAATAAACTCAAAATCGATGAAAATAAATATCAAAAACCCAATTACAAGCCTTTAATTAAATAAAATACTTAAAATATGGAAATGACAGGTAAAATGATTGATATATGGTAGAGTAATAAAACTGACAAATCTAATGAGGGTAGGTATCTACCATAAAAAATAATCTTCAAAGCAGTCAGAAGAATGTGTATACCAGCCCTTCAAAATCCTGATAGTTTTATTGCTTCCATAAATCAATCATTCTAGCTGTCATTTCCATATTTTAAGTATTTTATTTAATTAAAGGCTTGCAATTAGTTTTTTGATATTTCTTTTAAGCGATTTTGATTTTCTTAATTGATTTCTATCGATGTACTAAAGAAAAATCGAATTTATTTTGGTCATATTAACACCAAATTAGTTTTTTATCGCTGATGACTCAACTAAAAAAAAAATAATTAAACTGATTATGCCATTATAATAATAGTCCTATATTAATTACACAAATCCTAAAAGTTTGAATTTTTTATCTTTAAAATTAGCCTCTATTTCCGGGGTAGACATAAGTGATGGACCATCCTGTACATTAGAGAAAGAGGTGACAATGTTGAGCATTTATTATGAACTACCGAAGATACGAGTGGAAAAAGTGTTAAGTATGTATCATTTTAAAAATATGGCGCTTCTAAGTGAAAGATGGCGTTATGTTACTAATCTGTCATATCGCAATCTTTCATCCTTTAGTAAACAAAATTCTGGGAGATATTACGTAAATAACGTGATATAAGGTGTTTTGATATAATATTACTGCTCGACAAGAATATCTTGGCGGTTGTTAAAGGAGAGAGAGGTCCTAGAACGAAACAGAAAATCACCCCACCACCTTATCTATTTTAGTACATTCTATGTAATAAATTTTGATTTTTGAACAATATGTTTTGACACTGATATTTGACGTTTATATTTTATTATGTTTGTGACAGTTAATTATTACAAACGTAGTGCAAGCTTTTGAAATGGCAAATTTTAACAGCCAAGTTGCTAATAAAACCCTTTTCGGTCAAAGCCGTGAAATTATTAATAACGTTTATAAATATTTTCTTGGTGAATCTATAAAAATAGCGGTCCTATTTTACCAATTAATCAAGTGCAAAAACGGGTTGCTGCTGCGACAGGCATTGAACTATCCTTTGAACAGTCCGTTCAAAGGATAGTGGTGGAAACAAGCAGAATCATCGATGGCCAAACGGATAAATTTACTTTTTCTGGTAAAAAAGACCTAAATTAGCAACAAAAACCAACTTGGATGACTTTGATCAATGTTTACTGCGTCGAATTATACACAATTTTCATACAGCCGAAAAAATTACTCCAACATTCGAGAGGATCACTGCAAAATTTACAGAAGATAACGAGTACAATGGATCAAGGGAAAGTGTCAGAAAGGTTATCCATAAACTGGGCTTTCGGTGGAGAAAAACAAGATCTAATAGAAAAACTTTGATGGAAAAGCAAGAAGTGCGATACTTGCATCTTCAGTTTCTTAGAGGGATGAGAAATTATAGAGCCGAAGGTAGAAATAAAGTGTACATGGATGAAACGTATATCCATTCTTCTCATGCTCGTCATATTATTTACATAATTATTTGTTTGCGAATAATTATTGTTAATTTATATTTATAGAGAATAGCACATTTATTATGTACCTATAATTATTTGTATTGGCCCTGAAAGTGTCGCAGAGTCTTTAATAAATTTTACATCCATGGTCTGCTTTTTAAATGGCTTACACCAAGAAAAATTCCTACTGCGTATTCTTGTAACAATATTCGATGAAGTTTGATAAAAAACAGTCAATGTTATAACTAAAACTCCCGTGTTTATTTTAGATTTTCATTTTTTGATATTAATTGAACGCAGCCAAATTAGCTTCTATACACCGTTCACATATTAAAAAAGAACTAGGTGGCCATGAACTTTTGTTTTTAGGTTTGCAAAAATGAAAACTCCCTAGATCTCGATTGACAATATCAGCTGATCGAGATATTAAAGGTTAAGTATACACTGACATTTGTCAAATCACTCAAAGTGTCTCAGCTGATTAACAGCCATGTTGTCTAATTGAAGTTTTAGTACTGTGATATCTATCTAGGATGATTTTTTACTCTGATCAATTTTTCTCAAACTGACAAATAAAATTATTAAATTTTTGACATTTTAAATTTCGAAAGAGCAAAATTACGAAAATACCATCTTTAGATGAATAAATACGCATTTCAATCATAGTAAGCATTTCAATGATGAAGATCCAGAAAGTCCAAACTTGAGCAAACATTTAAGTCATTCTGAAGGTGAAATATATTTGGAATGTAAGTATTGAGTATCTGTATCTGCTAAATTGCTGGTAATTACTGTCTCTTATAGTAGTCAGACCGTGGCATTAGCATCAAGTATTATTAGACAGGACAAATTTGATATAACACCCTTGGGCAGCCCACATAAAAAAGGCACTGATTATGAAATTTTTGTGTTTCCGGAAGATTTGCAATAATCTATTTCCAATACAACCCAATCGAAATGACATGGGGGTATTGTAAACTTCACTATACAAGCACGTAAATTAGCAGCTGCTTCCCTCTAAGGATAAAGTAAAGAATGTATGTCTTGAAGAGCTTTCAAAATGTAAGTACACCTGACATGTGACAAAATTAATATAATCATTATTGTGGAAAACTTATTTCGGAGGACTGGACGAAACAAATGGACATGGTGAAAATCTTATTAAAATCAGAGCGCTGAAGATGATTCTGATTCTAAGCAGGATGCAGTAGCGGTTATTGATAATGGGGGATAATTTTGGGCCAGAAGCGAAAACTGAAAAGTATCTTGTGTAAAACATTCTCAAGTCCAGAATTTTTGGCTGGTTTCTGACATGTTGTGATACCTTCTTTAATAGAGTAGACTTATGTAGGATTTACAATAAACTTAGAATAACTTTAAGATGTTTACTTTATTCATAAAACAATAATTAATAATCATAACCGACACGGTTACTTCCGCAGACATTGTTCTTCTTCTTGACCTACTTACTTCTGCCTACAGTATTATTTGACATGACAGTTCTAACATAACATGATATGACAGTTCGAATAATTAGAGTCCCTAAACATTGACATAATAGAAAAAACTGAACAATTGCTAGAACTCACATAATACAACACCCCCCCTCAATTTGAAGTTTTTACAATCGTACCACTACAAACACACATGCAGCTTCTCAACTTTTCAAATTGTGGTCCTGGTAATGCTTTCGTTAAACAGTCAGCAACCTGTTCTGTTGTCGGAATATATTCCACAGAAATTTCCTTCCTTTGAACTAAATCTCTAATAAAGTTATACTTCACATCTATGTGCTTCAGTCGCTGGTGCTCAAACCTATGTACCAGGTGGATGCATGATTGATTGTCTTCGTAAACTGTCACTTCTCCAGCTTCAACTTGAAAATCTTTTAGAATATTCTTCAACCAAAGGCATTCTGTTCCAGCAAGTGCCAATGCCACATACTCTGCTTCTGTAGATGAAAGAGCAACTGACATTTGCTTCTTTGTTGCCCAACTCACCGTTGAACCAAACATTTTGAAGATATAACCAGTCGTGGATTTTCTAGTGGACACATCACCAGCCCAATCAGAGTCTACATAACCAGCCAACGCATTCTCTTGGGAAACCTTATACAGCAATCCAAAATCTGATGTTCCTTGTAGGT
Organism: Malachius bipustulatus; assembly: GCA_910589415.1. NCBI lineage: Eukaryota > Metazoa > Arthropoda > Insecta > Coleoptera > Melyridae > Malachius > Malachius bipustulatus. The sequence continues at coordinate 5,595,381 of OU342638.1, read as the reverse complement.
AACGAAGAATTCTCTTTAATCCCTTCCAGTGAGATTCATTTTGAGCATTTTGGAATCGACTATAAAAATTTACAGCGACAGAGATGTCTGGTCTAGTATTGAGCATGAGGTAGCTCAAACAACCAACAAGCTCCCTATAAGGTTTCTCAACTGTGACTGCTTCTTCTGCTTCTATTTGATCAACTTTATTTTCCATCGGTGTTCGTACAGGCTTACACCCTTCCATATTAAAACGTTTAATTAGATTTTCTATATAAATTTTCTGACTGAGAAACATTCCTTCTGGTCTTTCTTCAATTTTTATGGATAGGAAATTTCTCAACTTTCCCAGATTGGTCATTTCAAATTCTTCGCTCAACATTCTTCTAATACAATTTACTTCTTCTTCATTATTTCCGGCGAGAATGATGTCATCAACATACAGTAATAGGAAAATTTCACTTTCTTGATCTACTTTAATGTACAAACACTTATCATATTCTGATCTTCTGAATCCCATCTTCGTCACATATTTATTAAATCGATCATTCCATGCACGAGGTGCCTGTTTCAAGCCATACAATGATTTATTCAAACGGCATACCAAACTAGCATCTTTAACCTTGAATCCTTCAGGCTGAAGCATGTATATTACTTCATCGATTGTGCCATGTAGAAAAGCATTTTTCACGTCAAGTTGAACAGCATACAATTTCTTCTTGTTAATAATGGCTAGAAGTATTCTTATTGTCGTCAGCCTAGCTACTGGAGCATAGGTTTCTGTGTAATCAAAATCTTTCCTTTGTGAACAACCTTTTACAACTAGTCTTGCCTTGTATCTGTCTAATTTTCCTTCTTCATTTCTTTTTATTTTGAACACCCACTTGTTCTGTATTGCTTTCCTACCTGGAGGAAGTTCGGTTAGATCCCATGTTTTATTTCTTTCAAGGGAGTTAATTTCTTCATTCATTGCTTCATACCAATTTTCTTTATCTTCTCTCTTATCAACATCTGCAACTGTTTGTGGAAGATCTTCAACATACTGTTCTGCATTTAGAGCAAAAATTACATAGTCATCAAGATATCTTGGCATAGTTCTCTTTCTTTCACTTCGTCTAGTAGTTTCAATTAATTCTTCATCTTCAAAATCTTGATTAATCTGATCATTTTCATTTTCTTCTGCGGTTATATTATTTTCTTCACTTTTTAACTCTTCTTCATGATCATTTTCATTTCTCAATAATTCATATTCATATTCATACTCTTCATAGTTTTCTATATTCTTGGATTCATCAAAAATAACATCACTACCAAAAATTAGTTTGTTTTCTCTTGGATTCCACAACCTGTAACCGTTTGGGCAATAACCTATGAAGATACATTTCAGCGTTCTTGAATCAAATTTCCTTGGATTTATTTCTTTTGGTAAATGCAAATATGCCAGACTACCAAAAACTTTCAACTTTTTCAAATTAGGTTTTTCTCCAAACCACAACTCTGCTGGAGTTTTTCCTTCTAATACTCTCGTTGGACTTCTGTTTATTAAGTACACAGCTGCAAGAACTGCTTCTGACCACATGTCTTTTCCTAATTTTGACTGTAACAACATACAACGAGCCTTCTCTATTATCGTTCTATTCATTCTCTCAGCAAGACCATTTTGCTGTGGTGTATACCTAATTGTACACTCAATTTGAATCCCTTTCTTCTGAAAGTAATCTCTCGTTTCATTACTTAAATATTCACGCCCATTATCACAACGAAAACGACTGATTCTTCTATTGAAGTGAGCTGTTGCCCATGCTTCATACATTTTGAAATACTTCAACACTTCCGTTTTACTCTCCAGTAAATAGACAACTGAAAAATGTGTGAAGTCATCTATAAATTCCAAGACATATCTTGCTCCATCATAAGACTCGGGCTTCACTGGACCAAACAAATCACTATGTATCAACTGAAGAGGGAATTTTGTCTTCACGTGTTCATTATTATGGGGTAGACAAGTTTGTTTACCTTCTATACATGTAGAACAAACATTATCTAATTCTTTTACATCATAGTTTATTCCATCAGCCATTTTCATCAGCTGTCTTATATTTCCAGTACTCATATGGCCAAGGCGCTTGTGCCATAACTTTGCTTCACTTTCTTTCATACTATAGGCCAGATGAGAGTTTCCCACTACTTCCAATTCATATAGTTTATCAAATCTGCTTGCTATAGCCAAAACTTTCTTCCCTTTCATTATCTGTCCTTTACCGCCTTCAAAAACTATTTTTAAGCCATTCATTTCTAGTTTTCGAACTGATAACAAGTTTACTTCAAGGCCAGGGACAAACAACACATCTTTAATTAATATGGGAATTTCTTGATTGTTAACAAACATCTTAACTTTAATATTTCCAATTTTCTCTGCTTCTAAAAACTGTCCAGACTTTGCACTTTTGATTTTTATCTTAGTTTTTAACACTTCAACATCTTCCATATACTCATCAGTTTTTGTTAAATGTTCTGATGCTCCAGAGTCCAAAAACCACCTCTCATTCTCATTTATTGAGTTTCCTGCCGTTGCTGGAAAACAATAATGTTCTTCCTTTGACGTGGTTACCTTCGCTTCTGCATTATTATTTTTATTATAATAATAATTTCTTCTCGGCAATTTTCTACATTCCGATTTCTTATGACCCAGAATTCCACAATTATGGCATTTAAATTTGAAAGTTTTCGACTCTTCATTTCTAGGTACATACTTATTGTTGGAGGGACCTGGTGTCACAAATGCAATGTTTGGTCTATACTCTGCTTTATTCCCTTTTTGCTTTGCATTATTTCTCTTTGATTCTTCTTCTAAAAGACGATTCTTCACAAATGACAACGTCAAATTCTCTGCAGACAAAGTCTCAAGTGCTGTAACTACATTGTCATACTCAGTCGGCATTGTTAACAACAAATGACATACAACATCTGTCTCTTCTAATGTAGCACTTGTAGATCGCAAGTCTCGTATCAGCTTATCAAATTTCAGAAAATGCGTTTCCATTGACTGATTATTGGCGTTGTATTTCATCAACAAAAGAGTCTTTCGTAACAGCAACTGTGTAGCTACGCCCTTCCATTCAAATGTATCGTGTAACACTGTCCACATATCATATGCTGACTCAGCATCTTTCACATATTCCAAATGACTGTCTGCAATTCTTTGAACAATTTGCAACCTACACTTCCTGTCTTTCTTCCTCCATTTCTCTAGTTCTATTTCCTTTTCCGTTTTGACTTCCACGGTATCAGTAGAAATGAAAATTATTTTAGAGGTATATACTTCCTCAATCAATTCCGTAAGTTCCAATTCCTCTAGCAGGATCTCCATACGAAATTTCCAATTACTAAAATTCGTTCCATCAAGTAACGGAATTTGTATTCTTTCCGGAGCAGCTGCCATTTTGTAACAACGTTATATTCAACGTCTTTTGAGACTACTGTAAGTTTCCAGTTATTATTACACCAACTGTACAGCGAGTAAGACTGGGCCACATAACCTGTTGTGATACCTTCTTTAATAGAGTAGACTTATGTAGGATTTACAATAAACTTAGAATAACTTTAAGATGTTTACTTTATTCATAAAACAATAATTAATAATCATAACCGACACGGTTACTTCCGCAGACATTGTTCTTCTTCTTGACCTACTTACTTCTGCCTACAGTATTATTTGACATGACAGTTCTAACATAACATGATATGACAGTTCGAATAATTAGAGTCCCTAAACATTGACATAATAGAAAAAACTGAACAATTGCTAGAACTCACATAATACAACATGACACACTACTACGATACCGAATAACCGACGAATTGACGAAAAATATTTTTCATTTACGTACCTATCTATATTTTAATATTTTAATAAAAATAAACGTACCGATATATTTTAATTACCTGCTATGTATTTATTAAAAGTAAATTAATATAATTGATTCAAGTTTTTCATTTTATATTCAAAAAGTACATTTTTGTGTATTTTCCTAACTTGGCAAAATTACATGATAACCTGCTTTTTCTCAAACTCTTATGAAAAGCTTAAGATTTTAAGATCTTAGATCCAGCGACATTGCGTTCTAGTTAAAGATTGCAATATGTGACTAAATGATTCAAAATAAAAAGCCCCCAAAGATGCAAATATAAATATAATAAGAATACCAAAAATATCAAAAATCCATCTGGCAACTATGTCCTGTTCCTTGCCATAAAACTTCAACCTCATAAAAAAGAGACATAACCAAACTCCAGCCAATGATTGACAGCGGTTATACCCAGTGATTTCTATCACCCTACACCATAACCCAATTCTTTTATAATAAGTGAACGGTGTATAGCTCATAATAAAATGTATAAATGTCAAGTATCAATTTCCATACATTTTACAAAATTTATTACATAGAATGTACTAAAACAGATAAGGTGGTGGGGTGATTTTCTGTCTCGTTCTAGGACCTCTCTCTCCTTTAACAACCGCCAAGATATTCTTGTCAAGCTGTATGTAGGTACATTGATATAATGTACAATTCTAGTGGACTTAGGTGTCAAGTGCACATGGATCCTTCATCCAGTTCAATACAAGTTAAACCTCCTGCAGCTAGTTATGTTTTTGTGGCAGACATTGTGCTTTAAAAACTGTAATTATTCGTCAAATAAAAAGTTCACATATCAATTCACTAAACACTGGATTTTCTCAAAACTGACAATTTGTAACATAACATCTTTGTCCACTCACTTTCGAGCTGCCGCTTTGTTTCCTGCTTAATTTATTGTAAAATAGCAGCAACCTTCTTCAAATTCACTTACAATTTAGTAATTTTTTTTGGGTACATCACTCATTAAAAGGAAATTTATCCAGATAACGGTTCACTCTTATCAATATAAATTAACGTTAAAAGTTTGTAAGATACCAATTTTTGTTTTTATTTTTTCTCTCAAGTGAACGACTGGATTGTTTAACCCCAGAGTCTGCGTAAGTGCTACCAAAAATTAGAAAACAGTAAAAAGTTCGAAATATAAAATTAAACAAAAATTCATCAAAATTAGTCGAGTCTTACAGCCCCCAATTTTAAGAGGTTGGGGTACATCTCTCGAATCTTTGCAGGGATGCCTCAGGAGTAAAATAGCTTTTTTTCAAATTATTTTAACGAAATGTAACCAAATGCGGGAGATTGCCCGCATATTATTATGGAACAGCAGATTGACCATAGGGAATTAACATCATAAAGGATGTTTTTTTAAGTTTCCTGATCGCCAATTTAACTTACAAGAATGGTAATGGTATAAAATAGAACAAAAAATCATTCTGAATCGATTAATGTCTAAAAAGATTCAAAAATATTATTTTTGATAAAATGTTAAATAGTGTTATGAAAAATTGGGTTCAGCTAAATAAGCTAATGATTTCAGGTTTTTTTTTTTTTTTAAAAAAAAGAGGGAGCATCGGTCTTAACTGTGTAGGTAAGACATAGTCGCTCCACTCTGGTAATTTGGCTTTGAGACGAACTCTTTAGCCACACACAATTTAAATGATATATTTTTGCCTTTTAAACGTTCGATCGCTTGTTTTACTTTTCACAGACATTCGAAAATGAATCTGAAAAGTAAAGCGGGCCGAGGTGAGTTTCGAACCCGCGATCTATGGCTTCGTGAGCCAGCGGAGACCACTAGGCCACGCAAGTCACTAATTTCAGGTTTGAATTGAATTTAGATGTTGTGACAATTAAATTTATAACTAGTAACAAATAAAAATTATTAATAAATTATTAAGAATGTCAAAAATAAATTATTTTGATTGTTTAAAAAAAAGAAAAAAATGAAGGGGAAAATGTTGATAGCAACAAGAATGAAAATTAATTAGATAAAAATTTTTAAGAGTATCTGTCAAGAAAAAGTACAAAGGACGAAAGAAATTATTTGGCAAGACCAAAAGGAAGCAGGAAAATAGAGGAGAAAAGAGATGTTATAAAACCAAGGAACTAGAAGCGGAAAAGCAGATGATAGGATTTTTTTGCAAAATTGATTTAACCATTTTCTTAATATTAATATTCCTATTTTATTGTTAATATTTTCTTAATATTGTCTTTAACTAATTTTTCCCTATTGATTTATGAGGTGATATTAGAAATTCGAGCTTTTGAAATTATTGTCATGAAAACAACAACCTGTTGAGTTGAGTTACTCCATGTATGTTCAGGTATTATCAAAATAATACAAGCTAACTTAACTAGATCGGATGTTCTGATCCGAAAATGATATTTAATGAAGGAAAGTTTGTTTACATCCAGTTAAATTGGTGGATGCTGACTTGCGACAGTGCTGACATGACAGGAATGACATTGTCACATTTAATAGAGATGTTCCGAATATATAAAAATTCAATATTTCTTAGGTAAACACACTACTTACTAACTACAAAAATTTATAAAAATCAATCAATTTTTTACAGGTAAATAATAAAACATCATATCAAAATGGTAAGTTTAGAGATTGTCAGTTGGTTTCACGAATACCTATGATTCTTTCTGTATAATATGTAATTTTGCCGTAGTCTGGGAACTCCAGACAGAAGACAGATACAGGGTGAATTATAAAAAACGCCCCAAGCGATAACTCCGTTAGTTTTGAAGATATGACAAAACTTTTTGAAACAAAAAGTGGCGTAGTTTATCATCCTCTATATGTTGGGATAAACGCTCAATCAACACAACTTCCTGTTTAACCGGAAGTAACAACAACTTCGGGTTTTTAAATGGAACACCCTGTATATTTTATTATTTTTGGATTCTTTGTTTAATTGTTCTTCAAAAAGCTTTAAATACCATAATATGCCTAAAAGCTATAGCTAGTGAGATATTGAATAAAGCAGGCTGTGGGAAGAATAGAAGATTTTTATTCATTTTATCTAATGAAATCAAGCGAGTAGCCTAAATTTATTAGAGATATTGTTCAATCAATCCTCCATTCTCTTGGACACAATAATAATAGTTTTATCTTCTAGCCATTTCACCGGTGACATTCGATACAATGTTATTTGGTGGTATTTGAAGACAAGCGTTGATTATTCGCTGCCTTAAAATTTACTCGTTCTCTGGACGTGTGAAATACACAAGATCTTGTAGATAACCTCTCGTAGCCAATAATCGAGGGGCATTAGGTCAAATGATCCTGTCTCCAAATACCACCAAACATTACATTGAATGTCACCGGTGGAATAGTTAGACGGTATCAATAATTATTATTGTGTCCAAGATAATGGTGAACTGTTTCAGCAATATCTCTAATAAATTTAGGCTACTCGCTTGATTTCATTAGATAAAATGAATAAAAATCTTCTATTCTTCCCACAGCCTGCTTTATTCAATATCTCACTAGCTATAGCTTTTAGGAGGCATATGGTATTTGAAGCTTTTTGAAGAACAATTAAACAAAGAATCAAAAAATAATAAAATATACAGGCTGTTATATTTAAGAACTTAAATTGATGTTACTGCCGGTTAAACAGGAAGTTGTGTTGATTGAGCGTTTATCCCAAAATATATATGATGATAAACTGCGCCACTTTGTTTCAAAAAGTTTTGTCATATCTTCAAAAATAAAGGAGTTATCGCTTGGGACGTTTTTTATAATTCGCCCTGTATATTCTATAAACTCAAAACACAAACTCATAAATAAAAGCATAATCTAACAACACAACTCATCCTCTTGACATTGTAATCTCAACCTTTAAAAATATAGCTATAACCTAAATGTTGATAGCAATATGTATATACAGGGTGTCCGGAAATTAGGCGCAAAGAATTAAGGGGGTGATTCTACTTGATAAAATATTGCCAAAAGTATCTATAATTTTTTTTCGAAAACTCACAAATAAGAAAGTTATGAGCCTTCAAAGTTGATTTTTTTAAATCAATATTTTTTTTATAATTTTTTTTCTAGTGTACGGATTTTTTTTTAATTTCACACACTTGCCACTGATGTTGCTTTGTACCCTTGGTCCAAATTAGACTTGAATCCCTCTAAATCAAGAGGCCTTATGTGCCCTTGACCTTCAAAAAATTGCATTCTGCTCACGAGATCCGTGATCTAAACTGTGCTGTGTGTTGGTAGATACATTGTACTGAAGAGTCCCAAACAGGACGAAACACGTGTCTACAATTTCCGCCTCTGCTCACAGCACAACATTAATGGATGGCATGTTGTCTGACAACATGTCATTCATCTTTTGTCTAGCAACGCCTAGTAGGGGTTTTACCTACTTCATGCACACCGGGAGGCACTGCACTCATTTTTGGCATGCATTATAGCTGTCTGGGGTGTATCCTATGGCGCAAGCCGAACCCACCGTGCCTTTTATTTTATTTTTATTTCATTGCATTCTGCTCACGGGATCCGTGATCTAAACTGTGCTGTGTGTTGGTAGATACATTGTACTGAAGAGTCCCAAACAGGACGAAACACGTGTCTACAATTTCCGCCTCTGCTCACAGCACAACATAAATGGATGGCATGTTGTCTGACAACATGTCATTCATCTTTTGTCTAGCAACGCCTAGTAGGGGCTTTACCTACTTCATGCACACCGGGAGGCACTGCACTCATTTTTTGGCATGCATTATAGCTGTCTGGGGTGTATCTTTTGGCGCAAGCCGAACCCACCGTGCCTTTTATTTTATTTTTATTTCATTGCATTGTGCTCACGGGATCCGTGATCTAAACTGTGCTGTGTGTTGGTAGATACATTGTACTGAAGAGTCCCAAACAGGACGAAACACGTGTCTACAATTTCCGCCTCTGCTCACAGCACAACATTAATGGATGGCATGTTGTCTGACAACATGTCATTCATCTTTTGTCTAGCAACGCCTAGTAGGGGCTTTACCTACTTCATGCACACCGGGAGGCACTGCACTCATTTTTGCCATGCATTATAGCTGTCTGGGGTGTATCCTATGGCGCAAGCCGAACCCACCGTGCCTTTTATTTTATTTTTATTTTTATTTCACTTCAAAAAAGGCCTGTAACTTTTTTCGTAATATTTTTTTCTGAGTTTTGAAGACTCACAATTGAAGAACATGAAGAAACATTCGGAAAAGGTCCTCTTTGTCTATCACAATAAAATGACCTGTTTCCGAGTAAAACTGTTTTATTAAAAATTTACTTGCACTAAAATTGATCACCATAAATTATGATCATTCTGTAACAATACCAAAGCATGCTTTGGAAACAGCTGCAGGGTTGCCTAGGAAACAAGACGTTTGCTTTGGATTTCATTTTGACAGCAATTTTTTTTTTATTAAAATTATTTTATTATTTTATTAAAAAAAAATTATTAAATTTTTTTTAAATTTTATCATTTCCAAGTCTATTTATATACGAATGTCTCTGTTTTGTACATAACTAGGCAACCCTGCAGCTGTTTCCAAAGCATGCTTTGGTATTGTTGCAGAATGACAATAATTTATGGTAGGGATGTGCCGAACCACGATTTGGCCGAACCACCGAAGCTTCGGCCGAAATTATGCCGAATCGTCGAATGTTCGGCAAAAAGTTCGGCTTAAAGTTCGGCAGGATAAAATAAGTCTGAATCGCGGAAAAACTGCCGATTGATCTGAAAATTTGTACAGGTTTTCAATAAATCGTCATTACAAAACGTGAAATGTCAAAAACTCCCATCAATCCAATCAATCTTTGCTTGTTATTCCTGAAAAAAGTAATTAATTCGGATAAAACGTAAAAAAATTAGGTTAGGGAATATGGTTGGCTTAGGTCAGGTACTCACTATATCAAAAAAAAATAGCCTCTAAACATTTCCCAATTCCTATAAATAAATATGTACACTTTTAAGTTTTAAATCTAAAGAAAATTAATTGCGTCAATAATAATAATAATTATTAGGTATTTATCACTGAAAGACCTAAAGAACTCGTGAAATCCAGACCTAAGTAAATTGAGTTAGGTATTATAATACCTAAGTACCTACTTCCTATTCCTGTACATTGTTTTTTTTTTTTTTTTTTGTCTAATTTGACCCTGATCTCAGTTGCAAAACCGGTTTCCCTCTTGCCACACTCCACTCCTGGAATTCTAAATATTCCACTGGACTGGAATTCATGCAATTAGGTATACTCCTTAAAACTGGTAATAAAAAAATTCTGATTCTTTATCAAGTGTTGCCTAATTTAATATTTCATTATTTGTTTGTTCATATTTTTTATTGTAGTAATAATTTACTACTACTTATTAGATTGAGTTCATTTACTTTCAATGTAGAATGTAGGTACATATAAAAAAACAAAAATAAAAAAGGCATGCCAATAAACAACACTTCAGGGAAAAGATCTCAAAGACCCTAAGTCAGGCCTTCATTATTTATTAATCATTACATATTTATAGTCTTTTATACTTCAACTCATGCTATCCCAGCTTCAGATTTCTGTATAACCTTGTCTAGTCATAAATATTATGTTGAGTGGTTATGGCTTTTGAGACAATAATTACAACCAAGGGAGAGGAATGAGAGGAATATTACGGATGTTTAGGTTCAGAATTAGGTCAATGCCACAGGGTCTCAACTGTTTCTGAATTCACAAAGCCAAGTAACATTTATGAAATGAAAAATATGAAACTATTCAGAAATACCTACCTATACCTAGTTTTTTATTGAAGTTACAACAATCCTCACTAGACGAGCTGTATTTCTAACTGCTGTCGATTTTTTTTACAAACTAGACTTGTATTGGGGTTTTTGTTTGAAAAGTTTGTAGTGTTTTACGCAAAAACAATATCTGGCAAAAAAAAAGTTCGGCAAAAGTTCGGCAAGTTCGGCAAAATCATATCAAAGTTCGGCTTCGCCGAATATTCGGCAAAAGCGCCGAACTTGCCGAATACCGAACTTTTGCCGAACATTCGGCACATCCCTAATTTATGGTGATCAATTTTAGTGCAAGCAAATTTTTAAAACAGTTCTACTCGGAAACAGGTCATTTTATCGTGATAGACAAAGAGGACCTTTTCCGAATATTTCTTCATGTTCTTCAATTGTGCGTCATCAAAACTCAGAAAAAAATATTACGAAAAAAGTTATAGGCGTTTTTTGAAGGTCAAGGGCAGTTAAGGCCTTTTGATTTCGAGGGATTCAAGTCTAATTTGGACCAAGGATGTAAAGCAACATCAGTGGCAGGTGTGTCAAATTTTAAGAAAATCCGAAGTAAACACCGAAGAAAAACACTAGAAAAAAGTTATAAAAAAATATTGATTTAAAAAAATTAACTTCGGGGGCTTATAACTTTCTTATTTGTGAGTTTTCGAAAAAAATTTATGGTTACTTTTGGCAATATTTCATCAAGTAGAATCACCCCCTTAATTTTTTGCGCATAATTTCCGGACACCTGTATGTTGGAATAACACATTAAATTAACACGTTAAGCGCCAAGCAGTATTTCCAATTTTTTTCTCGTGGGCCAACAAAATTTTTCATTAGAAAATGTCAAAATAATAAGGGAACAATCATTAATTTTGATAAATTTTGTTTAATTTGATTGCTTTTTCAAAAAATCTGTGTCGGTCACTGGTGACCGACATGGCCCACTGGGAACTGAATGACCAAGTATTACCCTAGCGGTCATATGACCGCCATAGGATATAGTGGTCTTTACCACATAACAGAGTTTGAATATTATAGAATAATTTTTTTTTTATAACCAAAGATTATAAGTTTATAGAATAAAACATATGTTGCTCGAACATGTTTCATATTTTCTTATTCAGACTTCGGGAGCTAAAAAAAATCAAGCAAAGTAAAAATTCAAAGCCTGTCGATACCAATCTATCCTACTGGGCCATATCGGTCATGTATATACTACGCTACGCGTGTATAGTCGGTCAGCTGGCCTGGTAGACTAGTTTTGTTGGTCGGTCATAGGTGACCGCCATGGCCCTGTGGAAGAGTAAGCGGTCGGTCTCTAGTGACCGCCATGGCGCTTAACGTGTTAACAGAGCTACACAGGACACAAATTAAAAAAAATCGCATCATATACAGTAATCAGCCAACTACACCACCTAAATTGAAAATATAAATCACAAAAGTCAAATCAATAAAGCAAAAGCTATCGATGTATTCATGACAGTCAGTAAATTTAAACAAATACGGTACTAACATACCGATGTAAGTGTATTGTGGATGTAACATCGCATTATCTACAAAAAATTCCCAATTGACTATACCTGAATAATGGTTCGTTTTCGAGATATAACTAGAAATCTGAAAGGGGTGCAGTTTCATCCCTATACCCTGTCTACAATTTCCACCCTCTGTTTTAATAGCTCCTACTCCTCGATTTTTTAGTTTATTTTATTTTTATTATTTATAAGTGCAGGTGCAGATGTTCCACGATTTCCAAGAATGACAAAATTGCAATATTTTCCATACAGATTACAGAGTCGATACCTTTTTCAGAAACGGCCACAGAAATCTGCCAATTACATAATTAACCCGCTGTTAAGAGTTTTATGACTTCCCTCCATTTTTTTGAAACGTTATACTACATAATTTAATCTCGATGCCTTTATTCAAATCAGAGAATCTCCACTAATAGAAAGGCAGACAGCGCAAAAATATAAGAGTTGCATTTTTCATTTTATGTTATGCATAAAATTTCAAAGTTGCATATTAATTTCAACCATAATAATTCAATAAAAATAAAATCGGCAGTATCTTACCTATATTACTGAGGGAATCAAATTCCAGCAACTTGGAGTCATACACTGTCCTCACCCTAAGCTGTCTCTTGACGGCCGAGATGAGAGGGGGACGCTGGAAGAGGGATCCTTTGAGCCGTTCTAACGCTTGGGCCACTTTAGGAGCGCCACCTTCCACAGGAGAGTGCAGTTTGAAGACCGCCACATACTCCTTACCGGCGCTCTGTTGGGATTTGACCAAGCGAGTTGCACGATCAATGCAGACAATCAGACAGCCTGTTACTTTTGGATCCAAAGTACCGCTATGGCCAGTCTTCTCCACCTGTAATAACGGATAGAAAAGCGCACATTAATATTAAATTACTATTCTAGAATACGAGTCGAGCAAAATTAAATAAAATAAATCTCTCACCTTAAGAATACGTTTAATCCAAGCGACCACTTCGTGACTGCTGGGGTTACTGGGTTTATCGAGGTTTATATACCCGGAAGCGACGTAGTCTCTGATCTCCCTTTTTAAGGGAGAAGACCCATACGGGAGAGGAGTGTAGTGGTTTGTCCTGACGTTCAGTCGATCGAAATTTTTCAGTAAAAGGGGCCATTTCGAGGCATCCAACTTGACTGTTTTGGTGGATGCTTCCAACGCAAACTCCTGTTTCATTTGGATTTCTCCCAGATTTGAAGAACTTTTTGATTTTTTCTTTTTCTTCTCTTTCACTACTTCCTCGTACTCGGACATGGTGCTGTTAATGGGAAATTTGGTTGAAAAAAAAAATATAAAACACCGCCAGAGAAAATAAGAATGCACACAGCACACAGCCGAAAACCGGACCAGCGGCTGCACGTGCCCAATTAGGTTATATGTTTTTCTTCTTCTTTTTCTCTTACGTCTAGGAGAGCTGTTTGGCCTCAGTCTATGGGTAACTAAGCCAGTTCAACACGAGGATCTCTTTCTTCTTTGTTTCTTTAATGGCCTTTTCAGTACCCGTACCAGAGTCGGCTGCGTATATTAATCAACTCAACGGTGCAGCCGCACAGCCCGCACAGCCATCAACAACATCACATCAGTATGACGAATGATCTAGAATCTAGAGTAGTAAAAGACGTCGTAAAAGTGAAGCTTTTATGGCGTTTGAAGAAAAAATTATTTTTCATCCTAATATAGTAAGGTGCCTACCTATATATTAATCTACGAAAGCATATTAGATTAGATTATATTTATCGTGAGTGGGCCATTATGAGACCTCCACTGCATAGGGAACCTGTATTCCAGACACTGTCGCTTACTTAGGGTAGCGCATTTTCATTCTCAATAAAAGTTGGGAATGTCAAATTTAACTTCAAAAACGTCAGATTTTCCATGAACGTACAACTGTCTAGAAATTCACATAATTTGTTATTAAGTTCGCGCATTTTAAAAAAATTGTAAACTTTTGCTGCGTTAGAGGATGTTCTTACAATAAATGAGGGCTTTCTATATTTGTTCGCGTTGCTTAAATGTAAACTTTCTTAATATTTTAAACTCATTATAGTCCTCTATCAATACTTGCCCGTTACTATATGGGGTTTTCTGGACAAAAAAATGCACCCAGCCTCATCAGCAGACAGTTAATTATGATTGAAGAAACTATACGGGGCTCAGAATTTCCGTATACCTGGAAGTTTGTTAGGTAGGTTTTTTTTTATACATCTTGATGAATCTTATTTTTAAGGATCAATATGGGAGGGTCTTATAAGGGTGTTAAGATCATACTGCCGTTCGTGTGTCTACACCAAGACGCTTTTTCTCAGTAGGTAACTACGTTAGATATCGAATTAAAAATTATACCCAATACTAATGTCTACAGCTTCGTAGATCCTATAAACCCGTAATATTATTTTAATGTCCACTGAAAAAAACTCAATTTCTATTCGTGTTATTATTTTGTTTCATTTTTCAAACTTCGCTTTTTTCCACTTGATACCTTAGGCCTGTCCTGTGACTCCTGTGACCAGTAATGTGCCTTTACGCGTAAAGAATTCATCCTCTACGTTTGACGTGAAGAATGTAAAGAATACGTAAAGAATGGAAAGCATGTAAAGAATAGGTAAAGAACGAAAACAACGGAAAAGCGAGTGTATGTTCTATGTTTGTTTTGATTTTTTGATAACAAATTATTATGTTATTTTCTTATTTTATATTATTAATTTTCATGGAATCCCACTACCACACACAATTAATTACGATGGTTGGCAGAAATCAAAACTCAGGAATATTCTGAGCTCCAGTTCACCGAAATTAAAATAGATAACTTATCAGAAAGAAAAGTTCAAAAACGTGAACATTGGACAGCGAAAATCAAAATTCATTCTGATAACGAATCATTCCAATCATTCGTACCAATCGTACCACTGCCAATTTGTGAGTCAAGCTTGGAAGAGGGAATTAATACAAGTTACGAATATATTTCTTCAGAACCTGAGAACCTCCTAGAGAGAAGTATTTTGTGAAGAAATTTTTTTTCATGCAAAGACTGGTCGAAGTAGAGGTGGAGCTAGAAACAGAGCAGGTTAATAAAGTATGTTTGATGTTTGAAACTTTCAGTTATAAAAAAATTCAGTAAAGTACTGATTATATTTATTTATTTTTTATTTTATTTTTTTTTTCAAAATAAAAGAGGGAGCATCGGTCTTAACTGTGTAGGTAAGACATAGTCGCTCCACTCTGGTAATTTGGCTTTGAGACGAACTCTTTAGCCACACACACTTTAAATTATAATATTTGCCATTTAAACGTTCGATCGCTTGTTTTACTTTTCACAGACATTCGAAAATGAATCTGAAAAGTTAAGCGGGCCGAGGTGAGTTTCGAACCCGCGATCTATGGCTTCGTGAGCCAGCGGAGAACCACTAGGCCACGGAAGTCACATTATATTTATTTATTTTAGGGTTTTGCTTCAAGTTTTTACTATCACCAGCACCACCGATATTTGGCGTTTCACTACAGTCGCCATCTGCTAGTCTCGCTTAGACCACTTTCTGATCTGGCGAGACTAGCTCTGGCATATCATCATCAAATAATATAGATCCAGCAATCCACCATATGGATCCAAGTTATCCAGTCACAAAGTATCATAAACTAGTTTAACAGAAAATGCTTACAAGAAAAGTATCGAAAGAAGACATCTGCGGATCCCTCAACATGTAGAACAGCTTATTGACAGGTGGGAAAATTCGATGGTCTTATCAACATAACTTTACTGGTTCACAAGCCTTCCTAAATGCATGGGATCTAATGGGGGAGACAAACTTACCTGAAATCGTAAATGAATTTATTCAGTTAGCAAAGAAACTTTATATTAGCACAGTTTTATGCCGTCAGTTATGCTTACAAAGGGACGTACTGTTGAAATTTGTCACAGTAGGTAATTGCAATTCTCACAATCACAATGCATGTTTGATTAAATCGATTAAATCGGTTAACATTTAACCGATCTAAAAAACGGTTCCATGTGTATTTATCTTTAAAAATTCTAGACTCCAACTAATTATTCTGAATACAAAAATAGTGTAACTGAGTTAAATAAATAAACCAAGAAAACCTGCCTTTTTACTTCTTTACTCAACCTTATTACATACATTATTTATTACTTTTATTAGTAATTAATTACTAATTATACATAAACTACTATTATTCTGCAAGTACATCGGTAAAGCAGAGGTAAAATGAGTAATGACACTGACTACTGATAGTAATGACAGTGACATTGAGCATTATTTACATTCTTTACGTCTTTGATTTCTTTACATTCTTTACCCGTAAAGAATCGCGTAAATAATAGAGGTAGATAATACGGCACATCACTGCCTGTGACCAAATGTGCTAAAAATATCACAACGAGTAATATTGCGCTACCCTAGTAAACGTTAGTGTCGGTAATGCAGGTTCCCTACCACTGCATCAATGAAATCATATTATTATGAATCTATGAAACGCTATGACTATGAAGGCTAGGCTATGAATGTAAATCGTAATACTCAATATTAATAAAAGTAATAAAACAAGAAAGTAATAATTAGAACAAGGAGAAGGAGAGTCAAAGACATGTGAGTTTTAGCCTTATCTCACACAATCTGGCAACATAGAACTCGTGTTTTGTTTAGTGTCACATTTTAGTTGGTTCTGCTCTACGTTTGTTTTTTGTTTTTGTTTAGTTTAGTTTTAGTTTAGTTTAGTTTAGTTTAGTTTAGTTTAGTTTTTGGTTGCTTTCGCAATCCCTTATTCTGCATTTCTGCAACGTGCTGATCTTTTAAAAAATCAACCGGTACGTGTTTTTTAATTGAAAATTAAAATTAACTGAATAAGTAAAATGTATTAAATGAAATTTAAAACTAACGCAAATTCATCTTTTATTTGCGTTGTAAAACGATGCCGATTAAATAATACGACGTGACTATTAACATTAACAATTTATAACAATAGCGTCGACTTCACTAATACGCTGTTAATATAGTTCACGGAAGGCAGAGCAACAAGTGATTTGGGGGTGTACCGAATTGGGTAACGTTATCTAGTTACAGTTGAAGATCAGTTGTTTGTTGGAAAGAAAAATCACAGGAATCAAGTAGGTAATGAGTTTTTACTTTGTACTTTTTACAGTAACAAATTATTTTTTCTTGTCAATGTTAATTTATGCCAATTGTTCTCAAACATTGAGAGTGGCAATGTTGTCCATTACAATAATAATTGAAAGACAGTGTAGCCAACTTTTTGTTTTTGATTTTTTAAGGGAAGAATTCTAAACATTTTTTTATTTATCAAAGGAACATGACGAGTCAAGAAAATCAACCCTTAAACACCAACGAGGACTTTGCGTTTGCCAGAAAAAAACAACGAATTGCTGAAAGTGAGCTGACACATCCGTATGGGCTGACCCATGAGTGCGGTGTGTTCGGAGCTATTGGAGATGAGTCCTGGCCTTACCAGAATGGGCACGAAATAGCCGAGATCATATGCTTAGGACTAGAAGCATTACAGCATCGGTAAGAGTCTATCAGGTTCTATTATACAGGGTGATTCACAACAACTTGTCAATTTATTTATTTTGCCCGGAATTATTTTCACCAATACAAGAGGTGACCCATATACTCGCCCATATACAGGGTGTCTGGAAATTATGCGCAAAGAATTAAGGGGGTGATTCTACTTGATAAAATATTGCCAAAAGTATCTATAATTTTTTTTCGAAAACTCACAAATAAGAAAGTTATGAGCCTTCACAGTTGATTTTTTTAAATCAATATTTTTTTAGAATTTTTTTTCTTGTGTACGGATTTTCTTAAAATTTGACACACTTGCCACTGATGTTGCTTTGTACCCTTGGTCTAAATTAGACTTGAGTTCCTAGAAATCAAGAGGCCTTAACTGCCCTTGACCTTCAAAAAAGGCCTATAACTTTTTTTTAAAAGCCTATAAAAAATTATGGATACTTTTGGCAATATTTCATCAAGTAGAATCACCCCCTTAATTGCGCATAATTTCCGGATAGCCTGTATAAAACTGTCAAAGCTGTCTGCCATAAAACTTTGTTATTTTAATTTAATAAAATATTTAATTGTTACTATGAAGAAAGACTTGGTATAATTTTACTTCACCGGCCACATCGCCAATCTTTTTGAAATTTTGGGAATTGATTAATGAGACCTTCCTGAACGCGAATATCAAATTTGTTTCTTGCGGTCGAAGCTACTTTTTGAAAAAAAAAAAATTTAAATTATGTAATTTTCAAATGTAACCGCGCACAAATAACCAATAATATGCGATCTACGTCTCTCTCTCGCTACGGAGTAGGGATAATGCCTGCCTACCATTGTGATAAAATGTATCTCAATGCTGCCTGCGAAACCCTTACAACGTTGCCAGCTCCAACAGGCATGTAAATCTCATGGTTGCGCCGGATGGTAATGGGATAATAATGGGATAATAATGAGAGTAATTTAACACTAATTTCACCCAATTGTTGGGATAGATTCCTCATTTACTTTTCGAGTGTCGAGTAGTTAAGAACGTTGTACTTAACCTGTGTTTTATTTTACCTTGGCATTTTTGTACAATTTCTCTTTTTATTTTAAAACAATAGCGCGAGTGACGTTGTTTGAATTGTTCGAGTGGAGTATTCAGGACGACGGTCTTCCACTAATTCATAAATTACAAGAATTGGGTGCTTTGCCTTCGGAAGGCTCGTATTTATGTCCTCGAGGTCACGTGCTGAGACTGCGCCGGGACAACACGTGTCTCGATTTGTTTAAGTGGGCGTGTGTGGCATCCGTGTGCGAAAACAAAAAAAAAAAAAGCCGTGCAATTATAGCGTTTCTCTAAGGAAAAACACTCTCTTCGAGAAATCAAAATTATCATTGCGGGATATATGTGTTTTTGTTCTGCTGTGGTCCGGCAAATGTGAGCTACAGTTCATCCAATCGCAATTGAGGATATCGTCGAAGACTGCAGTAGACTGGGCGTCGTTCTGTAGAGAAGTTCTCGAAGAGTTTTATATAACTCGGAAAGAGAAAATTGGCGGCGAAGGGAAAATTGTGGAAATTGACGAGTCTAAGTTCGGTCGTCGTAAGTATCACAGGGTTGAAGGGCAATGGGTTTTTGGGGGCCTCGAGAGGGACTCCGGAAAGTGTTTTTTGGTACCCGTGGAGACACGTGATGCCGCCACGTTGGTTTCAATTTTAAAGGAGTGGGTACTACCAGGCACCACTATTATTTCCGATTGCTGGAAATCATATGATGCATTGGAGCATGAAGGATTTCACCATTTGAAAGTTAACCATACTTTAAATTTTGTAAATCCGGAAAATGGGGCTCACACAAATTCAATTGAATCCACGTGGCGTCACGCGAAAGATTGTATGGGTTCCTACGGCAGGAAAAAAAACATTTTGTCGGCTATTTAGCCAAATATATGTTTTTGAAATCCACGCGATCGCTGGACTTGGACCCGTTTTCCCAATTTTTTAAACTTGCCGGGATTATGTATAATCCGTTAGAGCCTACAGAACGACCACCAGTTGAAGAAGAATCCTCCGAATCGAGTTCCGACGACGATGAAGCTCACTTTTATTGATCGGTAAGTCAATTTAAGTGAAACAATCCAATATTTTTTATAATTTAGTACTTATAAAATTGTCATAGGGTTATGTCATTGCCATGTCGGGTATTTTTTAAGCAATTGAATGGAGTATTGAACCGGTATAGCTACTAAAGGTCTCGTATTATTTCTAGGGAAATAGTCTGGCAACATTGCAGCTGAAAAAACCTTTTTATTGCCGATTTCCATATAAATAGTAATACATTACTGTGTTAAATAGCACAGGTGCTTTTTTATTATGCAAGAAAAACGGACAATTTATAATTTTTATCTTCCTTATAAACATTCAGATTAATCATTTTTTCCCGTTACATACCTATACATATAAAACACGTGGGTGTCTCTTGCCTTAAAAATATCGACAATGTCATAATGCGTGAAAACGCGTGCATTTTTCGCCTTTTTTATATAAATATTCACATACCTAATGAATAAATTTTTTTTTTCTGTTATATAAAACACGTGGATTTAGCTCACTCCACTTTCTCCGCTCGTGTTCTCTGGAATCCTCTCAGCCTCAGCGTTGCCACATACAAGTCGTTCTCTTTCACTATGTCAGGTCATTGGTCAGGGTAGGTATTTTTTCACCTGAAATTTCAAGGAAATGATTTTTTTATTTTACTTTTCTTTCATTTTCTTGAAATACTAACAAGCCATTCTCCTCCACTAAGTCAGGTCATTGGTCAGGGTAAGTATTTTTCCCCTCAAATTTCAAGAAAATGAATTTTTTATTTTACTTTTCTTCTTTCATTCCACCATATTTCATCTTTCCTTCCAAACCCGTCTGTTGTTGTCGTCTATTATTTACTGCTGATATGCTTTGCAAGGTTGCCATATCTAACTGCTGAATTACGTCAGGTCATTTGGTCAGGTCAGATTCTCTCTCTATTATCCAACCCCACCGCCGCTGCCGAAACTAAGCCAGGTCATTTGGTCAGGTCAGATTCTCTCTCTATTATCCAACCCAACCGCCGCTGCCGAAACTAAGTCAGGTCATTTGGTCAGGTCAGATTCTCTCTCTATTATCTAACCCCACCGCCGCTGCCAAAACTAAGCCAGGTCATTTGGTCAGGTCAGATTCTCTCTCTATTATCCAACCCCACCGCCGCTGCCGAAACTAAGTCAGGTCATTTGGTCAGGTCAGATTCTCTCTCTATTACCCAACCCGATATGTGACGAATTCTTGCGTTAGGTATATTATCATCTACGTGGCAACATTGGGAACGTTTAAATTTTATTAGCTCTGCTAACAGCGCCGCCTGCCGGCTGTTCTTAGTAAATGCTGTCCTACTTGGCGTTCCTTTGACTTGCTCATTACAGCTGGGATTAACTCAAAATGGCGGCTTATTTAGTTTTATTTGGCTCATTTTCATTTTACATTTTTTGAACTCAAAACGGGGCATTTACGCAACATTTTTCAAACATTTTCGGGTTAAATGGATCAACTTTACCTATAAAAAAAAATCGCCAAAATCCGTGAGGTACCGCAATTCTTCAATCGCTCCCTTTATGCATAAAAAACGTGCATAATCAACGGCGCTCGTCTCTGGGGAACTTTTATCTCATCTGGCAACACAGCAACTTGGGAATTGTGAATGATCATAAGAATTTTTTCTTTACTCCCCACACGGAGAATTCTTACACAGTCTGGCAACACCGCAGTAGATGTGCCGTGGGCGGATCGAGACAGCTGTTCTCTCTTTCCCCCACTCTCTCTTTACGTCGTTACCCCGCCCAGCACCCCTATTCACTCCCGGTCCCGCAAGCTTCTTAACATTAAATTATAACATATTTTTTATCAAATTTCCTTTCATTTCCGCAAATTTATTTTTTTACAAACACATTTCTATGGCAATTTTGAGTATTCTCTGAAAAAATCGTAAAAATCTGAGATCTGGCCGGTGAAGTAAAATTATTCCAAAGACTTATTAGGTAATTATAATACTTTTAAATGAAATTATTCTCATTAAACTGGCTCTAAAATGAGCAGTCATTTTCCTGAAAAATACACTTAATCTTGAAAAGGGTGCCATACTAGTTATAGATAATTTCAGTTAAGTCAGAATTATTTTTAATTCGGGAATCATTTTGTGGTGGTACCTTTCGGAGACATCCTGTATAGAGTTAGTTCATCGCAAAGGTATACAGGGTGAAATGAAATGACTTTACAGCTCATTACTGTTGGGAATTACTGCTGGCTGATGCCGTCCCTGTTCAGTTGTAGTGCGGGCGGATCCTACCACCGGGAGTAGGAGACGCTGCCTGGCCTGGGAACTACCGAGTCGACTAAGCTGATGAGGTCGCCTGAGACAGTCAGTCGTAGAGGTTCATTCATGTACTGCATGCAGTAACATAATATGCTGATTGTTTCCGCCTGTCGCTATTATTATTAATACACATATCCTTAACCGTATCTATTCTATTTTTATTAATCGCCCCCTTCGTACCCGTGTATTACCAAATGTTCCTCAGGTGAAACTAAGTCGATTTAAGTTAACTTCTCTTACTTCAAAGTTGCTTGGTTTGGCCTCTTCGATTTGTCTTAAATCGACTTAGTTTCATCTGAGAAACTGCAGTGAGCTGTAAAGTCATTTAAGGGACACCTGTATACCTTTAGTTAGTTTAGTTTAGTTATATATTGAGTGGGTCGATTAGTGACACCTCCACTGCGACCAAGCGGTCTATTGTGGCTCACACCTAAGTACTTTACATCCACTCTAGCAGGCCACTGATTTTTAAAAAGCTAATGACCTTAGATGGTGTGAATGTATCCAGGTCTCTTGAAGAGAGGAATACTCTTCCGAACGTTGAGTGCCTGGTTCTTCCCAAGGCGGAGCAGTTGCATAGAACATGCTCTGCTGTTTCTACATTCTCCAAACACAGGTGACATTCTGCGTTATTGGCTAGATTCATCCTGTGTAAGTGGTGGTTCACTTTTCAGTGTCCTGTATATAGGCCTATTAGGGCCCTTAGGTCAGTCCTTTTGAGCTCCAGTAGCTTTTTAGCTCTGTTTCTCGATGGTCCCTCAATGGAGGTGTTAGAGTGAGTTAATCCTGGTAGAGTTTGCCAGTACCGAAGTACCTTATTTTCCGCCCAGGTGTCTATTGTTGTTTTGGCAGTATTTGAGGATATGCCAACAGCGGGTTCTGGTCCTGTAAATTTGGATTCAGTCTTCTAGCCAGAGAGTCGGCTATTTCGTTCTCTCCAAGGCCGGAGTGACCTGGAATCCAGACCAGAGTCAAGTTATTGTTTTTATCTAACTCATTGAGTTCTGTTTGACAGTTCCATACTAGTTTGGAGTTGCAACGAATGGAGCAAAGGGCTTTCAGGGCCGCTTGGCTATCTGAGAAGATTTTAATTGTTTTCCGCGTGCAGTGCATTTCGTTCAGCATCTGAATGGCATAAATTTCTGCCTGAAATACTGTTGCGTACTGACCCAGGTTTGCAAAGAATTCTCGTCTTGACCCAGCATCGTACGCTCCGGATCCAACTCCCGTTGGGGTCTTTGAACCGTCGGTGAACCACGTGAGGTCTGCTTTGAGGAGGTCGTTTGAGTTACGCTCCCATTCGTCTCTGCTTGGAAAGAGGACGTTGTATGCAGTGTGGTGGTTTGTTGTGTATGGCATCATGTCTGAGGGCATACCCAGAAGACTGTGACTTGGAGTGTCGTCCAGTAGGCTGGTCCGCTCCATGAGACAAGCCATTTGTGTGTTTCGTACTACCTGTAGCAGTCTGTACGTTGTCCATCTGGCCTCTCTTTCCAAGTATATATAGAGTGGAGGAAGGTTCAGAAGTATTTCCATAGCCGCCGACAGTGTGGTGCTCATTGCTCCACTGATTGCCAGGCATGCTTGTCTTTGCAGACTTGACAGCTTCATTTTGGCCAAGGCTTGTAGGCCATTGGACCACCAAGCTAATGATCGTTACATATATCCAGTGTATACACTTATACAGATCTTTTTGCAACTCCATAGGGAGA
The DNA here is from genome assembly GCA_910589415.1 of Malachius bipustulatus. Lineage (NCBI taxonomy): Eukaryota > Metazoa > Arthropoda > Insecta > Coleoptera > Melyridae > Malachius > Malachius bipustulatus. The sequence continues at coordinate 5,571,546 of OU342638.1, read as the reverse complement.
GCTCTGCTCTGTGGATAATCTTTTCCAGATGGGAGTTCCATAGTAGCTTCCTATCAAGTGTGATACCTAGATATTTAGCCTCCTCCACAAATGGTATAACTACTCCTTGAAGAGTAGGTGATATAAGGTCCTGTATACCTTTGCGATGAACTCACTGTATACAGGGTGTCTTCGAAAGGTACGACTACAGATTCCTGATTTAAAAATTTATTCTGACTTGACCGAAGTTATCTATATCTAGGCTTACCATACGTCCCGGTTTGACCGGGACGGTTCCGGTTTGAGGCACTAGTCCCGGCGTCCCGTCCGGTCACGCTCTACGTCCCGGTCCCGCTTCGGAGTAAAGAATTTAAAAACCCTCACATTTTCATTCGTATCAAATATCGGACAGACTGAATTATTGAAAAAAGTTCATTCCAGCCAAAAATATGAATGGTATTATAATAAATAAAATAAATATTTTTAAATAGATAAAAAAGCGTTTAAATTAACATTTTGTGAGTAATTTTTCAAAAAATTTTCCCGGGGGAGAGCCCCCGTACCCCCCTTTCGTCTGGGGGGTATTCAATACCCTCCAGACCCCCCGGTTGGTCTCTAACGTTAACCGTTATTTGAATCCTATCCTATAAAGGACCCTTTCTACAATTTAACACTTTGGCCTCCTTATACTCACGGCACGTATATTTATATACAGGGTGTATCTAAATAACACCGAAAATAATTAAGGGGTGATTCTGTGATGAAAATTAAGGGGGGTATTTGGTATAGAGTTTTTCGAAAAAACTCTCCCCGAAAAAGTTACACCCCTCCGAAGAATTAAGAAAAAATGGTTTTTATTTTTTATTTTCCCTGTATATTAAGCTAAAGACACGAAAATTGGTAAATATTAATTGTCAATGAAACTACATATTTTGAATTTTTTTCAACCCTGAAGTATGCTTAGAAGGGATTGAAATAGTCAACCCCTAAGATATTTTACCTTACAATTTTTTTTTAGATTAAAATTTTTCTTTAAAAAAAACACGGCTGAATAGCTCAATTAATCTACAAACTTTTTTATCTCCAGAAGTTTTTTCTGAAACTTGCGCACTTAAGAGAAAAAAATAAATGTATTGCAAGCTCATGTTATAAATAGTGTTTTATTGAACAATAATAGCCAACCAAAAAATTAGGCAAAGATTCTTACAACTAAAACCATAGTAAACAAAGAATGAAAAAAGAAACTGTCGAAGGTCAACAATACAATAATAATGCTATTGTTTTTATGAATGTCACTGCAAAGCACAGACCACTAGACCTTAAGGCAAAATATCCTCGCGTTAGCTCATCTTTGTGAAAATGCATTTCATTTATTTTTTTTCTCGTAAATGCTTAAGTTTTCGACTAAAAAAAAAAAAATTTGTTTGGTAAAATATCTTAGGGGTTGACTATTTCAATCCCTTCTAAGCATACTTCAGGGTTGAAAAAAATTCCAAATATGTAGTGTCATTGACAATTAATATTTACCAATTTTCGTGTCTTTAGCTTAATATACAGGGAAAATAAAAAATAAAAACAATTTTTTTTTATTCTTCGGAGGGGTGTAACTTTTTCGGGGAGAGTTTTTTCGAAAAATTCTATACCAAATACCCCCCTTAATTTTCATCACAGAATCACCCCTTAATTTTTTTCGGTGTTATTTAGATACACCCTGTATATTTCTTGTCCCGGTTTGGGATTTCAAAATTATGGTAAGCCTATCTATATCTAGAATGGTACCCTTTTCAAGATACAGTGTGATTCATTGGACGACGCACCGGCACCATAGGGATTTCAATGGTTAAACCTTGGGATGTATTATTCAATTCCCTATATATTTTAGAGAGAATGAGAGAAATGTTAAATTGAAAAATTGACAAGATTGAAAAACTGCTTCTGTTCTGCAGTTTCTTTTTTTTTTGTATTTTCAGTAAAAAAATCTCAAAAAATGGTATTTGTTCCCGATTTCCTTAATTTTTTCAGAGAAGATGTGCATTGGACCGTTCCGGCAAAAAAACTGGAATCATTTCACAAAAGAATCATTTTTATATAGCCGATTGTCATATCAATGTCAATGGGCATCTTTCCTGAAAAAGGCAAGATAATCTAAACAGGCAGTCCCACCAGCAACCTTTGTTTTGTTTTCTTAATTTTCCAGAGTCATTCAGTAAAGAAAATTCCTTTAGATAAAATTTTTCATAATTTTGTTTTATTGTTAATTTTATAAATTTTTTATTTCCCTGACTTTTATACCTGACCTGACCTGACCTGACCTGACCTACCAGACCTGACCTGACCTGACTTTTTAACTGAATATGAAAACACAATATGGCGACTATAAGAAAAACAAAAGTTGAGTATGAAAACCTGGGATCTAGTTGGCTTTGAAGGCCAGATGAATAGCTAAAATTTCGGTTTTTAGGTACAGTTTTTTCAAAGACTGATGTTGGACTAAATTTTTATTTCAAATTCTTAATAAGTACCAATAAAATTATGCAAGTTTTCTTCAATTTAACTGACCTTGTAGCTCTGATGCTTCTCAAAATCCCAATGGTTAGACAGATAAAAAGATGATTGGTATAACATTTTAGAATTTTTTGTTAATTTTTTTGCTAAAAAATGGTTTTCTGACACATTCTGAGCTTACTCCATTTTTGGTACACCCCCATTTTTCTATATTTAAAAAAATCGTTTTGAAATTTGGTATGTCGCATATTATACTTAATAAGACTCACTTTTCTTTGTTGCCAAAATTCTTTAGTATTAAATTTTAGAGCATTCCTTATTCTCGAACAAATTGTGCATCATCACGATGGAAGATTCTGTCACTATTTTCAGTTCACTGCCCATTCCATAGCCCAAGTGTGACATGGATTTTTGCAGACAATATGAAAATGCAATAATATAATATACAAAGTATCCCATTTAAAAATGAAAATTCCGGAAATGTTGGGGGTGGGAAACATGCCATTTATCTGTCAAAAAATGTCGAATAAAATAATTTTGCTACATACAAAATTTCAAGAAAACATATCAAATAATATAGAAAAAAATCGGGGTGTATCATGTCTGTATGACCCCTGCATATGTCAGTTGTCTAATCCTTTTTATTATGATAGGGGACAAGAATCCGCAGGTGTGGTTGTCTCATCGGGCACTGAAACATTCACGGAACGCAAGGGAATGGGCCTGGTCAAACATGTGTTCGGCGCCGGAGCGGTGGAGAGTCTCAAGGGACACCTCGGCGTGGGACACACCCGCTACTCCACTACCAGCGCCTCGAATTATGCTAGCTGTCAACCGTTTGTTTTACACTCCATGAGGGGCACGCTGGCAATCGCTCACAACGGGGAGTTGGTCAATTGCGGCAAGCTGAGAGAAATGGTTTGAATATTAATTTGTTTATTCTGAACTGTAAAATATTTCTATAAATTTACTTAACAGTCGAGTTTACCAAGTAACCCGAGTAACTCCTTTCTTCGATTCTGCAGTGCCACAAAAAATGAAAACTATAAGTGGTAGAAGTACCCACTTTAGGTCAATTAGAGTTGTCTTCCTAACTAGTTTAAGATCAATAATAATATAGACTTTTTCTCATATTCAACATGCCATCTATCCTAGGTGCTGGAGCGAGGCGTAGGGCTATCGACTCAATCCGACTCTGAACTGCTGGCGCAGGCGCTTTGTCTGATCCCTCCGGCCGGTGAACGGGAGGGCCCCAATTGGCCAGCTCGAATTCGCCATCTCATGCAACTGACACCGCTCAGTTACTCGTTGGTTATTATGCTCCAGGACAGGATCTATGCCGTGAGGGACCCCTTCGGGAATAGACCGCTGTGTATAGGAAAATTGCAGCTTCTCGGTAAGATTTTTATATTTCAAACAGCAGAGGTGTATAAAAACACGAATTAAGACATATTTGTGTTTAGAAGATTCAGAAGAAGTCATAGCATCAGAGAAAAACATACAAAAAATCATAGTGTTCATTTAGTTTCAAACAATCATTACTCTGAAGGTTTTGATCGCGAAAATTGCATTTGCAGCCATCAGTTTGGGTTCGATCTATTTATAGTTTTTTATGCACCTCTCTGTATATACATAGGGAAGTGGAAGGAGATTTTATGGTGAGATTGCTATAATATTAGTAGCCTTTTCCTTGCTGTTATAATTTAGGTTGTAATATTCTTATTAGAATGTATCTTTATTGTCTTATCAAGATGATACTAAGACGCCGGCGGTGGCCCATCTGGTCTCGTCCGAGTCGTGCGCTTTCAAGATGTCCTCCCGGTTGGTACGTGAGGTGCTGCCCGGTGAGATCGTCGAGCTAAGCCGGACAGGTGTGCGCACCGTCGATGTGGTCACTCTACCAGCTCATAAGAACCTAGCGTTCTGTATCTTCGAGTATGTCTACTTTGCCCGGCCGCATAGTGTCTTGGAGGGACAGGTTAGTGGTGTGTTTTTCTTTATCTTGTAAATCAATGAGTCGATTGTTTCAGGAGGTCTACCGAGTGAGACAACACTGTGGGGCACAGCTGGCAGTCGAGAAACCAGTGGAAGCGGACGTCGTAGGTTCTGTGCCTGAGAGCGGTAATGCTGCAGCGTACGGTTTTTCTAGACAGGTACGATATTGAGATGTAATTATAAACCATAGGATAAACCTAAACACAGAGAACTCAGTATAAATCAACAAATAAAAAAATTACAGTAGAGTGTAAGAAATAAAATCTATACACTAGTTCAGTAATATAGAAATATTCATTCCTGAAAAAAAAATTTAAAGACCGTAAAATTCGAATTTTTCACCGCTCGATATTAGTAAAATTTGGTAGGTGTAGGGGCATGTAATCGGTTTTGCTGCATATTCAACCGTTTTCTAGTTATAATAAGAAGAGTGACAGAAAATAGTGGATGGATCTTAAGTTAGTCACACTGATTATAGTAAATTTTTAAACTGAATTCTGAAAAAGTTTGTTACATTTTATGTAAAATTCTTTTATCTTTCAAACTTCTAAAAGTCTGGAACATGATCTGCGTCTACACACTACAGCACAAGGTAAAGTTCAAATTTCGTGGAACAAAACCAATAAACAACATAAAATTTATGTTTTCAACCCCTAATTTGTAGTGAAATGGATCGCACCTAGGTAGGATGATAAGGAATTTATTTCCATCTCCCTCGTTAAATCAACCCAAAACCGAAAAAGCAAATAGTGCAAAAATAGGTCTACGTAAAGGTAAAATTGTTAGAAAAGGAAAATGCAGCCACGCGCCATTGCGGCAAAGAAACGATTCCTGCCAGCACATTAAATATTCATAAAATAAAAACGCTCTAGCTGGTAGTATTCCAGCATCTTTAAAAACATCGAAAGAAACGGCGAAGCGATGGTAGAAACTCTCCAGATGTTAAGGAATGCGCCCTCGAACCGATTGAAGGAGAATAGGACGACCTAGATACAGACCGGATGGAAAGATTTGTGAAATCACGTGAATGCTAAGACAATAGTAAAGTGCCAGGTATTTCACCCGCGATGACGGAAGGTTAGCCAATCAGTAAAGCAAATAAATAAACGACAGTAGCCAAAAATTCATAACGATCCCTAAACAGCGAATAGGTGAAAACACGAAATGAAATTTAAGCCGGTGAAATTCCAGTAGTTAGATATGGTGATATGGTAGATATGGTAGATAGATATGGTCAGAAAGTGTCAGCCGATTTTAAGGAAAATTTAGGTAGTTCAGGTTTAGGACAATTTAGTAAGGTAGCCGCGAGGTCAACGTGCTAAGTCTCACGATAAGGGAGATATGATAAGAAATAAACACGAAATCACGGTATAGGACAATGCCAATAAGGTGCATTGTTGCTTGTTGTGTTTAGAAAGCGGGCCAGTGCGCCTATAAAAGCACAACTCTCGATCGCCGAAGAACAGATTGAGATCAGCTTTCGAGCAGATCAAATCTGATTCCCGAACCCTTTGGACGTGTCTGGAGATGACTCAGCGGACTCTAGATCGCCCAATCCTAATCTAAATTCTATAATTTGCTCGGAGATGGCTGTCTTAAGTGGACTCTGAGTAGATTTCCTTCATAAATCCAAGGAAACTCCCGTTGAAATCCAATTAGTTCGAATCTCGTCTCTAACAGACTCAATACTCACAATTGGCAAAATTTCTTCAAACTAACTCCACTAGTAGATGGCAAAGCGCAAATTCCGAGGGAATTTCCTTCACAAATTAGGGAAAATCCATTGAGAAAAAATCCACATAAATAAATAATTAAACCGATTCGCAACATTCACGTATGCAGGTCCTATTTTAAATCAGGCAAAACAATTAGTAAGGAAATAGACGGCAGCACCAGTAATATTAGGTACCTACTCCATCACGTCAACAAATAGAAAAGTCGCGGCAGGAAAGAAATCCCTCAACAAATTCAATTACAAATTCACTGTATAGGAGACCAAGATAGAGCTAGGTGTGAATTAGACCCAGGTCAGGAATAAATAACCTGTGAATAAATAAAACGGCACATTATTAGAAATAATTCAAGTTAGAAAGTTGACAACGAAAATAATAAACAAATCATTCCGATTTCTCCAAGAGTCCGAGTTTATTTAGTGCAGATGTAGGATCGAACAAATATTAGGAAAGAACCTGTCCCTTTAAATTATACGACATTTAGAAAGTGAAAGTGAGCAATTCCTTCCATTGTAAAGCGCTATGGCAGGAACTAGCAACGGCAGTACCGGAGCACCCTCAGATATAGAGTAGGATAGAACAGGGCCAGACAAGGCAGGGTTGTCAGGTGTAATTTATTTATTTATTTATTTATTTATTTATTTGATTACAACTATTCAACAGGTTACATTCCCATATTAGAATAGGCTTCATAACAAGAAAAAGAATACAAAGTTATCACAGACAATATAAATGCATGATGTAAGAATGAACGATAACAATACCAGCAATCACTCACGAACAATTGAATTGCAGCGTTTTTATACAGGCAACAGTGCAGCTATTGATATTTATCTTATTAGAAACTGCATTATAGGCATCACAGAGCCGAAACAATGGAGAGTACTTCAGCCTATTGGTGCGAGGAGTCGGAAGGTAGAAGTATAATACTCTCCTAGATGCGGATCGTGGGGCACCGTAGTGCAACATCTGCAGTATTTCGGGACAATCAATCTCGCTATTCAATAGTCCGCGTAAAAAACACAATAAGATCCTCTGTCTGCGTGTAGAAAGGCACTCAAAGTCATGCAGATCAAGTAATGCGTCATGTGGAAAGCCAATACATGGATAAACACCATTTATTCTGAAATTCAAGTACTTTAAGAAACGACGTTGGACTGCCTCCAGCCTGTCAACGTGCAATCTGTAGGATGGTTCCCACACAACAACAGCATACTCTAGCTTTGACCTAACATAAGCACCGTACAGCATAGTGAGTGTCCCTCCATTTAGAAATCCAGAACTGCTCCTTACAATGAAGCCGAGAGACCTATATGCAGCAGAGACAACACTGTTGACGTGCTCCACAAATGACAGCTTATGATCAAATAAAACTCCGAGGTCACAGACTGAGTTGGACCTCTGCAGGAGAGATCCATCGATGGAGTAGCCATATTTAACCAGATGCCTACCAAGTCCAAATGACATGACATAACATTTTTGAGTATTCAAAGTTAATCTGTTTTCCTGACACCAAGTAAAAACCCTGTCTAGATTCTCCTGCAGACGAGAACAATCCTCATCTGAGGACACACTTACATACAATTTAAGATCATCAGCATAAAGAAGACCTTTTACATTGCTGTCAAGTACCGGTATCAGATCATTTATGAAAATGTTAAAAAGAAGTGGACCCAACACCAGGATATACCAGGTAATACCTGTTCCTGACATACCAGGAAATACCAGTTCCATTACAATACTCGACTAGGATTCATAATAGGTACTCGATTACCACACGTTGGGGGAGGGATTCATCTCGAAGTCCAGATGAAGACCTCGGGTAACCGGTAGAAGAGCATGACTCTTCAAAGTGGAAATCGTAGCAAGCACCGGGGCAATAAAGCACCCTCAGTGTAGGATAGAACAAAACAAACCAAGACAGGGCTGTCAGGTGTAATACCTGCTCATCATATATCAGGAAATCCAACAACCGAAATAAATCAAGGATTCTCAATTGCTATTCAGCAAATAGGGATTCAAAGCAACCAATAATAAATTAGTCTCAAGTGTGTGAAAAGCCAATCAGAAAAATCAAAACAAACTCCTTTAGCACATCATCCGAATGTCAACTCCAACCAAAATTTAAAAGAGGCTCTGCTGAAAATTGCTATAAAATGTTATTGCCCGCCTGGACTGAGTTATCTGCTTTCTAAACAGGTGTGAGGGGTAAAAACCTTGGACCACGGTAGAATCGATGGTTGGTCTCGATATCCATAAACACGCTGGCTCCAGAATAGGTATTCATAAAAATCCAGCATTCAATTATTACCCAGGCAAGCCTGCGGAATAATCATAGAATAGCGGCCTAGTTTGGTCAGTTGGTCATCACATTTAAAATAGCAAAACGAAACTGCGAATTGCAGAAAACGTCGTATTCGAAATGATAAGGTATATTGACTCTTCGCCTTACGAGGCCAGGTAGAACAAAAGGTAGCCCGCAGGGCAAATAGGTATTGACGGTCCAAAAGTGGCCAAAAGAAAGTAGCCCAGTGAGGCAAAACGACGACCCAACAAATAAACGAAATGAGTTAAAACAACTATCATGAGTATGACGTCAATTCAGGAAAACCACGCTTTCACAATTGAAAAAGCAATTGGAAAGACATTCGTATCACGTTCAAAGAGGAGGTAGAAAACACAAACTGTATGATTCTCTGGACAGTCAGTTATTGATACATTCATATTTTGACTTCTATTCTTGTTTCCAGTTGGGGATACCGTTCGCTGAAGTGCTATGCAAGAACAACTTCGTCGGAAGGACTTTCATCCAGCCGACCCACTCCTTGAGACAGCATAGTGTCAATCTAAAATACAGTGAGTCCTACCAAGTTTCCTGCCACATCCGGTTGCACCAATATTATTTTCAGGTGCCATCCCGTGCAACGTTCGTGGTCAACGAGTGGTCCTCGTGGATGACTCGATCGTGCGCGGTAACACTATGGGACCGATCGTGCGACTGTTGCGGGACGCGGGAGCAACCGAGGTTCACATTCGGGTAGCCAGCCCGCCCCTTCGTCATCCGTGCTATATGGGTATTAACATCCCCACGCGCAGCGAGCTGATCGCCAATCAGGTGCCCGGCGGAGAACTGGCCGAGTATGTCGGTGAGTTTGGGTAAGCCGGCCGGAGCGGTCGATTGATACTGAAAGATTGATCTGTCAAACAGGGGCCGACTCGTTGGAGTATCTCACCGTGGAGGGTCTGGTGAAAGCAGTAAAAAAGGATGTTCCTTTCGAGCAGAAAACGGGACACTGCACCGCTTGTTTGACTGGAGTGTATCCTGAGGAACTCAGCTGGTGATATGGGCAGTGTCCTTATCCTTTTCCAGTTTTTTTTTTGTTTTTTTTTTTGCAATTTTTAATTTAAACGGAATGTTTTAATTTTATGCCTTATTTAAATATAATTTATAAGCATATTTTCTCAGTGTGAGTAATTTATATGTGACTGTCAAATCAAACTATCACGGTGCCCCCTTGTTTAATTTTTAACTTGTTGGCATTTTTTTAATGAGGGACATTTTTAAGTTACAGAAAAATTTGTGACACCTGTTATAATTGTCAACACTATGGTCAGTTTAGATGCAGAATAGAAATTTAAGTGACAGAGATAATGACAGACTATGTAATTGTTTTCTTATATCGCATTTTTTATTAAAATTCTTTTGTAAAAGTGAAAATTTGTTGTGTTTACCATTACAAGGGATTTCAATGTTGGTATGTTTAAAGTGAATTCCCATGTAATTGAAAAATGGCAAAAATGATTTTTTGAGATATCACCAGGTGTCTACTATATATCATTGGCAACACTGTACCAAAAAAGTTACCAAATTTTAGAAGTGAAGAGTAGATAATTTGTCTACTGACAAGGTCCTTGTTTTATCTCTAAATTTAGAGTTAACTGTTATATTGATCATATTATTACAAAAAAAAAACTACTGACAAAATTGGCACAATAAAGTATAACTTATTACCTCAAAGTACACAGGACATCGTTGTCAAGTAGTTATTCAATAGTAGTGTCTTTAAATTTAAGCATAGATATAAAAGGGGATTCTAGCTTTAAAATAAGGTAGTTACAGCCTTCCACAGTTTAAAAAAATGCAAGCTCTGTCTTATAATTCATTATTATCATTAACATTGGCTATTTCACAGTCATAATAAAAAATTGTAGATTACAGTTTCCTGTCATCTAAAAAAAATCTTTTGAAAGGTTTTATCAAACATTTTTTATCGAACATTTCTAGTGTAAATGTAAATGCGGGAAGAAATGTATATCGAAGATTGTTAACAGTGATCCAGATAAAATACAAACTGCCAACAATTAAATAAGTTCACACTCACTTACATAAGTTTGAAGTATCTTAGATTAAGGGGGCCACTTTTATGTATTTCATCATGAGTACTTGCAATTTTTCTTCAACGGTTAGAGCTTTCAACCGGGAACACCTTTTTTTTATGTTGGCAATTCAAAATTTACTTTCAAAATGCCAATTTTTCCATGCAATGTCATAGAAATTAGTAGGAATTCTAAAATCTCTGACACTGCCAGATGAAATTTTTTTATTAGCACTCAAAAAGTAAATATTAACAATAAGATGTGTACGAAAGCTGTATCTGTATTACTTAATGAAAGTTTTTTTTCTCAGATTTTACCAATAGTCCAGTCATAGTTCAAAACTTATGAATAATTGGAAACAACTTCAGCCATTCGATAAATGAATCAATATGATATACTCCATTTTAGGTTCAGATTTGCAACATTTTTAATTTATTAAGTTGAGAAATTACGAAAAAATCAGGTTTCACAGGACCTTTTTTGTAGAGAATTTAATTCTCTAAAAATAAGAATCTCTCTAAAAATGAAAATCTCCAATTCTCTACAAAAAATATAAAAATCTTCTCTATAAAAGAAAATATATATAAAAAATCTCAATCTAATAACATAATATGTCATTTTGTAATTATAACAGGACCACAATAATACTCACAATTTTGATGAAAATTTATGAACAAATAATAAAAATTTGTGAACAAAAAATAAACTTTTTATGTTCACTTTTTGTATAGAGTGAACATAACTTTTTTTATAGACGACTGTCTACAAAAAAGTTATAATGTGGAAATTTTCAGCAGGTTGCAAGACTTTTATGCACGAAAACTGATTTTTTTCAATTTCAAAACTTATATTGCTGGATAAAATAAATTTTTTTTTTTTTTTTTTAGTTTATTACTTTCCAGGTACAAAAAATACATACAAAAAAATCTTTTGACATATTAATGTATATCTGCAGAGGTTACAAATTTAACCTATACGCAGCCTAGACTTAAAACATAACGGAAAAAGGAAAAATACAAACAAAAAAAGAATACATGACTAATAAAAAATCAAATACACTACTTAACCACAAAATAAAAAACACATGTATATAAATCAAATAATTCACAAAAAGAAAAAATCAACTGATACACTAGATCACCAAAATGTAAAAAAAAATTTGCATCATATACTTGTAATTCCAAGAGTCACAATGTAACTGTTTCCTGTCCTCATTCCATCTTATCAACTTTTCTGATAAACTCTTTAATATTTTTCTTATACTTTGCAGTTCCAATTTCTTTAAGTTCATTCGGTAGTTTATTGAAAAATTTTACTGCCGTATAAGCATGGTTCCTCTTACCAACCTCCTTAGAACAAGAAGGCAGTGAGATGGACTTATATCTAGTCTTTGAAGTACTTGAAGTAAATTCATAACTCAATTTTTTGTAATGAAATGAAATGGACTCCAGAATATACTTCTGATCAATATTTAATGGTAACTTAACTTCAATAACATTTGAAGAAGATAATATTTTAACAATCCTTCTATGCACACTATGAAGGGGATATATAACACTATCACAGGCTGATCCCCATGCCACAATACAGTAGGTGGCAATGCTATAATAGAGTCCATACATTACAGAGAGTAAATTTACAGATGACATTATTTTTATATTTATTTTATTTATTATAAAAATCCCGCTTTATTTTTTTTTTAGTTTTGATTTTAGTTTATCGAGTGGTGCAAGTTACTTCCAGTTTAAAATTATTCAGTACTTCACCATTGGGACTTCCCTAATTTGACTGGACTACAAGGAATCACACATGTTTTGAGACCCGCTGTATAATATGCTGGAAAAAGTCACCCCAACAGAGCCACCAGTTTGACAATATCCAAGTCACATTATAATAATTTTTAGAGAAAATATTGCTTGTGTATTTCAGTATTTTAATATCCTCGCTAAGAAAACTGAGTGAGTATTCCTAAAACATAGAATTTATATTTTTAAAATTTTAGAAGTACCTACCTTTAAGTTAGGAAATTAGATTAATATGTTATTTGTGTTACTATGATGGAAGTTTTTAAATAAATATTATTTTTCAAGTAAGTTGATGTTTTTTTACCCCCATAGAACGAATTTTGTTTTATTTTATTCTTTTTTTGTTCAAGCTTCAATCAATCTTGTAAAATCAAGAATCAACTAATACAGGTTTAGGAAATTGCAGTTAAAAAATAGGTGGGGAGGGGTGATTCCCGAGCCCATTTTAAGAAAAAACTTCATATTATGATCTTGATTCTTAATAATTATTATTATTGTCTTAAATTTTGAACCAAGTATTATATGGTACAATGATGTTTAAGTATAAAGAATCGATTTATGGTAACAAATTTAAATTTGATACCAACCTAGATGCTCTTGTGAAATTTTGTATACATCTAATGTATCAAGAGGCATTTTCTAATGTAGGTATAGCAACTTCTTTAAATTTTAACAGTGACTATTATTGTATTATTATGTAGGTACCTAATACAAAATTCAACATAATGCAAAAAATACGATTTATTTTTACAACATTTTTTGTTTGCCTAGGGGTCTGTAGCACAATCCTGCTAGTAATTTTTTTAAAAGTTAGAAGCCACTATAATGGATGATAGTACCCTATTAAAAATTTTACTTGAACAATAACACTAATTATTATTGTTTTAAGAACTTTAGAAAAACCTAATTTACAATATACAGGGTGTCCGGAAATTATGAGCAAAAAATTAAGAGGGTGATTCTTCTTGATGAAATATTGCCAAAAGTGTCTATAATTTTTTTTCGAAAACTCAAAAGTAAGAAAGTTATAAGCCTCCAAAGTTGATTTTTTTAAATCAATATTTTAAGTTTTTTTCTAGTGTACGGATTTTCTTAAAATTTGACACACTTGCCACTGATGTTGCTTTACATCCTTGGTCCAAATTAAACTTGAATCCCTCGAAGTCAAAAGGCCTTAACTGCCATTGACCTTCAAAAAAGGCCTATAACTTTTTTCGTAATATTTTTTTTCTGAATTTTGAAGACGTGCAATTGATGAACATGAAGAAATATTCGGAAAAGGTCCTCTTTGTCTATCACGATAAAATTGCCTGTTTCCGAGTAAAACTGTTTTAAAAATTTGCTTGTGCTAAAATTGAAACAAACCAAGACTCTTTCTTGGTTTGTATAACCCATTTTTAAATACAACCAGACTTTATTATTCCAATAATAAAACTTTATAAGTCAGTAGGTAATAATAAAGTCTGGTTCTATTTAAAAATGGGTTATACAAACCAAGAAAGAGTCTTTATGGTGAAAACCTACTACAGTGTACGTTTGTATAACCCATTTTTAAATAGAACCATGCAGACTTTATTATTATAAGTACCTACTGACTTATAAAGTTTTATTACCTATTGGATTGTCAAAACGTAGAAACGTCATTATTGTTTAGGCAAGGCATGCTATTTTGTGATTAAACATTAACAATTACGTGAATTTTTACTGAAGAATTTTAGAAAACAACGTGAAATTAGGGCTGTATATTTCCTACAAATTCATTAAACGTGTAATCGTAGTTATTAAACACGTTTAAACCTTTAAAAGAAGGATGCGTTTGGCTTGGATGGAAGCATCCCCATCCATCCATCGTATTATTTTTTGTTTGATGCAACGACTGTGACTTTCACTCACGGTGCCTGGTCTGAAAATAAAATGCTGCAAAATGAAAATTCGCCACTCGTCTATCTGGAACTCCGATGGGTCCTGAATTGAAAATTTCTCATTAGCCGATTAAACGTGTAGTAGATTTCTTAAACGGGTAACAACCTTTAAACGTTTAAACGATTAAACGATACAGCCCTACGTGAAATTAAATCAATTTCTGATGTCAAGCGTTATGCGCAATAATTTTAGCTTCATTTTGATACCAAAACCATTTCGGTCAGTTTAAACGGCGAACAGGAATCCTCAAAAACCACTTTCGCAATGCTAATCCCCTATGAAAATCAATTTTCGCTTTGAAAATCAACACCCTGTATGTTACTGGTATGTAATAAGGGGCCCCCATTCATAGATCCATCTTCAAAATATTGAATCAAATCTGCCACCATCTTCTTTGTCTTTGTTACTTAGGTAAATACTTTGGCATTTTGCTTACTCATATAGAATTTAAAAAAATCATTAGGTACTTTCGTTATTTTTAATTAATTTTATAAAATTACAAATTAAATTAATTATTATATCTCATATAATTAATATAATAGACTATAAACAGAATATAACACAATAAAAACAGACAAAAAATACAAAAAGTTATTTTGGATAGAAAAGTTGACAACAAAGCCAAGGGCGATGTAATTGAATATTAAATTTATTATTTTTGAATGCTGCTAATGTCAAAAATGTTCCATTGATCTAATATAATAACCTTAAAATTGTCATAATAGGTTCGATATAAGCTAATATATACAGGGTCTCCCATTGTATAGAATTCTCGCGAAAAGTACACTTTATAATTAAATTAGAGTATTTTATTCGCAACACATTCATGAATAATTTAATTCTCTATAATCTGGTCTAATCAGCATGTTTGTAATGAGCTTAATTAAGCGTGCAGTCGCGAAAAACTAATTAAGCGACAAAAAAAATCTTATTTTTTTATATCAATAAATTCTAAACATCAATAGAAATCCGCCTGTGAAATTAGAAATTGAAAATTTATAAAGCAAATGCCATTAATTGCAGATAATGTCAAATCAGGCAAAAGCAGACATAATTATATGACGATTTTTGTTTGTAAAGCTATTATGTGGTGAAAGGTGAAAAGATGGTCAAATGTGCTAGTTATTTACGACTTATAGTTGAGAATAAACATTTTGCGTTCTCCTCTACAAAGGCGGTCTCCAATCCTCTGAAATAGGGGTAGAAATCTTTCGTCTATACCTGTTTATTACAACAAAGCTGTTTGTTCACAGCATGTGACAAAAGTTGTAAATTATTGCTGTAGTGACGGATTTATAATAATAATCATAAACTTTATTCCGATTTTATGTTCAACTTTGATGGCAAATCACTCAATTATGGTTAAAGATATCGATTAACTAATTACTGTTTCTTATAGAAGAAACTTTTTTCTACAAGTGTATGAAAATTCATAGAGATGCGATTAGTATTTCGATATAAAATCGATGTCGAAAATCGAAAGTCACATTTAATTAATTTTCCAAAAATGATTACATCATATTACAGTAGGTTTATTGTAATCCACGTATGTAAATTTTCATATAAAAATTTTAATTAGAAATACCTTATTTCGCGAGAATTCTATACGATGGGACACCCGGTATGCGACCTTGGGCTAAGGTCCAATCCCTTTGAAAACATGCCCTATGCCCTACAATGATGGATATTGAAATTTAGCAGTTTTGACCCTTTTCCTATACACGCCACTGTCTAACTTAACCAATTAAAAAAAAAAGTTAATATTTTGGCGAAACCTTGAAAATCAATTGAAGTTGGCTACATAATATGTTGTTAATTTAGTTTCAAAGTTTTCTTGTACAGGGTGAGAGGTGTGAGAAACTTAGAACATTTTTATATGGAGGAGTCCTGGGAGTAGAAGTCTAAAAATTTGTATTGAGCTGAACTAAAATATTCACAACCCCACACCATTTCCGGTTTTACCGGAAGTTGCCATCAACTTTCTTGTTTTAAATGGGACACCCTGTATATTATTACATATTCAGATTGCCTGAAAAAATTTAATAAAAATGGTGTTTACAGTTCAAATTTGTAACGACCAATTAATGAGTTATAAACAAATGAAAATTGCAATTTTCCATTTTCAAAGCAGCTTGGGTCGAAAACGGGTCAAGGTCAAGATAGATGAAAACGGCTTACATGTCCCTATCTTAACTTTTCACGTAGTATCTTATGGTGCTGATGAAATTTGTATACAAAGTGATGAAAAATCAGCGATTTTCAAAAAAGATTAACCCTTAAATGCATAAGGTTGCAAATTTGCAACGACCAAATTTCATCTATATAAAGTTGCTTTAAAAATGAAATAGTAAGTAACTGCATACTGTTGCAGATTCATGACACTCTGTTTAACGTAAGTTTAAGGTTTTGTATCATAGATGGCAGACGTGTCAGGCATTGTGTTTGGTTTATTGGTTAGTTGGTTATGAAAGTTACCCGGTGTGCTTATAGTTAAAACAAAAGTCGTTATATCTTGCTTATTCTTGTGATAAATTGAATTCGAAGACTGTGTCCGTGTGTACAAAGGTATGTAGTTACTATGTATTTGATGTAGATTGAGCAAAAATTTGAATTTCTTTGTATTTTTGTTAAATTACCGCTGTTGTAAATATGCAACACCATGCACATTTACATAATTTTGACTTTTTAATGGTGTTGTAGATTTGCAACATTGTGCATTTGGAGAACGGAAATTTGTAATCCACATGGACGGAAGCAGTGTTAGGAAGCGGCCGTTGACCAGCAAGGAGTTAGCAGAGCTTGCAGAAAATTTTGCGGAAACTGTCAATTGGTCAGAAAGTGAAGACGGATTAGATTTTTCAGATACAGATAGTGTAGCTGACCCAACATATTTACCCGACTCGCCTAATCCTATTGAATATTTTACATCAGAAGACCTTTTAGAAAACCTATCATCTGAGGATGAAAATGAAAACAACACTGAAGATAATGAGGAAAAGAATAAAGAAAGTGGAGAAAACAATACAGAAAATGATAATGCTAACTTAAACGATAATGAAGAAACTACGAGAAAGAATACTTCTAGAAAAAACAAGAGTTTGCCGAAGAGGGACGTGCTATGGAGACATCGAGGTTTACATCTAAATGATCTACAATTAGAATTTCATGGCAATAATCAATTACCGCCTGATTGCATGTATCTAGACACTCCATATAGCTTTTTTAAATATTTTTTCTCCAACGAACTCATTGACAGAATTGCAGAAGAATCAAGTTTATATGCAACACAACAGAACCCAAACAACAGTGCTCACATTTCTGCGGAGGATATAAAACAGTACATGGGTATCTGCTTCTACATGTCGTTAGTTCATCTTCCAAGTGTAAGGGCATACTGGAGTGTGGATTTAGGATACGATCCTATAAGGAATGTGATGCCTGTAAACAAATTCGAGAAGATACGGCGATATATACACTTCAATGATAACTCGAAGCATTTACCTCGTGAAAATCCAGATCACGACCGGCTACACAAACTAAGACCCCTAATAGACCATCTGAACGAAACATTTCGTAGCATTCCCTTGGAACAGTTTCTCGCAGTTGATGAACAGATGTGTGCTACTAAAGTGAAACACTTTATGAAGCAATATCTCCCAATGAAGCCTCATAAGTGGGGCTTCAAATTATATGTATTGGCTGGAGTGTCAGGATTTGCGTACCATTTTGAAATTTATTCTGGTCAGGAGAACTTACAAACGAGACCAGCTAATGAGCCAGATATTGGTGCTTCTGCTAATATTGTCGTCCGTTTAGCTCGTATTATTCCTACAATGCAAAATTATAGACTGTACTTTGACAATTATTATACATCTCTAGAGCTCATGCTGTACCTTGCTAAAAGAGGCATATATTCTCTGGGCACCGTCAGGCGCAATCGAATTCCCAATTGTAAGCTGCCTTCAGAGAAGGACCTCAAAAAAGAAAAACGGGGCACGTCAAGTGAGTATCTTACCACAATTGACGGTATTGACATATCATCTCTAGTTTGGAAAGACAACAAATATGTTACGCTCCTCTCAACTTATGCTGGAAAAGAGCCCATCACTTCCGTAAAACGTTTCGACAAAAAAGAAAAACGCATGGTGGATGTTGATTGTCCTTCAGTTGTGAAAGAATACAATCACCATATGGGTGGAGTGGACCTGATGGATAGTTTTATAGGAAGATACCGCATTGCTCTAAAAAGTAGAAAATGGTACATACGAATTTTCTACCACTTGTTAGATTTAGGTATGGTCAATGCTTGGTTACTACATAAGAAGGTTCTGACTTTGAAGGGACAATCTCAAAACATTCTTCCTCAGTCAAAATTCCGAAGTGAGGTTGCTCATTGTTTATGTCTTGTTGCAAGTCAAAATACCTCGAAAAGAGGTAGACCCAGCTCGAATTTAGAACAAGCTATTCAAGCAAAGAAACATAGAGGCAATGCTCAGCATGTTCCACCCAAAGATATCCGGTTAGATCAAGTGGGACATTGGCCAGTTTTTGCTGAGAAGAGGACCCGATGTAAATATCCAGGCTGTAGAGGCTTTACAGACATCAATTGTGAAAAATGTGGCGTAACGTTATGCATGAATAAAAAAAATAATTGTTTCAAATTATTTCATAATAATTAAGCATGAGTTTGCTATTTTTGCACAATGTTGCATTTTTGCAACAAACACTAATTTTTCAATAAAATTTTAGGTTTCAAAAAAAAAATTTTTTTTTTATTTTTCCATCATGTTCTGAGTCATTTCCGATCTAAAACTAATTTTTAAATAAAAAAATAAAAAATCATGCATTTAAGGGTTAATAAAAAATATTTATTTTTGTAGGTACTCCAGCGTAGTATACAAAAAGTTAGGCTAGGGACATGTAAGCCGTTTTCCGATATCTTGACCCGTTTTCAAGCTAAGCTGCTTTGAAAATGGAAAATTGCAATTTTCATTTGTTTATAACTCATTAATTGGTCGTTACAAATTTGAACTGTAAACATCATTTTTATTACTTTTTTTCAGGCAATCTGAAAATGTAATAATATACAGGGTGTTATATAAACCATCTCTCACAGTTAGTTAAAATACCAATACCAATACCAATACCAGGGTGTCACATTTATTTTAAAATAAAGAAAGTTGATTGCGACTTCCAGTATAACCGGAAATGGTGAGGGGTTGTAAATATTTTAGTTTAGCTCATCAAAAATGAAATCATAAATGTACAAACTTTTAGACTTCTACTCCTAACACTTCTCCATATAAAAATGCCCTAAAGGTTCTCGCGCCTCTCTCTGTATTAACACGAGGGTTAAAAAATACAATTTTTTACGAAAAAAATAAAATGGTCCTTCAACTCCATTTTCTCTCCCTGTCTTTATTGCAAACACAGAAACGTTGTTTAGTGACCCGTGCATTTTAAAACAAAAAAGTTTTCTTTATTTTTTTTCTTACGGCACCTCGTTTTCTGGGATATTTGAAGTTTCCTCAGGCAATTTTGGGACGTTTACATTGCAAAATGATTGCCATTGCCTTTTTTATTGAAAATACACATGTACTGCTGCAGAAGGATCCCTATATGACGCTAGATGGGAGCGGTGCATGAGGAATCTGAGGAAACATATATCTCAAAAACAGTGCGCCATGTTGAAAAAAAACTAAATAATACTTTTTTGTTCTAAATTGGGGGGCCCATTGAAAAACGTTTTTGTGATTGCAATAAAGTCAGTGGCGTAAAAGATATTAGGTAAAGAAAAAGGGCGCAAACCCTGAATATTTACGCCACTGGAAGATGTCTACAAAACCTGAAGTAGCCAAATTAATGAGCTTCGTTTGCTGATTAATTGTTCATTCCATGTTTCATCAAAATCAGTGTAAATTTACACAGGCTATAATACTCAAAAACTGTTATACAGGTGTCCCAGCTTATTCGAAGCGGTCTCTGTAGGCCAAACGATGGATTTTTCAAAAAAAAATTTGCAAATTCAAGTACAGAATCACAATGGCCATAATTTAAAATTATTTTGGAGTGTACAGAGTGTCCCATATGACAGTGGTATATCAAAGTTATGTTTTTATAAATGGAATGCTCCTATGTTATGTTAAGTCATTGCTCAAGTTACATAATACAGGGAAGTGGCAGTACATGGGAATCTTGGAAACAGTAAGAGATACGATATCGGTTAAATGAGAGAAACATTGCACAATTTTATGTTTAATAGGACACTGAAGGAAAATTTGCGGAAATTTTCCTGAAAACGTCTGAAAATAAATAATTTCTCATTTTCATCATAATCTTTATTATTGGAAATTATTAAATTAAGTCATCAAAAGTATTCAAAAGCTATCAATTGAACCGAATTGAACATTACAAAAATTTACAAAGCCCTAAGACTAAATCCCAGAGCTTTCATAGCCAACTTGTTTTTATTATGGCCTATATATTGTTTTTTTATTGTGTCTAATGACGGAAAGTCTTCTTCTTTTTTCAAAAGAAAACAGTCCTCACCTTTTTTTTTGCATTCCCACTTACTTTGCATGTTTATGTTTATAATGTGAGGTCAAATCCCCTTTTCTTTTTGTTTCATAGGGACAATCCCTACATTTGAACACTTGTGCATCTTGTGAATGTTTAATTTTATAATGTTGGATCAAAGCCCTTCTATATTTTGTTTCAATAAAACATTCATCACATCTGTAAACTATCGCTTCTTTATCATGTTTCATTTTAATATGATGCTGTAAAAAAACTTTATATTTGGTTTGATATGAACAATCCTCACATTTATGTACTTCAGAATCTTTTACATGTTGATATTTATAATGTTTGGTCAAATGACTTTTAATTCTGGTCTCATAAGAACATTCCTGACATCTGTACATTTCTGCATCATTTGAATGTTTGTATTTGTAATGTTGGCTTAAATAATGTTTATTTCTTGTTTCTAAAGAACATTCCTGACACTTGTACACTTCAGCTTCTTCTAAATGTTTGTGTTTATAATGCTTGGTCAAATCGCCTTTATATTTTGTTTCGTACGAACATTCCTGGCATCTGTACATTTCTACATCCTCTGCATGTTTACAATTATAATGCACAGTCAAGTGACTCCTAACTTTTGTTTGATAAAAACACTCCTGACAATTGAACACTTCAGCATCTTCTGAGTGTTTGTATTTAACATGTTTGGTCAATGAACCTTTACCTTTTGTTTTGTATGAACATTCCTGACAATTGTACATTTCTGCATATTTGGAATGTTTATATTCATAATGCTGGATGAAACAATATTTATTGTTTGCTTTGTAGGGACAGTGCGCACAGTGAAACTTCACCCCTCCTTTACTGGTACTTTCAGAAGATCGTGCTTGACGTACCCCACTTTCTTGAACAGACTCGCACCGATCGAGTTCACCCTTAAAAATTCCACGGCCATCACGGCTCTCGGTCAGCAGTTCCCAGCCCGGTTTGTTGTCTTGGATGTCAATCTCTTCCTTCAAGGCCAATTGTTCAGTTTGCACTCGATGAACCTCATAATCTGGTCCCGGTGAGTCTTCAGGTTCTTTTTTTACCGGGCAAGGTGGGAAAGTATTCTCGAAATTGTTCAATTTAGAAGACCGATCGCAGCTGGAATAATTTTGTTCCTGTTCACATTTCAACTTTGAGGAGGTGAGTGGTAAGGAGCCATCAAATTTATCATCATCAAATGCTGGTTCCATTTTGATAATATTTTCCCCACGTTGTTGAACATGACAATAATAATTACCATCATTTAAACTCATGATAATTGATAAGTGCTTATTATGATTTTCTGTTTATGATTATGATTGTGCTTGATAAGTGCTTATTATGATTTCCACTTGACTTGACCACTTCCCACTTCACTTGATCCGATACAGTTGGTTGAAAGTTGAAACCAAAACCAGTGACAGTACTGACAGTGACAGTGATCTCTGCCAGATCTGTTACCGGCTACGCTATACCACAGAATATATACAATCAGAAGCTAAACTCGCCGGCGGTGCCTTTAATCTTTTAGAGACAAGCCACAGAAAAGAACACCTCTAGCGGCCATTGCTTCAGAGTAGAAACGCAGGCCCGCCACAGAATAGGTACAATTCTATTCTGTGGGCCCGCATTCAAAACTAATTAAAGCTCATCTTAAATCATGGCGGATCACTATGCGCCGAGTAGATACGCGAACTCGGTATTTTTATTGAAGTTTATATTCTGATTGTACCTATTCTGTGGCTATACCGTCACCCGTCACTGGTTGATAATTATAAAATAGACCCACGCGCAGATAGCTGTGACGTCAAGTTCGTGACTGTAAAACACTAACGGCAGCCACAGCTGTCTATATTTATTATAGGTATTTTTGTATTATTTGGGTGGTTTTCTTGTTTGGTGTTCGACTTAACAAGTGAAAATAGTCTTTTCAGTATACGCTAAGTAAGTATCGGATGTTCGCGAAGCGCGCGCCTCCTCGTGGATTTTTTTCGCACTTTTGTGCGGCATATTAATCGTTGACAGCTCGTTTCAATAAAATGAAACCTTTCTTAAAATAATTATTTGGAAGTGTATTTCTAGATTTTTGAATTTATTATGACTACAATTATTATTAAAAGTTATTTCCAAGCACCCAGTCTCGACTGCTTTCGTTTTAAATCGTTGAGAAATGGGCGAAATCTCATGATGAGTTTTCACATGAGCTATGTTAGAGAATACGTTTACATGGAACTTTTCTTCAAGGAACCGCTCTTTAAGAGAGACTCCTGGTGCACATTAGCACTCATAAAAATGAAAAAACCTATTATTGTCCCATTGTTCAGGTGATATATTAATTGTTCCATTAAAAAAATATCACCTTTCTTATCAAAACATAATAAGTTCACATTTCATCTCATGTTTTCGGTTTTTTTATTTAGCTTATGTATAATAAATAGAAGAGTTTTGGACATATTTTGCAGCTTTAAAGCAAGAAAATGTTACCCTTCGTCTGAAATACAGCTCGAAAAAATTATAGCAGTACTTACTGTTTTATTAGTATTTTAAATTATTAACTAAAATTTTTAACTTTAATTTACTATCTAAAAAAAGATTCAGGAGTAATAAATAGGTATGTAATCTCAAGCATTTAAGGTACTCGTGTACAACAAACCCTTCCCGATTTTTTTTATACCTGAACGACGTCATGTTTGCAATAACAAATACATATTAAAATGAATAGCGGGCACGCAGGACTTGCCGCATGAAAGTGTCAAATTTGCCTACTTGGTGGCGCCACAATAGTTACTTATTTAGCCTATACTAGAGGGTGTACATGAGCAGTAACAATAAGAACAATGAAAACTAGAATACGAAATGAAATGCCGTTATTTTTCATTTCAATCATTTCCCACCAACAAGTGACGAACGGTAAATGTTGAAAAATTTATCGGTGTGGAAAGTGTATGTGTGAAAGAACATTTTAATGTGTGAAATATTTTAAAATTATGTTCATAATGTACCAAAGTTGTTTTTTTTTTTAATGGAATGATTTTATTGTTATACCTACTTGATTTTTTTTCTGGGAGAAAAAAATAAGACTGGTTTTTACAGTTGGAATTTTAATTGAATATTTTTTGAGTTATAAACAAGTGAAAATCGCAATTTTCAAAATTCAAGGCTTTGTACGACAAAAACAGTTCAAGATAGAGGAAAAAACGGCCCTATTTTAACTTTTCATGTTCTATTCCATGATACAGAAAGAAATATTTATACTGTTTTTGTTTTTTATTTAGAGACCCGCTGAGATATCTCTTATCACCCTCTGTATAAATATTTAAATTACATCACAGGTGGTACATAAAAAGTTGAAATAGGGACATGTGTGTATGTCGTTTTCTCCATCTTGAGCAGTATTAATTTTTTCTCTCAGATAATCTAAAAATAAAATCACATAAGATCATTCTATTAAAAAAAAACTGATATGTTTCATATTTTGGGACACTCGGTACATTATGAATATAATTTTAAAGTGTCCCATTAACGGATCTCTATCCACTCCAGACACAAAATTTTATTAAAATCAAAGGACAGTTTGCACTCTAGCCCGCCGAGATACCGCGCGCCTGTTCTGGGCCAGATGCTTCTACTATGATTGTGATTGAGAGATTTTTAAATTTCAAAGCTCAGAAAATATCTCTATTGAAAAAGAAATTGAACATAATATTCCTTTTTTAGAATATAGTTGAAAAAAAGTCAAACTATTGTTTTGGAATGGTAGGTATAAATAAAAGAACTATTTATAGTGGAAGATATTTCCAATCTTTTTCTTAACATGAGAACAAATTTTAAATGAATGTAGTGTTCTTGGGTAATAGATAATAACACTTAGGTACACCGAACGCGAAATGAAAACATATAATATACATCATCAGTCAGATTAGCAGAAACGCTAATCGGTAGTAGCCAGTCCTTCATCAATCAAAAGGCGCACAGCGGTTAAAGTTAGTTATATCATAGGCATAGACATCGGTTAATTATCGTAATTGAACATGCAGAAATCGGAATTGATTTTGGGTTGTTTTGCCGTGGTCCATGGAGATTTGTTCCGAACCTAACCGCAGTTGTAGACGAAACGTTCGGAGCAAGTTTCATTGTTTTAGTTTTTAAACCGGTTTTAAAAACCAACATTTCAGCGGTGGTAGTAAACGATGACGTCAAATCAAACACGGTTCAAAACACTACCGAAACGGTGCGTCGCTAGAAAACGGCTTAAGACACGGCAAGGTGTAAAATATATTCGGCGGAGATTTGAATTTCAAACTTGCAAAACTAAAATAAGATTCGCCTTACCACTCTGTAACATTAGGTAGGTACCTACACACTACAAATTGCTTATATCAATACAGGGTGTCCCAATATTCCATGGATATGGAGCAACCACAAATTACTGAGGTAAAAAAAAAGTCGCTCGGATCAAACTTATCTCTATACCAAAGTGCTTCGTTTGTCCGTATATAAAGAAAGGTTCAATTTTTGCTACCAGATAACGCTAAAATCTCAATTTTACTGACAAATCGCCTTCTTCCCCTGTACCCTTCATTTTGTTATTGCAAACATGAGGTCGTTCAGGGATAAAAAAAATCGGGAAGGGTTTGTTGTACACGAGTACCTTATATGCTTGATTACATACGCATTTATTACTCCTGAATAATCTTTTTTTAGATAGTAAATTAAAGTTAAAAAATTTAGTTAATTTATTAAGGCATTTCATTTAAGTAATACTAATAAAACAATAACTACTGCTATAATTTTTTTAGAGCTGTATTTCAGGCGAAGGGTTCTAAATCATGGTCAATAAATCAGTTTCTGAGCAGCGGAAATGTATACAGTAACATTTTCCTGCTTTACATAGTTGCAAAATATGACAAAACTCTTTGACTTTTTACATAAGCTGAATAAAAAACACGAAAAGTGTTTTACTTATTGAAAAATACGAAAAAATGAGACTGGGTGCTTGGAAATGACTTTTAATAATAATTGTAGTCATAATAAATTCAAAAATCTAGAAATACACTTCAAAATAATGATTTAAAAAAGGTTTTATTTTATGGATACGAGCTGTCAAGGATTAGTATGCCGCACAAAAGTGCGGAAAAAATCCACGAGGCGCGCGCTCTGCGAACAGCCGATACTTACTTATCGTATTGTTACCAACTTACAGAGTTGCCAGGGTTGTCCGATGTACTTTACTCTAACACTTTCTATTACCATGTAAATATAGGGGAGAGTTGAACGTGAACGTATTATTATCTGAGTATTTGGCCCTAGTGCAACATAATTCAAATTTTCCATAGCTAACTCTAATTCAAAACGATTTGGAAAAGGATGCACTTTTATTTTACATCAAGGTACTCTGCTTATCAAATTGTGATTTGTAGGGAGAGGTACCTGAGCCTTATCTTTTCTCTTCCTTCTTTCATGGCTCACTGCAAGCCTGTTTTTTGTTGCGCACTTTTTACAATGGGCAGGGGCAGCTGGTGAATGTATAAATAAAACAATCCCTTATAAGGTGATGGGCTTTATTGGGCTTACGTGTTTTGCTACTTTTAAAGTAGCATCTGCAGACATATGTAAATCAATAAAATTGTTGATATATTTAATATTTATGATCACTTATTGGGTTACCGTACTGTTGATATTTTATTCATTCACATAATTGTCTGAAGATGCTACTTTAACAATAGTGAAACACGTGTAACGTTCAGAATATTAATAAGTATAGCGTAGAATTTTTTTTAAACATTGGTGTTTTATTTATCATCCATCAATTAGTATACGCAGTGTATCTAGTGTAAGTGGCATTAAATGGGGATCTTTGAAACGGCAACAGATACAGGTCGGTTAAATTGGAGAAAAGTTGCACAATTTGATGCTTAATAAGAATTAGATTTTTTTTTTGGAATATTTTCAGTCGTTGCTGAAATATCCTGAAAAAACTGAAAAACTTATTTTACCCATATCTTTTTTATTATTGGGAAATAATGAATTATTTTTTGTAGGTTTACATAAGTCGTCAAAAGCTATCCATTTGACATTACAAAAAATTTCAAAGCCGACTAGATCTCAGAGTTTTCATAGCCAACTTTTGTTTTTCTTATGGCCGCCATATTTGTTTTTCATGTCGTTCGGTATAAAATAAAATCAAGGAAACCAAAAATTAATAACGGGTGTGATTTTATCGGTGACCAAATTAATGCGGTTTTGATTATCAAATAAATAGATTTATTCTCAGAATGATAGATCTGTCACCAACTTATTAACACTAAACTATTTCAAAACTATTATCTATAAATTTATGTACAATCACCTGAAAAGGGAATTAGTTTTCTAATAATTAGTTTTATTCTCAGAATGATAGATTTGCCACCAACTTGATGACACCAAACTATTTCAGAACGATTATCTATAAATTTATGTGCAATCACCCGAAATCATAAAAAGTTTTGGTATAATTAGATTTATTCTCAGAATGATAAATCTGCTAACAAATTGTTTAAACCATTAAAATTATGGCAATTAGATGATGTGCAATTGTTAAAATACACAGGTATGCTTGTCATAATAAAAGTTAAATAAATATACAAATTTCTTAAAGGCACTTGTATTTATTACAAATTTAAATAAAATTTCTTATACGCTGTAAAGTACTTATAAGGTAACAGAAAACTTAAATTTAGTTATGCGAAGACGTCACTGAATAATAAGGGCTCGTTTTGATTTTGTGGGCCGCCCTCTTTTTTTTTTTTTGCCAATCGGAATATTTTTTGCCTCAAGCGGTGGACTTGCTAGTTTGAGACGTATGGCTATCCCCATAATATGTTTACACATACAGGGTGTACCAGCTCGATTTAGACAACGGTGAGGGCCGTGTAGGTCTCGTCAAGACGAAACGTTTTTTTTTATTTGAAGTTTTTGGATTTGGACCTTCGTTGCGGAAATATGGCCGACTTCCGGTTTTTAGTTTTTTGGCTCCAGTTTCGGCATTTTTAGGTTCTCGCCCAAACTGAAACTAGTTTTGGAAACTCCTTAGCTTCAGTTACAACTTCAAAATGGCGACATGCCCAAGACTTTAAATTTTAAGTCTTTGAATCAATGCAAATTGAATCAAATTGAAAAATTAAGATTTTGAATCCAACAGAGATAGAACCTTGACTTCAATATGAAAGTTGTAACTGAAGCTAAGGAGTTTCCAAAACTAGTTTCAGTTTGGGCGAGAACCTAAAAATGCCGAAACTGGAGCCAAAAAACTAAAAACCGGAAGTCGGCCATATTTCCGCAACGAAGGTCCAAATCCAAAAACTTTAAATAAAAAAACGTTTCTTCTTGACGAGACCTACACGGCCCTTACCGTTGTCTAAATCGAGCTGGTACACCCTGTATATTCTTTATAGAATGCAGGGCAGTTACATTTTCCATGTATCCACTTACTGTTTTGGGGCAAAGTCACTTTCCATTTACTGAAGAATTGTTTTTTGTATTCATTGAAGTTAGTCCAATTGCTTTGTAAATCTTGGGTTTCTTCTGCTTAACCAGCAGGTACTTCGTAATAATTGAAAGAATCGTCACTATATGTCAGCTTAATTTTTTTTGATAATTTCGCCCATTGACACGACTCTGTCCACTGTTTTAAGGTTATAGTTGGTAATGTTGCAAAAATTGTATCTTCAACCAAGTTCTTTGAATATTTCAAAGACCACTGGTTCACCGACTCAACAGCAACTGCCAAAAAACGCGACAGCGGTAAACGCTCACGAAAAGTGTGTTCATCTTTTATAACTCTATTGAATGATTCAAGGGCATTGTTTGTAGCTGGCGATCCCATGTGAACACCTAAGTACCAATTACGATTTTGTGTCAGCCATTGTTCATTGAAATATTTAATAAAATCGCATTCACTCTTCCATTTTGTCAAAAAAGCTTTTGTAGCTAAGTCAAAAGTATCTGCATCAGTAGCTGCTTGTAAACTATCAATGTCTGCCAATAATTCCCTCTGAATATTCTTCTTGACACTCTTCTCCACGCAAGCTTGAATTTTTCTCTTCGCGTGTGCCCAGCACATTCGTACAATTATTTTCTCACCAAATATATCTATGAAAGCATTTTGTATTGCTTTGGCTGCATCACAAACCAGAACTTGTGGTTGTAAACAATGCGAGTACAAAATTTGAATATTATCTTTTATTGCACCAAATAAAAATTTGAAGTCATTTTTTTCCTCATTAGTTGCAACCCCTAAGCCAAATGGATGAAACTTTTTATTTTTATCTGTACTTCCAACGACAAGTACTGGAAATCCTTGCCACACCAATTTATATGTAGCATCAGCATGTATGTTTTTCACATCGCGAGCTAATAGCGACAAAAATTTTGTAGACAACGCAAATCTAAATTTAGGTGAATCATTTTCTTCATCATTTTCGATAATATTATATCCAATGACATAAACTTCATGTACATCTTCAGGAATTGTTGAATGAGATGATAACCAAGATTCCAATTCCCCCAAACTAATTGTTGGAGACCCATATTTAACACGACGTCGGTCATTTAAATAAGTTCTTAATTGTGACATTTTTGGCATTGTACTGCCTTCAATTTTGGCAAGATTATTCAGGATTGCTTTAGGCTTAAGGTGTAAGTCATATAGTTTATTTATTTCGTCTTTAGTCCTGTCGCTTAACCCATAATGAGAGACCAATTTTGAATCGTGATCATGATCTGATTCTGTTCGATACATTATAACTGCATCCGATGCTGCATCGAATAATAAGTAAAGCTGAGCCACACATTGAGGTCCCTTCCGTTTAACTTTATTGCATCTATAATATTTCTTCTCACCTTCTTCTACTACATGCTTCCGAAGAAAAGACCAAGTGTTTTCTATTTTAATAAAATCCTCGGCGTTTTTGATGCTTTCAAACTTTTTAATAAATTTCCATACCTTATTTTCTGTCCGTCTTTTCTTTTGTGCCACAATCTCTTCGACCCCTGAGTATTCCTCTTCGGACTCTAGTAAAGGTACTTCTTTCTGTGTAGTTGTCGATGTAATTACATTGTTATCACAACTACTTGATTCCATATTTTAGCCAGATGCCAACAAGAACTAGCTTGTAACAATTGAATATTGCAACACAAAACGTGACGAGTGAATGTGAATAACTAAAGGCAAAGGCAATAGAACATTGCGAACCGCATTATCATCCCCAACGTGCATTTCAAGCACTGATTGATCATTCATCGCATCACACCACTTGGGCCCCGCCTCCTGTTGGACACTAATAAGGTTCTGAAACATTTTATTTGGTGACAGATCTATCATTTTGAGAACACAGTTATTATTCCGAACATAATACGGATTGTATGGACATAAGTTACGATGATTATTCGTTTATTTTGGATACAAACTGTTACATATTTGGATACATATGTTTGGAGACAAATATGCAAATCTGAGATCACAAATAATTTCTGGGATTGAAACTAATGATCAGAGGATTTTGTTTGATGACAAATATTTATTTTGGTGATAAATAAATTTTTCCCCATTAATAACATTAAAAAATTAAAAAAAATTCAAAATTTTTTTTTTGA
Organism: Malachius bipustulatus; assembly: GCA_910589415.1. Taxonomy (NCBI): domain Eukaryota; kingdom Metazoa; phylum Arthropoda; class Insecta; order Coleoptera; family Melyridae; genus Malachius; species Malachius bipustulatus. The sequence continues at coordinate 5,541,047 of OU342638.1, read as the reverse complement.
AAAAAAATAACTTTTCATACCGAATATCATAATTATGAAAAGTAAAAAAACCATAAGGCAAATACATAATATGACTTCATATTAATCTAATTGGGTGAATTTTTTTTTGTTTTCCTTCGAAAAAAGAATAAAAATTTTTTAAATTTATTTTTTGAAGTTTATTAGTTTTTGGTTTCCATTATTTTTTTCATATCGAATGACATAAAAAACCAATATTGCGGCCATAAGAAAAACAAAAGTTGGCTATGAAAACTCTGAGATCTAGTCGGCTTTGAAAATTTTTGTAATGTCAAATGGATAGCTTTTGAGGACTTATGTAAGCCTACAAAAAATAATTCATTACTTCCTAATAAATAAAAAAGATATGGCTAAATAAATAAGAAATTTTGATTTTTCGGTTTATTCAGGATATTTCAGCAACGACTGGAAATATTCTAAGAAAAAATTCGGATTCTCATCAAGCATTAAATTGTGCAGCTTTTCTCTAATTTAACCGACCCTGTATCTCTTGCCTTTTCCAAGATCCCCATGTAATGCCACTTACACTGGACACACTGTATTGTTATAAAATATTATGAATTTATTTACGCGGCTTCTAAAGTTAACTTCATACACACAAATTCTTTATTCCTGCTGCTTGGAAAACTGTGGAAAAATCTGGACGTGCTTAACAATCCATCCATAGTTCGAGCAACCACTCACAGCACATATTTTTCTCGACATGTTCACTTTAATACAGCGGAAAGTAGTATATTGAAGAAATTCATATTTAACTGTACACAACAAAACTACGTATCTGCTGACAGTGCGCTTTGAGAGTAACTTGAAGTTGAAATTATACACGAGACTAAAACGTTCGATTACTAATGACAAATTAATAATAATTACGATTGACTGAAGCGTTCAAAAAACGTAAAAAGTTACGTAACTTTGAATTTGAAAACAGCTTAGTGAGAGCAAGTCCTGCATGAGGGCGCTGTAAAAATTGTTGTTCATTTTAAAGTCAAAAAATTGTAAGGCTATAGCAAAGGGCGGTTAAGCAAAGTTCGGGAGATACTAATATCCATTTTATTGATTATTACCCCATTACAATAATTTTTAACCAACTTATTGCTAGAATGTCGATGACCATCCTCTCGGAAAGACGGGATCGCACCTTCCTCTCTAGAGTACAACTTATTTCTGAATAATTTATCTAAAAAAATACAGTAATTTCTACCTGTTGCTGATTAAACATAAAGAATTACAGGGTCATTATTTACATCCGCGGCTCCTACAGTTTCACTATGGCACCTATATAGGGGTGGAGGACATACCTATAGTAACACCAACAAGGTATTCATTTGCTCTTGCAAATACAAGATAAGCGAAAAAGCCGATGTCCAAAAGTTGTATATAGAAGCCCGGTCCTGGCTCATCTAGTATATCACACATAATAATCAAGTAGTGTCGAATTCGCCGCGTCATATTCCTTGCCCTGAAAGTCAAAAACAAAATAGAAATTCGACCGTAGTGCCAAAGAGGCCTTAGTTGTGACCTTAATATTAGTTTGCATGGCTGTTTTTAGCTTCTTACCCACCCAGCACCCCTATTTCGCTCTTTGGTCCCGAAAAAATTGATGAAACTTACGAGACGTGGATGTACATATTTACCATAAACAGAGTTATTAAAACTAAAGATCTATTGCTTAGCACTTTCCATCACACTTTGCATGTTGTATCTTGGTCTTGGTATCCATTAGCTCACATTCTGATTGAGTGAACGGACCGCAAATGTTGGAAGAAGTCCATTGTAATGTTTGTTTCATACTGACATTTAGGACACATGTGCACGTACACATATTTGAAATGTTTACGTTCATTATGTTGAATCAAATTACCTTTATATTTTGATTGAAAAGAACATTCCTGACAGTTGAACAGTTCAGCATCTTTGGAATGTTTTTGTTTATAATGTTGAGTGGAATGTTTTTGTTTATAATGTTGAGTGGAATGTTTTTGTTTATAATGTTGAGTGAAATAGTTTTTATATTTTGTTTTGTAAGAACATTCCTGACAATTGAACAGTTCAGCATCTTTGGAATGTTTACGTTCATTATGTTGAGTCAAATTATATTTATATTTTGATTGAAAAGAACATTCCTGACAGTTGAACAGTTCAGCATCTTTGGAATGTTTACGTTTATGATGTTCAGTCAAACGATTTTTAACATTTGTTTTGTAAGAACATTCCTGACAGTTGAACAGTTCAGCATCTTTGGAATGTTTACGTTTATGATGTTCAGTCAAACGATTTTTAACATTTGTTTTGTAAGAACATTCCTGACAGTTGAACAGTTCAGCATCTTTGAAATGTTTACGTTTATGATGTCCAGTCAAATAACTTTTCCATTTTGTTTTGTAAGAACATTCCTGACAGTTGAACAGTTCAGCATCTTTGAAATGTTTACGTTTATGATGTCCAGTCAAATAACTTTTCCATTTTGTTTTGTAAGAACATTCCTGACAGTTGAACAGTTCAGCATCTTTGGAATGTTTACGTTTATGATGTCCAGTCAGATCACCTTTCCATTTTGTTTTGTAAGAACATTCCTGACATTTGTACACCTCTGCATTTTTGGAATGTTTACCTCTACAATGCACGATGAAATTAGATCTGGTTAACCTGCTGATTAGCGACGGTTTTACCCCTACGCTGGCCCCCCTCCACTCTCTCTGCTAGCGTGCTGCTAGCTCTGAGCCGACAGGCTCTCAGCGTTGCCACATGAAATCCGTGTCTCCGTTCTCCTACGGCCCTTAAAGTGTCATTTTTGATTACAAATAATATTAAAACACTTATTTGCTGCAGTAAGTCAGGTCTTTGGTCAGGGTAGGTTTTTTTTCCTTCAAATATTCGTAAAATGAAAAAAAAAACCTACCCTGACCAAATACCTGACGGAACCGGTAGCTACTTATTACGGTCTCGTGCGGAAGCGGGCAGGAAGCACGCAGGATTGCCTGCAGAACGTAGGAGAAGGGCTTGCATATGGCAACGCTGAGAACGTGTCGGAGCCTAGCAAGCAGAGAGAGTGGAGGGGGGCCAGCGTAGGGGTAAAACCGTCGCTAAACAGCAGGTTAACCTTAGATCTATCGTTTGTTTTATACGCGCAATGCTCACAGTTATACTTCAACTCTCCTCCGCTATTGCTTTCAGTAGATCGTGCCTGAAGTGCCCCACTTTGTTGAACAGACTGACACCGATCCTTAGAAATTCCAACGCTACCACGACTCCCAGTCAACTGTTCCCAGCCGGGTTTGTGGTCCTCGAAGTCGATCTCTTCTTTCAAGGCCGACGTCGATGTGCCTTCGGGTTCTCGTTTTATAGGAACAGGTGCCTCCCCGCAACCAGCGTACTCGTTTTCTTCATCTTCACACTTCAACTTCGCCGAGTTGAGTAGCAAGAAGTCCTGCTCCTCCTCGGACTCCATAAACTGATCATCATCATCTGAGGCTTCCGTTTTGTTGATCATTTTCTCCACCTCGTGATGTTGAACGGGACAATAATAATTATTGCCGTCATTTAAACTCATAATGTTAACTATAAAGTTACACTTTTCTATGAAATGAAAATGCGGCTATTGCTGGATGGTTAAAGATTAAATAATACATTAATACACAATAGTCACAATACACTAATTTATTTTTTATTTAATAATTGTTGGTTCTTACTTAAGTGCTATTTATTTGTATTTACACAGAATTTAATTCTGTGCTACTGATTCAATATCGACACTCGACAGTGACATTTGACGTTTGCTTGCTGGAATCTCTTCTATCCAAGGAGAATGAACATGCAGGCGAGTGGCAAGGATTATACAGGGGTGCGTTCATAAAGGTCGCACAGTGTCACACTGGCGTCACAGTATCGCGCAAAACCGTTCATAAAATCGACCGGGTGTTTGTCGCTCTGTGAACTGTCGTTCATAAATTACGCCAATACGATCACTCGAGCGCTCCAGAATCGCCGTTTCCCACACACCGGCGATAAACGCTCGACATGCGCATTGGGAACATATCGTAATCGAATCGAATCGTAATCGTGATTCGTCGTAATCGTAAAGAAAAATACTCAAGTCAAGTGACGTAAAAAAATAAAGTTGGACTAATTTTTTTCTTAATTTAAATTTTGAATTCCTGCTGCGTTGTTTTGTTTGATCAAAAAAGGATAGGTAAGTTTGTGGTAAGGTGCATAAAAGTAGTACCTTGATAAGTTAAACGCATCGATAAAATTGGTACAGCATACAATTAAGTAATAGCCGATATTACCATTAGTCCGGAGAACTACCGAGCAGAGCTGGCCATGTACTCGAGTACTATTTACTCGTATTTTTGTTTCGAGTAAAAAAACTACTCGTAATTTTTTACTCACAAGTACTTTCCATCCAAAATACTTACTACTCGTACGGATAAATACCATTACAACTACTCGAGAAATTTTACTCGTGAAATACACGGATATTTTTTCGGATAGTAATGACGTCATGCCGTCAGCAGGGAACTGATCTAAAAACGAGTTCACCGTCCTGCGCAATTGCACTGTCACTGTCACTAGTAATGCCGCATTTTCTATTACATATTTTTATATAACATATCAAATATGCGCTATGTAAGAAGTTATTAATTTCTTTACAATAAAATTTCTTTCATTGAAAAAATTCTTTCAAATTCAAAGCATTTGAATTTATGTTGAAGATTAAATATTGCCTTTTCCCTTCCCCCCCCCCCCCCCTAAATGAAAGCCTAACTTCGCCACTGGGTGCATCCGTGCATCGGGCGTCATGAAGCACTCTCAAACAGGGCGCCATTATCGCAGGAGCCGGCACTGCTTAGATTAGAATATGATACGATCTACGGAACGGATATACCTATGCTCTCACTCGTATTTAGCTATCACAAGCCTGACGTCATAGGCTGGTTGCGTCTTGGTATTTATTGGTATCATGATGGATCATGCGCACGACACGAATAAAACTACTCGTACTTGTTACCAGAGCTGGGCACGAGTACTGAAAAGAGTACTCGTAAATAATTCGAGTACGAGTACTTGGAAAATGTACTCGTAAGTATTTACTCGTAAGTATTTTGGCACAAACAGGTGGACGAGTACGAGTAATACTCGTGAAAACACGAGTAACAAGTACGAGTAGTTTTATTCGTGTCGTGCGCATGATCCATCATGATACCAATAAATACCAAGGCGCAACCAGCCTATGACGTCAGGCTTGTGATAGCTAAATACGAGTGAGAGCATAGGTATATCCGTTCCGTAGATCGTATTATATTCTAATCTAAGCAGTGCCGGCTCCTGTGATAATGGCGCCCTGCTCGAGAGTGCTTCATGACGCCCGATGCACACGGATGCACCCAGTGGCGAAGTTAGGCTTTCATTTAGGGGATGGGGGGGGAAGGAAAGGGAAAAAGCAATATTTAATCTTCAACATAAATTCAAATGTTTTGAATTTGAAAGAATTTTTTCAATGAAAGAAATTTTATTGTAAAGAAATTAATAACTTCTTACATAGCGCATATTTGATAAGATGTTATATAAAAAAATATGTAATATAAAATGCGGCATTACTAGTGACAGTGACAGTGCAATTGCGCAGGACGGTGAACTCGTTTTTAGATCGGTTCCCTGCTGACGGCATGACGTCATTACTATCCGTAAAAATATCCGTATTTCACGAGTAAAATTTCTCGAGTAGTTGTAATTGTACTTATCCGTACGAGTAGTAAGTATTTTGGATGGAAAGTACTTGTGAGTAAAAAATTACGAGTAGTTTTTTTACTCGTAACAAAAATACGAGTAAAGTACTCGAGTACATGGCCAGCTCTGCTTGTTACTCGTGTTTTCACGAGTATAGGCTAAATAAGTAACTATTGTGGCGCCACCAAGTAGGAAAATTTGACACTTTCATGCGGCAAGTCCTGCATGCCCGCTATTCATTTTAATGTATTTGTTATTGCAAACATAAGGTCGTTCAGGTATAAAAAAATCGGGAAGTGTTTGTTGTACACGAGTACCTTAAATGCTTGAGATTACATACCTTTTTATTACTCCTGAATCTTTTTTTAGATAGTAAATTAAAGTTAAAAATTTTAGTTAATAATTTAAGGCATATAAGTAATACTAATAAAACAATAACTACTGCTATAATTTTTTCGAGCTGTATTTCAGACGAAGGGTAACATTTTCTTGCTTTACAGCTGCAAAATATGTCTAAAACTCTTCGACTTATTATACATAAGCTCAATAAAAACCCCGAAAACATGAGATGAAATATGAACTTATTATGCGTTGATAAGAAAGGTGATATTTTTTTAATGGACAATTAATATATCACCTGAACAATGGGACAATAATAGGTTTTTTCATTATTATGAGTGCTATGTGCACCAGGAGTCTCTCTAATAAATGAGCGCTGTTCCTTGAAGAAAAGTTCCATGTAAACGTATTCTCTAACATCGCTCATGTGAAAACTCATCATGAGATTTCGCCCATTTCTCAACGATTTAAAACGAAAGCAGTCGAGACTGGGTGCTTGGAAATGACTTTTAATAATTATTGTAGTCATAATAAATTTAAAAATCTATAAGTTCACTGCCAAATAATAATTTTAAAAGGGTTTCATTATCCAAACGAGCTGTCAATAATTGCAAAACAAGGTTATACTGCCGCACGAAAGTGCGAAAAAAATCCACGAGGAGGCGCGCGCGCCGCAAACATCCGATACTTACTTAGCCTATTACTCGTATTCGTCCACCTGTTTGTGCCAAAATACTTACGAGTACATTTTCCAAGTACTCGTACTCGAATTATTACGAATTACGAAAATTACGAATTACGAGTACTCTTTTCAGTACTCGTGCCCAGCTCTGCTACCAAGTTATTACTTATCACACTGGAAAATGGTTATCCAGGTTATTTGTTATGTTAATATGTAGTAATATTATTACCTATCGATGGCGAGTAGCAACGTTATGGAACACGTTTGTTTACCTTCAAACTTTACTTTTACTTTGATTATCTATTTATTAAGTATTATCTATTTATTAAGTATTATTTATTGGTTATGTTCTGTTCATTCGCCCAGAGAGTCGTTCCAAAATTTAAACTCACTCTGAGCACACTCGCTGACACAATCGCATCGCTCTGACGTAAATCACTCCAACAGGAGACTACATAAATGAACGCACCCCAGTGTAGAGGATAGCTCGATCCGATGAAAGTTTCTCCAACGGAGTGGGGGTGAGTGACGTCACAGAAGTGCTGGTTAGATATTTCAAGCATTGCAGCGGTGTATTTTGTTAGTCATTTTGTGAATCTGTTGGACTTTTTTTTTACTTTTTAGTCAATATAAATAAAGGCTAAGGTCTGAGACTAATTCCTCGATTATTATTGTTTGCATCGCAGACGGTAACACGTTACATTTTATCTTAAATTTAATTTTATAGGCAACTAAGTCAACAGTTTATTTATTTCCCGAGAGATGTAGGTATGTATTTAGAGTACCTACCTTATTGTTGTATATTTTGGGAAATTCTTTGGGAAGTCTTTCTAGGCAAGTAAAAGTCTGTAATAACAATTCAAAGCTAGCGATATTAATACTTAATTGAAATTTATTTCTAAAAACTTTCCACTTAAAATATGTGTTATTTTGATTTTGTTTCCTAGGTAACCGATTTTAGGTTTAGGTAGGTATTCGATTTTTTTTTATTGTTTACCAAAATCAGTTTGGCAAAGTATTGAAAGAAACCCTTGCACACTTTAGCAAACCCCCTTGAGGTTTCAATTAAACAAGAAGGACTTGATAAATAATATATTACGCAGTATAAGTATACGTAACAATGCGTCGTCAGACTATCCGGCATATAGGTACTCGACACTCGCTCGTCTCTCTTTCCACACTACCCATCAGTCCCGCTCCTCGCTGGGTCCTTCGCTCATCTCTCCTTGCACCGTCGCACTCCGCTCATCATATCATCCGGCTGGAATCTGTCCACCAGCGACTCGTCTCGATGCCAATGGTGGAGGTGCTAACATGGGAACACCTAACACGGCCATCCTGGAAAGCTGATCGCCCTCGGTCAGCATTCTTGAGAGGAAGACTCTGAAATACAAGGTAGTGACCTGTCTAGGTCTCCTGGAGATATGACTTGTCAAAGTCTTTTAAATTGCTGACCTGTCAAGGTTTAAGGAATTTGTAGGAGAATATATACGAAAAAGGAACCTGTCAGGGTCAATGCTCAGATACGGAAAAGTGATTGATCATGATAGTCGGAGAAATACGGAGAACGTACCTGTCAAGGTCACTGAAATGGGTCGGAGAATGATCTGTCAAGATATACTGAGAATGTGCCTGTCAAGGTCACTGAAATGGGTCGGAGAATGATCTGTCAAGATATACTGAGAATGTGCCTGTCAAGGTCACTGAAATGGGTCGGAGAATGATCTGTCAAGATATACTGAGAACGTACCTGTCAAGGTCACTGAAATGGGTCGGAGAATGATCTGTCAAGATATACTGAGAACGTGCCTGTCAAGGTCACTGAGGAGATGTAAAGAAGGAGACATCAAGGTCGCTGGAGAATACAGTGATTGGAACTGCTAAGGTCTATTGGTGAGAAGTTTGTTGGTCGAACCCTCTCAAAGCGAAGGGTTTCAAGTGTTCAACGCCAATTACGCCCTCATACGGAATCTGACTTCTGGCGGAGTGTCGTGACTCCTTGACCCTATATCTGTCGTTTGGAAGTACTTCAGCTATGACAAAGGGCCCCTTATATTTCGGTAAAAGCTTAGTACTTTGTCCTTGGGCGGAGAAACCGGACACTTTTGTCAATACTAAGTCGCCAACTTTATACCGACGTGGTGAACAGCGTTTGGAGTTAAATCGGACACCCTGTACTTCTTGATTCTCTTGGAGACGCCTAGCTGCCTCAGCCCGAGCCCGAGTTACGTCAACAACTGGTTCGGTCTCGGTATCAGGGAAGTCATGGTCTGCACTTAGGTGCGTACCAAACATTAATTCTGCAGGGGTAACTTTTGTGGTTGCGTGTCTGGTGCTATTAATACCTTGTTGAACGGCGATCAGACGGTTGTCCCATTTGGTCGAAGCCACATCGGCACCCATAGCAGCCAACGAATCTAATATAGTACGATTGCACCGTTCAACTTGTCCATTGGCCCGTGGAAGACCCGTGGCGATCACATGCAGTCTTATATTTCTTTTTGCACAGAAATCTTCGAACATTTTGGATGTGAACGGTCGGCCAGCATCAGTAATTATGCGACGGGGATTACCAAATATGGAGAATATTTCCTTCAAGTGTCTGGTGATGTACTTTGTCTTGGTACTAGGTACGGCCCGTAAGAAATTAAATTTGGTGAATCCGTCAACTATTACCAGTAGGTGATTGTTTCCTTTGTCAGATTTTACGAAGGGACCCAAATGGTCAATGTGCAAGGTGTGGAAGGGACGTGCAAACTTCGGAATAGAGTGTAAATATCCAGGCCTCCGGCCCGCGGGAACCTTGTGGTAGAGACAATTTAAACAGGACTGGATATATTTCTGTACAAATCTCTTCATATGCGGAAACCAATACTTCTCTTTAATACGGGACAATGTCTTTTCCACTGCGAAATGTCCTACGTCATCATGATTAATCTTCACGATATGCCATCTACCTTTCTTTGGCACGACAATTCTTCGCCCATAATCAGTATTTCGGTAAAGGATATTCCCTCGAAGGTCATAGTCATGGAACGTGGCTTTATTGTCGTCCCGGTTGCCTGAAAGCAGAATGTCTTTCAGTTGTTTAAGAGATCCATCCTTATCTTGAGCCTCCCTCATCCAATTATTCTCAGCTATCAAATTGATATGAAATTCAGTAGTCTCCGTCTCAGTTCGATCTTGGTTAGACAAATTTGCATTCCGGCTCAATGCATCTACATGCTGGATCTGGAATCCGGAACGGTGTATGATATTAAATGTAAATGATTGCAGGCTCAGTACCCATCTCGCTATCCTCGGAACGATTGTATGTTTTGCCATTGCATTCATAACCGAATTACAGTCCGTTATAAGGGTAAATTGCTTCCCAGCTAAATAATGACGAAACTTCTCTAGCGTCTTAACAACCGCCAACATTTCCAACTCAAAGGAGTGGTAGTTCTTTTCCGCATCGGATGTCTGCCTGCTGAAATATGCGACAGGCTGTTCGCCCACTTCGGATTTCTGTGTCAATATACCCGCCAACCCATCTTGACTGGCGTCGGTATAAACAAATGTTTCTAGTTCTGGATTGAAAATTCGAAGGATTGGATCTGCACAAATAGCTTCCTTCAGGGTAACAAACAATTCATCGTGATCTTTGGTCCATTCCCATGTTACGTTCTTCCTTAGTAGTCTAGTCAATAGAGCTGTTTTTTGCGAAAAGTTGTTAATGAACTTTCGAAAATAACCAACCAGTCCTAAAAACTGCCTAAGCCGATGTTGATTGGTTGGACTTGGAAAATTCTTAACCGCTGTAATTTTGCTTTCGTTTATACTGATACAATTTTCTCGTATAGTATAACCAAGATAGGAAATCTCTGTCTGAAGAAAAGTAGACTTCGATAGTTTCGCCGTTAATCCATATTTTCGGAGTGTCTCCAGTACTCGTTAGAGGAGAAGCAACCCTTCCTGTATGGTCTTTGATGGAATTAGGACATCGTCCAGGTATGGAATAATCTTATTTTCTTTGAACGGTTCGAATACAGAATATTTGAATATTCATCATTGTCTGGAAGACAGCACCGGCGTTACATAGTCCCATCGGCATTCGCAGATATTCATACAGCCCTATTGGAGTAATAAAGGCTGTTTTGGGCACTGAGTCTGGATGCATGGGAATTTGGTGGTACCCGGATGTTAAATCTAGGGTGGTGAAATATTTAAACCCGCGCAAACCGTCGATTAGATCTTCAATCAGGGGAAGCGGGTATTTATTTTTGACAGTTATTTTATTAAGTGCCCTATAGTCGCAAACCAGACGAATCTCGTTGTTCTTCTTAGCCAGCATCAAGGCCGGGCTAGCATACGGGGAGGTACTTTTTCTGATGATACCGGCCTTCAACATACGGGAAATAATTTTTTCAAGGTTAGCTTTTTCCGATTCAGACAATCGGTATGGGCGAAAATGAATTGGGGTATCGGTGGTGGTCTGAATTTGCATACTAATGGAATTAGTTTTGCCCAAAGTCTCGTAACTTGACGCAAAGCAGTCCTCAAATTTTTCGAGCAATTGAAACAGCTGAGTCAGGTTTTCTTGAGAAAGTTCTCCATGCGATACAGTGGATTTAGTTACAGCTTTTCGAGCGAAAATTAACTCATCATCAATTCTTTGGTAAACAATTTCACCTTTTTCCGTGAAATCCCTGCCTATAATCAGTGAATGGTTAGGAGATAAAAAGTCAAGAACATATATCTTAATTGTCTGGCAAACCAGCATCTCGACACCAGAGAAGGCCTGGGAGGATGGCAGCTCATCTTTCGGGTCAGCCAGGAGGACGCCAGGAGCATAGAAAGCGGCGGCTGGGAACTCAACTACGAGTTGACCACCCTGACAGTGCGTCGGGTGACACTCTGGGGTCCCGCAGCCGTTGGAAATGCACCAAGCACCTCCAAGCAGGCCTAAGACGAGCCACCGAGAACAAAAAGTAACCACCCATGGAGGAAATAAAGGTAAGTCAGATCAATCTGCAGCACAGCCGGGATGCCACAGCAGAAATGCTAAGCAGCCTGGTAAAAAAACCTGCAGATGTGATACTAATTCAGGAACCATATGTCTTTAGGAGCCAAATAAAAGGACTGTCAGGCCTGGGCTTCAAACTTCTGGTGGGAGCCAAGGCAGGAGAGACACCCAGAAGCTGCATACTGGTGTCCAAGAGGCTAAGCTCGGTACCCTTACCGCAGCTGGGGACCAGGGACGCCACAGCAATGCTTCTGGAATACAAAGTAAGTGACATCTCACATAAGATAATTCTAAGTAGCTTATATCTCCCATACGACGGTGAACGTCTGCCATCGCAAGAGATGGCAGATATAACCACGTTTGGGGAAAGCAGAGGGATCCCAGTAGTAATAGGGTGTGACGCCAACGCGCATCACACCCTATGGGGCAGCACCGACGTCAACACACGCGGAGAGGCCCTACTGGAATATCTAGCAACTACAGACCTTGAAATAAGTAATAGAGGCAGGGAACCAACCTTTGTCAATCGCAACCGCAAGGAGGTGATTGACATAACCCTAGCCTCCAAAAGCATAACCTGTGACGTACGAGAATGGCAAGTGACGGGCGATGTCCTGCTGTCCGACCACCGCATGATCCGATTCAAGATCAAAGCGGGGATGGCGGCAGACAAGCCCAAACGAAACTCAAGGACAACTAATTGGGAGATCTTTACAAAAGATCTCCAAATAAGGTTCAAGGGTCCCCCACCTCAAATCACACAGGAAAACATAGACCAAGAGGTAGAGAAATTAAGCAAAAAGATAACCGAGGCGTACGAAAAGGCGTGTTCCTTGAGAAGGTCACTTCGACAGGCCGTGACCTCAGGAGAGGACACTCAATGGGACCGTTTTCGAGAAGCCAGAAGAGAATTTAAGAGAGAGATAAGGCACAGCAAGAGAGCGAGCTGGCGAGAATTCTGCGAGGAGATAACCTCCCTCCCGGAGGCTGCCAGGCTCGCAAAATTGCTTAGTGCCTCAAAACGCAACGAAATAGGCTCGATCAAGAAAGAGGACGGAACCTGGACAGAAACGGAGGAGGAGACAATTGAGCACCTCCTCAGAATCCACTTCCCGGGAACAGACCAAGTCGACCCAGAGAGGCGGGCGGAGCCAACCTCGGACTGGCAGCTAGCCGAAAATCTGGTAAACGACGAGGTCATACGAAGGGTAAGCAAAGAGTTCCGTCCATACAAGACAGCAGGACCTGATGGCATTTTCCCAGCATTGCTGCAGGCGGGCCTGGAAATGATTCTCCCCAGCGTGAGAAACATATTCCGGGCTAGCCTAGCAACGGGATATGTGCCCCAGGCATGGAGGAAAGCAAATGTGGTCTTCATTCCCAAACAAGGAAAAGAGGACTACACTTTAGCTAAGTCATTCAGGCCTATCAGTCTGACATCCTTCATGCTGAAAATGCTAGAAAGGATAGTCGACAGATACCTGATAGAAAACACACTGCGTGAGTTCCCGTTTCACAGGGGTCAACATGCTTACCTGAAGCAAAGATCCACGGAAACTGCTCTACACGCAGTGACTAGAGAAATTGAAAAAGCGCTGCATCACGGGAACTGGGCCTTGGCCATTTTCTTTGATGTGGAAGGCGCTTTTGACAAGGCAAGAACAAGAACCATATGCACAGAGCTGCAATCCAGGGGTACCCCCCCGGTCCTGATTAACTGGATTGCTTCAGCGATCGAAAGCAGGCAGGTGTCGTCGGGTGCGGGAGAAGTTCGAGTGGGCATTGCGGTGAGTGGTGGATGCCCCCAAGGCAGCTGCCTATCACCTCACCTGTGGTGCCTGATCATGGACGGCCTCCTAAAGCGCCTGACAGATGACGGACTGTATGCACAGGCATACGCTGACGACGGGCTGGTTCTAGTAACCGGCCAATTCCTAAGCGTGGTCTGCGATCGCATGCAGAGTGCATGTAAGATAATTGAAAAATGGTGTGAAGAGGCGGGGCTGACCATCAACCCCGAAAAGACCGACATGGTCCTCTTCACAAGGAAAAGGGAAAAAAGAGGATTCAAACCACCCAGGCTGTTTGGCAAACTCCTAACTCTTAGTGGGGAGGCCAAATACCTTGGAATGGTGCTAGACGAAAAGCTGACCTGGAAGCCACAGATTGACAGAATAGTCACAAAAACTGTGTCATCTCTATGGCAGCTAAGAGGGACAATAGGCAAGGTGTGGGGGCTAAAACCGAAGATAATGCACTGGTTATACACGGCCATCATCAGACCGAGAATCAGTTATGGTTCGGTGGTCTGGTGGAAAACAACCACAAGCAATACCGTTGCAAACAGGCTAGCTAAACTCCAACGGCTCGCCAGTTTGCTAATAACAAGTGCAATGAGAACCACCCCGTCAGCAGCCCTGAATGTCATTCTGGAGCTGCCACCGCTTCCCATTTGGATAAAAGGGGAGGCCATGGCGGCCCACCTAAGAATGCGTGATTCGGGACTATGGAAAGGCGGAGGTTATAAAGGACACACAGAGATAGCCAAGGTTGCCGAGGTGGAGATACCAATCTCAAACCTTATGTCTACCTCAAAAACAAGAAACAACAGAGAAAACAAGAAATTTACCCTGCAAATTCCTGAAAAGGAAAAGTGGGAAAAAAGGGAGGTAGCCTTCGAACCAGGAGGACTAGTCTGTTTCACAGACGGCTCCAGGAACAAAAATGGCCACGTAGGAGCGGGGCTCTACCTGGCTGGACGGAAACTGGGAAGATCCTACCCTCTTGGGTCCACCGCAACCGTCTTCCAGGCGGAGATTTATGCCATCCTGCAAGCAGCTAGACTGGAGCAGATAACAGAAGCCGGGGAACTGACGATATACATATGCACGGATAGTCAGGCCGCCGCAAAAGCGCTGGGCACACACGGAACCAGCTCCCCATTGGTCCAGGAGTGTGTCGAGGCGCTGAACAGACTGGCGGACAGAAAATCGGTGCATATCGTGTGGGTTCCCGCACACTCAGGTGTACCAGGTAATGAGCTAGCAGATCAATACGCGAAGCTCGGGACCAGGGAAACCTTTTGTGGGCCGGAGCCCGTCCTGGGTCTGACCAAAAATCTTCTCAAAGAATCTATAAAAGAATGGACTCGCAAGGGTTTAGAGAACCACTGGGAAACAGCACCAGGCTGCAGACAGGCCAGGCTGTTTCTGGCTGGTCCGATCGGAAACAGATGGACCAGCATGTCCAGAATGAACCGGAGGGAACTCAGACTACTAGTCGGGGTTCTCACCGGTCACAGCAGTCTGAACAGACACCTGCAAGTGATGGGGGTCACTCGGGACCCGGTCTGCCCTAAATGCGGAATGGATGACGAGGACTCCCACCATTATGTGGGCGTATGCGAGGTATACAGTAACCTCAGGCTCAATAACATCTTTGGGTCTGAGGAGCTACAAGAGGAAGAAATGAAACTCCTCTCATACAACAACCTTCTGGCCTTTATTAAAAGGTCGGGGAGGTTCGAGTAGGAGTTTCACCATGGTTCGGGTAAGGCGAAAAGGGCCCTCGGTGGCCTAGTCGCTTGGGGTGTACCACCCCTACCCACCATACTACTACTATATCCTAATTGTCTGGCAAACTCGGTCGATGTCAACTGAACATTCAATAAATTCTGTCACCGTCGTGCCCACTCCAAGGAATCCAGTGAGCTTTATTTCTTCCGGTAATTTCTGCACTGACCAACCGTATTTTTTTACTAAATTCCGTTCAATAAGAGAACAGTCGCTTCCAAGATCTATAAAAACTTGTAAACGAACATTATTAATGATAGCCTCTTTATAAAATTTTCGAGCTTCAACATTAGCAATCATATTAACCGTTTGTTTATTTTTATTTACGGCGACCTTCTTTTTACGGCATGCCACCTCTATGTGACCTTCTATTTTGCAAAAATTGCACCGTTTGTTTCGATGTATGCAGGAACTTTTTGCGTGACCTACTTTGCCGCAAGAATGGCACTCGAGCTGTAATTTATTGTGTCTTTCCGCACCGGAAGTCAGTGCTTGATATTGTACACGTCTGGGACTCGACCTAGTAAGCGACTGCTCATGCCGGATCGCTGGCGAATACATTTTATTTCGGAGATACGTTCCTAGCGCATTTGGTAGGACAATGCCGGCAGCTTCTGCCGCTGCGGTGATGTGTTCGTCTCCGATGGCCCCTAGCACCAAGGAAACCTTATCAGCAGCAGAGAAATTAACCTTCAACCGATTGATCTTGGCGATATGCTGAAAGTAAAATTCATACAGAGAACAACCAGGCGTAGGGCGATGTGTTGCAACATCCATTAGTAGCTGGTAGGTATTTCGAGGTGCTTCAAACGATTCGAGCAACAGAGTTTTCCATTGTTGCCAATTATAACCCGACCATCCGGGCTCACTCGACACATAGGTATCATACCAGATTTTTGCTGGCCCGCTTAACTTATTGAGGGCTTGGAAGATTAGTTCGCTGTCGTTGAGCCCGTAAGTTTTTGCGTGGCTCTCTACTATTTCCACCCACTCGGTGATGGAATCTTGCATGGGGTTAAAAGGTGGAAAAGCTAACAATAAATTGCTTATGCGTTGGACGGGGATAGCCGACAATTCATTTGAACAAGCAGGCTGACTTACCCCTGCAGAACCTTCTGAAACCGATGATTGAATTGCGCCTTCAGTTACAGGTGGTTGAGGTTGAGCAAGTAGCTTCGAGCTTCCACGTCCTCTTTCCGTAGACTGGAACGGAGCCACGTCATCACTTAACTCACTTTCACTCGATGTCGGAGATCGTTTGGGACGCGATGAATGTCCCTTATGGTATTTTCGCGTTAATCGTTCGTGTCGCGACGAATGGCCTTTATGGTACTTCCTTTTGGGCATTATTTTGGTCTTTAATCCCACTTCTGATGAAAGAAACCCTTGCACACTTTAGCAAATCCCCTTGAGGTTTCAATTAAACAAGAAGGACTTGATGAATAATATATTACGCAGTATAAGTATATACGTAACAATGCGTCGTCAGACTATCCGGCATATAGGTACTCGACACTCGCTCGTCTCTCTTTCCACACTACACTACCACAGTATACACTACCACTACCCATCAGTCCCGCTCCTCGCTGGGTCCTTCGCTCATCTCTCCTTGCACCGTCGCACTCCGCTCATCATCATCCGGCTGGAATCTGTCCACCAGCGACTCGTCTCGATGCCAGTGGTGGAGGTGCTAACATGGGAACACCTAACAGTATGTATACAGGGTGCACCATATATCCTCTATATTTCTATCTCCTGAACACTAAGAGATACAGGGTCGGTTAAATTAGAGAAAAGATGCGCAATTTTATGGTCATCTCTAATCCGTCAAGTCATACAAGATATCTGTTACCATTCCTGAAATATCCTGAAAAAACTGAAATATCGAAATTTCTTATTTTCGTCATATCTTTTTTATTATTGTAAATTTATAAATAGTTTTTTTGTGTGCTTACATAAGTCGCCAAGAGCTACCGATCTGACGTTTCAAAAATTTTCAAAGCCGACTAGATCCCAAGAGTTTTCATTGTCTGTCAACTTTTGTTTTTCTTATGGCCGCCACATTGTTTTTTTATGTCGTTCGGTATGAAAAAAATAATGGAAAACAAAAACTTCAAAAAATAAATTTCAAAAATTTTTGTTCTTTTTTTTCAAAAACTTTTTTGACCGAATATCACAGAGAAATTAAAAAACCATAAGGCAAGCAGTATGACTTCATATTGACTTATTTCAGCGAATTTTTTTTTGTTTTTCTTCGAAAAAAGAATAAAATTTTTGAATTTTTTTTTTAATGTATATTTATATTTGGTTTCTATTATGTTTTTATATCGAACGACATAAAAAAATAATATGGCGGCCATAAGAAAAACGAAAGTTAACTGAAAACTCTGCCCTTGTTTATTTATTTATTTATTAGTCGGTTTTGAAAATGGCTTTAAACGTCAGATGGCGACTTATGTAAGCCTACAAAAAATTATTTATTAATTTCCAATAGCAAGAAAGATATTCAAAAAAAAAGAAATCTCGATTTTTCAGTTTTTTCGGGATATTTCAGCACCGACGGAAAATAAAAAAAAAATTCCTGTATGTTAGCGTTTACGAGATAGCAATACAAAGAAGGATATATGATGCACCCTGTATAGTTGAATTTATACTATAGGTCTGGACTTTAATTTTTTTAGCTTCTGCAAAGTCTGTATCTAGTTTATTTTTGAGTTTTTTAATTAAGGAAAGTTATTTGAAAAGTTCCTGCCGACTTCCTCATAATACTGACTGCAAGATCATACTTAATTAAATATAATTTGGTGATAACCATCAGTTACTTACCTATATTATTTGTAGTTAGGTACTACTGTGATTTATAAGTTTGGTGGGTAGGTAGGTGATTAAAAAAACCTACAAAGTTTTCAAAATTTATAAAAATACATAATAAAATTCCATAATGCGCACAAACACTTTCTAATTAATTTATAATATAAATAATTTAAAATATAATAATAATTGTTCCTTATATTCAAACAGTCACATGTTCATTTACCTCCTATAATATTCGCAAAATTATTTTTATTTTATATTTTTACCTCTTCTGTAGATTCTAGAGCTATTAAAATACAAATGATCCAGCCAGCACGTGCAACAGTAATAAAAAAATTCAGGTAAAAACGCACAATAAATGAAGAATTTACAGGGTGATAAAAGAACATATCCATCGGTTACACACAGTGTGCATGTAACTGTTTATAATAACGTTTAATAATAATTATTCTTACCACACTAAATTAAAATAGGGTTGAAAATAACACAAAGACACTTTCACTGTAGTTTTACACAGGTTTTTGCACAAAAACAAAGCTCTTTAGCAACACTTCCGCACTGTCAGCACGTGCTTTAGATACAAGGTTCGCGGGTCCAGCACTCCTCTGACGTCACATCAGCCTCGTGGAGTGGTGGGGACGCGACAACATGAGTAGCATAGGAATGGAGCAATCCTATAGTTATACAGGGTGATTCATGAGTGACCTTACATAGACCAATGGTGATAAGCGGACTTCAAGGCGGGTCGAAAACCACAAAAGAATTTTTTTTTGTGTGATTGGTTAATAAGAAGTTACAGGGTGTTTTATGTCTCAGGTACAAAATTTTGATAGGCGATATTTCTGAAACGGCTGGAGATATTTTGTAGAAATTTACTAGGAATGGTGCATTCCGGAAACTCATCAAAACCGCATTCTGAGTTAATTAAAAATCCAGGACCGGACTTGAAAATTTTTGCCCCCATGGTCTTTGTTGGAAAAGTTTATTTTCTGACCGTGCTACTGAAAAACTGTCATCGAATTTGGAAAGATAAGAAAAAACTCTATAGAAATCATTCCTCAATTTGAACGGCACACCCAAACCGTCTCGAAAAAAAAATGTCAAAGTAAAACTTCTCAGTAAATTATCGTTTTCGAGCAGACATATTTTACTTAATGTTCGTCTGAATTCCTTCAAATTTATTTTTTGACTTGTTTCTATGGGAAAAATGTTGGACAGAAGGCCAAGCTTTATTACTGGGAAATCAGGTGTCAACTACAAAATTTTCAGATTTCACTATATAATCACAAATCATTTCACTAATAACGAATACGCAGACATTATGTTTGTGTATGGTTTCTGCAATGGAAATTCAAGAGCAGCTGCGAGAGAATACCATAGAAGGTCACAATCGAAGAACACCGGCCCATGTAACGTTTCGCGTCTGTTTTCCAATTTTCTCGAAACCACGGCATATTTCCCTGAGTTCAAAGGAATGCTGAACCTCAATTGGAAAATCTGAGCCATCAAAACATCGTGGAGATGGTGGCAGTAAATCCAAGTACAAGTCCGCGAAGAATTGGGCAAGCACTGAGCATTTCTCAATCAAGATTCAAGAGTATGGCGAACTTTGAAAAAAAAGAAGAGCGGATGCCATCCCTGTCACGTACAAAGCGTACAGAGGCTTCAACCATTCAATGAAGTTCCATTGAATGGACTGCGTAGAATTTTGTGTATTGATCGAAGCTCAGTTCACGCGGGATGGTGTTACGAATAAAAAAAACTCCCACCTATGGGCATATGAAAATCCGCGCTCTCTGTTGTTCAGAAGAACTCGCAACAGATTTTCTATAAATGTGCAGTGTGGCATTGCAAATGATACCCTAATAGGACCCCATTTTTTGCTGGGCGGCTCACGGGGGAAATTTATTTACTTTTCCTACAAGTCATTTTGCCCGGCTTGCTTGCAGAGGCGAACGTGAACAGGCGTGCTCTTTCCTTCCAGCAAGATGGGGCACCACCGCATTTTTCTCGACAAGTCGGAGAGCATCTCCACAATGAGTACCCCAATCGTTGGTTCGGGCGCGGCGGCCCTCATTCCTGACCACCTAGGTCCTCCAACCTCACTGTTTTAGACTATTACCCATGGGGCCATATGAAGCAGGAAGTCTAAAAAACGGAAATAAGTACCAGAGAGGAGCTCAGGACGCGAATACTGGTAGTTGCTGATGAAATTAGAAACAACAGGCAAATAATTCAAAAAGCAAACCAAAATTTATGGAAACGCTGCAGGAAATGTATTGAAGTTGGTAAAGGACATTTTGAGAACCGTTTGTAACATTAATATTGATAACATTTAATTTACACTGACATTTTCCCACAGAAACAAGTCAAAAAATAAATTTGAAGGAATTCAGACGAACATTAAGTAAAATATGTCTGCTTGAAAACGATAATTTACTGAGAAGTTTTACTTTGACATTTTTTTTTCGAGACGGTTTGGGTGTGCCGTTCAAATTGAGGAATGATTTCTATAGAGTTTTTTCTTATCTTTCCAAATTCGATGACAGTTTTTCAGTAGCACGGTCAGAAAATAAACTTTTCCAACAAAGACCATGGGGGCAAAAATTTTCAAGTCCGGTCCTGGATTTTTAATTAACTCAGAATGCGGTTTTGATGAGTTTCCGGAATGCACCATTCCTAGTAAATTTCTACAAAATATCTCCAGCCGTTTCAGAAATATCGCCTATCAAAATTTTGTACCTGAGACATAAAACACCCTGTAACTTCTTAACCAATCACACAAAAAAAAATTCTTTTGTGGTTTTCGACCCGCCTTGAAGTCCGCTTATCACCATTGGTCTATGTAAGGTCACTCATGAATCACCCTGTATACAGAATCCTTGACCCACGGTATGTTAATAGACTGTGACCGCGCAGGCTGCGTTCCGTTCTTATGACGTCACACGGTTGAAAGACCACACATGAGATTGTTCATTATCTTTTTTATTGTCAGAAATAAATAAATATTTTTTTGTGGGCTTTGGATAAGTCGTCAACAGCTGTCCATTTTTGATGTTTTAAAAATTTTCAAAACCATAACTAGATCTCAGAATTTTCATAGTCAACTTTCGTTTTTCTTAGGACCGCCATATTGGTTTTTTATGTCGTTTGGTATAAAAAAGAATCAAGGAAACAAAAAATCTCATTTTCATCACCGATATGACGTTACATTGCTTGCCTTGTGGCTATTTATGATTTTCGGTTAAAGAAAGTTTTTTTTGGAAAGATAAGAATTTGTAGTGTAAACACCCTTTAAAAATTGAGATCCTGCGTCATGCGCATTAATTTCAGTAATGTGGCCCCCAGACTGAATGGTTTTGAAAAAGAAGAACCTCTTTGACGTTTGAAAGGTGAACTTGTCTGTCATGAATGACTGTTTGGATCCCCGCTCTAATGTTTGATTTGAATTTGAAGTTTTCCCGCCCTGAATTCTTGAATGTTGGAATTTAAAGATTAACCCGCCCCGATTTCAAATAAATGGCCGACGTTACTAACTTACGTTTGTGGTCGTCTTTTACCTTGGCTCGTGTCTATTACCTGGGCTCGTGTTCGTCTAGTTTTTACCTTGTTTGGACCATCCGTTGTGTTCGTAGTAACCTTATTTTGGTTCGTTCGTAGCAAACGCTACGAAAATACTTTGAGAGAGTCTTTTGTTGAGAGATAGGAGATTTAATTTAAAAGACAGAGTTTCCCCTTTGAAATGAATTGATTTATTGATTTTTGAATTGATTTGAATGTTTGAATTGATTTGAATTGATTTGAATCTCTCCCCGCCAACCCACTCGACTGACCCCACCCGCAAAGAGTTCCGCCTACACAAAGTTTATAGTCAGAGTAAAAAAAGAACCCCGTGAAAATAAAAAACCTCTGACTTGCGAAGTGCCAAAAAATAAAAGAAAAACAAAAACATACAATGAAAAACATACAATACAAACGACACAACACATATAAAATCGTCACCGTTTTGGTGTAAAATTGACATTGATAAACAAATCTGTTATATTCAGGAAGACCCCATTTTATCTTTCTATTTCAAGAACTCATACCTCCTGAAAAGAAAACAAAACACACAAAAATGCAAATAAAAACACAAAACACATAAAAATGCAAATAAAAACACAAGACACATAAATATAAATCACGCCTTGAGTCAACACATAGTGCTTGCTATGTGCCAACGACGTAGGTTAAGTAAATGCACCCCTTGTTGCCGGTCTAATGCTTGTTAGCACCAGCGAGGTTAAAATGTAGAGTAAAATAGATTGTTGGCAAGTAAATAAATAGTTTAGAGTTCAGAAAATAGGAAATACAAAATGAAACCAAACATATTATATAACAGAGGCATTATCGAGCCGTAAAAAGACGGTCAACGATAACAAATTGGAAATAAAATAAAATTCATCAAGACCACAGTGCATAAATAAATAAATCAAATCAAGTATGAAATTTAAAGAAACAAATACGGTTATAAGTTTGAAATAACGTTAGGGTAATGCATCGTTCAAAATTATGACATGACATGAAAACAAAATATCGTTTACAGCTCAGATAAACTTATCATTAGTCTCCGTACCCCAAACACATATAAATAAAATAAACAGTGGGGAAAAATATATCTAATCGAATGCCCAGTGATTGCTGGCACACCGACAGATCTTATGTGGGAAGGGTAAAATGGGCTACAGGCACTATTAATGAAATCAATTGAACTGTCACCGATAGGCGAACTCGAATTAAAGTTCCTTTGTTACCGTTTAAAATCAAAATACCACCATCGCTACCTCATGATTATAAGTCGTTTACCGCAGGTTACTCTCCTGGACTTGTTCGTGAATGAAATCAAATAAAGCACATTAGGCAGTTCGACGAAGCATTCGAAATAAATATCAGTGTGTGTCAGTCGCATTGCAAATGAAATGAAATAGAAATATAAATAATGATTAATGATCAAACAAGTCACAAGTGAAATTAATTTAGCACAAACAAATGTAAACCATGAAAAACACATGTTCAACCCTTTTGACTACAATAATTTAGAAATAAATACAGATCGGAAATAATAATAATAAATAATCGAAGCAAGCATTCTCACAATTGAAATAAAGTCACATGAGGTTTTATGTACCAAATTAGTTCAATCAAAATAAATAAATTGTTTAAATAATTCCATGAATAAAAGAAATGATAAAAGAGATGGTAGCGAGTAAAAAGAAAGGTTAAATAAATGAGCAGTGTGAGTAGCGTTAAAATAGATTGCTTGTATAAAGGAATGTGCTTCGATAAAATAATAATAACCACAATAATATTAGTCAAAAGGCATGTACAATTTCAAGATTACAATAAATAAATAATAATTACCTAAAATTCAAGTATAAGTTTCTCAAAAAGTAATAAGCGGTTAGGTCAATTCGAATTATGCAAAATGACAATGGAAATGAGATCGAACATGTCTCTACGGTTAGAAATTAATTGATTCGCTGAAAATATCTGATTCATAAAATGGTGGTACCTATTGCAGTCACATGGTTTTAAACGATTTGAAATTTAACAATAAAATGAAATATTGCAACTAGCGTGTCCCCAAAAGCATTGAAATATAATTAACGGTTCGAGCACATGTTTAAGTACCTATATGGGGCCCTGTTTTAAAATCCTTTCAATTTACAAAACATGCAGTTTCAAATTATACATGCTGGTTGGAATAAAATATCAGTACTTGTAATCTCCTGTTTGAATACAAAACAATTAGTTAAAACCTAACGTGGTCCTACTTGAATAGTTAATTAACTTGAACAACACGTGTTTTACACGAGTGTTTTCCTGAATGAACAAATTGAAACAAAATTGAATAATACAACCAAATAAACTAAACGGTATGATCGGATCTCTTGGGATATCAAAATGCCTAACAGATATTAACAAATTAGAACAAACGAACAGTTACTTACATGTTGATGTTGAATTCAATTGTTTAAAAGTAATAAATAAAGAACAGCTGAAGCTGAGCTGACCCTGAACTTCACTCACAGACTGCTCGAATATAAGTGAACATGACTAGTGACTACTGAGTGTGACTTCAATTCTCGCTAACATGTGGTTTAATGACATTGACAGAACTGACGTTTCTAGCTTTGAAAGCTTGACAAATAAAAAATAAAAATTGGGTGCGTTTCTCGGCTCTAAAGTTTACAATTTGAACCATGCGCAGTTGTTATATGGTTTGGGTCCTTTCAAATTTAATTTAATAAAAAGTTTTTTGAATGTAATAAATTTTTTGCTTCCTTGATTGTTTAAATATCGAATGACATGAAAAATCATAATATAATTTCTTTCATAAAATAAGAAATCTCGATTTTCCATTTTTTTCAGGACATTTCAGCAGCGTGCTGAAGTGTTTATAAATTTCGTTTCAAATTCCTAATAAGCATGAAATTGTGCAGCTTTTCTCTAATCTGACTCTGCATTTCTTATCGTTTCCGAGATCCCCATTATATGTATACCCCCCATATACCTAGTTCTTTTTTAATAGGACACCTATGCGTTATAACACTTTAAACTTTAAAAGTTTAAACACAATAATATTTATAACAATCTACCACGTAACATATAATATCGTATGAGCAAATGAAAACGTAAGTTAGCTAGACCCTGGAAAAAATTTCATGTCTTAGATTGAATCCTACGATAAAATCACTGTCATCTACTTTAAATGTCTTATTTTTCTTATTTTGTGATTTTGAGTGGTCTGGGGTGCGTTCATGAATTTCACTTTGCATGAAAAATTCTGGATACGGTCATATAAATAGCCAGTTCGCTTGATGGATAAAAATGTAGCATCGTTCATAAATTGCCGATGACGACGCTTGGGGTACGTTCATAATAAACGCCGTGTGCACACGGCGACGTCCTAACCCGTTCATATAATAACATTGGGTAAAGAGTTACATCGTTCAGAATGAACGCCGTGTGATCGCACGGTAGACAACTTTTTATCCCAAGAAATTATATGGATGAAAACGCCCGTCATGCGCAGTAGCAAAAACGAGCGGTTATTCGTGATTTATAGACGCCGTCAGTGTGACGTCACAGGGCGGGGCTAAGCGGTTCTGGTTCCATACAAACAAACCCTTTGCGTGGTCATTGTTGTCAGTTGTCGTGTGTTTTCCTGAAGTTTGACGGCCATTGACATCGAAGTGATTAGTGAAGCCATTACTGAAGTCATTATAGTGATGCCAATGATGCCATTAGTGAATGAATACTGAATATTTTAGTTTCGTTAAAATTAGGCAGTTCAGTTAGGTACTTATTTAGTTATAGTTTATAGTACGTCTGTCGGTATTTATTTATTGATTGGGTGGTTTGATTTGGGTGTTCCCGTAAAATTTCAAGTTTATCCTCAGTTTGTTTTACGAAGAAATCAAAGAATTTTCCAAAGGTGAAAATGCTGTAGAATCTGGCCATGTTGAAACAATGGAGTTCGAGGCGGAACTTAAAATAATTCGTGGAACAGTAGGTACCCGCCAGCATGAAAAACAAAACGTAATATACAGGGTGTCCCATAATATGTGGGCAATCTCCCGGATTTGGGTAAATATCGTAAAAATAAATGAAAAAATAGCTATAAAATTAATTCCTCAGAGACACCCCTACAAAGATATTAGCTGTTGAAGTTGAGGGTTGAAAATCAATTTATCGCAATAACTTTTTTATTTCTTGACCGATTTTGATAATTTTTGGTTTTGTTTTGTATTATTTTGAACTGTTTAGAATAGTGTTTCTTAATCTTTGATAGCACATACATAGACCTCGGTATGGCATAACCCCCTCATTCACTTGAAAGAAAACAATAAAAATAATAATTTTACAGTTTTTTAAGGTTAATTTTCTTTTTATTTGACATTTTTTACAATAAAAAATGTGTCTTTATTTATTTCGATAGAGCGAACCGTTATCGAGATAAACGTCCTTCTAATAGGTGATGCGCCGCAGGAACTTTCTAAATTTCAAGTAAATTTTAACAAGATGGCTGACCTATGACAGTAAATTGAGCAGGAAACAAAACAATAACTTAATTAAATAGACGTCAGTGTCAAAAGATTTCATTTCATGCAGATTCAATTCTAACTGATTTTCTGCGTATTCAGCGTTTGTGTAACTCATTTTAAAATCAGTTAGAATTGCATGAAATTCTGCATGAAATGAAATCTTTGACACTATTTGACGTGTATTTAATTAAGTTATTGTTTTGTTTCCTGCTCAATTTACTGTCAAAGATCAGCCATCTTGTTAAAATTTACTTGAAATTTAGAAAGTTCCTGCGACGCATCACCTATTAGAAGGACGTTTATCTCGATAACGGTTCGCTCTATCGAAATAAATAAAGATACATTTTTCATGTAAAAAATGTCAAATAAAAAGAAAATTAACCTTAAAGAACTGTAAAATTATTATTTTTATTGTTTTCTTTCAAGTGAATGAGGGGGTTATGCCATCCCGAGGTCTATGTATGTGCTACCAAAGATTATGAAACACTATTCTAAACAGTCCCAAATAATACAAAATAAAACCAAAAATTATCAAAATCGGTCAAGAAATAAAAAAGTTATTGCAATAAATTGATTTTCAACCCTCAACTTCATCAGTTAATATCTTTGTAGGGGTGTCTCTGAGGAATTAATTTTATAGCTATTTTTTTATTTATTTTTATGAAATTTACCCAAATCCGGGAGATTGCCCACATATTATGGGACACCCTGTATACCTAGCGTTGAGGGAAGAATATCCTGCTATGGGTTAATTGTTTTTTATTAATTTACAGATTGATTTGAAGGATGATTATCTCATTGGGAAAAGTATAGTTGTTATCCTAAGGGTATAAATATAAAATGATTAAAATGCCGTCACATTTGCAACACTTTTGAATTCATACTAATGAGAGACCTCATTAGAGCTTTTGATGTTTGACGAGACAACTTCCATCAGAACTGGCAAACATGTAAACGTCAAACCTGTAAACAACGTTTGTTTGTATGTAACCTTGGCCGTTGGCCCCGCCCACTGACGTCATCACTGTCGGCGTCTATTAAATATGAAATTATGAAATATTATTAGGTTAGAAATTATTGGAGAATGGAGATGTAGAAAATAAATAGAATCTGATTCAAGTTCGATTTAATAATTATTAACAAAAAATTTTTGTTAAACTTTGGAAGTAGGCCTATCCTACCTTTATACGCACATCGGGAGGCACTGCACTCAGTTGTTGGCATGCGTTTTAGCTGCCTGGGGTTGCATCCTATGGCGAAAGCCGAACCCACCGTGCTATTTTATTTTTATTTATTTTTATCATTTTGCTCACTATTAAGTGACTAAGATTGTGCTGTGTGTTAGCAAGATACATTGTACTGAAGAGTCCCAATTAGGACGAAACACGTGTCTACAATTTCCACCCCTGACTCACAGCATGAAATCAATGAATGACGTATCGTTTTACGATATGTCGTTCATCTTTTTGTTAAACTTTGGAAGTAGGCCTATCCTACCTTTATACGCACATCGGGAGGCACTGCACTCAGTTGTTGGCATGCGTTTTAGCTGCCTGGGGTTGCATCCTATGGCGAAAGCCGAACCCACCGTGCTATTTTATTTTTATTTATTTTTATCATTTTGCTCACTATTAAGTGACTAAGATTGTGCTGTGTGTTAGCAAGATACATTGTACTGAAGAGTCCCAATTAGGACGAAACACGTGTCTACAATTTCCACCCCTGACTCACAGCATGAAATCAATGAATGACGTATCGTTTTACGATATGTCGTTCATCTTTTTGTTAAACTTTGGAAGTAGGCCTATCCTACCTTTATACGCACATCGGGAGGCACTGCACTCAGTTGTTGGCATGCGTTTTAGCTGCCTGGGGTTGCATCCTATGGCGAAAGCCGAACCCACCGTGCTATTTTATTTTTATTTTTATTTATTTTTATCATTTTGCTCACTATTAAGTGACTAAGATTGTGCTGTGTGTTAGCAAGATACATTGTACTGAAGAGTCCCAATTAGGACGAAACACGTGTCTACAATTTCCACCCCTGACTCACAGCATGAAATCAATGAATGACGTATCGTTTTACGATATGTCGTTCATCTTTTTGTTAAACTTTGGAAGTAGGCCTATCCTACCTTTATACGCACATCGGGAGGCACTGCACTCAGTTGTTGGCATGCGTTTTAGCTGCCTGGGGTTGCATCCTATGGCGAAAGCCGAACCCACCGTGCTATTTTATTTTTATTTATTTTTATCATTTTGCTCACTATTAAGTGACTAAGATTGTGCTGTGTGTTAGCAAGATACATTGTACTGAAGAGTCCCAATTAGGACGAAACACGTGTCTACAATTTCCACCCCTGACTCACAGCATGAAATCAATGAATGACGTATCGTTTTACGATATGTCGTTCATCTTTTTGTTAAACTTTGGAAGTAGGCCTATCCTACCTTTATACGCACATCGGGAGGCACTGCACTCAGTTGTTGGCATGCGTTTTAGCTGCCTGGGGTTGCATCCTATGGCGAAAGCCGAACCCACCGTGCTATTTTATTTTTATTTTTATTTATTTTTATCATTTTGCTCACTATTAAGTGACTAAGATTGTGCTGTGTGTTAGCAAGATACATTGTACTGAAGAGTCCCAATTAGGACGAAACACGTGTCTACAATTTCCACCCCTGACTCACAGCATGAAATCAATGAATGACGTATCGTTTTACGATATGTCGTTCATCTTTTTGTTAAACTTTGGAAGTAGGCCTATCCTACCTTTATACGCACATCGGGAGGCACTGCACTCAGTTGTTGGCATGCGTTTTAGCTGCCTGGGGTTGCATCCTATGGCGAAAGCCGAACCCACCGTGCTATTTTATTTTTATTTATTTTTATCATTTTGCTCACTATTAAGTGACTAAGATTGTGCTGTGTGTTAGCAAGATACATTGTACTGAAGAGTCCCAATTAGGACGAAACACGTGTCTACAATTTCCACCCCTGACTCACAGCATGAAATCAATGAATGACGTATCGTTTTACGATATGTCGTTCATCTTTTTGTTAAACTTTGGAAGTAGGCCTATCCTACCTTTATACGCACATCGGGAGGCACTGCACTCAGTTGTTGGCATGCGTTTTAGCTGCCTGGGGTTGCATCCTATGGCGAAAGCCGAACCCACCGTGCTATTTTATTTTTATTTATTTTTATCATTTTGCTCACTATTAAGTGACTAAGATTGTGCTGTGTGTTAGCAAGATACATTGTACTGAAGAGTCCCAATTAGGACGAAACACGTGTCTACAATTTCCACCCCTGACTCACAGCATGAAATCAATGAATGACGTATCGTTTTACGATATGTCGTTCATCTTTTTGTTAAACTTTGGAAGTAGGCCTATCCTACCTTTATACGCACATCGGGAGGCACTGCACTCAGTTGTTGGCATGCGTTTTAGCTGCCTGGGGTTGCATCCTATGGCGAAAGCCGAACCCACCGTGCTATTTTATTTTTATTTATTTTTATCATTTTGCTCACTATTAAGTGACTAAGATTGTGCTGTGTGTTAGCAAGATACATTGTACTGAAGAGTCCCAATTAGGACGAAACACGTGTCTACAATTTCCACCCCTGACTCACAGCATGAAATCAATGAATGACGTATCGTTTTACGATATGTCGTTCATCTTTTTGTTAAACTTTGGAAGTAGGCCTATCCTACCTTTATACGCACATCGGGAGGCACTGCACTCAGTTGTTGGCATGCGTTTTAGCTGCCTGGGGTTGCATCCTATGGCGAAAGCCGAACCCACCGTGCTATTTTATTTTTATTTATTTTTATTTATTTTTAATAATTATTGTTTGTTCCACCGTTCGTTTTTGGTTTTAATTAGGTATATTTGTTATGTGGATAGTTTTGTTAAAATACCTATAAAACCTAAAATGGAAAACATAAAATATAAGCCTCTAATAAGTACAGAGTCACATTCATCATCATTATCTTCGAAGTCATCATTATATTATAATTATTATAAACGAAGCTACAATTATTGCTACCTTCCCAGGCAGCAATCGAACATTCACTGAATGTTAAAAATGAACATTCAGCCAATGTTAGAAACGACAGATTCGTGAACATTCAATGAAGGTTAGTTTTAAATGTTCAGTGAATGTTCAGATTTAAGCTTTAGTGAACATTTATAAATGAATGTTTACTGAACATTCAAAAATGAACATTCAGCCAATGTGAAAAACGACAGATTCGTAAACATTCAATGAATATTAGTTTTAAATGTTGAGTGAATGTTTGTTTTTTTTTTATCAAACTGATCATCACTAAGAATTGTATTACCTATATGGAGCTGAAAAGCTGAAAAAAATAATACTTACTATGTAGGTGTATTCCATTTATCAATCCATCAGTGAACAATATAAATTATTATTATTATTATAAGGTCACATTTGCTCTTCCGTGTTGTTTTTCTTCTTCCTGTCTACATCATAATACCTACCTACCTATAATACCTGGGATGAAGAATTAGATTAGTTTGCACTCTCTGCACCTTCTCTCTCCGACCAGACAAGCATAAAATACTTAGCTTGCTGATAATTTATTGTGACTTTTATACCTATACATAGGTATATTCATAGTTTAGAAAAACAAGATGAAATGCCAGAGCCAGAATAGCGGACTTGGACACAAGACAATAAGAGAATACTGGGAATGCAATAGACAAGAGAGCTGCGCGCGCAACACCTCGTTGTAATACATAATTATAATAAGTATAATTCTGGTTTTTATCAATTTTTAAGCCAAATATTTTCGTTTCAGCATGTAATTTTCCAATTTTTTTTTGGTATATGTTATTTACCTGATGTCAGTGTACCTGTATGTAATTGCGTGCAATAAACATTTCATCTTAAACATTGTATGAATGTTAACTAAACATTGCATTTTGAATGTTCAGTATCTAATGTTCAATGAATGTTTATTGAAGGTCTGAAAACGAACATTAGAATCTGAACGTTGCCTGAATATTCGGAAAGTCTGTTTAACATTAGAGCAATGTTTAATGTTCGGTGAACATTTAGGGAACATTCAGTGAACATTCCTTGCTGCCTGGGTTGTTTAATATTCAGATTAATTTTAATTTCCTGACCGAAAGCTGTTATATATGAATTAAAATAAATTATAACATCAACATTCAAGGACGAACGGGAAATTACACGACTCACGTGATTGAAAAGTATTTATTACTGAAAAAAAATAGGTTATGTGCAACCACGATACACATATACACGGTATGCCGATAGACGATGACGCGCAGGCTGCGTTCCGGTCTTGTGACGTCACGTGGATCAGATATTACACATGAGATTGCTCATATCTATTTTATTGTTGGAAATAAGTAAATAATTTTTTGTACACATTGCTTTTATGGCTATTTCTGATATTCGGTTAAAGGTGAAGGTGGAGATTTATGCTATATTTAATCATAATACTAGGTTAATTATTTAAAAGGGAATATTTTAAAGAAATATAGGATATAAATATGGTGTCCCAGCTTATTCAAAGCGGTCTCTCTGTAGGCGAAACGATAAATTTTGAATTTTGCAAATTCAAGCACAGAATCACAATGGCCATAATTTAAAATTATTTTGGAGCATACAGAGTGTCCCATATGACAGTGGCATATCAAAGTTATGTTTTTTTTTTAATGGAATGCTCCTATAGGTTATTGCATTTTTAGATTGTCTGAGAAAAGAAAATAAGATTGGCTTTTACAGTTGGTGTTTAAATTTAAAAGTTTTTGAATTATAAACAAGTGAAAATCGTCATTTTCAAGTTCAAGACCCTATACAAAGAAAACGGCTGAAGATAGAGAAAAACGGCTTATATGTCCCTATTTTAACTTTTCATGAACTATCCTATGATGTAGATGAAATGTTTCTACAGGGTGATAAAAAATTTGAAAAATTCTGAGATTTCTTCACGTGTCACCAAATAAAAAAATTAAAGGAAGTACAAATGTTTCTATACCATAGGATAGTACATAAAAAGTTAAAATAAGGACATGTAAACCGTTTTTCTCTATCTTGAACCGTTTTCGTCGTACAGGGTCTTGAACTTTAAAAATGACGATTTTCACTTGTTTATAATTCAAAAACTTCTGAATTTAAACACCAACTGTAAAAGCCAATCTTATTTTCTCTTCTCAGACAATCTAAAAATGCAATAAGCATAGGAGCATTCCATTAAAAAAAAAACATAACTTTGATATGCCACTGTCATATGGGACACTCTGTAGTCTGTATGCACCAAAATAATTTTAAATTATGGCCATTGTGATTCTGTGCTTGAATTTGCAAAATTTTTTGGGAAAAAATTTATCGTTTCGCCTACTAAGACCGCTTCGAATAAGCTGGGACACCATATTTATATCCTATATTTCTTTAAAATATTCCCTTTTAAATAATTAACCTATGATTATGATTAAATATAGCATAAATCTCCACCTCCACCTTTACCCGAATATCAGAAATAGCCATAAAAGCAATGTGTACAAAAAATTATTTACTTATTTCTAACAATAAAATAGATATGAGCAATCTCATGTGTAATATCTGATCCACGTGACGTCATTGCGCAGTAGTTGACCAAAATAGAAAACGCTATCGGCATACCGTGTATATGTGTATCGTGTGTACAACTACTATCGAAAACTTCTCTGAGAGCGTTCACTTTAAAACAACACACCAGGGGTACGTTCATAATAAACGCCGTGTGCACACGGCGACGTCCTAACCCGTTCATAATAACATTGGGTAAAGAGTTACATCGTCCAGAATGAACGCCATGTGATCGCACGGTAGACAACTTTTCATCCCAAGAAATTATATAGATGAAAAACGCCCGTCATGCGCAGTAGCAAAAACGAGTGGTTCGTGATTTATTAAATATGAAATTATGAAATATTATTAGGTTAGAAATTATTGGAGAATGGAGATGTAGAAATAGAATCTGATTCAAGTTCGATTTAATAATTATTGTTTGTTCCACCGTCCGTTTTTGGTTTTAATTAGGTATATTTGTTATGTGGATAGTTTTGTTAAAATACCTATAAAACCTAAAATGGAAAACATAAAATATAAGCCTCTAATAAGTACAGAGTCACATTCATCATCATTATCTTCGAAGTCATCATAAAAATCTGATATATTATAATTATTATAAACGAAGCTACAATTGCTACTTGTTTAATATTCAGATCAATTTTAATTTCCTGACCGAAAGCTGTTATATATGAATTAAAATAAATTATAACATCAACATTCAAGGACGAACGGGAAATTACACGACTCGCGTGATTGAAAAAGTATTTAATACTGAAAAAAAATTAGGTTATGTACAACTACTGTCGAAAACTTCTCTGAGAGCGTTCACTTTAAAACAACACACCAGAAACGCTCGGTAATTCGCCCGGTAGGTTGTTTATCATTCACACGGCGTTTATTATGAACGCACTCCTGCAGGAGCGCTCGGTAATTCGCCCGGTAGGTTGTTTATCATTCACACGGCGTTTATTATGAACATACTCTTGAAGTGCACTCGGAGTGTTGAAGAAACACATAATTATGTGTGAATCAATTCTGTGCATAATATTAGTAAATTACAAAAATTAGTATTAAATTTAAAAAAAAGTATGAATCCGACAGTTCTGATACTTTTTAATTACCTATTATTTCCTTTTTTTTTCTCGTTCGAATTGCATTCATTAAATGGAACAATCTGACGATATTCCGGCAAATGTAAGGCATCACTCTGGTTGTTATACAGGATGTCCCAGCTTATTCGAAGCGGTCTCTGTAGGCCAAACGATTGATTTTTTCCAAAAATTTTTTGCAAATTCAAGTACAGGATCACAATGGCCATAATTTAAAATTATTTTGGAGTATACAGAGTGTCCCATATGACAGTGGCATATCAAAGTTATGTTTTCTTTAAATGGAATGCTCCTATGTTATTGCATTTTTAGATTGTCTGAGAAGAGAAAATAGGATTGGCTTTTACAGTTGGTGTTTAAATTCAGAAGTTTTTGAGTTATAAACAAGTGAAAATCGTCATTTTTCAAGTTCAAGACCCTGTGCAATGAAAACGGTTCAAGATAGAGAAAAACGGCTTACATGTCCCTATTTTAACTTTTTATGTACTATCCTATGGTATAGAAAAATTTTTACTTTCTTTGATTTTTTTATTTGGCGACGCGTGGAGAAATCTCAGAATTTTTCAAATTTTTTATCACCCTTGTATAAACATTTTATCTACATATGGTAGGATAGTACATGAAAAAGTAAAATAGGGACATGTAAGCCGTTTTTCTCTATCTTGAACCGTTTTCATTGTACAGGGCCTTGAACTTGAAAAATGACGATTTTCACTTGTTTATAACTCAAAAACTTCTGAATTTAAACACCAACTGTAAAAGTCAATCTTATTTTCTCTTCTCAGACAATCTAAAAATGCAATAACATAGGAGCATTCCATTTAAAAAAACATAACTTTGATATGCCACTGTCATATGGGACACTCTGTATACTCCAAAATAATTTTAAATTATGGCCATTGTGATCCTGTACTTGAATTTTTTTTAGGTAATGGTGTGACGAGGCAAGATTCCGTTGGCACAGTTATGTAGGAGAAACACAGACATACCAACTTTATATTAATAGTTTTTAGAAAAAAAATTGGGCGAGCGACTATCCGTCAAAAATTTATAAACATTATTTCCAGAAGAGTTTGCCCTCTTAAAAAATGGCCACCACTAGAGTCACAGACCAGAGCTGGCCATGTACTCGAGTACTTTACTGGTATTTTTGTTACGAGTAAAAAAACTACTCGTAATTTTTTACTCACAAGTACTTTCCATCCAAAATACTTACTACTCGTACGGATAAGTACAATTACAACTACTCGAGAAATTTGACTCGTGAAATACGGATATTTTTACGGATAGAAATGACGTCATGCCGTCAGCAGGGAACCGATCTGAAAACGAGTTACAGTCCTGCGCAATAGCACTGCTGTCACTATAGTAATGCCAGTGTCACTATTCAAATTCATTTCAGTTAGTCATCTCTCTCAATCTCAATCAATCGCTATTCGCTACTACTACTAACTTCAATTCAAAAGTATCAAAAACAAATTTATTCATTATTGATAAAAAATAAAACTAATTAAGACGACTCTTTTACGTCTTAGAATTTGAATAAAGTTAAAGTAGTAGTCGAGTCAAAGTAACGTAATTATTGTTTCAGGCAGGTTAGCAAGCCTGACGTCATAGGCTGGTTGCGCCTTGACCACTGACATGACATGAGTGACATGCCTTGTTTATTGGTATCATGATCGATCATGCGCAGGACACGAATAAAACTACTCGTACTTGTTACTCGTGTTTTCACGAGTATTACTCGTACTCGTCCACCTATTTGTGCCAAATTACTTACGAGTAAATACTTACGAGTACATTTTCCAAGTACTCGTACTCGAATTATTTACGAGTACTCTTTTCAGTACTCGTGCCCAGCTCTGTCACAGACCTCACTTTTATCATGAGCATGAGTGCATCCTAGGAATAAAAAGTTCCTTATGGTGTAAACATCTCGGATTTATTCCCATTTATATTTGGTTATGTTACTTATCATTATTGTTTGATTTTATTTTTATATCTTGTGGTGGATTCTTTCTGGTCTGTGTTTATGTTAAACTATTTAATAAGCAGATAGATAATTAGATAAGTAAGGGCCTTGAATAAATACCTACCATTTTACAAAGGGCAAACTGCAGACTAATAAAAACTATTATTATAGGTGTAGTGTAACCTACCTAAAAACCTGCATCCTGGTCGACGGTAAAGAATCTGTGATGTAACCTACCTAACCTCTTAAAATGGATGTCCTGCGTCATGCGCATCAAATTCAGTAATGTGGCCCCCAGACTGAATGATTTGAAAAAGAAGAACCTCTTTGACGTTTGAAATGTCAACTTGTCTGTCATGAATGACTGTTTGAATTCCCGCCCTGAATGTTTGGTTTGAATTTAAAGTTCTCCCTCCCTGATTTCAAATAAAATGGCCAACATTACTTACTAACTGTTTGTGGTCGTGGTTTTTACCTGTGTTTGTGGTTTTACCTTGGCTCGTGATCTGTCTAGTTTTTTGTCTGGTGGTGGTCCTTACGTTGTTGTGTGTAGTAACCTTATTTTGGTTCGTTCATAGCAAAGCGCTACGAAAATACTTTGAGCCAGTCTTTTGTTGAGAGATAGGAGATTTAATTTAAAAGACAGAGTTTCCCTTTTGAAAATGAATTGATTTATTGACTTTCGAATTGATTTGAATGTTATTGAATCTCTACACTCACACGAATGACCCTGCAAAAGGGGTTTCCGCCTACGCAAGTTTATAGTCAGAGTAAAAAAAGAAACCTCTTGAAATAACCAACCTCTGACTCTGTAAAGCGCAAAACCTACAATGAAAAACATACAATGAAGCGACGACATGTTAGAATCAAGCATTTGCTTGAGCTTTGAGGGGTGAGAACTAAATCTCTTGTATTATGGTAACCTGTCATTTTAACGTTAGTCTTTGCGAACCGTTTAGTACCTGTAAAGAAAAGACATAACAAAACACACATAAATTAGACCTTTTTTATGGGAGAAACCTAATCGGTTAATACTCCACACCCCAGCCAGACTAATACAAAATAAATAAAATCGATTCCAAAAGGAGACATCACCTATACAACAGATTGAAGCGTCGTTGTCTAACGCTGCGATTCGTGAGTCAAACATACAAAATCATATCGTCGTTTCATTTAGGATTTTAGATAAAAATACACCCTGACAAAAACATAAAATACAAATGACACAATACATAAATCGTCACCGTTTTGGTGTAGAAGAACTGACTGCCATATTTCTGGATATAAAAAGCGCTTTTGATACTGCCTGGAGACATGGAATTATAGAAAAATTAAAACTGCTAAATTTGAAAGGCAATTTCCTGGCCTTCGTATCGAACTTTTTATCGAAAAGATCCTTCAAAGTCAGAGCAAATGGAACACTATCTACATCACACACACTAGAAAGTGGTGTACCTCAAGGGTCTGTCTTAAGCAGCACACTTGTCGCAATAAATGATATATTCTCCAAACTATCAACTCCCGCCGTCGGCACCCTATATGCAGATGATGTAGTTGTTTACTCTCGCGGCAGAAATCAGAAAACTATCTGCGCGGTCCTGCAGAGTGTCATCGACGATCTCCAAGAGTGGGCAAACGTCGCTGGTTTCTCCTTCTCTCCCGAAAAAACAAAAGTAATACGATTCACTAGAAAGACCAACTCACCACGGCCTAAAAATCTAAAAATGTACGGAAAGACTCTGGAAGTTGTTACCCAGTATAAATACCTCGGACTGACATTTGATGAAAAACTAACATGGCGCCCACATATTGAAAAACTGAAGACAGAGTGCGTCGAAAAAATAAATCTATTGAAATCACTCTCCAGTCAACAATGGGGTGCACAAGAAACCGTCTTGCTTAAGGTATATCGAGCCCTCATAAGGTCCAAATTAGACTACGGATGTGTAGTATATTCATCAGCAAGTACACGCACCCTCAGATCACTTAATGTGATTCAAAATACAGCGATAAGAATAGCCCTTGGAGCCTTTAGATCAAGCCAAGTGGAATGCATGAATAGAGAAGCAGGTGAACCACCACTACGATTAAGAAGAAAAGCACAGGCACTCTCATACATCTCTAGGACATCAGCCTGCCCCAAAAACCCCGTTTTTACAATCACAACCCGAAAAACGTATGAGTCTCTATATTGGAATAAACCCAACCTTCCACAACCCCTACCTGAACTAATGAGACCAGAGTTATCCGAAATAAACCTAATGTCCACAGCATCCATAGAACCAGGAACACTACCTCCTTGGACCAAAAATATACCGCCGCTTGATACCTCACTCAAAATCTACAATAAAGAAGCATACCCGAAAGAATTAATAAGATCCAAATATAACCAAACACTTCAAGGACATACACATGATAATATAATATTCACGGACGCATCAAAAAATATGAATGGTGTAGGCTGCGCTATAGTGCACAACGATCATGTCCAAAAATTCCGACTGTCAAGCAAAAGCTCCGTCTTCACCGCAGAACTGTATGCAATCCTCCAGGCCTGCCAATATACTACAGACAACAACCTCAATAATACCGTCATTTGCTCCGACTCCCTAGCCGCCATAAATGCAATAGAAGTGTTATACAGCAACAACCCACTAGTCAACAAAATCCAGGATATAAGCACCCGATTCCACGAGATGCACCTTAAAACAATATCCATACTCTGGATACCATCTCATATAGGTATCACAGGAAATGAGAGAGCAGACGAAGAGGCTAAAGATGCAGCATACTTACCAGAAGAAACCACAGTCCAACTTCATTACGACTTAACTTTGTACTTCAAAAATAAGGTACATGAAGAATGGCAACGACACTGGGAGAATATCAACACTAAAACTCACGAAGTAGAATCCACAGTAAAGTATACCAGATTACCCCAGTTACACAGAAGATCAGAAACCATCATTCGACGGCTGAGACTAGGACATTCACTACTAACTCACAAATATCTTATGGCTGGCGAGAATCCCCCAGTATGCCAAACATGCAATACCCAACTCACTGTGAAGCACATCCTACTACAATGCCCTAAGTACAACATCCATAGAAACCACTTCAAGCTAGATGGCACACTGGCCGAAATACTCCAACTGAAAGACGCAAAAGTATACAACCTAATAGAATTCCTCAAGAAAATAGAGATCTATCACCTTCTGTAAAAATATAATATTGTCAATTACCTATATGTTCCGGTGTCAATGACCTTGATGTTGAGACACCTAAATAAATAAATATATATATACAAATGACACAATACATAAATCGTCACCGTTTTGGTGTAAAATTGACATTGATAAGCAAATCTGTTATATTCAGGAAGACCACATTTTATCTTTCTATTTCAAGGACTCATACTTCATACCTACTGGAAAGGAAACAAGACACATAAAAATTAAGGCATGTACAACACAAAAACCATTAAATATATCAGGCGAGTAAATCAATGGCAGCAAATAAATAAATAAATCGGGCAAGTAAATCAGTAGCAACAAATAAATAAATAGTTTAGAGTCCAGGAAATATGAAATACAAAATGAGGACAAACATATTATATAGCAGCGGCGTTATCGAACCATAAAATGACAGTCCTCGATAACAATAATTTAGAAACGAAATCAAATTCATCAATGCATGTGTCGCTCGTATTCCAAAACAATAAAATTTCAATTTAAATAAAATGATTAATGATCAAAAACTCACAATGGCAATTAATTTAGCACAAAACAAATTAAAATAAAAAAAAACACATGTTCATTAAGTTTGACGAAAATGACAAAGAAAGTTAAAATTCGCCAATAAAATGCAATCAAAGACATATAATGAAATTACACAGTGTGATCGTTTAAATAGTTTCATGAATAAAATGTAAATAAAATTGCTGAGAGCAGAAAATAGTTTAAAATACAAAGAAAATGTGACCATCGTAACATAAATTTATGTATTTATTTGTTTGTAGAGAAATGTGCTTTGATCATAATAATAATAATAATAAATAATAAATAATCAAAAGGGCATGTGGTGGTTCATTATTACAATAAATAAATAATAATTACCTAAAATTCAAGTATAAGTTTCTCAAAAGGTTGCAGAGAGCTGTTAGGTTATTTGAATAATGCAAATGACAATGGAAATATAATCGAGCATGTCTCTATAAGGCTTGAATTAATTCACTGAAAATATCCAATTTATAAAATGGTGGTATGGCAGTCACATGTTTAAACAATTTGAAATTAGACAATAAAATAAAATATTGAAACTAGCGTGTCTCCGAAAGCATTGAAATAAACTTATTAAGCTGTTACTGCACGTGCGTTTGAGTACCTACATGGGGGCCCTGTTCTTGAAACCCTTTCAATTACAAAACGTGAAGCTTCAAATTATATACATGCTGGTTGGAATAAAATATAAGTAATTGCTATCTCCTTTCGTTTGAATACAAAACAATTATTTAAAACTTAATGTGGCTCTACTTGAATAATTAATTAACTTGACCAAACACGTGTTTTACATGAGTCTTTTTCTAAATAAACAAATTTAAACAAAGTAAAATACAACAAATAGGTAGTTAAAACAATATGATCTGATCTCTAGCGATATCATAATACCTAACAGATATTAAATTATAAACAAACTTGAAACACTGCAGCTTGAAAAGTAAAAATGACTTGACTTGACTGACTTGAATTTCTCGCTACCGGCTACATGTGGTTTTATGACATTGACAGAACTGACGCTTCTAGCTTCGAAAGCTTGACAAATAAAAATCGGGTGCGTTTCTTGACTCTAAAATTTACAATTTTTAACATGCGCAGTTGTTATATGGTTTGGGTCCTTTCAATATAAATTTTGTCTACTAGGACTGATAAGAATTCTACTAGATCTAGTAGAAAATCTACCAAGTTGGCAACACTACATGTCAGTGACTGCATATGGTTGCCAACTTTTGTAGTGCCATAAAAAATATTTTCAGCAACGACAAATTTAATGACAATAACAATAAAATCAGATAT
This sequence comes from Malachius bipustulatus, assembly GCA_910589415.1. NCBI lineage: Eukaryota > Metazoa > Arthropoda > Insecta > Coleoptera > Melyridae > Malachius > Malachius bipustulatus. The sequence goes on along the minus strand of OU342638.1, from coordinate 5,500,035 downwards.
GTATTGCTAATGTAAACTATACAAGGTGTCCAGGTATGAGTGTAAGAGCTACACGTGGCGACCTTCCTTGGACTATTTTGAGTAAAAAATCTTAATACAAAAAAACTCTAAACGTCTTCACGGTGCCACAGGAGGTCATCAAAGTTAGAAATTCTGAGTCACAAATATGCATATTATTGAACTTCTATTTCCTTTTGCAGTTACGGTTAACATTTTCAAAGACTTTTGCAAAGTCTTATTTCATTTAATTTTCGTAACAGTGCAATTATTAACTTTTTTAACATTTCCTAAATTTTTTTTTTTAGAAATGTTAAAAAAGTTAATAATTGCACTGTTACGAAAATTAAATGAAATAAGACTTTGCAAAAGTCTTTGAAAATGTTAACCGTAACTGCAAAAGGAAATAGAAGTTCAATAATATGCATATTGGTGACCCAGAATTTCTAACTTTGATGACCTCGTGCGGCACCGTGAAGAGGTTTAGAGCATTATTGTATTAAGATTTTTTACTCAAAATAGTCCAAGGAAGGTCGCCACGTGTAGCTCTTACACTCATACCTGGACACCCTGTATAATAATTTATAGAACAATAATTATTCATTGTTTTTAAATATGTAGTGACTTCTAATAAAATGCTTCAGTTATATTCATAAAAACATTTCACAACAACGTTAAATTGTTGTTTCAAAAGTAACTTCTCTATTTGGCTTCATTTGAACCAGCCCTCATGAAATGTTTCAGATATTATTCATAAACGTTTAAAAAGAAAGGTTTCATTTTTATTTCAAAAGTAAACTTCTATGTAGTCCAATAAAGTCTAAAAAGTCATACGTATCGATTAAGAATACACATCCTTTTGATAGTTCGATTTATTTTGTTTCATATACGTGGTTTTTATAGTAACCGTCCAGTTTGTCTAAACACTCCATCCCGCATAAATAAGTATACGTCAACATTGGTTTTGAATGAGAATTAAATGCACAACACAGAGGATAGAATGTCATTACGTGAATAAATTTTATGTAGTTGTCAGTGGCTCTCAAACTGACGTAAGCGCTTCAATTCATTGTTTGAATGATTTCTTCAATAATTTACCCTCGTTCACAACTTGACAATTAACTGTTTGACATTTTCTGGTGAAATTAAAAATATTAATTCGGACGGTTAGTGTGACGTCACATCTGACTTTTTTAAGTTAATCCTACTATTTAGTTAGGACTCTCTGGCAGGTGGGTTGCAAATGAAACGATACATTATCCATTCCGAGACTATTCTCTTTTGGGATTAAAAAAAAATATCTTATGGCTGTGGTAAAGCCCAAGTGTCAGAAGTTTTCAAGTAGCCTCAAGGGCCTCTGACGTAACTTAACGACTGCTGTATAGCAGCCGGGATCCCCTTTTTAACGTACCTCCCGGAGCACGATCGGTCACGGAACTTTTTTATTTACCACTATAATTGGTCACCCAATTATATCTTTTGGGATGTTACGCTGTGTCCTAGCTGCATCCGGGGACTGCGTTGCGTGCGATGCGAGGAACGCACGCAACGCAAAATCGCACGGGAAATTTTGAGCGTGTCCTAACTGAATGCGTGCGGTTCGTACGAGAAAATGGTTTCCAATCCAACTATTTCTGGTGCAGCTTAATTCAGATGAAATACGTTTCAATTTGGAAACCAGTAGGTTGTTGGAACTTGAAAGACTTAAAAATCACAGAAAGAAACATGTTACTTAAGAGAAAGAAACAATAAGACGCAAGTAATCTATAGAAATAGGTATAGATTTGATAGATAGATAAATAGAAGGTAGGCTAAATAAAAATAGGGCTAGAATAGAAGTTAATAGACCTCATATATTTACTTTAAAAACCTAAATTCGATACATTTTCACATTCCCAGTGTACCTTTGACTATTGTTCTTGTAAAATAGATTTCTCTTATTGCACAAAATGTTTCGCTTTGGCACGAAGGCAATCGAAATTCAAAAAAGTTCCTGCCCGCCGTAAAAATCGCAAGATTTTGACAGATGAAAAAACTAAATATTTTAATTTAAAACAATGCGTGCGTTGCGGTGTCGTTTTATCGTACGACTTTTGCCGCAACGCGTCTACTGAGGACACTCCCATTTCTTTGCATGTGTTTTATTTTAATCGTTCCCCGCAACGCACGCACGCAACGCAGTCTCCGGATGCAGCTAGGACGCGGCGTTACGGATGAAACAAAAACCCACGATACACAATATATACACGGTATGCCGATAGACGATGACGCGCACGCTGCGTTCCGGTCTTGTGACGTCACGTGGTTCAAAGACTACACCATGAGATTCCCCATATCTTTTTTATTGTCAGGAATAAATAAATAATTCTTTGTAGGCTTGCATAAGTCGGCAAGAACTACTCATCTGACGTTTCAAAAATTTTCAAAGCAAACTAAATCCCAGAGCTTTCATAGTCAACTTTTGTTTTTCTTATAGCCGCCATATTGTTTTTATGTCGTTTGGTACAAAAAAAATCATGAAAATCAAAATTTAATAACATTAAAATAATTTGTATAAATTTAATTTTATTTTTTTCGAAAAAAAATTAAAGATTTTTCTATAATAGATCTAGCACAAAGAAAAACACAAGCAAAAAGGATCGAAGCAATATAATTTGACATTTATTTTATAAGCAACCTCGCCGCGATTAATACTTCAAGTCAAAATAAAACCACATGACGTCATTGCGCAGTAGTTGACCAAAATAGAAAACGCTATCGGCAATTCGGCATACCTTGTATATGTGTATCGTGCAAAAACCGTGACAATTGCAACGTCTCATTTAGGTTCCGTGCACAGTGGGTAATAACCTACCCAATGAAAACCTACCCGATGGAATAAATAGTATGAACGTCACTGAAGCAAAATCAAAGATAAGGAATTTAATAAGGAAAACAAAATTTATAGATTCCTACCAATATAAAAGGATACATTAGCCTTCTTGTGTATGATGTAACTTTACACCTTTTTGTTGGAGTATTTAATAAACTTGTAAACTAAACTTTTAAAAACTTATAAACTATTTTATAAACTAAAAATAAAAACGATATCGCGATTTCCGAGAGCTGGGTGTATTGTTGTCAGGATGAAAATTTTATCTCAAAGACATGCGGGTTCAATTATTATGCTTTCAGTAATATCCAAGATTATGGAGAAAGCTATTAACCAACATCTTTTAAAGTACTTTGGAAGGAGCTAATATAATCAGCGACCGCCAATACGGATTCCGCAAACAGAGGTCAACTGGTGACCTTCTCACCTACGTCACTGAGCTGTGGAACGGCGCAATCGAGCACCATGGGGAGTCTCGAGGGGTTGCGCTTGATATTTCTAGAGCTTTCGACCCTGTCTGGCATGATGGACTGTTGGCAAAACTGCAGGCTTATGGCATGCCTGAGAAATTCTGCTTATGAGTTATCTCGGAGATCGTTTATTACAGGTGGCAGTCGATGGAGTTCTTTCTGAGACCTTTTCCATCAATGCCGGTGTGCCTCAGGGATCTATTTTATCTCCGACTCTCTTTCTAATATTTATCAACGACTTGCTTGAAACAACAAAAAATCCAATATGCAGTTTTGCCGATGACAGTACACTCATATCTTCTTATACCTTAGATGCGCGAACATCTGCCATCGACGCACAGACTCGTAGGGAGCAGGAAGTTGCCATACTTAACAATGACTTACATAACATTTTAGCTTGGGGCGATAGAAATCAAGGTCAATTTAATGCTGGAAAAACCCAAGCAGTCATCTTCTCCAAAAAGCCCAACGTTTTGGAGCCAGATATGGTGATGGCGGGACACTCTCTTACTCCAGCATCATCTCTTCGTTTACTTGGAGTGAGCCTCGGAGCGAACATGTCTTGGCATGATCATATTGCAGGTCTGGCGAAGAGTGCTTCTCAAAAACTTGGAACACTCTTCCGCACGAAGAAATTTTATACACCACAACAGCTTCTCCTCCTATACAAGGCTCCAATCCGACCATCCTTGGAGTACTACTCACACGTTTGGAGCTCAGCTCCTAAACATACGCTGAGATTACTCGACTCTATCCAGAAAAGAGGCATCCACTTGATTGAGGACCCAGATTTGACAAAGAATTTAGACACTCTCGAACATCGAAGAAGAGTAGCTGACCTGAGTCTGTTTTACAGATATTTTAATGGAAAGTGTTCAAAAGACGTGGCCCGCTTGATCCCACCAAGAACAAGACGGGGCAGAAATACACGTCAAGCCGCAGACGCTCATCCGTATCAGGTTCAGCTCGTTACACCTCGTACCACCCTATTTCAGACTTCTTTTATGTATAGAACCGCATCACTTTGGAATAGCATTCCAAAGGGCGTGTTTCCCGAAGTATACAACCTACAGCGATTCAAGATCAGCGTGAATCGACATCTCCGCTCATGCACCGCTCCCAGAGCGTCATAGGGATTTCAATGCAGTGCATGTGCATTTTCAATAAAAAAAAATACTTTGGCATTTTGCTTACTCTTATAAAATAAAATCTCCATTAGGTAGGTTTGAATATTCATTTTATAAAATTACAAATTAAATTAATTAAATCTCAAAACTGACAGATCTAAACAGAAAAAAATACAAAAAGTCATTTTGGATAAAAAAAGTTGACAACAAAGCCTTGATGTTGTAGGTATTAAATTTATTGTTTCTGAATGCTGCTAATGTAAAAAAAATGTTCCATCGGTCTTTTTAATAACCTTAAAGTTCTATTTGTCATTTTTAGTGTCATAATGTTCGATGTTACAACGCAGCGTAATAAGCTAATATGTGACTTTGGGCCAAGGGCCAAGGTCCAATCCCTTTGAAAACATGCACTATGCCCTACAATGATGGATATTGAAATTTAGCAAATTTGATCCTTTTCCTATACACGCCGCTGTCTAACCAATTAAAAAAAGTTAAATTCAAGAACAGAATCACAATGGCCATAGTTAAAAATTATTTTGGAGTATACAGAATGATATCCCTAACATGACAGTGAATGCTCCTACGTTATTGCATTTTTAAATTAAATAAAGCAATGAATGCAGGTCGTATGAGTATAAATCACATAAAGTGCAATTACTAGCCTGTTATGTGGGGTCGGAGTATTCCTCCATCGCCCTAACATTTGTCATACTGGCAGTGCCCGAAACTCAATCGAGAGAGCTTCCATCCAAACAACAACAAAGCCACCAAAGTAACAGAACAAGCACAGACATGTGTTTCGCCCTATTGGGGCTCATCAGTGTGCTGCATCTGGACTATCTAGAAGATGTTGTCTAATGTCTGAAAACCCCCGGGGTCAGGTCAGGTACTCTGGTGGCTCTGTTGTTGTTTGGATGGAAGCTCTTTTGATTGAGTTTCAGGCACTGCCAGTTTGACAAATATTAGGGCGATGGAGGAATACTCCGACCCCATTAAACAGGCTAGTAATGGCACTTTGTGTGCTCATACGACCTGCATTCATTTCTTTGCAACTTGATAATGAAGAGAAGAGATGAACTTCCCTATAAAATGTCCCAAATTTTATAAATGGCATTAGTCTATAACAGTAACGTAAACTGAATAATCAAATTTAAATTAGAATTAGTTTTTCTTGTCAGCTTTCAGAAGTTAATAAAGGTGATAACCATACAAAACAAAGACACGAGGTTCGGTGTAGGTACAACATTTATGTTAAACTATTCTCAATTGATACAAAAAAAGGACACTCCCAAACATTTGAAGCACTTCGGTTTATCTTCTTTCTTATTACTGTTCATTAATTTCAGTTGCATGTTGAATCTTGGTACTCGTTAGCTTCTTCTAATTGAATGAATGAACTTCAAATGTTGGACGAGGTTCATTTTATTGATCGTTTCATACTAACATTCAGCACAATTGTACACATCTACATCTTATGAATGTTTATGTTTATGATGTTTGGTCAAAACACTTTTATATTTTGTTTTGTAAGAACATTCCTGACATTTGTACACTTTAACTTCTTTTGAATGTCTATATTTACAATGTTTGGTCAAAAAACCTTTATATTTTGTTTCAAAAGGACACTGCTCACATTTGTACAATTTTACTTCTTTGGAATATTTACATTCATGTTTGATCAGAAAATCTTTCTTCCTTGTTTCATAGGAGCATTCCAAGTTGCACATTTCACCATCTCTGGAATGTTTCCATTTATGATGTTTGGTCAAATTATTTTTATATCTTGTTTCATACGAGCATTCTTGACAGTTGTACATTTCAGCATCTTTGGAATGTTTACATTTATGATGTTTGGTCAATTCACTTTTATATTTTGTTTCATAAGTACATTCCCGACATTTGTACATTTCAGGATCTTTTGAATGTTTGTATTTATAATGTTGGCTCAAATAATGTTTATTTCTTGTTTCAAAAGAACATTCCTGACAACTGTACACTTCAGCGTCTTTTGAATGTTTTCGTATACGATGTGTAGTCAAATGACTTTTAATTTTTGTTTTGTAAGAACATTCCTCACATTTGTAAACTTTTGCATCTGTGGAATGTTTAAATTTATGATGTTGAAACAAATTACATTTAATTCTTGTTTTGTAAGAGCATTCCTGACAGTTGTACATCTCTGGATCCTTGGAATGTTTACGTTCATGATGTACAGTCAAACCACTTTTATATGTCGTCTCATAAGAACATTCCTGACATTTATACACTTCAACGTCTTTTGAATGTTTATGTTTATAATGTTTGATCAAATACCTTTTCATTCTGGTTTCATATGAACATTCCTCACATTTGTACAATTCATCATCTTCTGAATGTTTACATTTATAATGCCTGATCAAATAATCTTTTCTTGCTGTTTCAAATGAACATTGCTCGCATTTGTATATTTCTGCTGGGCCTTTTGAATGGTTAAATTTACAGTGTTGGGTCAAAACACTTTTAATTCTGGTCTCATAGGAACATTCCTGACATTTGTACATTTCTGGATCTTTGGAATGTATGCGCTTATGATGTTTGATAAAATTAGATCTATGATTTGTTTTATAAAGACAATGTGCACAGTTAAGCTTCGCTCCTCCTCCGCTCTTACTTTCAGAAGATCGTGCCTGTTTTGTCCCGCTTTCTTGAACAGAGTCACACCGATCGGATCCACCCTTAACAATTCCAACACTACCACGACGCCTGGTCAGCAGCTCCCATACCAGTTTATGGTCCTCAATGTCAATATCTTCTTTCAAGGCCGTGGTTGATGAGAATGATGAGCCTTCGGGTTCTTGTTTTATTGGAAAAGGTGCCTCAAAAGTGTTCTCGAAATAATTTAATTTTGAAGAGGGCCCGCAGCCAGCATCAATATTTTGTTCATCTTCACACTTCAACTTCGCCGAGTTGAGTAGCAAGGAGTCCTCCTGCTTGCACTCAATAAACTGATCATCATCTGAGGCCTCTGTTTTGATGATCATTTTCTCCACCTGCTGATGTTGAAGCGAAGGATAGTAATAACTGCCCTCATTTAAACTCATCATGACCTTCAGCTTTTCTTTGAACTATAACTTACTACCTATTGCCTAGTGCAGTTCCCAGTTATTTTATTATTAATATTATGTACTTATTGGAGGTAGGACTGCTGTAGGATAAACTGTTAATTTTAGTTTAGTCCTACTACTGACTAGGAGGTTAGTAAATCATTGGACTAGACAGACGTATGAGAGAATAGCAATAGATATGAATATAGATAGGTACGCGTACGAACGATAGGTAGGTTAATGAGCCATAATTTTCTCTTTCAAAAGCAAAACTAAACTAGCAGCACAGAATAGACTCATTAAGTCTATTCTGTGCTAGCAGCAAGGAGCAAGGATGCAAGGAAAGAAAAATAGAAATACAAATAATACAATAATTTCAATTTTCTTAAAAAAAAAACACTTCCCCAATTATTGACAATGACATATGAAATACAGCTGTCATGTGCGAAAAATATTCTGAACGTCATTTATAATAGACGCCGTCAATGTCAACGGTTCCAAATAAACAAACCGTACACGTGGCCATTGTTGTCAGTTGTCGTGATTTAGTTGAAGTTTTAAGTTCAGTGGACCTGAAGTTTGACTTATTGTTATTGTATTGAGGTTGTTTTCAGGCATTGACCTGCGATCGTCATCAATTGAATTGAACTAAAAAACCAATATGGCGGTCCTAAAGTCTATTATTAACATACCGTGTATAGTGATGACGTCAGAGGGCGGGGCCAACGGCCAGGGTTCACAAACAAACAAAAGTTGTTTACAGGTTTGCCAGTTCTGATGGAAGTTACCTCATCAAACATCAAAGCTCTAATGAGGTCTCTCATTAGTTGAATTTCAAAAGTGCTGCAAATATGATGGCATTTTATACCCTTAGGACAACGTACAACTATACTTTTCCCTTCCCAATGAGATAATCATCCTTCAATTCAATCCGTAAATTTAAAAAACAATTAACCCATTTCCACTACCTGCTGAATTTGCTAGCAGGATTTTCTTACCTCAACGCTATTACGTTTTGTTTTTCATGCTGGCGGGTACTGTTCCACGAATTATTTTAAGTTCCGCCTCGAACTCCATTCTCTCAACATGGCCAGATTCCACAGCATTTTCATCTTTGGAAAATGCTTTGGTTTCTTCGTAAAACAAACTGAGGATAAACTTGGAATTTTACGGGAACATCCAAATCAAACCACCCTATCAATAAATAAATACCGACAGACGTACTATAAAACTATAACTAAAATAACTAAATAAGTAACTGAACTGAATTGCCTAATTTTAACTAAACTATAATATTCAGTATTCATTCACTAATGGCATCATGGGCATCACTAATGACTTCAGTAATGGCTTCACTAATCACTTCGATGTCAATGGCGATTAGCGACTGGCGGAGGCGGGGTGAAAACATCACGTCAAACTTCAGGAAAAAACACGACAACTGACAACAATGACCACGTGAAGGGTTTGTTTGTATGGAACCAGAACCACTTCGCCCCGCCCTGTGACGTCACACTGACGGCGTCTATTGAACTAAATCATATTTTAGGTTTCCGTCGAGCTCGATGAGCCGTCTGTCGGTACTTTAACGTACGGTTGTTACACACTATAATCACCATCAGTGATGTGCCCTTACGCGTAAACAATTCATTCTCTACGTTTGACGTAAACAATACGTAAAGAAAATAATAATGTAAAGAATAGGTAAAGAACGAAAACAATTGAAAAGCAATTAAGGTTATGTTTATTTATGTTTGTTTTGGTAATAATTATTATTGTTTATTATTATTAATGTTCATGGAAACCCACTACCACACACAATAGATTTGATAATTTTTCTTGAACCTTCTTAATTGTTGAATTTCTGTCTTAACATTAGGGATTTAGGTTTCTTTGATAAAAGTATTATTTTTTTAAATTTTTATAAAAAAATTAAACGTTACGGGGCCGATCGGTCCTTTGTTCACTCGTAAAATGTAAAAACTTAAAATATATTTTATAAATAATTATAATATATTTAAAATAAAAAAAACTTAAAAATATTTTTAAAAACTATAATTAAAAAAAAAGTGTTATTTCCTAAATGCATCGGATCATTCGGATCTAATGGGGGAAGCTGAACTATGAGACAAACTAACTGGAATCGTGAATGAATCGATTCAGTTAGCCAAGAAACTTTATATTACCACAGTTTATGCCGTCAGCGTCAGCTATGCTTACAATGAGACGTACTGTTGAAATTTGTCACAGTAGGTAATTACAATTCTCACACATAAATCGATTAACCTTTAACGGATCTGAAAAAGATTCATAAAATATTTTATCTACTCCTATTAGATAACAAATCAATTATTAGTCTAATTTTAACGAAGTAATGACATGCATTACTATTAATTGCCCTATCGAATAATAGTGTCAGATCGATTGAACAATGAGCTCATTATTCAATCGTTAATGTCAATTGTTTAACTTTACCGTCCTATTCTGTCATACGTTTGGCAGATTCAAACTACTGACTACTGTCAATGGTCCACTGACGTGAAAGTAGAGTCCCTAAACGTTTATTTTACGTTTAATAAAATGTTTTTAAAATATGGAAGTCGCAGAATATTAGGATGATTTTGATCTTTCAACTACTGTAGCATACGAAGCTACTTATCATAAAATGAACATGTTTTAGTATCCGTGCGTAGTCATAAAGCCCTAGTCAACCGCTGTGAAAGCTTGTAGTGTAAACACCCTAAAATAAATCCTGCGTCACGGTAACAAATCTGTAATGTAACATGGGTACGATCCTGCATCCTGGTTGACGGTAAAGAATGGTGATGTAAACTACCTAACCTCTCAAAATGGAGGTTCTGCGTCATGCGCAGTTGATTCAGTAATGTGGCCCCCAGACTGAATGGTTTTGAAAAAGAAGAACCCCTTTTGACGTTTGAAATGTGAACTTGTCTATCATGAATGACTGTTTGGATTTCCCGCCCTGAATATTTGATTTGAATTTAAAGTTCTCCCTCCCTGATTTCAAATAAATGACCACATCACTTACTTACCGTTTGTAATTATTATTTTTACCTGGCTCGTGATTTACCTGTGTTTGTAGTTTTGGCTCGTGATCTGTCTAGTTTTCACTTTGTTTGGACCTTGTTGTTGTGTGTGTAGTAACCTTATTTTGGTTCGTTCGTAGCAAACGCTACGAAAATACTTTGAGAGAGTCTTTTGTTGAGAGATAGGAGATTTAATTTAAAAGACAGAGTTTCCCCTTTGAAATGAATTGATTTTTGAATTGATTTGAATGTTTAGTCTGTTTACCCAGTGAGATCCCCAAAAGGTTTTCCTCCTAAGAAAGTTTATAGTCACGAGGAAAAAAGAAAACCCAGTAAAAACAACCACCTCGGACTTGCAAAGTGCCCAAAAATAAAATACAAAAACATACAATGAAAAACATACAATGCAAACGACACAACACATATAAAATCGTCACCGTTTTGGTGTAAAATTGACATTGATAACAAATCTGTTATATTCAGGAAGACCCCATTTTATCTTTCTATTTCAAGAACTCATACCTCCTGAAAAGAAAACAAAACACACAAAAATGCAAATAGAAACACAAAACACATAAAAATGCAAATAAAAACACAAAACACATAAATATAAATCACGCCTTGAGTCAACACATAGTGCTTGCTATGTGCCAACGACGTTGGTTAAGTAAATGCACCCCTTGTTGCCGGTCTAATGCTTGTTAGCACCAGCGAGGTTAAAATGTAGAGTAAAATAGATTGTTGGCAAGTAAATAAATAGTTTAGAGTTCAGAAAATAGGAAATACAAAATGAAACCAAACATATTATATAACAGAGGCATTATCGAGCCGTAAAAGGACGGTCAACGATAACAAATTGGAAATAAAATAAAATTCATCAAGACCACAGTGCATAAATAAATAAAACAAATCAATAATGAAATTTAAAGAAACAAATACGGTTATAAGTTTGAAATAACGTTAGGGTAATGCATTGTTCAAAATTATGACATGACATGAAAACAAAATATCGTTTACAGCTCAGATAAACTTATCATTAGTCTCCGTACCCCAAACACATATAAATAAAATAAACAGTGGGGAAATAATACAGTGCATTTCTTTTTCAATGCACCATAGGGATTTACATGTAAAAAATTGACCTCGTGTTAATGGTTTTCCTGGGGTAAATTTCTGAATTTTTTTTTGTGGAATCTTAAAACACAGTATTCTACACCTTATTTTGAAGATCTGCTACCACTGGGAGCAATACTTATTTAGATAAAAATTAAAAAGTGGAACCATTTCTACTGATTTTTTAAAATAGGTTGCCATGCTCGTTCACTGACATCTATCAAGCCTATGACATTTTAATTAATTTTCAAGTTTTTGACGACATAAGAGAAAGACCAAACAATTTGGAAGAACTAAAGCAAAGAATTAATGAAGCTTCTAATACAATAATAGTTGTTAGACAATTACAAAATGTAAAGCGGCATTTTCGGGAAAGATTAGGACATTGTTTAGCAGCTTCTGGACGACAGTTTGAATATTTGATTTAGATTTTTAATTTATTGTTTTACAAATAAATTGTTTAATACACGCTGTGTTCCCTTCTGTCTTTTGCTAAGCATAAGTTAGGTATTCTTAGGTAGCTAGTAGCTACTTTGTTTGATTTTGTTGTTTAAATTGATTTAAATAATAATTATGTAATGATTAAAATGTCACAGGAGTGATAGATGTCAGTGAACGAGCATGGCAACCTATTTTAAAAAATCAGTAGAAATGGTTCCACTTTTTAATTTTTATCTAAATAAGTATTGCTCCCAGTGGTAGCAGATCTTCAAAATAAGGTGTAGAATACTGTGTTTTAAGATTCCACAAAAAAAAAAAAAATTCAGAAATTTACCCCAGGAAAACCATTAACACGAGGTCCATTTTTTACATGTAAATCCCTATGGTGCATTGAAAAAGAAATGCACTGTATATCCAATCGAATGCCCAGTGCATTCTGGCACACCGACAGATCTTAAGTGGGAAGGGTAAAATGGGCTACAGGCACTATTAATGAAATCAATTGAACTGTCACCGATAGGCGAACTCGAATTAAAGTTCCTTCGTTACAGTTTAAAACCAAAAATACCACCATCGCTACCTCATGATTATAAGTCGTTTATCGCAGGTTACTCTCCTGGACTTGTTCGTGAATGAAATCAAATAAAGCACATTATGCAGTTCGACGAAGCATTCGAAATAAATATCAGTGTGTGTCAGTCGCATTGCAAATGAAATGAAATATTAATAATGATTAATGATCAAACAAGTCACAAATGGAATTAATTTAGCACAAACAAATGTAAATCATGAAAAACACATGTTCAACCCTTTTGACTATAATAATTTAGAAATAAATACAGATCGGAAATAATAATAATAAATAATCGAAGCAAGCATTCTCACAAATGAAATAAAGTCACATGAGGTTTTATGTACAAATTAGTTCAATCAAAATAAATAAATTGTTTAAATAATTTCATGAATAAAAGAATGAGAAAAGAAATGGTAACGAGTAAAAAGAAAGGTTAAATAAATGAGCAGTGTGAGTATCGTTAAAGTAGAATGTGCTTCGATAAAATAATAATAACCACAATAATAAATATTAGTCAAAAGGCATGTGCAATTTCAAGATTACAATAAATAAATAATAATTAGCTAAAATTCAAGTATAAGTTTCTCAAAAGTAACAAACTGATGCTAGGTTAATTTGAATAATGCAAAATGACAATGGAAACTAAATCAAGCATGTCTCCTGGTGGTATATGGCAGTCACATGTTTAAACAATTTGAAATTAGACAAGAAAATAAATATTGAAACTAGCGTGTCTCCAAAAGGATTGAAATAAACTTTGTTAGTGCACGTGCGTATGAGTACCTACATGGGGCCCTATCCTTAAAATCCTTTCAATTTACAAAACGTGCAGTTTCAAATTATACATGCTGGTTGGAATAAAATATCAGTACTTGTAACCTCCTGTTTGAATACAAAACAATTAATTAAAACTTAATTAGGCCCTACTTGAAATAATTAATTAACTTGACCATCAAACACGTGTTTTACATGAGTGTTTTCCTAAATGAACAAATTGAAACAAAATTGAATAATACAAATGAATAAACTAATTAAACGATATGAACTGATCTCTTGAGATATAATAATGCCTAACCGATATTAATAAATTAGAATAATCAGTTATTACTCACATGATGGTGTGTGGGTTTCATTGTTTAAAAATAAATAATGTAATGAGGAACACACAGCTGATCGTACCCTCTGAACTTCACTCTCTGACTGCTCGAATATAAGTGAACATGACTAGTGACTCTGACTACTGAGTGTGACTTCAATTCTCGCTAACATGTGGTTTAATGACATTGACAGAACTGACGTTTCTAGCTTTGAAAGCTTGACAAATAAAAAATAAAAATTGGGTGCGTTTCTCGGCTCTAAAGTTTACAATTTGAACCATGCGCAGTTGTTATATGGTTTGGGTCCTTTCAAGCTGATGCCTTTGGAACGCTGCCAATAGGTTTAGTCGACTGACAGTAGTGACAGCTAATCACGATAACCTAGCATTCACATTTGTTTATGTTTAGTTTTAATTTTACAATACAAATTATTGTATTATAAAAATTAAATTTAAAATTATTATAAACAGAATAATATAGGAAGAAAATCACATCTTGAATAATACGCCACCTGATATAAATATAGGGAAAAGCAACAAATGCATCAATTATTGGTTTACTGCCTGGAAAATCAAAAGTGAAATACGATGCGCGACGAAATCTTTCACCCTGATTTTGTAATTTTTCTCCTTTTATAGTTATTTTACAAATTTTCAGTCGACAGTGAAGTATTTAATATTTTCTGTACTTTTGCAATATTTCAATAACCAAATTATTTACTTAAAGAGAACCATATTTTATAATAAATAAAACTGCAATCCATACAACTTTTTTACATAAAAATTTTATTCTAGCGTAAGTAAAATTATTTTTATTCAAGTATACTCGTAGATAAAGTATAGTATTCCACTCGCGCATAATGGCTATTATACACTTAGATGTTACAGCACTCTCGCCAGAGGCTCGTGCTGCAATTTTCATCTTCGTGGATAATAGTTATCATTATGCGCTTGTTGAATAATATACTATCGCCCGTATTCACAAACGATAATTTCCTAAATAATTACGTAATCAATTATCCCCATCTCATTCTATTGCAAAAAAACTGCATATCTCCATCTCACTCATTTAAATAATTACGTAATTATTTAGGAAATTATCGTTTGTGAATACGGGCATATAACTGCATAAGCAATAATAAGCATAAATTTGCATTGTTTGCATTTTTTACGTTGTTTACATTGTGTACATTCTCTATCTTCAAAAAAGTCCATGTAAAGAATGAATTGTTTACCCGTAAACAATCGCGTAAAGAATAGAGGTAAACAATACAGCACGCACGTCACTGCGGCACAGGCTACGCGCAGACTCGACATCCCTTGCTTATTTGTAATACGCGGATCTCTATATGCGCGAACTCGGTTTTTTTAATTGAAGTTTGCCAAATTGCCTTCTGATTGTTTCGTTATTTTTTGTTAATCTTCTGTCTGTGTCCCTGGCAGTGTGGCATGACTGGCATGGCATGGTTGATGGTTGTTTGTTGTTTTGTTGGTTGACGGTTGACGTTTAATACTAGTTTCTCGTTTACAACAAACTTACAAGCGCAAAAGCGCCGTTGGGCGTTGATAATAAATAATAATGTTAATGTAAATAAATAATAATAATTGTTAAATAATTATTGATCATTATTATTATTTATCAACACAATTTGTCACATTAATAAACCACGTAGGTACCTACATATTTGTTTTCAATAGTCGTTGGAAATTGTAAAACTTGACATACCCGACAACATCGTCACAATTTAAATTAACACCAAACACCATCCATACCAGACAAATCAAAAAGCTAATAAAGCTAGTTGATTGAAATTGAAAATTAGTCGGTTTTGGTTTTAGTGACGACGAGACGAGGGTGTTCGTGCCTGCAGGAGGTCAGTTCAGTTAGTGTTAGTTGTTGTTACCGAGAAAATGGGTAATCATCACTCTCATAAATCTCATAACGGTTCGGGAAACTCTACACCGAATTCGACGGAGAGCTCACTGAAAAACAACATCGTAAGAAGACTCTCCTCCAGCTCCTCTAACAGTAATAAAGACTCAAATAAAAACGGCGACAGCCACACATCAAACAACGCCAGTAGTAATTTATTACCAGCGGTTGAGAAATTAGCCAAGGTGATTATTTATAATTATTATTATTGTATCATATATTTTGTCCTGTACATTATGGGATCCTTTATTACCTGGCTGGATTATAAATCTTCATAATAATCACAGCAGGCTTTATATTGAAATTGAATCCCGCCGAGTGACAGTCAGTTCTAGGATAATTATAATTATCAAGAACAGCTGATGCGAATTGGGCGGTTTTTTTAAACTTTATTAACACTTTATTATTGCAATACTAATAATTATTCTTATTTTGTAATGCCTTTGTTGCAGATTTTGCAGGATAAATCTCAGGAGGAGGAAGGTGTTCATGGAATTACTTTCAATGTTTTCACGGTGAGTACCTAAATGTTAAAAAATATGATTTACCTACCTAAATTAGTTTAGTCAATAAGTTTGTTTAAGGAACAAATTATTGCTTCATTATTTATTTGCTGATCCTAGACTCTATGCTGTTTTCAATATCAATTACTTATTGTTAAACTAAACATTATCGTGATGGATTATTGATACTTTAAAAAACTTATCATAAAGCAGTCAGTAGGTTGGTGTAGTCTCAATTTTTGTTGAAAAGCCTACTCAAGGTCACAATAGGTAGATTCTAGCATGGATGTGCAGTTCTTTTCAAATAAATGTGAGACAGTTTTGTTAAGCCACATACGATCTGATCTATCTCGTATCTAACAGCAGTGAATAGTTGCATTCTGGCGTCAGTGGCAAGTCCACTGATTATCTCACTGGCATCAGAAATTACACAATTGTAAATCAAAGGCTTTTTTTCGAAAAATAAATAATTGTCTAGTTTCAGTTTATAACACTTACAGTAACAACAATTTCTATGTACAGCTAGTTAAATCACCTCAATGTCCTATGTATGATTATGATATCTCTAACACAATACATTTGGATTATGTATGATATTTTTTAAAACAATCTTCTACACACACATAAGGCAGGATTTTCATCGCACACTGGGCAAAAATACCTCGTCTCTCAGCGTCGTTTTTACCTTGTACAGACAACAGGGGGACTCTGTGAAGTTGCTGAAGCGGGAGGCAATTAAAACACCGACACAAGTTTGTTTTATAATCAAGTTGTTATTATTAACTTTAAGGACAATACAGAATGATTTCTATTCTCTTACTTAATTATTATACGGGTGAGTTTTTTTCAATGTTTAGTACAGGGATCTCGTAAACTACTGCAGTTAGAGGAACGGTTAAATGGGGAAAGAAGTGCAGTTTTATGAGCTTAATTCGAAACAGCTTTTGTTTTTTTGAAAATCTCCATGGCTTCCTAGATATTTAACATAAAGTAAATTCCGCGGATTTCTTTACACCGAGATAGCAGTCTTATTATTTGGATTAGAGAAAAACCGTAAAGGAAAACCTTTTAGACGATTTCATAGACAATAAAACGGTGTTACAATTTTTTTTATTTGTTGTGTCGTTTTCGAGCTATGACGTAAACTTGTGTTTTTTTAAATGTAAGTCATAGTTGGCTATGACATCATTCGATATGTCTTTTTTTTCTAAATACAACGATATAAAACTCGATATCGTTTTTTCGGGAAATAAAAAAGTTAGGACGGTTTTTAATTTTATTTCCTCAAATACGTGGTATAATAGGCGCTGAATTTAATAGTTAATTTTGAATTGACAATCTTATATGAATTAATAGTTCAACGGGATAGCTAGTTTTCAAGAACTTTAAAAAATATATATTTTAATTCTAATCTTTCAAAAATTTTGTAACAATACCTACCTACACTGTAGAACTGTAGACTAAATATTCATATCAAAATGTGACAGTTGCTTAGCAACAGTAACAGAAACAGTGAAACTTTTAAATTTGACAATTAGTTACTAGAATGCAATCTATGCATTCAAAATATTGGTGGCCATTTTGAACATTTGTAACTTCCAGTTGATTTATTCCCTCATTTCCATTGTTACGTGATATACCTACTGTAAAGCTTTTATATTCAAATGTTTCATAATATTTTCTAGAGTTACTAGATGGCTATTAGAAAATTTGTAGTTAATTAAGTATAATTGTTTGCATAGAGGATTACAAATTATTCTGCAAAATTATCTATGTATAATTTCAAATTCAACTGAGGCCTATCAGTTATTCTTACATGGCCGCCTAGTTAAGTTGAGGAAATAAAATTAAAAACCGTCCTAACTTTTTTATTTCCAGAAAAAACGATATCGAGTTTAATATCGTTGTATTTAGAAAAGATAGACATATCGAATGATGTCATAGCCAACTATGACTTACATTTAAAAAAACACAAGTTTACGTCATAGCTCGAAAACGACACAACAAATAAAAAAAATTGTAACGCTGTTTTATTGTCTATGAAATCGTCTAAAATATTTTCCTTTACAATTTTTCTCTAATCCCAATAATAAGACTGCTATATCGGTGTAAAGAAATTCGCGGAATTTACTTTATGTTAAATATCTAGGAAGCCATGGAGATTTTCAAAAAAACAAAAGCTGTTTCGAATTAACCTCATAAAACTGCACTACTTTCCCCATTTAACCGTTCCTCTAACTGCAGTAGTTTACGAGATCCCTGTACTAAACATTGAAAAAAACTCACCCTGTAGAACAACAACAGGAAGTACGCTTTGTAACCCAGTGCAGAAGTGGTCATTTACTTAATAATTAACAATGTTCATACTCCCCCACAATTCTGCATTGTTACAAAAGGTTTACAAAAATATATTATCTTCAAAATTCAGATAAATTTAACTTATCCCTAAAATATTTAAACTTAGGAATCGCTAAAGGCTTTGTAAATATATCGGCCACTTGTTCGTGTGTTGATAAATACAATAGTTTAACCTTTTTATTTAATACACAATCTTTGACAAAATGAAATTCAACATCAATGTGCTTTGATCTTTTCGTTTCTAATGTTGATGATATTTTTATGCACGATTGATTATCTTCATTATATATTATACATATGCCCGTATTCACAAACGATAATTTCCTAAATAATTATGTAATCAATTATCCCCATCTCATTCTGTTGCAAAAAAAACCGCATATCTCCATCTCACTCATATAATTAATTACGTAATTATTTAGGAAATTATCGTTTGTGAATACGGGCAATAATATAGCACAGAATAGGTACAATCAGAATATAAACTTCAATAAAAATACAGAGTTGGCGCATCTACTCGGCGCATAGAGATCCGCCATGATTTGAGATGAGCTTTCATTAGTTTTGAATGCGGGCCCACAGAATAGAATTGTACCTATTCTGTGGCGGGCTGGTGGCGGGCCTGCGTTTCTACTCTGAAGCAATGGCCGCTAGAGGTGTGGCTTGACTCTAAAAGATCAAAGGCGCCGCCGGCGAGTTTAGCTTCTGATTGTATCTATTCTGTGGTTATAGGTTCTACATTAATATTTAAAATCTCAGAAAGAAGTTGAGATAAAAACAAACTTTCCATTATAACATGAAGCGAGAGCAACGAACTCTGACTCTGTACTAGAAAGAGCCACAATATTTTGTTTCTTAGTTTTGCAGAAAACAACATTTACGTTCATTCTTATTAAAAATCCACTCATGCTTTTTCTGTCATTTCTGTCGTTTGCGAAATCTGAGTTGACAAAAGAGACTAAAGAAATGTTAGGATTTACTCTTTTTGTAAATTTTAGTCTATAATTTTCAGTTTTCTTTAAATAGCGTAAAACATTTTTCAAATTAAAATGTTCTTTTGTGTAACAATTTTCAAATTGACTGAAGTAGGTGACACAAAAATTTAAATCTGGTCTGGAACCTAGCATTACATACATTAAGGAGCCAATTAACTCACGGTAAGGATACATTTTATTATTTAGGTCAGATTTATTATTAACATCTTGCTTCTCATGAAATTTTAGGTAAAGTTTCGGTTCAATAGGCAGATTACTTGTTTTACAATCATTCATACCAAATTTTATCAATATTTTGTTAATTAAATCCTTTTGACTGATAAAGAGTTCATCATTTCTTTTTACAATTTCTAGTCCTAAAAAAATTATTTTATTATCATTGCAAAATTTATTTATTTTAAAACGTTCTGATAACTTTTCTTTCAAAAAATTGATATATTTCTCATGTTTTGCAAATAAAACAAGATCATCCACATATACTAATAAAAATATGAAATTCTTATAATATAGACATGAAATACTTTTTGGATCTTTCGAAACCTAAACCTTTTAACATAATGTTTAAAAGTTCATACCAACATTTACTTGCTTCTTTAAGGCCATACAGCGCCCTTTTAGGCTTGCATACTAAATTTTTATTTTCACTTACCAAACCTTCTGGCAGATACATATACAGTAGAAGCTCGATTATCCGGATCGCGATTATCCGGAATCCGCTTTATCCGGAACAAAATTGATTTTTAAAACCGCCGCTTTATCCGGAACGATCGTGGTCCGTATCCGAAATTTGTACGAAAAATCAAGTCATCCGCGTTATCCGAAACGCGCGCCTTCAAATACTCCGCATTATCCGAAATTGTAATATGTACATATATAGATATGTACACAAATATGTATGTTTTTATTTGATTACGAAGATTTATTACTATGTTGAGTTGTTTTTAACAATAAAAAGTCATGTAACTTACCTGCCTACATTATTTTATATATTCGTAAAAAACTCCGTATTATCCGAACTTTCACTTATCCGAAATGGGTTCGGTCCACATTACTTCGGATAATCGAGCTTCTACTGTATGTATACAGGTTCACTAAGAGATCCATAAAGAAAAGTAGACTTTACATCTAACTGCTGAACGAGTAAATCAAAGTCTAAATATAAAGAAAGAAGTACTCTAATGGTCGTCAACCTTGCTACAGGAGCATATACCGGGTGTCCCAGACTTAATTGACCAGGCCATATCTCATATACAGGTTGAGATAATCGAGCCGAATAAAAGGCATATTATTATAATTTTTCAAGCTGTATAACATGACAGCATGAAAACAACCCCCACTCCAACATCCCCTAAGTTACAGCCCCCACCCTTAAAAAAGTGAATAGCACCCTGTATAAATTTTTGTATATTAAAAACCAGTATTCGATTGTCTATTCAGATGATTTTTCAGATTCAAAATTGGTTGAGAAACAACCGAGAAAAAGTTCATCCAGGTGGTCATGACTTTTTATCTTAACTTTCTCTGGATGACTTTTGCTGTCACAATTTATCAATATTTAGTCATAGTTTTTAACTGGCAGGTGATAGTTATTATTATAATTAAAGTCCAAACAATTTATTTAATAATTCTGATTTATTGGGAAATTTTAAAAAATTAAACAAGAGACAAAGCACTTTGTCATGAACCTTAATGATGACTGTGACCTGCTCATTGAAAACTATGACCAAAATATTGATAAATTTTGACAGCTAAAGTCATTCAGAGAAAGTTTAGATAAAAAGTCATTACCACCTTGATGAACCTTTTCTTGGTTATTTCTCAACCAATTTTGAATCTGAAAAATCATCTGAATAGAGAATCGAATACTGGTTTTGAATATACAGTTAAACCTGGATAATCCGGAAACGCTCCGTCTTATACAGGTTTCCGGCTTAAACAACAACAACTGTCTAAACCGGAAACAAACCTGCTTAGCACGGAAAATGCCCAATAGAAACGTACATATGTACCTACTAAAAATAATTTGATGCTCACGGTTGGAGAGTTTAGAATTGACTAAAATTGAATCGGAACAGGACTAAACAGGAAGTGCATAAGTACCTACTGTAAACCCCCCCCCCTCCCCCCATTTGCTGTGATCGTCAAAGACGTGACTAGGAATCCTTTTTCGGTTGTTGTGCCATGATTGTAGTTAACCCTTAAATTCGATGGATAGGGTATGCATGAGAAAGGAGTCGAGAAATAAAAGCAAACTAAGTTTAATACATGTATTATCAGAACTTGCACTTTTTATTAAGTCACATCAGAATGAATTGGTATTACGTTTCATCCATTTTCAAACTGAATACCAGTTCATCCCTTACAATGAACTAGACTACCTTAAATATTTTATTTTATTCTAACTTAAATATTTCATTTTACCTTATGTTAAATATTCAGTTTTGTAGCTACAAAAACCAAGTTTTAATTAGGGGGCGGACCTCACACACCCAGACAACAGTGTTCTCTGTTTTTAACCCTTTGCGTAGTTCTGATCGTGTTTCCCTTATCGTGAGTGGGTCAACTAACGGGACCTCACTTGCTGGTTTTGCTTCAAGGTAAACGTAAGTTTACCTTGTTGCCAGATTTCAGAGTTTCGATCGAGTTGCGTTCCAAAACCAATACACACGTGAAATGGTTGTTCAAAGTAGTAGTTTGGTTAACAGTTATAATCGTTTATTTAGACCTCAGGTTTGTGAGACCTGTTTACCTAAATTGTTTATAATCGTTTTATACCTCCGTGCAGGTTTGTCATACCTGTTTATATTTTATTTGTTTACCTTCAGGCCTCTCACACCTGTTTACCTTAAATTGTTTATACCTTCAGGCTTGTCATACCTGTTTACCTTATTTTGTTTATCATTGTTTCATACCTTCAGTTTATCACACCTGTTTATACCTCATTTTACCTTAATTCTGTTATGTTAACCAAAACAACTCTTTGAAACAGATCCACCTTGTTTTGCTTTCGAAATGTAAAATTTGCAGGACGTGAATGCTTTCCAAAAAACAACATTAAACGCCAAACCATTACACAGACCATACTCCTCCCTACTATTCGAGACTTGTACGTATGTATGCAGCGTGTTTACAGAGTCACCCGCTCGAAGAAGTGCTCCACCGACTCTACGTACGAAATATTTTCCCCTAACAGCTAACCTTTTAGAGTGTAGATGCAACAGTTTGTGAAGAAGTCAGTCAGTTGTAAAGTATTCGTTGTCATATTCCCAATGAGGAACAAATTGAAGTTGATTTGGAGATGGGTAGATCTTATTTCAGTGTTCATAAGTTCAACAACCCAAGGTTCGAAAGAAACTCATTTATCGCAACATAAAAATCAAAAACCAAGTTAATTTTAACTGCAAAGTTCATGACATCAATTAAATTTAGCAATTTACCAAACTGAAAAATAAAAAAACTAAAAGAAACCAAAATCAGAAACCAAATAAATTCGTTTAAAGAAATTAACCAAATAAATAAATTGAAAGAAATTGTTTTAAGTTGAATTAAATGTGGCACCGCTGTTGTCAGAGTCCTGGGAGCTCCTATCTACCTATTCCTAAAAGATATTTTATTTACAAAGTCACTAATCGTAAACAAATGTTGCCCTCATTAATTTACCAGGATTGGTGTCAATATTCATGTCAGCAGGTTCTTTATGTATTGAAGGAATTTTATCTCCCCTACGGCTTTTACAATCTTAAGAAGTGTTAAATTTCTACCGCGCTGCTGCCAGTTCTTAAACTCGCCCCTGTGGTATCCATTATAATATCTGTTTCTCTGAATTTCTTCATTATCTGATTTATTATTTATTTATTTGAGTGTTTTTATTTATTCATTTAAGAACAAATTACCTTCATGGATGGTCAAATTTTCTTCACGAAGAAGTCTCGAAAATAAATTAGTGTTTTGTCTTCTTTACTGGTTGATTCCCATGCACTGGTAAAATATCTGTATTTTTCTGGAAGAGCAGATAAAATTTTTGACATAGACATAACCATGTCATCAGTTATATTGCTGTCAAGCGTTTTTAGTTTAAATACTAAATTTTGTATATCACTAATAAATTCAGAAATATTAGTGTCTTTCTTGTATGCAAAATTAAAAAACTCCTGCATCAACTTGCATTTTAGTTGCTCGGAATCACCTTCATAAATTTTCTGCAGTTTTTCATACATTTCTTTACTTGATGTGCAATCTAAAAGATGAGTTAGACACGTAGCTGATATTGTTGAAGTAATTATTCTTTGTTCCTTTGCGTCATTTCGTATTTACAATTTCGAATAACCCATAAGCTTTTAATGTGATATTCACTTGAAATTTCCATAACTTGTAGTTTTCTTTGTTTGTTAATTTTGTTATCTGATTTAATTCTTCGAACCTGGTTTTAGTTGACTTTTTAGTTTTTAAAGTTTTTACACAAGTACAGGATTAAAAATACGCTGGATCGACTGGAGTGCCTGGACCCATAACCTGATAGATTTTTACTTTTACTGGAATACTGTACCTATCCCGAGTTTTACTTTGAACCTGTACCTGCTTTACATGACACCACACTTGTTCCAATTATAATAACAACAACAACGTTCTATTCATTATTTATCAAAACATTTATAAAACTCAAGTTACATTTTCATTTTTAACATCCACCATACACGAGGAGATTATTCTTATTCTTTATTAACATGTTTCTGTGATTAACAATATGACATTTACGCCACACAGAAAACTTAACAATTATTACTAAACACCGCTAACGCTCTTTTACATTTCTAACACTTCTAACACAAAAATAGGAAAAATATTTTCATTAGGTACATTTAAAATCTCAGTTAATAACTGACCTAAAAACATTCCCTCAACAATACAAGAACTTAAAGCTAAATACTCTGCTTCAGCACTCGACAGTGCTACAATATTTTGCTTTTTACTTCTTCACAATAATACATTGAAATTAAATTTTATGACAAACCCGGAAATACTCTTTCGGTGATTATATACATCCGCGGCTCCTAAGTTTCATCAATTTTTTCGGGAGGACCGAGGAGCGAAATAGGGGTGCTGGGTGGGTAAGACGCTAAAAACAGCCATTTCAAACTAATATTAAGGTCACAACTAAGGCCTCTTTGGCACTACGGTCGAATTTCTAATTTTTTTTTCACTTTCAGGGCAAGGAAAATCTTCGAAATTAACAGTAGCACGGTTTTTATTTTGAATTTTGCATTTATTTTGCATTTATATTCAAAAAATCGTAACATCAATCCCTGTGGTCTTTTCACGATATGAAAAAGCGGATATGATGCGAATACGGGACTGTATACGTTTGGAAGCGTTTGGCTCGCATTGTGTCGTAAGTGGATCCTTAATTACATCGAGACTAGTGCTATTTACTCCGCGCTTGTGTCAGGACCGTACTTTCTTTGCACTCTCAAAATTGGTTTTTAAAGCCGTTTTGTGGCCTTCCCTTTCATTTGCAAAGCAAATGAATACCTTGTTGGTGTTACTATAGGTATGTTCTCCACACCTATATAGGTGCCATAGTGAAACTGTAGGAGCTGCGGATGTATACAGGGTGTTAGTTAAGTACGGGGTCAAACTCCAAGGGGTGCTTCCTTGATTGATTTTAAGAAGAAAAGTTCAAATAAACATGGGTCCGAAAATGCATATTTTTCAAGATACAGGGTGTCAAACTTTTATTTTTTTTTCTCGAAAACAAAGCAAGATATGAAAAAAACTCAAGAGATAAAATAGTTGTAATTCTAGTTGCTTAATTCGAAAAAAATACAAAATTAAAAAAAAAGTCAGTGGCGCCCAATTTTTTAATCAAAAATATTAGTTAGACTGTCTTCCGGGACCACTGGAATTAATAATTTTAATCTAATTGGGGCTAAATTACCCTCTTGTTATTACAAACAGAACTGCCAAATTTCAACAAAATTGATTGAAAGAGTTTGGAGATATTCACGAACATTCGAATTTTTTTTTTTAAGTTTGACACCCTGTATCTTGAAAAATACGCATTTTCGGACCCTTTTCTTGAACGGACCGAATTGAACTTTTCTTCTTAAAATCACTCAAGGAAGCACCCCTTGAAGTTTGGCCCCGTACTTAACTAACACCCTGCATAATTGCCACTCTTTCTATCTAATACATCATTTGCAAAATCAGAATCTACATATGCATTAAGTTTCACAACAAAAGTTTCATTTTTAACATAATTCAGACCATAAGTTTCAGTCTCTTTTAAATATCGTACAATATTCTTTAAATAATTCCAATGCTCAATGGTAAAATTATTTTGGAATTGACTAAAATATGTGATCGAGTAACATAAATCTGGTCGAGATCCTAACATGATATACATAAGACAACCAACTAACTCTCTATATGGTACATTATTTTTATTTTCAAATTCAGATAATTTTTTCAAGTTTAACTGTAATTTAGGTTGCATGGGAATTTCACATGGTTTACATTCATACATATTGCATTTTCGTAAAACTTTTTCAATTAATGATTTCTGTGAAATATTAAGAACATCATTTACTTTCTCTATTTCTTATCCCAGAAAAATAATATTTTTATTTTTAAATTCCTTCACTTTAAATAGGTAAGTTAGATAATTTTTCTTTAATTAACTTTAGGTTTGCATGATATTTTGAAAATGATATTATATCATCTACATAGACTAAAATATAAGTGTCCTTATTAAAGTATAAACAATGATCCTTTTTAGACCTGTGTAAATCCAAATTCAACAAAGTTTCATTTAACAAAGAATTCCAACATTTTGAAGAATTTTTAAGTTCATACAACGACTTCTTAAGTTTACATACTAAACCTGAGTTAGACTTCACCGATTCTAGTCCTTCTGGTAATTCCATAAATACAGGTTCTTCTAATATTCATTCCATAGAGAAAAGCACATTTCACATCTAATTGGAGAACTTCCATCCAAATCCATATCTAAGTATAGTGATAACAGTAATCTCAATGCAACCATTCTTGCCACTTCTTGGTGCAACACTTTGATTAAAACCACGTGCTACTAGTCTTGCCTTTTTTATCAATTTTCCATTCACTAATTTTTCTGAAAACACCCACTTTGAATCGATAATCCTCTCATTCTCCGGACGAGGTACTAATTCCAATGTTTCATTTTCCTTTAACGAGTTGAGTTCATCTTCTACAGCATTTTTCCAGTCTTCATCTTGTTTTAAGGCTTCACATTGGGATTTTGGTAATTCAGATGGTAAGTTTCCTACTGATAAGGCTGCAAATAAGACGTTATCATCATCTAACTCATAATCTTCAAGATATTTGGGTTTTCTTCGATTTCTTTTTTCTTCGGTTAGTTCTCCGACTTTTGTTTCTTTAATGTTCTGAACATTTTCTTCAAACAAATTCTTATCTTGCATTTTCATATTACATTTCTCATTATCTTCCTCTTGATATTCTTGTAACACATTTTCATCTTCTTCCTCTTCCAATAAACTTTCAACATTATTTATTCGTAACTGACACTTTTCATTCTTTTCATCAAAAATAACATTTCTTGCATGGACCACTTTCTGTTTAGCTTCATTCCACAGTCTGTAACCGTTATTTGCATTCCTATCATTTTCAATTTTTCACAATGTTTATCTAATTTTCCTCTAAATTCCTTTGGAATCAAATTATATGCACTACATCCAAATAATTTAATTTTATCAAGATCAGGTTTTTCATTATACCATATTTCTGCCGGTGTTTTTCCTTTTGGTAAAGTTTTTGTCTCTAATCTATTTATTAAGAAAACCGAGGTTCTAACTGCCTCACCCCAGAGATTTTTGTCTAGGTTAGAATCAAAAATCAAACATCTCGCCATTTCCATAACGGTTCTATTATATCTTTCTGCAACTCCATTTTGCTGTGGAGTGTAACTGACTGTGTATTGTATCTGAATTCCTTTCTCTTCACAAAATCGTTTAAAATCATTTCCAGTAAATTCTCCTCCATTATCGCATCTAAGTTTTTCAATTTTTGTACAAAATTTTGCTTCAATCATATTATTAAAATTTTAAAAATTTTCAAAGACTTCATTTTTGTTCTTTATCAAATAACATACACAAAAATGAGAATAATGATCAATGAATGTATATAACAAGATATCTCTCACCATTATATGTTGTTGGAGTTATCGGTCCACAAACGTCAGCTGATATTACTTGTAAAATTCTTTTTGCTTTCTTCTCTTCCGGTGTATCAATGAATGGCAGCTTACTTTGTTTTGATTGAATACATACTTCACACAATCCTGGAGCTGGATATCTTGATGAATGTCCCATTTTTCGGTGTAAAAACATTTTATTTTCTATAGCAGAACCAACATAATTATAATCGTCTTTCTTTTTGTCCTTCGAGATTATCTTCAAATTAACAACATATAAATCACTTTTCATGCCTCTTTCTAATATTACTTCATTGTCTCTCATAATAAAAACCTTCTTATCTCTAAAATTTACTTGCAGACCATTTGCTTCTAATCTTCTAATCGATAATAAATTATAAAACAACTTGTCACACACCCATAGAGCGTTTTCAGACCTAGACGACACGATACCGACACGACACAGGCAACTATCGGAGCATGCAAAAATGTATTATTGCAATAATTGCAATAATACATTTTTGCATGCTCTGATATAGTTGCCTGTGTCGTGTCGGTATCGTGTCATTAGGTCTGAAAACGCTCATACATTTTTAATTGTCACAGTCTGTTTTTGCATAAATATCTCCTTGTTTTGTTGCTTCCATTTTTATATCTTCATTGGCTATACCTACATATTTGATTTACTTTCATTATTTAGAAATTTACTAAAATTTGTTCCAACCAAATGATTTGTAGCACCGCTGTCTACAATAAAACTAATTGTATTATTCAGTGTGATTCCTGCAAAATTCTTCATTTCGTTTTCATTTTCAGTCGTAGAGATAAATAAAACAGACTCTTCTTGATGCTGAGTAGTTGCGGTAAAGTTAGATTCACTTCTTCTACGTTGCTGATTCCATGGATTCTGGAAACATTCAGATCTTTTATGGCCTAATTTTCCACATCCATGACATTTGAATTTAAAACTTTCACTTTGATTTGAATTACTTCTGTTATAGTTTCCACCTTGACTCACCTCACTACTACTTCCTCCTGGATGACTTATATTACCACTGAAATTTCCTTTTCCTCTATTTCCATTATATGCATTTCTAGTAGAATTATATCTTCCTCTAAAGCCACCTCCTCTATTCCATGACCTGAACTTGGTGTTGTAGCTTGAGAAGACCAAATTTTCATTCGTATTTCTTCCATGATTTGGGGGGGGGGGGATCTGCCCGGCCTTGATTCCCTTCAAATCCTGAAATTCCTAAGGGAAGCGGAGTTGGAGAGGCTGCTTCAATGAAGGGAATATACTCAAAAGAAGCAGAGAAGAGGGGGCACAATAGATCTGTAATAGGTCGCAGCGCATCTGACACCCTCATTATCAATATCAATATAACCTTGTACAGACTCGGCAAGGTTTAGTTGGTCGCTCTTTCTATTCAATTGGTGGTAACGTTCCTAAATAGTGAAAATTCCCACAATAATTGTAGGGCTTAGAGTTCAACAAAAGCGTAATACGACTTAACTCGTAGTTGGCATACAGATAATTAATTTTGTATGTTTTCATTCTTATGTACTTAATTTAAATTTGGTTTTTACCGCATACAGGGTGAACACTTAAGTACTAACTCTCCTCAGACTTCGAAATGAATTTTTCTTAAGCCGGTCCTGGAATTACTAAGTTTACAGAACGGCGATCGAATGCTAGGTAACAGTGTACAGTTGCTTAAAAAAAATAGAAATCTCTAATGATCCATGTAGATAATTAAAATTACGTAAGAATGAAAACATACATAATGTGAAAAAAAAATCACAATAAGAAATAATAATTCATTGACATGAAATTTTAATGTAATAAAACATTTCTAATAATTTTTTATAACCTTCTGTTCAATTTAATTGAGCAATTTGATTTATCATTCAGTCTGCAAAAATTTGCAGAGTGAACTTTTCTTTCAAAATTAAAAATTGAATAATAATATAACCCGGTCCTGGAAATAACACAAAGTGACAGCAATGATATAATTAAAGCAAAAAGCAATGCTAACTTAAGCTGTACTTATTTTAGTTAAAATATCTACAATTTATAACGTTTTACTATTTTAAATGATGACAATATTATGTGATACGACATGGTGGCTTTTCAGTTTTGGTCAGATTCTATCCTTTATAAAAAATGTCAAGCCTACCTAAAAAAGTATTCATTACTGCCATTATCGATATCATTATTGAAAGCATGAACATCTGGACAAATAATCTCATATTCCAGAATTTCATTAAAATCTCGCTCACCAGCCAAAACGACCAATTAGCCAATATTTCCATTAAAAACGACACCCTCCTATTAAATCTCACTTTCAATTATTGAGTAATCAGTGCATTTCAGGAAGACCAATGACCATAAGTCAGATTTGTAGGTCGAATAATAGTAGAAGGGGGAAAATACAAGGTTGGCGGCAAAATGACCAACATGTGAGCGTTCTAGAGTTGAAAGTGTTTTGTAAAGTTCAGGCACTTAGAAAATATGTACCTAAATAATGAAGTACTGTGGACAGTTCAAGAAAAAATAAGTTCATAGATATAAAGTTGAGTAAAAAGTAATCTAGACCTAATCTTCTTTAACATTAGTTTTGGTTTTATTACAAAAACAGTGAACTCAATTAACATTAGTTTATAGCTTAAACAAATAATGAAATAGTAATTACACACATTAACAGTTATGACACTGTAAACTTTAAATTTTCTAACATAAATAAGGTTGATTGATCTCACAAGCAAACATAATTATTATCTCTAAACAATTATCTAAAAACGTCAAAAATTACAAAAATGACACTACAAACTGAAAACTTTTTCCCGATTTTCTCGAAGATAGCTCAACAGATTCAGAATGTAATTACATCAACAGAATTAGCTTTTCAATCTTAACAAATGCCCGTCCAAGATTTCTTTATAAAACAATTAGGGGGCCAATATTTAAGAATACATGCTTGAGTTTATGAAAGAAAAAATCCATCTTCAGAGGTCATCCCCAAAGTTACATCAAATTTAACTGGGAGACAATTCCAAAAAGGATTCTGCGCAGTCCTTTTACAAAAAAAAAATTAAATTGCTCAAGTTTTTTTGGTCAGATATCTCTAGTAATATTTTTTTTTGCATTTTTTGTTTTATAAATTTTGCAGATAAGAAGTGATTTTATTAAATTTTCCATGATATCTTGGAAATTAATGATATAAAAGTTAATAAACAAACATTGTCAAAAAGTTCAATCAATGCTCTATTCGGTATTTTCTATTCTGAACTTTTATATTTAAAAATAGTGATTTTAAAGAAAAAATTTATTTGATTCTTTGTTGTTCTAAACAATTATTAAAGTTTCTTCTACACGAAAATATACTGGTATAGACTGAAATTGGCCAATATAATATTGTAATATTGAGACGGTGGAGTGCTAGAACGTTAATAATTACAGATCTGCCAGATAATTACTGATTTTAAAATGCCCTGTATTATCAAAATGTTGGTCTGATATTGCTGGAAATAAACTCTACTCCCTTTTAGAAGAGTTAATTACTGATAAAAAATTAAAGACCATTCAAAATATTCACCCTAATTTCAAAATTTGCAATTTAAAATCAATAATTAGCGTTCTAGCACTCCGCCCAGTAACTTATAAACAATAAATTTGAAGTTTATTAAAAAATGTCAAACTCAACTCAATAAACAATAGGTATGGAAGTGAAATTTTTTTTAGAAGACATAAATTTTACTGGCATAATTTCAAAAATAATTCAAGACACGATAAAGAAGGAAATTGATGGTATTTTAGAAGGCAACGATAGTTTAAAAGCAAGTAAGTATATTAAATTTAGGAAGAAAAGTAGATATTCTAAAAGACTCGAATATTGATTTGGTAAACTTATTAAGAAAAATGAATGATGATAAATTAGTTAGAAGAAATCCAAAAAACAGAGAAAATAATATTGCAAACTCTACTTCCACCAAAGCTAATATTATTGAATATGAAGAAAATAATGAAAATACAAACAAAATCATATTCAATTACGAATTTAAATCAGAAAAAACTAATATAATTAAAAATAAGTCTTTTCATGGATCAGGTAGCAAACATAACACAATTACTCTTCCAAGAAAAATTTGGTTCTTTGCTTCAAGATTTATAACTACCTACCACAAAAAAAGAAGACTTACTAGAATTTTTAAACAACAAAATAAAAGCAAACTATTCAGTAGAAATTATAAATCCGAAGAATAAGGATATTATCAAAAGTTATAAATTCATTTAAGGTAGGAATTCCAATAAATCTTGAAGATAAATATAAAGATCCGGAAAATTGGCCAACAGGCTCTTTAATAAATAAATTTCATTTTCCTAAATTAAATAAAAATTATTTAAAATGATCAAAAATTTCAAATAATTTTTTAAAACAAAAACAAAAATTTCAAATGTTATTGAAAATTGAAATATTATTCATTTAAATATTCAAGGATTATTTTTAAAAAAATTTGACCTTTTTGATACAAATTTATTCATTTAATATAAAAACAGCAGATATTATTTGTTTATCTGAACATGGCTTTCTGAAAATGAAATTTTTTTTTTTTAATTTTGAAAACTTTAATTTAAGAAAATATTCATTTTGTGCATTTATTCATGTCTAAATAGAAATTTGACTTTTTTTAAATCTAGAAACTGTTTTAACAAATTTATGTTCAAACAATAATTTTTTTTTAATATTTATATTGTTTGATGTTTGATGTTTCATGTTTGTAAAAAGTTCATTAATTAAATAATTACAGCAAAAAAAAAAATAAATAATTTTATGTGGAGATTTCAATATTGATTTCTTACCCAAAATTAAAAATAACCACAAGAAAAAATTCCTGAATTTAATGAAGTCCTTAAATCTAAATCAAATTATTAATGAACCAACAAGAGTAACTTCGTCTAGTAGCACATGCTTAGATATTTTTTTACAAATATTCAAATTAATAAGAAATCTGTTTTCAATTCTGGTTTATCTGAATTGAAAATTTTCAAAAACTTTAATCAGATTTATAAAAACTGCTAAAATTACATAGAAAGCAAAACTATTAATTCAAAAAATAAATCAAGAACTATTTGGAATTTTATTAAAACCCAAAAAGATAAGAATAATAATTTAATTGAAGGAATTTTAAAATATAATAATTCTATAATATCTGATAAAAGTCGAAATTGCAAATTTATTTAATAATTATTTTGTTAACCTATTTTCAAATAATAGTTTAACGAATATTGAAACAGAAAATATAAGATTAGCTTTAATGAAATTCAAATCACCAAATCAAAGTAGTTTTTATTAATTTGAAATTACAAATAATGAAATGTTTGCAGAAAATTTGAAACCACAAATGTCTAGTGGTTATGATTTAATCCCACAAAAAAATTTCAAACAAATTTTGAATAATTTTCCAAATATTTTCTTTGATTTAATAAATGAATCTTTTAAAAAAGGAATATTTCCAAATATTTAAAAAAAGTATAATATAATTCCAATTTATAAATTTGGAAATAGATCATTAATTTCTAACTACAGACCAATTTCCCTAATTCCATCATCATCTAAACTGATTGAAAAAAAGTTTCTGAAAAATTATTGAATTTCTTCAATAAAAAAATTATTTTATCAACAACAATTTGGCTTTTTAAAAAACAAAAACACGAACCTAGCAATTAATTATTTAACAAATGAATTATATTCAAAATTATATGATAATTATACAGTAATAATTATTGGAATCTCTTATGACTTTCATAAAGCTTTTGACAGTGTAAATTTGGAAATTCTTTTATTAAAACTATAACATATTATGGGTATTAGAGGTGCAGCATTAAATTGGTTGGAATCATATTTGATTAACAGAGAGCAAAGAATAATAATAAATGATTTTGAAAACAATAAGACATTTTCTGATTGGAAAAAAATTACATATGGTGTTCCTCAAGGTTCCATTTTAGGACCATTATTATTCTTATGTTATTATATAAATGATTTACCTGCTTTTTTAAATATTCCAACTTTACTTTATGCTGATGATACTTTTCTTATAATTTCAATTAAGTATATCAAACGATAATATTGATATTAATTTTAAAATAAATGAAATCTTGGAAAAATTATTTACTTGGTGTGAGTTGAATAAGATTAAAGTTAATTAATTTTTTTTTTTAAGACAAAAAGTATTAATTTTTCAAATAAGAATAGAAATAAAAATACAATTCAATTAAATAATAAATTCAAAATTGAAAATGTGAAAATGTCGAATCTCTAAAATTATTAGGTTTCAATTTAGATAGAAATCTTAATTGGAATTACGTATTAATACAATATCAAAAAAAAAACTGTGCAAAGTTTGCTTCAAACTTCGATTTTTAAAGAATAAATGATTAAAATTAGGAATTTTAAAAACAGTGTATTATTCAAATTTTTATTCTATTTTAAAATACGGAATAATACATTGAGGAAATTCTTCTAATTGGTTGATTATCTTCAAAATTAAAAAAAAAATGCATGAGATTACTAGGCAATGTTAATCGCATTACATCTTGTAAAAAATTATTAAAAAATTTTAAATTTTATCATTTCCAAGTCTATATACGAATGTCTCTATTTTGTACATAAAAATAAAAATTTATTTACTTTTTTCAATTCTAATACAAGAAATTCTAATACAATAACAGTCCCAAACTTTATACAATACATTGTCTCCCAGATAAGAAAATATTTTTGGAACCACTATGTGTGGCATATCCTTGAATTCAGAATTAAAATATCTTTAAATTGTTGCAATAAAAAATCCAGGGCGGTCAGATAAAAAAAATGACAAAAACAAAGCTTGTTAATAACTGCAATGAAATAATAGTTTCAGCTTTTCTCCATCTTGACAATAAATGAGAAAAAAGAAAATTGAAAATTGAAAACATCTTTTCTTTGATGTTATACTTGAGTATTTGCCTGTCATAATTATTGTGTGTTCAAACCAGTAATCACTATGCATTGTATCGAAAATATGAAGCCCTCCGTCTCTGGTTGAAGGTACCCCTCTGGAGATGAATGCTACGGAAACCTGTTTATCAAGGTTGCTTTTTTCCAGCGCACAAGGATATCTTCCCTGTAGTGCCTTTTCTTTGCATGCCTTAATAATTCTGCCCGTTAGTCTGGTGGTTTTCACCAGGTTCCAATTCGTCTTGAGATCTATGGGGGTGTATCTATTATCATACTGCATGACTTACTTAATATTCTCACAGCGGGTATTATAAAGTTATTATTATAAAGTTAACGGGCAGATTTCTGTGGCCATTTCTGAAGAAGGTATCAAGTCAAAGTGAAATTTTTTTTGAATTTATCTATTCTTGACATGAAAGTTATTACAGAAATGTTAATAAAAGTCATTTGACGTCGATATTAGCTTCAAAAACCAGCAGAGATATCTGCCCGTTATCCTAATGAGCCTTTATAATATTGGCTGTAAGTCTTTCACAACATCCTTTACAACACCGTGTCCGCCAATTCAGGATCACTCTGTATTACTCGATTCG
This sequence comes from Malachius bipustulatus, assembly GCA_910589415.1. Classification (NCBI taxonomy): domain Eukaryota; kingdom Metazoa; phylum Arthropoda; class Insecta; order Coleoptera; family Melyridae; genus Malachius; species Malachius bipustulatus. The sequence goes on along the minus strand of OU342638.1, from coordinate 5,464,644 downwards.
TGTTCTGGCTCAACAAAGCAATACAGGTAAAAATATCGAAGGATCCTGTATACTGAGGAGACCGAAAAACAATTCTACAAAATAATCAGAACTTAGTCTGGCCTCTGCTGATTGCAATAAATGGCAGGTTAAGGCAAGTCAGTCAGGCTTCATGAAGTAGGTAATTAAATCCTGAAAATGAAATAAATTTTCGACTAGCACACCCGGAAATAAACTGGAAGCCTTTTAGATACAGATACATATTGTATTTAATAGCAAATTCTAAAAATATCACATACACTAACAGCCGTTCACAAATCACAAGGAAGTCTTACAAGTGATAAATGAGGCAAGAAAACTTCTCAGAAGAGTAGTGGTAACAGCTTATCTGCTGAGTAATGAAAATATTAACTCTATCCCATACATAGTATCATAGTATACAAGGAGAACATAATACATGGAAAAAGTAGATGAGAGATGTGAGAGTGAATGAACTTGTCCTGGATGCATCTAAGGCTTCTTTATAAAGCCAGTCCTAACATAACGTTGGGGGTATTAATGCTGAATAAGATTATTAATTCTCAGAAATCTCATCAGTCTAATGAAAGAATAATAACGAAGTCAGCAATAGTGCCGACTTAATTTAAAACACGGTGTACACGTTGATTAATTTCTAGATAGTCTGCCAAGGTCATATTTGTTTACGCTGCGTTGTAACGTCGAACATTATGACACTAAAAATGACAGTTAGAATTTGAAGGTTATTAAAGGGATCAAATGAAAATGTTTGACATTAGGAAGATGCAAAAACAATAAATTTAATAATCGATCACAACATCGCCCTGGCTTTGTTGTCAACTTTTCTATCCAAAATAATAAACTGATTTTGTTCTGTTTACGTCTGTCAGTTTTGAGAGTTAATTTTTTAATTTTATGAAATAAATTAAAAATTATTAGAATTATCTAAAAAGTGATAGATTATCTTTAAAAGTAAGCAAAATGCCAAAACATATAAGTAAAGAAGCGCAACAGCAGATGGTGGCAAATTTATTCGAATACTTTGGAAACGAATCAATGAATGGGGCCCATTATACCCTTAACATCAGTGAGCAAGGTATAAAAATTATTTTATAGGTTCAAATACTACTGACATCAAGTAATAAATATTATGATTTAGAGGGTAGCTGAAGCTCTGAAATTGTCGCTTTGGTACCGTCTCTACATACTCTACATACCGTCCTCAAAGACAAGTATATATTTGAGTGCAGCAAATCTTCTCTTTTGTGCGTCTTAAAGAAAATTGGATTTAAATGGAAAAAAGACAATCCACGTCGAGGTCTCCTGGAATTAGGTCACATTATTGTTAAAAGAGGAAGTTCCTACGCGCATATGTAGATTACAAAAGAGAAGGCATCTTACCAATAATTTGTGTATGTAGACGAAACATGGATCTCTCAAAACGGCACAATGGGAAGGTCTTGGCAGGATCAAAACCCACGCAGTGTCAAGAAACTGAACAGAAGACGGAAGGCAAAAGGTGTTTTAAATACTTATAATATAATATGTTATAATGATGTATAATTAGGCATTAAATATAATATCATTTATTTTCATTATTTAGGTACATAGTTTTGCATGCAGGTAAGATAAATGGTTTTGTTGATGGGGCAGAATTGATTTTCTCTTCATCAACAAAAGATCCAGATTATCATGGAGAGATGAATCATGAAAAGTTTACCAAGTGGTTCGAAAACCAGTTAAAGCCAAGTTAAATTCTGTGATTATTATGGACAATGCGCCTTACCACAGTGCAGTTGAAAATAAACCACCAATTTCTTCTTCAAATAAACAACAAATTGACGAATGCGCTGCGCAGGAAGAACATTGGTTTCGAGCCTTTTTCGCTGAAAGCTCAGCTCCTAGACATTGTGAATAAGTATATTTTGTATTGACTTTATGATTTTTATATGACTAAAATGCTTATTGGTTTCACAACAGGAACAAAGAAACCAAAGCAGTATATTAGTGGATTCCTTAGCTAGCTGAACAGTATGGACACAAAATTCTTCGATTCCACTATACCATTGCATTTTTAATCCAATCGAACATGTGTGGGGTACAGCAAAGCCGAACTTCAATCGTCCTTTAAGCGATGAGAGTACCGACGTTATTTCTCTTTGGCGAAATACACATCATACTGGTGTTACGGCAGAAATGTGGAATGTTTTAATTAGGTATTAATTATTTAAGAAACTGATTATATTATGACTCTGAATATTAAATTATCAATTGTCAAGTTTTGCATTAATTTATATTATTTGTAATTTGTGTATAACTTTCCAATAAAATGTTCTTTACAAATAGGTGCTTGTCATTTTTTCATTATAAATACCTTTTATGAATTAACATCATCGTTATATTCAAAAAGAAACCTTAAATTCTTTTTATTTTCAAATAAACAAAAATTTTTGATGATGTAATAAATTATGTCTATTTATTCTGTGATTCTTCATCCTCATTGCACCTACAAAATTCGAGATCTGACATCACTGCTGAATTTTCATGTGACCTTGGTAGACTATCTAGAGATTAATCAACGTGTATGTGTATAGCAGCTGATAGATGCAGCTGCTTGCGGCTATTTGGAAATTGTACATAAACGTTGCAGATTGAGCTTATGACCAAACAGTGTTGCCACGAGGTTTTCTGTTTCCTGGTTTCTGGCGACTTCCAGATAAATGTGACACGATGGTTTGCATTAAATGTAGAAAAGTTGTTGAAGAAAAGTTAACAGGAGAGAAGTGTTTTTTATGTGATTGGTGTAGAATGCCATTATGTGAAAAATGCATGAGTAATACATTTTCAGCAACAGAGATCAATTCTTCAATTGAAAAAAGATAGAAACTTGGTCTACATGTGTGGAGAATGTAGTAAATTGATTAAGGAAAGGAATGAAACTGAAACACCAATTATTCAGAAAACCGAAGAATGAACTTCTTTTACCTCAGAGAGGCCAGCAGTGTAGACGACTTCTTACTCATAACACGAACATTTAAAAATACTGTCTACCGACTGCAACTATGTCACAGTGAAGGTTTTGAAGCCATCATACCATATTATGTTGTTGTGCCTTTTGTGTCGGTTGTTAACAAATGTTTGAATCAGGAATCTTTTTTCCGGAGAAACTAAAATTGGCAATTATTGTCAAACCGATATGTAAAGGTGGAAATAAGACTGAACCTTCGAGTTATCGACCTATCAGTCCTGCTAGTGTTGTCGAAAGTGTTTGAGTAATTCATTGGGGGGTGTTTGGTAGATTATTTGACGAAGAGATCGGTCCTGGACAGAAGACAGCATGGATATATAGAAGGGAGGTCCACCATAATGACGATGATTGAACTGGTGAGCGGGGTGTCTGAGAATGTTGATGACAAAGACGTTACACATATTGCGTTCTGTGATCTCAGCAAGGCCTTCAACACGATTTCACGCAGGATCCTTTTGGGAAAACTTGAATATTACGGTGTAAGAGGAATGCCTCTAAAATAGATCATATCTAGAAAATAGGAAACAAAGGGTCCTTGTTGGGATGAAAACTTCTGCTTGTATCACCATCACTGTTGGTGTGCCTCAGGGATCAATACTTGGGCCCCTTTTGTTTGTACTGTGCACAAACGACTTACCAGTAAATGTCTTTACCTGTGCCGGTTGATATAAACAATTTTTTTTTTTTGCAGAAGTACCTGTTTCCTCGGTATCCGATACTGTCCGAGAAATTGTTTGAATACTTCCGTCGCCTTTCCAAGTCAAAGAACTCATACATAAACACCTCAGCTTTCAAACAACAATGCGAGAAGTATCTCGGGGTGAGTATTTCGCTTGTTCCTCTTTTTTGTGCCGTTTTTACATTGCTGAAAGAATTATTGTCCTTTCACCAGATGCTGGACGACTCCGCAATCCTCAACCACCTGACTCGCATGTTCTCGCTTCCTCCTGACGATCCGCCCGACGACTGCGCCGACGACGACTATCCCAGTGAGATGACGCCCGAGCTGCTCACCTCGATGCTGATGTGTGGCTACCACGTTTCCATGGACCATTACACCGGCGGCCCGCAGATGTGCCTACACGTCAACAGGACCCTGAAGGCTCTCGTGCAGGCCTGCTTTCACGGGAAGGAAGCCCTGAGCGCACAATATGTGGCCCACTGGTTGGAGGCGAACTGTCCTAGGTAAGATTTGAAAGTGGGAAACAGAGAGAGAAAATTAGGGATAGGTACAAGAAATTAAATAATATTATTGTGAATCAAATTTTTGGTAAATTGAATAATTGTGGACAATGTGGAGATCGATGATGAAACACATAGAGAAAGACTATAAATATACATAAACAATTAACCAAAAAATAACGAAATTATAAAAAATTACACTTAACACTGCAGTTCATACTAAAATCAAGAACCACAAAAGACCATCCGACAGACTAAGTACATGTTTCTCAACAATACCAAAATAGAAACAGCCATATTAAGGAGAAAAAATAGACGGATACATAACCGCAAATGACATTATTTTAACGTTTTGGCCCCAGGCCTGTTGCTTTCTTCCGAAAAGCAGCAGTGATCGTCTGCTCCCTGAGTTTCCCCTAATAGGACCGTTGTGTTTTTTCCTTGCGTTTATCGTAGTCACCCCTATCTTTGATTGAGGTATGCCAGGGTTAGGATGACCGAAACGGATAGTGTAAAAGAACCTGCTGTGTCTCATTGTAACCTAGATTTTCTTTTATCTCAGCTGATTTGAATTTCTTACGGAAAAGCGGAGTAAATAACTGACACTTGTTGTCAGTTGCTGGTTTCTTTTCAGAGAAAATAAAAAAGTGAAGGGCGAGAGTGGTTATGTTTCATTCATGTTTCATACTGGTTAACCAGCTCGAACACCACCCTTTTATACCTTTGTGCTATTTTATTATTTCATTTACCTAATTTCTTTGATTCCATTTCAAGCATCAGCTTGAATTAATTAAAGAAAACAACCAACTTTGGTTACAAATTACCCGGATTATTTCGGGAGTATTTGTCTGATTTACAAAGCTCATTTTACCTTCTACAATTTATATGTAGATCTCGTACCTATGATACAGCTGGCGGAATCGCCCTGTATAGCTAGCGGAGTCGCTCTGTGTATAGAGCTCTGATTGAATGTTCGCCTAGACGGACCGGCGGCAGATCCGGTCCTCGGACTACCTGTCGAGTTTCTAGTTTCGAAGACGGGGTTGCCATTTCTCTTATGAATATGATTTTCGTTTCATCTATTATAAAATCGTTTCTTCCGATTCTTGAAATAGAGAGCGAATTAATTCACCTCCATTTATTTTTACTCGTGACCTGCATGATAACTCATTTTATTGTTATTTGGTATACTTTGTTTGTTTATTTTGTTTTGACCTTTTGATGACCTATTGCCCCTGTGGCTACCTGGTTAATAATTGAAATGCTGGAATTTGTAATGTGGTACCTACTGGAGCCGGCTTATTTACGGGAGTACAATTGTGACGAGACCAGCCATCGACCCCACCGTGCCCAGTTTGCCCTCTATACCTGTTTGAAAGAACTGATTATTATTCTGCCCATAGGCAACCTGTTTGTTTTACCTTGCCTCGTAAGGCGATGAGTTATTTGATTGGTCGTTCGAGTTTTTAGATTGTCACTTTGATCAACTGTGGATGAGGAGATTTTACCGAACACCTTGACTGATTACACAGAGCATTATTGTCTCCGTTCTTTCTTTTAAAATCTTGTCTTCTTGAATACGCTTTCTAATGCTGCATGGTTTGTGCAGGGTGTCCCTTCAATGTTTCCAAAAACTCCTTATCACACCATTTCAGGTTGCAGTTTTCACTCAGGGAACTGGAATCTTTGTAAGCATCAGATTATCTATCTTTTGAAAATTACACAAAACTTTTCAATCAAATTAACAAAATAAGAAGAACATATCAATATGTGTTCTTGTTGAAAACTTGAACTATTATGATATGAAGTGGTTGTGTCCTTAAACCAGCAATATTTTGCCTAAATAACAGGAAAATCTGTTATTTATACGACCCTACTTGACATGTCAAAAGCTGCGACTCTGTGGAATCCAGGACCATATTCATAAGTTGATAACCTGCTACCTTAGGGGACTTCAGCAATTAATTTTTGACACTCCACAGGGTATATCACAATCAAACTGTAGACTGGTCGTCTTAGGTGTTCCTCAGGGCTCAAATTTGGGCCTAATCCTTTTTTTTTTCTATTTACACTGACTTGCCTAAGATTCTGAAGTACTGCTCTGTTCAGATTTTTGCTGATGATATCCAATTATACCTCTTATTCCCTCCCTTGGAAGTACAAAAAAATGAATCAAATGTCATGAATTTTACTACTTTTCGACATAATACTGATGTGTAAAATGTCAAAGATGACGTTGCAGTCGCTGTCATCAGCTTCAATTTTTTATATGACATGGGGGGGGGGGTCATGTGACACCTCATTCTAAAGGTATTTAAATTATCCACACAAAAATTATGTTAGTTGTTGGTGAAGTTTACATGACAATCCTGCTGCCAGGACTCATGGCTAACGTGGCAACAACGCCTAAGCCGTTTAGAAAATGTAAGAGCTGGCAGCAGGTACGTAGGTAAGAAGTCTCAAGTAAGAGGTGAGAGAGACGACACATTCAACACTCAGATCCCGGTCGAACCGGAGAGCCCTTCACCGCACCGGTCCTTTTCCTTATTGTAATATAAACAAAATATCCGAACACAATTTTCAATTAGCTCCTTCAAGTGCTTCTTCCCTCGCAGCAATCAGCCATAATAAATCATCAGCAGACATAAAGTCACCAGTTGTCAATTTTGACAGTCTTTATGTCAGTGAGAACGTTTATAACAGTGCCCCTCCACCTTAATTTTTGATCCGAATCAGATAGAACTTTGAAACAAAAACTAAATCAAATGTCATGGATTAAACTACTTTTTGATATAAAACTGATCTGTCAAATGTCAAAGATGACTGTCACTGTCTTGTCCTTACTCTTCAAGTTCTTATGGACAAACCGTGTTTTGTATTAACAGGTTAGAGTTGCTGAGTGGTTTGGCTTCTGGATGCTTGTTCCAAAGAACTCGGGTTCAAGCCCTGGTAGAAGCCCATTAGCCTTTTTTTCTTCTAGTAGTAATTCTATCTTCCTTTAGTAATAGTGCCAAAGAATCAAGCCAATGCCATAGCAACATACCAACAAGTAGAATTATCAATAAATTATCTACTTGCGGTTTTTCTTTCTTCCTCAAAATAAATATTCTGTGTTAAAGTGCAAATATTTGAGATATCAAATGGGTTTAATTACGTATGAGTCCAATTAGACGTTTTGAGACATTCCTATTTTCTAGGCTATTGATGCCACTGAACCGATACGTGGTTCACACTCTGGCAACTAGTTGGAGGTCTCTGGAAGGTGACGGCCCACAACTGGCACAAGGTAAGCATTCGATCCAAAGGTAAAAATCAATCCTCCTGTTATTCGGCTCTGAAATCCTGGAATCCTGGTTCTATTTTCTAATTGCATATTGATTGATGATAAATAAAACACTAATGTTTAAAAAAAAATTACTGTATACTGATGGATAATATAAACGTTACACGTGTTTCACTACATTTAAAGTAGCATTTTCAGACGTGTGTAAGATATAGTAACATAGCAACAGTATGGTAACATAAGTGATCATAAAACAAGTAACTAGATTTAAATGAATTTTTAACAGAACTAACTAGATCATAATATAATTTCTTCAGAAACTTCTTAGTTATTGATATCAAGCAGAAAATCAAGTAGTGGAGAACGATATGTGTCTAGCTGTTCATTTATTACTGTGTATTGTTGATTATGTAAATATCTGTGGATCTCTAGAGATTCAAGAAAATTTAATTTAAAATAATGATCACAATGATGAAGTAATTCAATTTTGTTGTTTGTTTAAGAGTGTGTTTGTTTTCTATTAAGTGTTTTGCAAAATTTGATCTTTCTGGATGTTTGAGTCTGTAAGAGTTTAGGTGTTCGTTGTATCTAATTTCTAGGTTTCTACAAGTCTGCCCTATATAAACTGAATTACAATGAGAACAGTTTAATCGATAAATTCCAGGTTTCTGTAATTTAGATAACTTTTCCTTTGCATTCAGCAATACAGAACCATTGCTCATAAAAGATTTGAATGAAAAATGTAGTGGTGTTAGAAATTATCCTTGATATTTGTGTTGAAATGTTTCCAAAGTACGTTAGTGATGAATATTTTCTGATTTCATTGTTTTGTTGAGGATAAATGAGGTTTATGGCTAGTTTTTGTAATAAGTCGTCTATTAATGTTTTTCGATAACCATTCTCTTTTGCAATTTGTTTGATAATAGAAATTTCTCCTGTTAAAGTTGTTTACTGATTTTGGTATCGTAACAGCTCTGTATATCATTGAATTATATGCTGAAAGTTTGTGTGAAATTGGATGATTTGAATCATATGGTATTGTCATATTTGTATGTGTTGGTTTTCTATAGACAGAAAAGTCAAACTGATTATTTAATATTTTGATAGATAAGTCTAAAAAGTTTATAGAATTATTTTCCTCACATTCTACAGTAAACCTAATATTTGGATATAAGCTATTGATGAAATTAAGAAAGTTATCTAACTGCCTAGAGCCTACAAAACAAGAAAGAATATTGTCTACATACCTAAACCAAAACTTGATGCTATCTGCTTTGTCTGAGTGAAAGATTTTCTTTTCAAGACTATTCATGAAAATATCTGCTAAAATCGGAGAAATTGGACGGCCTTCATTTTGAAGGTAGAACTTATTATCAAAGGAAAAGTAATTTTGGGATATACAAACATTGAATAAATCCATTACTTCAGAGATGTAGTCTGGTAGAAAATTGTTGGATTCTAAAAAGTTTTGAAGCATGGGTAAAACTTCTCATGGAGGAATTGAAGAAAACATGCTCTTAACATCAAAGGAAACTAATTTGCCATTGTGTGGAACAGACTGTTGTTTAAGTTTTTGTATTAAGTCTAGTGAATTTTTGACGGTGTATTTTGAAGTGTACCTAATGAAAATTTTTCAAGATTCTATTGAGTTTAGCTGAAAGTTTATTATTTGGGACATTAATGTATGAAACAACAGGTCTGATGGGTTGAAGTGTTTTATGTAGTTTGATGGTGCCATATAATTTTGGAGTTATGAGGCTATGTTGTTCTGGTTTATTAAAAACTAAATCATTTGAAACATTAGTGTTTTATTTATTATCAATCAGTATGCAGATATTCTACAAAGTAGGGGTTGAAAACATAAATTTTACTAATTGTATATATTAATCGGGTCCAGGAACTCTTCTCGAATGACAGTAAATGTCATCCTGAATCATTTCACAGCCGATGTTTCAGTTGTATGAACGATTAGCATTTCACCCGGTATAATGTAATAGTAATGTAAATATGGGAGATGGAACTAACATTGTTTTCTTTTTCCAATTTAACCTAGTGGTTTCTGCGACTCAGAGTAGTTTGGATCAAGGTAAATGAATTTATCTTATCTAACACTGTGTAGTAGTTCTTTCTGTTGTAGTTTTCGTTATTTTGCTTCCTGCTAGATTGCATTGTTTGTGTCTGAAAATTATAACAATAATTTATTGTTAGCTTGCACTTGCTTTTTTGTCACGATGTGATTTCCTAGAAACTCATAAAATTTTCCTTACTTGTAGTTACAACACTGTATAATAGCTAAAGTATTCTGCCCAAAAAAGGCAAAAGGCAAAAATGTTAAAAAATGTTGGAAAATTATATTTTGAGTGATTATGAAAGAGCAGTAAGTGACGCAGCTTCTAAGTTAATTGTCTTTGAAAAGTTCCTACGCGTAACCGAATATGGCAAACAGCAGTATGTGGTATTATTTTGAATAATTGAAAGGCATAATTCAGAGTTTTCTCACTTACTGCCTTTTGCCTTTTTTGGGCAGTATTATGGGGTTTAGTTTTAACATGCAATGACAACACTTGAAAGAAATGCACTGTATTTATTTAATTTGAAATATGTTTTTTTGTTAGTTTTAAGTGTAGAAGTCTTTCATGTCTACATTAATTAAAATGTGAAAATACTGTCATTTATTCGATGAATTTACCCAGCAATTTCATTTGTTAAATATTGTTGCCACATTGTGATTTTTTTCTGTTAAGATATGTATCATTATTTAACAAAAAAATGCAGAATTACAGTATTTAAAAATTGAATCTATATGGTAAACTTGTCTAATACGCTGTTGTCAGATTCTCATTATTTATCTCACTTGTTTCAATCCATTTCTTAAGTTTTTCCTCTTTTTCCAAAATGTTGAAGCTTTTCAAATTTCCTATTAAATATTATTTACTTTAAAGTTTGCAACAATTATCCATTATGAATTCCCTTGGAGTTTTTTTGCTTGATTGTGTTTTTTCAGTTGGCGGTTATAAAAAAAATTATAGGAATGTAAGATTTTTTCAACTGTTTTCTAGATAGAAGCAAATTACCACAATAATTGAAATATTTTGTGTTTAATTTGTGTTCAATTCAACAAATAAATTTATAATCATTAAGATAACCTTCCAAGTCTGGCAACACTGTAAAATGAAGTTTCGTTAAATGACGATTTCAATATTTTGTTATTTAAAAAAAACCTCCCCCCACTAAAAATAGCATTCCTAGAGCAAAATGAACATTGAGGTTCTGCTTTCAGCATTCCATACAGAGCAGTTTCCTAATTGATTTTGCTTTCCAGGACTGGAACTGACCACTCCCGTGCTTGAGCAGCTGCCTCCGTTCGGCTCGGACGGTAAACCTCGTCACAGGTACATGCTGAACATGAGCATGTCCTGGCTTTTGGCTGGTGCCTTGCCGGCCCTCTATTCAAGACCTCAGAGAGCCCACTCGCCCAGCAGCAGTGGCACAGGTAAAATATCTCGTTCTTTTGTTAATAATACTCAAAAAAAGCCAAAATTGAATAGGTTTTTACAGTAATAAAAAAATAACAAATAATCATTTCTAGTTAGCTTCCTCCATCTTCATAACTATCTTCCTAACCTTCTACCCACGGTGTAAGATATAGAGGTGAATCGACGACAGCTCGAAAAGCGAGCGTAAACAGTCACGATTAGAGCGGTGCGACTGCTGTGAGAGGTAGACAACTTGGGCAAGCGCTAGCAGAATTCAATGCGTATAGGTACTTACCTACATTGATAAATGTGTAGGTAGGTACTCTATAGGTATACTCACCTAGTACCCTCTATATTATTGTATTGTACCTACATATCGGAAAATAAGGAAAATACGAATTAATTATTATTTATTCGTTTAACTTAACACGAAATAAAAACTCAGACTGCTTGTATAAAAATAATTTAATAAACAAAATTTAAAAAAATTAGGTATATCTAGTTACCTACCTATTAGTGTATTAAAAAAAAAGAAACAATCCTTTCGTGGATTCGAATACCGTACTATCAGAATGTCCAGAGTGCCAAGCAACAGCCTAAAGCACTCGGCCATGCTCCTATTTCAATTTCATAGCGCTGAGCGGGTATTTAAATTCACCTCAGGCAACAAACAACTACATATGAGTTATATATTTTTTGATCATGAAAAAACTCTAGTTATGTATGAGATATTTATATGTACCTACCTACTTAATAATTACCAAGAAATAGGTACTTACATACCTTACATACCTATTAGTGTTGTAGGTAGGTATTGAAATTATCATCATTTTATCTAACTATTTTTTTTAATAATAATCTTCCAGCTAAGAAAAGTTCCAACACTTGTATAATCGGCACTAAATATATTACTTACCGAATAACAGGCAGTTTCGACTTTATATATGATGTCTTCTTCTTTAAAGTGCTTTGCACAAATCGCATCTTTATAGCGATCAATTGTCTATCTTGGCGGGGAATCGCCCTTTGATACGCTTCTAATTTATGTTTAGGTATGCCGAAAAAAGAAATACCCTTTGTAGTTTCATCGTATCCACTTCTACAATTAGGTACAACACACTTTCTTCCCATATTTACTTATCACTCACTCAATAAAAAATAAAGTGTAGCAGCGCGACTTCTTAAAACCTACACTTGTTATGAGAATTCCACGTGTGGAAGTAAGAGGGGAGAGCGCATGGATCGCCCAAAAGAACTATCTCTCTCCCGCATCGACGTTCGCAGTTTAGTGTCGTTCGCTAGCGTTAAAAGACAAGCATCGTGCGTTCACCTCTATATCTTACACCGTGCTTCTACCTAACCATTTACTAGTTGTTGAAGCATCTTGATTGTTTAAATCTGGCCTGCTTCATATTCCTTTCCTCATAATATGCCCATTTGTTTTAAAATAATGGTGCCGAGTAAGAGAATGAACTCTTGAATTTTTCAATGTATTTTTCAACTTTGGTATGGCGAGGTTGTCTGATGTAGGTACATAATTATGTTAGCATTGTGACAGGAACTTCGGGGAACGGTTTTATCATGCAGATAGTTTGGTTGTTTCAATAACATGATTTTATTTGTTAGGCATTGGTAATGAAGGGCTCTTGTGAAATCCAATTTTAATATTGAGTTTTCTCTTGATATGGGACTAATGTGGTCACAAAAGACCATATAAACAAATAAACCCGATGATGATTTCTTCGAAACTAAACGTTGGACTGAAACTTATAAACACCATTTTGTAGAGCTAAAAAAAATAGCAATGAGAAAGTGCCGTTTGTTCTCTTCTATATCTTCCCGAATAACTTCAGAAAAAAATAAAAACAAAATCCTAAGATTTTCTCAAAGGAATATCTATCGACCCCTAAATTTCATAACGTTTTGCTAATTTAACCGACCCTGTATCTCTCACGGTTTCCGAGATCCCCATGCTGTTCATCCTCATCCTTATCCTGAATACTCCACAGAGGAATACCTAGAGTACATGTCAAGTCTTCGAGGATAGTTTCTGGAATTGCACACATGTGCTTGGCTTGTTATTGCTGTTATTGTGGTTACAATAACAATAATTGTATAATTTTGTATCTGGCGTGCTCTGATAGAGCTAAATAAAGTCCAAGGCCTTAGTCACTTAAATCAAAGAGAACAGCCGGTCCTGATAAATTATCTGCTTACTTATTATAGCTGCACCTGTATATTGGCAAAACCACTTAAATGCTTTCAATCAAAGTCTTTCTTCTGGAGTTTTTATACAGCTTGGAAGAAGTCTGTGGTTTTGCCAGTGTTCAAAAAGAGGAGTAGAGTATTATTTACTATGTATATTGTCATACTGCATGCTGAATTGTCATACAGCCCAAGCCAAAAACTGTCTTCTTGTCAGCATGGTTTTGTTTGTGGTAGATCCACAGTTCATAACCTCTTCCGCTTACCGCAATTCGTTGCAGAGTCGATTGGCTATCAGGACTATCGTTTTCTGCAAAGGGATTTAAATTTAAAAAACCTGCAATGGTCACTGGTGTCTCAATTTTGCAAGTAAAATGACCTACACGACCAAGCGCAGCATCATAACATATGAATATGTTAACATAAACAAGCAAAAACAAATTATTAATTTTTTGGCAATTCATTAAAAAGATCTAATATTTACATCCATTGCTTAATAATAATTATGAAATGTAGTAGTTAACACTACTCAATAGATGGCACTATGCAGCTGTTAAAATCTTACAATATCCTTTTTCATTATAAACCTTTCTCTAGTCCCTGTGCTTCTCTTCTTCTTCACACTTTCTCTCACAGCAATTTTTCAAAATTCTTAACTTGCTTTTCCGACACCGTCTCTCGTTATTGCTCGGCCTCTCCAAATAAAGCTTATCTCTCGTCCTCATAGTCTCTTTCTCTTTTTCTTATTGCTTCTCTTCCCTTTACAAATGAATCATTCCTTTCCAAATAAATCATTCCTTTTCGTTACTTATCTTCTTTCTGCTTTAAAATTTTCCTCTATTTCATTTTAACAAACTCTCTTCTTTAATAATTTATTCCTTTCTAATCCTATTTTTCTTTGATATCACTTGTTATTCTCTTTTGTGCTTCCAAATAATTATTTTTCACCTTTTTTACTTTTTTCCTGCCAGATGCTCTTAAAATTTTCTACCCATGAATTAATTCCTTTTCAGAAAATTTCTGGTGAAATTCTTCCATTTTCTTTATTCCACTTTGTATTTCTTTTTTAATTTCGTTTATCTTCTTATTTTGTTCTTTTCTTCCGTCTTTAATTTCTTTCATCATCTTCTTTAACATAGCATTCATTATGTGTGCCATTCGTTTATTCGATTCAAACTTATTCTTCATAGTACCTTTTACTATTATTAGTTTCTTCTGGTATATCTTCTATTTCTTGTATTTCTATTATATCTTATTGTTTTTATTTGTTTTAGTCCTTCATAATAAAGATCCTGTCAAATTATTTTTCTTCATATTTTCTTTTAATATCAAACCATCGTATTGTTTTTCCATTTTATTTTGTTTCTTATTTAATTCTAGTTGCATTCCTTATATAAAATAGATAAACAATGAATAATTGAAATTACTCATAAATAAATATTGTGTTTTCAAAAATTACCATTCAATTATTTAATTACTGTGATTTATATTAATTTAATTAATAAACTACATTTTGATTTTTAAATTTCGTAAATTTTATAAATAATTGAAAGAAAGTGCCCCACGTTGGGCGCCAATTGTTATGGTATTTCCTTTTCCCCAATTTCTAATTTATTATTCTTAATATTATTAAAAAAAATTATACCATAAACAAAATTTTTGAATTATTTTAGAGGGCACTTCAGCACACAGTTGGGTTCAGTTGAAATAAATTTTGTTTTCAATTTACCTACTCATTTTTCTTATTTCTTTGATCAATTCTTCTAGTCTTTGTTTATTTTACCATCTAATTGTTTTAAGTTTACTCTTACTCTCTCTTTTTAATTCACATATTGGGTAAATACTGTTTTTAAATATTTTGTATCTTTGACCACTAATTTATGCATACATTACTATAATTCTGTTTTCTTTTCTAACTAATCCCCTATAATTTCTAATCACTTTGTTTTATTTTTATTCTATATTTCTCAATTTTCTTTAGCAATTTCATATAATCTTCTATATTCATTCCATTAGAATAATTTTTCTTCTCATATAATTGATTTTCATATTTAATACTATTTAATACTATTTAATTCATTCTTTATATTCTTTTCTTCTTTCCCGCAATAATAATTATGTGCACCAAATTTTATTTTCTGAAGCGTATTAAGATATAAAATATGATATTGGGGAGTGACAAACTACACAAAAGGGGTGGAATAAAAGAATATCTCAATAAAATATTAAAGAGTAAGGAAAAGATAATAAAATTTGGTGCATATAATTATTATTGCGGGAAAGAATAAAAGAATATAAAGAATGAATTAAATAGTATTAAATATGAAAATGAAAATATGATATATGAGAAGAAAAATGATTATAATGGAATAAATATAGAAGACTAAAGATAAGTTTAAAAAAAGGATATTGTAAGATTATGGCATTATAATTATTTTTTTCTACTCCCAACCTTTAATCTGCATATTAAGTATGAATCACCAGTGCTTTAATGGGTCTCATTAAGATACAAATTTTCATTAAAGCACTGGTCAAGCTATCCAATGGCAGAGGAGCATTTGCAATCGAATCGGTTCCTTTTCGCTCACAATCGGGTCGGCAAGCCAACCGAAGTCACAGAGTTGTCATGCTCACGACAAAAATTGCCTTGTGATATAAGTTCTGTATTTCTGAAAAAAAAATTCTGAATGTTTATTTAATTTAGAACATAAGTAACATTCAAAGAAAATTTATCAAGATTTTATGTTACCTTAATTAATTTGATAAGTAGGTATATCGTGTAAAGATGGGAAGATAAAGTATTATATCATTCGTAGAGCTCCGTGATAGTATTCAAAGCGGCAACGCTGCGACCCGCGTTGCGCAGGGAAACAATATCGTAATTAATGGCTGTCGATGTTATTAAAATTATTAATTAATCTCAAAATCGAAGCGTAAAATTCGGAATTCGAACTTCGCATAATAAAAATTACGCAGTAGTGAGTAGTGCCCTTAAACTTGATACTAAAACATGTCTCAGCAGAATCTTAGCGACGAAGAGAAAATTTGGTACCTAATATGCGTAAGCAAATAGCAACCTATCTTAACCTTAATGATCCGTAATTGTACACGGGTCATTGTTAAAATATATAATTTTTCAATCTTTTCTATGAAATAAAAAAGGGTCGTAGAAAAAATAGTGTATGGAACTCGCAGATAATGGCTATTAATACGCTCTTATGATGGTTAAGACACTCGCCTACGGCTCGTATCTTAACCATCATACTCGCGTATTAATAGCCTTCATTATAAGCTCGTTCATAATACAGGGTTACTGGTAACTGGATACATTCCTTTGGTGATCTGATAAAACAAGAGGTAAGGAGTAAATTAACCCCAACATGCACTATACAAAACTCAATAGATTTTGAGATATTTCGATTTTCAACTTTTCTTAAAAAAATGGTTTCAAATGTCTTGAAATGTAATTTTCAAAAAATCTACTTTAACTTTTTGATTTTTTTTTGCTGGAATACTTGTCCAATACTATGCTTCCTTCTGGATTAAAAAATATCCTGAGGTATTTCGATCGTGTGAAAATTTCAAAGAAAAACTTTCACAAACTATTTTTTTTTAAATAAGATTTAAAAGTTTTTACAAGTTAATGTCGCAAAATTGTCAAGGCAACTTGCGTACAAATTGTTTTAAAAACTTTCTTAGTGTAGTAGCTATCTAACAAGGTACGAATCTTGTACAAGAATAACAGAATCTCCCCGCTATGTACCGTTACCGAGGAACAAATCCTTAAGTCGGGACGTTTTAAAAAAAATACGGCCCTGAACGGGGGTCTTAAAATTCTCGGATCCGGTCCATTTTCAATAGGTCGTATTTGGGGGTCCCGAGCTTCGTCCTTACCAAGTTTCGTCCCGATCGGTAAAACTTTCAGACACTAAGAGTGTTTCCTAGGCTATTCCCGAAAAATCCCGAAATTCCCGAAAAAATGACACTTCCCGGGAACGGATCCCGCTCATTTTCAATAGGCATCGTGCCACGGTGCGCCTCTTCAATCGAGCCAAATTTCAACTTTCCCACATGAAAACTGGCGGCTCTAGAGTGTTTCCTAGCAAAGTCACAGACAGACAGACCGACAGACAGACATTTTTCGGGCACAAGAATACGTATACTTACGAAACTTCTGTGACTTTGCTAGGAAACAATCTAGAGCCGCCAGTTTTCATGTGGGAAAGTTGAAATTTGGCTCGATTGAAGAGGCGCACCGTGGCACGATGCCCATTGAAAATGAGCGGGATCCGTTCCCGGGAAGTGTCATTTTTTCGGGAATTTCGGGATTTTTCGGGAATAGCCTAGGAAACACTCTTAGTGTCTGAAAGTTTTACCGATCGGGACGAAACTTGGTAGGGACGAAGCTCGGGACCCCCAAATACGACCTGTTGAAGATGGGCCGGATCCGAGAATTTTAAGACCCCCGTTCAGGGCCGTATTTTTTTTAAAACGTCCCGACTTAAGGATTTGTTCCTCGGTAACGGTACATAGCGGGGAGATTCTGTTATTCTTGTACAAGATTCGTACCTTGTTAGATAGGTACTACACTAAGAAAGTTTTTAAAACAATTTGTACGCAAGTTGCCTTGACAATTTTGCGAAAATAACTTGTAAAAACTTTTAAATCTTATTTAAAAAAAATAGTTTGTGAAAGTTTTTCTTTGAAATTTTCACACGATCGAAATACCTCAGGATATTTTTTAATCCAGAAGGAAGCATAGTATTGGACAAGTATTCCAGCAAAAAAAAATCAAAAAGTTAAAGTAGATTTTTTGAAAATTACATTTCAAGACATTTGAAACCATTTTTTTAAGAAAAGTTGAAAATCGAAATATCTCAAAATCTATTGAGTTTTGTATAGTGCATGTTGGGGTTAATTTACTCCTTACCTCTTGTTTTATCAGATCACCAAAGGAATGTATCCAGTTACCAGTAACCCTGTATACTATTAAATTATGAGAGTGTAGTTTTAACAAATTTTAGAAATCAGAGAGCTCGAGGTAGGTTTTTGTATTTTTTTTTATATAAACATTTTGTCAAGTTACAAGTCACAAATTAAACGATCTGTTCTATAAAATTTCAAATTTTGATTCAAGATAAATTAGCAATTTTTTTTCAACTGAACCCAACTGGGAGAGAGAGAGCCCTCTAAAATAATTCAAAAATTTTGTTTATGGTATAATTTTTTTTTATAAAATTAAGAATAATAAATTAGAAATTGGGGAAAAGGGAATACCATAACAATAAATACATACATACACACACATCAATGAATTTATTGTGGCATTCGCAGGTCTGGCGAGCTCCGCTTTCCTCACCAAGCTCCTCTGCGCCGTCCCCTCCCACTGGCAACCACTGTACGAGAGCAACGAAATGGGCCTGGGCGCCAACCGGTTCTTGCATCACGTGCTCGGCTACAAGGGCCCGACCCTGGTGCTGCTGCGTACCGGCACCAGTGGCGGTAGCGACGAGGAAGCCCAAGTTTTCTGCGTGGCGGCGCCATGCGAATGGAAGGAATCGCATCTGTACTGGGGCGGTGAGGAGGGGGCCGTCTACCAGCTGTTACCCAGGTACATGTCCCGGGACAGTTGATTCGTTATAAGAAATGTCATTTTTTTTCTTTCTTTGTAAGTCTCTGAACTTGAGTCGGGGGAATGCTGTTTGTAGCTTGCACCGAACCTTTCGTTCCTAATGCTTGCAACGTTCCAGATTTCAGGTACTGGAACTGGGCTCAAAGATGCTCTACCTTAACCTGAGCGTACGCGGATACCCGCAGGGACTGCGAGCCGGCAAGGATCCCAGGAAGCCGGTCATCATAGTGGACGCCGGTTTTGAGAAGGTACGAATGAATAAAGTGAAGCGAGTTTGATTGATTGATTGTTTTTTTTTTTCAGATCGAGTTCCGTAAGATTCCGTACTCATTGGATTGTATAGAAGTGTGGGGATGTGGAGATCAGGTCAATAGGGAAACACAGCTGGAGATCAAGAAATGGGAGGTCAGTGATGCGTTGATAGTTTGTTATTATTAGCTCTGATTGATTTTTTCAAAATTGTGCTAAATAGGTGAAAGAAGCTGAACGCCAACGATGTGTGAAGATGAGCGCCTCCGACTGGGTGGATCATCCCGACCGGTACCTGCTGGAACTGGCAGGGCGACCCCAGTATCATCACGACCAGAACCAACCCAGCTAGGTAATTAATAATTATTATAATGCGGATATTGACGCCAATGATACAAGTTTACAATAGGTAATTACATCTCTTACTTGAATTTATACAGGATGTCCCTTTTTTAGAGCTCACTATGGGTATCTCGTACACGCTAAGAGATACAGAGTTGATTAAATTAGAGAAAAGATTCATAACAAAATCTAACAAAAATAAGTAGTTCATTTTACGACCACTCTCGATTTCTTTGCCGGCGGGGTGCCAAGCCAAAAGTCCATTGTGATTTGTGAGTGAAGGTTGCTACTACGGCGCTATGGTTGGTAACTTTTTATATGTTGTTCGTGTTCCTAACTAACATCCTCACAAATTTTCAGTAAAGCTTACCTTTTCTGCCAATTTTTCCGAAATAGAAATCTAATTTTACTCCACTAATTTCTATATTTACTGATAACTCTGATTGTGTAGCTTATTTTGGCTAATTTATAGCTACATGTGTATCCTAAGTTAAATTCTCATTGATGAAGACTCCCAGAAACTTTACTTTTTGAGATAATACCTATTATTTCATTGTTATCAGCAGAAATACTGCTGTATACATGACCTTCAGTAAATAATATCAACAGGCGTTAATTCAAAGAGTTCTAGTCAATGTGTACCTCTTTCAAACATGCTATAAAACTAAATGTTTTATATTTTCTTTTTAAGAAAATTCCCTTTAAGCTCAAAAGAAAAGACTTTCTTCGACTCCAGCCGCCCAACATGTAACACCACCGTCCACACAGAAATATTAAAATAAAACCATCAAGTTTAAATCTCGAAAAAACAAAATGTAAGGCACTGTAAAATTAACTCATAATTTCAACAATATACTACCCGATCGCATAATTAAATGAAAGGTTCAGGCTGGAGGCGGACAGCTAGCGATGAGGGAGAGGCTGATTGGTTGGAATTTTTTAGATTTTTAGATGCAATATTAATCCTGAAGATGACCTTGAGAGGTCGAAACATGTCGAAATTTTATTAACTTTAACGAATGTGATACCACATAATGTGATAGTGCCCTGTGATGAAAATACATGTAATGTGAAGAATAAGGGCTCCAATTATTATTTTCCCCAATATTAGCTAATAGTTTTGGGATTGAGAGTTCTTTATTAATTGGCAATGCTAAATTTATAACCTAAAGAAAGTAAAATATTTGTTTCAGGTGGAAGTTGTGAACATTGGAAATATTTTTTAACCATTATTTCGTCGGCAGGCTGTTAAAACCTCCAATGTGACATATTTTCTAAAAATTAGGTTTATGCGTTAAGAAGTTCATAAGGGCGTCCGGCATTGCCTGGAAATCCCTCCAATGTGAATTAGTGTCTGAATAAGATTTTAAAACAAAATTAAGAACCTCTTATGTGAAGTGTTCCATTAAAATACGACTGTAAAAGATCCTATGTGCTTTACTTACACGTTGGAGGTTTTACCAATACCGTCAAAACCTCCAGAGTGCAAGCCTGTGTTACATAGGAGATATTTCCGGTTCTGACAGGCGCACATTGGCGCTATTACATCGTAACATAACCTTAAAATAAAATATTTTATATTATTGCACGTGTGTTGTAAATTGCAAGTTATTGTGAAGTGTAAATTAACAATCAATAGGTAATAATCGTCAGTTTAAAAAAATCATGGAAGGCAGAAATATTCCAGGTGAGTACTTAGCTGTCTATTGTTATTGTTTACTTGCAGTATTATATTTAGTAGTTGGAAGAGTTTTATACATTGACAATACCTCTTCAGAAATGGTTTCTTCAAGAACAAGGAAAATATTTGAACAGTTACAGAATAACACCTTATATCCAAGCAATAGTAAACTTCAAGAACTGTCTCGGAGTAACCCTACCAGTCCTACCACTATGGAAGTAGAAAATTTTATAGTTGATGAAAATGGATTTCTAAAAGAGGTTAATATTGAAAACAATGAGATTTCCTCAGAAGTTTTACATTCCGGAAGTATGCAAAGCTTTGACTTAAGTAAGTGAAATTTTAGTGTTTGAAAATTTGGTTAATTATATTATTTTGCATAAAACTAATTAAATAATACTACAGGCGATCAACTAGAGAACCCTGAAGTGTTTGAAAAAGAAGACAGTTATTCGAACGAGCAAAGCCATTACATCTCAGAAGCAATTGAAAAGGAAAATAGTCTAGATATTGAAAGAGGTCATCTTGTAGCCCTTGTGACTGAAAATTTAGGGGATTCAAATTCAGAATGCTTAGAAAGCTGTCCAATAATAGAAATAAATAATACTTACACAGAAGTCTCAAGTAGAGACTCCGATGAAGCTTTAGAGGTGTTGGAAGAAGAGAATATCATAGAAACTGAAGGACAAAATCTAATAACACCGGAGAAGGAAAACTTAGCAGAAGCTGGTATAAATATGCTGGAAACAGAAAACGCCTCTGAACCCAATGAAATTAGTGCTGAAAAAAGCATTGCCAAAAATAATGAAAATTTTGAGATTGGAACAAACAATGATACTGAAAGAAATGCCATGTCGGATATAAGTTCTGAAGAAAGGATGCAAATCAAGAAAACCAAGATTTCTGTGACCAAGAAAAGAATTAAAACTAAATTGAAAAGATTGAAAGGAAAAGCTTATGAAGGTTACAAGAAAGAAAATGATAGAATTGTAAACGTTCAAAGGAGTGCAAGGACACTAAAGCCACGATGTGCACACACTAAATTATTGAACAGCTCTAATCAAAGATCATTCTTGTGCGCTTCAATTTCTGATGATGAAAGAGCAACAATAGTGACTTTGCTGTGGAGAAACAAATAACAATTCAACAGTTATTTTTGGAGAAAGGGCACACTATGATGGAAGCTGATTCAGTTCATTCTGCACTTGAACATTACTTCTATCCCCCAATAAATTCTCCTATGGATTATATCGCAAGAATGCGACTGGCAAGACCAAAGAATCCCTATAAAATTAATGTTTTAGACTTCGCATTCTTCAGAAAATTTGAAACAAATACAAACTTCCGATCAATAAGACCTGGAAAACGTACAAGAGATCCAGTTGTGGTTGATCTTCGTCAACTGAAGTATATCTGTGATGGTACTGTATACTACACCCTCGATTATGCAGATGACTGGGAACGACTACCTATTCAAAGAAGACCGCAGTCATTATCACAATATACTCCCCTTCATACGAGATCAATTCCAATATCCACTGACAAATACAACCACCTCCAAGAGATGAAGTTAGATATCGAAAAAGACCACCACCCATTTTATGATGCACTTACCCACAAACCTAAGCCAAAGAAAAAGTGATCTTTTACTCAAACCAACCAAAATGTGATTTGTTTCTAGTTATTAGAGGTTTTTTTTTTATATTTATGTTTATGAGAATTAAATGTTTAGTTAAAAAATTATTCCCTTTAATAGGATCCATTTTATTTTATAGGACTCTAAGAAGAATGTATTTTCCTTTAAATCTTGTTTGAAATAAAAACTGTGAAACAGTATTGATTGAAATGGTTTATAATGATAATCCAACCAAAATAAAACTTTAATTCCTTGATCAAACTCCTACCGAAAAAGCTCCAACGTGCAGCTATTGAGGACGTTTAAAACCTCCCAAGTGTCTTTTTTATTAAAAAAAATTTAAAAATTTTACTACTAACATAAAACTAATCTTTATATATTTCTAATTCATATTTCCTACATATATATGGATTCATAGTTACAAATAATAATTCAGATTATGTTTTATGAAGTTTTTTCTATCTCCTGAACAATTTACCTTTTTCAACATTGGAGCTTTTAACAACCCGCCGACGATTTGGAATATTATTTGTTCAAGTTTGAGTCTCTCAAGTTTGTCAATATTTTTAGATTTGGTTTTATAGAAATGTCTTTTCCATTTCGATGTCATTCTATTTTTAAATTCAATAAAAATATAATTAGGAAGATGATTCATAATAAAAGATTCAAAAGATTCTTCCAAGATTTTGGAACATTTAAACCTTCGTCTTCTCGTCTTGAACACCTATCTCGTCTTCGTCTTTAATAATTCTCTCGTCTTTACGTCTTACTAATAGTCTCTGTACACTCGTCTTACTCTTAACTTTTCACTAATCTGACTGGCACTCTAAAACTGGCATAATAATAATAATGTCAAATCAGGAGTCGCGTTCCGTTTTCATCCCACATTACTAAACCTGTTTAAAAATTCACGAACTTCATTAGCTCCTCTGCCATCGTTGTACTGGAATAATTTATGAAAACTTTCCATTTTGTCTGTTATATGGTTTGGTTAAATACCAATTCTTCGACATTTAATAAGAAAAGTTTGGCCTGTTTTTGAGATTTGTTTAATTATTTCTTTTTATTGCTGTTGAATGTACAAATTTTATTATTAACAATTTACAAGAACTTGGATTTTAATCTCAACTTCTGTAAGTATAAAATTTTCATCATTATAAGATGTATGTACTGAATTTCAATATTGTTAATCATTTTATAGATAAATTAAATAAGAAGAATTAAAATAAAATTCGAAAGCTTGGCGTAGAAAAAAGAGTGTTCTTTAATATCAGTAATATCATTTATAATAGGACAGTCAAACCAAACTACTAATTTATAGCATGAACTTTAAATTTATGACAATATTTTAAGAAGGGCCACTTACTTTATTCGTTCATCTCACATCATAATATTGTGAATTTCACTATTTGTGCTTTCGGCTACATCGCTAACAGGTTTTCTGCTGGCAAGTTTGGGATCATTTTGCTCCAGCATTTAATTGTTTCGCACCCACAACAGCAGATGAGGGGTACAACAGCGCTAATATTACGCCTTCCTTTCAACTGCGGTTCTACTTCTACTCTCATGCTCTTGGCCGTCTTCGTTCATGTTTGCGTGCAATTTTTACCTATTTTTCAGCATTTAAATGGAACACGAAGATTGACGTTTTATAGCTGAACACTTCTACTTTCTATATCCGTTTGATAAATTCCATTCCGACAGCCTCGCCTCGCTGCAAAATATTTTATGAAAAACTTCTGATTGCAATTACGCAAAAACTTATTATCTGAAAGCGTTTGGGTTCCGCACATAGGAAGTATCTATCAATATCGACTATCTCGCAAAGAGTCTGCACTACAACTCATAAAAATGCGACATTACGAATTTGTGAAAGACCGTCATTTTTACAGTTTTTTGGGTTTCCTCCCTTAATAATGGACCAATTGGGTTGTTTTTCTATGCAATTCGTCCATTGGGACCATTTACTTTGCCCCATCAGTTTTTCTTTTATAAGCAAAAGTCAAAAGATGTTGATTTTTTGCACTAAAGTGTTAAAAAAAGAAAATGGTAAACTAAATAGTTCTACTATCTCACTAAAACAAATGTTTGATGTTTTCTGAAAGATTTTGTGTCAAAATTGGTTTGGAAATTATTTGTGACTGCATGGTGACTCTTTAGATCGAATTCTACGTTAACTGTGATTTCTAGTGTGGCAATAATTTTTGGGAGAAGTACACTACCTACTTATTCGTTCATGTTTTTAGCCCAAAGAAAACAAAATAACAACCGGTCGATGAAATAGATGCATCAAACAGTTCATTTAACAATAATTATTTATTTTTTATTTAAATTTAACAATTTAACAAGTCATTTAATAATAGAAACTTTTAAGAAAGAAATCACCAAGCTAAAATTAGTTATAACTAGAGTAAAAGCGTGCTGTGTTTTGTTTATGTGGACTGTAATTTATTGATTGATTTAAATTTGAAATTATGATAAAAATGTGAAATAAAATGTTCAATGTTGAAACACTGTTTATTGTAAAAATGGCTTTGTTATGATGAGACCACCGTCATACCAAGAAGGCTGGATGAGGAATAATAATAATGTCCTTGTATCCCTTCTGAATGCCTTTCTTAGGTACCTGCTTACATATCTGCAAGGGCGAATTTGCAGAGTTGCACGATTGTGCATTTTATCTTTACATGGTCATTGAAATTGAACAAAGCGCTAAAACAAAAATCAAAATTACTTTATAGATGCAAAAAGCAAAACAAGATACTGAAGCAAAAAGTTCTGCGCCTTAAAAGACCTAGTGAAAAAATAAGGACAAGTACTTATAATAATTCAAATAATGGAATGTCTATAGTGTGTAAACAGTTTATGGGAAGAAGATATGAAGTTAGTGGCAAGGATTTCGCATGGTTTTGAGGACTATGATGGTGATCAATGACTAAATACAATGAAATTGTGTGATCATGTAATGGTTATTATGATGAAGGGTTTATATGTTAACTTCAAGCAAGTTGTTGATTATTATTTAAGCAAGGAAGCCATGTCCGCCAACATTTTTAAAGAAATTCTCTTGCATGCAATTAAAAAAGTACGAGATACTTGCTTTATTGTTAAAACAATAGTCTGTGATTTATGATCTAACAACCCTAAATTAAGGAAACTACTAACAGACTCATATTAACAATGCAACACGATCTCACTAAATTTTTTCTCATGCATTTCATGCATTATTGGATATTATCTGTGTCTTTAAATACCTGAGTCCATACCAACTGATATCGGATATGACTCAGTAATTGAACAAATAATTGATGTCACTGTACTGCATGGTCAAAAGTTGTTTATTTATATTTACGATTATTTCAGATAAAGTCTTCGCATCCATCAAACTGTTCCACCGGTTCCTCCGGTGAGATTAAACAAGCTGTCATATTGGGAGGTCACCGCCGGGATTCTGTTCTTCACGGACCGGTTGTTGAATCCGCACGATGCGGACCAGCTCAAAACTTCAAACCATCAAACGCTTATTGTGTGAACTGAGTAATTAAATTTATTAATTAATTATAATAATAATTAGTCCGAGATTATAGGCGCTTTAATCTTACTGTTTTAAAAACTGTGAGAAACTTACTTAGGGAATTTATGAAGGGTTGTTAAAATTGAAGGGACATTTCCGAGTGATCGCTCGTTAGCTTGGCAGTACTATGTGCAGTCGTATTATTTTATTTTGAATTATTTAGAATATTATCCGGTATAATATGGCAACACTGTTATTATTATTTTAGCTATTAAGTATTAGGGTGTGTTCGTTATTCATTTAATCTTTCATCCAATGAAGTTTCTTGCTTGTCAAGTTTAGCAAGAACTAGTTGTAGTGTCTGCTCATTCTTTGATTTGTTTAGATTGTTTGCTACTGTCTGAGAGTGCATCACAGGTTGCCTATTGCTTTCTGGTCCATTGCTATGGTTTTCTATTTTGTTGGTGTTTTAGTTGCCTACGCTGGCTTGAGTCTTGCTGTGTAGGCAAATTGTGCTTGTTCTTCCCAGCCCTATTTTGTGCAACTTTTTAACCGTTACTTTGGTGTAATTTTTGGCTCGTTAACTTTATAGTAATATTTTTTTCTTGTATACAAAGTATCTACAGTTTGAGATCATTTAGTAGATAAGTAGATACGTCATCTGCTGCTCAACTGCGATGCGATAGAACTCAAAAGAAGTAATGTCCTGGGTCACCACCAGCTAGAGGCAGGGAACTTACCCGACCTTGATCCTCTCAAAATCCTGAAGTTTCTCAAGGAAACGGACTTGGAGAGGGTGCTTCACTAAAGGGATTCCACACCAGGTGAAGCACAGTAGAGGGGATACAATAGATCTTTTAGGTCGCAGTAACTTAATCACCCTCAAAAATACAATAGATAAGTAGATAGTATACTGACGGTTTCAAGGGTTCTACAAAGTAAAATTATTTTCAGCTATACAGGGTGACCCAATATTGCTGTATTCCGTATATCTTTGTTTTACTAAACAATTGTAACACCCTATAATATTACTTCATTTTCATATTGTATAAAAAATCCAATAAGGATGATTTTTACAGTAGTTGAATGTGCTTTAGAGATATTCTTACAAATTTTTTTATCTCAGATTTTGTATAGGTATATCTTCAATGGGATGCCACAATAATAATAAAGATAAGCTTTTTACTATCATACTTACCTCCAAAGTCGACCTCCATTCTTCACCTCTTACAGTAAAAAAACTTACAAAGAGTTAGCAAGACCACAAGAAAGGTGTCCCTGAAACGACCACTATTTATTTGTTTCCAACCGGAAAAATTCTGGAATTGCCTCGTAAATGGGGAAAAAAACCAACCTACCTATATGCAGACTAGTGCCATGTCTTCTGGCTGTCCGTATTTGGATGGCAGTGTCTCATGTAAAAAAGCAGTGTTGCCTGTTGTGTTTGTTTAGTATGATTTTAACAATTATGCCGTTTCTAACTATGGTTACTTACATCTGTTAGCTGAAAACGAAATAGATACTGCAGTCTGATGAGCGATCTTTATTTGAAATATTAACTCTTTTGTAGGTACTTATTTTTATTTAGCTTTAATTTTTTAATCAAGTTTTTCTGTTTAATTTTATTAAATAATAATTTTGATCATTTATATTAAGTATTTACAGTATTGGTATTGGTATTATGTCTATTCTTATAAATTTGTTATTTTTTTATGAAGTCTTTTAGAATCTCGAACCGAAATAGTCTTGTAACACTTCTTTTATGTAACTTACTCTTTTATGTATATTACTTCGTGTTCAAGGGTGTTCGTTGTTTATAATTATTCAATAACTCAAGGTTGATTAATTTATTCTTCATCGACCCAAGTGACTGGAATTTTTATTATCATCAAAGTTCCTCACAGGATGTTTTTATGAAACACTCTGTGTAATGATTGGTGTTGTTATATTTTGACTGAGTTGACACAGTGCAAATAATCTCGTGCAATCTAATGCAAGTAGTGGGCTTAAGCGAGTCATTTGTCATGTAATTACTGTTGGCTGCTACACAGTATTAATAAAATAAGAAACTATAAATAGTTAAGTAAGAAGAATAGCCAATTATTAAAATAAAAAATAAAAAATTGTGAGTTTTGAGCTTGTATTACAGAGCTCTATGGCAAGCAACAAACAGAGTCACCAGATCTGAAACGTCAGCTTACCATATCAGGAACTGGTGGATAAATCTGCTGCCTGCCAGGGGAGGGGGTTGCATTGTCTTGTACATTCCAGTGAGGGTTGTATTGTAGAAGAATGAATAAGGCGCTTTATTGCTATATAATTTCTAAACAATATAATCCCAACATTCCCGTCAACCCAGCCAAAACTGCCAAGTGTAGTCATTATTGAAGTCCCCTGTCAAATGGCAGTTGGCTGGCTGTTGTCAAGTTCAAATTTTACACATACTTTTTTCGAAATTTTGTCCAAAGTGAATCGAAGTGCGAACGAAGGAGACAGGGATTTTAGGACACAATGACCTCCTTAGCTTTTTCCTGTGCACGTCTAGTACAATTAACAAAATAACTCTTTACTGTTCTTGGAAATTATAACATAATGACACCCTTGAGATTCGTCTTTGTCCCAGATTGTCACTGACTTGTGCGAGATAAAGAATAAGTTGTGATTGAAAAACGAAAACAATGAAAAAATGCCAATTCACCACTTCATTTGTCATTACCAAGATTTGGTTTTTGTAATTGAATATTTTTTGAACCAATTGATTTAATATTAATTGTTTTAGTTTTTTTTGTGTTTAAGGTGCTTTCATGGCGCATTAAAACATGTAGGTATTAAAATTGAAATTTTTCAGTGCTAACTAGCACCTTGATCATTCAGCTTTTATTTCTCTTCAGTCGTAATTTTTTTACAATAAAGCTTTTTTTCTGAAAAGGTGTATGTTTAAAAAAAAAATCCGAGTGTTTGTTTCTAATGAGAATGAGTGGTTGTTTTCATTGTAGGTTTTAATTTCTATTGTTTGCGCAATGAGGGGAAATGTGGGTTGTTTGAAGACTGAAAAGGAAGTGTTTTTGATTGGACAAAATGACTGTTATTTAACAAAAAAAACTAGAATGTGGACTTATAAGAAATATAACGAAATCGAAGACTCTCAACCATATACATAAAAAGCGCCACATTTGTGTTTTTTCAAACATAACTACCATTTTCTCCAATTAAAAACACTTCCGTTTCAACCCTTTGGCTTTTTTTAATACCTTTTTCATACAAAAACTTTATTGTCAAAAAATGACGACTAAAGAGAAATAAAATGAAAATATTACAATTTCTGTAATTATATTGCAACCAAAGTGTACCAAAGATCAACTAACTTCAAATGTCACAACTATCAATGTCATTTTACATTTCCAGTATTAACAGACTATCAAGGAACGGTTAGAAACAATAATTATTATTAAAATAGTTGACTTAAAAAAAGGTCCATGATCTTTTTTGGACCTTTGATGATATAGGCAGTAGACTTAATTTTTTATTGGTTTGTCCTACTTTATATTGTTCTTGTTATTGTCGATTATGCTTATAAATGAAATGTTCCTTATCAGGTATAACTGTTTTTAACGGAAAACTCGATGTGCTTGGATTCTGTGTGCCTTATCTTAAAAATTATAATTTTACCTAATAATAATTGTTTTATGTATATTATAATGCAGATATCTAATTATTAAAGATGAATTTACATCAAATAATATAATTGTTATGAAGCTTGGCAACAGGGAAACCATCGTGAGATACATTTCATATATTTCCTGCAGAAAGTAAACCCATATTTAAAAATCTGAGGTTCAAGGGAACCCCTGAGAAACACTATAGATCAAAAATTAATTTTTCCCTAAAAATTAATTTTGATACAACATTCTCAAGATATTATTTGATGTAAATTCTGCTTTAATGTTAGTGTCTAGATTACTTAATAAATGTTTAATTTCTATGTTACGTGTGTCATTACCTATCCTAACTAGAGGTATAAATATTTAATGTTTGCCTTAGCCTACCTGGATAGGCAATAGTTGAGTGACAACACCTTTCATTTGAGAACTCGCTACTCTATTTATTTATTGATTTCACGTTTGATTTTTAAATTAGTATCAATTCAACAGAAAAAGCCTAAAGAATTGTCGACTCATGTGTCTCAAATGACTGAAAATGTTATAAAGGGAATATAAATTAATGTTAAAAAACTAAAACTGACTGAATGAGAAATTGCTCATTAGGAGGTCTCAGTCATTATTGTTACCTGTACATGTTTACAGCAACAATGTATTATTTTCTTAGCTCAAGATTATATGCAAAATATACAGGGTGGTGCTTATACATCCTTCGTATTAATTAATATAATAATTGAATTATATACTTCAACACAGATTTAAATTGGATTGATGGTAGTTATAGTACAATCCTGTATATCATTAACTACACTAGTTTTATATTTATTAAAAAAAATGGATTTAATTACTTATTTTTTGTGTCTGTGGCTATTCAAATGTAATTAAAGTACCTAGTGTTATTTTATTTTACTTTTATCATGGAAATTGCCTTTTATCATTAGTAGTCGAATGATACCAACTGTTCTCATTTGTGATAATAAAAAAATTACAATTTAAATTAATAGGAAACAAGATCTTAACTGAAAATATATACCTTGATTGAGAATTTGAGTTACAGTAGGTAATCATTATTTTAGTGATTTTTCCTAATTTTGGGGATGTATCAATAACCCCTTCAGTGACAGGTGTGAACTGGAAATATGCATGAAAAACCCAGGTTTGAGATACATTTTAAATTTCTAAAATTTACTTTCAATATACATAGTAAAGTTGAAAAAATACTATAGGCAGCACAACTATGGTGCAGCTGCTGGTTAGAAATTGTTTATTGGGTGTTATTCTCTAATTTGAAGTCTTTGAGCTTTATTTTAATTTTTAATATTCTGAGCAATTTGTAGTACTTTTAGGAAAGTATTGACCTGACCTAGGGGTCATATTATAGAAACAAAAAAATCACAGGGTGACATTTACTTTAAAATTCTCTCAACACTCTTAAAACAACACTGGTCTCTAGTGGACGTTTCTGCATGTCGCCAATGGTGGCAACATGGGGCTGAAGGGGTTAAAAAGTACTTACCGTGTCTGGTGTATCTCAAGGGTCCTTGCTAAGTCTTATCCTCTTCAACATTTGCGGTTTCATACAAACTCACTTTTGTTAAAAAAAGTCAATTCTGTATATTTTCCTGTAAAACTGTGGTGTTGACAAAAAAGAGGTACACTGAAATTAGAAAAAAGGCAGTTTTACATGCACCCCCATACTAACCCTCCTGTTGGTGGTGTTGATATTATTATTTCTATTGTTTGTACTTATAGTGCATTTAATTCTAATTAGTGTAGGAATGCACCTATTCTTATTTTTGTATAATTAAGAAATAAATTAATCTTTGTTTTTTAACTTTATTTTTTAATTATGTAGGCACCTCTTGATTTATCCAACTTGTCAGTTGTCAATTTTTATGAAAAGCAAGGAAACATTTTAAGGCTGTAAAGTCGAAATGTCGTCATAATACAAAAGACGCCTATAAAAAATAAGTTGACATTTGGAACTACAGTTTATTATTATAAGATTGGGTTCTTAAATAAAATATCTTGTTGACCAGAATGGTAATTTGTAAATAAACTGTGAAATTTAAACAGATATTTTTGTAACAAATATTAATAAAAATAAAGCCTTATGTAAAGGAAAGTACTTACCTGTTTTTCTTAACTCAGGAAATACTCTTACCCTTGGTCTCTCGAACTATTTAATTATTAGGTAGTAAACAGTAAATTATTAGGTCCAGTCTGGTCCAGAACATTTTCTAAGCATAATCTGAAGTTTAGTGACAAAATTTTGCAACATACAAAGGGTTCGTGAAGGGTATACTAAATTTAAGGGCGTATTCGACAGACTATTTAATAAAATTTTTAAGGCACTTTTGAATTGATTTTGATGAAACTATTGCTTTCATACTTCCTATGTGTGATGAGCTTCTGTGTCTGGGAGATATGAACATAGACTTCTTGACAAGTGAGTCTGATGATTTAATAATGTCCTGGAGTCGATTAGATTGCATCAGTTAATAGATCAGCCAACTGGAATCACTCAGACCACTTCAACATTAATTGATTTTACAAATGTATGAAAGCAGAGAAATTATTGAGAATAGAAACAAGTAAAACGATAAAAATAAACAAAAGTAGAATCGTTATAGATGTTTTAGCTTACTATCAATATAAACATCTTTTTGAAAATCATGATATTGACTCTACCAATAACCACTAGGGGTTGCTCATAGAAAACATTTCCAATATTTATTTAGATACCAGAATTCATTTTATTTGCAGAAGTCAACAGTCTGATATTGAAAAAATTAGAATCCAAATGACTAAACTCGTTCTGTTCTATGATGAACAAGACTTGTGATAACTGGGATGCTGTGTTGTCTGGGTGGCAGGATAATTGAATGTGATTGGATTTTCATTGGTTTATTACACAAAACTTAAACAGTACGTAAGGACGGTTGTCTATATCTAATAATAATACTAACTAATATTCTAATTAATTCATAACTGTAATTGTAATTAATAATTGATTCTCGCATAGTGTCCATCTAATATATATCGCTGGTTCAATGCCAGCATATCGTTTACCCTTAGTCAGCATTATTGCAAGGTCAGTACCTGTCAGGGTTACCGTTTTGTTATTAAACATTATTTATCTATGATTCTATGTCAGTGTAATATTACAACAACACTTGTTTTCATAACAAGATAGAATTAATTGACTCTAAAATATTCACTTATTGAAAAGTAAGATTTCCTTGCTAATAATCTTAACTGGTCCATGACAGTTCAAAGGACAATAAAATTTAAAGTTTGCAATTCTAAGATTTAATTTATTTGGAATTACAGCTTGACACACGTAAGGTGGCCAGTGGCGCAGTAGCCTTTGGGGAGTGGCTTAATTTTCAAGTTTGTCAGATTTAACGAATTTTACTATCCATGCAGACAGGTTAAGACTTTATGCAAAGTCAATTGAAATGACAAAAGAAACTAAAAAGCACCAGATAATAGTAATTTCGGTACTGTCTTATCTTATCAGCATATAAAAAACGTATTGTTTATAAATTCATTAATAGAGGTGTTTTTGAGCCATTAATTCGGTAAGTCAATCTAATAATTTAAATCGCCGTCTTTTCTAATCCGCTTATTTATTAATTAAATAGGTATGTCAGTACTCGTCAAGTCAATGTGGACTAGCGAAGAGAGCGAAGGGAGCGTTCGATAATAATTTTGTTATCTTTTTGGTTTTATTTAAATGTAAAATCGGACCGTACTGTCAACTTGACAACCCAGCATCTCTCTATTCAAATAGGCAGCGTGGTTCAAAAATATTGAGCTAAACCTCGTGCTCGTGAGTTGTGAATTATGGTGACCGCATCTTCATATATTAAAAATAAAATACTTTTTGGCCAAAGTCGTGATACAAAAGTCGTTACTAAAGTAATAAAATTCCGTATTTTAACATCAATTACAGAAAATTCATTTTTAGTCAAGAACTTTGATACTCAGTGTACCGACCACAGGCATGGTTTGAATATGTCGCTTTCTTTCTAAAAACCTCTCGCTTCTCGATCTGCGCCTCTCAGCGGCCACCTTAGATGTGTCGACCTGTAGATTAGGAAGATATGACATGGATCGTAAAACATACAAATATCTTTCGTGATCCAGATCACTGGTGTAAAAAAGACTGCTTGAAAGTCTCTATGCTAAAAGATACAATACAAAAGAAATACTACCAATTGTTTTATATAAAAAAAAATATTCAAATTGCCATAAGATGTTAATTTAATGTTTTATACATAGAAAGCTTGTAACATTTCAAAATAAAGATTTTTTTGGCAAGTGAATTCTTTATAATTAAACATGCAATAGCACCTAGGAATATTTATTTGACGTTACATTTATGATTGATAGACTCCCCGATTTTATTTTATTATAGGAATTTATCAGTTTAGGGTTCTATTTCGTTTGGAAATAAGGAATGATTTCTACTAATTAATTCATTATCCTCCACTTTTCCGGCAGTCTGGAAAAGAGCAAGATTGTGTCCAATACTCAAGAGCGGCGATGCAGGGGATGTCCAGAATTATAGGGCTGTGGCAATACTGCCGAACTTTGCAAAGGCGTTGGAGATGGTTTTGTTCTCCCGTATATATCCATTGTTGAATAGTCAGATCTCAGCGTGTCAGCATGGTTTTATGGATAGGAGGTCAACCGTAACAAACTTGGCGTGTATAACACAGTTCATTTCGGAGACCATTGATGCAGGTGGACAGACTGACGTGATATACACTGATTTCTCTAAAGCTTTTGATCGAATTGACCACTCGATACTTGTTAGAAAGTGTCAGGCCTTCGGTTTTAGCGATTCTCTGGCTGCTTTGGTGGCATCGTATCTCTCCGGCAGAAGGTGCTATGTAAAATATAATGGGTTTGAATCCAAGTGGTTCAAGGTAACATCCGGTGTGCCACAGGGGTCAAATTTGGGGCCCTTGTTATTTGTCATATTTATCAACGACTTGCCATCTTCCGTAGGTTGTGATGTTTTGCTTTTCGCTGATGATCTCAAGCTGTTTCTGAAAGTGAACTGTGTGGATGATTGTGAGAGGTTGCAGAGTGGTTTGAATGTGGTGACCGATTGGTGCGATAGGAATAAGTTACATCTGAACAGGGAAAAATGCAGGGTTCTGACGTACACAAGGAAGTTACAGCCCGTCGTGTTCCCATACCGGGCTGGCACTGACGCTCTGACCCGTTGTGCTTCATTTAGGGACTTGGGCGTTTTGTTTGATGCTCAGTTGCTTTTGTCGAGCATATAGATGCTGTGTGTATGAAGGCAATGAGAATGCTAGGATTCCTCGTCAGGAATACTAGAATGTTTACGAGTGTGAAGGCACTAAAGTGTCTGTACTGCTCACTTGTCAGAAGTCGGTTAGAGTATGCTTCACTGATCTGGTATCCCCTTTATAAGGTTCATGTATGGAGGATGGAACGAGTCCAGAGAAAGTTCTTAAAGTACCTGTCATTTCGAGTGCGTGGCTGGTATCCTGAGAGAGGCTATGAGCAGCGAGTTTTACTTTTAGATTTCAATATGTTGAGTTTGAATGTCCGCAGAGTCCTAGCTGCTCCTAGGTTTTTATATCTACTGTTGCACAATGGGATAGATTGTCCAGCCTTGTTGAGCTGCATAAGCTTTCAGGTGCCCAGAGTGTCATCGCGTGCTAGCCTTCCCTTTCGATGCCCCAATGCCAGATCGAATGTGATGGTGAAATCACCGGTATTTGTAATGTGCGATAACTTCAATCAAATAGCTCAGTTGTGTGATATTGTTGAAAAACAATCAAAACGTTTCCATCACTCATTTAAATTTGGCGGTTACATTTAAGTTGGCAATGGCCAGTATTTTGTACACTACCCTAGGTAGTTGGTATTATTAATGCATGAACTATTATTATACAATATGGCGTTATGTTGAAGTATCAATGTAGAATGTACCACTTGTTTTTTTCAATAATTAAATAAATACTTTTGTTTATAATCAACTACAAATATCACGTTCTTATTCTTGCTCCCGTGCTGCAAAACTCCAACAGGTTATGTGTCCAGTATTCTCAGTACTTACTTAGTATCTGGCAAGTAAATAAGTTCGGAAAGGCAAACAAACAAAAGGCGAAAACAAGGAAACGTTAGAACGGTGGGTTAAAATGGCGATGGAGCATCCTGCTAAATATTCAGTGGAAAAATTTGGAATTCTACAGTTCGATGGTAAAAATTATGATCATTGGAAGTTTCGAATGGAAACCGTACTAGACAGCAATGATGTAAAATCATGCATTGACGCTGAAATCGTTGAACCTACACCAGACCAAAGTAAAAAGGGTAAAAAGTGTAAATCCTTAATAGTTCAATGTGTTTCTAACACGCATCTTGAGTATATAAAGGATAAAAATACTGCGTATGAGATGTGGAAAGCTTTAGAAAGTGTGTTTCAAAGGAAAGGCGTTGCAAGTCAATTGTATTTGAGAAGAAAAATTTTAACCATGAAACTCAATGAAAATGAATCTCTGGAAAATCATTTTGTCAGGTTTGAGGAAACAATTCGAGAACTCAAATCCGTGGGAGCTACACTCCAGGAAGTGGATATTGTCTGTCATCTTCTTCTTACACTACCGAGAACATATGACACAATAGTAACGGCATTGGAAACTCTAGAATCAGATAAATTAACTCTCTCGTTCGTAAAAGGAAAGCTTTTAGACCATGAAATGAAGCATAAAAATGCGGAAAGTGATTATGGTGAAACATCAAGGACAGCTGCATTCAGCAGTGGATTTCGTAAAAACGATAGATTCAAAAAGTTTTCCCAGGATACAAGAGGTGCATCTGAATCTAAATTCTTTCATAAGGATACACATTCACATGATTTCAAATGCCATAATTGTGGAAAAGCCGGTCACTTAAGGAAACAATGTTGGGCTAAAAAGAGAGCAAATCAAGTAAATTTGGAAAATGAACATGTCTCTTTTATAGCAACCGCAATGAACTGCAAAGAAGAAGAAAAAGTACTTTCGACTAACTCTAATAAAGATGTAGTGCGATTTTTGGTGGACTCTGGGGCAACAGATCATATGATTAATGATGAAGACTATTTTCATTAAGTGAAGAATCTGGAAAATGGAATTAGCATTGCTGTAGCCAAGGTGAGTGAATCATTAAAAGCGACAAAAATTGGAAATATCAAAATCAAGCTGCACACCGAAGAGAATAGCTGTACTGGAGAAATAAAGGATATCCTTTTTGTGGAAAAATTAAGGCAAAATTTGTTATCTGTTCAAAAACTGGAAAAATCGGGTCTGAAAGTTGTTTTTGAAGGAAATTGTGTATCTATTTATAAAAGTTCTAAGTTACTAGCTAAAGGCAATAGAATAAATAATTTGTATGTTATTGAATTTGATGTATTTGCTAAATCTGGAGTAAATGTCTGTGAGAAAGATAAAAATTCAAAGCTATGGCATAGTAGGTTAGGTCACTTGAGCAATAAAAATTTTCAAAAATTGTGTAAAAATAATACTGTAGAGGGTATTGATATTTGCAATGTAAAAAGTGAAGACTCTGAAGTATGCTCGATATGTGCTCAATCTAAAATCACACGTTTACCTTTTTCAAAAGTGTCAAAACGAACATCAAAAAGACCGCTCGAAATAATTCACAGTGATGTTTGTGGGTCAGTCACCCCGACTACTTATAATAATAAACGTTATTTTCTTACCTTTCTTGATGACTACACTCATTTTAGTATGGTATATTTCCTTAGCTGTAAGAGTGAAGTTCTAGACTGTTTTAGAAATTTTGAAGCATTGGTTACGAATCAGACTGGATATAAAATAGGGTCGCTTTGTTGTGACAATGGTAGTGAATATGGTTCAAAAGAGTTTAATAATTTTTGCAGAGCCAAGGGTATTCAGATTTGTCATACAGTTCCCTACAATCCTGAAATGAACGGAGCCACAGAGAGACTCAACAGAACTTTGGTTGAAAAAGGAAGAGCAATGTTGTTAGAATCAAAATTACCAAAAGTAATGTGGGGTGAGTCTATACTGTGTGCTACTTATTTGCTGAATAGGAGTCCTACAGTTGCATTAAAAGATAACGTAACTCCAGCAGAAATGTTTTATAAAAAGAAACCAAATCTTAAAAATTTAAAAATTTTTGGTAGTCTAGCATACAATCATATACCAAAAGAAAGGCAAATCAAAATTTGATCCTAAAAGTGAAATTAATATAATGGTAGGCTATATGAATAATGGATATAGACTATGGGATCCTATTAGAGAAAAAATTATCGTTGCTAGAAATGTTATCTTTGATGAAACGAAAAATATTAGTAATATACATATTAATGTCACTGAAATTGAAACTGAGGTCATAGATAATGAAGATAACTGTAATCTGCAAGTAGAAGAAATACATCAGCCGGAAAATAAAAATCAAGTAGAAAGAAATACATCAGCCGGAAAATGAAAATCAAGAAGAAGAAACACGCCAAAGGAAGAGTAATAGGTTAAAGAAGAAACCTGGATGGTTTGATGATTATCTTAGCGAAAATGAAATGGAGCATATGGCAATGAATGCTGCATCATTTGTTGAAGAAATTCCTGGCACATTGGAAGAAGCAAAAGAAAGATCTGACTATAACATGTGGAAAAATTCAGTAAACGAGGAAATAAACTCATTGAATAAGAATAACACTTGGACACTAGTGGAAAAACCTGAACATGTTAGACTAATAGGTTGTAAGTGGGTTTTTCGTATAAAAAGAAATGAGTTTGGTGAAGCTGTAAAATACAAAGCCAGACTTGTAGCCAAAGGCTTTATGCAAAAAGAGGGATTTGATTTCAACGAAACCTATGCACCTGTGGCTAGGCTTACTACTGTTAGAACTTTGTTAGCAGTTGTAAATTACAAGAATTTGAAAATTCAACAAATGGATGTCAAATCGGCCTTTCTACATGGAACAATTAAAGAAGATATACATATGACTATACCAGAAGGTTTCATAGATGATGGAAGAGTCTGTAAACTCAACAAAGCTTTATATGGCTTGAAACAAGCTCCTTATTGTTGGAACAAACGTTTCGATGAATTCGCTGAAAAAGAAAATCTAATTAGATCAAAAAATGATCCCTGTTTGTATATAAAATCGAACAAAAACTGTATTACATATTTACTGTTGTATGTTGATGATATCCTTATATCAAGCAGTGACGAAAATGAAATTGAAAATTTAAAGTTCAAGCTAAAACAGGAATTTGAAATGCAAGACTTGGGTAACTTGAAGACCTTCCTAGGAATAAATGTAAAACAAACCGAAGATGGAATGTACTTGAGTCAGAAGAATTACATAATTCATTTATTAGAACAATTTAAAATGAGCGATTGTAAAGAAGTTAAAACACCAATGGACTCGAACAGTATTCTCATGCAAGACGTGAAAACGTCTAATTCAGAAATTATACGTAAACCTATTCGTGAATTGGTGTATCTTATGTATCTTATGTTGGGAACACGTCCTGATTTAAGCATCTCTGTTAACCTATGTAGTAGATATCAAAGTAATCCTACAGAACAGTTATGGATAAGTCTCAAAAGAATCCTACGATATCTTAAAGGTACTCTAGATGTTGAATTATTTTTTCCTAAAAATGACAAAGTCAGACTTGTGGGATTCGCTGATGCTGACTGGGTAGGGGATACACAGGACAGAAAATCAACAACTGGATACGTATTTAAAGCATTTGGAAGCACCGTTTCTTGGACTACTAAAAAACAGTGCACTCTGTCGCAACTTCCTCAACGGAAGCAGAATATGTAGCTCTTGCTGAAGCTGCAAAAGAAGGGATATGGTTTTCAAATTTGTTACGCGATCTTGGTTTTGCAAAAACTATGTTCACAATTTATGAAGATAATCAATCCTGTATAAAACTCACTCAAAAATGGGATCAAAAAAGGTTGAAACATGTCGATGTTAAGTTTAATTTCATTAAAGATTTTGTTAGTGATAAATTAATTTCAGTGGAATATATTTCTACAAGCGAACAAACTGCTGATATATTGGCTAAAAATCTTGTTGGTGAGCTGTTTATTAAACATAGATTAAATTTAGGTTTAATGAAAATGTAAAATTGTTTAAAAATGGAAATGTTTTGTTTGAGCAGGAGTGTTGAAAAACAATCAAAACGTTTCCATCACTCATTTAAATTTGGCGGTTACATTTAAGTTGGCAATGGCCAGTATTTTATACACTACCCTAGGTAGTTGGTATTATTAATGCATGAACTATTATTATACAATATGGCGTTATGTTGAAGTATCAATGTAGAATGTACCACTTGTTTTTTTCAATAATTAAATAAATACTTTTGTTTATAATCAACTACAAATATCACGTTCTTATTCTTGCTCCCGTGCTGCAAAACTCCAACAGATATGCACTTCTCTGGCTTGGAGAGCATAACCAGGATAGCGGCTGGGTATTTTGCGGATATTTAATTTAATAATTTCTAGGGATAAAGGTTGTATGTATCACATGGACTTATACTGTCTTTTTGTTACGTTTATTTATTTTTTGATTTAGTTTACTATATCTTTGTTAATATTGTGCTTTGTCCAGTAATTGGATTTCTATAATCTGTTGGACAATAAAGGATTATTATTATTATTATTATTATTATTATCTTTAGGTGGGATTGATAAGGTGGCTGATAGAGAGAAAACAGAAACGGTCGGCTCGACCGGACGATTGATTTAAGGAAGGTCTTTGTATTTGGTTTTGTTAAATATTCTCCTTATGTTATTCACCTAATTATTGTATCCAGTGGCCTACCGTTTGCTCCTATCAGCGTGCTCAGTCTTTTATTGTTAGTTGAGTGTTTTTGGGTTAGTTTAGTGTAAAGGAACCCCAATGAAATTGGGTAAGTAGTTTATATTTTTTTATTGCTACTCTGTCGTTTTTTTATCCAAATTTTGGATTGTGTTCCTCCGCAAATGGAGCATATATGAACTTGCGTTTGCAGGTTTTTTTTATAGTTGGCGTACTAATATTCCTAACCAGGGATAGGGTGGAATAGTGGTGGAAGGGCCGTGCTGACGTCGAGTTCATATTTTTTTTTTGTGAGGCCTTTCCTTGAGTGCTGGGACCCATGGTAGTGGATCGACTTCCCTGAGCAGGACGTCCCTCACCGGATTCATTGCCAGATTACTCAGATTACTCTAATTTTTTATTTCGAATTTTTTTGAGTGAGATCGCGTGAACATTATTTTCATTTTCAGAGAATCTCTCTGAAATTAACTATAATAACTTTTTTAAATATTGTTAAAGTTGGTTCCTCAATAGTTTCCTTTTTTAAGGAACAATTTCAACTACTCTGTATCTTAAGAGTAACATTTTATCTGTAACATTTTTTTTATACAGGGTGCACCATGTATCCTTCTCTATATTGCTATCTCCTAATGCTAACAGATACAGGGTCGGTTAAACAAGTCCTAAGGAGCGCAATTTTGTGGCCATCTCGATTCTGTCGAGACATACAAGATATCTGAAACCGTTCCTGAAATATCCTGAAAAAACTGAAAAATCGAGATTTCTTATTTTTTCCATATCTTTTTTATTATTGGAGATTAATGAATAATTTTTTTGTTGGCTTACATAAGTCGTCAAGAGCTACCCATCTGACATTTCAAAAATTTTCAAAGCCGACTAGATCCCGGGATTTTCATAGTCAACTTTCGTTTTTCTTATGGCCACCATATTGTTTTTTTATATTGTTCGATATAAAAAAAATCATAAAAACTAAAAATTGTTAAACTTCAAAAAATAAATTAAAAAAAATTTTATTCTTCTTTTTTCTTTACAAAAAAGACACATTTTGGACCGAATTTCATAGATAAATTAAAAAACCACAAGGCAAGCACTATTTCGGCGTATTTTACAAATGTTGACGTTTTTCTACGATTTTTTTTAGATTTTTCTTTGAAAAAATAAGAATAAAAAATAAAAAAAATTTTTTTTTGAAGTTTATTAATTTTTGTTTTCCATTATTTTTTTCATATCGAACGACATAAAAAAATAATATGGCGGCCATAAGAAAAACGAAAGTTGACTGTGAAAACTCTTGGATCTAGTAGGCCTTGAAAATTTTTGAAATGTCAGATGGATAGCTCGTAACGGCTTATGTAAGCCTACAAAAAATTATTTATTAATTTCCAATAATAAAAAAGATATGACGAAAATAAGAAATCTCGATTTTTCAGTTTTTTCAGGATATTTCAGGAACGGTCACAGATATCTTGAATGTTTTGACGAATTCGAGATGACCACAAAACTGCGCATCTTTTCTCTAATTTAACCGACCCTGTATCTCTTAGCGTTCAGGAGATAGCAATATAGAGAAGGATACATGGTGCACCCTGTATAAATTGCTGCTTTAAAATAGTCAATAAATCTTTAATAATAATTAAAATAATTTATAATTTATAAATAATTTATCATAATAATTAAAATCACATCATAATAAGATAAACTGGATTGTTAACATTGTAAAGCCGCACATATTAAGTACTACTCGCTGTTCAATTGTTCGTCTGCTGGACTGAAAACTGCAATTCCGTGT
This sequence comes from Malachius bipustulatus, assembly GCA_910589415.1. Taxonomy (NCBI): domain Eukaryota; kingdom Metazoa; phylum Arthropoda; class Insecta; order Coleoptera; family Melyridae; genus Malachius; species Malachius bipustulatus. Next base: position 5,422,107 of record OU342638.1, on the reverse strand, counting down.
ACTTTCTTCACAGTGATTGTGCGTACACGTAAGACTGTCCAGAAGCAAAAAAACATTGCTGGTGTTAAAATTCAAGAATAGAAACTATTCCTGCTTTCGACTTTAAAAACGTCGCCGTGTTCGCGAGATCCGTCACGCTTTATTGTGAACTGTCGTGGACTCTTCAATAATACCTACCTACCAAATTATTACCTGAACATTATCAGTGCGGTGTGGCTATTGATTTCTGAACTCTTGTTGTTTCATTTCAACACATTTGTAGTGTTGCTGTCTTACCTTATTTACGTAAGATCAAACGAACATTTGCCGATTTTATCCTCGAACATTTTATTTTAATTGGATGTGTCGCGTCGCGGTCGCGTTTATTATCAACCTTGTGTGTGCTGAATTTATTTATTCCATTTTATGAAGTTTTGAGCGTTCCTTCGAAAGACGTTTTCGGACATTTTACGTCATTATCGGTGTTCTAACGGTCAATGTCTTACAACCTTAGAGGTAATAAAGTTAAGGGTGGTGAAAACCTTGCTACTGAAGAGGTTACCGAAGAATCGTCTGCTTCAACTATGGCTAATCCAGTTCTTATGACAAACGAACAACTACAAGCTCTTGTTAACAGTATGTCTAATGCCTTGCTGACTGCTCACAAGCAGGATGTCCCGAACGAAACACCATCACAAACTCCAATTAGAAATTTTTCAAATTGTGCTTCTCGGTTTTCTGGGAATAAAGATGAGGACCTAGATGCGTTTATCAATGCGATAACGATATTCAAGGACTGTGTCAACATGTCTGATACAAACGCTCTTAAAGGATTACCAATGTTATTGGACAAAAATTCTGCAACATGGTGGCAAGGAACTCACTCAACAGTTAGATTACTCTAAATTAGATACGGGAACTTCATATTTTATACCACATCACACAGTCATTAAAGACACTGCACAAGGAAATAAATTAAGAGTTGTTTTTGACGGCTCTATGAAAACTTCAAATGGTGTTAGTTTAAATGATAATTTACTAACAGGTCCGAACTTACAATCGGAATTAATTGTAATATTAATAAAACTTCGTAAGTATAGCGACAGAAAACTTAAACAAATTTTAAAGAATGTTACTCGCGAAGAGAAATTAACTTCAAAACTGCAAGTTAATGATATAAAATGGTATTTCATTCCTCCTAAATCACCTAATTTTGGTGGCATATGGGAGGCTAATATCAAGTCAGTAAAGACTCATTTAAAAAGAACAATAGGAGATACCATTTTGACATATGAGGAGATGTTGACCCTGCTTATCTCGTCCTTTACTTCCTCTATCCAGTGACCCTAATGACCTGTCTCCTTTGACTCCTGTTTTTTACACATTTTGTACATTTTTTAATTGGATCAGCTGTAACTGCTCCTGTTGAGGAGAACTTGGTGGATCATAAAATCAACCGTCTTAGTCGATGGCAACATGTTGAGCAGATGCGACAACATTTTTGGCGCAGGTGGCTACGTGAGTACGTCACGTCAATCAGCTACAACAAAGGGCTAAGTGGAAAACAACAGGTCCATCATTAGTAAAACCAGGTACGATGGTACTACTGGTGGAGGATGGACCAAAACCTCTCCATTGGCCTCTTGATCGAGTGCAGGAGATTCATCCCGGAAAGGACGGAATAGTGCGTTGTGACTGTGAAAACCGCTAAAGGTGTTTACAAGCGCGGAATTTCTAAAATATGTGCACTTCCTATTGAATAGTTATAAAGTGCCATTCTGATATATAGATTGTAATTAATATCATCATGATTCATATCATAATAAATAATTAATCATGATTTTCATTGTATTTTTAATTTTAATTTTTAATTTTTATTATCTGTTTTTAATTTTTTTCTCATGCGTCTTCATTTTCTCTGTTACCTACACACCACCTGCAAAGAAAAGTAAATTTATGCAAGTTTTTCGAAAAGAGCATAAAATTGGTATTCACGTTCCGAAGAAAGATAAGTGCTCAAAATGTTTAAGATTTCAAAATCTCCCACAAGATTTAAGAACTCCAATCAAAATAGAAAATAATGCAGTGATAAAAGAGAAAGAAGCTGCAAAAATGTTTTTTTGGAAGAACAAGAATTGGCTAAACACGATTCATTGTTGTTGGTAGCAAGCGTTGATCTACAAAAAGTTTTATCTACGCCACACGTTGATAGCATGACGCTAGGATTTTCCCGCAAGTATGCGGTATACAATTTTACAGTGTATGAAACAGCATGATGAAGGTGGCCACTACAAGAAAATTTCTCTATACTGTTTGGTCATGCTTCGTCACTTTTTGGACAATGCAATCAACCAACAGGAAATTTCATTAACTCTCTTAATTGTTGGTCATACACGTACATGCCAGTTGATTCAATGCATGCAGTAATCGAAAAAAGTCTGAGAAATAAAATAATCCAAGCACCATCAGAATGGAATACAGTTTTGCGAAATGCGCGCATTAATCCAGAACCATATATTGTGAAAAAAATTATTTACTCGGACTTTTTGGACTTTAAATCACTCAGCTTAGACAAAAACATTTTTCTTGTTAAAACATTATTCCTGTATCACAAGCTCTGAAAGACAAAAACTGGCTGAAAGCTATGAACCAGGAAGCCACGAAGAAAAAACTGACAATATAAAACCTTTGAATTGCCGACAGACAATATACATGTACCAACCCGAAGGCTTTGATGATAATAGTGGTCGATTTTGTAAACTAAAGAAGAGCCTATATGGACTGAAACAAGCACCGAAAGATTGGTATGAAACTGTGTCAAAATGTTTCAAAAATTTAGGATTTGTTCCTACTGATGATGATCCGTGTGTCTTTTATAATATTTCGATAGCTATTATTATTATTTTATTTGTCGATGATGGATTAGTAGTTGGAAAGAACGCAAGAGAAATGTATGAAGTTCTGGATCAAATAAACAAAGAATTTGAAATCACGTATGAGAAGAAAGTTCAGAAAAGTTTATCGTATCTTGTATGGAAATCAAAATAGATCAAGAAGGAATTTTTGTAAGTCAGCCCAGCCCAATTACACACAAAAAATTTTAAAACATTACGAATTTGATCTTGTAAATCCAACTTCAACACCAATGGAACGTGGAATGTTGACAGAACAAGAAAATTTTGTAAACGACAAACCATTAAATAAGAAAGTCCCGTATAGAGAAATAATAGGCAGCTTACTCTACTTGTCCACAATATCACGACCTGATATAAAGTTTTGTGATTAATTACTTAAGCAGATTCAACAGTAAGCCATTGGAAAATGATTAAAAGAGTCTTTGCCTATCTGAAAGGAACGATTAAGTTTGGAATTTACTTTAATGGAAAGAGCAAATTAATTGCTTACACAGATTCTGATTATGGTGGTGACACATCTACAGGTCACTCGACTAGTGGTATTCTTGTAACGCGTGGTGGACTAATCGTCTGGTACTCTCAAAAACAAAGACTGGTAGCAACCTCAACTGCAGAAGCAGAGTACAGGGCAGCTGTATCTGCCATTGATGACATTTGTTGGATTCGTCGTCTAGGAAAGGAACTGGGGATATTGAAATCGAATCAGCCTACTATTTTATGTGTTGACAACAAATCAGCCATTCATATGCTCAAGAATACTCACGAAGGAAAAATTACTAAAGGCAAGAAACATATAGAGATTCCAAGAAAGTTCATTCAAGAACATGTCGGCAAAACGGTTGAACTGCATCATGTCAAGAGCTCTGATCAACTAGCTGACACACTCACTAAACCTTTAACATGTAAGATTTTTACAGATTTGCGTTCAAAGATAATTTAACAGGTTAACTGCCAGACGTATTTTCAGTAAACTCAAAATAGTGCCACTGTACCCAAGTGGGTAGACAAGGAAACTCAAATTTTTCCAATTGTCTACCCAAGTGGGTTGACATCAATCCATGGTTTTTTATGCTAATGTGATGACATCTGGTGTTTATAAATGGAAATATGAACTTGATGTATGACAAGAAACCCTGTAGGCTGTAGGTATGTCATAGAGTAGGTTAGTGGGTATTAGAACCCGGTAAATGTACAGATCTCAGTTGTGAAAAAAAGGCAACTGTAAGGCCAGTTGTCCACCCAAATGGGTAGACAGCTGTTATTTTTGTATTCATAAGAGAACACCTAACCTATAATAAATAGTACACAGTTTGTTGTTGCTCGGTTTTAAAAGTTAATTTATTATTATAAAATGGAGCGAAAAAGCGGAAAATTGCTATTTTGGAAGGAAACGATTTAAAGAAAAGTCTAACACAAAAGGAATTAGAAGAATTGGCACTTGCAATTGGCGAAAGTACTGATGAAGAGCCGTTTCAAGATTCAGGTAGTGAATATGATGCCAGTGATAACTCCTGTAATGATATGTCGGAAAGTGAAGAAGAAAGAGAAGAAATGAGTAGTGAAGAAGACCAACATGTAAGTGATGATATTTCTGATGCTGAAAAAAAAATACTTGATGATGCACATAATATTGATGTGGTATGGAATGACTGCACTTACGAAAACCAACCTACTTTTGAATTTACTAGTGAGGAGAAAATAAATGTTTTATTCCAACCAATTAATGCCAAGCCCATTGATTATTACAAACTTTTTATATCTGACGATGTAATTGAGTTGATGACAAGGGAAACAAATAGAAACGCACAAAGTTATTTGGAGAAAAATACTATAAGAAGAAGTAGCAGGTATAAAGAGTGGACAGAAACACATACCGAAGAAATGAAAATTTTTTTAGGTATTAGAATGTGGATGGGTTTGGTGCACATGCCATCTCTGGAATCCTATTGGTCCGACAAAAGAATATATAAAAATGAAATGGCATCATTTATGACTAGAAACCGCTTTCAACTTCTGTTGCGATTTTGGCATTTTGGTGAAGATGTACAAGGGGATAGACTTTGTAAAATTCGTCCACTACTCGAGTGTGTCCAGTCAAAATTTCAAGAAGTAAAGACACCAGGTCAAAAATTGGTTATAGACGAATCTATGGTGCCTTTCACTGGAAGGTTAAACTTCAAACAGTACATCCCCGGAAAGTCTCATAAGTATGGCATAAAACTTTTTAAAGTTTGTGACCAAGTTGGGTACACATATTATAAAATTATACCTTATGCTGGGAAAAAAATGAAAATGACCTTAGTTAAGGGTGTCTTGCAACTAATGTTGTAATGTCTTTGATGACATCCTATCTGGGTTGTGGTAGAATATTATGCACTGATAATTTTTATACGAGCGTGCCCTTTGTGGAACAGTTAATGGATCAAAAAACTTATTTTGTAGGTACTTATCGCAAAAATCGCAAGGGGTTTCCAAAAGAAGTTACTAGTGCTAAATTAAAACGTGGGGAATGCAAATCACTCGAGAGCTCTACAGGAATGGTAGCTTTAAAATGGCGGGATAAGAGAGACGTTTACTGCATGTCATCAAAATTTTCTGCCAGCTTGGTGCCTACTGGGAAGAAAAATAAAAATGAAGAAGATATTTTGAAGCCACAAATGATTATCCATTACAATAGCATGAAAGGAGGAATAGATATCTCTGACCAGTTGTCTTCTTATCATTCATCTATAAGAAAACCAATCAGATGGTATCACAAAGTTGCTGACGACTTGATTTTCGGTACATCTATTGTAAATGCCTATCTCGTTCGTGCCTCTTTGCAGAAAGAGCAGAGGAAAATGCAACTTGTTGAGTTTAGGATGAAAGTCATTTACGCATTACTCAATATTATGGAAGAAGAAGAAAGATCCCGAACACCCAGGTCAGCTAAATTAACAAACCATTATTTACAGAAAACTGATATCGTTCAAGCTGGTAAAACAAAACGAAACGATCGATAAGAAGAATGTGTAAATACTGCTATGAGAAGATTTCTACTGTTTCTGGGAGAAAAGAAGCAAAGAGCAAATCTAAAAAAGTGAATACATTTTGCAATACATGCCCTGATAAACCATTTTTATGTTTTGATTGTTTTGAAGATGTCCACAAAAAAAAAAAAAAATAGCTTTTTTATTCAATCCATTGTGTTTTTATTGTCCACCCACTTGGGTTGACACTGTCTTAGTGTCACTTTGGAAAGTTTGCTTGTCGACCCAACTGGGTGGACAAGTTTGGAAGGCCCAACATCTTCTTCGTGCAATGAGAAACCCAATGATACCTATAAAATTGTTTTACGATGATAAATAAAAAAAATCTGGCTTCGGCAGCCAAGAGCAGTTCGAATAGTTTAGGCATGGCACCAGTGAGGGGACCTTGTGTCTACCCATTTGGGTTGACATGGCAGTCAACCTGTTAAGGAGGAGTATTAAGTTTAATTAATATTTGAACGCCAGCACCCTTAATGGTGGAATTAGTTTCTAATACGTTTAAGCTGGTATCTGGCTATCTTATCTCACTCTATCATTATGATCATGTATCATGTCTGCAAGAAGTGCAAGTACTGTAAGTAAAAGTAAGTAGTAAGACTAGTAAGCTATGTGTGAGTATAGAAAGCATTAACAAAAGGTATGTTAATTAATTTATTATGGTATAGGTATGTATTTTACTAATGTGCCTATTGTTTCAGGCGCTTTTTGTTATTATCTATTTTGTTATCATTTTACATTAAAATCATCTCAAACCAGTCTCACTTTCACTTTGCCCATTTATTGCGAGACAAAAATCCACAAAACTAATTAGTACTTTATTCCATTTACTTGTATTTCTAGAAAAACCAGCAGTTTCTGTTTTTTTTTTTAATGTAAGATTATTAAGAAATTTATCTAAGACCTAAGTGCCTATAATTTTATTTGAATTTTGTAACATCTTTAATTTAATTTGTATTTTGAGTTTCGACAATTATTATATAAAATAGATACATAGTATTTCTGATTTCTGATTTTTTGATTTAAATCATTGATTAATATGAAAAAAATCACTTGATTTGAATCAAATGACTTAAATCGGGCGAACGCTGGACTGAATACACATTTTCTAAAATAAGTAAAAAATTAATTAAAGGGAAAACCAAATACCTTAAAATATTAATACCGGACACTTCCTCTCAAAACCTCCGTCCATTTTTACAGCGCCCTCATGCAGGAACTGGGGACACTAAAGCTGTTTTTAAATTCAAAGTTAGGTAACTTTTCACGGTTTTTGACAGCTGCAGTCAATGATAATTATTAATAATTTGTCATTAGTAATTGAACGTTTTAGTTTCAAGTATAATTTCAATTTGAAGTTACTCTCAAAGCCTTATATCAGCGGATAATTTTGTTGGGTACCAGTTTAAATAGGCATTTATAATGTACCTATCGCTGTATTAAAGTGAACATAGGCATATGTCTGGAAAATATGTGCTACTGCGTGTGCTGTGTGCGGTTGCTCCGACTATGGATTGTTAAGCATGTCCAGATCTTTCCACGGTGTTCCAAGCAGGAATAAAGAATTATGTATAAAGTTAACTTTAGAAGACGCGTAAATAAACTTATTAATATTTTATAACTATGCTGATGGAAATAGGAACAAGCAATAGGTTATAATAACATCGATGAGTGACGAAATTTTGAAAAAGTGTGGAGTGTCGAAGCCGATTTCTCACCATATTATTTTGTACCTACTGATCATTTCAAAGAGGAAAATTTTGTTAATCCAGCAAATAATAGACCTTTAAAACTGCAAGGGAGCACATTATTGGAATTGCGGCAAATAAAAGGCTTACACTTAGATATATATAGCGATTCAATCTTTTTGAAATATTCATACCTAAAGATATTAATAATATTGTGTGTAATAGTAGTTAATTATTGTTAATATAATAAACATATTGAAAACTTTGTTGTTTATTGTTGTACTATAATTCTTCGTCCCAATTTCCTCCGTCTATTATTCCGTCTAATTAATTTTAAGAGATTTTCTATTCAGCGTTGATATTTAAAACTCCCGCTATGTTTCACCAAATTTAATTTTTAGTGTCCCCAGTTCATGCTTGGTGGCGCTGCTAAAATGGACGCAACCTGTTGCAATGCTATAGGTATAGGAGTGTCCGGTATTATTATTTTAGCGTATTTGGGAAAACTTTAGTTTCACCGCCTACTACAATTATTATTCTTTAGACCAATAGATGCCAAAAAATTGTTTCTGTAGAATAAAACTTATTATTTTGAATAAAATGAAAATTTCACAAATACGTTTTCATGGTGAAAGTCCATCATTAAAAATTAATTATGGGAAACCCATGCAAGATAACAAACTTTCATAAGAGGACAAAAAGTTTAGTAATGCATAAGCCTTTGGATAAAAAATACAGAATGAATCAGTGGCGTGCGGATAAAAAAGTTATGGCCCATAACGTGACATCAAAAACAGGAACACCCTCCTGTATGTTAATGTTTGTGACACTATATCAGCTTATTGGTTTTAACAATAGCAGTAAAGGATGAAATTTTGAAGTTTCTAAGTTAATCAGACTTTTTTTCAGAAATATAAACTGGAAAAATACCTGAGATCTTATGTCAAACGTTTAATGGAGCCAGTAAACTCATAAGCCATTATAGGTCGATTACATGTTTAAACGTTGCATCCCTAATTGCACCCCTACAATAAACACTTTCCAGTTTTTCATTTGCAATGTTCAAGAACAAATTAGTCGCATTTTAATACTCACTCACACACATATTACATTCTAACAGAGTGAGCGTACTTCAAATGTCTGACAAGGTCCCTTTCCATTTTAGTTTCATGCTGACACTGAGCACATTTATACACTTTCACTACTTATGTGTAAGTTTATAATGTCGAGTCAAAGCATTTTTATATTTTGTTTCAAATAAACATCCCTGACACTTGTACACTTGAGCATCTTTGGAATGTTTACGTTTATAATGTTTGGGCAAATCACTTTTATATCTCGTTTGATATGAACATTCCTGACATTTGTACATTTCTGCTGGTTCTTTTGAATGTTTAATTTTATGTGTGGTCAAACTACATTGAAGCGTTGTTTGATAAGAACATTCCTCACATTTATACACTTCCACTACTTCATTATGTTTACGTTTACAATGTCCAGTCAAATTACCTTTATACTTTGTTTCGTAAGAACATTCCTGACATTTGTACACTTCTGCGTCTTTTGAATGTTTCATTTCATGTGTGGTCAAACTATATTTATGTGTTGTTTCAAATGAACATTTCATGCATTTGTACACTTCTGCGTCTTTTGAATGTTTATGTTTATAATGTTTGATCAAATACCTTTTCATTCTGGTTTCATACGAACATTCCTCACATTTGTACAATTCATCAACTTCTGAATGTTTACATTTATAATGCCTGATCAAATAACCTTTTCTTGCTGTTTCAAATGAACATTCCTCACATTTATACACTTCCACTACTTCATTATGTTTATATTTATAATGTTCGGTCAACTTATATTTAAATTTTGTTTCAAATGAACATTCCTGGCATTTGTACATTTCTGCATCTTTGGAATGTTTATATTTATAATGCTTTTTCAAACTATATTTAAGTGTTGTTTGATAAGAACATTCCTCACATTTATACACTTCCAATACTTCATTATGTTTACGTTTACAATGTCCAGTCAAACTACCTTTACGCTTTGTTTCGTAGGAACATTCCTGACATTTGTATACTTCTGCATCTCTTGAATGTCCAAGTGTATGTTTGATGAAACTATTTTTCCATTTGGTTTCATGAGAACATTTGTCACATCTGTACACTTCTGCTTCCGTTGAATGTTTACACTTATAATGGAGAGTGAAATGACATTTATAGTTTGTTTTATAGGAACAATGGGCACAGTTATACTTCGCTTGTTCTTCCCTGGTCCTTTCAGAAGATCGTGACTCCTTTTCTTGAACAGGCTCACACCGATCGAGCCCATCCTTTAAGATTCCAACATGACTAGAACTAGTACTTCCCTTAATCAGCTCCCATCCCGGTTTATGTTCTTCGATGTCAACCTCTTCTTCTTTTATTGTCACATTTTCTGCTCCCTGCACTCGAGGAAGGTCATCTGGTCCTGGTGATGAGTCTTCAGGTTCTATCTTAATTAGAGGGCAAGATGAAGAGATGTTCTCAAAATTGTTGAACTCCGCGGACGGATCGTATCTCGAATAATTCTTTTCATCTTCACAATTCAACTTTGAGGATGCGAGCAGGGAGTCGTAGTCAAACTTATCCTCTTCTACTGCTTCCATTTTGATAATCCTCTTCTCATGTTGTTGGATAGGACAGTACTTCGCTTCATTTAAACTCATGATGTTGATGGGTTCTGGTGGAGAATACTTCACTCCGAATTTTAGGAAAATTTCTATATAGGAAGGAAGCTTACCTTAAAACAAGTCGATTTAAGCAAAAAAATTTGCGGACCCTTCGTACAATTTTGAAAAAAAACGAATTTTTAACTCGATTTTTTCATTTCATCAACAGTTTTCTCGCTCCATTATTTCACGATTTTCTAGGCAAAATATAACGCTGCACTGTCAACACTCCTTACTTAAATAAGTAACTAGAATACCCCTGAACTTGTTTTAACAGTTTAATTTCTTAAATGTGTAGGATAACTTCTAAAAATGGTTTTTAATTTTCGATGATAATTAATTAAACTGACATAACCTTTAATGAGTTGAACAATTCACAACAAAGCCGTGAGGCAATAATCGAAATGTCAACAATGTCATTCATGGATACTTCAATAAAATATAATGTTTTGCGACGTTGTCACGTTGTTATGGTCAATAATATATTATTTTAAAATTAAAAACTCATGTTTTATGATGTGATTTTTTTTAAGAAGGAAATAAATCAAAATCAAATATGTGTTTTATTTAGTTAATTATGATGGTACATTATCAGTCTGAAAATATTCAAACATAACTTTAATAACCAGTCTTATGGCCCATTATCTATTTGACGGCCTCTGTGATATTATCCTTGCCCTCTCGCATGGACCATTTATAACTTTTGATGTATTTCTGAATAGAAATATTTGAAATTTTAAAATTAAAACAATAACCTTCGCAAATTATACCAAATATTTTTATTTCACAAGATGTTAGTAATAAATAATAGATATGACAACGCTGCACAACATGATCATTCTCAGTTCTACGAATCTGTCAGTTTAGTGAATTTAATGGAAATTGAACTGTCATTTTTGGTAAATTTTATAATACTTTAATAGTATATTATTCAACAAGCGCATAATGATAGCTATTATCCACGAAGATGAAAATTGCAGCACGACCCTCTGGCGAGTGCTGTAACATCTAAGTGGATAATAGCCATTATGCGCGAGTGGAATACTATACTTTATCTACGAGTATGCTTGAATAAAAATAATTTTACTTACGGTAGAATTAAATTTTTATGTAAAAAAGTTTTATGGATTACAGTTTTACCTATATTTATTAAAAAATATGGTTCTCTTTAAGTAAATAATATGGTTATTGAAATATTGCAAAAGTACAGAAAATATTACATACTTCACTGTCGACTGAAAATTTGTAAAATAACTTTAAAAGGAGAAAAATTACAAAATCAGGGCGAAAGATTTCGTCGCGCGTCGTATTTCATGTTTGATTTTGCAGGCAGTAAACCATTAATTGATGCATTTGTTGCTTTTACCCATAGTTATATCAGGTGGCGTTCAAAATGTTATTTTCTTCGAAGAACATCCTGTATTATTCTGTTTATTATAATTTTAAGTTTAATTTTTATAATACAATAATTTGTATTGTAAAATTGAAACTAAACATACACAAATGTGAATGTTAGGTTATCGTGATTTTAGCTGTCACTACTGGCAGTCGACTAAACCTATTGGCGGCGTTCCAAAGGCATCAGCTTTCACAGCAGTTGACCAGGGCTTTATAACTACACACGGATACTAAAACATGTTCATTTTAGTATTATGATAAGTAGTTTCGTATGCTATACTAGTTTTGATGAGCAGTGGGAGGAGTAATTAACTGGATCGGTTTTAATTACACAATCAATTTATTAGATAAACGGAACGTATCATTACATTACAACTATGCGCCATTTGTACAACAGTGAACCGCTCGATGTAGGTCATGTCGGTTATGCTACCGCGCACACACACATGCGCTGTTGTATCTCATGATTTTATTGTAGTTCAACACCCCCTTTCAATAAAATCATTCTTACATTTTAAACAAATTATACAAGTCCCAATTTGTTTCTAAATTTTATGAATTTATTTTTTGCCAACGGTTTTGTAAACATATCAGCTATCTGATCTTCAGTTTTAATATATTCAATGTTTACCAAACCATTTTCAATTTTCTCTTTTATAAAACAATGCTTAATATCTAAATGCTTAATTCTTTTGTTATTTTCAGGATTGTTGGCTATATAAATGGCTGACTGGTTATCCCCATAAATAGTGGTAGGTTTTTGAATATTGATACAAAAATCAATTAAGATTTTTCTGAGCCAACAAGCCTCACTTACAGCTACACTTAGAGCTACAAATTCAGATTCGGTAGATGATACAGATACATTTTGTTGTTTTTTACTTGACCATGAAATAAGATTATTAAACAATTTAAAAATATATCCTGTTGTTGACTTTCTGTCTATAACATCTCCACCCCAATCTGAATCCACAAATCCACACAATATCCCTTCAACATTATTACTCTCGAATTTCAAACATAAACTTAAAGTTCCTTTAACATAACGTAACACTCGTTTCAAAGCTTTAAATAAATTTTCATTACCTTTATCTTGAAACCTACTTAACAATGTTACAGCTTCACATAAATCAGGTCTAGTACCTAACATAGCGTACATTAGACTACCTATCATCTGTCTACACAATTTTTGCATCTTAGGATTACTTTCACAATTTTTTATCAAATTTATATCAAAATTACTATCAATTGGAGTTTCCATAGGTTTACAATTCAACATACCAAACTTATCTAATACCTTTTCTAAATACGTAGCCTGACTCAAAACAGTAACTCCCTCCTTTAAATTCTGTGTTACATCTATACCTAGATACTGTGAAACTACACCTAAATCCTTCATTGAAAAATTATTATGTAAAATCATTTTCAATTGTTCAACCTCTTTAGCATCAGTACCCATTATCAATAAATCATCTACATAAAGTAATACATATAAACGAGATTTTGTAGAATGCTTTAAATACAAACAAAAATCATTTAAAGATCTTTCAAAGCCTTCAATTTTCATTAATGAATCAAACTTATTATTCCAACATTTCGGGGAATTTTTCAGTCCATATATAGACTTATTTAATTTACAAACAGTATTTCTGTCTTTTTTGTTTTCATGAGGCAATGACATATATACTTCTTCAGAAATATCGCCATACAAAAAAGCACCTTTCACATCCATATGAAATACAGGTAATTTTAATTTCGTAGCAACGACTAACATAACCCTAAAGGTGGTTAATTTAGCAACAGGAGAATAAATACCAAAATCAGAGTCATTATTATGATTTTGCTGGAAACCACGAGCAACTAATCTTGCTTTAAATTGATCACTACCTTTAATTTTAAAAACCCATTTACTTTCAATCACTTGTTTATTAACAGGACGCGGCACTTCAGTCCATGTATTATTTTGTTGCAATACTTCTAACTCTTTATTTATAGCTTCTTTCCACTTGTCTGCATTACTTCCATTAATTGCTTCTTCATATGTAAACGGTTCCTGTAGTGCACAATAAAGATCTACTTCATAATCATCCATCCATTCTGGTCGTTTTGTTGATCTCCTCGGTCTTCCAGGATTTTCACTAAACTTACTTTCATTTTCACTAATAATAATAATAATACTCATCTTGATATTGCTAAGATTGAAATTGAAACTCCAGATGAAAATCTTCAAACAAATGAGTCAGTGAACAATGAAGAGATAAACATAGGTGAAAATGAAAGTAAGTTTAGTGAAAATCCTGGAAGACCGAGGAGATCAACAAAACGACCAGAATGGATGGATGATTATGAAGTAGATCTTTATTGTGCACTGACTCATTTGTTTGAAGATTTTCATCTGGAGTTTCAATTTCAATCTTAGCAATATCAAGATGAGTATTATTATTATTCTCATTCGAGTTTTCATCTACAGAGACAATTTCATCATTTATCGTATTTTCTAAAATTGGTTCACAATTCAGGTCTAACGACACCACATTTTCAATCACTTTATTCTTTTCGATCGACTGCTTTTCAACTTCTGTAAGAAATATCACATCCCTGTGTAGTTCGACTTTATTTTTCTTGGGAATGTATACTCTGTATGCTTTTACTTCTTCACTGTAACCTACAAATATACCTTTTTCACTTTTTGAATCCAATTTTAAACGTTTTTCCTTTGGTATATGGACAGCAACATCTGAGCCAAAAACCTTGAACACTGTAATATCACACTTCTTTTGATGCCATAACTCAAACGGAGTTTTTTCTTTTACTGAACTAGTGCCGACTCTATTTAGCACAAATGCAGCCGTATAAATGGCTTCAGCCCAAAACTGCTTACTTAAATTCTTGCTGTGTAGCATTGTTCTTGCTGCTTCTACAAGTGTTCTATTTTCTCGTTCTGCCCGTCCATTTTGTTGCGGTGTATAAGCACAGGATTTTTCGTGTCGTATTCCCATTTGTTCAAATAAAGTTTTTAGTTCATTATTAACAAATTCTAAGCCATTATCTGTGCGAAAAACTCTTACTTTATTACCCGTTTGGTTTTCAGCTAACTTTAGGAAACTTCTAATTTTTTGTTTGGTTTCAGACTTTTCTTTCAGAAAATACACAAATCTATGATGTGAAAAATCATCTTTCAACAGAAGAAAATATCTAGCACCTCCCAGGGACTTCACCTCAAAAGGACCACACAAATCTGCATGGACGAGTTCGCATAATGTTTTTGCTCTAGAGTCACTCTTGGGAAATGATAGTCTGTGTTGCTTACCCGACAGGCATTCGTTACAAGAACTTTTGTCTGTTTCTTTAAATCTTATATCATTGTTCTTTAAAATCTTCCTGACACTCTCAAAATTAATGTGTACTAACTTTTCATGCCAGTCTGCCAAATTTTCGACGATATGACATTCTTCAACTTCGTCTTGAGTAGTAGCAGTTTTCTTTTCATTGTAAGAACCGATAATGTTTGAATTTTCACTTAAGCTTTCGCACTTGAATTTCATTTTAAAAAGTTTGCCTTGCCTGCTTGCCATTGCTTTAACTCTGCCTTCTTTGTCTATTAATTCACACTTTTCTTTATCTGCTTTCATCAAGTAGCCTTTGTCCAATACTTTGCTTACAGAAAAAAGATTTACTTTTAGTCCTGGTACATACAATACATCATTCAATTGAGTTTCAATCCAATACTTTCCATTCCATGCTTGTAGTCTTATTCTGCCTGAACCTTGAACTTCCATAAGAGAACCATCACCAATTTTTACTTGACCTCTTTTAGTTGGACTGCTGAAACTTTCGAAAAGAGTTTTATCGTGGCACATGTGATCGCTTGCCCCACTATCCAAGCACCAATCTCTTGCAATTAACTTGGCTTCTCCTATTAATGCACTAAACTCATCAACACTCTGAGAATCTAAAAGACTCAAGAAAGCATTCGATTCGTGGTTATTCTCACATTTCTTCTTTCTAAACCAACAATCCGCAAAAACGTGGCCAGCCTTCTTACAGTAATTACATTTTTTAAATTTCCTGTTTGCAAAACCACCGTTATTGCTTTGAGAATAATCATTATTGCTTTGACAATTTTTCTTCACATGCCCAAAATTATTACAACGGTAGCATTTAACACCTATTGTGGTTGACGTCTTGCTTTTGGAAAACAGTGCAGTAACCTCTTCGTTCTTATTGAGCCGTTCTTCCTCGATTAACAACCTTGAAGTCAATTCTTTTAATGACTGTTGAGTCGAAGACGCAGATTCCCAGGCTGAGACAAAATGTTTCAAACTCTCTGGTAATGACATGAGTATTTTCGTGATTAACATTTTTTCACTGAGTTCTTCTCCCAAATACTTCAACTGTCCTTGAATTTCTTCAAGTTTGGATATAAACTCCATTATACTGCCTTCTTTGAACTCCAACCCAAAAAATCTCTGCTGCAATAGATGAACACTAACTTGAGATTTGTGCTCATAAATTGTCTTCAGTTTTTCCCACATATCAAAAGCGGAAGTGCAAGATAAAATATGTGATAAGGGTTTTTCTTCTAACCTGAGCACAATTATTTCCTGAGCAGTTGCATCCTTCTTATCCCAACTTTCTGGTGTTTGTTCCGGCCTTTTATCTACTCCACTTACTATACCGAACAACTGTTTCGACTTCAATATTATCTGCATTTGGAATTTCCATGTTGTCCAGTTTTCGCCATTTGACTTTAATAACAATGGTAATGGCGATGGCGCTAATCCTACCCGATCCATCTTGAAGCTTTCGACTTCTTTTCCTTAAAATAACCTCCTCGAAACTATTCAACACTTCTTGCCTCTGGCCCCATAACCTGATGAGCAGTGGGAGGAGTAATTAACTGGATCGGTTTTAATTACACAATCAATTTATTAGATAAACGGAACGTATCATTACATTACAACTATGCGCCATTTGTACAACAGTGAACCGCTCGATGTAGGTCATGTCGGTTATGCTACCGCGCACACACACATGCGCTGTTGTATCACTTGTATCTCATGATTTTATTGTAGTTCAACAAGTTTAAAGATCAAAATCATCTTAATATTTAGCGACTTTCATATTTTTATAACATTTTATAAAACGTAAAATAAACGTTTAGGGACTCTATTTTCACGTCAGTGGACCATTGACAGTAGTCAGTAGTTTGAATCTGCCAAACGTACGACAGAATAAGGTGGTAAAGCTAAACAATTGACAATAACGATTGAATAATGAGCTCGCTCATTGTTCAATCGACCTGACACTATTATTCGATAGGGCAATAGTAATGCATGCCATTACTTCGTTAAAATTAAACTAATAATTGATTTGTTATCTAATAGGAGTAGATAAACTCATTTTTCTCAATATTTTATGTATATTCCGCAAATTTTTTCAAGATATCGTCTATACTATAATGGTCATAACTTAACGTTTTATGTAAAAATTTTCCCAAAATTCGGAGTGATTATACTCCACCATCCCCCAACTTGCAAGTACACTTTCTTATTGAAATGATAAGCTTACTCGAAATGCTTTGAAATGTTTATTTATCGTTATCGATTATCGCCTAGAGAAAAGAATTACATAATATAATAAAATAATGGCAACAAAGAATAGACACAGCGACACAGCACAAGAGAAACGTGTGACGTGACTGACGTGTGACGACTGTGACTGTGACGTGTCGGTCGACTAATCGACAAATCGACTAATAGCGAATTCGAGTCGAGTTGGTTCGTTCTGCATGCACGTTGCACCACTTGCCTGCTACACTTCTGACTCCCTGTTTCTGAATCGATCTGCTCTGAAGTTCAGCTTCTCCGCTTCACTTTGGAACAGAACTCTCGAATTTCGACTCTTATGAACCGAAAACCGAACTGTGTGACTGTAACGCCGTGCTAGCCCACGAGTCCACGACTCCCACGACTAGTGTTGTGCCGTATTCTTTACCTCTATTCTTTACGCGATTCTTTACGGGTAAAGAATTCATCCTTTACGCCGTGTCCTAGCTGCATCCGGGTAATGCGTTGCGTGCGATGCGGGGAACGCACGCAACGCAAAATCGCACGATAAATTTTGAGTGTGTCCTAACTGAATGCGTGCGGTGCGGGCGAGAAAATGGTTTCCAATCCAACTATTTCTGGTGCAGCTTCAGATGAAATACGTTTTAATTTGGAAACCAGTAGGTTGTTGGAGCTTGAAAGACTTAAAGATCACAGAAACAAACATGTTATTTAAAAGAAAGAAACAATAAGACGCAAGTAATCTATAGAAATAGGTATAGATTTGATAGATAGATAAATCCCAGATAGCAAGTGAGCTTGCTGCAAACTTGACTTTTCTTTGAATATAAATTGTCACCTCAAATGTGAAAAGATTAATTTGTGACAATCTTGCTACAACCTTGTTAATTCAAGAATGATGTTTCAAGTTTGTGACAATGTTGCGACAATCTTTTCTTTTAAGCAATGTTTCAAAGATAAAGTAACACGTTTGTTGTTAGTTTGTTACAAACTTGCCTGTCAGTGTGCTTTCGTGTATGCTCGTGCGTTCCGTTCGTGACCAATCGCAATGGAGATCGAGAGAGTCGAGAATCTGAGTCGAGATGACGCCATGTCAGCCATTGCTGAATTCGTAATAATTTTATTTGTTCTCGTGGGTGGACTGCCTGACTGCCTGATGTAAATTGAAAATTGAATTGTGTACGCGGAGGTCGAGGTATACGTAGTGAGAGGTGGTGGTGAATAGTGAAACAGTAGGTATAATTTATTTTATTGACTTTTTTAGCTGCCCTACCCTACCTTTATTGTTTCGTTTCCTTTATGTAATCATTTAGTGTACGTTTGGGGGCATTATAACAACCTAAACCTAAATAACCACGTTGGTGGACAGACAAATCCTGGAAATACAGGGATTTCAGACTTTAGGTTAGGTATGTAAATAATTTTGTCAAATGTACCTACACTCATTTAGTAGGTAGGATTACCTTTTATCCTTAATTGAATCCTTATAGTTACCCATTTTGGCTCAATATTTTCTTACTCATTTTATTCTGATTTTGGTAGTAATGTGTAGCATTATATTATTAATTACCTACCTATTAATAATTGTTTATTTGTTTCAGAACACAGCGGCAAAAAACAAATAACTAAAATGAAAATGTATACGTACATGAAATATTGTATAATAAAATAAAATCATGTATTATAATAATCTCGACTATTTTTTCTTATTTAACAAAGAAGCAGCAAGTTTGTTGTATCAACATTGTACAAGATGGTCCATCCTCTCGTTATTATCCCATAGCAGCCTTGCCGCCCAAGATATAAAAAAAGATTCGAGTAAATAGTTTTATGGTTTGAGGAGACCGATAGCCTAAAATTATTTACAGCTATACAGGTGTCCCATTTTAAAGGGGTATAGAAAACGTCAACTTTTTAGATAGAACACTCTGTATATTTTTGTATTTTCATATTTCCTGAGAGAATCCAGTAAAAATTGTTTTTACTGGATTTTCTCAGGAAATGCGAAAATATGCAAAAATATACAGGGTTCTATTTAGAAAATTGACGTTTCCTCCACCCATTTAAATGGGACACTGATAATAATTTTAGGTTATAAGGTCTCCTATCAACTTCCAGCAAGTTTGTTATGTCAATATTGCATAAACTTTGTAAAAACAAACTTCGAGCAAGTTTGTTATGTCAACATTGCATATACTTTGTAAAAATAAACTTCGAGCAAGTTTGTTATATCAACATTGCATATACTTTGTAAAAACAAACTTGGAGCAAGTTTGTTGCTGGGAAACTAGAAAGTTTGATTTAAGCTTGTTGCAAGTGTATATACTTGCCATAGCAAGTTTGGCACAAACTTTCGCTTTTGATACGTCAAACTTGTTGAAAGTGAGATGCAAGTTTAAATTGCTATCTGGGATAGCAGGTAGGTTAAATATAAAAAGGTCTACAATAGAAGTTAATAGACCTCATACTTACTTTAAAAGCCTAAATTCGAGACATTTTCACATTCCCAGTGTACCTTGACTCTTGTTCTTGTAAAATAGATTTCTCTTATTGCACAAAATGTTTCGCTTTGGCACGAAGGCAATCGAAATTAAAAAAATTTCCTGCCCGCCGCAAAAATCGCAAGATTTTGACAGATGGAAAAACTAAATATTTCAATTTAAAACAATGCGTGCGTTGCGGTGTCGTTTTATCGTACGACTTTGCGGACAAACGCGTCTACTGAGGACACTCCCATTGCTTTGCATGTGTTTTATTTTAATCGTTCCCCGCAACGCACGCACGCAACGCATGCAACGCAGTCCCCGGATGCAGCTAGGACGCGGCGTTACATATGCACGATACACATATACACGAGGTGCGTTCGGGTATTGACTCTATTTGCTATATTTACTTCAAATCAGTTCGGGTATACGTCATAGAGTGAATGGAGTGAACGGAACACCCGAACACCGTTCGGCTATTGGTGCATGGAGTTCTATGTAGAGTTAACTCCACAAGCCCTACCTCGCTCAACTAGAACTTATTGTTCTTTTTTTTTTAGTTAGTTTATTTATCTTAACCTAAAAACTGTTGTGTGTTTAGTTTTTATGTTAATGTCTTATTTTATTGGCATTATTGATTTTTGTCATTCTAATAATATGTTGCTTAAATGTGTGCATGATCTCTGCTCATCACATTTTCTTCGGCACTATCAGAGGAATCTAAGCTAAAATATATTTCCTGAGTAATTAAGAAAAGTGAATCCTATACTTACAAGTAAACAATAAACTTAATAAACGATTGTTCTGAGCATGTACAGGGTGGGCAAATTTGGATGTTTCTATAGGAGATCTCGGTAACTATAAGAGCTATGGAAAAATGAATGGCACAGTCTCGATCGCTTTTTTTGAGAGGAACTCAATGGTGAAAACCGGAACTCGCTTCCTTTTTTTGTTTTCGAGTTATAATGAAAAGTACGATTTTTCAAGATATCGATAAATGTCGATATCTTTCTTGGTTTTTAAGTTAGAGAAAAGATATTTGCACATTCTTGAGGCACTTTTTTGAGTAGAATGAATGGCCTCAACAGATTTTGAATATCTTTTTTCAATTTTCGGTAATAACATAAAGTTGTATTTTTTTAAATGGAAGTCGTAATGGGCCATGAACTAATTAAATAGAGTATTTTTTCTCTTTGCAACGATATATGTGTGTTAAAAATTTATGAAAAGTTACATATTTCAAAATAAACTTAATTTATCGTGGTACCTTAGAAATTTATTGCAACTATTTACCTAGTAGGCGTGAATGTCATTCAGAAAATTGTGCGACAACGCCTGTCAAAGCCAGTTTACGCAGTTTTTGAGTTAGAAAGTGCTCGTTTCGCTTGCAAAATGGCAAATTTGGTTTATGAAAACTACAAAAAGTATGATATGTTAGAATGCTTTATTCAAAGTATGCAATTCTGATATTGCATCCGAAACATACTTCAATCGTTATCCAGAGAGGACACAACCCTACAAATCTATTTTTGAGAGGTTGAAGGCAAATATTATCAATCAAGTTCATTGTTTTTTGCTGTAATTTTTATTGTTATATTTATTTGTTGACATTCATTTGTGGATTTGTCTCTCTTTCTGAATATCGGATGATATAAATATCAGAATTGTTACTATTTTGCATAAAGCAATTTAACATAACGTATAAAAAGTTTCATTGGTCAGCAACCATTCAAATTTTACTTTTTTCAAAGCGGAATAACAGTCACTTTCTAACTCAAAAATGTAAGAGAACTGGCTTTGACAGGAGTCTTCATATACTATTCTATATGACATTCACGCCCACTAGAGCTCTTTGTAGTTGTATCATAATTATGTCTTTATCTTGTTCTTGGTACAGTGACGAATATAGCTGTCTAGCGCATGTCGTCACAGATTGCGCACTGACAAATCTGTTCTGTTGTATCATGCGCATACCCTAATAAATCACAGAAATGTAAACTCGGGGGTGGCCGGGTGGCTAAATACACACAGGTGTGATCCTAATTGCTACGATGAGAAATAAAAAAGAACGCTAGCAATGCAATAACCAAACTTTTTTTCAGGGAATAAGTAAAAAAGTAAATGAAAAATAAATAATAACTTGATTACTATTCTGATTTCTGATTCTGTTAGCTTTTAGCTTGCTACTACTCTTGTAATAATCTAAAAACTGACAAATTCATCATAATACTGACCAAATTAAAAAGCTCAAATTACAAAAGCAAATGTCTATAATATACAGCAGAAGTTTCCAAGTTATAAGGAAGTGTCTCCTCGGTAGTCACCTCCAACAATCGAGTACCAAAGGTGCCCATTAGTTCAATATCATGTACTAGATTTATATTGTCTCACTCTTATATTCTTCTTATATGGTCTTTATATATTTTGTTTAATTCAACTTCTTGTATTCAGGCATACCTTCTCGTCAGATCAAGCGATGGGTGGCACCAACCCTGCAGGAACTATCCCGACGAAAAAAGAAAGCTGCCGAGACGCCTCCTGCCCCCCGATCCTCATACTTGGAATGGGATCGCAGCTCTGAATTGTACGCTTGCGGGAAGCGCTTGGGGGAGCACCTGAGCAAGATCTTACTGGATCAGGCGTTCACATCCAGGGAATATGTCAACCTCAGGAGGGAAGACGCTAAAAATAAAGGTACCTCATTTGGTAAGCCTACAGAAGTGGATCTGAGATTCAAAGGGATTATTCCCGCGGCCGCCAGAATACAGCAGTGTCGCCAGGTTGTACTGATTTTACGATACGTACCTATCGATTTTCACTCAATAAGATGACCAGAAACTGACAGTACATCGGTCAGGTTAGGTATTTGCCCCCTGAATATCAAAGAGATGAAAAAAGCGCTTTGTAAAAGTCGTTGGTCAGGTCAGATTTTTTCCTTAAAATTTAGGGCCCTTTCGGCTTTTTTTTTCTTCTGTATTTTATATTTTACTTTTCTTTAATTTTCTTGAAATTTCAGGAAAAAAAAATAACCCGACCAAAGACCTGACCTGACTTGAAAAAAATTATAAAAGAAAAAGTCATAGGTAAATTTCAGGGGAGAGAGAACCTAACAATGACCAATGACCTGTCTTATCTGATTATGGTCAGTTTCTAGGTAATCTTTATTGAAAAATACAATATTGTAAAAATTCAGCTACTAAATCAGGCAATACATCACGACCGTAACCTCTTGAGTGACATGCTTGTCATTGCCCAGAAAACTTAGACACCACTTCTGTATGGTTGTCCCTCATTTTATACTTTCTTGTAGAAGCTTATTACTGTTATACTGTGGAGGGCTATTATACATACTGTTACGGGTCTCACAATAAATAAATCACCACCAAAGTCTGTAAATTCCTTTATTGTTTAACACCACAAGTACTTATAACCTCTAATAATTATTCTAAATAATCAAAACACAAAAAGCTGACTACGCTACTACTTGCACCTGTCTATTCTTTATATCCGCTATCTGTCACTACTGGCTCCCTTACTTCACACTTCACTTCTGCTCTGTCTATACTTCAGTCTTCACTGTTTCACGTTCAGGATACTACTACTTTCCACGCAACCGCAGGCTGTCCTTATATAGTCCCCCGACGCAGCAGTAGTCACGTTCTACTCCGTTCTAGCAGGTACATTCTCGAACGTCGCACCGGCGCACCAGCCACCGATTCATGGATTCTGGAAATGTCAGATTGTTCGGCGATCCCACTCCAGAAATCCATAGAACTAACGTCTGTCTGTCAATGTGTCACATGACATGTGACTGGTACTGTCGCGAACATGTCATTGACTAACTCAGTATAAAAAAAAGAGAATGTAAACAAACAAGCAAATTTTGGACTAGAATGTTAAAGGTTAACGAAGCAATTACTAGAATTTTTCCAGAGCGGTGTTCGTTATACTGCCCCCTTTCTATTTTCGAGCGTCCCGCTCGAACGGACTTATTCGCTGTCTCCACAGTAGGGTGCCAGACGATTCAGGTGGACTACCTTCATCTTGCACTTGGGGGCTCCGCTCCGCTGTATCCTATACACCACGTCGTTTATCCTTTTAATAATTGTGTAAGGCCCTTCCCAGGATGGCATAAACTTAGGCGACAAACCCTTCTTCCTAGTTGGATTATAAAACCACACTTTGTCTCCTTCTGTGAAGCCGCCGGAGTTTGCCTTCAAGTCGTACCTCGCCTTCATTCGGTCGCTGGCCAACTTGATCTTCCTCCTGACTAGGGAATGCACTTCTGCCATGGAGTTTCTTAATTCGTCGACATAATTTCTGATCTCCGATGGTGGACTGCTTGGTGAACCGTACACCAAATCACAGGGTAGCCGAATCTCCTTGCCGAATACAACCTTGGCTGGTGTCTGCCCTGTAGTCTCATGGATGGCTGCCCTATATGACATCAGCAACAAAGGCAGGTACTGGTCCCAGTCTCTCTGATTGTTGCTCACCACCTTCGACAGATGTTCCTCCATTGTTCGATTAAACCGTTCTACCATACCATCAGACTGTGGATGGAGAGGTGTAGTCCTTGTCTTGTTTATCCCGAGCAATTTACACATTTCTGCGAAAACTTGGGATTCAAAGTTTCGTCCTTGATCGGAATGCAACTCTAAAGGTACGCCAAATCTGCTAATTAAATTATCCACCAAGACTCTCGCAACTGTAGCAGCTTCTTGGTTCGGTATGGCGTATGCTTCAGGCCAGTTGCTGAAATAATCCATGGCAACCAGGATAAAGCGATTGCCGCTGTCGCTGATTGGAAAAGGACCTGCTACGTCTATGGCTATCCTCTCAAATGGGGCTCCGACGTTGTACTGCTTCATAGCACCTGTCAGTCTTCTGCTTGGGCCCTTGCTTGCAGCACATTTCTCGCACTTACGGCACCAGGCTTCGACATCGTCCTTGCAGTTCACCCAGTAGAACCTCTCTCGAACTTTTGCTAGTGTTTTGTTCACTCCGAAGTGAGCTCCTGATGTACCTCCATGGATCACTTCGAGAATCTTCGGAACTTTACTCCTTGGAACCACCAACTGCATGACGATCTTCTTTCCGTCGGCACTCTCCCAGGCTCTCTTCAGCAGACCATTTTCGATTTGCAGCGACTCCCATTGTGACCATAGAGCTTTATATTCTGGGCTACGCGGAGAAACCTCTGCCCACGTTGGTCTCGGTCCATTCTCTTCTTTACGTTTTAAAATGTCTCCGATGTCTTCGTCTTTTTCTTGCTCTTTCCTGCATGCTTCTATTGTCCATCCTGTGTCTGCATTAATCACGATCCTTCGAACGCACTCTTCCTTCTGGCTATCCTCAATCCGCTCACAATGTGAGCATTTCATGCATGGCCTCCTTGATAGTGCATCAGCGTTCTGGTGTAATCTGCCTGCACGATGTTTTATTTTGAAGTTGAACTGCTGTAGTCGTTCTATCCACCTAGCAGTCTGACCTTCCACGTTCTTCATCTTCATCAGCCAGGTGAGCGCGCCGTGATCTGTTCTGATCAGGAATTCCTTCCCATGCAGATAATTTTTAAAATGCTCTACCGATTTGATGATCGCCAACAATTCTTTCCTGGTGGTACAGTAGTTCCTCTCAGGCTTTGTCAAGGTCTTGCTGTAGTACTCGATGACTCGCTCTTCTCCCTCTTGGACTTGCGATAAAACAGCACCTATCCCGATATTACTTGCGTCAGTATCAAGTACGTACTTTCCTTCTCTTTGAGGATATGACAGGATCGGACTAGAAATCAAAGCCTTTTTCAGTCTTCGGAAAGCGTATTCACACTTGGCATCCCAGATGAAAGAAAGGCGTCTTCAATTCGGTGAGCTTATGGAGCGGAGCTGCTACATCCGCAAATTGACAAATCTTCGGTAGTATGTACAAAGACCGAGGAAACTTCGGACTTCGTGTCTGTCTTTAGGAGTCGGCCAATCACGAATCGATGCTACTTTGCTGTCGCTGGTCTGGATTCCTTCAGAAGTTACGGTATGTCCCAAAAACTAAACCTTCTTCTTAAATAGCGAACATTTTTCTGGATTCAGCTTCAGGTTGGCAGTTTTGAATCGATCGAAAATTTCCTGAAGGTTGTCGATGTGATTTTGGAAAGTGGAACCCATAACCATGACATCGTCCAGGTATACCAGGCATGTTTTCCAGGTCAGCCCTCGGAGTACCATCTCCATCAGTCTTTCAAAGGTGGCTGGCGCGTTGCAAAGACCAAATGGCATAACCTTGAAATTGTACAGACCCGTGCCAGTAGAAAACGCAGTTTTCTCTTTGTCATTTGGGTGCATGCCAACCTGCCAGTAACCGCTCTTCAGGTCCAAGGTTGAGAACCAGGTTGAGCCAGACAAGGTACATAAAATGTCGTCAATTCTTGGTAGCGGGTAGCTGTCCTTCTTCGTAACATCGTTCAACTTCCTATAGTCGACGCAAAACCTTGTTGTTCCATCCTTCTTGGTTACCAACACGACTGGCGATGACCACGGGCTGTTGGATTCCTCAATAACTCCGTCTTTCAGCATCTGGTCCAGCATGGTTGATACCTCTTCTTGTTTCGCAATCGGCAGTCTTCTTGGGGCTTGTCTTATTGGTTGGGTGTCGCCTGTATTTATTCGGTGTTGCACAATGTCCGTTCTGCCTAACTTCATGTTCCCTGTTGCGAAAACGTCTTGGTTCTTCTTCAAAAATTCTCTCGCCAAACTTGTCTCGTCTTTTGACAGTTCCTCAAAATCGACTTCCGGTAGGACAAGCTTCATCTTTCTTGTATCTGCCTTCTCCTTGCCCTCCATCTTCTCGCAACAGCTGATCTTCTTGACTGGTACGCAAATTCCAAGTATGTCACCTTCCTTGATCCTTGAGCTACCAGAAAACACATTTGCAACACGTACAGGAATCTCTCGGCTAGTGTTGACTAACGTCTTGGCTATTATCAGGTTCTTATTACTGTCTGGGGATGGCTCGACTAACCCAACGCAGCTTCCAAGATCTGCTTCCAGTCTGGCCGGGACTATCTGCTCGCTGAACCCTCGGATGGTGGTCGTTGAACTCGCAATGAGTCTCGTCATTACCTTCTGTGATTTTCTAGAGCTCAGTACCAAGTCTTCTTCACCCAATCTCAGGATACCTTGTTTCGGATCAATTCGCAGTCCATGCTGTTGAATGATGTCTAGTCCCAGAATAAACTCGTCTTCAATCTCGGCTACCACAATTGTATGATGCAGTTCCAGGGCTCCAAGCTGGATTCGGCCGTCTACTTTGCCGATGATATCTGCGATTTCACCTGTCGCTGTCTTCAACTGGACCCGCCTCGATGGATGCCGAATTACAGCAGGACTGACTATGTCCTTCCTTACCAATGAGATCGATGATCCGGTGTCGAGTACCATGGCAACAGATTTCCCATTTATCTGCCCTTCAACGGCTAGGCTGTCTACGTGGCGTTGGAGTGTTCGGATGGAAACGATCTTGGGGGCCTTGTTGTTGTCAGCCAGCATTCGCCCCTTCACACTGGCTGAAGTTAGTTTTCCTGCCGCCGACGAGGAGCTTCCCGTTCTCGAGAGACACTTCTATCTCTGCTTCCGCTCCTGTCCCTGCCTGGTCTTCGTTCCAGGGATCCACCACGTCTCGGAGTGTCACCAACTTTACAGTCACGTATAAAATGTGAACTGGATCCACAACGGTAGCACTGTTTCCTGTTTTCGTCCCTCCTTGGAGTCCAACTTCTTTTCCCATCATTCAACTGCTCAGAGATCTTATCCATCATCTTATTCAACTTTTCCAATATGGCAGTCACATTCTCTTCTTTATCTTCATTAATTGTCACTGCTCGTACCTTGGAAAAGTTTCTACCATTGGACGCCTTGATTGCTCCGTCTATTTCGAGCGCTCTAACTAGCGCTTCGCTGGACTTTGACAAGTGTGACATGCGCAGGATCTTCTGTATTTCAGTGTCTCGTATCCCGTTGACAAAAGTTTGCGAGGCTAGTTGTTCCTTGAAGTTCTGCGGCGAGTCTGGGTAGGCTTGATGGACAATCCTGTTGACATCCGCTTCGAACTCCTGTAGCGACTCGTTCGGCTTCTGCACTCTGCTCATTAGCTGATTTTGGAAAACCTGCTCCATATGGCGATTGCCGAATCGAAGTTCTAATGCTGCACTCAATTGGTCGTAATTTGAGTGCAGTTCTACCGGCAGTGTTTGCAGCATGTCCACAGCTTGCCCTCGAAGAGCAAGAACCAGTGCCGTTGCCTTCTCTGCGTCGTTCCACCCGTTGGCCATGCATGCAGCCTGAAACTGCATCTTGTACGCAGTCCAGGGAGTTGTTCCGTCGTACGCTGGTGGTTTCACTTTCGCGCCAAAACTGGTAGACAGTGCGGCACACGGAGAATGCTTCACCTCAGAACTTTCCAGAGTTCTGAGTTTTGTCTCGAAGTCGTTCTTCATTTCTTCTACCAGCAGTTTTGTTTTGTGTTCCACCAGCTTCACTTCGTCGCGAACACCACCGACTTCGTTGCGAACACCATCAATGTCTTGTTTCACTTTGTTTAGTCCACACACATAATCGTCTCTTTGCTGAATAATAACTTTTAGTAGCTGCTCCTCACTATCCTTCTGCTGTTGCATCAGCTTTTCTTCGCTAATTTTCTGTTGCTGCAGACTGTCTTCCAGCTTCTTTAGGATTTTCTCGAACATTTTCTCAGACTCAGACATTTTGTTGCCTTCTGTTTCTTTTCCACTTCTTAATTTACCCATTAACAAATTAATCTTCTAGCTGGAATCCGTATCCCGCTTCTGACACCAGTTGTTACGGGTCTCACAATAAATAAATCTCCACCAAAGTCTGTAAATTCCTTTATTGTTTAACACCACAAGTACTTATAACCTCTAATAATTATTCTAAATAATCAAAACACAAACAGCTGACTACACTACTACTTGCACTTGTCTATTCTTTATATCCGCTATCTGTCACTACTGGTTCCCTTACTTCACACTTCACTTCTGCTCTGTCTATACTTCAGTCTTCACTGTTTCACGTTCAGGATACTACTACTTTCCACGCAACCGCAGGCTGTCCTTATATAGTCCCCCGACGCAGCAGTAGTCACGTTCTACTCCGTTCTAGCAGGTACATTCTCGAACGTCGCACCGGCGCACCAGCCGTCGATTCATGGATTCTGGAAATGTCAGATTGTTCGGCGATCCCACTCCAGAAATCCATAGAACTAACGTCTGTCTGTCGATGTGTCACATGACATGTGACTGGAACTGTCGCGAACATGTCATTGACTAACTCAGTATAAAAAAAAGAGAATGTAAACAAACAAGCAAATTGTGGACTAGAATGTTAAAGGTTAACGAAGCAATTACTAGAATTTTTCCAGAGCGGTGTTCGTTATAATACATATAGAGGGCTATCCCGGCAATAAACTCTTTATTGAAGTAATCTCACTCTTCTGAAACTGAAGGCATCACCTCATGAAGTTTAAGTACTTAAATTTCACTTCTTAATTAACGTAATCTTAAAATAATCAGACCCGTTTATGATTTTAATGATTTAATAAATGAATTAGTTTATAATGTCAAGGATGGTTAAATCTAAACAGAGGGTTCCGTAGGTATAGTTATTACACGCGAAATAATATTAAGGGTGTATTATTGACGAAGTTGTCTTTCATTGAACATCCGGAGATCGACTGACTGACTTCGACGTCGTCCTTCGTATAGGACAGACCAGGACACCTGTGCAGCGCTCTCAGGAGCTATTATTATCCTGTCAGGCTCAAATTCATATCGGCACAGGGAAGGCTCCTTGCAAACATTGGTATGCGATTTAAAAATTACAACATTATTAACATTGTTTATAAGGTTTAATCAGAAAGTAATTTGTCTATTTATTTATTTATTTATTCTTGTTTCAACAGGGCAAGCCCCATACAAAAAATATAAATTGTGTAGCTTAAAAAATTAAACATAAAAATAAAAAATTAAATACAAGTAACCAAATAAGAAGTATTACAAAAATACCCAAAAAACAATACAAAAGCCTATTCATATTTTAGTAAATTCGTTGATTTGCTTTTAACTTGAAAGATGGATGAACAATATAAATCCAGCCAGGTAGCATTAACATTGCACAGTTCACTGCACTCTTTTTTTGACCATCACTGGATTCAGAAAATAATAATTATTCGACCTGAGTCTTCTAGGACGAATACAAAAATTAAATCTATACAATAATTCTGAACAATCAATCAAACCAGAAAAGATCTTAAAAGCAAAATAATATATCTGCTCTATCTCTGGCTGATTCATATGTACAAATATTAAACAATTTATAAATCGAAGAAAAGTCATGGTCCGTATAGTGCATAGCATTACCTGTTTTAAACCCAACATATCTAAGGTTCAAAGTATTTAATGACTCAATCTTTTTAATTAGGCCTTTCCCATGAGGTCTCCAAACAGTCGAAGCGTACATAAGTTTTGAAAAAATAAATGAGTAATATAATGTACGAAAGGTGAGCATAGTTTTAAATTTAAATGAAAATCTTTTTATAAAGTAAATTTTTTTGCGTATTTTAATATCAAGGTGCTCTATATGATACTTAAAGGACATTCTGGAATCAAATATCACTCCTAAACCTTTGATACACTCTACCCTTTCAAGAGAGCTATTATTAATATAATCATCCACTGACTGAATCAAGTGACTTCTTCTGAATCTAATCGTAAAGCATCTTTTCGCATTGCATTCCATGCCATTTAGAGTACACCATTCTTCAAAGGAGGAGACATCAAGACGTAACAACAACATATCATAATAATAATAACAGAGTATACCATTTACAAGGCAATTTAACAGGTAAAATCAAAATTCCGTATTAAGTATTAAATTAAACTAAGTAGTATCAATACAATAAAAATAAAAGAAAGATAGAAAGAAAATATAATACACACCTGTTACAAAGAAAGTAAGCAAATAATAAAAAAATAGAGTAAATCAAAATTAAACTATAATACAAAAAATGTGGTTCCTAGTTCAATGTTTAACACCGTCCGGACAACACATCTCAAGCGATATCGTTAGTTGGTGTTTGAACTGGCTGAGAGTCATCATTTCACTGTTTAGGTCAGTACAGTATTTATTCCAGTAGGAACATAGTAAGTGGATGGGAGACCTGCTTCCAATGTTAGTATGAGTCAATGGCAAATAAAAACTGCTTCTGCTCCTCGAGTTCAGCCCGGGCACTCTAAAATTCAGACAGGAAAGAAGCTCACTACAGTTAATTATGTTTGATAGGATTTTATATAGTAACACAAGGGAATGAAATATCCTCCGGACCCACAAGCAGTCCACACTGAAACGAGAGCAGAGCAGCCTGTTATCTATTCCTTGATGAGGATACACTTTGTCAGCCCTATAGGCCAAAAATTTTAGGAATTTCCTTTGAACAGCTTCAGTCTGATGTACATATTTTGCATGAATTGGGTTCCATATAACGCTTGCATATTCTAATTTGGTTCTTACCAGACTATAATATAATACTTTGATACTGTCAATGTTTGTGAAGTTGTGGCACGTTCGTAGAACAAACCCAAGTGATTTTAATGCACTTTTGGCAATCAGATTGATATGTGACGCAAATGACAGCCTACTATCAAATGTGACACCCAGATCTTTGATAGTGTCTGTTCTAGCTATGGTGGTGTTATCAATTGCATAATCAAAATGTATCATGTTTACCTTGAGGGTATAGCTAACTGACTTGCACTTGTCAATATTGAGAGGCAGTCTGTTTCTCTGGCACCACTCCCATATGAGTGTAACGTCCCTCTGCAAGATCAAGCAGTCCTGCAAACATCGCACCATATACGACAATTTTAAATCATCGGCAAATAGTAAATACGGCACATGTAGGTCATGGCCAATATCATTAATAAAGATCGCAAAGAGAATAGGTGCTAAGGTGCTGCCTTGTGGAGCCCCACTTGTTGGTTTGAAGATGTCAGATCTGTGGCCTTGATATTCAACATATTGTTGTTTATCCTCAAGAAATGATTTTAATATCATTTGTTGATTTAGAGATGATTTAATATCATCTGGAGTTTCGATGGCTTTGAATAATTTAGTGTCATCAGCAAAGAGAGATATATTGCAATATGAAATATTATTTACAATATCATTAATGAAAAGCAAAAAAAGTAAGGGACCCACTAGAGTCGAACCATTGTAGCATGGTACCATACAATTTTCTAATTAACAAGTTAAGATTGACTAAATCAAAGGCTCTAGAAAAGTCAATGTAAATTGAGTCAAATACTTATTTAAATTCAGATTTTTGTAAATAAATTCCGAATACACTGACTGTCAGGTTCGTAACTGTCGAGAAAACCATGTTGAGGGGTGTAATAATTTTTCGGAAATAGGGGTAAGACTTTATGTAAACAAGATAATCGAACATCTTTGCAAAGACCTTATACTTGTTAATTGGTCTATAATTATTATTGATATCAGTAGGATCACCTCTCTTGAAGAACAACGAAATATAAGAAAGAAATTAAAGAAATATAGGTAGTTTCTTTACAAATACTTTATTCCAATACGTTTGTACAGTGAAAATAAAAAAAATAAATTCTAATACATACCTACTTCTCTAAATATTTATTTTTTTGATTCAATTAATTTCTGCAGTGAAAATAAAATGTAATGTCTTAACTAAATAATATTTTCTTAGTTATTTAATTTATGCAGTCAACATAACAAATAATTTCTAATACCGAAATAATAAAAATAATACCTACTTTTCTACTGAAAAAGGAAAACAATCTGGCATCAGTCTTTGCACAGTTGCTAGCAAAAATTATAAGTAAAACAAATTCAAAACTATATTGTCTATTAGTATTTGAAATTTAAAATATTATGGTGCAAAAATATACAGGGTGCATCCTTCTCTATATTGCTATCTCCTAACGCTAAGAGATACAAGGTCGATTAAACTCGACAAAAGATGCACAATTTTGTGGCCATCTCGAATCAGTCAAGACATACAAGATATACAAGATATCTGTGACCGTTCCTGAAATATCCTGAAAAAACTGAAAAATCGAGATTTCTTATTTTTGCCATATCTTGCTTATTATTAAAAATTAATAAATAGAATTTCATAGATAATAGCAGTCACAGATATCTTGCATGTCTTGACGGATTCGAGATGGCCACAAAACTGCGCATCTTTTCTCTAATTTAACCGACCCTGTAAAACAGATTTCAGGGCGTCTGACATCCCTTTAGCAGTGACCTGAGCCGTCTGACGAATTACACACTTCGTCAGGTAATCCATTACACCTTCAAACAGATAATACGTAAATTTCATCCGGAGGTACAAACATTTCGACTTTGAGCCCTCTGGCCTGTCTTATGCAGAGGTTTTGATTTGAATCCTTGCAGGTGACACCTCTTAATGGTTCCGCCAACCACCTCACAAGCTATTGAAAGTAACAAAGTTGATGGCACTTTCCCCAATGACCGAAAACGGTAGATAACCAAAAAGAGGTACTTCAACTGAAAACTCATCTTGAATCACTCCTGTGTTTTTTTTTATTTTTTGGTTATTTTTTTAATTAAGATGTCAAGAACAACAACCAAATAGCATCATAGACTTCTAATGGTGCTTTTTTGAAAAGTCTAATACAATAATTTTGCTCAATGACCAGGGAAGGAAATATTTGAGAATAAACAAATTTGCACGGAAATCCCCGTGCTACCCAGACAGTTGAAGAACCCTCTGTATACATTTTTTTTTTATTTGCAGGTATTGTAGTGGAAGAACTCGAAGACAATTATGAGATGGTGAGAGAAGGCGAAGAAATAATTTCCAGACATGTCACCCTGAAATACAGTGACAGGTTACCGACAGACGTCTTTAAAACTGTTCACAATCACCTGACTTCGACTGAGATGTTGTCTCACGTCGGTCAACATCTTGGCCTTAAAGAGCTCATCCTAACACCTGTGAGTTGTTTAGTTCCCGATAGTTATATGTCTTTAAAAAAATGTATTTGCCTTGCAGGAGTATCCTCCATCTTCTTCCTCGCTTGCATCAGCTTTTAAAGCTTTGGTAAGCGCCGTGTCACGCTCCAGCGACGAGGCGAATGTCGCACGCTTCCTAGATGATTTCCTGCTATCCCAGTTGACCGGTTTGGGAGTGGACGATTTGTGGAGCCCGGATCACCCATTCCAGTACCTGAAGGGTTTGGTGAAGGACGGGGTGGAAGCGAGGTTGTGTAACCAGTCGGCCGGCGGGACCATTCTGGCCAATTATCAAGTGGGGATCTACGATAGAGAGAAAAAATTGTTGGGGCTAGGTGAGTAACACTAAAAATTGTGTTTTTTTCTTCTACTTCATTCTCGTTATCCGTACATCAAACTATGAAGGGACATTTAAAAAATCTCGGCATAGGAATCAACTCCACACATGCATTTCAATGGTATTCAAGCTTTGGGACACCATCAGCATCAATTCGATTTATGGAACTCTTCAAAATTTGCATTGTTTGTTTCGTCGACAATTTCAGAATTTGTGGACAATTTCTCGCAACTGATCATAGTAATACGATCTTTACATAGCATCAAGCTACATCATCATTACAAAATAAACATTGCAATTAAACCAACAACATTTTGGCAATCGAGAAAAACAGATATAAGATGCAGAGAAATCATAAACCATATTGTACAGGAGGTTGTGGGGGGGGGGGGAGGATTAAAAAAATTACTTTTTTTCTAGATCTTAAAGGTCTCTCATTTCATCTGGTTTATTATTATGCAAAAATCTCCATGAGAAATAGTATGTGTGTAGAGGGTTTGTTCGACCTCTGAGAACTAGCTCCATTAGCCACACTGAGAAATAGTACCGGACCTAGCTGGGTCTCTAGCTCTACCCATGGTAGAGCCCAACATAAATAGTAATTGAAATGTCAATAAAAATATTTCTCATGGAGATTTTTGTATTATAGTAGACCAGATGTAAAGCAGGGTCTTTAGGGTGTAGATACTAAAAAAATAAAAAATAAAAAACACTGCCACTATTATTACTGACGGTTTATTATTATTGAGTTTCTTTCAATTTGCAATAACAAACTTCGATGCAGTTTGCAGCCATATCCCTGTCTGAATGTTATTTGGAATTCTGGTAAAATATTTCTTTGTTACATATTCCATCAACTATTTCACTTTATCTAAGAGTTTTTCTATAACTACAGTGCCAACTTGCAAAAAAGTTACCATAGGAAATTAACAGTGTAAAGGACATTTTGTAGATTTTCTGCTTGCCATTTCAACCTACAAAAATGGAAATGGTATCAAATTGAACTTAAAATATTCTTCAATCGATTGATTCCTAAAAGTTCTATAAAAATGATTATTTTTGATAAAAAAGTTAGTTCAAATTTGTGAAAATATTCGCCTTCATAATTATTATGGTGTTTGTTTATTGATTTGTTTGGCATGCAACTCCAGTATTTCTCCCAACTCAAACTAACTTTTCCTTAAACAAATCATTTTTATGCAACTTTTTAGGTATCAATCGATTAGGAATGATTTTAGACTCAATACCATTTCCATTCTTGTATGTTAAAATGTCAAGTAGGAATGTTTTTCTCAAAAATAATATTTTATGCAAATATTTTAGTTGGTCACTTTTATTGATTGGTTTTTGATTGAAAAGTGTAATTTTATTGGGTTTTGTTAAGAATGTTTTCTAGAATTCTGAGAAAAATTTACAAAAATAACATATTAGGTCAAAAGTTAGTATAAATAATTTATTAAAAAAAAATGAATACATATAACAATCAATAAAAAATATAATTATGTACCTGAAATTAAAGTTACATTCTTACTCTCTCTTTTAGAAATAATAATAGAATATATTAAATAAAAATAAAAATTTGTTAATAACAATAATTTAACATTCGTTGAAATGAAATTAAAAATGATACAAATATAAAAATTCAAACTTAAGCTAGGAATTAAAATACCTAAACAATTCTAAAAAAATAACAAAAATAAAAAATTATCTTTATCAAATACACAAAAACAACTTGCTCTTATACATTGTCTGCAACATATTAGAATAATTGAATAAAATATAACGAAAAGTGGTTCTAAAAAAAATTCTGTTATAAAACAACAGTTTCTCAAAATATGACAAAAATAATATGCAAATTGCTGACATCCTCATTTATTTCTTCGTTCCCATTTTGATCATATTTTACTGTATCTGTATTTTCTGCCAACCCATTCAAGATTCCTATACTGCTCCAGGTCGTTGCATGTTTTCCAATTTTCACCAAATTGAGCTTTCATCAGATTTCTCAGAGAAGTCTTCCTATTATCAAATTTCTTGAATTTAATTGTAAATACTTCTCTTCATATTGTTACCGGTCTCACAATAATAAATCCACCACTAAAAGTCTGCAAATTCCTTTATTGATAAACACCACAAGTAGAAACAACTTATAATCTCTAAATCTAAATAATAAACACAGCTGTCCTCTTGGCTTCACTCACAGATACTACACCATTTGTCTATACAGGGTGGTCCAACTTAAAATGTCAGGACTTTACCAAACGATAGATAACGTTAAAATAATGCCAGTTTCTCTAATACACTTATAGCCGGGAAAGCTTCCTTTTCAAGATACAGGGCGTTAAAGTTTTGGAAAAAAATAATGTTTTGAAAATATTGTCAAAACGGCTGCTTTAAAAAAATTGAAATTTGGCACGCAGCATGAGCTAAGTATCTTTCATGATTTACGGCTTATGGTGATAAATTGCAAAAACCAGTGGCGGAGATATGGGTGTGCCATCGCCCCTTTAAAAAAAAAAATTGACGCCACTGACTCTATGGCAAATTTAATAATACTATTCAATGCCCCATGCTTTTTAGAACAAAAAATACTCTGTAATTTTTTTCACAAGGCAAATAATAATAATAATATTATTATTATTAATAATATTATTATTAATAATATTATTAATAAGTTATTTTTAATAAATTAAAATTTTGTTTATTTATAGAATTTTTATTTGTTAAATAAAAATTATTATTTAAAAAATTTTTTAAATAATTTTTAAAAATTTTATTTTTAAATAATTATTAGGTATTTGAAATTATTTATTACTTTGAAATATTATACATATATAATATTTCAAATTTTAATATAGCAAAAAATTGTTCATTAATTTTTTTTGCACCGTTTTCGAGATAATTCAGGTTTTCTTAGGTAATACCTGTAGCCATTTTAAGAATAGACAAATTCTAGTCAAATAACTTTTACTTAAATAATTAAATAACAGAAATAAACAACACCTAACTAATGTAACAATTGTTCGAAATAACAACCATTCTGTTGAATGCATAACTGGCAACGTCTTCTGATCGAGTTGTTTAGACTAAGTAGCACGTCGGATTAATATCTGCACAAGCGTTCCGAATCCTAATTATGAGTTCCTCTCTATGGGACACCGGAGTTGCATAAACGATTTCTTTCAGATGACCCCAAAGATAGAAATCCAGGGGGGTTAAATCTGGAGACCGTGCAGGCCATGCAACTGGACCACTGCGACCAATCCATCGACCTTCAAAGTGTGTGTTCAGCCAATGACGAACGTTTGCACCAAAATGTGCCGGACACCCATCTAGTTGGAACCAGGCTTGTCTTCGCATATCGACTGGAATGTCATCCCACATATTGACATTCTCAGTCTCTAAAAACTCAAGGAAGTTTTCAGAATTCAGTCGCTGTGGGAGTTCATAAGGGCCAAAGAGATTACCATTGTAGATTCCTATCCAAATGTTGACACTAAATTCGTGTTGAAACTTTCGTTCTCTAATTTCGTGAGGATTGTCATGAGCCCACACATGTTGATTGTGAAAATTTACAATCCCACGTCGAGTAAAACACGATTCATCTGTCCATAGAATATTTGTTAAGAAATCGTTATTCTGGTCCAGAAGCCACCTACAAAACACCATCCTGCATTCTTCATCTCCTGGTTGTAAACCATGAACAGGTTGGAGATGAAAAGGATGTTGATGATCCCGTTTTAACACTCTTAAAATTGTGCTTTTAGAATTTCCAGTGGTTCGACTCACTCTTCTTTGACTTGTCCTCGGGTCTCTGGTAAATTCACGTAGTATGCGGTTGTTTCTTCTTACGGTATCAACATTTAGACGATTAGGATTTCTAATGATGGGCCTTATTCCTCTCTCAACGAATTGATTATGTACCTTTGAAAAAACATTATGTTGTAGCTGTCGTCTGTTGGGAAATCTTCTGCGGTATTCTAGAGCTGCTTCTGCCGCATTTCCATCACAAAATCCATAGATAAAATGCATATCAGCATATTCTTGATTTGAAAATCGGAAAGGCATCGTAATGTTTAAAAATAATACCAATAGTTTGTTGTAAAGAGATTTAGTAACACTTATAACAAGCAGATATTAAATTGGTTAAAACGTCAAAACTTGGTCATAGTCTACTTCGTGAAATGAAATTTATGTAATGTGAAGAGCCTAGCATTACCTAAGAAAACCTGAATTATCTCGAAAGCCTTGTGAAAAAAATTACAGAGTACTTTTTTGTTCTAAAAAGCATGGGGCATTGAATAGTATTATTAAATTTGCCATAGAGTCTGGCGTCAATTTTTTTTTTGAAAAGGGGCGATGGCACACACAGCCACTGGTTTTTGCAATTTATCACCATAAGCCGTAAATCATGGAAGATACTTAGCTCATGCTGCGTGCCAAATTTCAATTTTTTTTAAAGCAGCCGTTTTGACAATATTCTCAAAACATTATTTGTTCCCAATTATTTTGTATCTTGAAAATGATGCTTTCCCGGCTATAAGTGTATTAGAGAAACTGGCATTATTTTAACGTTATCTATCGTTTGGTAAAGTCCTGACGTTTTAAGTTCGACCACCCTGTATATCACTCACTAGTCACTACTGCTCTGTCTTCCTTATTATACTTCAGCTTTCACTTTCACGTCCAAGATTCTACTACTCTACGCAGCCACACAGCGGCCCTTATATAGTCCCCCGACGCACCTTCGAATCGAAACAGTTGGCACATTCTTGTAGATTGCAGGACTCACACCGGCTGTCAATGCGTCATTCCAGAGACATGCGTCGAACTGTTGCAAAACTGTCGTTGCCTTATAACCATCATAAAAAAATGCAAACAAACGAAATGGTGAAACTGGAATGTTAAAGAAAACAACTAATAGAATTTTTCGAGAGTGGTCTCGTTATAATATTATACTTTTAGAAGCCTTACCGGTTTTCTTTCAATGAATTCTTTTCATCTGATATTACTTTAACTGTTTTAACCGCTGTTGTAATTCCTTTACATCATACACTTTCCAGTTTACTCCCAGTTTCATTACTTTACCAAATTGACCTTTGATGGAAAATGTTACCTGAATTTCTCAAATTTGGCAGGAAAGTTAAATCGCAACCAAAAATAAAGGGAATTAGTAATATGGGAGTTTTTGTTTTCTCTTCCACGCAACCGTTACAAAATAGGCGCACATTGATGTTCGTGAAGTATAAAAAATCCAAATATCATAGAAGAGAGGTTCCGACTTTTACATGTCATTTTAAATTTTATGGTTCAAACAAAAACGGACCAAGCAAAGGCAGGAAAAAAATGCAGTTACCCGGAGAGTGTAGATGCTGATGGTTTGAAGTGGCTGTTTCCCAGAGGCGGAAACAAAACCTGATGAGGATGGGCTACTGCGGCTAAACGTGTATTTCTGCCCGGTCTCGTTATCGGTGGGATCAAACGGGCCTTTGTGAACACTTTCCATAAAAATATCTGTAAAACAGACTCAGGTCAGCTACTCTTTTTCGATGTTCGAGAGTGTCGAAGTTTTTTTGTCAAATCTGGGTCCCCAATCAAGTGTATGGCTCTTTTCTGGATAGAGTCGAGTAGTCTCAGCGTATGTTTAGAAGCTGAGCTCCAAACATGTGAGCAGTACTCTAAGGATGGTCGTATTTTTGAGCCTTGAATAAGAGGAGAAGCTGTTAAGGCCTATAAAATTTCTTATATTGCATCCCTGGATAGGATTTCATAAAGATTGTCATAAAAAATTTAAACATTGTTATTAAAAATAAACATTGTTATTAAAAACGGTCATTTGTGACAGGCTACAGCTCTCTGCTTGTCTTATACTTGAGTCAGGGTGCCTTTTGAAAAACCCCAGTGACCATTCTGTTCCAGCTTTTTTTATTAGAATTCTGATTCTCGTAGTAGGCTAAAAACTTTATGTCTAGAGAACACTATTGTGTGTCGAGAATTCTTTGTTGACCATTTGGCTTCTTCAAGTGAGGAGGAAAATCAAAAATACTTGGAACTACATCCTTGTTCAGCCACCTCTTACCGATAAAAATTGTAAAGTCCTCTCCATCAAAATGCATCCTGGAATTATCAAGAGATTACTCTTCGAGGGATTATAGTTTTCTCATTTCGTTCGTAGTTCCGAATCACTGGGGAATCTATAAGTTTCAAGCATTTTGGAACTTTTTTAAATAAACATCCAAAGTAAAAAGAAGAGAAGAAAATCAAATAGTTAGCTGTGATAATGCTGGTTTGATTGTTTGTTTTCGTGGACGGACCACCTGTATATACAAACTCATTCAGCAGAGCATCTTTAATTAATTTCATTAATGAAGGAAAGTCAATAGTTGGTTTCCTTGTATTCCTAATACAACTGATAACTTATAATAATTTTCATTCATTAAGAACTCTATGCTAATACTGACAAATATAGTCCAATAAAGTCTAAAAAGTCATACGTATCGATTAAGAATACACATCCTTTTGATAGTTCGATTTATTTTGTTTCATGTACGTGTTTTTATAGTAACCGTCCAGTTTGTCT
This sequence comes from Malachius bipustulatus, assembly GCA_910589415.1. Taxonomy (NCBI): domain Eukaryota; kingdom Metazoa; phylum Arthropoda; class Insecta; order Coleoptera; family Melyridae; genus Malachius; species Malachius bipustulatus. The sequence goes on along the minus strand of OU342638.1, from coordinate 5,381,334 downwards.
AAACACTCCATCCCGCATAAATAAGTATACGTCAACATTGGTTTTGAATGAGAATTAAATGCACAACACAGAGGATAGAATGTCATGACGTGAATAAATTTTATGTAGTTGTCAGTGGCTCTCAAACTGACGTAAGCGGTTCAATTCATTTTTTGAATGATTCCTTCAATAATTACGCTCCTTCACAACTTGACAATTAACTGTTTGACATTTTCTGGTGAAATAAAAAATATTAATTCGGACGGTCAGTAAGACGTCACATCTGACTTTTTAAAGTTAATCCTACTATAGCAGTTATTGTTTTACCCTAATAATTATTATACTGTTTTGTGACCTTCGCGGGAATCTAATAGGGCAAAACTTCGATTAGTTCTTCTTTGGAAGTCATTCTATTCAGCAGGAAGATTTAAGTTGGTCCATATACCTGAAAGGAAGAGTATTTTTATTTAAATCAAGAAAGTGAAGAAAGTTCTTGAAAATTAGATCATCACTACTACAGGTGAGTTCCTTTTAGAGTCCCCCCCCCCCTCTCATCAGCTCTTCTATCCTCCTTCGAGTTTTCACCATGGGTACTCGTTGCTTCCCTTCGGTTACCTGGGGGTGGAGTTTTGTAGCAGCTTCCATGGAAGGATCTTAACTTTTCATGTTATATTCTACTCTGTGGTTTAAATTTTGATACAGGGTGATGGAAATTATCAGATTTAAATCACCCTGTATAGAAATTTCAAGTAGGCTGTAAAGTAGCACATGAAAAGTTAAGATAGGGTCATGTAAGCCATTTTCCGATATTTTTTGCCGTTTTCAATGTACACTGCTTTCAAAATGAAAAATTAGGATTTTCACTTGTTTATAACTATATATATATTTCTTTATTTAGAAAACTGTTTAGTTAATACATAACTAAAATGCCTAAACACACAGTATAACAAATATTTTTTTAAAATTAACAATTTAAAGAAATTAGTAAATTAAATTAAATTAAACTTATTAAATGTATCTATAGGTATCATAATAAGTTTTAAAGATAAGTCATTGTTTCCCTATACCAAATAAATGATTTCTTAAAATATACACTGAGCTTTTTAGAATTTTGATAACTATATTTTCATCTAAAGATTTTGATAATTTATATTGCTTTCTAAATTTTAAATATTTTTTCGAAAGTGTTCCTCTAGATCCAAAAAATAATCCTATTACATCAATTTGGTGGATATTAAATTTATCTCGATAATATGGGATAGTTGGCTCATAGATGTTACATTTTTCTGCATGAACTTTCTCAGGCTGGTCAAGATTATCCTCAAATCTAATAGTCGGATCTATAATTATGGCCTCATTGTTCTTACGATTGATTGCAATTATATCAATCCGTCTAATGCTATCAGCAGAAGAAACACCCAACACTTCTTCATGAACTTCGAAGTCCTTACTCCTAAATTCATCAGCAATAAGGCTTCTAATTTCGTTGTGTCTCTTTATTCGAGCTAATTCGCCGTGTTTACAGGAACCTAACACATGAGCAAAAGATTCAAACTCGTTGCAATGTCTACAACGGTTTGTGTTAGGTCCCCTTCCGGGTATTGCTCTGACTGCTGCCACATTACACGTCATTTTTATACAATCTCTCCATTCAGAACAGCTCAAACCATTATTTTTCCTATAGATCCAACTATTAGCAGAAGGTACTTCATTGTATAAAATGACACCTTTTCCCTTTTGATTAAAATTACACCAGTTATCAAATTCTTTATCCCGCAAAATCTTTCTAATTGTTTTACTAACATTATGTTTTAATTGATTAATATTCAAATTACACTCCTCAACATTTAAATTAAGTTTTAGTATGCAGTTTTTGATTTCTTCATTGTAATCATTTTCCAAAAATTTGCATTTGTAATTTTGAAGAATTCTAAATTTGTTAATTTGTTGAATGAAAGCTTCCCAGCCAAAGTTGAAAATTTCAAGTCCCTTAACCGATCTAGAGGAATATAAAAAGCTATTTGGTGTATCACCAGGTATTTGTAAAATTTCTCTTACACTACTTCTTGTGAACTTATCGAGACTTTCTAAAAATATTTTTGGTAATTTTAAAGTATTTGTGGTTTGAAATGGGTAAATAGTAATAATAATAATAACCTACTCGATTTAAATTGCAACAACTGGAAAAACCTTTCCTATTGGATTTTCTCAGGAAATATGGAAATACAAAAATATATTTTCTATTAAAAAAATGTTATTTTAATGTATCACAAAGGCGACTTTCGATTATTGTTTTTCTGTTTTCACAGTTGTTAATCATCAGAAAAAATGCAACTAGTTTGCTAATTTAACCGACTTTCTAGCTCCAATATACAGGGTGTTAAGAAAATGACGGATAAACTCTTCAGTACATTGTAGGGGACACTCAGTAAAGTACGGGAAAAATAATTTAAAAAAATCCAGAGCTACATTTTAAAAGATCTGTAAGCAGAATATTGAACAATAAATTTGGCAACGTTCAACACGATAACAGTTGGTATTTGGTAATTTCGTCTAATATCTAACAATGTAGGTAGTCAAGGTATCAAAACCGTTGTTGCCAAATGCTTTTTTTTCAGCATCTTAGAAAAGAAAAAAAATTATCTTATTAAATTTTCCAAGCCTGGGATACATCTTAAGCAATTTTTTTTATTGATAAGATGATTGATAAGATACAGATTGCAAAAAAGTACCCTTTTTTACATCTGTAAAATAATTTATTTTTTGCAAATACCGAAAAACATAGATAGTAAAATGTTAACTTTGGCATTTTTTATCTCACCAAATTGAAGACCAGAATTTTTTAAATTATTTTTCCCATACTTTACTGAGTGTCCCCTACAATGTACCAAAGAGTTTATCCGTCATTTTCTCAACACCCTGATATAAAAGCTTATATCAAAGCGATTTCAAAAATCCGTCCTTCCGCTAATTAATTTGAAATATTGAATTTTTTTAAGCTAATTTGTCTCTACTAATTTGAATATTTTTATAGGAAGTTTCTTATTTTTTCATGGGATTTTATTATTGTTGGTGAATTAAGAAAATCCAATGAAAAAAATAAGAAACTTCATCATATAAAAATCAACATTTCAAATTGACTTGCGATTATAAAGGACCCTGCAAAACTCGTATGGAAATTGGCTCCTGGTCAAATTTATTGTAAAATTGGGGATCGGCAGTATGTATTGGAAAAATTCGATTTCTTGAGATACTAACGTGAAGATTGAATTTTTTTCTCTCATGGCAGTCCTTTGCATTTACACGCATTGGCCTCCCATAATTAATGGTTTGGAGAGAAAAATGTTTGATGAATCATTTGGTAAGATAGAAAAGATACCTCTGTTGCTGTACTCACGTTTTAAATCTGTTGAGCCATTTTACAGAAAATCAGGGATTGTAACAAACAGCCTTTGATGTGACTAAAAGTGGATATTTTGAATTTTATTTTAAAATGTATTTATTAACCCTTAGTTGGTAACATACTTTTTTTCACTTTATAAGTAGCATCCGTCTCTCAGTCGGTGATCATTAGAGAACGGATTATAGGCAAAGTGCCTATCTGTGCCTTTTTTGCCTATTTGAGTATCTGGTGCTTATTTTCACAAAAAATGCCTATTCTTGCCTATTCAAATAAATTTAAATTTATCCACCTCAAAATACATTTCATGCTAATAATTATTAAGTTTGAAAGAATATTTGAAAATTTTACTACCCTACTTGAGGTAATTTATTATAGGTCCTAAGTCAATAGCTATAACCCCTTATAGAAATAATAACTGACCCGGACAACTGTAGTGAAGGCTGAGGCATATCTTTTCAAGTTCTCAAATTAGTATTGTTTCCATTTACTACACATATCTGGTTTTAATGAATCCCAGATGTATACATCTGTTACTTTCTTACTTCTCATGAATGAATATGAAGGTACTGACCAGAATTTGCTGGCATAAAATTTTAATACATAAAAATGAGTACCTAAATCAAGCCAAATTTCTTCGTGGATTAAACCATATCCTGAATTCTTGGATGACGACACAATATTTTTCATCCGAGCTTGTAGCAAAATGGTAAAGTGTAATATTTGTAATTGTTTTATTTATCGAACAACGTGCTTGATGTAAAACAAAATCTTAGGAAAATTGCTGCAAATTTTTAAAAATCGGCAGGAATTTTTAAGGCACATAATATACCTAAACGTAAATTTGTGTTACTCATTTTTTCTATGTAGTGAAAATTTGGTAGTAAAATTTGTCTATTTTATTGCCTATTTAATTCAAGTTTAAGCCTTTTTATCCCAAAAAATGTGCCTATAAAGGCGCCTATTTTGCATTTTTTCTTTTTGCCTATAATCCGTTCTCTAGTGATCATATTACAGTTCCAGCATTATAGGTAACATCCGTCGCTCAGTCGGAATAGGTATTATAATACTATATGTATAATTACATATTTATTCGAATGTATTCTAGTAAACACAAATATATTTTATTAAAACAAGACTTATTTCATTTTTATACATTTTTTTATATATCGCCAAATGGCTTAACCCTCAAATTTTGTGAAATTGAGTCAAGAAAGAGTCTTTATGGTGAAAACCTACTACAGTTTAGCCAGTTACAGGAGGGTTAAATAGAACCAGACTTTATTATTACCTATACTGACTTATAAAGTTTTATTATTGGATTGTTTATAGAAACGTCATTATTGTTTAGGCAAGGCATGCTATTTTGTGATTAAACATTAACAATTACGTGAATTTTTACTAAAGAATTTTAGAAAACAACGTGAAATTAAATTAATTTCTGATGTCAAGCGTTATGCGCAATAATTTTAGCTTCATTTTGATACCAAAACCATTTCTGTCAGTTTGAACGGCGAGCAGGAATCCTCAAAAACCACTTTCGCAATGCTAATCCCCTATGGCCCGCTTTGAAAATCAACACCCTGTATATCGTTGCAAAGAGAAAACAATGCTCTATTTAATTAGTTCATGGCCCACCATAGTGGGCCATGAAATTATTGCAACTGAAATAAATAAATAAAATATCCATAGTAAAATATTACAAATAAAATGTATTTTATTTACGAATCTTTTCATTACATGAATAAAAAATTCAACTAAAAATAAATGTACCTACCCAATCAAAAAAAAAGTTTTTATGCTTGCGGATTTTATTATTGTATAAAATACAAATACAAAATATAATTCCTCACGTGAGCATACTTATACTCTATTTTTTATTATCAAAATACAACAATGCACATTTCCAATGACCTATATTTTTGTCCAAGCAAGAATGCGTGATCTACCTAACTCATTTTATTATCTTGTTCCGCCCTTTATAAATGGCCAATAATGTAAATATCGACTCGGTTGGTCACCATATGTGACAATAAAAAATATTTATTTTCTTTTGTCGCCAAAACGAAACTGAATTTGAAGAAAAAATTCAGTATAAAGAAAAGCTGAGATTCAAAAGTTTTTATTTTACTCTAAAAAATAATCACATATTTACATTGTAAAAATATTACCTATGTAATTTTTACGTTGCCGATATTAGAATGCAAATTTCTAATTTCTAATCCATGAAATACCTAATCCAATAATAATTCTAAGCTGCACATCACAAAAGTCATTTCAATTACCTATCAATGTAAGTTACGAGACTCAATAAATAAAAAACTAGTAGTCCTAGAGCCATCTAGGAATGAGAATATAACCAAAGTATAAATCAATACAATGGATGTTCTAGTCTATACAGATTTCTGGAACGTATTTATTACTTCCTGCTGTAAATCAACTGCGCGCCACTGAAGTCTAGCGTTTAAAATGTTTTTCCATTACAGATTCCTTATTTTTTAGCCGATTTATTTCAAACTTTCACCAACAGATGTCAAATATAGAAACCTTGAAAATGAATCAAGGTTCATCCACTTTGGCCGTATATTAGCTAAAATTATATACGAAACGCAGCGGCTCGTCATACCCACTGTGCGTTGCATCTCGCTCGGACGAGCGGGCGCGTATTACCCGCTTAAAGGGTTAACAAATTCTCTCTAAATTACAATTATTAAGGTAATTCTAAATGCAAAGGGCTGTCATAGAGAAAAAAAAAAAAAACATCTTCAGAAGTAAATATCTTGAGAACACCAATTTTTATGGACTTATGCCCATGGAGACTTTTGATCTACTTGTTGAATACTATGGATTCACAAAGTTACAACAAATTTGACCTGGAGCCAATTTTAAGAAGTATTCTGCCGCGTCCTATAAAAATTTTCATTTTAAACGGGCCAGTTGCACAAACGTTAATTAAAAATTTGTCAGATAATTACTGAAATATGCCAATTTTGAAAATATGGTGAATATTTTGAATGATCTTTTATTTTTTATCAGTAATTAACTCTTCTAAAAGGAAGTAGAATCTACCGGGTGTCCCAGACTTAATTGACCAGGCCATATCTCATATACAGCTTGATATAATCGAGCCGAATAAAAGGCATATTATCATCATTTTTCAAGCTGTATAACATGACAGCATGAAAACAACCCCCACTCCAACATCCCCTAAGTTACAGCCTCCACCCTTAAAAAAATGAATAGCATCCTGTATATATTTTTGTATATTCAAAACCAGTATTCGATTCTCTATTCAGATGATTTTTCAGATTCAAAATTGGTTGAGAAATAACCAAGAAAGGTTCATCAAGGTGGTCATGACTTTTTATCTGAACTTTCTCTGAATGACTTTAGCTGTCAAAATTTATCAATATTTTGGTCATAGTTTTTAATTAGCAGGTCATAGTCATCATAATGATGACTGTGATATTATTAAGATTCATGATAAAGTGCTTTGTCTCTTGTTTTATTTTAAAAAATTTCCCAATAAATCAGAATTATTAAATAAATTGTTAAAAACTATGAATAAATATTGATAAATTTTGACAGCAAAAGTCATCCAGAGAAAGTTAAGATAAAAAGTCATGACCACCTTGATGAACTTTTTCTTGGTTATTTCTCAACCAATTTTGAATCTGAAAAATCACCTGAATAGACAATCGAATACTGGTTTTGAATATACAAAAATATATACAGGGTGCTATTCATTTTTTTAAGGGTGGGGGCTGTAACTTAGGGGATGTTTAAGTGGGGGTTGTTTTCATGCTGTCATGTTATACAGCTTGAAAAATTATAATAATATGCCTTTTATTCAGCTCGATTATCTCAACCTGTATATGAAATATGACCTGGTCAATTAAGTCTGGGACACCCGGTATATCCAGCAATATCAGATCAACATTTTGATGATGCAGGGCATTTTAAAATCAGTAATTATCTGGCAGATCTGTAATTAACATTTGTGCAACCGGACCAAAGGTCCGGTTGTTTTTCTACTTTTTCTATTAATCTTCTGTATTGCCATCTTCAAACCACAAATGTACCATCACTTTTACAATTGATTAGATTTTGAATGGATTTTTCAACCTTAATAAACAGACATTTTTTATTTTCAGGATGGGGTGAAAGTGTGGACATCGCAAAAGATTCTGCCGCCATCGATGCGATATACAAATTAAATAAGTTAAGTCTGTAGATATTGTTTGAATTTTCTTTTTTTTTCTGTAATTTTTATGATAATAAAAATAAGTTATTATTTATTAATGTTATTTGACTTCCCAGTGGTCCATCACTTATGTGTCCACCCCCTAAATAAAGCTTAATTTTAAAGATAAAAAACTGAAACTTTGAGGATTTGTGTACTTGATATGGGACCACGGAATGGCATAATCAGTTTCATTAAAAAAAAATAGTTCGGGCGCCAGCGATAAAAAACTGTAATATGGTGTAATAAGTACCTACCTACCTGTAATTCTGTAATGATTTATGATTATCATAATAGATGTCCATAAAATCACGTTAATGTAATATTACATAAGTTAAAGGATAAGAGCGTATAAATTTTAAATAATTATATTTATTTTACCTTTTTAATAATCACCTTTTTCATGACTCCATGATATGACACTGTGTCCAGTGCATCAAGTTCACAGTGCATGTGCCCTAGTCCAGCAAGAACCATTCTTCTATATTTATTTAGGTCTTGTTTACTTTGTCATAAACTTTATATTGCACCTACCATTTTCAGATTATATTGATCACCCTATTACACATCATAAATCAGTTTTCTACCTGTCATTGCTATATAATTTATTATATTTTATCTAATTAAAGCCTTATGATTAGTTATTTCACATTTCTTTCAAGCGATTTTGATTTTATAATCGATTTCTACCTATGAAAATGGAAAATGGATTTTTTTCGACAATTTACCATCATATTACTTTTATGATTTTTATGTTTTTTATCGCTGGCATCCGAACTAATTTTTTTTTAATGACACTGATTATACCATTCCGTGGTCCTATATCAAGTAGGTACACAAATCCGCAAAGTTTCAATTTTTTATCTTTAAAATTAAGCTCTATTTAGTACATAGATCACCCTGTACAGTAACCCATTAGAACTTTCAAAAAATTAAGTCGAAAAAATAAAAAAAATTTATTGCATTTATTTACAAAACTTGTAAAGCCCAATATTGAAAGTGTATGTATAAAGAAGTAGCAGAAGCAGACTGTTGACAATTTTGTCACATAAGCCAACCAACATCATCATCATCCGTCCTGAAATGTGTCCACGACAAGTACTCCCTCCTTGTCCCTTATCCGGATTCGCCCATTGGAGTAGCGCGTTTCCTGTCGCCCATCATTGTAGAGGATCTTCACTGTGCCATCAGGGTACTCTCTTCTCTGAGAAAAATCAACTTTTTTTACTGTAAATTAAAACAAAATAATGGCAACACTTACTTTTTCAGTGAGTGTGTGGATTTCTTTCTGCCCGTTGGGAAGGTGGATCACCCTGTTGGTGTTGTCAGCACTAACCTCTATGCGGGTGCCCTCGGGAAAGTTTAATTCTTGCGAGCCGTCCACCCGGAGAGTTTGACGTTCCCCGTCGGGAGTTTCTATCACGCGAAGTCCGTCCGGGTGTTTCGTTTCCTTGTGTCCACTGCTGAGTGAGAGGGAAGTTTATTCATAAAATGTTTAATAATTGGAGGTTTTGTTCAAATATTATACAGTGAGTTTCTTTTTCAATAATGCAACATATAGGGATTTACATGTCAAAACTTTACCTCGTGATAATGGTTTTCCTGGAGTAAATTTTTGATATTTTTTTCCCTGGACGTAATACACATTATTATACACACTAATGTATATTACGATCCGGAAAAAAAACATAAATTTATTCCAAGAACACCATTAACACGAGGAAAAGTTTTTACATGGAATCCCTATGTTGCATTGAAAAAGAAACTAACTGTGTATATATTCAACCAATATGTTCAACTACTAATATAGTTGAATCTGTGTTAAATAAAAATAGTAAATAATAAATGGATAACACTAATCTAAAAGGAACCAAGCACCAAACTGACAAAAATGAGTTTAGTTCACCGGTCTCTAGCAGAACAGGTATACATCTTAATATTATAAATACAAGCTTATCAAAAGAAAGCCAGGCTAATTACTGCACGATATTTCCATCTACCCCTGTCAGAACCTTGGAACATCCAAGTTGTTTGAAAGATTTCTGTTAATGAAGATAATGTTTCCAAAATGACAAGTTATTAATCACAAAACTGATTGAATAGATTTATCGTTCGGTGCTTGATGAAACACAATTAATTATATAGAGTAAGAGCCCAGATGCGCCAAACATTGCTTATTTTCTGAGTAACAAAATGTGTAGAATAGGGTACAGTCAAACCTGGATAACCCGGAAACGCCTGGGACCGAAAATAAATTCCGTCTTATACAGGTTTCCGGCTTAAACAACAACAACTGTCTAAACCGGAAACAAACCTGCTTAGCACGGAAAATGCCCAACAGTACGTACATTTTTTTTAGTATCGATAGAATGTTTTCCCACGAGCCAATCTGATTTTATTTTGTCCTTATTCTTCAAAATATCATAAACTTGTGTTTTACCACACTTATATTTTTCCGCGAGAAGCTTAACGCTAATTTTTTTGTTTTTCATAACACATAATTAAATCTATTTTAGATTTCAGCGTTAGAGTGTTGAATTTTTTATTTGCAGACATATCGAATATTGTACCTGCTAAAAATAATTTGATGCTCACGGTTGCAGAGTTTAGAATCGACTAAAATTGAATCTGAACAGGACTAAACAGGAAGTGCATAAGTACCTACAGACAGTTTTTATTGCCGCAATAAAAATTCCGAGAAGTGAGAGTAGGATAGACGCGCGAGAACATGCGGAGGTAAAGAGTAAAGGGTGGCGACGTCGGTCCGCTTCCGTCTTATGCAGGTGAAATTGCGTGCATAAGGTTAAAAAACGTGTTCCGTCTCCGCATTACGCAGTTTCCGGCTTGAGCAGTGGAAGTTAACATGTAATGTGTATAGCTTAATTCGGGATCGGGAAAAATTTCCGTGATAGACAGACTTCTGCCTTATTCAGTGTTCGTCTTATCCAGGTTTGACTGTACACTTAAATTCATTTCTAAATAGCCCGACAAGGTAATATTTGTTTATGCTAAGTTGTAACATCGAACATTATATCACTAAAAATTACAAGTAGAATTTGAAGGTAGACCAATTGAACATTTTTGACATTAGCAGTATTCAGAAAGAATTAATTTAAAACTCGATTACAACATCGCCCTTGGCTTTGATGTCAACTTTTTTATCCAAAGAAACTGATTTTTTTCTGTTTAAATCTGTCAGTTTTGAGATAATTTGTAATTTTATAAATCAAATAAAACTTTACACAAATGATTTAGCAAAATGCCAAAGTACCTACCTACCTATTTAAGTACAGAAGCCAAACAGATGATGCTGGAAAATTTGAAAGATGAATCTATGAATGGGGGCCTTCTATTTATGTATTACCAATAATATCAGTGAGCGAGGTTATAAGTCATTTTACTAGAAGAATATGGAAATGATTCACTTCCTTTGCATATTTACTCTTTCTGAGAAGAAGAATAATGAGAAGTGGAAGAACAAAATATACCTCAACATTCTCAAGTTGTATATCTGCAGGCTGAACTTCATCCTATCTAAAAATGATTTACATGCACTGCAGGGAAATCCCTGTAGCGCTCTGAGAGCAGTGCATGAGCGGAGATATCGATTCATGTTCACTTTGAATCGTTGCAGGTTGTATTCGTCAGGAAACACGTTTTGTCAAATCTGGGTCCCCGATCAAGTGGATGGCTCTTTTCTGAATGGAGTCGAGTAATCTCAGTGTATCTTTAGGAGCTGAGCTCCAAACATGTGAGCAGTACTCCAAGGATGTTCGGATTTGAGCTTTGTGTAAGAGGAGAAGCTGTTGTGGTGTATAAAATTTCTTCGTGCGGAAGAGTGTTCCAAGTTTTTGAGAAGCACTCTTCGCCAGACCTGCAACATGGTCATGCCAAGACATGTTCGCACCGAGGTTCACTCCAAGTAAACAAAGAGATGCCGATGGAGTAAGAGATTGTCCCGCCATCACCTATCTGGCTCCAAAACATTGGCCTTTTTGAAGAAGATGCATTTCAACTGGGGAAATCAAGTGAATCGGCCTTACATCAACTGGTAATGAGGATCGAAAAATCACTGGATGACAAGGAAATTGCTCTTGGGGCGTTTCTTGATATTGAAGGGGCATTTGATATTACCTCATTCGAGTGCGTGATCTCGGCTGTCAGAAGGCATGGAGCGAACGACACCATTACTAGGTGGCTGAAAGCTATGCTGGAAGACAGGAGAGTTAACGCATGCATGTTTGGCGAAAAGTTGAGGATTGCTGTTACCAAAGGATGCCCACAGGGGGAGTCTTATCTCCACTACTGTGGGACTACAATAAACTAAACAACCAAGGCTATTATGCTCAGGGTTATGCGGACGACATAGTCATACTACTCCTGGGAAAACATGACAAACCGTATCAGAACTCATGCAGAGAGCTCTGAATTCTGTGGAGGAATGGTGCCATAAGGCGGGGCTAAGAGTAAACCCAACGAAAACTTCACTGGTACCCTTCTCCAAAAGACGAAATAAGACGAAATAAGAGAATATATGAGAAGAAACTATAAGAATAGGGAAATCTACATACTCTCCGACAGCCAGGCCAGCCTGAAAGCTCTTGCATGCTACAAAACCAAATCAAAACTGGTATCATTGGCATCAACCAAAACTGGCATCAACGATCTGGCAAAACAAAACAAGGCAACACTTGTTTGGGTACCGGGTCACCGAGGAGTAGTTGGTAACAAAATGGCGGATGAACTGGTCGAAGAGGGTGCGGCAGCCGCCTTCACAGGACCAGAGCCAATGTTTGGAACTACCAGTAACATGGTACGTGGCGCGATAGCTAGTTGGACAAGCAACCAACACAAAGCATATTGGAACCACATACCAGGCAACAAACATAGCAAGTTAATGGTAAAAGAACCATCTCCAAAACTTGCCAATGAACTACTGCATTTAAACAGAATGCAAGTTAAAAAGTTAAAAAAATGCAGTGGTGGGACTTCTTACAGGACACTGCCACTTGAGACAACACCTGAAGAAGCTGGGTATCTTCAATAGAGAACCAGTATGCAGACTATGCAATTAGGAAGACGAAACAGCTTTCCATGTAATCTTTGAGTGGCCAGCACTCAATCGAACCCGACACACAATCATGGGGAACAATACCAATGACATGATTGCTAGCCAAGGAAAGGCTTAGCAAGAAAACTTCTGAACCTTGTGAAGGATACAGAGTTATATGAATAGCCAAGAACCAATAGCTACAGAAAGAACAATAAGCCTAAATTGCTGCAGCATCAGGGACCTAAAAACCGATTTCCGTACCTAGCAACAAACAACAACAACAACATGTGAAATATCAAAGTTGCAAATAAAATTATCACGGTGTCTTTTTTCTTATCATTTGTAAAACCATTTAAGGTCCTAATAGACTGGAAATAATGGCAACAAATGGAACACCTGTGCCTGAAAAAGGGCTGGTCTGGTACACGGACGGCTTAAAGACAGAGACAGGTACCGGAGCTAGAGTGGATGGGGTGGTCCCTAGATGCAGTATTTACATACCACTGGGGACTCATGCCAGCATCTTCCAGGTCAGGTCAGGTCTAGCTTGGGTTCCGGGTCACCGTGGGACGCTTGGTAATGAGGCTGCAGATCAACTAGCCAAGAAAGGCGCTGGGATGAACTACACTGGGCCCGACCCAGTGTTTGGCATCCCAAGGAACACTGTAAGCAGAGCGGTGGCTCAGCGGGTAAGAACCCAACATACTAGCACACTGGAACCGTACAACAGGAAAAATACATGGTAAGGTGACGATCAAGGAGCCCTCTCAAAACCTTGCCAGACAGATACTGCAACTAAACAGAATGTAGATTAGAACGGTGATGGGTCTTCTCACAGGACACTGCCACCTAAGAGTACACCTACATAAGCTGGGGATATACACAGAAGAACCAGTTTGTAGACTCTGCTATGAAGAAGATGAGACAGCTTCTCATATGATATTCGAGAGTCCAGCACCCGCACGAACGCGCTATGCGGTCATGGCGTCCTGGGACCACTTAGCCCCGGGAGCCTGCTGGCGGGAAAGATTTTGGTTAGTGGACTGCGGAACCTTGTCAAAGGAACGGAGCTCTTCTAATCGAGGAAAATCTAAATGTGAGAAATATAATAAAGCCTGCTGGCTTCAGTGTTTGGGACCACATAAACCAACTCTCACATTTAGTTAAAATACCAATACCAAAAATGTTCAAGAATGACATTAGTTGACTGTTATTGTTATTTACCTCATATTCTGAGTCATCTGACTTCAAAGACATCAAGAACAAGGGCAACAAATTTAACATCAATTTGACAACCTTCCTCTAGTAATGACCTCAAAAAGTAATGACTTCAAAATTCCTTATTGATCACATCCAAAATAGCTACATAAATAGTATTACTAAATATTATCTCAGGTAATCAAGTGCACTGACTTGGGAAACTCCAGCACCTCCGTTCCATCGGGCAGCGAGGTATGGCAAGCGTTAGTCTCGTGGTAACGGTATCGGATGATGCCCTCGAGCAATCGGATCTCCTTTGTGTCTCCATTACTGTAACGCATCGTTATGTAGTTTCCGTCGGGAGAAATGGTCTTCACGTGTCCGTTTCCATATCGGATTTTGCGAGTCCCATCCGCGTCCAATGTTTCCACTTTATCTGTAATTTTAAATCACGTAGGTAATACAAATACAAACATTTAGATTTTTTATTTTTTTTTCTGTAATGGTTTTATTTCTCTATATAATAATTATTAAAAACGTATTCTATTTTAACTTAAGGCCTTGTATACTATTACATTTTCATATTGTCTGAAAAATCGAATGAAAATGGCTTCTACTCTGTTAGTGTTGCAAATTAATTAACTTACGAATTATAAAGAAGTGAAAATCGACATTTTTCGATTTTTAAAGCATTGCCATTTTTAGGCCAGTTGCACAAACGTTAATTAAAGATTTGTCAGATAATTACTGATTTTAAATTGCAAATTTTGAAAATAGGGTGAATATTTTCAATGATCTTTTATTTTTTATCAGTAATTAGCTCTTCTAAAAGGGGGTAGAGTTTATTTCCAGCAATATCAGACCAACATTTTGATAATACAAGGGCATTTTAAAATCAGTGATCATCTGGTAGATCTGTAAAACGTTTGTGCAACCGGACCTAGGAGTAGAAGATCCTTATCTGGTTTAAGTAGCCATGAGGGATGGATACAGTTTTTTTAAGGACTGCTAAAGAAAGCCAGGAGGCTTACGTTTAGGGCTCTGCCTAATTATGCAGGAATATACACGGTGGTCCATCACTTATGTCCACCCCCGAAATAGAGGTTAATTTTAAAGATAAAAAAATTGAAACTTTGAGGATTTGTGTAATTAATATAGGACCATATAATGACATAATCAGTTTAATTATTTTTTTTTAGTTGAGTAGAAAAACTGTAATTTGGTGTTAATGTGACCAAAATAAATTCGACTTTCTTTAATACATCGATAGAAATCGATTAAGAAAACCAAAATCGCTTAAAAGAAATATCAAAAAACTAATTACAAGCCTTTAATTAAATAAAATACTTAAAATATGGAAATGACAGGTCAGGCAGGTCAGGTCATAATCATCACAGATAGTCCAGTCAAAGTAGGATTTAAATGTGCATTTCATGCGGAAAAGAAAATATTTTGTGTGGGGGTTGGGTAGTCCATGGAGAGTCTAAATCCAAAAATGCGACCTCCTACCCCTTGTGAATTAGCCGCCATATTGGTTTTAGGGGTGGATGGAGTTTTTGCACTTTACGACGTTAATTCGCATTTTACCGAAAACAGTGTCATTAGGTACTTACTTTATTCAGAAAAACATTCTCCACAAATTTGCATATCGATGGTGAACTGGCAATAAGTCCTACTCAAAAAAGTAAATTGGTCAGGAAGCGAAAAAAACGGTCTTTTTTTAATTTAGAATTTCCGAAACAAGAAAAAAAATACGTATATGTTTATTTTGTAACATACTTAAATTTAGCAATAAATATAAACACATGCTGAACGTGTAAAATAGCAGATAGGACAATTTAACACATTAAACGGAAAATGCCTGAAATTTCAGATAGGACATATTGCCAGTTCACCATCGATATGTGACATTTTTTCGTATTTTCAATATTTAATGACCTACAAGTGATTCATTAAGAACAAGGGGGATGAAAAATTGGTATTTTTGGAATAACTCCTTTTTTTCAATCGCAATCCAAAAATTGTTCCCACAAAACTTGTAGCGCTTACAATTACGAACATTTACATAACAATATCTCATTAATCGGACCAATTATTGTTGCGCGGTAGTGCGCCGAAGTCTGCGAACTTAACCTTTCACTCGTCCAATCCAATTGATGTAGTCAAAATATCATGAATCTTAGGTTTTGAATTTGTCAAAATTCAGAAAAATTATTATATCGTTATTATGCGAGATGCATGAAAAGTACTTTGATCCATTTGTAGAATCAATTCTAGACTCTCGAAAGTATAAGCGACTGTCGTACAAGTTGTGTTAAATTATTCATAATAATAGTATTTTATGTACAGGGTGATTCATTATAATGTCGCCCCCCTTTAACTTTGTTATTTCATGTGTCTCAAAAAAATTAAAAGTAGGGTTATGTAGGTGCTAAAAAAGACTTTTTTATACGTATAACAAAAATTTGAAAATAGATCAGTATACAGGGAAAACCAAAAATTTTTTTTTTTTTTAATGGAACACCCTATATATGAATTTATTTTTCGATTCCTCGTAAAATTCTAAGCATAATTTATATACATACCGTATACCTAAATTCAATAGTTTCTGAAATATTCGCATTTGAAACTATTGAAAAAACCGTGTGTATGACTACCAAACTGAAAACCTCGATCATCTTAAAGATTTGATACGGATTAAAATTAATAATTTAAATGAAAATAACCCAGAATTCATAACAGATTCATTGGAGAAAATGCGAACAACCATTATAAACCCTTATAAACCCTTATAAAATGTGTTGAAAAAAATGGAGGCCCAGTAGAGCATTTTATTGTTAGATTTCTTGATTTGCAACAGGTGTTTTATAAAATATTTGATGATGTTTCAAATGCGAATATTTCAGAAGCCTTTGAATTTAGGTATACGGTATGTTATATAAGTTATGCTTAGAATTTTACGAGGAATCGAAAAATAAATTCATATATAGGGTGATCCATTGAAAAAAAAAATTAAATTTTTGGTTTTCCCTGTATACTGATCTACTTTCAAATTTTTGTTACACGTATAAAAAAGTCTTTTTTAGCACCTACATAACCCCACTTTCAATTTTTTTGGGACACATGAAATAACAAAGTTAAAGGGGGGCGACATTATAATGAATCACCCTGTACCTACCACAGGACGAAATTTTCTCTAGACGAATGTAAATTAATATTTCGAGGCGAAGCCGATGAATATTATCGCATTTAAAAAAATTCAATGGTAAATCGTATTCAAAAAAATGTTTATTTATTTCCTTTGGGTTTCACATATACAGGGTGTCCCAGCTTATTCGAAGCGGTCTCTGTAGGCCAAACGATGGACTTTTTCAAAAAAAATTTTGAAAATTCAAGTACAGAATCACAATCGCCATAATTTAAAATTATTTTGGAGTATACAGAGTGTCCCATATGAGAGTGGCATATCAAAGTTATGTTTTTTTTAAATTGAATGCTCCTATGTTATTGTATTTTTAGATTGTCTGAGAAGAGAAAATAAGATTGGCTTTTACAGTTGGTGTTTAAATTCAGAAGTTTTTGAGTTATAAACAAGTGAAAATCGTCATTTTTCAAGTTCAAGGCCCTGTACAACAAAAACGGCTAAAGATAGAGAAAACGGCTTACATGTCCCTATTTTAACTTTCCATGTACTATCCTATGGTATAGAAACATTTGTACTTTCTTTGATTTTTTTATTTGGCGACGCGTGGAGAAATCTCAGAATTTTTCAAATTTTTTATCACCCGGTATAAACATTTCATCCACATCATAGGATAGTACATGAAAAGTTAAAATAGGGACATGTAAGCCGTTTTTCACTATCTTGAGCCGTTTGTACAGGGCCTTGAACTTGAAAAATGACGATTTTCACTGGTTTATAACTCAAAAACTTCTGAATTTAAACACCAACTGTAAAAGCCAATCTTATTTTCTCTTTTCAGACAATCTAAAAATGCAATAACCTAGGAGCATTCCATTTAAAAAAACATAACTTTGATATGCCACTGTCATATAGGACACTCTGTATACCCCAAAATAATTTTAAATTTTGGCCATTGTGATCCTGTACTTGAATGTGCAAAATTTTTTGGAAAAAATCCATCGTTTGGCCTACAGAGACCGCTTCGAATAAGCTGGGACACCTGTACAGTCCGGTGTTTATTGGGAAGCTATCGTTCTCATTTTTTCTTTTTTTCCGTGAAGAACCAGGTGAATTGATTCTTATGTCGATGTGATCCAGAGAATGTACTGCGGTTTTTTGCCAAGAATCGGGTTCTTCGTCGTCGTCATCATTTTCAAACTCATCCATCGCTGAGAGTTTTTCTGGTACGTTGTCGCATATTTCCCCGGAACAGTTCTGGCAGATCGCCGTACAGTGCAGACCCGCTTTTCGGCAGCCACAAGCTGCTCCACAATTTTTCGTACATTTGCAGGATATCAACTTCATCAACGATTGTGGTGCAGGATCCCCAGTGGTAGTCAATGGCATCCAACCCCTCGAATCTTTTTTCCATCCCCAGTGCTCAGGATTTTTTTCATTGTTGAGCCATTTTTGTACTTGGTAGTAGGTCCGATGAGTGTGGTATTTTGCTGCTTCGGCAGTTGGTGGTAAAGCTGCTAGGTTGCATTTACTTTTTACTGATGATTTAGCGAAACGTTTATATCTGCATCCATTCAAACCGTCACTTGTAGCTGTGTCCCCGTATAAAGATATTATAAACTGCTCGCCAGCATTTTCAAGAGTCTTAGAATCAGCATATTCGTCCTTGAATGACGCAATCAAGGATTCAAGACTGGGATTTTTTTCCAAGGTTGAGATAAATTTAGACTTTCCTATCCCGAAGAATGCAGACGTCGTATCGCAACCACTGAAAGCATGTAAAAACAGGATATTTTCCGAAATCAGTGGACCATGCTTCAAGCTGCGTGGCGAAAATACTTGTTGCCGAGTCCGGCCTTGTTGAGGTTTCCTGAGAAAAACGTTCTTCACATTATCTGGACACAATCCCGTCAGTAAGGCCAAAAGGTCCACATCGGAGACGATGATGAAAACAGCGTCGTAGAATGGAGCTTCACTAAGAGCTGATTCTACGATGAGCAGATCTGCATCCTCTTCTGCAACGGCTGCGCCGATGGCGGAATTTTTCATACGTGTCACGAGGAGATTGATGAACGATTTTTTATTTTTATTGTTCGAAAGAAACTTTTCCTGAGTCATGGACGGGATCGAATTCTCATCAAATATCATGTCAGTTGCTCGTTGTTTCAGAGAACGTCTGAGTCACTCATTTTGGAACACTGGTCGTTTCCCAACTGATCGATTGACTTTTTTTGGGATGTGTTTCCAGATTTTCACGAACAGGCTAATGTTTTTTTAAAAGTGCATATATTTTCTAGGCTTGTCTAGACACGTTTTTATTGGTTTTACCACATCACAGACAAATCTTATCTATATACGGCAGCCCTATTTGGAGCGAGTCGGCCTGGGTTATCGCTTACCTGAGAAACCTAATTGGCCCGATCTCACCTTAATGACTTTGACGCACTACTGCGCAACAATAATTGGTCCGATTAATGAGATATTGCTATGTAAATGTTCGTAATTGTAAGCGCTACAAGTTTTGTGGGAACAATTTTTGGATTGCGATTGAAAAAAAGGAGTTATTCCGAAAATACCAAATTTTCATCCCCCTTGTTCTTAATGAATCACCTGTAGGTCATTAAATATTGCAAATATGAAAAATGTCACATATGAAAATTTGTGGAGAATGTTTTTCTGAATAAAGTAAGTAATGACACTTTTTTCGGTAAAATGCGAATTAACGTCGTAAAGTGCAAAAACTCCATCCACCCCTAAAACCAATATGGCGGCTAATTCACAAGGGGTCGGAGGTCGCATTTTTGGATTTAGACTCTCCATGGACTACCCAACCCCCACACAAAATATTTTCTTTTCCGCATGAAATGCATAATTCGATGCCTTTTTCGTCTAATTTGACTGGACTAAGATGATGGCAGCACTGTTATGAAGGTTAACCGTGATATGTTTGGAAAACAAAGAATATTGCTTACTTTGCTCACACGATTAACTTAGTTGTAACTAAATCCATCGATGGTGCAAAAAACTGCATAGAAACAATTAGTAAGGTCCAGGGTATAGTAAAAAATATTAAAAAGAGCATCAATGCAAGTGATGAGTTACGGAAAAGACAAATTGAGACGGGATTGAACGAAGGCAAATTAAAAAAAAATTAAATTTAAATAAGTATAAGTTTATAAGTTTTAGTAAGTAAGGAACTAGATATAATCGTGTTATGTACCAGTCTGCGAACAGGTAGTTGTATGCAGGATTGCTAAGGCAATGATACAATACTTGGTATTATTGCCAAGTATTGGTGCTTATGCCGGATGAAAAGATGTGAAAGATAACTTAAAAATTTGCCACGATGTTGTCATGTCCAATGAACTCCAAAGAATCGAGAAACATTAAGACTGACACAATGTGCTCTGATTCTTTACACGAGCCAATTCATTGCGCAAATCTCAAGATGCAAATGTCTTAAAGCGGAAAAGTATCTCATTCAACAACTCTATTTGCACGTTCTACCACAAATTTATCAGATGAATGATTTTACGAAAATAAAAGAAACTGTTTGTTCCCTGTTAGTAGTGACATTAGGTGAATTTTTAGGACAGGATGAACAGAACAAACGTTTTCTGGCAGACGAGCACTTGGAAAATCTAGACGATTTGATACGAGGTTTACCAGACATCGGGCCTCAAGAAACGGATGAAAATACTAACAGTGACGACGATGATGACGAAATGAAGTACGACTTGCCAGAAAATATTGTGAATTAGAATTATCCAGACGACTCATTAGCTTACTGGATATCATGGGCAAAATCTATTTGTGGAAGGGCGGAATCAGCTTCTTTGACACAAGGAGCAGGCTCCCTTTAGTTAAATAAATTCTTTCAACGTTCCAAATGTTGCAAAAAAATAACAGAATTATGTTCGGTCAATGTAAAGTCAATGTTTCCAGTAAATCTTCTTCCACAAACGAATCTGAATTTTCACAGCTAAAATCTCACGTATTTGCAAAAACGAAAACAAGCAAACGAAAAAACAACAAAAACTCGTACTCACTCATTAAGTCGTTGCGTGAAAAAGAAAATTGGAAAAACACAAACAACGGACTCGAATACATCCATGGAATAAGACTCACAGCTTGATTATTCATCCTCAATGGACAAAATTTTTTCAGATTTTCAGTCACTTGATGGGAAACTGCCAACTCCAGTTAAAACAGAACTGCTAAGTTCTGCTAATAACAGAACTTGACAGTTCCAAGTTAGGAGGACCATCTGGATTCTGGATTTGTAATAGAAGGGCAGTACAAGTCCGCTGCACTTAGGCCACAAATGGCCCATTTTGCTTTCTCCATTCACTGAAGTCCTCACTCCTTTAGCCACCCCAGGCTCAGAATGAACTACACCAGGGCGACTGGAGGGGCTCCAGAGAGGTCGTTGAGGCTTGGCTGATGCGAGCCAAGCATAGATCCACGGAGGTTGTAGAGTGAAGGACAGCGGCACAATATATGTTCTATATAGTCTCTTCCTCTTCGTAACATTCCCTGTAGGGTTGATTCCCATCGTGTGAATATGTTTGTTTAGTCCGCAGTGCCCTAGCAGGACCATCAGGTTTTGCGAATGAAAAACCAGTAAATGATCAAAACAAAGAAAATTCTTATGTCAAATTTCCATAAGAGGTACCAAGAGGAAAATCTTCAAGTGTCAAAACGAATACTACGCAGTAAAATGTGATAAAAATACCAAAAAAACCTTGCAACACGTACTCAACTACCAACCCTGATGGAACAGTACTACTTTAGTAGAGAACTGGACAATTCCGATTATGAGAAATGGAAATTTATGCTCGGTTATCAAAATGGGGGATACTCGCGTTTCTCTAACCAATATTGGTGCTTTTGATAGCATTTTGATTTTGGTTATACAACTAATGCATGAGTACAGAATTCAGAAATTTTTTCAAAACTGTGGAGAGCTCAGTGAATTAGCGGAAACAATTTTGCAAAAGTAATGAAGAATGAAGAAAAAAGGATTTTAAAAGTATAGATAGATAGATAGATAGATTTATTGCATCCGGCAAACAGTTACATCTACTGTATGGACATGTCAATATTTAGCCTACATAACAACAAACAAGCTCAGTACAGAGCATGTTTGTACAAAGCATGTGAAAAAGTTAAAAAAACAAAAAAACACAATACAAAAAGTGTATAAATACAAATTTTCGTCAATAACCTCACAGAATTGACCGACATAAACAGAAAAATATACAGCACATTATAGTATAACAATTTTACACTACAACAATAGATCCTAGGTACAAGCTCTTCAAAGAATCACCGCACAGTCTCTCCGAGAAACTCTTGGATGCTGTAAAAACACTTATCCATCAAGAAACGATTCAGATTTCGCTTAAAGCATTTCTCATCGTCTATGTTTTTAATGTTCCGCGGTAGTTTGTTATACAAATCAACTCCAGAATACAGAGGTGATATCTCATAGTAAGTATGATTGTGACGATTAAGACAGAAATTCCCATTGTGTCTAGTGTTATAGCCATGCACATCGGATCTACTCGAGAGACGCGACCTCCTCGCATGCACATATTATAAGGGCTTTATACAAATATATACCAGCAACAGTCAAGATCCTATTATCTTTGAAAATGGTCCTGCATGATTCGCGAGTTTTCATGTCAAAAATCAACCTAACAATTCGCTTTTGGGTGAGGAAGAGTCTGTGCGCATGTGGTGAACGACCCCATAGCAATATGTTAGACTGGAGGTGACTGTAAAATATTCCATAATACACACTTAGCAAAGTGTGACGACATAACTTTCCTTTCAATGAACTAATCGCAAAGTAAGCCCGGTTTAACTTCCCTGCCAACATCTCAGTGCACTGCCTCCAGTCAAGGCCACTGTCCAGCACCGCACCAAGAAAATTCACCGAATCTTTGAAAACAATTTGTTCGTCAGAAATATTCAAGGATATTGGAGAGTTTTTATGTAATCCAGTCCTAAATTTAACATAGACTGTTTTATCCAAATTTATTATCAATCTGTTCTTTTTACATCATATTCTGAAATCTTCCACCACCCGCTCAATCTTTCGACACACCCCATCCACAGTATAGTCAGACACAACAATGGTTGTGTCATCAGTGTATGAGAATACTCTACCCCCACTGATGTATTCCGGCAGATCATTTACATACAACAAAAAGATAAGAGGGCCCAGAACACTCCCCTGAGGCGTACCAAGATCCATGGAAAAGACATTGGAAGTTGTCTCCCCAAGTCTAACCCTAAATTTCCGTTCACTTAAAAATGACATCAACCAGTCATTAATCCGACCGCGAATCCCCAGTCTGTTCAACTTTTCAGATATGAATCCCGGATGGAGAGTGTCAAAAGCCCGGGATAGGTCAAAAGAAATTGAAACAGTGTATTCGTTTCTATCAACTTTATCGTATATATACTGCACTAAATCTATCGCGGCGGTTTCCACCGAGTGAGATGTTCTGAAGCCGTGCTGAAAGTGACCAAGAATGTCATGCTTGTTAACCCCTTAAGCGTCCGGGGTATTTCAGTGTGCGCGACCGGCTGGTGGCAGAGCGTTTATGGGTGCTCAAATCATTGGCGCGCGGAGACATAGATACGGAAAGCTTAAAAAATTTTAAATCTTTTTTTAACAGATTTTAATTATTTGTATATAATTGTATGATATTCATGCACAAACCCTTTTATTATACGTGTTATTTTAAATAAATAATATTTGTTCTATAGCAGTATAGTAACTTTTATGAGTAAATAAAACAAATTCCTACATAAAAATATATAAAATGTTTGTGTGTAAGTAATATTATTTTACTGTGTGGGTATTTTATATTTTTTTCTACGTATTCGTGCTACACGAATAAAATACATACCTAGGTTGGCAGTTATGCGGTATAAATTTTAATGGCCTGTATCCGATCCTAAAGTGAGAATAAAATATATTTTCATTTCTTACGCCACATTTTAGTTTTCTTTGTGTTTCAGTGACATCTCTTAGTAAATAGATAATATGTTACTTTAGTAGGTATTTGTAGTAAACTGCTTACAAAACGCCGACAACTGCGACTCATCATCACAGTTTACTGTAAGATATCTTAGTAGACGCGCACGCCAATGAAACTGAAGAACTCTACCTATTATATTATTTTTCACCACTGAAGGTTGCATTTTTTGTAAATATTTCTTCACCACTAGATGTCAGTATGGGTACTGTAATACACTTTGGTGCCTTTTAGTCGAAATTCCCATCCATGTAGGTTTTATTTGGGGAAGGCACTATTGTGCACGTCGCCACCGCGGTGAGCGAAACCGTACGTGCACTATAGTGCCCATCGCCAGTAAAGGGGTTAATAAACGCGTTTATTCTCTTTACCATGATTTTCTCGAATATCTTAGAGGCTATAGATAACAGAGAAACTGGGCGATAATTTTTCAATTCAGAGGGATTATTCTTTTTATATACAGGAATAATAAGGGCCGTTTTCAGGGCCTTCGGAAAGAGCCCACAAGACACAGATGCATTGAACAAATTGGCGATGACGACCGATAAAATATCACTGCAGTTTTTTATAAAGTACGTAGTAATGTCGTCATAGCCCGCAGACTTTTTATTCGGCAAAGAATTGATAATACTCCTAACCTTGTTCGCCTCGACCGGGGTGACAAACATGGACTTTTCCTGCCAACCTTTTGACACTGTACATTCCAGAGAAAGTGAATCCCCAAAATGACTCTGCAGCCCCTCCCTCACCACATCTGCGAAGTAGGAACCAAAAATCTCCACCAGTCGCGGAGGTTCCTGAATATATTCATCATTTAATAGAATTTTAATTTTTTCCACAGGTTTTCTTTTATCAGATTGCTTGACTAATTGCCATACTGTTTTGGCTTTATTTTTTGATCTTGCAATAAGAGAGTCGTAGTAGCTCCTTTTTTTCTTTCTGAACTTGTAGAGTGATTTCTCTTTTCCTACTTTTATACAGTGGCGGTGTCTCCATTAGGTCATTTGGTCAATGACCTCCCAAATAAATTAACCAACTCAAGTAATTTTATACTGTATCATAAAGTAAAAAAGTAAAACTAATAATAATTATACAGGGTGGTCCCTCTAACTGGAATAAATTCTGTAACTCGAAGGGGTGGAATTCAAAAAAATTATCTTCATACACATGCATTGTAACTTTTTCCAAGCTTCATTCTGAGGGTATCTATTTCTCCATATACCAACCCCCTGGGGGTGAAACCACCCCTAACTTTTTTTCTTTAAATATAAGGGTAGGTCAAGTGACACGTCTTTGAAAAGCTTATGTGAAAAGGAATACAACACACTACTTAGTTGCTCAGTTATTTCCGAAACTAAGTGAAAAAAATTGAAAAATAAAACAACTTGCGTTCGCTCAATGCGACTTACGACCATATCTGAATGACCGGTAGCAAAAAATGTACTAAACGGATAACGTGCATTTATTATCGCAGAAAGTCTAATCTTATCATCGATGAAAAAACTTTTTCATCTTCTCTGTTTTAGATCCGATTGTCAGTTGTGTGGTAGATTTGTTACACCGTCAACGTTGGTAAATTTTGATTAATTGTTCCTTGCAATTCTCTTTGCTCGTTTATTCAAAAGGTACTTAGTTTCTCTATCTCTAGTGACTCTAGTGAAGTGTTCCAATCTGTACATCATCGTAGTAAATAATTTAACATGCGTCACCTAACGGAAGCCCTTCGCATTGAAATATTAATGATGATTGGATACGGTGAACGAAGTCGCACTCAAGCTGAGGTAGCTGAATTATTTCAAGCAAACCATCCCGATTTGCCGCGTCTTTCTCAAGGCACAGTTAGCAAAATAGAAAAGCGCTATAGAGAATTCGGTTCTGTAAGGGACGTGCCAAGAAAAAGAGCGCCTGTAGTGGACGACAATACAAAACTTGACGTTTTGTTGGCTCTCCAAGAAAACCCCATAACTCCAGCTCGGCAATTGGCTCGCGATAACGAGATCAGTCATCAAACAGTTTTAAAGATTTTGAAAACTGGAAAGATGCACCCTTACAAGATGCAGATGCTTCAAGAGTTGTCTGATGAAGATCCAGATCGCCGAAATGAGTTTTGTGAGCAAATGATGGACTTCATTGACCGCGATCAGATGCAACTGAACTGGATACTCTTTTCGGATGAATGCACGTTTACTTTGCATGGTGAAGTGAATCATCATAACTGCCGTTATTGGTCTGATAACAACCCCCATTGGATGCGAGAAACCCACACTCAACGTCCACAAAAATTAAATGTATGGGCTGGGATTATTGGAGACCAAGTTGTCGGACCTTTTTTTATAGATAATAATCTTGATGGGCCATCATATCTTTCACTGCTCCGGGATGAGCTCGTCCCACATTTGCGTCATCAATTTCCAACCGCAAATCAAAATGAATTTGACAACAGAATTTGGTACCAACAAGATGGCGCTCCAGCGCACTATGCATTGCCAGTTCGCAACTACTTAGATCAAATTTTTCCAAATAGGTGGATTGGTCGAAGAGGTGCACTTGAATGGCCTCCAAGATCCCCGGATCTCAATCCTATGGACTTTTTCTTGTGGGGATATTTAAAAAACAAGGTTTATGTTACACCACCAACCAATCTTCAGGATTTGAGGGACAGAATTACCCTTGAAGCTAGAAATATTTCACCCGAAGTATTTCGAAACGTTAGAAATGGGTTTTACGACAGATTGGCTCTTTGCCAAGAAAGAATTGGGCATCATTTTGAACATATTCGTTAGAATATGAGTGTACCCCATTAGCATATCCTCTTTTTGAACAAAAAAAATAATTAAATTGTCGGTTACTTTCCAAAAATTTGGGACATGAAACTTTCTTTGACAAGAAAATAAGTTTATTTGTTTATTATCTTAAAAGTTGATTTTAATAAGATATGTTCAGAATTTTTCAGCAAATAAATAGTGTGTCGTATTCCTTTTCACATAAGCTTTTCAAAGACGTGTCACTTGACCTACCCTTATATTCAGAAAAAAAAAGTTAGGGGTGGTTTCACCCCTAGGGGGTTGGTATATGGAAAAATAGTTACCCTCAGAATGAAGCTTGGAAAAAGTTACAATGAATGTGTATGAAGATAATTTTTTTGAATTCCACCCCTTCGAGTTACAGAATTTATTCCAGTTAGAGGGACCACCCAACGGAGGTATTATAAAACTTGTTTGTTGCGGATAAAACGGAGTTCCGGATAACCGAGTTCCGGATAATCGAGCTTCTACTGTAACTGAATGCAAGGCAGACACTCATTTTGCTCTCTCGGTTAAAGTGTTTTTTAAGTGGTGTTCTTCAAGATTTGAAGTGTTCTAATTGTCGATACTGGCTAAACTGAGTTTTTCCTATCTAGTGGATCCAAAATTTTCTGTTTTGGATAGCTGCTTCAGTGCTATTTTGGTGGTTTAAAGTAGTCTTCATAGAATTTCTGAATGATATTTCCAGGTTGGTTTGTGAAGCCTCTCTGATAAGGTTATCATACTTGATAAGTTCTTTTAGTTTTTCTTTTTTGTTGTTTATCTTGGAGAGACGGGAATTCCTCCCTTATCAGTTTGATTGAGCCTGATCTCTCTTTTTTTTGCTCAGAATGAGTAAGTGTACTAAATGTGATTCTTCTGAGGGAGATTCCAGATTGTTCACCTGTGATAGCTGCGGGGAGTTTTACTGTGATGGGTGCAGTGGACTCTCCGTGACCGAGGTGAGATGTCTTGAATTGAAGAATAGAAAGTTGAAGTTCTTATGTGAGGGGTGTGAAAATGGGCTTAAATTAATTCCTAAATTAATAGCCAAAATTGATAAGATTGAAGAACAGATGCGTTCACTCTCCAATCAACCGAATGCCTCATCAGCTGCATCACCTCAATCTGTTGGCTGTGAAACTTATGAAAATCTCATCTCTGAGATTGATGAGCGCGGCAGGAGAAAGTTGAACGTAATTGTGTTTGGCTTGCAAGAATCTAGCCTTCAGAATAAGCAGGAAAGATCCGATCAGGAGAGAACTTTTGTGACAGGTCTTCTAAACAAGTTGGCTCGGGACTCTGATCTCAATAATATTAAATGCTTTCGACTCGGTCGTTTTGATAAAAATGCTGTTAGACCCCGTCCGGTTAAGGTTACGTTACCAACTGAACAAACGGTACATGAGGTCATTCGAAAAGTTAAACTTCTTGTTGGTATGGATCAGTATAATGGAGTTAGAATATCTTACGACAGGACTCCGCGTCAGATTGAATACTACAAGACTGTGAAATCTGAGCTGGACCGGCGTTTGAAAGCGGGTGAGTCTGACCTGCGAATCAGGCATGTAGGTGGCATTCCTAAGATTGTCTCAACAAACTAAATGGGCCCAACTACACCGACATTTCATGCTACTACCAGAATGTAAATGGACTTAGAACTAGAGTGCTGGATTTCTACCTCGCATTGTCTTCAAGTCGACATGATGTACTGGCATTCACTGAAACACGGCTCCAGGATGACATCCTTGATGGAGAGCTGTGCCCTAGTCTGTTTAATGTGTTTCGATGCGACAGGAACTTACAAGCTCACAGCAAACAGTGTGGAGGTGGTGTACTTCTTGCAGTAAAAAAGTGTGTTAGTGCGGTCAGTATTGATTTGACATCCGTGCTCAGTGCAGCTCCGGTTGTGGATGCAGTTGGTGTCAAGTGTTCCTTTAAATCTGCAAAATTTAATATAATATGCATCTACATTCCGCCTCAGACCTCTCTGTATCACTATGAGTCATTGATTGAGTCATTGGAGCACTGGATTTGTCTACATAGGGAGAAATTGATTCTTCTCGGGGATTTTAACGTACCAATGTTTTGTGAAGGGCCTGATGGTGATGCTAAATCTGGAGTATTACATCAGCTTATTAACTTTGCTGATGTCAGTCAATGCAACAATATATTAAACCGTAATAATCGACTATTAGATCTAGTTTTCTCTAATACTGCATGTCATGTTATTAGAAGTGATGAATCGGTAATACCGGAGGATCGTCACCATCCGGCCTTGCTGTTATCATGCCGATTTGAAACAACTTCACTGAACTTTGAAGCAAACAGACTTGAGAAGGATTACAATTTCAAAAGAGCTAATTTTCCAGCGTTATATAACGATTTGTTAAGCATAAACTGGTCTTTTCTCGAACAAATTAATGATGTTAACACAGCTTGTGATGAATTCTATTCAAGAGTGTATAACTGTGTTGACTCCCATGTTCCACGTTATAAAAGCAGAGCTCGACGTTTTCCCTTGTGGTTTGATCACGAAATAATTAATAACATCAGAAGCAAAGAGAGGTACTACTCCAAATATAAGAAGAGCAATTCCGTGTCTCATTATCAACAGTACAAGTCTCTTAGATCGGTGGTTAAGAATCAGATTAAATCAGCTTATAAAAATTATGTTTCTGAAATGGAGGAGTCTGTTAAACTAGATCCAAAACGTTTTTGGTCATTCATAAATAATAGTAGACAGGGCAGTAGAATACCAGGTGCTGTTATTGATAGTGATGGTCGTGCACATGATAAACCGCAAGACATTGTGGATAGTTTCGCTGAGTACTTCGAGTCTGTTTATCTTCCTGGCTCCAATGCTGGCCGGGTTGGGGTTGCCAGTGGTGACTCTAACTGTGTTGACTTGCCATATTTTTCCGTCGATGCGATCGCCAGGGAGTGCAAAAGAATGGGGGACAGGCTAACTAGTGGTCCGGACCAGATTCCATCCTTTCTCGTGAGAGATTGTGCTGTTATTTTTTCTTATCCCCTGTATGTCCTGTTTAATCTTTCGCTTCGAACTCACGTGTTTCCAAATTGCTGGAAAACTTCCAAAACATGTTCCATACTAAAGAAAGGTGATACAACTAGGGTGCAGAATTACAGACCAATCTCTCTTTTGTGCACATTCTCTAAGGTATTTGAAAAACTTATTTATAACCATGTTTTTGCGTCGGTGAGACATTTGATTTCTCCTTTACAAGATGGCTTCATGCCGCACAGATCCACGGTCACCAATTTGGCCACTTTCAGCCAGTTCACAACTGATGTTATAGATCAGCCTGGGGGTCAGGTAGATGTCATCTACACTGACTTCTCCAAGGCGTTTGATCGAATTGATCACTCGGTGCTCCTTAGCAAATTGGTGGATTTTGGATTTGTATCTTCATTTGTATTGTTCTTTGATTCCTACCTTTCCGAGAGACTCCAGTATGTGTCATACAATGGATTCAAGTCGGGCAATTTCAGAGCTACGTCAGGTGTTCCTCAGGGTTCGAATTTAGGGCCATTACTATTTCTTATCTTTATCAATGACCTTAGTTATGTGATTGAAACCCGTTCTCTGTTTTTTGCTGACGACTTGAAGATTTTTACTATAATCAGCTGCCTTGCTGACTGCATCAAGCTCCAGCGCCAGCTTGGTCTCGTTTTGGAGTGGTGCGATATTAACAGACTGCAACTGAATGTCTCCAAATGTAAGGTTGTGTCTTACACAAGAATGCGAAATCCTTTTCAGTTTATGTATAAGATTGGGGATGAAGTTTTGGGGAGGTTTGAGTCGACTGTGGATTTGGGTGTCTTATTTGACAGCAAAATGTCATTTAGTGGTCACATCTCTGCCTTGGCTAGATCGGCCAACAAAACCCTGGGATTCATTGTCCGGAACTCGAGGTCTCTTCGTGACATGTCTACGATAAAGATCCTATATTTTACGTATGTTCGATCTAAGCTAGAGTATTGTTCTCTGATCTTCTATCCCACTTACCATGTTTATATTAACTTGCTGGAGAGGATTCAAAGAAAATTCCTGAAATACTTGAAATTTAGGCAAGATGGTGTTTACCCTCCTAGAGGAATTGACTACGGTTTGCTCCTGGAGGAATTTGATATGCCAAGTTTGTGTGATAGAAGGAGAATTAATTCTATTGTTTTTCTTTATAAATTGATTCACAACTGGATCGACTGCCCTGCGCTTCTTAGTGACATAAATTTTGCTGTTCCTCAGGCCAACCTGAGGGGTAGTAATATGTTCTACCTGAAATTGGCTAGAACTAACTTATCTGCCAGATCACCTATAAGTGTTATGTGTTCGAACTTCAATGGCGTGTGTCAGTTTTGTGATTTGAACTTCTCAGGTTTGGGTGTTATCAAACGGGTTGCATTGGACAGATTCCATGGCATGGCACTTTGACTAGGTTATTTGTTTGTTATTTACCTTTATTGTTATCCTTCATAATTGCGTGAATTTTTGTTTTGTTTTGTTTTTTTTCTTTTGTTACTATAAGAAATTGTTATTTCAAGATACCATATTGTATCTATTTTCGTATGTAGTCCTGTAAATGGGTGTTCCTGTTGGGCTAATAAAGATTATTATTATTATTATTATTATATAGGTAGTTGTTTTTTTTTGTAATTCCCGGGAATATAGTGGCGAGGATCTGGGACGTGGGTCAAGGCAGCAGTTGACCACCGTGGTTTAAAGAGTAAGATGCCTTTGCCTATGTGCTGGAGCGAGATAGGTATAATAGCAACTTTGCCTGTATTTAAGACGGTCCCATTCTGTACTTGAAGGTCAACGCCTAGTGAAGGCGGGACCAAAGATTCTAACCACAGACCAGAGATTTCGATGTGCAGTGTTGCCGCGGTGGTACATTTGTACCACATTTGGTACATTTTATTTTTGCTGGTATGCTGGTACTACATTTTAAAGTTAAAGTTCAATGCTATTCTGGTACATTTTTCATTTTTGCAATTTTATTATATGAAATTGCCTATTATTATTGTATGCAATCACATATTTAAATTGTATATTATGTTGAATTGTATGAATGTTGATTAATAATAATATAACTTTTAATATTTATAATAAATTAATTATTAGTTTTTACATCTGAGTAAAATTTAAACTACAGGGAAATTGCGTGACCTTGAACACTCAAAAATTTTTCGCCTGCGGCGCATTTAGGTAGTTAATTTCTGTTTTCCTTTTTCCTTTCTTAGGTGGTCGCGACCTGACCCGACCTGCCTATGAAAAGTATCAGCAGCCGCCACTGCTTTTATACACCGTATCCAAAAGTTCATTGTTGAAATTCTTTCTTATACAAGGTGATTCAGTAATGAGTACCATAAATGATACGGGGTGTACCTACTGTCAAAATAATACGAAAACCAAGAATAACTTTTTTTCCAAAAGTGCTTCCCTAACAAGATACAGGGTGTGAAAGGGTCGATTTGGAAAACACTTATTTGATCGTATCTTCTAACTGGGTTGAACTATTTAATTCATTTTTGGTAGACATCTACTACATAATAAGGACCGTAAACGGACAAAATTTTGTCGCATTTGAACAATCCAGTGGCGTAGAATTGGGGGTCATGTGACACTTTTTCCCCAAAAAAAAAAGTTGCTGTTGGGTTTTTTCCCATTTTTATTTGGTTTTTAGTATTATTGGTTCAAATACCACAAAAAAGGTACACTTGTTTCATTTGCCCAGAAGCGTCCGTTTCCGAGATATTCTGACTTGCGTGTAACTATGTGAAATACCAAGTTGCAAAATTATCACAGAAAAAGTTTTATTAACAACCAAATAAAATACTTAAAGTCGAATACATCTACCTACGAAGTTTATAATTAACTGAAAAATAATAAAAATAAAATTAAAGTAAGTTTTCAAAGTGTCCTCCATTGGCACGAATGCATTGATGTAAACGATTTTCCAAATTAAAAATTATTCTACCAATACTTGGATTGTTTGTTAACTCTGCAAAGGCATTCACAACTCTGAGCCTGAGATCCTCTAAAGAATTTACCGGTGTTGCGTAGACTTTGGTTTTTAATTGCCCCCACACACTAAAATCCAACGGGTTCAAGTCCGGTGATCGAGCAGGTCAGTGAATGGGAGCATCAACTCCACGACCAATCCATCTATTTGGGAAGTTTTCATTAAGCCATTGCCTTGGCTGCCTGCCATAATGAGGCGGAGCACCATCGTGCATAAACCAGAGACTGCGCCTGGTTAACAGAGGAATGTCATCAAAAAAAGAAAAAAAAACTTCTTCCAAAAATTCCTGGTAATTGTTCGCGTTTAAATTTCCGGGGAAAAAATGAAATCCAATAATTATTGTATTTCCACGTGTAGCAGCCCAAACATTTAATTTAAATGTGTGTTGGTAATGGGTAACTTTGGTGGCTCTTGGGTTTTCTTCTGCCCAAACATGTGAATTTCTCATATTAAAAATGCCATTTCTTGTGAAAGTGGATTCATCCGTAAAAATTATGTTGGAAATAAAATTGCGGTCTTGGTTATGCATATTCAATAACCATTTACAAAACTCCACACGTGCAGCATAATCTTCAGGCAAAAGGTCTTGAACTTGCCTCAGATGGTAGGGATATAGCTGGTGTTCCCTTGCAATGCGCCAGGCACTGGCTTGCGAAATGTTTGTTTGGAGTGCCAAACGTCTTGTACTTACTGTTGGATCGTTTTCTAACAATTCCAAAACTTGTTCCTCGTTTCCAGCTGTGCGTGTGGTTCGTTGCTTACCGTTGTTTAAAAGTTTTGGTTTTACGGACGCTTCTGGGCAAATGAAACAAGTGTACCTTTTTTGTGGTATTTGAACCAATAATACTAAAAACCAAATAAAAATGGGAAAAAACCCAACAGCAACTTTTTTTTTTGGGGGAAAAAGTGTCACATGACCCCCAATTTTACGCCACTGGATTGTTCAAATGCGACAAAATTTTGTCCGTTTACGGTCCTTATTATGTAGTAGATGTCTACCAAAAATGAATTAAATAGTTCAACCCAGTTAGAAGATACGATCAAATAAGTGTTTTCCAAATCGACCCTTTCACACCCTGTATCTTGTTAGGGAAGCACTTTTGGAAAAAAAGTTATTCTTGGTTTTCGTATTATTTTGACAGTAGGTACACCCCGTATCATTTATGGTACTCATTACTGAATCACCTTGTATAATTAAGATCGCGAAGCTCAACAAATTTATTCCTCAATGAGTGGCTATACTTGAAATTATCAGCAGACATGTTGCCCCTACGAACACTAACAACAGGGAAAGCCGCAGAATAACACCACAGTAGGTGTTCCCAGAAAGCATTAAATACACAATCGAAATCCTGATCATTCTCATAGTTATCCCGAGAAAGCATCTGAAACTCTCCACGAGTAAACAGATACCTGAACTCCGAAAAGCAATCACTAGACATTTTCCTCATCTCTATCGTCGGTACAGGCACACTGCATTCGCTCTTTACAGAGTCAGCGCCCATCACCCACGAGAATATCTGCGCATGGTGGTCAGCATATCCCGGCTCAAAGCTATCGCAACTAACCACATCTCGACCCATTATATTTGTAATTATATAATCCAGGGAGCTTACACACAGCTTCCCATCGGCTCTGAGAACCACCCTCGTCGGTACATCATCAACTACTGATCGAAGAGCATACGAGGAGACGACGTCTCTCAAATGTACATAGTCGGGGGAGGTTTTGTTTAAACTATTTATGTTAAAATCGCCACAGATAACAATATGTGAGAAATTTTTACTTACAGCATCGCCAATAATGTCGGAGAGACCCGCAATGAATTCATTACAATCTCCCTTTTGTGAACGATACAAGCACAAGATACAGACACTATTCCTGAAAACAATAGCTGAACACTCGATCGTGAAATCAGTTGAACGCGCGCAATATTTATTCACTATCCTGCAGTCAGGGCGAAGTTGATTTCTTACGTAAATTGCCGTGCCGCCCTGTGTGGCTGAGTCACGCGAAAAGTCACATACTTTTACGTAGCCCTGTATGGTCATTTCATCAATCTCTTCTCTACAGAGCCAATGTTCACAAACACATAAGAAGTCGATGTTCTTTTCTTGACATAATAACTCAATCAGGTCAATCTTATTTCGGATACACTGCGTATTGGTATGTAGCAGATTAAAAACTTCACCATTTGGATCTTCAGCCGCGCTGGCATATTGGCATTTCTTCGCTCCATTTTCAAGCCTCTGATTTACTCTTCGGGTTGCTGGGTCGAAAAAACTTCGTTATCAAGGTACCCTCTGGCCAGTTTCCCGGACTCAATGCTTCTTCGTAGTTGGTTGCGTTAATAGTAATTTTAAAGGAACAATAGCTGTCAGGATATCTAGATATTAGTTTCTCACACTCTATCTCAGGCAGTCTCTTCTGCAGCGACTGAACTACATCCTCTACCGTTGTATCAGGATTGAGTCTTGAGATGAATACCGACATCTTTTTCGGAACAGCCTTAATTACTGTATTTTTATTTTCTCCCGTAATGACAATTTTATTCGATATATTAACCTTTTTACCACCGCTATTCCTCTTATTAATAACTGATCTCCAGCTTTCAAGCTTATCGGAAGCCGGTGTTGTTTTAGGGCCTAAAATAGCAGGGACAGAATTTTTAGTTCCTTCCGTAGCTTCATTATCCGAAGGTTTCTTCCCAGAACCCACAGGTTTATTTATTTCGCCTATTTTGTTAATTTTCTTCGTGATATTTCCTTGCTGTCGCTTATCATGCCGGACAGCTGTTTTACGGTTAAAGTTTACATTTTCACTGTCAAGGTCACTGATCATTGATAAACAGTCCTGTCTCTTATCGGGGCATGCTGGTGTCGATTGATTAAAAACACTGTTCAATAAATCAACTTGCTGTCTAAGAGAGGAAATTGTTATGTTCTGACTCACAATAATGACATCTTTTTGTTTCAGTAGTTCCTTCAAGTAATAAACCTCCAATTTCAATTCGTTTTCCTCACTTCCATTAGCACTTATGCTCTCGGCGTCAGTTTTTTTGCTAGATACACCATTATTATCCATATTACAACAGTCTATCGACCTATCGTCAATTTTTTTCACATTTTTTAGTAAATCTACGCAACTTCTGTGCGACACCGCGCCACATTTGATACATTTTAGCCCTGTTTGTGCAATAGATTTGCATTTACGGCAGGGTTTCGCAGGAGCGGTAATTTCCACGACCGTACTGCCCGGTGCCATACTGTCGAATGATAATAAGTATAAGTGTATAAAAAAACATGCTCTAGCATGTACTACAGCGCAGACTTGTTAAGTACATGTCTTTCAAAGTGAACGGTGTTTATCCGGAGAGGGGAAAGAAGTGCTTCACATTAGGTTTGGCAGGGAACGTACTTCGAATGGTCCGGTTTATACCATTGGTGACAGTGTCCCTCAACAGGTGGACCATATAAAGGTTTTAGGCATGCATGTTTTTTGCTGCTGATACTCTTGTACCTACCATCAATACAGGATGTCCCAGTGTCCAGTGTTCCAAATGTAATAGACAATCATCAGACATTATATGAATGTGACAGCTGTCATAGTGGATTCTGTCAGGAATGCACTGGACTTTCAGTTACAGAGATTCGTTGCCTTCTTTTGAAGAAAACAAAGCTTGTTCATCATGTGAAAGCGGATTGAAACCGGTTCCCATATTGATTAAGGAGGTTCAGGAGCTTCAATCTCAAGTGGAGGCACTGAAGACAATTCAAATCGCCAATCCGACTCCAACATCTGATGATCCTCCTACTACAGCTAATGTGAAGGAGATTGTGCGTGAGGTAATGGAGCGTGAAAGGAGGAAGACTAACATAATCATCTTTGGAGTTCCTGAACTGGATGGTCTGGACTCAGATTCCAGGGCTTCGGAGGGTAGGAAATGCGTGTTGGGTATCCTGGGCAAGCTTCTGCCCGGTGGGTGGTCTCGTGTGGGAAAGTATAGACGAGAGAATACTAAAGCGAGACCTATCAAGGTCGACCTGCTTAGTTCATCGCGAGTTCACAGCGCTATTCAACGGGCCAGAGCACTCAAGAAGGAGGAGGGCTGCGCTAACATCTCTGTTTCCTTCGATAGGACCAGGGAGCAGCTGGAGTACTACAACCGGGTGAAGAGGGAGTTAACTCAGCGTACTGCAGGTGGTGAGATTGGCTTGAGAATCAAGTATGTCAATGGCATTCCCAGGATTGTTGTTTTAAACCAATAGTGCCCAACAGTGTTGAATTGACTTTTATCAGAATGCTTCTGGACTTTTAACCAAAGTGGATGAGTTTCGATCATCTCTTTCACTCTGTGAGTATGATATTGTAGCAGTTACTGAGTCGCATCTCAGGGAAGATACCTTAAGGACCGACATTATTCGGGTAAGAAAACAATCTTGACCTATTTAATGAAGTTCTAATGGAACTTATTTTTGTTCTAGTTCTTTTTCCTTATCTTCTCTCTGAACTCCCTTTGGAATTAAGCTTCCGGTACCTTAGCCTGCATCTCCAAGAGATTTTCTTAGAAGACGCCATCTTCATATCTTTTAAAATATGTAGACCTATATCTGGTATCATTAGAAAGATCACTCCAGTTTCCTGAAGGACCCACTGCTCATCCAGCACTAAAAGTGGAAATCAACATCCCACATCCAATATTTATGGAATTCCACCTGTCTATTGATAGACTTCGCCAACTAGAGCACGTGTTCCCAGCAGAGCCCTAGAGCTGAACACCATTTGGTAGTCCTGAAGGTGGTTCCCGTTTTTCCCCCAGAGAGCATGAACTACGTTCTAGCCTCTCTACAGGTGTCTACTTCGACCTTTCGGTAGAAAAGAAGGTCGAGCATGTAAGCTAACCTCATAAAGAATTTGAAGTGAAGCCAAGCAAGACCATAAAACATTAACTTATATTATTTAAATACCATTACCTTTATATCACTATCTCTTTACAAATTTTGCTATAATTATTGATATAGTTAGTGTTATGTTTGCTGCTTGTTAAGTATTTAATTTCTCGAAGGACCATTGGAATCAGAAACCCATTAATGTTTAACAAAAACTTTATTCTTCATCCACCAAAAAACACAAATTTATGAATTTACAATTCATGACACAATGCTTCTGTTTAAACACAAAATGCAAAAATTAACACCCTGCGTAGGTCAACACGACCTGTCTGCTCTCCAGTCTCTCGGTAACACTATACAATAATTCCCAATCATCCTGCTGTCCTCTCCCTTCACCAGCACCGCTAGGCTACACAACAGCAGACACACCGCTGCCATGTTTACAAATTTTCAAACAAATTTATGAAATTAAACTGAAACTGAACAGAGCCGCCCGCCTTGAAAGGCCACTTTCAAACGAAATAACTACAATACAAGATATGATATTTTTGTTAAATTATGTTGATATAATGTCAATGTTAAAAGTTCACACTTCAATTGGTAACGGAGACAGTCTAACAATTGATCGTTTAAAAACACCACCTTGAGTTTTCACTGATACGACCCGCACCACACCATCTTGACCTGGATGCAGATCTACAACTCGGCCCAACTTCCAACACCTTGCAGGTAAGTTATCTTCTCTGAGCAGAACTAATGTGTTTAGCTTCACATTTGGAGTCTGCTTGCACCACTTGTTCCGACGTTGTAATAGCTGCAAATAGTCTCTGGACCATGATGTCCAAAACCTTTGATGTAGCGATTGTAGTAGCTTGTATCTTGATATGTATGATTTTGTTCTTTCAGGTTGATCAACTGGAACTTCAGGAAGTAATCCCATGGAGCCACCAATAAGGAAGTGCCCTGGAGTGATGACTTCAAATTCGTTGGGATCATCCGTTAAGGGTAATAAAGGACGGGAATTTAATGTGATTTCTATTTGTGTTAATACTGTGTAAAATTCTTCATATGTTAAATAAATGTTATTCATGATTTTTTCCAAATGAGTTTTTAATGATTTTACAGCACCTTCCCATAGTCCCCCGAAATGCGGTGACCGAGGAGGAATGAAATGCCATTTTATTCCCTTGTCAGCAATGTAATTTTGATATGCAGAAGTATTTGTCAAATTAAATACTTCTCTTAAATGTTTATTAGCCGCAACAAAATTAGTTGCATTATCTGAATATACTTCAGATACTAACCCTCTCCTTGCTATGAATCGCTTGGAAGCATTCAAGAATCCTTCTGTCGTAAGATCTGTTACTAATTCAACATGCACTGCTTTAGAAGCTAAACAGACAAATAAACAAACGTATGATTTGATATACTTGCGATTCCTTAATTTGCTGTCTTTGATTTGATATGGACCGCAATAATCTAAGCCACAATGAAAAAATGCTCGTGGAGGTATGATAACTCTGGCGGCTGGTAAATCTGCCATCTTTTGTACTACAGAAGGTGGCTTGGATTTGAAACAAGGAATGCACCTGTGTAATATATTTTTTACTGTTCTCATGCCGTTCAAAGGCCAAAAATTCTGTCGAACGCAAGATAAAGTAAGCGTTGGACCTGCGTGTAAATTTTTTAAATGTTCATGTAATATTACAAGCTCTGAAAAATGAGCCTTAGATGGAAGTATGATTGGATATTTATTGTTGTACATCAAATTTGATCTAGATAATCTTCCACCAACCCTTATAATACCTTCAGGGTCCTTGAATGGATTTAAGAAATATAATTTATTTCGCTTATCAACTTGTCCTGAATTATTACTTAATTGTTTAAGTTCCTCCGTAAAATAATGCTGTTGAACAATTTTACATAGGTTTAATTTGCTGTTGTTTAATTCAGATGAAGTTAAAAAAACCTTTGTTTCTATTCTCTTTGTTGTTTAATCTGCAATTATTTATGAATCTTAACATAAACTGCTCAACAAATGAAACGTTACATGACCAAATTTGCCCTAACTTTGGCATTGATAAAATTTGGATTGTTTCAAGCAATTCAATTTTTGTTTCGAGGGTTCACTAGTTCAATCCCTTGTTTATCAGTCCGTATGTTTGCAAGAACTTGGTACTTCACACAAAGTTTATATAGGGTGGTAAATAAAACAGTTCAAAATCTCAGAAAGTTCGGCTTGCTCCCATTTGATCAAAGATTTTTCTTTTTAAATTTCAACACAAAGATCATGAAGATGGACCTCATATCTCGAAACGGTTTTCGAATTTTCCGATTATTTCTTTTATTTACAGGGTGATCTCAAAAAAACTACTTTTTGGTGTGGCAATGATAACTTTGTTATTCGTGACCCGATTTTCAAAATGTAGGGCTCATTTTAAAGCTTAAGCTGCAAACAAGAACACGCAAGATTGATAATCGACTAAGGACAAAAATTGAAAATACAGGGTTGTATTAAAACTGACCCAAATCTGAATGACTTCAGAAATCTGGTATTAAGGAAAATTTGAAATAAAGTTAATTTGCTTTCAAACGAACCATTCATTCTGAATACTTCAAGATGTTCTTCGCTTGCTTGAGTTAAGAATTGTTGACATAAGAACAAAATTACAACTTCGTGTTTTCGAATGAGGTAGCCGCTTTGTTATTATTAGGCTTATTGTTTATCATATGGATGTCACTATTATTGATTGTTGTTTGACGGCCGATAAAACTGTTTTATTTACTGTAAGAATGAATTGACCACCCTTGTATCTCCGGATATAAATCCGCTTGAGCATGTTTGGAGCAGAATGAAAAAAAATCCTAAAGGAAGTGAAGAACAAATGGATAATTTGGATGATTTGGTGATAGCTATACAGGAAGAATGGGAAGCTACTCCCCAGCAGTTTTTACATCACCTGGTGGAGGGAATGCCAAGAAGAGTTACTGCAGTTATAAAAGAGGCAGGGGAGGTCCGACAAAATATTGGTATTTGGATACTCCCCATTTTTTTTTGGAATGCCACAGTTTTTTGTACATAAATAATAAAACATTTTAATGGACACCTCTTAACCTTTTTTTTTAACTGAACATTCTTTACGATATGACAGGCTCAATTATTGCTGAGTGAATTAACAAGCCATCACGGTAAGTATTAATGGAAGTCATGCAAAGAAATCTCAGCTCAACCGACAATATAAAACAGTTTTATCAGCCGTCAAACAACAATCAATAATAGTGACATCCATATGATAAACAATAAGCCTAATAATAACAAAGCGGTTACCTCATTTGAAAACACGAAGTTGTAATTTTGTTCATATCTCAACAATTCTTAACTCAAGCAAGCGAAGAACATCTTGAAGTATTCAGAATGAATGGTTCGTTTGAAAGCAAATTAACTTTATTTCAAATTTTCCTTAATACCAGATTTCGGAAGCAATTCAAATTTGGGTTAGTTTTATTACAACCCTGTATTTTCAATTTTTGTCCTTAGTCGATTATCAATCTTGCGTGTTCTTGATTGAAGCTTAAGCTTTAAAATGAGCCCTACATTTTGAAAATCGGGTCACGAATAACAAAGTTATCATTGCCACACCAAAAAGTAGTTTTTTTGAGATCACCCTGTAAATAAAAGAAATAATCGGAAAATTCGAAAACCGTTTCGAGATATGAGGTCCATCTTCATGATCTTTGTGTTGAAATTTAAAAAGAAAAATCTTTGATCAAATGGGAGCAAGCCGAACTTTCTGAGATTTTGAACTGTTTTATTTACCACCCTATATAAACTTTGTGTGAAGTACCAAGTTCTTGCAAACATACGGACTGATAAACAAGGGATTGAACTAGTGAACCCTCGAAACAAAAATTGAATTGCTCGAAACAATCCAAATTTTATCAGTGCCAAAGTTAGGGCAAATTTGGTCATGTAACGTTTCATTTGTTGAGCAGTTTATATGCCATTATTCGCACTAATCTTGAAAAATTTGAATTTTTTGCTGTAAGATCAAAAATTAAATTCTTATGATCACCTACATATGCACTGACTGTACCCTTAGAAATATTATCGTCGCCCTCATGGCAAGATAAATTTTTTTGCGATTTTAGCTCCTGAATGTTATCTGTTGTTAATTCTTCCCTCAAAATAGGCCAATGATCTTCACTTAATTTGAGGAATTCTGGACCTTGAAACCAAAATTTTCAATCATTGATTTCTTGAGGATTTAGCCCTCTGGATAATATATCCGCTGGATTTTTATCTGTTGGTACATGCTTCCATTTGTGATCTTCAGT
This sequence comes from Malachius bipustulatus, assembly GCA_910589415.1. Taxonomy (NCBI): domain Eukaryota; kingdom Metazoa; phylum Arthropoda; class Insecta; order Coleoptera; family Melyridae; genus Malachius; species Malachius bipustulatus. The sequence continues at coordinate 5,339,208 of OU342638.1, read as the reverse complement.
AATTGTTTGTTTTTTTGATACGCGATTGCCAACAAAAACTTGTAATTTATTAGGTTGAATTGATAACCATGATAGCACTATTGTCGAATCTGTCCAAAAAACAATATTTTGGAAATTGTATTTCAATGAAGCATTAATTTTTTGATATAATTGTGCTGACAATAAAGCGGCGCAAAGCTCCAAACGGGGCAATGATTGTGTTTTCAGCGGCGCTACTCGTGATTTTGCACACAGCAATGATACATTGGTAATGTTTAGTGCTCTATTTTTTGTCAATAAATAAGCGCAACTCCCGTATTCTTGTTGAGACGCATCGGAAAATAAGTGGAGTTGAATTTCATCGAAATTTTCCAAGGTCACTTGCCGAGGGATTTTCAAATGATTTAATGCTTGAAGATTGCTAAAGAACTGATCCCATTGTCGTAAAAAATTTACATCTGTAACTTCTTCATCCCAATCTACATGAGATTCCCATAACTTCTGCATGATTAATTTCGCCTTGACAATCACTGGATTAATAAGACCAAGAATGTCATAAATTTTTGATATGATTGAGAGAATGTTTCGTTTTGTTATTTTTAAAATAGAGAACTTCTGTACTGAAAATTTGAAAATATCTTGTTTAGGCTGCCAATAAATACCTAAAGTTTTGCAACTTTCGTTATCTTTGATTAAAAATTGAATATTACTGTCATTAGATTTATTGTTAATATCTGATAGAATATCTCGTTTGTTTGATGATCACTGCCGTAATTTAAATCCATATGAATTTAAAAGACTATCAACTTCTTGTATGCGTTTTTTAGCAGTTGCAACATCTGATGTCCCTGATATAAAATCGTCCATGTAAAAATCCGAGTTTATACTGGAACATGTTTCTGGAAATTTGTCTGAATTTTCAATTGAAATTTGCTTTAGACAACGTGATGCTAAAAAACTTGCTGGACCCGTACCATATGTCACGGTGTTTAATTTAAAAAATGATAGAGGTTCCGAAGAATTCTCTCTCCAAATGATTCTTTGTAAATTTGCATCTTCATCCCTTACTCCTACCTGCCTATACATCTTCGCCACATCACTTGTGAATACAACATTGTGCATTCTAAACCTTGCTAAAATTGAAAATATATCCTCTTGTATAGATGGACCAACCTTTAGGACATCGTTTAATGAAACTCCTGTTTTAGATTTTGCGCTTGCGTCGAAAACAACACGCAGCTTACATGTTAACGAGTCGTTTTTTATCACACAATGATGAGGAAGGTATGACTTGATTGAATTATCATTGTCTTGAGATAAATCAATAGAAGTAGCATGCTGTAAGTCAACATATTCTTGAATAAAATTTGCATATTGTTGCTTTAATTGTAAATCGTTGTTTAGCCTACGCTCTAATTTATAGAATCTATCCTTCGCAATATCAAATGTCTCGTCTAATTGCGAAAAATTATCACGTCTGGGAAGACTTACAATAAACCGCCCTGTTTCATCACGCTTGGTTGTATTTTTGAAATGTTCCTCACATTCTATTTCCTCCTTTGATAAATTTTGATTTTCGTTTATTACCTCTTCTAAACGCCAAAATGATTCAATTTGATTTTTGATATCAATGTCCGCATTTTGAGTGGACCAATTGCAAAGTAACTTATTTTGTTTAATTGAAACTGGTAGGTTTCCAGTGAGAATCCAACCAAATTTTGTGTTCTGAATGATTGGTAAACTAGCACCGAGCTTGATTTGTCCCGTGCTTATCACCTCATAGAATAGAGATGCACCGAGCAATAAATCTATATTTCTGGATATATGAAACTCCTCATCTGCTAACTGAATATTTTCTGGTATGTTAATTTGTTTTAAATCTAAATCAACAGTAGGTAAATCTTCTGTGATTTTTTGCAAAACTAAAAAAGTCGAATTTGCTGAAAATGAATTAACTCGCGATTGAATCACTGTCTTTGTGAAATGCTTGACCTTGATCATGTTTTCGCTTATTCCAGAGATAGGAATATTGACCTTTTGCCTTTGCAAATTGAGTTTGTTGCACAGATCTTCTGTCATGAAATTTGATTGTGATCCTGAGTCTAGCAATGCTCTGGCAGAATGAAATTTACCATTTTGATCCTGAATATGTACAATAGCAGTTGCTAAAACTACTTGATGACCTATATTTTCGTAGCAACTTGCCACAACTGTACTTGATTGAATTGAAGACCTGTCATTATTGTTTGATAGTTGTTTGCCATCCTGATTTGAACCTGAATTGTTGTGAGACTGCTCAGCGGTCTGCACATTGTTATTTGTTACTTGCTGTGTTGCTTGAAAGCCCGATTGATTTTGATACAAGTGCAACAATGTATTGTGCCTTTTGTTACAAATTCTACATACTCTCCCCACGCATTCCTGTGCCGAATGACCCTTTTTTAGGCAGTTCAAACAAGCCCCATTATTCCTGATTACATTTATTCTACCTTGAACTGTTAACTTCAAGAATTTATATCACAATTCCAAATACCATGCTCACCATTACAATGTGAACATCTATAAAATGGATATGCTCTATTTTCAGGTTTGTTAGAGAAATAGTTGTTGCCAATACCTCTTGATGAATGAGCTGTATTAGAAAAATGATTGTTACTGTTTGATGAACGATGTGTATTGGAAAAATAATTGTTTTCATTTGTTGAATGAGCTGTAGTTAAATTTGTATGAACCCTTTTTACATTTATTGGAGCTTGAGACGACTTATTATCTGTAATCTCAAGTACTTGACATTTTTCTGTAATGAATTTAATAAAGTCGTCGACTGTTGTGTTTTCATAATTTTTTGTTTCTGTTTCCCATTCTTTGTTTGATACAGAGTCTAATTTCGATGTTAAAATAAATAGTAGAATTGAATTCCACTGATCTACAGGTTCCTTTAAATTTTTTAAAGCCCTGAAGTTTCTTTGAAATGCATCAAGAAACATTCTTAAATTTATTGATGACTGTTTTGCTATAGGACTAATATCAACAATATTTTTAATGTGCTTTCGGATAGTTAACTTTTTGTTATCATATCTACTTTTCAAAAGATCCCACGCTATAGCATAATTTGAATCTGTAATTTCTAATGATTTAATTGCCTGAGCTGCTTCATTTTTAAGACAACCTTGAAGATAGAAAATTTTTTGTATATCTGATAAACTTTCATTTTTGTCAATTAAATTCGTGAATGTATCTGAAAAAGAATTCCACTCTTCCAGCTGTCCGTGAAATTCAGGAAGACGTAATTTAGGTAATTCTACTCGTGAAACCGTTTGATTTAACGAGGACACCTGCATCTGGCTGCTACTCGACTGCTGACCTACGTTGCCAGACGGCCCCGACGCTTGCTGCGATATTCCCTGTAAATTCACCGCCTTCACTTCATAAGCATGCAATAATCTACTTGTATGTGCAGTAATTGCGTAATATCTATCTTCAAAACTCACTCTTTCTTTGTTTTCAACTACACTATTTTCTGTTAATACTTCAATTGATAACTGAACTTCATTAAAGTCTTTGCAAAGATTATCTAACTTTGCAAGTCGGGTCTTGATTTCAAAAACATTTTGTTCACTCACCTGTATGATATTGTTTATATAAGTTTCAAACTTCGTTAAACAACCTTTAACTACACCTCTCTTACAATGCAACTCGATTAATTTTTGTTCATTTGCCATGTTTTTAAATTTTAATATTGAATTAATAACCTTTCAAGACAGATCCGTTTATTTGTTTTGTTTCTCGATTGATTTTTTATTTATTTGAATAAATTATATCACTAACACAAGACTGCAATGACACTTGATTCCTGATTGTTATTAAATTTGAATGATTTTATTAACTTAATGATAATAATACACAGTACTTAATTTGAATTTGTTATAGGTAAAAAGGTTTATTAGGTACTTAAATGAAGCAAGGATAAATAAAAGGAACGGACTCACCAGATCCAATGACGTTTTCTGCTCTATTTGTTTATGTTCTTCTTGATACTGTTCTATTTGTTTATGTTCTTCTTGATACTGCTGTTTATTTGTTTATGTTCTTCTTGATACTGCTGTTTATTTGTTTATGTTCTTGATAATAATGTTGCTGTTGATTATGATAATTATTATTGTTCTTGATAATTGTTATTGTTCTTGTTCTTGTTAATTGATATTGTTACCCGTTAGCTGGAGAGACACTGCTGATTGTTCAATTGTTTCCCTGTTTCGCTGAATTCACTAATACGGCTCGATTGGACCAAATAATTATGTTATGTTTGCTGCTTGTTAAGTATTTAATTTCTCGAAGGACCATTGGAATCAGAAACCCATTAATGTTTAACAAAAACTTTATTCTTCATCCACCAAAAAACACAAATTTATGAATTTACAATTCATGACACAATGCTTCTGTTTAAACACAAAATGCAAAAATTAACACCCTGCGTAGGTCAACACGACCTGTCTGCTCTCCAGTCTCTCGGTAACACTATACAATAATTCCCAATCATCCTGCTGTCCTCTCCCTTCACCAGCACCGCTAGGCTACACAACAGCAGACACACCGCTGCCATGTTTACAAATGTTCAAACAAATTTATGAAATTAAACTGAAACTGAACAGTTAGGCTGTTACCTCAATTATTACCTAAGTCATACCTATGACTTTGATGTCTAATAAGTTGTACGAGACACAGATATCTATCTCTTAAATTCGTTTATTTGTCAAATGAGATATTTAAATTGAGAGAACTATTTTTTAGTTTATCATGAATAAGATTATCAAGTAGAAGTTAATTTGCAATAATCTTGACTATTACAGTCATAGAAAACAGCAACAAATAAAACCCTGAGTGAATATTGATACTTTTCACAGCCCAGGATATTTTAGGAGAATCACAAATCAAAATTTAAAAAGGTATCTGGCATCCAGTTTTCTCTTATCTATAAAACAAATCAACAATTGATATTACTGCCTTTACGTTACGAATGTTACTACAGTCCCATGTAATTTGAGTAGGATTTTGGTTTCATTAAATTAATTCTCCATCATACCGAACGTAAGTATTTTACTTTATCTGGAGCATAACAGGATGATGAATGGAATCCAAATATAAATGATGTGTAGTAAACAAATATATACCGGTGAAAGAAATAAGATTCACAAATAAAACAAAATGAAAGAACCAGACATAATATACATGAGAGCAATAATTACAAAAGAACTGAATGACTGGGAGAATTATAGATACAAAAGAAACAATGTTGTGAAAATGATACGATATAAGAAAAAGAGATATTAATGTGAATTAATTGATGATAATAGGGAAAATCCAAAGAAAATGTGGAACATCTTAAAAAATATGAAAGTGAAATTGAAAAAGCAGAAGCATTTAATAACTACTTTATAGATAGCATAAATGAGGTAATAAAGGAGAAATAAGTGATAATGAACAAGTAAGTAATAAATAATATGAAAGAGTATGAATGCAGACTAAAAGAATTCAGAGAAGTAAGTATGGTTGAATTAAAAAAGATAATAAATAAGATTATAAGATATGATTAAAATGATAAATGAGTGTATAGGAAATAGAATATTAAATGTAATGAATCTAAGTTTGGAAAACAGTAAACTGCCGAGAAAATAGAAAGCATCGACAGTAATACCAGCACAGAAAATAAGAGGGACCAATAAATTAGAGGAGTTTAATACATTAAATACACTATTATTTTATTAATCGAAAATTTCAAGTCTATTTCTGAAATTAATTTATCAAATTTATCTATTTTTTTTGTTAAAATATTATTTTTTGTATAAATGCAAATACCACCCCTTATGAAAGATTTTCTGAAATAACACTTAAATTAAAATTTTCAAAATTTCATTTGTAGGGGTGATTGTAGATTAGATAACTGATGATGCAATTTTTTTTGGCCACAAGTTTGTATACAAAGAGAGGTGAGCTACGCAAAAGGAAAGTTTTAAAGTTACCAGCTAGTAAGAGAAGCCTTTTAAAAAGAGACAGTTAAAAAAACATGATATTAAGAAAAAATGTACTACATATAGGAAGTGTTGTAATGAATGCATTACCATTGTGAGACAAATTGATATAAATCAACAGTTTTGGAACATGACAAAAAATTATCGCTCTACTTGCATAATAAGCTCAATTTTTAAATTAGGAACAGAACGGCCTACAACAGGTCAATCTAATTTAAGAAAGTTGAGAACATTTAAATACTACTTCAAGGACCACAAAGGTGAAAAAAGAAGGGATGTAAGTAAGAAGTTTTTCCGTGCCATTTTAGAATTTGATTAAAATAATGATAAAGTAATTCGAAATGTATTAACAAAAGCTGTCACAGACAGTAGGGGCAACCACAATTATTATAAAAGAAAAATAGATCGAGAAGGAATTATTCGCCATATGAAGTAATACAATCCCTCGACTGCACATTATCGCAGGGAACATATTCTCCCAGAAGACTCTATTTGTTAGTGATCTTACAATTACTTCCATGTATGAAGACTTTAAACAAAAACATCCAACAATCAAATTATCCTACTGATATCCTACACAGAAGTGTCGATATCAACTTAAATACATCTTTTGCGAAATTGAGAAATGAGGAATGGAGATGTAAAAAATTTAGTTTGCATGAAACAAATCCTGGGCATAATAAGAAATCACGAAAATTATCAAAATTTTTCATCGCCATATATAAGCATTTCAACTACACAATAGGATGCCAAATGAAAAGTTGAGATGGGGACATTATGTCACTATCAATATCAAATTCATTACTACATAACTTCACATCATCACATATGCGAATCTCATTCAGGTTATGTTAAAAAGTATGAATTTGACAAGAAACGATAACACTCCACTTATAAAAATAAGGTTAGTGTATATACGTTAGATTTAGAATACACCATGTATTAAATGGCTATTAAAATAAAATACTTACCAAATTTTTCAGAATCAACAATGGTCTCTTGTTTCAATTTGTCTTCGTTAAAACACGATGCTCCAAACAATTTCTCGTAATTCTCCTCGACGTCTTTCATGGCGTAAGTCTTGAAACCGGCTTGGTCGTTCAAACTTAACGAATCGTTTGCAAACGTATCTCCGCGAGAGTCGGACACCTGTTTCCTCGAATCGCTGGGTTTCCTCCTGTCGATGCGCGTCTTTCCCTCGCACGGTTTCACACCTTCCTCACTTTCGCTTTCCTCAACGAGTGCGTCCGAAATTTTAAATTTCTTACTCTCGTCTCTATTATAGCCGTCTTTCGTTTTCTGCTGACCAAGAACTTCTTTCGCGAACTTCGAGAGGCTTTTATTGATCTCGTTGAGGACTTTAGAGTCCATGTATTTCTGCGAGTTGACCTTTTGGGATGCGATGAGTTTTCCGTTTTCTTTTCTCATTTTATCGAGTTCTTGCTTCAAACTTTCGTTTTCCTTCTCGAGCTGCTTCACTTGAGTTCGCAGCCTAGCCTGAGTCGTACCGTTTTTGGTATCTTTGAGCTTAATGGTTTCTTTCAGGCTGGCAATTTCGATTTTTAAATTACTGATTTCTTCTCGTTCCTTCCGACTCGGTCTGTTCTGGGAGTCTTTCACATACCTGAAAAATGATTTCAATGTACTATTATTGTGATTGAAAAAGTACAATACGTTAACAAGAAGACTTAAATAACATACTTATTTTCAAAATTTCACGTCATGTGTTCTTATCAACATAAGAAAAGTCTTAAATTTTTTTTTATAAAAGAGGGATCATCGACCTTGACTGTGTTGACAATCGTTCCACTCTGGTAATTTTGACTTCGAGAACTAGCTCATTTAGTCACAGAAATATTTCTATAACTTTTATAAATTGTCTGTTTTCTATTTTGTTCCAGCTACTTTAGTTTCCTGGATATAAACTTTTTATCAGACAACGTGGCTTCATCCAGGAATAAATGATTCTGAATTAGAATTAACTAGTTATAAAATATTTAGGAGAGACAGATACAGTTTTAGTGATTCTCCTTATGGTGGTGGAATCCTTATAGCTGTTAACGAAAACATAGCTTCATGAAGTGAGCCGGAAAAACTCGGGAAAACCAGATTGCTATAGCGCATTCGATTGACCATTCTTTGACCACGTTTGACCACCCAATAATTTCGTTTGACCACCTTTTGTTTTTGTGTAATTACAAAAAGAAAAATTTCCGGCTAACTTCACAAAATTTCCAAATTGAGTAAATTGAGATGTTTAAATGCTAATTGGTTTGATCATTGCTTGACCACGTTTGGCCAACCAATAATTTCGTTTGACCATGTCCAGGAAAAAAGATATGATTTTTTAAAATTTCCGATCCGGCCAACTTTACAATATTTCAATTCTCTCTGGAAGCTAAACGATTTAATTTCGGGAGTCATAACTAGCTCACCCCGTTTGACCATCGTTTGACCAGGTTTAACCACCCAATAATTTCGTTTGACCACGTCCAGAAAAAAAGATATGATTTTTTTTTATTTCCGATCCGGCCAACTTCACAATATTTCAATTCCCTCTGGAAGCTAAACGATTTGATTTCGGGAGTCGTAACTGGCTCACCCCGTTTGACCGTCGTTTGAACACGTTTAACCACCCAATAATTTCATTTGACCACCTTTTGTTTTTGTGTAATTGCAAAAAGAAAAATTTCCGGCTAACTTCACAAAATTTCCAACTTGAGTAAATAGAGACGTTTAAATGCTCATTCGTTTGATAAAATTAATTCTGTATAGGTATTGTTATGAAAAATTGGGTTCAGCATCAGCTAAAGAATAATAGAGATTTCAAGTTTGAATTAGATTTAGATTTTGTGACAGTTGAATTTATGACTTTTAACAAATAGAAAATAATTAATAATTAGAAATGTCAAAAATAAATTATTTTGTTTTTTTGAAAAAAAAAATCAGTTTATGAAACGAAAAAAAGTGAAGGGGAAGGATGTTGATAGCAACGAGGATAATAATTAATTAATGAGAAAATTTTAAGAGCGTCTGCAAATACTCTAGATAATAATATGTACAGCTTCCACTGAAAATTGTCACCGGAAGTTACTATCACCCAAGCGGCTGAATTTTTAACTAGCGTTGATTTAAAATGTCAATTTAATTGAACGAAACGTCAATCTGTCGTTTGCTTGTCATCTACAAAATAAATCATAATTTAATATGCAAGTTTATTACATTCTAATGCCTAAATCTGAATTTATATAATCAGATGTAGAAGTAATGAATTATTGACGTGTGTTCATTACTAAATACTTACACAAAAGTGATAATTATTATTACCGGCAAGCAAGAACTCTAGATAATATTATTATGTCAGTGAACTTTGCATTATAATTATATCCGTGATTTCTAAATCCAATTTCCGGTTCTGCGTGTAGTTAGCGATCGAGGCGTGTAGAAGGCGCTCCTTTTCATACTTCACTTTTATTACATGTAAATAGCGGAGAGATGCACGTATTATCATCTAATGTATTTGGCGTCTGTCAGAAATAAAGTTAAAAAAATGTAAAATAATTATTTAAAAGAATCAAAGAGAAGATAATAAGTGATAGAAAAGTGAAAGAGGATAAGAGAGGAATAAATTATTAAAGAAGACAGTTTTTCAAAAGGAAATAGAGAAGAATTTGAAAGCAGAAAGAAGATAAGTAACGGAAAGCAAAGATTTATTAGTAAATGGAAGAGAAGCAGTAAGAAAAAGAGAAAGAGACTACGAGGACGAGAGAGAAGCTTTATTTGGAAAGGCCAATAAGGGATAACGTGAGACGGTGTCGGAGAAGCAGGTTAAGAATTTTGAAAAAGTGCTGTGAGAGAAAGAGTAAAGGAGAAGAGAAGCAGAGGGACTAGAGAAAGGTTTCTAATGAAAAAGGATATTGTAAGAATTTGTCATTGTAATTAGTTTAAATGTTTAGAGCACATAGTTTAACAAATTTTAAGATATCAGAGAGCTCGAGGTAGGTTTTTTTTGTAATTTTTTTGAAATAAACATTTTGTCAGTTTCAAGTTACAAGTCATAAATTAAGCGATTTATTCTACAAAATTTCAAATTTCGATTCAAGTTAAATTAAAAACAAAATTTTTTCAACTGAACCCAACTGGGAAAGAGAGTGCCCTCATAAGATAATTCAAAATTATTGTTGTTTATTGTATAAAATTTTTAAAATAAAATTAATAATAATAAATTTGAAAGGGGGAAAACGGTATACCATAACAGTATGTATACAATGCCATCAGAAAAGTACGCTTGGGATTTTTTGGGAATTTTTTTTATTAGAAAGATTAAAAAAATCCTCAGAAAGTTTGTGCATGCTCTAGAACTTATTTGACACATATACATACTTATTTTATTACAATGCGAGAAAAAGGGTAGGACAAAAAATGTAAAAATTTAAAAGAATAAAGTATACCCTTTTTGCGAACATATAAAAAAAAAATATGTGAAAAAGTGGTTTAGAATTAAAATTTAAAGTAATAGATATGAATTTTTAGATTTTTTTAGTTTTTGATTTTTTCTTGTTATTTGTTATTTTAAAAATATAATGAAGTTAAAATACAGTTAAATAAAATAAAATTTGTAAATTTCATCGAAAATTCTATTTAAACTTCAAAAAACACTTGGTCAAAAAACGATCTGGGGGCTAAGATCAGTGGTCATTTGATGATGTGTGATTTTCGTAAAGTGATGTCATCAATAGTGTATTTGAAAAAGAATCACAATATTTCGTTAGGTATAGGAAGGATTTCGTCCTTTGGATACTGTCCGTTTCACTGCCTTAGGTGAACTAAACTGTTTGGCAGGGACTGGTGGACGCTCGACCACTATTGGTGTAGGATGGGATGCTAGACATGACCTCCCGCATCGGCAGCAGTACAAATTGGTAACAGATTCGAAGGGAATTATATTCCTGCACACTGTACTTACATTTTCGTAGTCTATTCGTGCAGACAGAAGGAGTGATTGTTTTCGTATTAGATTTTTATACAACAGTTCACTGATTAGACTCGTCAAAATGCCACAAAACCCAATTTGCGACCCCCAAGTCATGTTGGACACCTTGAAGAAATACCTGATATTCGATTCAAATAATGAATTAAAGAGTAGATCCGACCAATCTTGGAAAGATGCTGCGAAAGAGACAAAGACTCAAATTGCTCCAGAAACATTGAACTATTATGTGAGGATGAATCGATACAATTTGAAAAGTGACTTGAAATATCATTTCAACATTCCTAATCCACCACTAGCCATGGATTCCTCATCTGAACAAACTGCAATAATTGAAGAATCGGCAATTAGCAATGAATCTGCATTGAACCCCCTATATGATGTGATACCACTACAGGAAAGAGGACCTTCATACCCGAAAATATACGGTTCTATCACCATAGAAGCTGAACAGTGGAACTCCGTTAAACCAGCTTTGAAGTTTACAACAAAGAAACCTTCGGGATATTTCGCACTGCAAGAAGGTTGGACTCATTTGGTTGTGAAAGCGATTTACGATAAATTCAAAGTGCCTTGTGCTTTTTCGATCAAAAGAGGCGAGATTCACCTCGAAGGTCACCAACCATACCTGACATTTGATGGGAAATGCAAAGAATGCGATGCCCCATTAACTGGGCATTGTCTGCAAGAACCAGAAAATGATACGGGAATTAATATCGCAGTGACCGTGGTGAATACTCTTGGCATTTCCCATAACAAGAAAAGGCATTTGACTGGGAAACGTAGAGAACACATTGGTATAAGGAGCTGCTATATAAAAGACCAGGACTGTGGCTGAATGAGGCTGCAAGAGAAATGCAATTTGGGGACCCGATGCCATCACACCTCTTTCGTAAAGGAACCCTGAGGAAGAACAAAGGAAGAAGCAGTCGCAACAGAACTCGGCATTGATAAGAGCAATGATCTGGTGACATCGTTGCAAAACATGAAAAATAACAGGGAATACACAGCGTGCATAAAGCAAATCGCTGCTGACAAATTCACCGTCATGTATTGGTCGCCACTTCAAATATATAACTACAAGCACACTACTAAATATCGAAAAGTTGAAATTGACGCAACAGGGACCATTGCAAAACCTAATGTAACTTTATCTGGTGATACTAATGTCAGCTACCTCTACCAAATAGTCCAGGAATCAACGACAGGAGTCGCCCCAGTTGCGCAAATGATTTCCGAAAGGCACGACACTAACTCCATTGTATATTGGCTGGGGGAAGTGTTAAAGGACGCCCCGACACCAAACGAAGCTGCGTCGGATTTTTCTCTAGCTTTGTTGAACGCAATGTCTATTAGTTTCAACAAACGCCCGTTGAAAGCGTATATCGACGATTGTTTTCTTGTCCTTAATAATATCGAATTGCAATATCCTCTTTATACATTAATTCGAGTAGATATCGCACACTTGATAAATATTCTGTGTAAAAAAAAGTGTTCGAGAAGAAACTGCCGGCGACCAAAGATTTTTATGCCAGATCTTTGGGACTTTTAAACCTTTCCGATGACTTGAAGTCTTTCAAGAGAATATTAAAAAATATTTTGATCGTTACTCTAAGCGAATGTATCGGAAAGTGCGATAACAGTCAAAACCTAGAAAGCGAGAAGAGGCTAAATAAACTATACGGAAATATGGAAAGCTTCAATATTAACGAAGACGAAATGATCGACCGTGACTGTTTTGATGATTGTGATGATTTAGAAGAAAGTAGTGAACTGTCAGAATTTATAGAAATCATCGTGGAAGGTGCCCAAAAGAAAGCAGACCTTTGTAAAGGATATAGAAGCCCCAACCCGTACTATCTGCCTGAGATTGTCAGTGTTCTGAAAAAATTGGCCAAACAGTTTCCGTTGTGGACCAATGTGATGGGATCAAGTTTCCCCAATGTAAGTGCTGTTGCTTCATCTGCTCGTTGTGAGAGTTATTTCAAAGAACTGAAAGCCATGCTTGGGGGAGCGAGCAGCAAGCCTTTGCGAGTGGATAGATTCGTAGCAAAACATCTCAGATGGATCGAAAACTCAACAAAAATTGAAAGAGCTGCGGTTTTAAACCAAAGGACTGGAAAAGGACTAAAACGGAAACTTGGAAATGTATATTATGACACCGAAGCTAGAGAAAAAAAGGTTGAATTCAAGGTCCATAAAATACTGAAGCAGGATACCGCCAGACTGTCAACGGAAAATGACTATTTAAAGCACGAAGAGCAATGGAGAGCGAAAAACCAACCCGAAATTCCTATACAGGATGCGAGCATCTCGTGGTCAAACATTTCTGAGTTCTCGAACCATGCGGATAACGGTGTAAACCTCTCGCCGGTCACTGCACTTCTACATTCCATTGATAATGACATAATCAAAGACCAGACCATTTTCAGAACCAAACAAAAGATTATATGAACACCGATAAAAATATAAGAAGTATATCTACCGATTCTGATCGACTGGAACAAGACCGAAGTATGGAAACACCGACGGACCATCTGATGTCAGCGGATTTTGGAAATACCGAAGAAGCTGCTGAAAAGCAAGAACCACAAATTGATAAAAGTATTAATGACGGTGCATCAACAAAAAGAGGGAAATACTTACGAGCGTGCCCAGCTGTGAAATTAATTCATCAGAGAGCCTTACTACGAAACAAGACTTCCTTCTTGAAAAACGGGAGTAAGTGTGGCATACAAAAAGTAGGGAAAAAGCTCGTAGCTGTTAAAAACACCTGCCCGTTCGATTCGTTTGTTGAGATTATCGGCAACGCTTACGTCGAAAACAAAATGTACCGGGAGTACATAGAAGGATCTCGAACGCAACTGAATGACTTCGTCATAAAATACATTGTAGAAGGAACGTCAAGTGCTCTTTACAATCAGAGAGCAGCGCTACTGACAAAACTATTCGATATTGAGAATAATATTTTGAACTGTGCCGACAACGCTGGTAATTTGATTCGACGGCTGCACAAAAATGGCGAAGTTTTTGCATCTGTCCAGAAAAGTGAATGTACAGCGTGCCATACAAATTCGGAGGAGGCTTCAGTTCTGGAGTTACCACCCATAATTTGGACGACAACGTTTCCCCAAGGACTACAAAATTTCATGCAAGAATATTTTTCTAAGCCTTCAGATGTGTGTAAAAGTTGCAACGCGCGTTCAGAAATAATAATGCAACCAGGGAACCATTTGATCCTTGACACAGAATATGCGTTCATAACCATGATCCACAAAAGGACATGTCCGAAAGCATTGGCAGCAATATTACTGGACACTATTCCTGCACATGTCAACATCGGCACTTTTCAATACTTGTTAAGTGGAATCGTGACTCACGTGCAAGGTGTTGATCGAAATTCGCTCAGCCATTATAAAGCATTCTGCAGGCAAATTACTGGAGCCTGGATCGAATACAATGACATGGTAAAACACCCCTACCGAGTAAATTCCAACACAAAAAAAAGTCACCCCTTCTATCATAATATACACCAGGGACAATTAGTGAAAGGAGATTGAACAGTAATGCATTGCCAATAATTAATTAAAGACCGTAATAGAGTATTTGATTTTTAGTCTCATAAATAGAAATTTATAGTGTCTAAGTGAATAATAGCATATTTTAATCACATGTTTTTTCTTTATCCACTCGTGCTTCGCATTCTTCAATTGATTTCTGGTGTGAATAAAATATATTTATTCACGAATACTATACAAAATTTTTTTCCATGCCTTATTCCTTGACTCAATTATAATTTAATCTTACATCCCAAAACAATCAAATATGGGCTTTGTTTGATTATGTTTTGTTTAGCTTCCAGAGACAAATGAAATATTGTAATTATTATAATTAGAATTAGAAGTAATCATTAAAATTATTATTAGGGAACAAATTATTAGATAGAGACAACCGTCGTTATGTAGTTCTAAATGTTGTGTAGTAAACCAATGAAAACTCAATCACATTCAATTATCCTGCCGCCCAGTCAACACAGCATCCCAGGTTACCATATGGCTAAACCTACACGATTACCACATGGCGATCCTGCTAGCTTACTACATGGCGACCCTACCAGTTTACTATAGAATACATTTAATCTCCAGATTTCCTGGTTCCATTGGATGTGCAACATGAACAGGCGTTCTTCGAACTTAATTGTAAAAATATAGGTACCTAGTATTAGTAGTTTGAAGAATAAGCATAATTTTGCTAAAGCAGACTATAATAGTATAAATTTAAAGCTTAATGAAATTGAACGGGATGAGTTTCTAATAATGAATGTACCTATGAATGTAGACTACTGAAAATTTCTATAATGTAATAAATAACTTGATTGAGATGAATGTTCCTCTAAAAAAAGATATTGTAAACTCTTATCCTTCTTGGCACTCTAATAATTTAATATCAAATATTATAACTAATTATAACTAAAAAATCGTATAATGTCAAAGTTATTAAGGGTGTATACTTTTCAAATGATTTTAATTAATTAACGGGGTTTAATTAAGAGTTTATTCAAATTTTTATTTGTTTTGCTTTGTAAATGGAGAAATCTGTTCAGCAATAAAGTTTATTACTATTATTATTAATTATGGAGTGCTAATAATTAACAATAATAATTATCAAGGCTGAAGGAGATGAATTTATTAAGGAAATTAATGTTGAGTAGAAGTTCTTTTCATGAATTATAAAGCTGTTAGATGTTATCTATCACTGTTTCAGATGCATTTTTTATTTTTATTTCGTTCAACTATTAAGAATACAAACATAATCAAGTAGATAATTGTTCTTAATAACTGTGTAATATGACTAATATAATGAATTGTTTTGTATATTATGAAATAATGCTCATCATAAGATGTTGTGTAAAAATGACAAAGTTTGTAAGTAAACTTATTATTATTAGTGAAACGACTTACCGACAGCAAACTGTTATTATAGAAGCAAAATCAATTCATCTTACCTCTCGAAGACCATTTTCTCCTTGGCTAATTTAGCCTTCTCTTCCTCCAAGGCAAACGTTATTCTTCGCCTTTCATCTTCAAACTCTCGCCTGAGAAGTTTAATTTGTTTCTCGAATTTTGTCTCCTCTTCCTGCAGCTTTTTCTTCAGCTGCTGCACATCCGCATTGTCTCTCCTGAATGCTATGATCTTTTCATTCAACTCCTGCAATTTCCTATTGACATCGTCGCTGCAATTTTGACAGATCACGTCTTTGCAGTCTTCGTCACTCGTATTGGTACAAACGTCTCTCATTTCCACCACTCGAAGCGTCGAATCCCCATCCGAATCCTGCTTGGAGGAGTCTTCGTTTTCGCTGCTCTCTTCCGTGTTCGTCGACCACTTGTCATCATCGTCGATCTCGATAATCCGTTTGTCAATATCTCCCACAGACAATTCTTCCCTGTTTAGGCATCCTTCACTGGCGGCGTTATCCATTGCAAGTTCCTCTTCTTTGTCTTTTTGATCTGGGACGTGATCGGTTTGCCGGTTATCTAGTTGAGTCGGGAAGCTTTGCTCTAAGTTTTTCTTAATGTTCGGATTGATCAGGCTCGAATGAGTGTGACAGTTTAAATACAGCTCTTCAGATTCCGGTTCTCTGAATGTGACACGCCTGGGTTTCTCGATTGAACTTTCATAATCGATGATTCCGTGCAAGTTTCCATCTCGCCGGTGTTTAGAAGGATTGTTCGGAGTGCTCTCTAGTAGCTGGATAACGCTCGAACTCGTTGAACAAAAACTGCTGTTTTCTGTTTTCTCCTCGAGCATCTCGAATATACGGAGCTCCTTTTCCAGTCGCTTTTGTCCGGGAGATTTTAAATTATTTTCCGGGTGGGTTCCAGGCCTGGTTGGTTGGATACCTAAAAGAAAGGTTATCAAATTAACTTTTCTTATAAGACAGTGTTTTTTTTTTTAAACTAAATAGATAGCATTGAGGTTATTTATAACTTATATAACACTCTACCTATAGTCTATTCCAACTCTATTCGGATCACGATTGGACATGAAAAACCAGCTGATTTAGCCTGGTATAATCTTGAATTTTTTGTCAATGAACTACTTATGCCAATGAGTTTTGTCATTGGATGTCAGTAAGGCTTTTCCTTTTTAACTCGCCTTTGACCAATTTGTTCCGTGAAAGGTGTTGATGATATTAATGATGATGGCATAAAAGGATTTCCATCTACCTGTCCAGAACCAGTTACTAATTTCTCTGAAACTCTGGATATCAACAGAGGACATCTATGGAATCTCATCGGTTATCATGAGGGCATGTGCAAGATAGGTGACTGAGCCTATATCACGCATTGTAAATTTAATGCTACAGGATGGACATTTCCCTGAGTCATTGAAGGTATCTAAGGTATTACTGTGTTATAAGAGTGGTAATGTAAACACTGCAGACAGTTATAGACCCATCTCAATTCTTCCTGTCTTTTCAAAGGTAATTGAAATGTTCCTATTTGACCAAATAATAAACTTTATCGATCAAAACAAGGTGATGGTCAGTTTGGGTTTCGGAAAGGGTTATCGACTCTACGTTTTTGAAAGTAAGAATGGCTGTTTTAGCATCTTTACTGATCTTTCCAAGGCATTCGATTGCGCAAACAATGATATTCTTCTTCATAAATTACATCACTATGGAATAAAAGGTAATTGTTATCAATTAATAAAATCTTATCTCGAGAATCAGAAACAAATTGTACACTTGGGAGAGCAGGTCAGTGGTAGTTGCGGGTTTGGCCGAGGGCTGCCACAGGGATCTGTGTTAGGCCCTTTGCTATTCCTTGTGTGCATTAATGATCTGTCGGTGCATATGAATGCCCAAATTCGACAACAGTGCTCTATGCAGATGACACAAAATCGAAGAGATAGTTTGACGGCAATCAACTGTTTCTGAATGCTGCTAAAACTGTTATATTACCATAGTCTGGCGAGCGCTTCGGAGGCCCAGATATACAGGGTGTCCCATAATATGTGGGCAATCTCCCGGATTTGGGTAAATTTCGTAAAAATAAGTGAAAAAATATCTATAAAATTAATTCCTCAGACACACCCCTACAAAGATATTAGCTGTTGAAGTTGAGGGTTGAAAATCAATTTTTTGCAATAACTTTTTTATTTCTTGACCGATTTTGATAATTTTTGGTTTTATTTTGTATTATTTTGGACTGTTTAGAATAGTGTTTCATAATCTTTGATAGCACATACATAGACCTCGGGATGGCATAACCCCCTCATTCACTTGAACAAAAACAATAAAAATAATAATTTTACAGTTTTTTAAGGTTAATTTTCTTTTTATTTGACATTTTTTACATAAAAAATGTCTCTTTATTTATTTCGATAGAGCGAACCGTTATCGAGATAAACGTCCTTCTAATAGGTGATGCGCCGCAGGAACTTTCCAAATTTCAAGTAAATTTTTACAAGATGGCTGATCTATGACAGTAAATTGAGCAGGAAACAAAACAAAAACTTAATTACATACACGTCAAATAGTGTCAAAGATTTCATTTCATGCAGATTCAATTCTAACTGATTTTAAAATGAGTTACACAAACGCTGAATACGCAGAAAATCAGTTAGAATTGAATCTGCATGAAATGAAATCTTTGACACTGACGTGTATTTCATTAAGTTATTGTTTTGTTTCCTGCTCAATTTACTGTCATAGATCAGCCATCTTGTTAAAATTTACTTGAAATTTAGAAAGTTCCTGCGGCGCATCACCTATTAGAAGGACGTTTATCTCGATAACGGTTCGCTCTATCGAAATAAATAAAGAGACATTGTTTATGTAAAAAATATCAAATAAAAAGAAAATTAACCTTAAAAAACTGTAAAATTATTATTTTTATTGTTTTCTTTCAAGTTAATGAGGGGGTTATGCCATCCCGAGGTCTATGTATGTGCTATCAAAGATTATGGAACACTATTCTAAACAGTCCAAAATAATACAAAATAAAACCAAAAATTATCAAAATCGGTCAAGAAATAAAAAAGTTATTGCAAAAAATTGATTTTCAACCCTCAACTTCAACAGCTAATATCTTTGTAGGGGTGTCTCTGAGGAATTAATTTTATAGGTATTTTTTCATTTATTTTTACGAAATTTACCCAAATCCGAGAGATTGCCCACATATTATGGGACACCCTGTACAGGGTGTCCCGTAATTAGCGTGCAATACTGAAACAGCAGATTCTATTTTCAAAAATATGAAAAAAAGTTCCTATAAAAATAGGTCGAGAAATGCTTCCTAAGGGGGCTACAGCCCCCGAAAGGGGAGCCCATGAAGATGGTTTTTATTTAATATCTCCGAAACCGTTCAAGATAGAAAAGTGAAATTTTGGGAATTTATCAAACTTTTTATGGCCAATAAGATGCAATTACAAAAATTTAACAATTTCCAGCAGGGGGGGTCAGACATGTGAAGAGTGAGGTTAAAACCACCCTAACTTTTTTTGTACATACCTCGTGCCAGGATTTGATATCAGATTATGAAACGCTGAAGTTTTTTACACAAAAAAGGTCGTCTTGTTGAATTTCGATAACATGCACCGTTTTCGTTTAAAATCGATTTGAAAATTATCTCACATGGCATAAAAATTCATATTGAAACACAACTAGAGAAAAATATTCAACGTAGGCCATGGATCACGGGATGTAATAAGTGATAGGCTATTTGGAAATTGTGTTTCACACTAATTAAGTAGAAGAAAAAGAAAATTTATTGAGTACTGTTTTGTAAAAATGGAACATTTCACTAACCAAGAGCTGGCTGACATGCACTTCGTGTATGGATTCTGCAATGGTCGTGCTCTGGCGGCTGAGCATGAATACCGACGACGATTTCCAAACCAAAGAGCTCCTACACGTCAAATGTTCACCCGCATACATCATCAACGTTTAACGGAAAAAGGCAATTTGAGACGTGCTCGCGGTCAGGGGAGACCCCATCATAGGAATCATGCTGTTGAAAATTTTTGGAATAATAGGAGATCAACTAATTGGTCCAATAGAACTCCCTAATCGCCTTGATGTGAATGGTTACGTGAACTTTCTCGAAAACAATCTCGGTGAACTATTGGAAGATTTGAGAAACATGATGTGGTATCAGCATGATGGGGCCCCAGCTCATTATGCGCGAAATGCCAGGCAATGGCTGAATGACAATTTTCCCGATCGATGGATCGGTCGTAACGGGTCCATAGCTTTGCCAGCCCGATCTCCCGACTTAAACCCTCTAGACTTTTATTTTTGGAGGAATCTAAAAATCGAGCTAAAAATGTAGCTGCCAATGAAATTAAAAGGAACCGATTCCAAATTTTGAGAGCTTCTAGAGCTCTGAGTCGTCGGGCCCGATTATGCGTTGACCAAAATGGAAATCATTTTGAGCAGTTGCTCAAGTAAAAAAAAACTGACCTGAAATTTTTTCTCTGGTTGTGTTTCAATATGATTTTTTTTGCCATGTAAGGTAATTTTCAAATCGAATTTAAGCGAAAACGGTGTATGTTATCGAAATGCAACAAGACGACCTTTCTTATGTAAAAAACTTCAGCATTTCATAATCTGATATCAAATCCTGGCACGAGGTATGTACAAAAAAAGTTAGGGTGGTTTTAACCTCACTCTTCACCTGTCTGACCCCCCCTGCTGGAAATTGTTAAATTTTTGTAATTGCATCTTATTGGCCATAAAAAGTTTGATAAATTCCCAAAATTTCACTTTTCTATCTTGAACGGTTTCGGAAATATTAAATAAAAACCATCTTCATGGGCTCCCCTTTCGGGGGCTGTAGCCCCCTTAGGAAGCATTTCTCGACCTATTTTTATAGGAACTTTTTTTCATATTTTTGAAAATAGAATCTGCTGTTTCAGTATTGCACGTTAATTACGGGACACCCTGTATATCTAAGATATTTATTATTTTTGTATTACTGCTTGCGGCATCTGCTGGTGGCTCGGCTGGTGGTTGATTACATTAACTCCACTTTCTGTAGCCCTTGTTTGTCCAGAATAAAGTTGAGTTCTTTGTCGAGTGTACCAGAAAGAACATCGTTTAATTATTTCATACTTCAATCACCCAATGATTTATAATAATTTAACAGGTTATGGGCCCAGGTGCGTTATTTTAAATGAAAATTACTCTGTGTTCAGTTATTCAGTAGCTAGCGAAAAAGAACCGAAAAGTGTAAAAAGTAGTGTCTATACCGTGCCGGCCTTCTGAAGAGTGAAAATGGCCGCCAACAATAATGGCATTGGCAGTCATAACTATCTAGCCAGTGTGCAAAAATTGCAAGGCAGAGAAAATGATGAAGAATGGTCTTACGCTATGGAGAATTTTCTTGTATTGGAGGGCATAGATGGTAGTGAAACAGATACCGTGTGCTATCCCTCGATCCTTCTTTGTTCATTAATGTAAAAGAAGCTACAACTGCAAAAGAAGTTTGGGAAAAACTCAAGAATTTGTATGAGAAAAACAAGAAAAATTTCACTTCTCCGTCATTTAATTTCATTAAGATTGGAAAACTACACTTCGATGGAAGAAAACATTAATCAAGTTATTGAAAGTGCGCAGAAGCTTGGTAGAACGGGGCTGAAACTAGACACCTCATTGGTTTTGGAAGCTTATTGTTAGCAGGACTGCCAGAACGATTTGCGCCGATGGTGATGGCGCTGGAGCATAGTGGAATCGATATCTCCACAGATTCCATTAAGGCAAAGTTATTAGACATGCACCCAGATGACGGTGGAGAAGCGATGGCAATAAATTCGGACATCAAAGTCACAAACGTAAAGCCATCAAAGAAAAGAGAAAGACAAGTTCGTTAAAAACAAAAATGAAATAATTTGCTTTAAATGGCATCAGCCCAATCATTATACGTCAAAGTGCAAGCAAATTAATAAAAAACGAATCAATGATGAAGAAAATTAAGGGAAATTGAGTGCTTTTAGTGATGTATTTTTTAGCGCAAAGTTCAACAGCGGTGACTGGTATTCGGATTCTGGGGCAAGTGTTCACTTAACTTGCAGGCAAGATTGACTGTTAAATCAAAGAGAACCTAGTGAGGAAGAGATTTTGGTAGCTAATAGCAGCAAAGTTACAGTCAAATGCAGGTTGTGGTGAAGTCGACATCCTAACCAGGTCAGGTCAGGTCAGATTTGAAATAAGTAAAAAATGCAAACTTTGTTCCTAAGTTGACTACAAACTTGTTATCAGTCAGCGAATTGTTAAAAAACGGGAATTTTGTTGAATTTGACAAAGATGCTTGTAGGATCTCCAATAATAAGAAAATATTGGTAGCTAAAGCTTTTCTGCGAGATGGTGTTTGCAAGTTTGATATAATAAAACAATCCTTGTTTGTTGGTTAAGCAGTAGCTGTGACAGGTGAAATATGGGTTATAATAAAGGAAATAAGGCTTGGTCATATCAACTCTAGTTATCTATATAAAATGAGAGATGGAATAAAGTACAGTGGTCAGTTTAACACTACCCTGAAGAATTGCAAAGTTTGTTGTGAGGGTAAACAGGCTCGTCAGCCATTCAAAAGTTCAAGTAGCAGAGCAACAGAATTACTCGACGTGGTGCATACTGACTTAGCAGGACCCATGGAGACAACTTCCATAGGTGGCTCAAGGTACTAAATGTTTAGCTTCTGGGCTGAGGCCGTAAACCCAGCCTGTTACATAAGGAACAGATCTGCAGTGTCTGACATTCCATAGATACTTTATGAAGTATTTTTTGGTAAGAAACCAGATTTAAGTCATCTGAGAATTTTTGGTAGCCCAACGATGACTTACATTCCAAAAGAGAAACGAAAGAAATGGGATAAAAAGTCACAAAAGTTACTTTTAGTTGGTTTCTCTGATACTACGAAGGGCTATAGACTTTACAATCCAAAAACAGGCCAGAACAACCCAAAAGGTGACTATGTACATTTATATGAAGAAAGGAACGATAACGATCAAGATCAAAGTGAAAATCAGCAATCCTGTTCGATATTCGAAGATTCTAGGGTAGAATCTGATTCAGATGAGCTGGTGTTGACTGAAGAGAACTCTAATGATGAAACGTACATTCCTGAGGTTGAAGAAAATATCAGTATTTCTGAAGAAAATGCCAGGAGATCCCAAAAAGAAAGAAAAGCAAAAGTTTTCGATGTTTTTGTGACGTATTTCCCTCCAAAATAATAATAACAACCTTTATTCCAAATTAGGTTCTACAATACTCTAAAATATAGACTATAAGCAGCACAAAATGGAATGACGTCAAAACAAAACAAAAGCTATTAACTAAAACTAACATCTAAGTATTCGCTTAATGTATATGGCTCTAAATCTATTAACAATGTTTTAATTTCTCTTTTAAAAGCAGAAAACGTCTCTACTTTTTTAATCCTTTGTGGTAATTTATTGAAAACTTTAATGCACATATATGATGGGTTCCTTTCAGTGAGACTCAATCGATGAATAGGATAATTTACTTCTAGTGTTCTTGTGTTATATGGATGGTCTGTATTGTTTGCCAAAAAAAACTTTCCTTGTTTTTGAAGAAATATATCATGCACTCATACAAGTAAAGTCCATAAACTGTTAAAATGCCCCCATTCTTAAAAGCACCTCTCACCTCTGCATGACTCTCTGTATTCCATACCATTGATAATTCTGATTACACGCTTTTGAACACCGAAAATGCCGTCAGCGCAGGAACTGCCACCCCAAAATATGATTCCATACCTAACGATAGATTCAAAGTTCGCATGGTATAGAATATCCAGCACTTTCCTGTTCAAATACTTCCTTATTGTACGAAAGCTGTAACAGATTTGGCTAAGCTTCTGTCTTAGGTCTTGAATATGAGACTCCCATCTCAGGAACTCATCTATGATAACTCCTAAAAATTTTGTCATTTGTTCTACCTTGAAGTTTATTTCTTTGAATTTTAGGTTTTTTGGTTTTTCTTTTGTTGTTCTATTAGTGGAAAAGCATATGAGTTTCGTCTTTTCTTCATTTATGATTAACTGATTTCTAATGAGCCATTCTTTTGTTTTCGAGTAAACAATATCAAATTTGCTGTGAAGCTCTTCGGTATCCTTTCCACCTACAATTATGTTGGTGTCATCTGCGTAACTTGTCACTGATCCATGTACTTCTTCTATGATTCTATTTAAATCATTTATATATATATATATTATGAATAGTACGGGTCCTAAAATACTACCCTGTGGGATGCCCGTTTCAGTGAGCACAGTAGACGATGTCACTGTCACACCACGTTTGGTGATCTGTGTACACTGCTGGCGATCCGAGAGGTAAGACTCAAACCATCGCAAAATGTTTCCCTGTACTCCATAGTATTTCAACTTCTCAATTAAGTATTTTCTACATAGACAGTCGTATGCTTTTGTAAGATCCAAGAACATACCCAATGCCAGCTGATTGTCTTCAATGATATTCAGTATGCTGTTTGTGAATTGGAATATAGCAGTTTGGGTTGATCTGCCAACAAGATAGCCATGCTGTGTCATATTAAATAACTGATGTTCCTTAAAGAAATGTAGCAACCGCTTACACATTGCCAATTCAAAATTTTTTGAAAAACTAGGCAATATACTAATGGGTCTGTAATTTTCCATTGACTGCGGGTTCCCTTTTTTGAAAATTGGTTTTATAATAGAATGTTTCAGTTGGCTGGGAAATATGCCAATGTTCACTGAGTTATTAATGATATATGATAGTATATGTTTTATTTCTCCAGTACACTCCTTGATTATACTCGATGGAACTTCATCAATTCCGCTTGTGTATTTGTTTTTTAAACTTTTAGTTATATCAACAATTTCATCAGGTGAAACAGGTTCAAAACTGAAAGCATGTTTGCTTCTTCGTGTATTTTCCATTGAAAAAGGAAGTTTTATTGTATCCGTTGTAAGTTTTGGAATTACCTCTATTAGGTACTTATTGTAACTCTCACACACCTTCTCTGGCTCTCCATTAATCAGACATTCTTCTCTGTTTTTGCTTTTACCACTGACTTCGTTACAGATAGACCACATTGTCTTCATTTTATTATCAGAACTTAAGATTCTGTTCCCATAATAATTTGACTTAGCCTTTACTAAAAGTATCTCATATTGCTTTTTTGTTTCCTTGTATAATGATTGATATGCTCTATTCCTTGAGCATATAGTCCAAAGTAGGTCTAATTTTTCTTTACTCTGTTGTAATTCTTCTGATTTATAATAATTGCTTTTCGTATTTCTTTTGTGGGTTAATTTTCTAGGGAAACTTGCATTGAACACAGTCAAGAACGCATTTAGGAAAGCTCTCCACTGACCGTCTACATCAGATGTCTCAATACTGTAAACATCCGTCCAGTCAAGACATTTTAGAGTATATTTAAATTGAGTTTTTGCTTGTTCACTGTAATATCTTCGATACTTCTGGCAATGAATATTATGTAATGTTGTTTGAAATGTCAGCATCTGGGCCATATGATCAGAGACATGTGTCTGAATCACTTCACACTTGTATTCTGTTCTGTTATCCGTGAAAATGTTGTCCACACAGCTCTTAGATTTGCCCTGTATTCTTGTGTATTCCCAAGTTGATGGAGTCAGCTGAAAAGAACTCATAAGTGACAAAAAGTCCTCCTTATCACTATTTGGGTATTCTAAGTGTATATTAAAATCACCAGCTACTATTACCGTTATTGCCTGTTTATGAATTATGGTTAGTATGTGTTCTAACCTATCGAAAAATAGGTCAATATTTCCACAAAAGAAAGAGAAAAATTTGAAGAAAGTTCAGTTTCAGTGGGAGATCCAAATTCGGTTCAGGAAGCACTTTTTAGTCAAGATCGCGTAAATGGATTAGTGCCATGAGAGATGTGTTATTAATCGAGCTCGACTGGTTGTGAAATGATTTAGCCAGAAAGAAGGTGTAGATTTTCATGAGACATTTTCTCCAGTTCTGAGGTTGCTTCTAGCTCTGTCAATTCAACTTAAATTGGATGTTTTTCATTTGGATGTATTTACAGCTTTTTTTAAATGGGAAACTGGAGGAAATACCTGAAAGTTTCAATAATAGTAACTATGTAATAAAAACAAAGTTTTGATGCTAAATAAAGCTGTCTATGGCTTAAAACAGTCCTCTCGTATATGGTATAAAGAAGTCAAAAATATATTGGTTGGTTTAGAGACTATAAGAATAGTAAACATGAACCTTGTATCTTTGTTACTCAGAACAGTGTATGTCCAGAACAGTTCAGGTACTCAGAACAGTATGTGTTCGAGACTTTGAATCTATGTTGCTCATTATATGAAAAACTGGTGTGATGCATTGAGCAAAGAGAGTTCCAAAGTGAAACAATCTTAGATGTAAATTGAAGCGAGATGTAAAGTCAAAAATCTCTTGATAATATCCCAGAGTGAAACATCAGGAGAGGGAGCGATATCATTTCAAACAGCGCTAAACCAAATGAAGCCTCTCACTAGGCCAGAAGCGTCACATCACGAACTTCGAGACATCGTTGATGAAACGTTGGAAAAATCTGGTGAAGACATCTTGGAAGATGAAAATGAAGATTCTCCTTAGGAAAATGCCGGGACTGTTTTACGACATTGGATCGATGGAATAATTTCGGAGGTCGACGACATAGTACAGACTGAGGAGGGGAATGATACTAATTTACGGTCAATTGAAAACTTTGATGTGGTCCTGGGTTTTCAGGGACGCTTTAGGGTTTAACAGGGTGCCTGTGAGTAGCGCACCAGTAGAAAGTGAATTTAAAAAGATAAAAAGGCAGGTGTTGACCAAAAGTCAAAAGAATTGATGCTGCAGTTGAACATACCACAAGTTACTATGACGGTGAACTAAATCTGGTCAATGGCAATGGCAATAAAGAACATGGAGCCACTACAGCGACTACTGCAAGAAAGACCTACCTCAACTACGTCGACGACTATGCGAGAAAAAGTTCGGGCCTATTATTCAGACGGTATTATTCATCCGTTGGGAAATCTCATCTGGAAGATCATATAGATACATCTTCCAGATTGGAAGATGTCACAGTCACTGTTACCAAGAGAAGTTGTTTTAAGGAGATTACAAACCTTGAACCTCTCACATCCTGTTCTGCATGCAGAAATGGAGACCTACTTACTGGGGCCTGCAGAAAAAAGTTCATGCCCTTCCTATCTGTTCCATCGCAATCGGTGAGGATGAAGGGTATGGAGAAAGTCATCTCTGCTACCCCTGTTCAGAGGATTCGAGACGAGAAAAAAAGAATGGCAGTGGATGCAGTAGAAAACTGGAGGGATATGGGACAGGCGATTGTCCAAATCAGGCGACGCGACGCTAGATGTGGTCAATTCAAGGTTCAAACTCTCCCGATTTTAAAGAATGGTCACACGATCTCACAGTTGATAACAATCAATCAGGCAAAGCTAACACTTGCTAACACGTGCGCTTTTGATAGTCTTTTTCAAGTCCAACTCGCTGCTTGTTCAGATTGCGCAATAGTTTTCAGCAGTGTAAAAGAAAAACAAGATGAGAATCCATTGTTTAAAACAGTTCTGTTATGAAATGTTGTTGACGCAAAAATAACTGCTAAATCATAACAAAAAACGGCAGACCTTTATTTGAAATACTTTGGAAAGTCTCCCAAAAAAAACCAGCATCGAAGAAGTCAATTATTGTAAGTGCAATATTGTATCTCTTGCAAGTTATTGCTTCCGGAAAACCCAAAGTTTCCAGGAAATTTCAAAATGCTCAGAAGGATTAAGTCTGGGATGCCAACCTTTAATTGAAATACTTTGGAAAGTCTCCCAAAAAAAAAAACAGCATCGAAGAAGTCATTATTGTAAGTGCAATATTGTATCTCTTGCAAGTTATTGCTTTCGGAAAACCCCAAGTTTCCAGGAAATTTCAAAATGCTCAGAAGGATTAAGTCTAGGATGCCAAAGTCCAAGATGAAAGCCTAGAATTAAGTCACTGACTTCAGTGACAATCACCGGAAAAGAATCCATTAGGTGGAGTGATTGAAAACCACGTGGTTTTGACAGGAACACCTTGCTTACAAGAAAAATATCGTTTTATAGAAATCAACAGTATTCACGCAATCAGTAATATAAAATTTAAATGAAATTTTTTTGACAAAGTAATAAAAAAATAAGATTGATTTAATTTTCCAGAAACCATAATCGCCATTGGGATTGATACGATGACCTAATAACAATTTCGGAACTACCTGAATCGTTTGTTGTAAAAACAACAAATGAAAGATTTTATTTAAAAAGAATGCAGTGGCGTATCTACTGAATCTACTAATTATTAATCTAAAACCACCTGTCAATCTTAAAGAAATAACAAATATACCATTTACCCAAGAATCGCTTTTATTAACGCCTACTAATAAAACTGAAGTACCTATTTCAAACTATACAGCATCTCAAAAACAAAGCTGGCGGGTGTGATGGTATCCATAACATTAATTTTGAAGTTAGCAGCACCTTATATCACGTCAGTGTTAGTGTACATGATAAATAAATTTTTTTCTGAAGGCGAATGTCCGAAGCAATCCAAATCTGCAGAAATATGTCCGGTGCATAAGAACGGATCCAAAACCCACATTGTTTTATTTTAGTTTAAATCTATTATTTTAGTTTAAGGACCACCCATGTACGGGCATTTATGCCTCCTTTGGGTCCTTCATTTTTTTGTGTAAAATATTGAAGGAAATCAATAAATAAATTAAAAAAAAAAAATTATTTTTGATTTTATGTGTTGGGGGAGCGGCTCTCCCAATACCTTTCTAGAGTTGCAAAATCATTTGTGTTATACAAAACCTCCCTAATAAGAGACCCCTTGCGATCTCACTTGTTTTATAGTATAAGGAATAATTCAACTCATATTACAGGAAACTATTACACAGTACGTCGACTGATCGCTAGATGACGCTCAGTTCGATGAAATAAGCACATTATGACGGTTAAATTGGTAAAACGTGGTTGGAAAAGTTTTTATGGTGCTGCATTACATCACTTCATATTTTTGAAATGGTAACAAGTATAAGAAATTTAAAATAAATACCATTAGATAGCTTACTGTAATGTGTATTTCATAGTCCTAGACGTTTATAGAAAAATTGAAAATTGTTTAAACTAAAAACATATTTTATTTGTCGTATTACTATTTCCTAATAAGAGACCCTTGAGGGTTCCTATTATGAAGAGGGTCTCTTATTAGGAAACGGTCTCCTAATAATGTGATAATTTTTTTTTCAAATTGTTTTAGGTATCTAAAAAACGAAAAACTTGGAATAAAGAACAAATGGTATTGGCAGCAAAAGCAGTTAGAAAACGTGACATGGGATACAAAACAGCATCGAAGCATTTTGGTGTTCCAAAAGGCACCCACGAACGCTATGTGAAACAAAATAACGTAACTCCGGAGGATGTAGTAAGTGCAAGCTCTGGTAGAAAACAGAAATAGAAGCTGAATTGGTACAGTATTGTCTCAATATGGATAATAGAGCTTTCGAATTAGCAATAGCTAATAACATTCGACATTCATTTTCAAATAGAAAAGGTACCGCAGGAAAAAATGGTTCAAAGGCTTTCTAAAAGGGCACCCTGAGTTGTCAGTTAGATGGCCTCAAGGTATGTCCAAAGCCCGAATACGAGGTTTCAACAAAGAAAACGTTGCTGCGTTTTTTGAGCTATATGAAAGGGAGCTCGAGAAAATTAACTTCCAACCACATTTGCTGTACAACATTGATGAGACGGGAATTAGTGTGGTACAACATAAGAGGAATAAAGTTATCTCTGCTAGGGGAAAGAAACAAGTAGCAACACTGACCTCAGCAGAAAGAGGTGGCTTAATAACAGTTGTTACATGTATGAATGCGGTAGGCACTTATGTACCTACCCCCTTTAATTGTCTGGTCCAGAAAAAACATGAAACATGAGTTAATGGATGACGCACCAGCCGGTTCCATCGGTGCTTGCCATCCATCAGGGTGGATACAGACAGATATTTTTATACAATGGTTTGTTTGATCATTTTATAAAGTTTACCAAACCTACAGTATCTCAGCCCGTGTTACTAGTGCTCGATGGTCACTACTCGCACACGCGTAACATCAAAGTAATTAATAAAGCAAGAGACAATCATATTTTGATTGTTTGCCTACCACCCCATAGTACACATCGCTTGCAGCCGTTAGATGCAGGCTTTATGAATCCTCTAAAAACCTATTACGCTCAGGAAATTGAAACTTGGCTGCGAAATCATCCTGATAGAATTGTTACATTTTTTATCATTGCACGATTGTTTTCTGGGGCTTATAACCGGGCAGCTACGATGGAGGTCTCGGTTAACTCTTTTAGAAAAACTGGTCTATATCCCCTCAATAAGCACATATTTCGGGATTTTGACTTTGCTGTTTTTGAAGGTGAAGTGGAACCTATAAATATAGAAAATAACTCAACTCCACCGCGAAAAGTAGCTTTGAACGATTCTGACGAAGATTTTCCTCCAGTAACTTCAAAGGACTCTTTTGAAATAGAACAATATCGTCCAGGAACTTCAAAAGATTCTTTTGAACTAGAACAATCTCGTCCAGGAACTTCAAAAGATTCTTCTGTTGAACAGGCTCTTCCAAGGTCCACGACGGAGCAACTTCGTCCAATAATCCATCATCCAGCCTTGTCTATTACAGTCTCCTTGAGTGGGAGAGGGTTGTCTCGATCTAGATCGTCCGGAACTTGCGTGGACAGAACACCTTCATATAACTTTAAATACGCAAACTTCCACCTCCTTTATTCCTCTTGACTATCAGCGGACTGGTCTTATTTGGATACATGTGCTGACGTTATTAAAGCCTGTGATGAGTTTTATAATATATTGACCCGAATCCTTGACGAGGCTGTCTCTTGCACACGTCGCAGAAAAGGTAATTATCCACCCTGGTTTTCGCAATCTGTAATAAAGCTTTTGAAGAGAAAGTGTTTTTGCTTGCGAAAGTTGAGACGAAACTGGAGCTTGGGGACGTATGAGGAATTTTCTTTACTAAGAGCAAAAACCAAACGCGAGATAAATGCTTTATACAAAGCATTTATGAATCATATGGAATCTGGCTTATCTAAAGACCCTAAAAAGTTCTGGACGTATGTCAACTTGAAAAGAAAATCTAATAATATTCCCAGCTCTATGAAGTTGGCTGATAATGTCGCTAATAATCCTTCTGATATCGCGGAAGCTTTTGCAAACTTTTTTCTTACGACTTATGCTACTTCTTCCTCTATCTCGCCTAGCTCTTCGAGTTATAATTATTGTAATCATGTTCCCTTCGCTACTCAAGGCTCTAATGTATTTTCGGAACCAATCATAGCAAATGCGTTTTCTGAATCAGATGTACTGAGTGTGTTGAAGGGTTTCAAAGATTGCTTAACGGCCGGACCTGACGGTATCCCCTCATTCCTTTTGAGGGACTGTGCTTCTGTCATGTCTTATCCTTTGATGAGGATTTTTAATTTATGTCTCAGGACTTTCTGCTTTCCTGATGCTTGGAAACTGGGTAGGTCGTGTCCAGTTTATAAGGGGGGTGAACGTGACAGAATCAAAAATTATAGACAAATAGTAATTATCAACAATTTTTCTAAGGCGCTTGAAATCCTGTTGCACAGGGAAATTTACCATAAAGTTAAAAACGATATCGTCACGGTTCAACATGGCTTTGTGCAGGGTAGATCCACCACAACCAATTTGTTTTGCATTACACAGCATATTGCGCATGCCTTTGATAATCACCTGCAGACAGATGTAATTTATACCGATATCTCTAAAGCTTTTGATAGATTGGATCATCAACTATTACTTCATAAACTTGGAGCCTATGGGTTTTCTCTTGCTCTCTTGAAGCTGTTGGGTTCCTATCTGGACAATAGATGTCAGTATGTCACGGTGAATGGTTTTAGGTTTCATAGTTTTCATGCTTTTTCTGGGGTCCCACCGTCCCACCGGGGTCGGTGTTGGGGCCTCTCCTCTTCAACCTATTCATAAACGATATTGGTTTGGACATAAGTGTTGGTTATCTTCTGTATGCGGACGATTTAAAGTTGTTTTGCGACATTAATGACAGTTCTGACTGTAGTTCACTCCAACAGAATTTCAACAGGGTTAGGTTGTGGTGTGAGAGGAACTCTTTAACCCTTAACATATCTAATGTAACGTAATGTCCTTCACATTACGAACGAATCCGTTAATGTACGACTATAATGTAGAAGGTGAAGCGATTACTAGACCTCCAGTTGTTAGTGATATGGGTATTATCTTTGATAGCTCGCTATCGTTTACTCCTCATATAGAACTTCTCCGAAATGAGTCTTACAAGATGATGGGTTTCTTATTCAGGAGCTGCCGAGATTTTACTCATTTGGAAACAATGAAAGCGCTATATTTTGCATTTGTACGCTCAAAAATTGAATATGGTTCAATAATCTGGGCTCCTGGATGTGCGGTTCATGCTAATAGCCTTGAAGGCATTCAAAGAAAGTTTCTCAAGTACCTTCATTTTAAAACGACAGGTTCATATCCCAGAATTGGATATCCAAATGAAGAACTGCTTGCACATTTTGAAATAAGTAGTCTGCACATTCGAAGGGAACATCATACTTTATCATTTTTAGTGAAACTAATTATGGGTTTGATTAACTCCCCAGAAATTCTTTCGATGTTGCCCTTTAGTGTTCCCCGATCTGCATCTAGAAACCCGTATACATTTTACTTGCGTACGCCTAGGACAAATGTGATGAGGTTCTCTCCCCTATATAGAATGTGCACTATTAGTAATAAATGTACACAAGTGGATGTATTTTGTGGTTCGTTGCCTGCACGTCCGAGATCTGGAGTTTCAGAGCCTTAGGGCATATGATGTAAGAATGTTTGTTTTACTTTGTTTATAGTGTAATTTATTGCAGTAGTTTTAAGTAGGGTCAACCGACCAGTAAATGAACACCAACCAGTGAATGAACAAATCACTACTTTTTGGTCGAAAATAAGGATACTTTGTACTAAAATATATCTATCTCTGTCTATAATATGTGGCGCGTATGTCCTTAATGCTGTTCAATTATTGGATTCATTAAATCGGTTAGTTTTGTATGACAAACGACGAGAAGCAGTTGATAGTGACAGGAAATCGAGCAGAGAAGCCATTTTTTCTTAAGGTAAATATGAACTTAGCGCAACATTATGATAGCTTAATACTCAAACAATAAGACATTTTGTTATTTAAAGAGTTTTCAGTTGCTGTATAGTCCTAGAATTACTAGTTTACATACAAATAATGTTGTTATACTTTACGGATTCTTATTATTGGGCCTGTTCAAATACTGGTTTGAAAAGTTTATAAAATCTAGTGAATGAACAGTGTGTTCATTTACTAGGTTCTGAGTTATTATCCACAGTTCTTGCTAAAATCATCCTTAAGATACGTTTGATTTGGTATAAAATTTCCTCAGCTAAAATATTGTGTATAAATATCGCAAATCCAGTGAATGAACACTTCTCTCTTACTGTTCATTTACTAGCGTTCATTCACTGGAATGTAGATATACCAGTTTGCATTTGAAACTCAAAATTCAAAAAACACCACTTTGGTTTTTATTTACCTAGAAAGAATTCTGAAAATGCAACTCTTTTTTTATCAGTTTTTTTCCAATGTTATATTGCCAACTGATAAATTTTAATAATTGTTTCATACATATTTTGATGTTTATTTCCAATGTTTGCTACTAGTTATCATTTATTTTTAGATGGAGAAAAAAAATTATTCACGGTTCGCTTATTCAGAAGATGATCTGGCGAACGCTATCTTGGAAATAAATTCTGGAAATATCAGCATAAGCAAAGCTTCATTCAAATATTCCATTCCAAAATCAACGTTACATAATAAAATTACTGGGAAAGTCCCAAATGTAAGGCAAATGGGTCCTCAACCAATTTTAACTCTTGCTGAAGAGGAACGTATCGAACATTGGATCCTAGCAAAGGCCAAATTAGGCTTTCCGATGCATCCAGACGAAGTCAAAAACTCCGTCCAAAAGATTTTGAAGGCTGCTCCCAGGCCACATAAATTTACAAACGATAGAATTTACAAACGATAGACCTGGAGACAAATGGTTTAAATTATTTCTGCGAAGGCATCCGCTAATTGCTAAACGAAATACTGAAATAATTTCAAAAAGCCGTGCGTCTGTCACAGAACATGCTATTCGTCAGTGGTCTAAGGAATTGAAAGAGTATCTTGAGACCCCAAATAATATAGATTTAATGGCTGACCCAACTCGCATTTTTAATGCAGATGAGACAAGAATGAGAACGTGTATGAAGTCAGGATTGGTTTTAGGATCTAAAAGAAGTCAGTTCAAAAACCTTTATGAAGTCGCTTCAGGAAATGAAAAGGACGCCATAACAGTACTGTGCAACTACAGCGCAGCAGGAATAGCCACTCTCCCTATGATAGTATTTCCCTATAAACGCATCCCAAATGAATTAGCACTATCTGTACCATCTGGGTGGGCCATTGGAAGATCTGATTCAAGATGGATGACTGCTGCAACTTTTTTCGAATATATTGTCAATGTCTTTTATCCATGGTTAAAAGAAAATACCATTAATTTCCCGGTCATTCTCTTTATTGACGGCCACAAGTCACATTACAACATGGAGCTCTATGAATTTTGTAAAAACAATCTAATAATTCTTTACTGCTTGTACCGAAATTCAACACACATTTTGCAACCTTGTGACGTTGCTATTTTTCGATCTCTTAAAGTGGAGTGGAAAAAGGCGTGTCAAGCTCACAAGCAACGAACAAGCACAACGATCACTTCGACACAACTTTAGTCTACTTTTCAAAGAAGCATTTGATAAAGCTTGTAAACCTAACACTATAAAGAATGGTTTCGCTGTTTGTGGATTGTATCCTTTCGATCCAAATGCTGTTGATTACACCAAGTGCATATCTTCTAGGCGCAAACAATTATTTGGACCCGAAGAGTGTACTGAGATAACCAATGAAGATTATGAATCTTGTATGAAAGTGTTACAAGCATTCTTGGGTAAAGACAAGATAAATGACTATAATAAGAGTCCTGGAGACAATGATGAGAATGGAGATATGTATAACTTTTGGAAATTCTGTAACCAAAAGATAACTAAAGAAGTCACAACCAATACACTGATTAATATATCATCAGTACAAGATAGCAATTCTGAAAATATTGACTTAAGTCTTACAGAATCCTTTATTAATGATTTGCCAGTAGAAATAATAGATGGAGTTTTGTATGAATCTACACAAGTTACTTCTGCCGATGAAATTTATTGTGTAGAACAAGAAACCTTAACTGAAAAGAACGATGTAACCAACTTTCAAAATGTTCTAGAATCTGAAAATGAAGTAGCAAATCGTGATAATTGCCACGATTTCATAACTGAAACAGACACAAATATAATAATTGACTGTAAAATAATCCTGGAACTGATTTTAACTGCTGTGTTTGAACAAATAATTATTACTATGGAAGAGAGAACTGTGCCAACAAATACAGTAATAAATGTAGAAGTGGAAGCAAAAAAGTTTACTGCTGGTAAAATCAACATAATATCGAATATTATAGTGGGACAATCACAAACTTCATTAAATAATCTGTGGACTGAACACTTGCACTGGCTAAAGCAGGAAGGAGAGAACAAGAAGAGGAACAGTAAACAAACGCCAATGCCATAATTATGCGATTACCTCCGATAAATGGGCTCTTTTCCAAAGGGACCTGGAGAGAAAAAAAGATATTAAAAATGAAGAAATAAAGAAAAGAAAAGCAGACAGGGAAGAGAGAAAGCAAGTAAAATTAACTAAAAGCAATACGAAACAGAAAACTAAACAAACACTTAACACTGCACTAAAAGAACTCCTTGAACGAGAAAAAGAGACAAATAATGAGCAGACAGTTGCAGAGGTCGAACTTAAAGAACAACCTGAAGAAGAAGAGGACAAAGAAAATAATGAAGAAAACACGTGTATGGACAAAATGTTACAGGTGGGCGCACGAAGATTGTGGTGCAGAAGACGCAAACTTCATTTGTCCAATGTATGAAAAGAGAAGTAAAATTTAGTTTAAATACCTACCTATATGAATCTACTCATAATAAAAATTTATTTAATTGCCGTTTCAATAACAAAAGACAGGGGATCGCAATATGAGACCCCGGTCTCTTATTAGGAACCCTGTAATTGTTTCCAAATTTTTGCATTATTTGGCTTAAGTTTATTTAGATCTTAGTTGACAAAGAAATTGTCTTTTATTTATTTGTTCCTTATAGATAATATGTTTTTGTTCAATGAACTTGTTGAAGTTTGAAAAAAAATTTATTTAGCAGAAAAATATTTTTTTTTTCCATTTATGGAGAACAGTCTAGCTGCTGTAGCTAGACTGTATTGCGAAAGATATCCGGATGCTTTGAGATATCCTGATCATCGCGTCTTTATAAATCTTCACCAAGTGTACGCGGAAGGCAGAGTATCTTCTAGCACATTCAAAAAAGACGGATTCATGAACATGCACAATCTTCATTGTTATGCTGTTGAAAACCAGCATTCGATGCGAGAACAAAAGTCACAGTATAGCTTGAAAACTAATCTGTGGACCGGAATTTTGAACGGGCAAATAATTGGCCCTTTTATACTTCCTGAAAATCTAAATGGAGAAACTTATCAAGATATCTTAGAACATGAACTGTCAAATCTTCTGGAATATGTTCCTTTAATCACACGCAGGGCAATGTGGTTCCAAAATGATGGTTGTGCAGCTCATCACGCACGAGTAGAACGAGATTATTCAAACCAAACTTTTCCACAGAGATGGATCGGCCGTCTGGCTCCCATTTTGTGGCGTCCCCGATCTCCGGATTTGAATCCACTAGATTTTTATTACCGGGGTTGTCTGAAGAAGAAAGTCTATTCAACACCAATAAATGATGAAAATCAATTGAGACAGCGTATTTTTTGAAGCTGCACAACAATTGAATGTCGCTGGAAGTGCAAGACAAGTGCAAAAAAGACAAGATCATTTTTAAAAAGATGCAACGCTTGAATTCGACTTGGTGGCAGGCAATTTGAAAACATCCTTTGATTTTCATTTGGGTTTTGTTTAGTTTTCAATAAACACTTGTTACTGTAATTTAACACGTGTTTTAATTCAAATAACTAATTAGTGATTTAATTTCACAATGCGCTCCTTTTGCAGTCAAACAGCAATATCTTCTTTTCTAAAGTAAAGCATACAAATTATTACACCATTGCAGAAACTGGATCAAATAAGCTATTTTTCGGAATAACTTGCCAGGTTCACGGGGTAATTTTTTTTCAGCGAGATCATCGAGCTGCATAAGTTAAAGAAGTCAAAAGAAAAGAGCTGCTGAAGGAGAAAGAGATCTAATCGTTAAATATATTAAAGGTGTCTCAACCATCATGCAACGAGATCATAGAAATAAAGAATCGGCTGACTCCAAATAGGGAAGCGCAGCCCCATGCTTGTTCAACATCTTATATCAGAATATATATAGTATTACAGGTCGTCTTGATAGATTCCGTTCTTACATAAATGCTTGTAACGAATTTGACTGCGTAATATTTTTCTTCTCTCCACAGTTGAAAAAATATAAAACTTAAAAATCGTCTTCATAGGCAGGTTAAACACGGCAGGGCTGGTGTAGACTGTCTCCATAAGTATAAAGAGTTGAGAAACTCTATTAAAAAACAAACAGTCTATGATTTCAAATTATATAATGAAATGGTGGAGAATAATATAAGGTTAGATCCTAATAACTTTTGGAGTTTTATAATGTCTAGACGTCAAAAGTCTAGTATTCCATCGCAACTCTTCATCAGTAGTGAAAAAACTGTCAGTGGCTCGCAGGAGATAGCGGATGCTTTTGCAGTGCATTTTAGTTCGGTGTTTCAAGAGTCAGATATCAATGTTTTACCAGAGTGTGATGGTGACTTTGTTTTTCCCCCAATAAAAATTGAACAGGTTAAAGCCAGTATTGCAAAACTTAAACAAAAAAAAGCCACAGGCAAGGATAGTATACCTTCCTATATATATCGGTGGTTTCATGGCAAAACGTGCTATGTGATCGATTTTATGAAAATACGTTTTTTACACCAATGTTGACACATGATAAAACGTTCTATCTACCTTTAAAGTATTATAGTTCTATTGGCCATACTTTTGGTGTAATAGTGAAATGTCAATATGTAACCTATTCAGAATCATCATATTGGTTATGTGGTAAAAAGTTCTTGCGAATTAGATCGCCTTTGCACATACAATATTCTCAGAATTAATGTAAAACTCTATTCATGGCAAAAGGCTCCATCAGTACAGATAACCCCTTGTTCCATAAAGCAAGGAAATATTTTTATTGTGTTAACCTTGATGTCAAAACGTACCATGTTCCTGATACCACATTTTGCCAAAATATTAAACAGGTTTTGTGAACAGATTATAATTACATGGCCAATAGTTCTTTGCTTAAGATAGACATTTTGCCATACACTACTTGAAAGAAAATTCGGGATTTTAATCGTGTAATGGTTCCCTAAGAGCCAGGTTTCTCGTTTTGCCATAACATGCGCGTTTGCTACATGTGACCCAACCTCACTTTATAGGGAGTTTCTGCTTCTGTTGTGATACGGTAGTTTATAGTAATGTGTGATACCTACTACTGTGAATGTTAAGTGTATGGTAGTGTAGAAATTTAACATTTTTTCCTTTATATCAAACACTAGGATAATAAGTAGGTTCTCATTATGGCTTATTCTAATGCTAGAGCCCGGAAGATTGTACAGTTGGCTCTAGCAAAACCACAAGAAGTCCTTGTGAATACAGTAGCATCTGAAGATTACTGCTTTGATTCTACATTAAATGAAGAATTGAGGCGATATGATGCTAACTTAGTACCTACCTGAAGGTAGGTACCTATATCTACTATATTCTAATTAATTATTATTGTTAGCGTAATCTTAGTCTGCCAGTGTTTAAAAGGTTATTTACACCAAATAAAAATGCTAAGAATAAAATAAAATAAGTGTTAGAATTTCGAAGTATAGTCTCTAATCAACCTTGTTCTCATTAACAACTTAACCATGCCTAAAAAATGTATTCCTACCTTCAAAAATATATTTTAAAAATCTTTGAATAATCGAGTAAAATAGTAATAAAGATTGCTTTTTCAGCGAGTGATTCAAGTGCCCTTAATTCAAGCTGTGTACTGGATGATAACGAATCAAATTATAATGATTATTGTGACAGCAACAAAACCGCAGATAATGATGTCTTAGAAGACTGTAGCAATTTTAGCGAATACTCTGATAAGGATTCTCAAGGTATGATTACCATTTTATTAGAGTGACTAGAGGTTTTTTAGTATTTCAATTTTTAGGGAGTATATCTTCTGATTCTGAGACTGATTTGAATCCTCCCAAAAAGCGTCGTACAACCACAAAGACAAACAATATAATAGACAATGATCCCTGCAATGAAGCAATAATAATAGTACAATACATTTTAGACACATTGTTACAAAGTGTTTTTGATAAAATTTTTAGAAGATTATAGCACTGTAAAATTATGGCTGGAAAATAAAAAGAAAAAGGACATGGGAGAAGAATACATTAACAGAAAGGGGCAAGTCAGGCCAGCTCGGCAAATGAGACCAAAGTGCAGTGGTTGTTGATTTGAATGTAATACTTTGAAAGATTTAGACAGAGAAAAACTGTTTGAGGAATTCTGGGAAATTGGAAATCACAATATGCAGAGTCAGTACATCATCTCTTTAATAAAAAGTAAGCCAGTCGAATTAGGTACTAAAAAGCGCAAAAAAACCAGAACAAATTCATTTTCTTTAAAGATAGATAGTGAAAAATGCTACAGAGTTTGCAAAGAAACATTCTTGGCTACATTTGATATAGGTAAACGTTACGTAGATACGCTGGCAAATACAGGTCATTCCGGCATTATTGTATCTGACAAACGGGGCAAAAAAGAGCCAAAAAACAAGAGTAATGATCTTGACATTAAAAAAATTCATGACCATATAGCAAAGTTCCCTAGTTTTGAAAGTCACTACAGTCGCAGGGATTCTAAAAAAAAATATTTGCATCCAGATTTGAATATCAAAAAAATGCACGACCTTTATACAGGAGAGTGTAATGCAGAAAATAAAAAGCCTCTCAGTTATAGTACATACTATAATATTTTTAAAACAAAAAATTTATCTTTTAACAAACCTTATAATGACACATGTCGCGTGTGTGATGAATTAAATATAAAGCTCAAAAATAAAAGTTTGAATGAAGAAAACAGAAAAAAGTTGGAAATGGAAAAAGATGAGCACTTATGGAAAGTGGACGCAGCTTATAAAGCTAAAGCTGATGACAAAGCTAAAGCAAAAGCCAGTGAAGGGAAAATTGTGGTAAAAGCTTTTGATTTACAAAAAGTTTTAGAAACACCACTTCTGACTACAGGAGCCTCATTTTATAAAAGGCAACTCAGCACGTATAATTTGACAACGCATGATCGGGCTACTAACAGAGCAGCAAGCTATATATGGTACGAAAGCATAGGTGGACGTGGTTCAGATGAAGTAGCCTCCATACTCTTCAAAGACATCCAGAGTCTAAGTGAAGATGTTGAACATGTGGTCTATTATTCAGACAACTGCACAGGACAGAACCACAACTTCACTCTGCCCGTCATGTACACTGTAGCATTGAAGTCAAAACCGAACTTGAAAACCATTGAGCATAAGTTTTTGGTTGTGGGTCACACTCATATGGAGTGCGACTCTGACCATGCAAGAATAGAGTGCGCCAAACCAAAAGATATGGACATATTCATCACGAGAGATTGGTATATTATGATAAGAATGCTCAAAAAGAAAGGGGGTGAACCATTTTTCGAAGTTCATGACATGAAACTTGACGATTTTTATAATTTTAAGTCACTTTATACATCAAAATCATCGTATTATATAAAAAGGCAGAAGCTTACCAACAATGATCCTGTAGAATGGTCTAAAACTAGGTGGATCATGATAGAAAGAGATAAGCCAGGGGTATTTAAATTATCTCAGCAAATTGACAACCCGGAATTTAGAGAGTTGAATGTTATAAGATATAACAACAATGAAGAAGAAAATATACAACTAAAAATCAAAAACAAAGATAAAATACCAATATCTACAAAAAAATACAAAAATCTACAAGAATTACTAGGGGTTATACCAGAAGAATATCACCAGTTCTATAGAAGTCTTCCACACAGTAATTCTGTATTGGATACCCATG
This sequence comes from Malachius bipustulatus, assembly GCA_910589415.1. Lineage (NCBI taxonomy): Eukaryota > Metazoa > Arthropoda > Insecta > Coleoptera > Melyridae > Malachius > Malachius bipustulatus. The sequence goes on along the minus strand of OU342638.1, from coordinate 5,297,747 downwards.
CTGATTTAGAGGATTTCTAATATTAGTCTCAAGTTTTATGTTCCATCTTAGCAAAATGTTAGTTTCAGTTCATGACAAAAAGTTCCATGTGGAGCACTTTTATAAAGACTCTACAGGGTGATTGATTGAAACGCCACATTAGAAAAAGTTCGACTTCCAAATGATCTAGGAATCTGAAATTTGGAACTTAGGCAACATACCTAATAAGGAGTCAAAATGAAATATTACCAAGATGGCAGAACATTAAAAATGGCGAAAGCAATGGCCATCTTTGTTTTTTTAAATGGGACACCCCATATATTATTGCATTTTCAGATCGTCTGAGAAAATGTAATAACAATGGTGCTTATAGTTGTATTTTAAATTGAGTAGGCCATGAGTTATAAACAAGTGAAAATCGTGATTTTCCAACTTTAAAGACATTTATCACGAAAACGGCTCAAGATATCAGAAAACGGCTTACATGTCCCTATCTTAACTTTTTATAAGGCATCCAATTATGCAGTTGAAATGTTTATACAAGGTGGTGAAAATTATCAGATTTTTCATCACCCTGTATAAACATTTAAACTATACAGTAGGATATCAGATAAAAATTTAAGATAGGGACATGTAAGCCGTTTTCTGATATCTTGAACCGTTTTCGTGGTAAATGGGTTTAAAGTTGGAAAATCACGATTTTCACTTGTTTATAACTCATGGCCTACTCAATTTAAAATACAACTATAAGCACCATTGTTATTACATTTTCTCAGACGATCTGAAAATGCAATAATATATGGGGTGTCCCATTTAAAAAAACAAAGATGGCCGTTGCTTTCGCCATTTTAAATGTTCTACCATCTTGGTAATATTTCATTTTGACTCGTTATTAGGTATGTTGCCTAAGTTCCAAATTTCAGATTCCTAGATCATTTGGAAGTCGAACTTTTTCTAATGTGGCGTTTCAATCAATCACCCTGTATTTTAATGTTTCTGTGCTTATTTTTTATCAAGTGAGATGTACTTGTTTTCAACACATGCAGATTAAAATAAGTTTATTTTTCAATAAAGAATTTCAAATAAACAGTCTTGTTATTAAGCTTCAAACTTTCTTTTTGCTCTCCTGAAAAATTGTCATCTGCACGGATGGCACTTTTTGCCATATAACCACCGATATAAGGGATGCTCGGATTTTCTTAGTGTTCCATTACTTAAAATTTTTAATCTATGTATTGAAAAAAACGTGTTTCCACACCGTTTCAAAGAAGCAGTTATAACTCCAATCTTTAAAGCCGGTAATGTAAATTCAGTAGAAAACTATAGACCAATAAGTGTCCTGAACACAGTTGCTAAAATTTTTGAAAGTATTTTACATGATAGTATCTTAGATGCCTTTCAGAATAACTTTGCTGAGCAGCAACATGGCTTTCTGCCGGATGTATCAACAGTGACCAATTTGTGTGTCCTTACTTAGGCAGCAGCTTGTGCAATAAACGAGAAGAGACAACTGGATGTGGTTATGACGGATTATGCGAAGGCCTTTGATAAGGTTGATCATGGGCTTCTTGTTGCTAAACTGGGTCAATTTGGATTTTCTTCGAGTGCATGTAAATTGATGAAGTCATATCTCTCCTGCAGAACTCAACAAGTGAAAGTAGGTAGGTGCTTTTCAAGAGAATTTATCTCAACATCAGGAGTACCACAAGGCAGTAATCTTGGTCCGCTCCTTTTTGCCATTTTTATAAATGACCTGCCGAACTGTATAAAATTCTCTGATAGTCTTTTGTTTGCAGATGACTTTAAACTTTATAAATATATATCGAAACCTGAAGACTGTCATTTCCTTCAGAGTGATCTCAACTCCGTTGCCCAGTGGTCGCAAGAAAATAGAATGCCCCTAAATACACATAAATGTCTGACTATAACATTCACTCGTAAAGTTAATTATTTCATTTTCGATTACTCAATTGATGGCCACACTTTAGCCAGGAAAAGTGAATGCACAGACCTTGGAATTCGACTGCAGGCAGACTTGAGATATGATCAGCATTATGAGAACATTGTTAATAAGGCTTATAAACTTATGGGCTTCATAATTAGAAACACCAAATATTTTAGAAATTTAAAATCCATAATTAATTTATATAATAGTTTGGTTAGGCCTCATCTAGAGTATGCCTCTGTTATGTGGTCACCAGGTACGGAAACTCACATTAACATGATTGAAAAGGTCCAAAAAAGATTTTTGAGATATCTGTACTTGAGAAAGCACAATGCATATCCCTATAGGATCGCATATAGTAGTATGTTGATTGAGTTTGGTGTTACTAGGCTGAGTGCAAGACGTTCCTTAAACAGTGTGTTGTTTGTTTATTGTATTGTCAACAACCGAAAGTACAAGAAATGTTACTTTATTAATAAAATAAAGTTCTTAGTTCCTAAAGTTAATTTAAGAATAACAAATCCTTTGCAATTCCGTTGTTTAAAATCAAGCTGTTCTCCTATTGATAGAATGCTACAAGAGTGTAATGTAGTGATTCAAAAGTGTAATATAGATTTATTTGAGGACAGTATTAAAGATATTAAGAAAGCATTGCACTCATTAGATTGTAGTGGTGTGTTTAGATTAAGTAGTTTAGGTTAATGTGATATCTGTTTTTTTTTTTGTTGTTTCTTTTATCCTATTGTCTAGCTATAAATTTGTTTTCTGTTGTTAGTTAGTAGGTTTTATTTATGTTTTCTCACCCAGTAAGCACTCCTGCCTGTAGTTATTGTTTTATATAGTGTTGGCACGAGTAAATAAATAGATAAATAGATAGATAAATACCAATACCTGATCAGTAGAACAACGTAAGTGACATTTTTAGTGAAATTGATATTTTGGTATTATCGTGATGCGCTTGTCTCAGGCTACGTACTGGTAAAGTGTTGTAAGGCAATTTCCGAACGTTTTAAAGATAAATACGATGATCATGTTTATCAAAAGAAACGATTTGAGAGGAATAAATTTCAATGCGGACTGCCAAACTAACGTAAGCACAGACGCTACCCAGCAATTTAACGTAACAAGCAGGTCACATGGTACAAAATTCGTGCCTTACGATGTGAATTTACCTGCTACGATGTTTTACTTGTAGTGATGTTTGAGACCTGTCTAAACGTAAGTAACACGCTCTGTATATTTATTACTCGTTATTTGTTTATTTAACAATAAATTCTGTTTAATTGTGTTCGTAATGCTAAAGATATTGATGATAAATGTTTTGAAATATTTTCTGAGGTACAAAAAGTCAGTTATCGGAACCTAAATGTTAATTTATAGATAAAATATTTTTATTTCAAAATTAGTTAAAGGCAAACGGTGACACAAATAAAAGGTGTGATCCTTTTTTGTTAAACTCTATATTTCGATCTAATTTCAGATGTTCATAAGGAGAAAACAAGAGACAAAATAAAATTAGCATCTTTGAAATTTAAAAATCTTCATAAAGGTATAATATGTTAACAAAGTTCAAATTTTTGTTGTAAATAAATATTAACATTTTTATGTATAATTTTGATGATAATTTGAAAAAAAATCTTTTTTGATATATTTTATGACATAAAATTTTTGAAGTTTTTTTCGAAAAACTGCCACAATAGAACTCACAACCACTCACGAAAAATCTAATCAATCTAATCCAGTCTAGACTTAGAAATCAAATTAGTTAGGTAAATTTAATTTCAGGTGGTGATTCTTCAACCCCAAGGACGAGCCAAAGTGGTCTGGATACCGAGGGGGGCAGTTTTGTTTCAAATCCCGGTTCTTCAACAGACCCCCCAGGTAAAATCAGAAAAGTTTCTTTAAATAAATTTGTTGTTCGCACTTCCACGGATGAAAAGAAAAACTGGATATTCAAGTGGCCAAATTTATTTATGCCACTAACTCTGCATTTCGTCACGTGAAATGTCCAGAATTCTTGAAATTACTACGTCCTGGTTACAAACCACCGAATCGACAATAAGTTGGGAATGAACTACTTGAACAGGTTCATAATGTCGTTGAAAATAGTATGAAAACTAATCTAAATGGAAAAACTATTTGCATGACTAAAGACGGCTGGAGTAATTGTCATAATCATAAATCTCATAAATTGTCATAAACTCAATTTTTTGCATTGCAGCAGCAGATGTTAGATGAAAAGTTCACCTTATTGACAGCATAGAAGCAGGAGAAAATAGTCACACTGCAGAATACTTACTAAAACTTTCCATACAAGCCATAAAAAAATGTGAACAATTTGGTTGCACAGTCAGAAGTTTTGTGACTGACAACGCAAGTAACATGAGTAAAATGAGAAATAAACTGGCACAACTAGATGAACTTAATACCCGATATTATCACATATGGTTGTTCGGCCCCCCATATTCTTAACCTGTTAGCCCATGTCCTTGAGATTGCCGGAATAGCATGACACGGTAAACAAATCATCAAATATTTTAGGAACACTCACTTTGCATCTGCTAAATACGAACAAAATTTGGGTATGGCATTAATACTGCCCCAAGATGTAAGATGGAGAGTCATACTTGAAAAACTGGCACATTTTAGTTAAGTTTGCACTGAGAACAGATTCGCTATAGACCGCTGTCAGCTGTGCTGAACGCGCTTTGCATGACTTCAATGACGCATGACTTGTATGGCATGTCATGTCGCTGGCTGACGGATGACAATCAACACACGCACGTTGATGTTACGATAACCAACAACTGAGACGAGTCAATCTCAATCAATGTAAAATTATAATTATTAAGATCCAGATTAACCATCCGTTGTGTTGTAACCAATAAACAATTAAATATAAAACATAAGTCGTTGTTGTTATTACCTAACGAAGCAACAACACATGGTGCCGAAACCAGCTAGAAAGTTGAGATTGATAAAAGATAACACAGCTTACAAAGAACAATGCCAAACGATCAGACCTCAGAGGCAGCAACTCGTGGCGACGCCACCATTAATGACAGCGTCAGCTTGCGCCCACCAAAGTCGCTAATAGTTAGCAATGATCAAGATATGAGCAAGACATGGAAAATTTGGCTTCAGCAGTTTGAGTGGTATGCTACAGCTACTAGCCTAGTAAGCAAGAAACCAGACATACAAGTAGCCATTTTCATGTCTGTAATTGGCCAAGATGCAGCGATAATATTCAACACTTTTAATCTCACCGATAATGAAAGCAAGAACCTTGAAGTTGTAAAGCAAAAATTCCAGCAGTATTTCGTCCCCAAGGTGAACATTACATATGAGAGGTACGTGTTCAATAAATCCAAACAAGGGCAGAATGAAACATTTGATGAATTTTTGACATCGCTAAGAAACAAAGCAAAAAACTGTGAATTTAACACATTAGAAGACAGCTTAATTTGTGACAAAATTGTTATTGGCATAAGAGATGATAGTATAAGAGAAAGACTACTCTCAGAATCTGGGTTAACCTTAACAAAATGTATAGACATTTGTAAGGCTTCGGAACGAGCAAAAAATCAACTTTGCGTCATAAAAGAAACCGACCAAAGTGTTAGTAAGGTGGAAACAATAAAGGCTAATTCTAATAATAAGCCCAAGAGTTCTCGTAATCAAACTGATGACACTTTTGACTGCAAACGTTGTGATTCCCATCATGGCAGAAGATCCTGTCCTGCCTATGGCAAAAAGTGCAAAAAATGCAAAAAAATGAATCACTTCACAAAATGTTGCCGCCAAAGAAGTGTAAATGAAGTAATAACGACATCATCTCAAGAGGAGATATTTATCGTGTCGTCTGTAGAGCAGCGAGGTATGGATTGGTTTGAGTCGGCAGTGCTACCCAATGATATACAAGTACAATTTAAGTTGGACAGTGGCAGCCAGTGTGACATTTTAAGTAAAAGCGTAGCTATAGCAGCTGGCATGAAGATCACACCATCAAAAACCAAATTTTTATTATCATTTTCCAATCATAAAATGGATGTGATAGGAGAAGCAAGAGCAACCGTTAAAATAAAGAAACTAAATGCTGTATTAAAGTTTATCATAGTTGATCAAGCAGTCACACCGATATTAGGTAGAGATACTTGTGTACAACTCAAGTTAATCCAAAGAACAGAAGCCGTAACGAATCACAATGAAGACTTATTTGAAGGCATAGGTTGCCTGAAAGGTTTCAAATATGAAATTGATTTGGTTGAAGACCCAAAACTTCCAATATGTACTGCCAGACGAATTCCTCACGCCCTACGAGATCAAGTTAAACAAGAACTTGACTATATGGTGAAGAATAAAATTATAGTTCCAGTTCAAGAACCCACTCCAGCAGTTTCACCCATGGTACTGGTTAAGCGTGGAGAGAAGTTACGAATTTGTATAGATCCATCAGGAATCAACAAAAATTTGAAACGTAGACACTTTCCGCTAAACACAATTGAAGAAATAGCTGCCAGACTACATGGGTCAAAGTGGTTCACATTGTTAGATTGTAAAAAAGGATTTTGGCAGCTGAAAGTAACGCCGAGAACAAAGTATTTGACCTTCGCCACACCCTTTGGAAGATACTCTTGCCTTAGAATGCCCTTCGGGTTGGCCTCAGCACCTGAAATTTTTCAACAGGTCATGTGCTCCTTGTTAGCAAATATTCAAGGAGTTGAAGTGTCAATGGATGATATACTGTTACATGTGAGAACCCGAGAAGCACTAGAGCAGATAACTAGGAAGGTACATGAGAAACTTATAAACTCAGGATTGAAATTGAACTTGGAAAAATGTATTTATGCACAGCAAGAACTCAAATTTTTGGGTCATGTGGTCACCGAATCTGGTCTACTACCCGATCCTAGCAAAATTGAAACAATAAACAGGATAAAAAGGCCAGCTGATGTTAAGGAACTGCAAAGATTCCTTGGATTAGTAACCTATCTCTCAAAGTTTATAAGAAACTTAGCTGATATTACAGCACCATTAAGAGTCCTGTTGGAAAAAGGAGTAGAATGGGTTTGGTGATCCGAGCAAGAAGAAGCGTTCATCCATTTGAAGGACGAATTAAAGAAGCCTCCAGTGTTGGGATTCTACAATCCAAAGGTACCAGTAGTAGTATCGGTAGATGCCAGTAGCTTCGCCTGTGGTGGCGCCTTACTTCAGAATGGTCAGCCCATAGCTTACAGTGCTAAATCATTAACTAAAACAGAGAAAGCCTATAGCCAGCTGGAAAAAGAAGCTTATGCAATTTTGGTAGCTCTCAAGAAGTTTCACCATTACGTGTGGGGAGTGAAAAATTTGACAGTTGAATCGGATCATAAACCATTAGAGACGATTTTCAAAAAACCTATAACGGAAGCACCTCCACGTCTACAAAGAATTATGTACCAAATTCTACCATATAGTCCAATTATCGTTTATAAGAAAGGGGTCGAATTATTTATAGCAGACACTCTAAGTAGAGACTGCGAATTAATAGAAGAATCCAGTTCTGAAGATCAACAACTTCAGGTCTGTGCGGTAATACCAATGTCCTCAACAAGAGTAGATCAATTAAAGGCAGAAATAGCAAACAGTGAAGAACTTTCTGCATTAAGAAACTTTATACTCCAAGGATGGCCGTCAAGCATCGAAGAACTGCCAGAAGTCCTGAAGAAGTATTGGTCATTCCGCGAACAACTAGCTGTATATGAAGACATCATTTTCAAAAATGATCGTGTATTCATTCCTGAAGGCATGGTTAATTTAATATTAAAAACCAGTCACCTGAGTCATAAAGGAATTCAAGGTACTTTGGAGATAGCTAGAGATAACGTTTTTTGGCCAAAAATGACAGAAGATGTCACAAATTATGTGTCAAAGTGCAAAATCTGTTTAGAAAAACAGAAGGATAACCCGATGGAAACTATACTGTTACAAAAAGTTCCCGACAGGCCATGGTCGTTGGTTGCGTCTGATATTTTTACACTAAATGATAAAAATTTCTTAGTAATAGCCGACGCCTACTCTGGCTACTTTGATTTCGTGGAAATCAGGAACTTAACAAGTTCGACTGTAGTCTCAGCTCTTAAAAGTTGGTTTGCTACATTCGGGATTCCAGATATATTAAGAACCGATAATGGAAAACAGTATGATTGCCACTACTTCAGAAACTTTGTTGAAGAATGGAAGTTCGAGCACAGGTCTTCCAGTCTACACTTTCCAAGATCCAATGGTTTAGCAGAAAGGTACGTGCAAGAAGCAAAAAACCTCCTGAAAAAATGTTTAGATGAAAACTCTGACGTACAGTTATCCTTACTGCATCATCGAAATACACCAAGAGGTTCTTTAGGTTCGCCAGTCCAGAGACTCATGAATAGAAGAACCAAAATATTACTGCCAACCAGCAAGAAACTCCTAAAGCCTGCAGTAGTCCCAAGTGTTACCAAAAAATTGAAACAGAAGAAAGCTGTGGAAAAATCATATGCAGATAAAAATAAGAAGCACCTGCCTACATATCAACCTGGAGATCAAGTGTTGCTGAGGAAAAGTCACAAGAACTGGTCCCCAGCAAAGGTCATATCACAAACAGCCGAACCTAGATCAGTAATAGTCACGGTGGTAGAAGTATAGGTGAGCCGACTGCCGTCTTATAAGTAGGCCTCTCGCTGTCCTCAAACCTGTAACAGCTCACGTGCGAGAGAGAACGCGCAGAACGGCCCAGATCTCCCAGTCTAGTGCACTGTGCTGAATATGCTGAACGTTACTCTTCGTTGCATTTTGATGATTTTTTATAGTTTTCTGTTTTATTTCGTGATCTGTTGTTCGTGATATTTCAACATGGGATGGAAATGCTGTGTTCCTAATTGTAATTCGGGTTATAAAAGCTGCAAAGAAAAGTTTTCCCTATTTAAAATACCCGCAAATAGAGTAGAACAGTTCAAAGTTATTTGTAATTTTTATTAAAAAAAATAATTAATATAAATAAATAAATAAATAAATAGTATTACGTAGTTGGAAGTATTAATTAGGGAATAATAACTCACAAACCTTGAGTACTATCTGTTTTTAAAATAATGTGTTACAAAAATTACATCACTGTTATTCTGTCACGTCTCTCTAATTCTGTAATGTTTTATGATTATCGTAATATTAAGTTCATAAAATCACATTAATGTAATATTACATAAGTTGGAGGATAAGGGCATAAATTTGTAATAATTATATTTATTTTACCATTTTAATACACTTTTTTTCATGAAATCCATAATGCGACACTGTCCATTATGGTTGTTTAGATTGTTTATTTAGGACTGTTGTTGTCATAAAGATTTATTGGACCTACCGTTTTATTACACTGATATTTTCATTATCTCCCATAAATAGCAATCGTTCTAACTGTTATTGCTATTTAATTGTTTTTATTTAATTAAAGCCTTCTGATTAGTTTTTTGATATTTCTTTTAAGCGGTTTTGATTTTATTAATCTCGATGCATTGAAAAAAAAGTCGAATTTTTTCGGCCATTTTAGCACCATATTACAGTTTTTTATCGCTGGCGCCCGAACTAATTTTTATTTATGAAACTGATTATACCATTCCGTGGTATAATATAATATCAATTACACAAATCCTCAAAGTTTCAATTTTTTATCTTTAAAATTAACCTCTATTTCGGGGGTGGACACGAGTGATGGACCAGCCTGTAGAGATGATGTCATATACCTAGGCATGCAACTTTTTATTTCATAAAATTGTTATTAGATTAATACATAAATATTATACCTATACAATAGATGGGTAGATAGGTATTTATTATAATTATTGCCAATAAACGATTATTATGTAGACTAATTAGGTAACGAGTTTCTTTAAAAAACACCTTCAAAGAATTCCCTATCGACGGACGCGCTGCTATAGTTTATGCGTTCATTTTCTCTGGCATATTTGGCATGTATTTATTTAATAGAGAAAAAATATCTTACAAGTATCATATCTAGAATTATTATAATGAAGAATGACATAGTTCCTTTCCATAAAAAAACTCGTGAACATTAAGGCTGAAAATTGTCAAAAATAATCAAAATACAATACAGCATTCCATTGCAGCTGTAGGTAGATACAGTGCGCTAGACTGAACCGATCGGCCGCTTGACGCTTTCTCTGTCGCACAGTAGCGTTGCACGTTCGAGGACAATTTCACAGCAGCGTTGGAGTACCTGTGTATCTTTTACCGTGGTAATAGTGGAAACACCAGAGGGAACTCATTATCGAAGAAATTCATGGTTCCTTAAACCTGATCCAGTAAATAAAACAGGGCAGGAGCATCAAGCAAGTCCCGTGCAAAGAAGCCCCCAGAAGGACCAACCAAAGATTGTTCAGGAAGATCTGGAGATTCAGCAGAAGAGTGAACCAACCCTAAACGTTACAAGAAGTGGAACACACATCGTAGCTCCACAACGTTTAAACTTATAAGAAGAGGGATGTCAGGTGTGCTGAACGCGCTTTGCATGACTTCAATGACGCATGACTTGTATGGCATGTCATGTCGCTGGCTGACGGATGACAATCAACACACGCACGTTGATGTTACGATAACCAACAACTGAGACGAGTCAATCTCAATCAATGTAAAATTATAATTATTAAGATCCAGATTAACCATCCGTTGTGTTGTAACCAATAAACAATTAAATATAAAACATAAGTCGTTGTTGTTATTACCTAACGAAGCAACAACACAACCGCAATATTGCTAATAAAGTGGAAGATTTTAATCTGAAAACGCAAGCTTCTGATTATTTACAAAAATTAAAAATAATTGCTGTTGCTCTAGATAAAGTGCAAAGAGACAGATGTATCATATTGGAATCTACAGAAATTTGGATAGAACTGTTGAATAATTTTAAGGAGAATTTCTCCTAAACTGACGCTTATTTGTGTGAAAACAGTTAATATGGCAATGACACCAGCACATTTTTTTGGTTATCTTCTTGACCGTAGATACCAATGGCAAAGGCTGTCGTATGAACAATTAATAATTTTAAAATATTATGTTGACTCATTATTGATAAAATATCAAGCAACATTATTGCCTTTTTTTCACATCACACTATAGAAGTGAAACCCATAACTCTGTAGAAGGCTCTTAGGACTTTAATGCACAGGTGGTAGAGTTAGTTACACAGCTACACACAGCAGTAGCTTCATCAGCCGGAGTTGAAAGATTATTTTCTTTATTCGGCCTAGTTCAAAGCAAATTGAGCAACAAGTTGGGTAATCAAATATTGTAGATCTCTATCTTTATTATTATTTCAATTCTGTAAAATTAGCATTCTGTAATTCTGTCATATTATTTTGTGGATGACTCCGTTAGATGGCGTAAGCAATGTAGAATAGGAATGTAATGGAAGCCATGGAAGTATGAAGAATGTGCTAACAAGTTCCATATTGTATTTTAATTGTTTTACTCTAATAATAATCAGTATAATAAAGAAGTAAAGTTTTATTAACGATCCACGAACCTTCTATAGGTTATGGGCCCAGTCAGACAAGGGTAGAAGGTATAATCGGAAAGTAACTGACAATTGAAAAATACTGATTAAAAGAGGAAGGAACTGGAAGAGGAAAATGGCGGAAAGGAGCCTAAATAATTATTTTAGTGTTAGACAATTCGACGGGACTGCATACTCTAACTGGGAGTTCAGAATAAAATTGTTACTGGAACAACAAGAAGTTTTGTGGGTGTTATCAGAACCAAAGCCTGTAGTGACACAGACCCAAACTGATCGTCTGGAAAAATGGACAAAATCTGATATAAAAGCTAGAGCAATAATTATCCAGTGCCTGTCGGATAATATTCTGGAATCAGTGAAGACTAAACTGACTGCAGGGGAGATTATGAAAAGTCTGGAAAATTCTTATGCGAAAAAAGGGATATCAACTCAAGTGATGTTGCAGAAAAAACTGAGAAGTCTCAAGTACACTGAGGGAACACCATTGAGCAAGTTTTTTGTCGAATTTGACAACACAATCTGCGAATTGAGGGCAGCAGGAGGAAAAATTGACGATAGTGAATTAATATTGCAGCTACTCTCGGCAATGCCCGAATCTTTCCAAAATGTTACAACTGCTATTGATGTTATGTTCTCCCAAAACCAAAATTCAATCGATATAGATTTTGTCAGAAAGAAATTGTTATTGGAAGAAGCGAGACAGGAAAATTCACAGCAGAAGGAAAATCCAAATATGGCATTTACATCCCAAAATTTTAGAGGAAAAGGAAATTGGAGAAAATCTGGCGGAATATATAGAGGTGGTCCTAGTCGCAGTACTGACAGAAATGTTTCGAGCTCAGGGCTTAATAATGTGGGAAACTTTCCATTCAAATGCCATTTATGTGACCAAGTAGGCCATAAGCGAGCAGATTGTCCAATGAATAGAAATAGGAGAGGTGGTTATCGTGGAAATTTTAGACGAGGGATCTCTGGAAATTTTAGTCGACAACATAATGCTCATAATGTGCATGAAACTTCAGAACTTAATGATGACAATCACATCTCATTTTTGTCAACGCAAGGCTCATCATCTGTAGCAGATGAAGACAGCATAAGTTTTGTAATGGATAGTGGGTCAACAAACCATCTAATAAGAAAGGATTATTCCAAGTTTTTAGAAGCCAGTAAGAAGATTGAGCATAAAATAAATGTAGCAAAACAAGGTCAGTCAATAATAGCAACAAAACAAGGAAATCTTGAGGTATTAACAGAAACTGGAAAGCAAATTACGATAAAGGATGTATGGGCTTGTGAGAATTTACTTTATAATTTGCTATCGGTGAGGAAACTGGAGGAAAACGGACTGGAAGTGAACTTCGGAAATGGAAAAGTGAATATCATGAAAAATAAAGTATGTGTGTTGGAGGGAAAGTTAAAAGGAAAACTTTACTTTGTAAACTTTAAATTAAACAAAAATGTCAGTGCAAATTTGACAGTTGATGAAGAAATAATGCTTAAACACCGAAGAATGGGACACTCCTCAAAATTTCCAGCTCCTGGTGTATGTGAAGTGTGTGTGAAAGCTAAACAAACAAAACTACCTTATGAAGACCTTCCTCGAGAAAGAAGAGCCACAAAAATTTTGGAAACAGTGTCAACAGATATTTGTGGACCCATAAAACCAGCCACTTTTGATGGTAAGTCATATTTTATGACATTCATCGACCATTTTTCTCATTTCTGTATTACTTACCTGTTGAGTAATAAAAGTGAAGCACTTGAGAAGTTTAAAAGTTATGTGGCAATGGTAGAAGCAAAATTCAGTTCAAAAATTGGGAAACTAAGGTGTGACAACGGGGGAGAGTATATCTCAAAAGACTTTCAGCTATTTTGTGATCAAAGAGGGATACAAATTCAATATACAGTTGCATACAATCCTCAACAAAATGGAATTGCAGAGAGGTACCGAACAATCATGGAAAAAGCAAGATGTTTAATTTTTGATGCCGACTTAGGAAAAGAACTTTGGGGAGAAGCAGTAAGAACAAGTGTCTATTTAATTAATAGAACTGAAACTAGAGCATTAGAAAGTCATAAAACACCAGCAGAGATTTGGAATAGCGAGAAACCGAATTTTGGGAAAATAAAATTGTTTGGATGTTATGCATACAATTTAATCCCAAAAGAGATGAGAAAGTCAAAATTAGATCCAAGATCAGAGAGAATGATTATGGTAGGTTATGCTGATAATGGGTATCGATTGTGGAACCAAAATGAAGGAAAAATTGTACATGGACGGAATATTATCTTTGACGAAAAGAAGAGGAAGTCAGCAGAAAACCAAGTTATACCAATTACGAGTGAGAGTGACAAGGGTGATCCCAAGAGTGATGAAAACCTAAATGAAAAGAAACAGGAAAGTGAAGAAGAGTTGGAAAATAACGATGAAAGGGGAAGAGAGGAAAACGTGAATGAAAGACAAACAAGGAAAAGTTCTAGGAAAGTGAACATGCCAAGGTATTTACAAGATTACGAACTAGAAGACGACATGAACTTTTTTGCAGCTCTTTCAGCAGGAAATTTATTTGCAGAAGTACCAAGATCGTATACAGAAGCTGTTGTGCGAGATCAAGGATGGAAAGAGGCAATCAAGGAAGAAATAGATGCTTTGGAAGAAAACGAAACATGGACGCTAGTTATACCACAAAAAGATGTTGAAATAATCGACTCAAGGTGGGTGTTTAGTGAGAAGTTTGTTAAAGGACATGTGAAAAAGAAAGCACGTCTAGTGGCGAGAGGTTTTAAACAAAGTGTGATTAGTGATGATGTTTATGCTCCGGTAGCTAGAATGGCTAGTATTAGGATGTTATTGTCTTTGTATACGGAATATGATTTGCAGGTATGTCAATTAGATGTAAAATCTGCATTCCTTAATGGAACGTTGAAAGATCCTGTATTTATGTACCCTCCGGAAGGACTTGATGTCAAAAATCCAAATTTAGTTTGCAAATTACAAAAGGCACTGTATGGATTACGTCAGTCGCCAAAATGTTGGAATTCATTATTTAATGATAACTTGCTAGAACTAGGTTTCCAGCGTTCTAAAAAGGATCCATGCTTGTACTTCACTGACACAATATATCTTTTAATACATGTAGATGATATAATTTTGTTCTCGAAATGTCAGGAAGATTTAAATTTTGTAAAAAAGTCTTTGTCGAACAAATTTAAAATGACCCAATTTGAAAGTGATGTAATAAATTTTCTAGGTTTAAAAATTTTTAAAGTCAGGGACATGGTTTACATAAATCAAACTGATTTAATTAAAAAGATTTTGAAGAAATTCGATATGCTCGAATGTAAACCTCATGATTTGCCAATGCAACCCAAGTTTCAAATTGACTGTGGTAATAAAATACCTATTTGTGACCAAAATTTACCTTAAATTAAATGTTAACAAAGTGTATCTTTTCAATTTTTGTTTTTTTATTACTTGAATGTTGAATGTTAAATGTTAATTTCCATTTATTTTGAAAGATCAATTTATTGCTTGTTTCCTTTGTGTTAATTAATATATAGTAAAATAAATATGGACGTTTTAAAAGTACCTACTCTGCAATTAATTAAAAAAAAAACATGCAACATTCAAAACATGTTTAAAACTTTTTGTTTTAAATATTGCAACCCTGATAATATGTATATGATATACAGGTTTTTTCTTAATAACATGCTAACATTTAAGGAGGTTATTCTTGGGTCAATTTTGAGAAGAAAAAAACTTCATGAGAAGGTATGTCCTAAAAGTTAACTTTTGAGATACAGGGTGGTAACGTTTTAAGAAACAAACTTTTTTTTATTATAACTTGGGTATTACCCTAGATACCTATTTATTTGAAATTTGGTACACGGTCTGTACTGGTTTTGAATTGAATACTTTTGAAGAAAAATATGTTACGCCACTGCTTTTTTTTTAAGTAAAAATAATTTTTGAAGTCCCTATACCTTTCAAGACAATGTGGTCTCTTGTTCGTTTTTCATTTGACGTATGGTTTTTGCGTAAAAAAATAAAACTCAATCATTTATCAAAAAGGCTGAAGTAGTTCCGGTGTATAAGAGTGATAATAAATACGAAATAATTAATTATAGGCCAATCTCTCTTATTTCAAACTTAGCTACAATTTTTGAAAAAAATATACATTGTAGAATACTAAACTTTATAAAAAAATGTAAAATACTGTCCAAATGGCAATATGGATTTATAAAGAAAGTGGGGGCAACGGATTCATTGCAATATATATCTGAAATGGTATATAAATCATTAGATGCAAGTAAACCTATCTTGATCACTTTTCTGGATCTGGCTAAAGCCTTTGATACAGTAGACCATCAAATTCTAATAAAAAAGCTAGAGTATCTAGGACTCAAGAGGTAAAGAACAGGAAATCATGACTAGTTAAATGAATTTAGAAATCATGACTAACAGAAAACAAAATGTCAAAGTTATTAATGAACACAGTTCGGAAAGAAGTATATCTTGTGGTGTACCTCAAGGTACAATCCTGGGACATATCTTGTTTTTACTATACATTAATGACTTATTAAATGAGTCCGTTGTGGCCTATGCTGATGATACAGCAGTTATATCAACTGCTGACACGTGGCAAGAGGCTCAGTATAAGATGAATGAAAGGCTTTGTTATATTGCTGATTGGCTTGCTCTTAATAAATTATCACTCAATATTGTTGAAAAAACTGTATTTATGAGTTTAGGTAATTATCGAGACAGTGTTCCAGTAAATTTAAATATAAAAATAAATGGAAATAAAATCAACAGGGTTGAATACTGTAAATATTTCGGTGTTTTATTTGACTACAATATGAAATGGAACAAGCACATAGCTAGAGTATACATATAGTTAAGAAAACCAAATATCTCATTTATGTTTTCTATGAACTTGCTAAATTTATGAATGTACAAACGCTACCATGATTTATTATGCTCTCTTCCATAGTTTAGCAACATACGGCATCATTGCATGGGGAGGTGCATATAGGTGCATGGGGAGGAGAAAAAATACTCTATTTAATTAGTTCATGGCCCACCATGACTTCCATTTAAAAAAAATACAACTTTATGTTATAACCGAAAAATGGAAAAAGATGTTCAAAATATGTTGAGGCCATTCCATTCTACTTAAAAAAGTGCCTCAAGAATGTGCAAATATCTTTTCTCTAACTTGAAAACCAAGAAAGATATCGACATTTATCGATATCGTGAAAAATCGTACTTTTCATTACAGCTCGAAAACAAAAAAAAGATAGCGAGTTCCGGTTTTCACCATTGAGTTCCTCTCAAAAAAAGCGATCAAGAATGCGCCATTCATTTTTCCATAGCTCTTATAATTACCGAGATCTCCTATAGAAACATCCAAATTTGCCCACCCTGTACATACATTTTGGAATGGTAACAGAAAATTGATAACTATACGCACAACGAAACAAATTAAATCAGGTGTTGGAAATGTCCACCTACTGCAAGTATGCATACCTCTGCTCTTCTTATTATGAACTCACGTACTCTTTGGAAAATGCCTGGAGTGTTTCTAATAGTTTCGCAAAAAACTATGATGCGATTTCTCAACTGCTCTTTAGTATGAATTGGTGTATTATAAACCAATGTTTTAAGTAGGACTGTATACATCCTACAGATTCATTAAAGGTGTAAAATCCTAGTTATTAAACGCGTTTAAAGGTTTATGTAGTCTCATTTAAAGAAACCAAATTCCTACTACCAGGCAGGAGGTAGTAAATTAGATGGCTATTATTGATGCCACTTGACAATTTTATGAGCTTGTTTACAAAAGGGAATTTAATACTGCAGGTTCCAGGTTTGTATTATTTGTAAAATAAGATTGACTTTTACAGTTGGTGTTTAAATTGAGAAGTTTGTGAGTTATAAACAAGTGAAAATCGCCATTTTTCAAGTTCAAGGCCCTGTACAACGAAAACGGCTCAAGATAGAAAAAAACGGCTTACATGTCCCTATTTTAACTTTTCATGCACTATCCAATGATGTAGATGAAATGTTTATACCGGGTGATAAATTTTTTTAATAATTCTGAAATTTCTCCACTCGTTGCCAAGTAAAAAAAACAAAGAAGGTACAAATGTTTCTATACCATAGGAGATGGGCATTCGAAAGAAGACTGACGGCTGGCAAGACATATTATCAATGACAAAGTCAGATGGGCACTAAGTTCATTTGAGCCATATAAAGCACCCGGAACTGATGAGATATACCCTGTGCTGTTAGAACAGGGTAAAGATAAAGAAGACCTCGCGCCGGTGATATGTAAAC
The DNA here is from genome assembly GCA_910589415.1 of Malachius bipustulatus. Classification (NCBI taxonomy): domain Eukaryota; kingdom Metazoa; phylum Arthropoda; class Insecta; order Coleoptera; family Melyridae; genus Malachius; species Malachius bipustulatus. The sequence goes on along the minus strand of OU342638.1, from coordinate 5,279,939 downwards.
TTTACAGAGCCAGCCTGGCAAATGGATATTATGCCGCTTGCCTGGAGAGAAGTAAAGGTAATCTTTATACCGAAACCTGGTCGTAATGATTACGACGAGGCAAAGACATACAGAGCGATGAGTCTAACGTCATTTCTTCTGAAAGCGTTAGAAAAACTGGTTGAAAAGCACCTCAGGCCTTATAGACGGGTGTATAAACCAGAGGCAGCATGCATTTAAACCAGGAAAATAATGTGAATCGGCCTTACATCAACTGGTAATGAGGATCGAAAAATCATTGGATGACAGGAAAATTGCTCTTGGGGCGTTTCTTGATATTGAAGGGGCATTTGATAATACCTCATTCGAATGCGTGATCTCGGCTGTCAGAAGGCATGGAACGAACGACAACATTACTAGGTGGCTGAAAGCTATGCTGGAAGACAGGAGAGTTAACGCATGCATGTTTAGCGAAAAGTTGAGGATTGCTGTTGCCAAAGGATGCCCACAGGGAGGAGTCTTATCTCCACTACTGTGGGACATGGTAGCAGATGATCTACTCAATAAACTAAACAACCAAGGTTATTATACTCAGGGTTATTGTGGCGTTCTTTTTTTCCTAAAGGATCAATTAATAAATTCAGGCCTTGAGAGCTCAGTGACACTCTTATAATAACTCTTATATTGAACAGTGAGTAGGCTGCCGCTAGCTACAAGTGGAGTCGGCGTGGGTTGTGATTTCAAAAAGGGCGCCACATGATTTAAAATTTTAAGCCCTCACTGTCCTTGCTATTAAATCTTACTCAAATCATGAAACGATAATATAAGAGCCCTAAATTTAAATTACTCTATAGTTATCTCTGATCTCTCAATTGCAATATAAACAAACACACACGCAGTAGGGAAAGACAATCAAGAAATTCCAAACTAAATTACAATTTATTTCCCGCAAATAATATAATAATGAAAGAATAATAATAATAATAATAAAATGTAAATAGATAAATTCAATAAATAAATTTAAACTGTAGGTATAGATAACAGGAAACAATAATAAAAAAAACAATCCAAATATCTGCCCTAATACCGCACTATCTTACCTATCAATTCCGCCAACTATGATAGTACATACTTAATGACAATATTTATTACAAACTGAGAAAATGTCAGCAGATTATTTTTATTATAGGTACATACTTAGTCGTTTCAAAATTTCCTATCACTACTAATTACCAACAGCAAGCTTGCTATCTGTAATGTTCGGTACAAAAAAAATGACGAAATTTATAGAAATATTTTTACAGATACGCTAAACGAAAAGTTTTAATAATAAATTTATGTCGGAATGTAGGTATAAGCTGCTTAATAAATTATTCAGTCAAAAAAAAATTGATACCTAAGGCAGCAGATTATTGACAATTAATACACAAAAGTCAGTCTATTTAAGTTGGTAATAAATGGTGGTTCTAGATTTTATGAGAAAATAACTTGCGTGTGCGCGTCCCGTAGACTACCCGAGTCCCGGTGCCAAACTTCCAGGCTGTGTAGTCCGACTGTAGTAGCCCCTTCGTAAGTAGATACAGGGACGGGAGCGACGATCCAGTACTAGCAGTTATAAATCCGCCCCATAAGAAAAAAACCCTGTGGTACCAAAAAAAACTTTAAAAGTATGTACAAATGAAGTTTCCAAAAAAAGAATAATCTAGATTCCCTCCTACTATACAAGATTTATCATAAATATTTTAATAAAACCCCAGTACTGAATTCTGAATTAAAAATTAGTGTAATTTTATCTACTACTAAACGTGAACGAAGCAATTTTATCAAACAGGAAAAAAATTATGATAAGGAAAGCGAGTGCATGGAATAGACACGAAATAGGCCAAGAGCAGAATATTTTAAAAAAGAACAGGCACCTACCTTCCAAGAAGGGTTTTCTTCAAATAGATTTCGTGGTTCCCCGATGGATTCCTGTTGGAGTCCTGAGTGTTAATCGTTGAGATACAAAAAAAACGGGAACACTTAAACGTGAAGTAGTTAAAAGGTCCGGCCAAATCCCAAAATGGAGCAAATTCCTTTCTAGTATCACTTCAAATACACCTAATCAATGAATACCAGAATTTGCAAAGTGCGAAGTGACGTAGAGAATATCCGCAAAGCGATGGTTAAAAAAATACCATTAACTCTTTTCACTCGCCGCCATATGCCTTAAACAACTTTACGATTAAAAATGGCCAAGAGAGCCGGTCGAATTATTTCTTATCACAATTTTCAAGTAAATAATTCAAAATAATCATTAATTGTCCATCTCAACAATAAATTAGATTCCTGTGTGCCGCCTTCTGGAATATAGTGCCCTTGCTCACTAAATGGCTACAACTACCACATAAAGTAACAACTACATGATATAAGAATCGAAGCAAAAGACAAATAATAATGACCATTTATCCTTATTACAAGACCTAGTTATAATATTATGACATAAGGTAGTGACGGTGGTAGGTATTTTTGATTCGAATTAATTAATAGCCGATAACAGAGTAACCGAGAAGTTATAGGAACCGACATAAATATTTAATCGTGAATAATTATAATTCAATAAAAGATCCCTGCGCTGATTAGAGTAGAAATCCTCAAGAAATTGATATTGGAAATAATAAAGTTTTTAAAATAACACAGATGTCTCTATCGGTACTAATTTGACTTTTGTAATTTAATATTCTGCATGTCCTTATCATCCAGTAGCATAAAAAAATAATAACAACACAAATAAATCAAATCATTGCTCCTTCCATTCACGATTCTTATACATTTTAATAGAAATGAAACTAAGGAAAAAAATAAACGTAACATTATGCGGACGACATAGTCATACTACTCCTGGGAATACATGACAAAACCATATCAGAACTCATGCAGAGAGCTCTGAATTCTGTGGAGGAATGGTGCCGTAAGGTGGGGCTAAGAAGTAAACCCAACGAAAACGGCATTGTTACCCTTCACAAAAAGACGAAAATGGAGTTAAACCTACCATATTTCTTCAACGAACAACTGCAGGTGAGCAACCAGGTAAAATATCTAGGAATTAACCTGGGTACAAAACTGACATGGAACTCACACCAGCAGAAGACCATAGATGAAAGCAAAAAGGCCTTGATGTCATGCAGAAGGTCCTTTGCAAAAACATGGGGCCTGAAACCACATATTATGGTTCACTGGCTATACACAGCCGTGATCAGACCCATAATGACATATGGATGCCTGATCTGGTGGCCCAAAACCAGCCAGAGACAGGCTAATATGAAACTCCAAGGTGTTCAAAGACTGGCATGCCTGTGCATAACAGGAGCCATGAACACCACATCAACAGCAGCCCTAGCAGCTATACTAAACCTACCTCCTCTTGATATACATATTGTTCGGGAAATAATTAGTTAATTCATTAAGATTCATTCAAGTTCAAATCGAAAGTTCTCCCGCCATATAATCTCCATCATTCCTGTCCTGAAATCTGGCAGTCGGAACTTCAATATAATTAGTGAACACTTGGACAGTGAGTGAAAGAATTCCTGCAAGAAAAGGACACAAGACACGCAGGAATAGTACCGAGTACCTACGAGAGTACGCTGGTAGCGGGAGACGTGTTTGGATCGTTTCCTAGAAGAAAGACGCTGTTGGTGCTAGTGCCAGAAAACAAGACAATAATTATACCAAATCAATTACCTACTTAATTCTACGCCAGCACGAGTGAACTCTGTGGTGAGTGATTAATCATTATCGAATAAGTGACAATAGTAATTATAAACTGCCAATACCAGCCCATCCAAAATACAGTCCACTTATATTTCCATCCCCGATTTCAAAAGAATCAACACATATCAAAAGCGAGGCGAGGATAGGGGCATATAGGCTGGAACAAACTAACAACTGGGGTAAACCTGGACCACTAGGTCACTCCAGAATAGCTCATTTCATCAATGATCCATTACTTGTGATGCACTCTGATGGGATGAGCCCTAAAATCACATTTGAGAAAAGCTTCGAAGTCCTAATCGACTGGGAAGAATGGAAACAAATGGAAGAGCTATGTCTGAAAAGAGGACTGATCTGGTACACAGACGGTTCCAAAACAGACGTAGGACCAGGAGCCGGCTTGTATGGAGTGTCCCCCAGATACAGCATGTCTGTATCATTAGGGAAGCACACCACAATCATGCAAGCTGAAATATATGCAATACAGCAATGTGTCGAAGAATGTATGAGAAGGAACTACAAGAAAAGGGAAATCTACATACTCTCCGACAGCCAGGCCAGCCTGAAAGCTCTTGCATGCTACAAAACCAAATCACAACTGGTATTGGAATGTATCAACGACCTCAACGATCTGGCAAAACAAAACAAGGTAACACTTGTTTGGATACAGGGTCACCGAGGAGTAGTTGGTAACGAAACGGCGGATGAACTGGCCAAAGAGGGCGCGGCAGCCGCCTTCACAGGACCAGAACCAATGTTTGGAATTACCAGTGGCGGCTGGTACTAAAGGGCACAAGGGCACGTGCCCACCCCAACCATCAAGATAAACACAGAAAGAAATTCGCATGTAAATTAGTGAATCATTTTATTTCATTATTTTTACGTATTTTTCTATTTTTATGACGATGTTATCAAAGTTTCCTTCCGTGCCATAGCGCTACGACGGCACATACCTACATGACTCAAAACTATGTTCCGGCTTCCGGCCCGTGCTGAGACCTGAACGCGAGAGTGCGGACGTCGGACGGACGAGACGCGTTTAAAACTGCCCCATTTCAAGAACAGTATCGAGTATCCTGTTATTGGATCGTCTGTTATAATATTACTGGAAATGTGGAATAGCGCTGAGATGATACCGTGATTTGGGGCACAAAAATCACAGTCTCTATCCTCCCTCCAGTTAACAATTCCAGTTGCAGCAGCAGGCACACGCGCACAAGTGGTAAAAGCGTGCCACTTTGTTATTGTTTGACTGTGTGAGAAGTTTGAAAAGTGCCGTTTATCGTTTATTATTATTATTTATTATTAATCAATGAATAATGATGGAAGTTAATTGTGTGCAAAATCTTTTAAAAAAACCCGCTATCTTTTGAGGAAAAACTTTTAATTAAGAAGAAAGGAAGGCCTATTCCTGAACTTCAAATAAACTACACTTCCACAAGTAAAACACGAACTTATAACAGAATATTCAATAAAAATATACATGAAAAATATGAGTGGATGTGCGGATGTTCACTAACAAATAAACTATTTTGTTTTTACTGCTTAATTTCTAAGAAAGAGATTAGTGCGTGGAATAAACAAGGATTGGATGATTTAAAGCATATCGCAGATAGGGCAAAGAAACACGAAAACTCCGTTTCTCACATGAATGCATGCGTTGATTTTAGTGTTCTAGGCAAAGTGGACATACGTGAACAGTTAGACAGTGCTTATTTGCGTCAGAAAATTAAGTACAATGAAGATGTGGAAAAAAATCGTCATATTTTGCGCCGATTAATAATGTGTGTGAAATTTTGCGGAGCTTTTGAATTGGCGTTACGAGACCATGATGAGACCTTGACGTCGGAAAATCCAGGTATTTTTGTAGGCTTAATCAACTTTGCAGCTGAGTTAGACGCTGCGCTTGCAATACATATGAAAGGTTCACAAGTATTTAGAGGTTGTTCAAAAACTATTCAGAACGAATTGCTAGATGCAATGTTGCAAATTTACAAACAGGAAATATTAAAAGAAATTAAATCTGCAAATTTCATTGCTTTGGAGGCCGATGAGACTACAGACACCTCTAATAATCAGCAAATGGTTGTTATTATTCGATACGTGTTTAATGGACAAATTTTTGAACGCTTTTGGTCTTTTTTTAAACCGGGCGGGCATAATGCTGAAGCATTAACAAAAACATTGCTGAATGAATTGCAAACAATTTTAAATTCTCCTTCTGGGTCTAATAACAACAAACTAATTGCTCAAAGTTATGATGGGGCATCCGTGATGAGCGGTAAGATAAATGGTGTCCAAGCTATTATCAAAAGAACATTTCCACATGCACATTATATTCATTGTTACGCGCATCAATTTAATTTAATTATAGAACGAGCGGCACTGTGCAATAAAAATGTAAAAATTTTCTTTGCAAATTTGCAGTCATTTTCAAGCTTTTTTTCTCGATCGCCAAAACGAACGGCAATTCTTACTGAAGTAGTTCAACGTAGATTACCACGCGGCGCTCCTACACGATGGATTTTCAAAAGTCGAACTGTGAATACATTATTTGAATACCAGGATTCTTTCAAAGAATGTCTAGACAAGATTATTGATACAGGGATGGATTCAGTTACTATTAGTGAAGCAAGTGGTTTATTGAAACATTTGAATTGCCCGGAATTTTTATACTGGTTGAAAATTTTCCATTTCATCATGCCACATGTTGAAATATTGTTTAATCAGACCCAAAAGCGCGGGATTGACAGTACTCAACTGCAAAAGGCAATTGAACAATTCCAACAGCAAATCATTAACATTAGAAATTTAAAAATTCCTGAGGACAATGACAATCAAGAAACTCAAGAAAGGAATAATGAAGAACCTGCAAGAAAAAGACAAAAAACGACAGCTGGAGATCACAGAGCTGTTATTGCGAAGGAAGTATGTGACACTATATTAAGCCAAATTAGCGACCGATTTGATTTTAAGGATCACTTAAGTGCAGCAAAATTATTTGATTCTCAAAATTTTAAAACTTATAATCAATCATTTCCACAAAAACATTTTGATGAAACTGTGAAATCTTATCCTATGTTGGACAGTGTCAAATTGAAAAGTGAACTTTCAGCAATTTATCAGCGCGATGACATGTGTGACGTAGGAGGTGTTTTGCCACTTTTAGTGTTCATAACAAACAATAACCTAAAAACGGTTTTGACGGAAACATACAAACTATTGGATATTATTTGTACAATGCCAATGTCGACAGCAGAATGTGAACGATGTTTTTCCACCCTCAAACGGATTAAAACTTTTCTCAGAAGCACAATGTCAGAAGATCGACTGAACGCATTGGCGGTTCTATCAATAGAAAAGAAGTTCATCCAGTCTATCCCGGATTTTGACAACAAAGTCATAGACGTCTTTTCCAGCATGAAAAATAGGAGAATGGATTTTATGTACAAAAATTAGGTAAGTTTTTTTTGTGCCCACCCTCTTTCATAACTCACGAGCCGCCACTGGGAATTACCAAAAATATGGGTAAAAGAACCATCTCCAAAACTTGCCAATGAACTACTGCATTTAAACAGAATGCAAGTTAAAACAGTGGTGGGACTTCTTACAGGACACTGCTACCTGAGACATCACCTGAAGAAGCTGGGTATCTTCAATGGAGAACCAGCATGCAGACTATGCAATGAGGAAGACGAAACAGCTTTCCATATAATCCATGAATTTGCAAAAAATTTTTGGAAAAAATCCATCGTTTGGCCTACAGAGACCGCTTCGAATGAGCTGGGACACCTGTATACATATAACATCCATTAAATTTAGAAATATGTTCACTTAAATTTAAAGATGAAATGCTTGTTTGAATTCATGCAGCAATTTATTTTTTTTACTCAAAGAAGAGAATGCAAATAAATAATTTGATTACGCCAAAACAATATTTACGTGTATGGAAAATTAAGATTTATTAGAATTAAGAGTATTTTGTTCACTAAATACTTCCCTGTGTTCACTAAATACTTCTCCGTGTGTAATATTTCTACCTAATTGCGTATCGTGTCCAGGAGAATGCACCCTTGCATCCATTAGTCTGTCAAGCTCAAGCCAAATTCTGTGAATATGTTTGTTTATCTCTTTATTCCATCAAATTAGAATCATTCATTTTTATATTCTACCCTTTTTTATCATTTGTTCTGTACCTAGTTCCCGAACCATCATACCTAACTTATATTTTTTCTTTTCAAATTCACTGGCGAGATTCTAAGAAGGACGTAATAAAACCGGAGTTTAAAGGGACAAGTCCAGCGCCTCTTAGGCGCGCTCAATAATAGAAATAATGTGTTTGGTGAGAGTGGGGGCAAGAGTGTTAAATCGGGCATCGGGAAATGTAGAGTGTACTATAGTACAAGTGAATCAGATAATCTCGGCTGCCTTTACCTAAGTTCGTTGTTTTAGTGTCCCGTTATGTTATGAGTTTGTTTAACCAATGGACCCCGAGTGCTTTGAACTTCACGTGGAAAACAGTTTTACTATGGCTCGTCCCGGAAGACCTTCGTTAGTAGACAAAGAAAAAGTGATAAATATCTTACTGGAATATAAAACCCAAATTGTGCTTCCGGGTGGCAAAATTGTATCACAACAAAATAATGTTTGGAAAACAGTATCTGAAAAGCTGGAATGGAAAAAATTGCCCGCATCTTTATACTCTTGTGTCTGCAACAACAAATATCCCATGAGAGATTTATTAAACAGCAGAGAAACACGGCAAGAAAAATTCAAGCAAGCAATTGCTTGCTTGAATCCAAACCCGGTGTTTGGCAGCACCAAATTTCCGAGAGGCTCTGGAATGAAACCAAAATGAAATGCTGATTCAACTTCAAATACCACCACTTGAGCGCAGATTTATCTAGCGGTTCTGCTAAGGGCAAGTGGAATCGAGGGCTAAATTACCCCCATAATCGCTTACACGTAAAAAGTTTGGTTGATCCTTTTGCTCATTTTGTTGAAAAAGTATCTAGAAAAAGAATAAATATCAAGTAAGAATATCTAGTGAAGTTTGGAGTAGTATCCTATTATGACTAATCTAAGCTTCGACTGGTTGCCTGTGAACTATTTTTTGTTGCGGGAATTTGCAAATGCAAGTCGTCCCTGCACATCCAGTTTCAAGGAACTTCGGAACGCATGCTCACGCACTGTGCAATCATCAAAAGCAAAGGAGCATGCGGCAAACGTCCATTGCGTCAACCTTACCGATTCGAATTAGCTGCATCTTTGGTCCGCAAGTCTGCCGAACGTCACCGAATTGAGGTAGCTAACCTGAAAATGTTACCACCTACCTTACCGAAAGCTGATGTGATGCACGTCGCCAAAAATGAACATCTTCAAGCATCTCGTTTAGACAAAGACCCCATAATTGCGATTGCCAAAATGAAACGCATTGGGCGAACAGAAGAACAGTTTGGTCAGGAAATTCTATATGGAAGTAATTGGTAGAATAGAATAGAATAGAATATCTTTATTAACCACAAGAAGACAGAATACAGAATACATGATAATGCATACATAAAATGAACCCATCTTAAGGTGCGTATTCATTAGTGCATTTTAGTACGAACGAACCGAAAGAGCCTAGCGCGCAGCGCTGAATTCACTAAGTGAGTACCAGTTTCCGAGCATAATTTTGCCGAACAGAACGTACCAAACTTTATCGACGGCTTGTCGGTAAATCTGCTTTTATCAAAGGGATTTAGTTGTTCATTGATGTTCAGTGGGGACGGTGGTTCGTCTTGTTCGCTCCAAACAAGTATTCGGGGCAACTTTTGGGAGGAGATTTAATTTAATTTCTGATATTTTGTTAAAATTAAAAAAATAGAAATAATGGATTGGAATAAGGAAAAATGTTTGCAACTTTATAGATATTTATGAACAATATTATCCCGTACTGTGGAATCCAAGGCATGGATTGTACCAGTGGCGGCTGGTACATAGGAGCTGCGGGGCTGCAGCACGTAGTAATATTTTTAGTTAAATATGGGAGTAAAAGAAAACAAACATTTTTAAGCTTTTATAGTGTAAATTATCAGCTCGGCAAAGGAAAGGACTGAACTCTGTCCGCGCTGGATCGAGGCGACTGGCGAGGTGGCGAGCGAGCGCTGTATCGGGGATGCGGGGCTGCTTCCTCAACAGCACGGTATAGAGGCGAACCGAGCAAGCCGAACCGAGCGACTGTGTGTAGACACTGTAGACGAACTTGACCGAATCGAGGTAAAAACCCGCTGAATAGGTGCACTTCGGGGCTCCTTTAAAAACAGCACGGCCACGGAGTGGGAGTGCGGCTATCCGATGATCCAGCTTCCGGCAGTTCCGGCTATTGCTTATTATAATATCTACCTGGAGTGAGTGTGTTAATTTTTGAAATTTGTCACCACGTGGGTATTATTCGGGGCTTAAAAAGTTTACCTTATCTCTTGATTTAAGATGAATTCTGTTAATGAGCTTTTAAAAACACCATTCTCAAGGCGAACGCTTGAAGAAAAGGTTCAAATAAAATCATTGGGACGTGCAACGCCTGATATTGTAATAAACCAGAGTGGTAAAAGCAAAAATAGCTCATATCAAAGAAAGTTCAATAATAATGTGTATAAAGAAGTGTCTTGGATTTGTGGATGTGAAGTTCGCAATGCATTATTTTGTTTTCCTTGTCTGTTGTTTGGCGGTGAATCGTCCTGGAGTGTAAAAGGTGTTCAAAATCTGGGGCATTTAAGTGATTATATTAAAAGGCATTCCGAAAACAAGAGCCATATGGTGAACGTACTTAATTTGACTAACATAGGGCAAGTGAATATTGCAACGCAAATAGACACCGCATATCGTCAGTCAGTGAAGAAACACAACGAGCAAGTGGAAAAAAATCGGTATATTTTGTCTAAAATTATTGATTGCATTAAATTTTGTGGTGCATTTGAGCTCGCTCTTCATGATGAAACAGAGTCGTCAAGTAATCCAGGCATTTTTAAGGGGCTTATTGATTTAATGGCAAGCATAGATTCGGCAATTAAAGACCATATTGAGAGCAATTCCGCATTTAAAGGGACTTCAAAAACAATTCAAAACGAATTGCTTGAATTCATGTTAGCAGTTTGCCTGGAGGAAATTAAAACTCAAATATCTTCCGCCAAGTATGTAGCTATTATAGTTGATGATACCACAGATGTTTCTGAAACAACTCAGTCGGTTCTTGTTTTAAGGTATGAATATTTAGGAAAGATTTATGAAAGATTTTGGAGTTTTTTAAATCCGGATGGGCAAGATGCTGAAGCGATCTCAAAGTGCATATTACGTCAAATTCGGCCATTTATTAAAGTTGAACAGCTAATAGCTCAAAGCTTTGATGGGGCAGCAGTAATGAGTGGAAGAATAAATGGCGTTCAAGCTAAAATTAAGCAAGTTTATAAGGACGCTCGCTTTGTCCACTGCTACGCACATCAACTTAATCTTATTATGACTCAATGTGCTTCGCAAAATAAATCTGCGAGAATTTTTTTTTCAAACCTCAGTGCAGTACCAACCTTTTTTACACATTCTCCTTTGCGGCTAGCAGCACTCGAAAAAGCAGTTGCCCGAAGAATTCCAAGAGTAAATGCTACCAGATGGAATTTTAATTCTAGATTGATCAGTGTTGTGTATGAACATAAGGAAGCACTTCGCGAATGCTTTGAAGAATTGCAGGACTGCAAATCAAAAGAAACTGTCCAAAAGGCAAGTGCTCTTTTGAAGTATTTAGAAGACGAAGAATTTTCTTTTTGGCTCACATTTTTCCACAAAATTATGCCCCATCTAGATATTTTGTACCAACAGATTCAATCTCGTCAGTCAAACTCAGTGTTTATAAAAAAATCAGTAGATATCTTCATAAATATTGTTCAAAAATGACAGAATGAAGTGGATGGTCTTTTAACCAGTGTCCAGGACAATTTTGCAGGCTCTTCGAAGCGTTCAAGAAAAACTGATTCCTTGTCATCAAATGCCAAAGAAGTTTGTGATGTTATTATTTCCCAAGCTAAGGAAAGGTTTGAAAGTGTTGAGCATTTTGACATTGCAAGATTAGTTGATAGTGTCGACTTCTTGGCAAATTCAAACAATTTCCCCGGAGATCAATTAAATACTGCCTTGGAAACTTATCCTCAACTAAATAAAAATAGGTTGAGAACAGAATTGACAATTTTGTATGATCGAGCTGATTTTCGCAACTTGGATGGAGTTATGCCTCTTTTGGAATTTATTTTAAGCAATAATATAGAAGACACTTTTATTGAATTGGCAAAACTGTTGAAAATTGTGATTACAACACCAATGTCTACTGCAGAGGCGGAACGTTGTTTCTCGACTTTGAAAAGAGTAAAAACTTTCTTAAGAAACACCATGTCCCAGGAAAGGTTAAACGCTTTAGCTATGCTGTCAATTGAGAAAGACATGATTAAAAATATAAAGGACTTCAATACTAAAATAATTGAAAAATTCGTAAGTGAAAAAAATCGTCGAATGGACTTTATTTTTCGCCACTAGTCAGCAATTTCCATCTTTAACTTCATCTTTAAATTATCAATTTTTCCGTAAGTTTTTTTAAATTTTTTTTTATTATCTTATTTTATGCGAATTCTTATAGGTATTTTACATTAAAAAGGCCTTCGAAGCCACTACCCAATGTATAAATTTAAAATTTCATTTATATTTTACAATGCTGGGAAATTGCGTGACCTTGATTGTGAAAAAGGTAACCCCTGCGTGGCGCATCATTATATTACTTTACATCTAAACTATATTCTTTCTTAAAAGCAGCCCCTATGTGTAAATAGTCACCGGCCGCCACTGGATTGTACTATAATAAAGTAAAGAAATTTGATGACTGGACGCATATAGACAACAGTTTGGAATGTGATTCTGGCGAGGCAAAAAAGAAAATGGATAGTATTCTGGCAAGCTTTAGAAGAGAAAAAGCGAAAGGAAAACGATCCGTTGGAACCGGAAAAGGTACGTAGGTATTAGTGAATAAATTATATACAAAAATAATAATAATATTGTATTAACTTATTTGTTAGGTAAGCATGAAATATTTGTTTCCAAATGGTTTGCCTTTCCTCGCTTGGCATTTCTGTTGTATAGAGATAAACCCAGGAGTACAATAGACACTGCTGAGGTGAGAAAAAAAAACAACACTACTACTGAACATAGGAACACGACGAACGCACAAGCGCTCCAAATATCACGAGCTTTTGCTCGTCGAATTTTTGTTCGGTTCGTTCGTGCGCGCTCGGCTCGTTCGGTTCGTTCGTACTAAAATGCTCTAATGAATACCGTCAACCGGGGTTATATCGGATCGCAGGGGTAATATCGGACGATTTGGTTATATCTCACATTGCAAGCGTTACAGCTGTTGGGCTACAGTTTGGTTACTAAGTAAATATATCCCAAGATTGAGAAATAACCTACCAAGTGTACACGTGTTTCGCGCTCACTCGGAAATTCAAGGTAAGCTCACAAAAAATTAATTATTAAAGTCACTTTTTCGATAAAATTGACTCAGCCAAATAGTGTCATCTAGCCTGTGAACCCTGTGCATGATAGTCATGTGGTGCACCGAGATTAATATTTGTTTTAAGCCTTATCAAGACACCCATAATCTCAAAGTTCTTGTTACGTCTTTCCTTTTCGTAAAAAATTGAAATTAGCGGAAACTGTGTTTTTCAGGGGTAATATCGGACATGCCACGAAAACACCGCCATCAGCTAGGAACGCCGTATCGGCGAAATTAGTCCCAAGAAAACATGGAAAGATTGAAGAAGAATGAAGGGACCAAGAAAAAAACAACTAAAAAATTTGTTGGGCGAATTGAAAAGATTTCAAAAAATTATATTATTGTGAATTGCCTCAGATTCTACATGGGTCACAAAGATTCCTTTGTTTTTCCAGACGTTGAAGACAACAGTAAAATTCAACTTGAACAAGTCCACAGTATTTTAACTGCGTCCAAAATCCATCCATCCATCCATCCAGTTCATGTTTGAAGGTCTGCAGTTGTAGAGAAGTTGTTGTGAAGATTTCAGAATGTTTTTGTTTTTCTAGTTTTTTATTCAATGTATGAAGTTTATTTTTCTGTTTTTCTATTTTTTGAAGTTTCTAGAATGATAATTTGTTTCATGAATAAATAAGTTTGTTTCTATTATATCCCTTTTTGTCTTACTTTGACTTTTAGTACATCACCCTGTACCCTGCATGGCATTTTTTTTTTTTTTTTTATAAAATGTCCGATGTAAGTGTCTGACCAAACCTATACCGGATACCAGGCTTGAAACGTACATTCTCAATGTAAAAATTGAAGCGTCCAACATTACCCCAAACCCAGGGTTATATCGGACGAACGTTAAAAAAAATTAATAAATAACCGTGACAACTTTTAAAAGATTTATTTATGGAAATATGTTTAGTAGGTTAACTTCTTACTACAGAATGCATTAGTTAGCTTTAACTTCAAATAATAAAATAAATATAGGCAGAAAATTGAAAATATCGTCCGATATAACCCCGGTTGACGGTACGCACCAAAGTGAGAGGAGTGATTCAAAACAAATTCACCCTAAAAGAGAAATTTTGGTGGTTCTATGTGTTGTTTAGTGTCTAATAATAATTGCAGACGACTATAAAAACTTATCACTTGATAAAGATACTGTTTGTGTGCTGCTGATTTGTGGCTGGTACACTGAGGGACAATAGTCACTGCATCAGTTCACTGTACTACCTGAGGTGCATATACGGTACACTGAGGAACAATAGTCAACCAATAAGTTCGGCAATACACCTACTAGTTCATCATGTTGGTGTGTGAGGGATGTAAAGACCCCTTTGTAGAGGGGGATACGATTGCCACATGCTGTGTGTGTATATCTATGTTTCACTGCAATGAAAAGAATACCGATGGATCTGGATTACCGATTATTCCCTATCGTTGCAAAATGTGTCGTGATAATGGGGGCATATCCCCTCAACTTGTGGAAGTTATTTCTAATCTCCAGTCATCAGTGGAAAAATTGTTAGGCTTGGCGGACAACATTAAAAAGCTTACAAAGGAGGTGATTCCTACAATTAATAATGAGATCTCAGAAATAAAAAATAAATACTGTGGTGATATTAAAAGGGTGAAAGATTAACTTGACTTTCGTAAAACTAATTATGTTATTAACTCTAATTTACAACAGTGTGATTGGCGTGTATTGTTTGATAGCAATAGTGTTGAAGAAAACAAGTCTAAATTTTATTCAGTCTTAAATGATCAAATAAGTAGGTGTGTTCCATTGAAAAAAGTGTCTGATAGTACTTATACTTGTTGGTATTCTGATAGTTTGGTTTCTTTGATTGTTGACAAGAAGAAGGTTCATAAGAAATGGTTGTAATATAATGTTTCAAGTGATGGTGTTAAATTTCGTGAACTTTGGGCTAAGTGTATTCGTCAATCTAGAATCGACAGACTTAAATTGAAATTATGTTAATTCTTTATCAAATTCTGCTAATATTCCTGAAGAGGTATTCCTTAGGAGTGAAAATAGTTATAATGGTAAATCTGTGTGTAATTTATTTGCAAAAAATTTTGAATTAGTTTATTTGAATGCTAACTCTTCTTTTCATCATCAATTATATTTGAATGGGGAACTTGATTTTGCAATTAGCAGGGGGGAAATTGCTTTAACTATTAAAAATTTAAAGGAATCTAATTCAGTGGGTCCAGACTTCTGCATTATTTGTGAAGAATTGTTCTAGTTCTTTAGTTGAACCGCTTTATTATTTATATAGTCAGTCTCTTGTAACTGGGTGTATGCCTACATTATGGAAAAAGACCTTTATAACCCCTACATTTAAAGCAGGTAATAAATGTGATGTAGTGAATTATAGGCCTATTGCTATTATTGGCACCTCGAAAATATTTGATTCCATTGTTGCCATGAAACTTTCTGAACTGTGTCTTCAATTTATGATTCAAAAGCAACATGGATTTGTCAGGGGAAGGTCTACTGTTACCAATCTTATATTTTACAATACATAATTTCATCTCTGATACTCTGAATGATGAATCTTGCCCAGATGAGGTAAAACAGGTGGATGCCGTATATTTGGATTTCTCAAAGGCCTTTGACTCGGTTAATCACAATCTTCTTATTTATAAACTGTCAAAGTTTGGCCTGTGTGGCGGAACTTTAAAATGAATCTTCTCATATCTCACTAAACGGGAACTACAGGTTTGTGTTAAGGGTAATCTGTCCGGCCCGTTTGTCGCGACATCGGGTGTGCCTCAGGGTTCGCATTTAGGCCCCTTACTTTTCATCTTGTTCACCAACGATATTTGTGATAATCTCAAGTTTGCTGTAGTACTTATTTTTGCAGACGACATGAAAATTATTAGCAGAGTTAGGTGCTTCTGAAATATTCTGATGGGATGTTATCACTCACCGAGTGCAAGTCATGCTGATTTCTTGGAAAAGTTGGAAGATATTGTAAATGAATGGGCCAGCAAGAAAGGAAAGTTGATTATAACTGGGGATTTTAATATTGATATGAGTGAAAATACATATTATGCAAAGAGATTAATGAGAATAATAGACACTGCAGGTTTGATACAAAAAGTTGAAGGGTACACGAGAATTACAAAAGAAAGTGCTACAAAAATTGATTTAGTGATTACAAATGAAAAACAGTTAGTCGTACAAATACATAGTAAACCAAAAATGTCAGATCATGAAATCATAGAAATAAAATTAATGCAAAATAATACAACAGAGCCATCAAAAACTGTATTAATGAGATCGTATAAAACTTTTGATAAGACTAAATTTATGTCAGACTTGGTTAATGAAAAATGGGAAGAAGAGAAAGAAGATGAACTCTACCTGGATAGTATAGCAGAGAAAGTGATTGGTAAAATTAAAATGCAACTAGACAAACATACTACACTGAAAAAAGTAAAAATAAATGGAAAGGGCAATAGCAAGAAATGGTGGTCTGAAGATATAAAAAATGGAATCAAAGAAAGAGATAGGAGATACCAAAGAGCAATACAAACGGGAAACGAATGTGACTGGGAAGTGTTCAAAACAAAAAGAAACGAAGTAGTTAAACTAATTAGAGACAGAAAAAGAGAATATTATAAAGTGAAGATTGATGACAATAAAAATGAACCAAAAAAAATGTGGAGAACAGTGAAACAATTAATGGGACAAAAAAGAGCAGAAAACAAGCACAAATAGAACATGAGGGTACAGTTTACGATGATGAAAAGAGTATAGCAGAAGCATTTAATGACTATTTCATTGATAGTATACAAGACATAGTGCAAGGTATACATAAAATAAATGGAGACGAATACATATTACATAATGTAAAAATATGTGAAAATAAAATAGAAGAATTTAAAGAAATAAATCTAACTGATCTACAGAAGATGGTAAAGAAAATAAAAAGTGGAAAAACATATGATGATGGGATAAGTTCTGAAATAATGAAGATGGTGTGTAGCAGTATTGGAGAAAAAGTTGTGAAAATCATCAACTTAAGTATAAAAGAGTGTAAAATACCTGATAGTTGGAAAATATCGACAGTAGTACCTGTGGAGAGGTGCAGAAAACAAACTACTTAAATGAATTTAGACCACTTAATACATTACCAATGTACGAGAAACTACTAGAAATAGTAATAGCAGAACAGTTGAAGAGTTATGTAGAGGACAATAATATTCTGAGCATATATCAAGCAGCGTACAGAAAGGGCCATTCATGTGAGACAGCAATACTTATCAGTACTTATAAGGTGGAAAAATGCTATAAATGAGAAAAAGATAGTGGCAGTGGTGTTCCTGGACTTTCAAAGAGCATTCGAAACATTAGACAGGGACCTATTGGTAAAGAAAATGGAGAAAATAGGTATAACAAAAAATGCATTGGCATGAGTGAGAAATTACCTAAGTAATAGATACCAGAGAACAAGATATGAAAGTGAATTATCAAAGCTAAGAAAAAATAATTATGGAGTGCCACAAGTATCAGTCTTGGGACCATTATTGTTTGTGATTTATATAAACGATATGGTACATACAGTCAAAAATAGTAGAGTACAGATGTTTGCTGATGATACAATGTTATATATAGTGGGAGAGAGTGAAGATGAAATAGCAGAGAAATTAAACAGTGATCTTGAATTGGTTAAAATATGGCTGCAGAACAATAAAATGAAAGTAAATATAAAGAAGACAAAGTTAATGATACTGAAAAGTAGGTTTAACAGAAGACATCTAAATCAAATAAAAGTAGAGATAAATAAAGTGAGAATTGAAGAGGTAAATGAAATGAAGTATTTGGGTGTAATAATAGATGAAAACTTGGTTTTTACAAAGCATTCAGAGTTTATTGCAAAGAAAGTGTCGAGAAAAGTAAACATGATAGGAAGAATGGGAGATATAATTACCAAAGAAAGCAAGAGGACCATGTACAATACAATTGTAGGACCCCATTTCAGTTATTGCTCGACAGTGATGAACATGATGAATGAGACTGACCTTGGAATGTTACAGAGAACGCAAAACAAGGCTATGAGAGTGGTGTTGGCCTGCAATAGATACACAAGCATAAAAAACATGGTGGAGCAGACGGGATGGTTAACTATAAGACAACAATTGGTATACAAGACAGTAGTGTTTGTGTATAAGATGCTAAATGGCCTTGTGCCTGGGCATTTAATGGACGAATGTAGGGTGGTGAGTGATGTACATGATCATGAAACAAGAAGTAGTGAAGACTTTTATATACCTAAATCAAGAACTGCATTTGGTCGGAAAAGTTTGTATCATAATGGACTAAGGTTATATAATTCATTACCACAATGGGTTAAAAGTAGTGTAGGGATAAATGAGTTCAAAACAAAGAGTAGAAGACATATAAGAAGGACAGTATTTATTTAGGATAATGATATATAGTTTAATGTCTAGGAAATGTATTGTAAAAATGGGAAAAAGGGTGAAATTGTTACTGTGTATTGTAGGGGATAGGTGAAGCTATAAAATTGTATTGTATTATTGTAGATAGCATTGCTAATAAAGGTTATTATTATTATTATTATTATTCTATATATAATAATGATCGACCTATAGCTATACTGTCGGTAATATCAAAGATTATTGAAAAGATCTTAATGGGGTTCTTGATCGAGAGCGGTTGTATATCGGATAGTCAACATGGTTTCATAAGGAACCGTAGCATGGGTACGGCGGCCTTTCACCTATTTTACGATGTTGTGGGGCATCTGGAGAGGGGAGACAAAGTGCTGGCAGTAACTTTTAACCTCAGCAAAGCTTTCGACACGGTTGATTACAGTTTGCTATTGTTAAAATTGGAAAGGTACGGGATTCGAGGGGTGGCTCTGGATTTGATTAGATCATATCTGGCGGGCAGGAGGGAAAGTGTCTGCTTGGACTCGGTGACTGGTTTGGTTTATTCTGACTGGCATGAGAAGGGAATGTGTTCTGTCCCGAAGGGATCCTTATTGGGACCTCTCTTGTTTGTTGTTTATGTCAATGACTTGTCAACCATTTGTATGGGTAGCGCTAAAACTCTCGTCCAGTATGCTGATGGTGATGATACTACAGCATTAGTATTTAGTGATAACGACAGGGATCATTTGCGGGACACATCAGAGGCTCTCATTCAACGTATGGGATCTTGGGTGGAGGGGAATGGTCTTCGACTCAACTCAAAAAAGACTCAGCTATTATATTTCAATAATCGGGAGGGCTCAACCTTTGAATTAACCAACTTACATGGGGATGTTATTAGATTAGATTAGATTATCTTTATTTGACCACGTATACATAAAATTATGTTTGTAGCAAGTCAAGGCGTACTACATGCGCACAAATATTAGTACAATGTACCTAATCACAGATATACAATCTAACAAAAATGTAGTGTACATCGAGAAAATAAAACATATACAATAATAAAACACAGAAAACTAGACATAATAGTGTATAAAACAACAATAAAAACAAGTCAAAGTTTCAGGTCATATGCACATCGGTGAGCGCCGTCCCAACAGACCACCTCGTCCAAATATTCATTAATTGAGTAAAAGCAGTGGCTTAGGAGATAGGATCTGAGCGTACTTTTGAACCTGTTGGCGTCAAGAAGCCTTACACATCTAGGCAGTGCATTATAGAGTCCATAATTTAAACTATTCTTCCGCGATCTTGTCAATCTGAAGCGATCTGTCCGAATGTCGTCCGCGCCACGTGTGAAGTAGTTATGGACGTCTGACTGCTTTATTAATTGGTCAGATTTTTCATGAATCTTAAGCAGAACACTAAGTATATACAGGGATGGTAACGGAAGTATCCTCAGCTTTTTGAACAATGGTCTGCAGTGATCATTGAAAGGTGCATTAGCCAATATACGGATTGCCTTTTTTTGCAATCTAAAAATATGTACAGTCTCTGTAGCAGCGCCCCAGAGAACAACCGCATAACTCAGGCTAGAATGGAATAAAGAAAAATAGACCACTCTCAGGGGGCCAGGACCAATGCTGGATCTCAGTCTACGAATCAGGAAAAGAACACTAGATAATCTGTGTCTTAAATACTGGACATGACAGTCCCAGGTCAGGGTGTTGTCCAAGGTAACTCCAAGCAGTCTCGCACTATCTATTCTGGATTCAGAACGACGCGTCAAGAACTGCAACTTTTGTGTTTTACCAGTGTTCAGTTTTAACCTGTTTGCTGTAAACCAATCCTGTGCCCTCCTTTCGGTCTCGTCAGTATTTGCTGTTAATTCTGACAGATTTTTTCCCGTGCAAACGAAAGTGACATCGTCCGCAAACATTACAGACTTACATGGGTGCATAAATTTCTCTAGATCATTTATATATATGATAAATAATAAAGGACCCAGCACCGACCCCTGAGGTACACCATGTTTGATCAATCTGAAATCAGACAGGATGTTATTACACCAAACTGCCTGAGAACGCCCCGTCAAGTACGAGCGTATAAGAGACAGCGGGATCCCGCGAATGCCATAGTGATTAAGCTTGTCCAGTAATATATCATGCGAGATGCAATCAAAAGCTTTGGAAAGATCACATAGTGTAATCGAGGTACATCTACCCGCCTCAAGGCCCTCGACCACACCATCAACAATGTCGAGAAGAGCATCTGCCGTAGAGGAGCCCTGACGAAACCCAAATTGACTCTCACCAAGGAATTTGTTCTCTTCAAAATAACCGTAGAGAGCTCGTTTTATTAATTTTTCCGTAATTTTTCCAAATATGGAGATGATGGAGATCGGTCTGTAGTTATCAATAACAGAACTGTCACCTTTTTTAAAAATAGGTATCACTTTGGTAGTTTTAAAAGCATCCGGAAAAATACCAGTGCTTAATATAAGATTTATAAGGCGAGTTAAGGGCTGTACCATTGTACTGGAAATCTCTTTGATTACATAACTATTCAGTCCATCTACATCTAGGCATCCCGAGTTTTTTAGCGAATGTATAATATCCAAAACATCCGCCTCCATAACCGGCCTGAAAAAGAAGGAGTTTCTCGGAGTCGGGAAATTTTTGTAGGCAAACAGATCAGCATCTGATGCTAAGGGAAGAGATTTTATGATATTCTCCGCTATATTTACGAAATACTCGTTCAAAGAGTCAGGGGAAATGCGATCATAGTTATCATTGAACACATTTACATTTTTATTTCTCTCAAAATTAACTATCTTCCAGCAAGCCTTTGATTTATTTCCAGCTGACAGAATGAAGTTATCGTAGGCCAACTTTTTTGCATTTTTTATGCGTTTACTATATTCTGCCTTGTAAGATTTATATGCTTTCACATCATCGGAACTTCCCGTCATATCAGCTATAAGTTTGATGCCAGACAGTGTATTCCTCATTGCTCTTAGGTCGTCTCCATACCAGAGAACTGGTGATTTTTTATTCTTTAATTCCAACACCTTCATTGGAAAAAATTTGCTCACCAAGGAACCAAGTGTGTTGGTTATACAAGATGCAAGAAAATTTACATCATTGCTGACGCAAACATCACCCCAATCCAGACCGGCCAAAGCATGGGTCAATTTCTTTACGCCCTTCCTAGTTATGACTCTATTGAACGTCGTGTAATCCCTCGCTTTTTGTCTCCCCTCAAGTATTATATATTGACCACGGTGATCAGCAATGCCGAGTTCAACAACTCCAGTCTGAATGGACTGTGTATCAAGGTCAGTAAAAATATTATCGACACAGGTAGCAGACCGGGCTGTAACTCTGGTATAGTCAGAGATGGTGTGAGTTAGGCCAAATGAACTCAACAGAGATTTAATCTCCCGCAATGCAGGCGAATCAATCATAAAATCAATATTTATGTCGCCCATAATTACAACTTTCATGTTGGGTTTCATTATATCGCTCAACAAGTTCTCAAAACTGGCAAGGAAGACATCTAGATTTCCCAAGCCAGATCTGTAAAAACCAATCACAGCAACATTACCTTTATTTTCGCCTCCTACTCCTGATATGGAGATTCCACAAAACTCAGCATTCTGTTCAATATTGAAGCGCTTCAGATCCAAAGTCACGAATCTAAGACCTCTCCTCACAAACAATGCTTCCATGCTTCCACAAACAATGTTATCAGAGGTTCCACAATGATTAAAGTCTTGGGTCTTCTTATTGACCATAGGTTGTCAGTGTGGTTGCGGGCAGGCTATCCTCTGTCTGCTTCATGCCCCGTGTACTGTCCGGGTTCTGTGATCGCTCCACTCTGAGAATGACCTACTATGGCTGTTTTCATTAAATCATGACATATTGCATAGAGGTATGGGGTGGGTGAGGTGCTCTAAGTGAAATCTTATTGATACAGAAAAGAGCTATTAGAATAATTACCGGTATAGGTAGACTTGATCATTGTAAGGATCACTTTAGGAGACTAAACGTGTTTTTCTGTCTACGTGTATAGCTGTTTGATTTTTGTTGAGAGATACATGGAACTGTACGAGGTGAGTTCACAGTATCACACATACAACACGTGACATGCACAGCGGCTTAGACCACCAAGTCATCGCACAGTGAGATTTGAAAAATAACTCTTTTACTCTGGATTGACATTTTTCAACAAATTGCCCGATCATGTCAAACTACTAGCGGGAACAATAGCGTTCAGGAAAAAATTGAAGGAAATCTTTCTCGGGAATCCCATCTACTCAATAAACGAGTTCCTTAGTCACTCCTTTGTTTGAGCATTGATATTCTTTTATACTGATGATTGATGCTGTAAATTGGAGTGTCATAATCATGCTTTGTATTTGTATTATGTATGCTTGTTTTTATGTTTGTATTTTCCATATTTATTGACGAGCCATATCTACCTTGTGTTGTAGCTAAATGGTATGAATAAAATGAAATGAAAAATTGACAAACTGAATTTTCAAATTCAAAATTATTTAAATGCTGAGGCAGGCAAATTTATTTAAAAAGAAAGGAAAGAATGTTTAATCAAATGCTGTGAACAATAATAATTGAACGATGTTTATCCAAATCAAACAAAAATGCTGTTTATTCAGATTCCTTGAAATATTCCTTGAGAAATTCTTAAAAAATGACTGAATAATTAAGTACCAGGGATGTTACTGAGCTTCGACTCCGACTCCGATAAGTCGAAACCTCCGATTGATATTATACCTCCGGTTCCGACTTCGGCTCCGACACTTTGAAGTCGAAGGTTTTAATCGGAGGTCAAAGATCGGACTCGGACTCTTCACTTCTGTCTCTGTCTTCGATTACTCATTCACTTGTTTGTTTGTTACTCACTACGCAGTATGCATGGAAGATTTGTTTTGTTGGGTGGCGTTTCAATTCAATCAAAGTTACCGGTTTTTAATTTACATTATGAAGCCAAAATCAAGTGTTATCTGGAACTACTTTATTGAAGTTTGTGCGGATACGGCTAAGTGTAAATAACTTTGTGAGAAGAATTATTCACGAAAGGGAGGTACGACTGCTTCGTTAAAAGGTCATTTAAAGTCTGTGCATGCTACTGCATATGAAGAATTTATTAAATTAGAAATTGAAAAGAAAAGTATAGTACAGCCTTCGACTTCAACGCCTCGTCAAGAAGCCAAAAAACAAATTACTCTTAAAGAAACTTTGATGAAGAATCAAAAATGGTGTTATTCTAATGCTAATTCAATGGAAATAGATAGATTGATTTGTGAAATGATTGCTTTGCAAGATCTTCCTTTCTAATATAAAGGAAATAAAGTCAACACTACATTTTTCTATGTTTCCAATTATAAAATGGACCATCAAATACCATGCAATGTTTCCAGTCGAACCCAAAAATTAATTAGCCTTGCACTAGCCCAATGTGAAGAATCTGATTCTGACATAGATTCTGAGGATTCTTATGTCCCTGATAAGTCAGATTTGGAGGAATCGGAACACGATACAGACTCAGAGATTGATGTGGAAGAACAGAATAATGTTTATGAAATAGAGGATGAAATTTTCGAAGACCCGCAAGAGGACGAAGATTTATCTAACAACACGGGCTTATACTATGGTAAGAAGAACTGTTTTACTTGTAATAAAAAACCTCAAGTGACTTCCAACCATCCTACCCAGAAGAACATAATAAAAGTTCGGATTTCTAGGCCTGATGGCCCAGCGCGATTGTTAGGTCCAAAACCATCCCCTAGAGAAATATGGGACCTTCTTTTTAGCAGAGACATGATTGAACTTATAGTGGAGCATACAAACCTAAAGCTTGATCAATTGCGAAGTAAAATAAAAAGTCAAGACTCGCTGTCCTACAAAAAGACAGACAAATGAGATAAAATCATTGTTTGGAGTTGTGCTGTTATGTTCCATTTTGAAGTCTTCCCGAGAAGCGTTACGATCTCTATTTTCAACATCAATCAACGGTAGATGAGGGCATTCAGTCCAATTATTGTCTTGATGTTGGTATTGGTCTAGTCACAGATGGGGAGATTCTTCTTGCTGTGAAAAAGCTGAAGAATACAATGACATCTGGTCCTGATGGCATTCCCTCATTCTTGGTGAGGGACTGTATTGGGGCATTTTTACAGCCGTTGAGAATAGTCTTTGATCTCTCATTGAAAACTAGATTGTTTCCGGATCGTTGGAAGGAGGCGAGAGTTTGTCCTGTTTTTAAGAATTGTGAGAGGGACAGGTTTGAAAATTAAAGACCGATATCTGCATTGAGTAATTTTGCCAAACTTTTTGAGGTGGTTGTTTACAATCGTATTAACCATACAGTTCAAAACATTATATCTCCATTCCAGCATGGTTTTGAGAATCGTCGTTCAACTGTTTCTAATTTGATAGTTTTCACCAATGACGTCTAAATAAATAGACCCAACATTCCATTCATAAATATGAAATATTCGAAATCCATCATCTAATTTGTATCTTCATGTGAGTGGGAAAAGGAGTGACCGATCGCATAAACAGAGGTTTGCGGCGAAAATGGCAATGCCAAAGATTTTTCCCTGCGGCGACTACAGCACTGATATGAACATAGCCTTACTTACTGGTACTCACCTACGAAAACAAACTTCTGGGTTTAAATCGTCACTTTTCTTGCACATCAACTAAGTTCGCACTATTGTCTATAGTCTATAATTTTAAATTGGTGAAAACAATAGCAGGAAGCAGTTTAATTTGGTTAAAATACCCGTCTAATGAAATCAAAATAGGGACAACACCGCACTCGAAATGATGAATGAATTTTAAAAATTTGTAAAAATATCGTAGTCGCGTAAACATACGACGTTGCCGCGCATTTTGTGTTTCATTTCTTAACATTGAAAATTATATTCAAATATGATTGTACTAAACTGGCTGAATCTTGTGAAACATTAAAATTGGAAAACTCGTTTCTAAAAGCATTGCTTGCAGAGAAAGAAGCCAGAATTGGTGAGTTAGTAAAAATAAATCAGTTATTAGATGAGAAAATTACATACATCACAAAGAGACAAGATGGTAAAGAAATTAATAAACATAGCATATCATATAGTCAGATAGTTGGTGCTGAAATGATAACAGAAAATGCAGATAACATACCAAAAGGAAAAACAGTTACAAAAAAACAAGTAAATATAAACAATAAAAGAACTGATGAAAGTGACCAAAAAGAGAAGATCCAGGTTAATAAAAGCATACAGAACCATAATTATTGTAGTACAGAAGAAAATTATTCATCATATAGCAAAGCAGATGAATACCAGTTAGTGAATAGAAGGAATAGAACGAAATCAAGGAATGTAACCAAAGGAACTGCCACCATAAAGAAAGATGATGTATTTAAGGCCAGACCCACGAAGATGTGGTTATTTGTTGGGAGGGCCCAAGAAACAGTTGAAGAAACTGATGTAATAACTTATATCAAAAATAAATGCAATTTAAATTCTGAAGAAATTATTGTTAACAAACTAGACTTCCAGGGCAAATCAAGAGCTTTCCAAGTTGGAGTTGATTTGAAATATTATAATCAACTGATTGAGGGAGAATTTTGGCCTCAGGGAATAATCGTGAGAAGATTCCACTTCTGAACCAAATATTCGGAAAGAAAACAACAAAATTTTCAAGTATTACCTCAGGATCAAGTGAAAATTTGAATGGTGAACTCAGTGATTGTGTGAATAGTAGAAGTGAATATATACAAGAGAATAAAGTAATAACTGACATGAATAACTTAAGGGAAGAGACTGAATGTAATTCATTGATTACACTTAACAAATCAATTAAAGGACTAAATTGGCTGATAATACATGTAAATATACGTAGGCTCAATTCAAATATTGGCCTACTGGAAACATATGTAGCTGGACTCGAGGTTAACCCCCAAATAGTAATCTGTACTGAGACTTGGGAATTAAAAAACCCAGATATGTACTCAATGGTAAATTATAAAATTTATTATAATTATGGCAACATTAATCAGGCGGATGGTGTTGTAGTGTATATAAGAAATGACATTGTACATAATACCAGGATAGTTGAATATGAGCAATTTAGGCTACTAGAGTGTGATATAGTACTAAATGAGAAAAACAGTATATTAATAACAGCTCTATATCGATGTCATGACTTTAGTAAATTAGAACTGATTAAAGTAATGAAAAAAATATTACATAAAAAAGTTAAAAATCATATTATAATTGGTGATTATAATATTAACATATTGTATTCGGACACTGAATCAGAGGAATTACTTAATGAATGTTATACCAAGGGATACTTACCTCTCTTTAATAAGATAACAAGGCCCAACAATGATGGAGGATCCTGTATTGATAACATGTTTGCTAGGACTAAAAATATTGAATTGCAAGCTTTTATACATACTCAGGTACTTCCTGATCATTATCCTTTGCTATGTGGCTTTAATATTGATAATAATGGTAATAATTATAGCACTGAGTATTTCTACAGGTTGGAATATAATAGGTTGATTGCTGCATCGGGAAGGATTGATTGGGCATCATGTTATCGGTACAATGATCCTGATGGGGCTGTTGATGTATTGATTTCTAATATTAAATTGTGTGTTGGTAAATCTACTATTAAGACAAAAAAATCAAATCTTAGGTTTAGAAAGCCATGGATGACACAGGCTATTTTTGATTCTATTCAGCATAAGGAATTCTTATATAACCGATATAAAAATAGTATTAACTCTGACACATACAAAGCACAGTATAAAAATTATGAGAAATATTTGCAAAAAGTAGTAAGAAATGCTAAAGCTAATTTTGAAATCAAGATGGCTGAAAGTAGTTTAAGTAATCCTAAAAAAATGTGGCAATATATTGATAGTAAATTGGGAAAAAGAAATAAAAAAAACAGTAACATTGAAAAAATAAAGATTAATGATATTACTATTGAGAATCAAAATGTAATTGCGAATAAATTTAATGATTTCTTTGCAAGTATAGGAAAGGATCTAGCGAGTAAAATAAAAAGACCTGAGAATCCTATAGATGGTTCTTATATAACTAGTAATCAAAATAGCAAATCTATATTTCTAGAACAGATTTATTGTTATGAGATAGAAAGAATTATAAATAATTTAAAAGATAGAAGTGGAGGTTCTGACAATATTCACTCCAAAGTCCTGAAATTTCTTTCTATACAAATTAGTCCTGTATTGGCTAACATATTTAATGATTGTATTAACTTGGGCATATGGCCCCAGGCCCTGAAACAAGCTGATATTGTCCCTATTTATAAGTCCGGTGACACTACATCTATAAATAATTATCGCCCAATATCCTTGATATCCAATATTGCAAAAATACTTGAGAAGCTAATACATAGTAGAATATATGAATTTCTGACCAGATATGAGAGAATTAATAAAAAGCAATATGGATTCTTAAGAAATATTGGTACTACAAATGCACTTGAACGAGTACTTGATATTATATATAAATCAATTGATAAAGATGAATCTGTAATAGCTACATTTATTGATTTAAATAAGGCTTTTGACACTGTACAACATGAAATACTACTAACTAAACTTGAAAATAATGGAATAAGAGGTATTGCTCTATCACTCATTAGAAGTTATTTAACTAATAAAACTCAAAAAGTTAAGTTAGGCAAAGTAATGAGTCAATCGACAATCGTTGAAGTTGGTGTTCCTCAAGGAACAGTACTTGGACCGCTTCTTTTTGTCACATACATAAATGATATTTTTTTACACTGCCCGGATACTTATGCATTTGCTGATGATACTATTGCACTTAGTTTCGCTGATAATTGGAGAGAATCACAACTTTATATGAATCGAAAACTAGCCATCATTAACACATGGTTCACAGAGAATAAATTAACACTAAATGTACTCAAGACAGTGTATATAACTTTTGGCTGCTACGTAGACAGTGTGCCTGCAAATACTGGTGTTAATATTAATATAGCTAATATGGAAATCAAAAGAACAGAAGTTACTAAGTACCTGGGTGTGATTATTGATTATAAATTGAAATGGAATCATCACATACAAAGTGTAATAAAAAAGACAAGATATTTTCTCTACATAGCTTATAAATTGAAGCATCTACCTAAAAAGGTGCTGGAGACTATATACTACGCATATGTTTATAGTATCATAAATTATGGATTGATCATATGGGGTGGTGCAAACGTGACTGAACTTAGACCATTAATAAATCTGCAAAACAAATTTTTAAGATTGCTAAGCAATGGTAAAATACCTACATTACAACAACTTTATTTAACTAAATGTGTTATGTTTCACTACAGACACCTGAGCACTACATTTTGTAGCACTAATAATAGTACTAGAAATAAAAGCATAATGTTACCAAAACACAAGAAAACCATATATGAGAAAAATAGTATATATACTGCCACTAAATTATTTAATACATTACCTAATGAGTACAAAATTCTAAGAGGACCTGATAAAATTATTAGAAATAAAATAATGAATTTCATTAGACAAAATAGTGACCGATACTCCACATGGTGAGAAGAGAAACTAATGTATGGTGAATAATGTAATGGACAAATTTATTTAGTTTTATACTTTTCGGTTTATTTTTTTGTTAGTTTTAGTTATTCTTTAGAATGATTTTTTTGTTCATTTTCTTTTGTATCATGAATTATTTTGTTAACCAGTCTCACTTGCAGGTGACACTGTACACCTTTGTGGGAGTTGCGTGAGATTTTTTCCCTTGCAATGAAATGTATAATTTACTGGTGTTGAAATAAATTGAATTGAATTGAAATGATTTAAATGACGTCTATCCCATTATTGTTGTTCGAGTTTATTAGAAATATTATTATGCTATTTAATTATTAGTAAGAAGTACCTCGCGCGGTTTGTATTGATAATGTCTTGTTTACATATTTACGTCATGGTTTCAAGAACGGTAGTATTCAAAAATCTGGTCACAGTAACGGTTTGGCAAACATGCAATTGCGGAGGGGCAATGAATGATTCTATAAAAATGTAAACAAGGGGGTCTATTTTATTTAGACGTCATTGGTTTTCACCCAGTTTGTAGCAGATGTTATAGATAGGAGGCGACAAGTTGACGTTGTCTACACGGATTTCTCGAGAGCTTTTGACAGGATTGACCACAGAGTTCTGATTGAGAAGTTGTTTCAGATTGGTCTTGACAGAGAGATGGTTTTGTTCCTGTCATCCTATTTGGTTAATCGTAGGCAATTTGTGGCATATAATGGCTTTGCTTCTAAGGAGTATATTGCAACGTCGGGGGTGCTACAGGGGTCCAATCTAGGCCCTCTGTTATTTTTACTGTTTATTAATAATCTCTGTGATACTTTGCACTGCGATAGGCTCTTGTTTGCTGATGACCTGAAGATATTTTCTGCTGTTTCCACCGACGATGATTGCCTTGATCTTCAGAGACAGATTACTGCTGTACAAACGTGGTGTGCGCTTAACAAGCTTCACTTGAATACTCACAAATGTAAGGTAATGACATACTCTAGAAAAAGAATAATATAGTTTTTCCTTACAATGTTAATGGACTGGCACTCTCTCGCACGACGAGTTCTAAGAGTTTCGTTTGATCCTGTTCTCAGTTTGCCAAACATGTTGATGGTATTGTGTTGGATGCCAGTAGAATGTTTGGTTTCATTGTGCGCAACTGCAGGGGGTTTGATAACATTCAACCATTGGTTCTGCTCTATTATGGATATGTACAGTCTAAACTTGAGTATGCATCAGTGATTTGGTCTCCTTTCTATGCCAGACACAAATCCGTTGTTGAAAATGTGCAGAGAAGGTTTCTAAAGTATTGTGTTTATAAGGTTACTGGGGCTTATCCGGAGAGAGGCATAGCTACTAAACATGACAGGTTTCCAGTCTCTTGAGGGTAGGAGGAGATGCACGTCTGTGGTGTTTCTGTATCGGTTGCTACATGGTGGGATAGACTGTCCGGATTTGCTTTAGCAGGTTAATTTGTTGGTGCCACAATATATGGGCTCCCGCCAGAATGCCACTTTTTATTAAAATGAAGCAAGAACTAACTTGCTGTTTTTCGCCTTTCAATGTGATGTTTAGAGACTTTAACAATTTGTATGATGAGTGTGATATTGTCTTCTCTGGTCTTGAGTGCCTAGTCAACGCTGCCCGAAAAAAATTTTTATAAAATTTTTTATAGACTTTTTATATATTTTTGTAAATTTAATTCAATTGATTTGTTATACCGTATGACAAGTTTCAAAGCAGAACATAGGGGAATAGCATTGGAAATCACATATTTGTGGTTTATTTCTCACCACTTTATCTACAAGAATGGTAATGGTGTCTATCGAAAGAGAATTGTTTTCTGAGCATGCTGATACCAAATACTTAACAATTAACAGTTTCTTTATGGTGACAGAACAACTTAAACATTTTCAAAATTAAAAGTGTGAGCGGCTATGACATGCCTAATTCGAATAATTTTGTTACTGTCAAAACAAATTTTTTTTTCTGCGACGGGCTAAAAGTTTGACCTTTTTTCCCTGTTGACAGGTGGAAAAATGCCTCATTATATGAGCTGCATCTTATCGGGGAAAAAATGAATTAGCAGGGAAAAAAATGAGTACTTTTTTTCCCGAAATGGCGGCTTAGGTATAGCTACTATTAACACTCAGATATCATTAAATTTATATCAAATATACGTATAAAGGAAAGTTACCTTATTATCCAAATGGCAATTATTAAGGGAATTTTCATATTATTGATTATTATTATTATTATATATATTATTATTATTATTATTATTATTATTATTATTCATCCATACTATTGAATTCACTCATCGAAAACTAATAAGAATCTTTGCAAAACTGTCTTCAATTTTAATTACATTAATATGACGTTTATGTAAGTAAATCGATTCGTTACCCAGGCAACGTCAATTACGATAAAAGACACGAGTCACCACCACCTAATTTCCAGTATGATTCAAAAATTGATAGTCTGTCATTTTCGTCAATTTTTTCAGACGGTCGTAAAGATGTTGACCAAGAAGAAAGCAATGAAACTGTACCAAAGGAAGTACAAAATACACCTATGGAGGTAACTCAGACAGACAATCTGATTCTGATTATGAACAATCTGTCGAAGTTGTTAAACGTAGAAAGTTAGATAGTCGTAAAGATGGAACAAGAATTAGAAATGCTACAAAAATTGCTAGGTACAGGCCAAAGCTACAAGACAAAAATTGGCAAAAAAGTTAAAAAAAGATCATTACAAAAATTAGAAACTTGCAGAATGAAATACAGAACGAGCTGAATTTGTGGCTCGTCTTATAAAATGCAAAAAAAAAATCTCGAAAAAACTAAAAAAAAAAAGCAAGAATGACCGGAAAAAAACAAAAATTTTATGTTATAGTCATGGAACAAAAATATTTTTTAAATTTTGCACTGCTAACTTCAAGAAAAGCTCCATTGCAAAAGAAAAAAAAGATGACTTGGGAAACAAATTCGAGTACAGAAAATTAAGATGGTTAAGGTTTGGAAAACAGTTTGAGTTTGTGCAAAAAAACTCTTTGGATGAAGAAGATGAGTTTATGCCAATAACACTAAAAAAAACGGGACAATCGGAATTTATCCTTGCACCTGTTTATTCAGAAACATTGCCAATTAGTACAGCGAAAAAAGGTAATCTCATATCCATCCTAAACCAGTTGGACAATGATGTGCATGACTTCTACAGAAATCTGTTGACAAAAGATATGAGGGACGAATACTATGACTTGGATTACCGACTTCTGAAGAAAAAAATTTATTTTGAAACCTGGTGAAAGAAGATTGAGAAGACATGGGCCATCCGATCTGAGAGAAGGGTAGAAGATCTCGTCAATGGAGGAGATCTTGTCACGTCATCATAGAGCCTGATGCTCTCAAGACAACATATTAGCCTAAAGAATGTATTTTTGTTCTGATTGCTAATAAATTAAATATATATAAAAAAAAAATGTTGAAATCAGCCCTTGAATTTATTTTTTGTTTCATTAGAATTAAAATTTTATTTTTGATGTGTATTACTATTTTTATAAAATTATACAGGGTGATTCAAAATTCAGTGCAAATATTTTAAGGGCGTATTTACCAGCCAAAAATAAGAAAATTTTTTCATATAATCGTATGTCCTAACTTGCTTCGTTGTCTAGATACAGGATGTAAAATTTTGAAAAAAAAAATCGATTTTTTATTAATTACTCAAAAACCTTTCAGCCGATTTAAATAAAATTTGGTAGGCTTATTTGTCGTTCTAGGGAACTTCCTTTGATGGGAATAACATGAATTTATTAATTCCAGTGGCGTCTCAGGGGGCTACCTACTTGAAACATATAGGTAAAATTATGGTACGCCACTGCTCTTTTGACAATTTATATTTTTTTTAGATTAAGCGGTCAATAATGTAACTTTCTTGCCTCTTGAGCTTTACTCTTATCTAGCTTTGTTTCTAAGAAAAAAATCAAAATCTGTGCCAGGCCCTATTAAAACAAGTAATAAGACTAATAAGTTCACATCGATCATTGATATTCGTTTAATTTAATTCAGGTAGCCCCCTGAGACGTCACTGGAATTAATAAACTCATGTTATTCCCATCAAAGGAAGGCCCTCATGACAACAAATAAGCCTATAAAATTTTATTTAAACCAGCTGAGAGATCTTTGAGAAATTGATAAAAATCGATTTTTTTTTCAAAATTTTACACCCTGTATCTAGAAAACGAAGCAAGTTAGGACATACGATTATATGAAAAAAACTTCTTGTTTTTGACTGGTAAATACGCCCTTAAAATATTTGCACTGAATTTTGAATCACCCTGTATATTTTTTTCTAACTTTATCCGTTAATTTTTCCCAGCTTTAGTTTTAAATAATAAAATTGATGTGTGATAAAAATTGCTAAATCGTAAGGTGCTTCTAAAGGTAAAGTTAAGTACACTTGCAACCTTTTGGCATGATTAGCAATATCCAGTATGATCAAAATAAATTCCTGTAAAACGGGGTACGTTCACTTACCCCTTTTTGGTTCTCAGCTTAATATGTAGTCCTTAGCTAAGTACTGTTGGGACAAGTATTGTTTTTTCGATTTTGATAACATACAGTGTTAAATTTTCCCTAATGGTGTATTTGAAAACAAACACAATCATCCTGTTCTTCCAACTTTTTATCACTCAAACTTAAAAATATTTCCCAAATAGATGCAAATATGTTTTATTTCTCTACTGTAAAATTACGTTTTTGGACTTGTCCCTTTTTGCCTTTATAAGCGACAGAATAATTCCCACGCGAGCGAGTACAAAAAAAAAAACAATACTGTACAAAGTAAAGGTCACTCCCACAAAGTCGTTTTGAATTTGACTTCAGATTTGTTGAATGCGGGTAGAACTCTTTATGCAGATAATTTTTACTCCAGTATACCCCTGGCAGATTGAGTCGTCAAACCCTTTACTGCGGTACACTGAGAAGTAATAGAAAATGTGTAACCAAAGATATTGCTGGTAAAAAAACTAAAACAAAATTAAATTGTGGGGTGGAAAACAGAGCTGGTATAAAAATTATAAAATGGCATGACAAGAGACCAGTCTTGATGATAAGTACCAAACTAGACCATACAGCTAATTTACAAGACTCTGGAAAAATGAACAGGGCAGGGGAAATTTATTCCAGTTAGGGATGCAACATTTAAACATTTAAACGTGTAACCGACCGTTGATGGCTTACGCGTTTACTGGCACAATTAAACGATTAAACATTTGACATAAAGTACTAAAGTGTAATGTATCTCGACGACTTTCATACTGCCATAAATTAAAGGGACAAGATTCACGAAATTTTGGAGGAGTTCAATATAGACAGATCAAATGCTTTTTGCTGTGTACATGATAATGCCAGAAATATAGTGTCAGCTATGGAACAGTCCATCATATTTGCAAACGGTAGTATTGGTTGTGCAGCTCACACTTTGCAGCTTTCCGTTAATTGTGGATTAACAAAAGTGAAAAACTTCGAAAAGACAATTGCAGCGGCCGCACGTTTGGTAGGGCATTTTAAGCGTAGTTATAAAGCTACCAATGTGCTAAAATCGAAGCAAAAAGAAATGAATTTTCCCGATCATAAATTGATATAGCATTGTGTAACACGCTGGAATAGCGTGTACGATATGTTTTCCCGTCTTTTGGAACAGAGATGGGCTATTTCGGCGGTGTTAAGTGACCGAAACGTAACTAAATCATCAGACGCCCGCACCTTAGAATTACGTGACGAAATGTGGAGTTTAACACGTTAACTGCGTTACGAGGCTTATGTGTTCCGTACAGCATGTATTACGCAGTGCGGGACCATTAATCTAAAACTTTCTGTCATGCGTTGGCTGTAACTTGGACAATTTGAAAGATATTTTGAAAATTGTTGTAGCAAAACGATCAGACGATCAGCATCACCAACTGATTCTTCTATGTATAACTGATTTATGGAGTGATGTAAAAATAAGCGAAACTGAACTATTTCCTACAACTTGTGATGAACAAAGTAGATTCATTATCCCTGAAGGTACAGTCACTGCATTAGATTTCTTCAAGCTTTTCATCACAGATGATTTGATAAATGTATGGTTGAACAAACAAATAAATACGCTGAAGATCTGATCTCGGAAAGAACAAAACAAAAGTCGAGATTGTGTCAATGGCAACCCACAAATTCAATCGAGATGCAAAAATTTTTCAGTGTTATAATTTCAATGGGTATAATTATAATTAACGTTCCACGAGTCAATTTGTATTGGTCGAAGGATTCACTCTACAATAACAGGTTCATTTCTTCCATTATGTCAAGAGATCGATTTTTATTGCTTTTGCGATGCTGGCACTTCTCTAACAATGAACACGATAGCGGTGAAGACAAATTATATAAGATTCGCCCAGTGATCGAAACATTCACTGAAAATTCAAAGGCTCACATAAAACCTGGCAAAAATCTTGTCATTGATGAATCAATGATGTCCTCCCTGGAGGGGGCGACTTCATTTTAGACAGTACATAAAAAATAAATCCCATAAATATGGGGTCAAGTTTTATAAAGTATATACAGTAGATGGTTATGTGATAAATTTCCGAGTGTACTCCGGAAAAGGAGACTACTAAGTGATTATTATGGGCAAGGACATACACTATATTGTGACAATTTTTATACGTCTTATGACTTAGCAGTCAAATTACTTGACAACGACATTCGAATATGTGGAACTGTTCGAAAAAACAGAAGACATCTACCACCTAAAGTCAACGCAAAAAACCATTAAGAAGGGGGATATTTTTGGCAGGCAAAAGGGAAATGTCAAAGTGATAAAATGGATGGATAAGAGGCCTGTCTTGATGCTTACAACTTGTGAGGAACATGACTGTTCACTAAGGGAAACCGGGAAAACAAGAAGAGGTGAACCAGTTCTCAAGCCAAACTGTGTCATCGACTACAATAACGCAAAAAAAGGGGTAGATTACAATGATCAAATGGGATCTTACCAAAGTCCAGTTCGAAAAAGCTTGAAATGGTATAAGAAGGTGGCTGTTGAGATCATATTCAATTGTGCCATTGTAAATTTTGGATAATGTACAACAGCAGAAAACCAAAGTCAGAGAAATGGTCTATTTTGGAATTTCGGGATAATCTACTAAAATCGTTGGCTTCGACTGAAGATGAGGAAGCAGGTGCTAGACCGAGAACTCCCAGAAGATACCACATGCTTACTGAGGGAGGTCCGGACAGTAAAAAAAGAAGAAAGTGTTCAGGGTGTTATACAATTTTAAGAAGGACTCTAAGCAGTCGGGAAGCAGATAAGTAGGTCAAGAAAGTGTTTACTTTTTATGATGATTGTGAGGGGGAACCGGCATTGTGTCTAGCCTGTTTTAATGCAGCTCACTAGCATCTTCAGTAAGAGTGGTTTTTTAGAATGTATTTTTTTTGTTGAATTCTAATTTGTTATTTATATTTGAATTCATTGTTTTTCAATAAATTTATTTATGTTTACATAAAGGCCGTTTGAGAGGAGTTTTTGTTTTTATTTTACATTCAATAATAATTGTAAGAAATAAAGTTTTTTTATACTTTCTAAAACGTATTTGAATTTTTTATATTTTTTTGTTTTAAATAACGATTTTTTTCAATCGATTGTCTTTGACTTCTTCCTGTATCACAGTTTTATTATAATAGTCCCAGCTAATAAATTAGCACAAGCAGTAACCACAAGAGTGATATTATAGACCTCGTACCGCACATCTGGTAAAACTCGTACAAGATATATTTGACTCGTTACGCACATCAAAAAGATAACTTTTAAATATTTCCCGCAGCTAACGTGTTAATTGATGATGCAGTCTCCTGTTTGGAATCCCTTAAGTTTGTCACAGAAAGATTTTCCGCTGACAAACAAGTGTCGATCTCTATATTGTTGCTCCTGTAATATGCATTAGTAAATCAACATTTACTAATAAAAGATAGTGACAGTCCACTAATAAAAGACTTCAAGCTGACCATAAGTAACCACCTCAAGTCCAGATATAAGGAACTCTTCGACGAAGAAGTACCTATAAGTGGCCACAGTCTTCAAATTTTTGCATTTCTTGACCCGCGTCATAAACACATGCCACAAGTGAACGGAAATATTAAAGAAAAAGTTAACCAATTTTTTATTGATATTCTTGAACGTGAGAAATCTCGTAATCGTGACGAAGATCGCCCTGAAGTTTGCCATTCAACATCAAAAGCGGCTGCTCTTTTGGGCGAAAACTATTATTCCACAAATTTTTCAAAAATGGACGAACTAAATTTTTATAAATCCCTGCCTGTTGCTGGAATCGATTCTAATCCCATCAACTGGTGGAAGGACAACTGCAGCAATTTTCCTACTATGCACAACCTGGCGTTGAACTATCTTTCAGTGCCAGCATCTTCGGTTTCCTCAGAAAGGATGTTTTTCGCTGCAGGAAGACTTGTATGTAAAGCAAGAACACGACTGTCCACAAAGAACATTGACCAGATATTGTTTTTAAATCGGAACTGTGGTAGTGAATAATTTTTTCGTATAAATATAAATTTGCTTTTGTGGATAGATGGATCCCTCCCTTCTTCTTGTATTTGTATGTAGGTGTGTAGGTATATTTTAGTTTATTTTCCAATTTGAAGTATAAAAAGGTAATTTGTTTTTGTAGTTTTTTAGTTTATCATGTGGGTATACGTTTTACTTTTTGGTTTTACAATAATTATTATGTATTATCTAATATTTATCTTTAAAATGTGAATGAATATCGTCGTTGAAACCAGAAAATTGTGTAGCTCCACTTTTGGTCAGAATTGAGTTATCGGTGCCATCTAATGGTCATAGTTTGTATCTACGTGATGGCAAATGATGTTTCTCCTCGAAAATTCCTATAATTCATAATACCTGTTTTAGAGATAAGTGTAACTCCACGTTTTGGCATTATAACATGAAAAGTGTTTATCTCCATGGCTACAGATAGTGTGTCACGGTGTCACTGTTGTGCTCTTACAATATAATTTTTAGCTACTGAATAATTGCGAAAGAACCAGAGCTATCAGCTTAATGTGCAAAGTAAGTGTGTACTTGTATCAAATATACAGGGTGTCTCTGAAAGGTGCGGAAAAAAAGCTACCACAAATTCCTGAGGCCTAAATAAGCCGATCTAACCCAATTTATCTCTGTCCAAAAGTGGATGATTTCGGAGATAAAGGGTGTCAAAAGTTCAATTTGGTTTCCGTTTTTCTTAAATAACTTTTTTAATAATTGGTATATTTTCACAATATTCGGCTGAAGGGGCTTTTGTGGGGTGAAAAATTAAAAACTGCAATCATTTTTATTGTAAAATTTAGAGGGCGCCACCTGCGGTACCTTGAACACATTCAAAACGAACTATCTTTTTTGGGCCACTCTGTATTTAACTTTTAAATAAAAATTCTTATTCTCCAACGTCTTTTACCAAAAAAAGGCATACGTGGTAAGAGTTGATTTGAGCAGCCGTTTTTGAGATATCTGGATTTAACACGTTCATTACCGACGGCCACTTTAGTTGCCTTTGGGATTCTACAAAATGAACCACGGCCACTATAATAGTGGCCGCAAATTGAATGATAAGTTAATGCTTCTCAGTTTTGTTTGGGACAGGAGTGGAGATTCGTAGCATTGCTACGGTTCATATGAAGTGCATAGATACTGTTTTCATCGTCAACAGATTATTTTGTTGATGGTGGTGTAAAATTCAAGTCTAAATGTGTTGTCGACTAAAATCAGC
Organism: Malachius bipustulatus; assembly: GCA_910589415.1. Taxonomy (NCBI): domain Eukaryota; kingdom Metazoa; phylum Arthropoda; class Insecta; order Coleoptera; family Melyridae; genus Malachius; species Malachius bipustulatus. Next base: position 5,240,790 of record OU342638.1, on the reverse strand, counting down.
ACATGTCTGGGATCCACAGAGCCGACCAGATGATGTCCTACTACTCGAGTCCCAGAAAAACTATTCGATGGTACCGAAAAATATTTTTCAACCTAATTGATGTATGTATATGGAATACATATTACATACATATATAAAAAAATAAACCAAACGAAGAAAAGTCTTCTGGAGTTTCGGGATGAAATTATAAAAGACCTCATAAAAGTTCAGAGAGTGTCTGTACAAGATAATGTAGACTTTCAGAATCATCATTTTCCAGAGGCTATACCAGGAGAAAAAACTAAAAGAGTAGCGTAAGGAAACCTACACGTTACCACTGTTCATCATGTCCCGATTCACCTGGCTTGTTTATCACTTGACTTGTGTATTTTATAAGAATATACATTGTTTAATGAGTACAAAATTGAGTTCCTTGCTATGTGTTTTCATTTTGAGTGAATTTTTCAATTGTCACTAAAATGGCCGTTGGTAGAATTTGTTCTCGGCACACTAAATATACCAACGTCCATAATAGTGGCTCAAGGTCAAATATGATGACCTTGATTTCTTAAGTCATACTAATATCCCCTGTATCGAAATTATCAAAATATTCCAAGTATATTGAAAGTTACAGTGTTGGTTCATAGGGGGACTTATCATATTTACTGTTGGTAGTGAACATGTTAAGAAAATCACTACGTGCATGGCCAGGCCTAAGTAAGTAATTGTAATAATTGAACACAATTTGAAGCAAAGGCGTTGAATTAAAATAACTGTCACTGAAAGCTACAAAAAAACGACTAGGTACATAAATGTGGATTTAACTTTATAGGTACTTTAGTTAAAACAGTCAATAAGAGATTTATCAACAACAAAAATTTAGTTTAATTTAATAAAAAAAAATGCTTCTATCAAATGTTCAAAATGATTTCCATTTTCGTGTATACAAAGATTTATATGTTTTAAAAAATTAAATTGAACTCTTTGGAGCATTTCGTGATAATTTTTAAAAACGTCCATTCTGGTTTCAATACATCTCCTTAATTAACCTTCTGTATTTACTATGGCCTAGAAGACACAAGGGTTTTCAAAGTTCCCCATAAAAAGTAATCCATCGGTGTCATAGCAGGCGATCGAGCTGGCCAACTTGTGGGTGCATCATTGGCTCTACCTATCCATCTATTTGGATACTGTTCGCTCAAATAATTACGTACATTTATCGAAAAATGTGGAGGAGCACCGTCATGCATAAATCACATTCATCTTTGAAGTTCCAAGGGCAGGGGATCAAACAAGTGTGGTAATTCGTTTTGCAGATGTTCCAAATAATTTTCGCCATTAAGTCGAGGTGGTAAAATGACAGGACCAATTATGAAAGTGTCTATGATTCCTGCCCACACATTGATCTTAAATGCTGATAATGGCTTACTTTTGATAAGTAATGGCTTACTTTAATCGCATGAGGATTTTCTCCAGCATAAACATGTACATTGTGCAAATTAGTTATGCCAATCCGCGTGAAACAGGCTTCATCTGTGAATAAAATTCCTTGTGTAAAGTTCCTATCCTGATTCTTCTTGGAAATGAACCGGCAGAAAGATAGAGGTGGTTCATAATCATGGGGTAAAAGGTCTTATACCCGTTCAACATGAAATGGGTGCAGTAATTGTTCTCTGGTCACCCTGTTAACAGTATCTTTGCATACACCTAGCTCTAAGCGCAATCGTCTTGTGCTGAGTTTAGGATTTTCTTCAATCCTATTTAAAATATCTTCCTCAACCTCTGGAGTTCTTATCGTACGTGCACGACCTTAATTAATAGAAACAGGCGTAAACCTACCTTGTTACACGAAGACGTCTTTCATTAAAGGTTTTATGGTTTGGTAAACGACGATTCGGAAATCGTTCACTGATAATCTGCAAGATTCTAAACCATTTCCTTGGCAATATCCAAAAACCAATAACATATCGTTCATTTCTTCATTGGTATACTGTACGGCCATTATTAAAATAAATTTCTTTTTTTAGATTCGATTTGACACCAATTACTTACTTGCTTTATAGTGACAGTGATCTCGTTGATGTAAATTCGTTAAGTGGGTCCCGTGGTGTAGTGGATAGAGCGTTCGTCCACCAGTCGGTAAACCTTGGTTCGAAACTCACCAGCAGCCGAAAAGTATTTGTTGTGCTACTCGAGCCAAAATCGGGATGCACCTTGTGGAAGGCAATGGAAAAGCACCGCATAGTACTCTGCCTCGTAATACTTCTCAAATAGTGCCTTTCGGACTCTTCTGATAAAAAGGGTGGCCCCAAAAGAGTGAACTTCAACAGTATGCGCACCACAGGCATATGTGAGAGGTAGCTCACACCTGAAACCTGGTATGGCCTTTAAGTAAAATAATTTTAATTCAATGCTCAAATCAACTCTTACCACGTATGCCTTTTTTTGGTAAAAGACGTTGGAGAATAAGAATTTTTATTTAAAAGTTAAATACAGAGTGGCCCAAAAAAGATAGTTCGTTTTGAATGTGTTCAAGGTACCGCAGGTGGCGCCCTCTAAATTTTACAATAAAAATGATTGCAGTTTTTAATTGTTCACCCCACAAAAGCCCCTTCAGCCGAATATTGTGAAAATATACCAATTATTAAAAAAGTTATTTAAGAAAAACGGAAACCAAATTGAAGTTTTGACACCCCGTATCTCCGAAATCATCCACTTTTGGACAGAGATAAATTGGGTTAGATCGGCTTATTTAGGCCTCAGGAATTTGTGGTAGCTTTTTTTCCGCACCTTTCAGAGACACCCTGTATATTTTTTTTAGCAATAAACATTAATTTCTTTTGTCCAAATGTTTAATAAATATCAAATCTGGAGTTACATTTTTTTCTAAAAGTCACAAACAGCCATATTAAGGGAGATAGATATTTTTCTTTACTTATTATGTGTTTGCGCCTCTACAAATTTATCACCATTCATCTCAATATTTTTGTTCAGTTTGACAACCCAGCCCAAGATCAGGGCCCAGAGAGATGAAGAGGGAAGTGGGGGTTGTTGAGATGTTGCTACCGTGCGAGTTAGACGCATTTTTCATTTTATCTGTTATTCATCAATAAATTATCAGTTTTCACTTGTTTTGAACCATTTTATTAGCGAACCAAACATCCCCAAACATATCTCATAAACATAATGGTCCTTCGAGCCGGATTAATTGGTTCATAACAGTGTAAAAGAAGTGATATTTGCATAAATTAAAGTCATCTAAAATTGGGCATCCTGATTACAAGCAAAACGCAATTCATTTCGTCGATCGGTGCAACGCAGACCAGAGTGCAGCGGACCAGCAAATTCATCCACATCGTCACGGGAGTGTACGGGTCCACCACATCTCCATCATCTCAACCAACAGCGTGAAAACTGGACGGGGCGACTAGAATAGAAAGAGCAGGAAGCAGAACTATCGTCGTCGATGAAGACCAAGGGAAGATCAGATCAGACAAGCAAGGCATCGCACATACATACCTACAGCGAACTCGAGAATCGCCGTCCAGGACAATCTCGCCAGTGGAGGAAGAGGAAAGAGGAATTCATCATCATACATCGCATTATAAGACAGACAAGTACCTACTTCCAATTATCTACTATTTATTAAATATTCAAAAATTATCCATTCATTCCTAATCATTATTCTCATTTCTCATTCGCGCTATAGCCTCTCTTTGCACTTGCATGATTATTAATAAGCTGCTTTATTATTTTATTTACAATAAGGTGAATCATTTTAATTTTAAACAAAAATGGAAGCTCTTAGACGAAAACGCGGAAGCGTAGAAAGCAAATTAACCCTTTTTGAAAGTCATTTGAAAACATTAAAAGACACAATACAAAAAATGAAACGCTTCCGAATCTTGAAGTTTTACAGTTAGAACACTGTTATAATGACGCCCTAAATTTGAATCAAGAATTTGAAGAAATTCAAAATGAAATTGAAACTACAGTAAAGAAAACCGATTTAGCCGGTGAATATGCGGAACGAGAAAGGTTTTCTGCAAAATTTTATACACAAATAGCACTATCAAAAGAAATGCTCCAAAAATATTGTTACGGGTTTCTCAATAAATAAATCACCACCAAAAAGTCTTACAAATTACTTTATTGTTTAACACCACAAGTACTTATAACCTCTAATAATTATTCTAAATAATCAAACACACTAAACACAGCTGTTCTCTTTATAATTCGCTATACTGTCACTACTGGCTCCCTTACTTCACACTTCACTTCACTACTGCTCTGTTCAGCTTCCACTAGTTACTGCTCTGCTCTCTGTCTTCACTTCACTCTATGTCCAAACTAAACTGTTTTACGCAACCGCGAGGCTACTCTTATATAGCTCCCCCGACGGGCAGCGAAACAGTAGGTACTTTCTCGAACGTTGCACCCGTCGATTCGTGGATTCTGGAAATGTCAGATTGTTCGGCGTGCCCACTCCAGAAATCCATAGAACTAACGTCTGTCTGTCGATGTGTCACATGACATGTGACTGGAACTGTCGCGAACATGTCATTGACTAACTCAGTATAAAAAAAGAGAATGTAAACAAACAAGCAAATCGTGGACTAGAATGTTAAAGGTTAAAGAAGCAATTACTAGAATTTTTCCAGAGCGGTCTCGTTATAATATAATAATTATTTAGATCCAGTCGTGAATAACGCTGGTAGCGCTCATTCGTCAAATCATTCAAATCATAACAGAAATTCATGTCAGGTTATTGGGATAGAACTGAAGCCAATTGAGCTTCCGAAATTCGATGGGTCTTATAATAACTGGCTAGAGTTCGCGGATCTATTCGACTCATTAGTTGACAAAAATGAGAACTTGGACAATATCAGACGATTTCATTATTTAAGGAACTGTTTACAGGCAGGTGCAGCACAAGTCATCAAATCGCTTGAATTTACAGCAGATAATTACCCTGTAGCGTGGAAACTCGTTCGGGAAAGATACGACAATAAACGTTTTTTAATTTCAAATCACGTCAATGCGTTATTTAACATGGAGGTCATTAATAAAGAATCATCGCAAAAATTACGCCAATTAATTGATGTTTTTTCCAAACACCTTTACGCCTTAAAGCAATTAAACCAACCAACGGACAGTTGGGATGCCATATTAATTCACATTATTTCAAAAAAGTTTGATACGCCCACATTGCGAGCATGGGAAAATCATAAAGCTGCTAGTGAGGTTCCAAGCATGGAGGAACTTAAAACATTTTTAAAATCGAGAGCGGATTTACTTGAAATGTTGGAGGTAAATCAGGAGGAGAAAAAGCATAGTATCGTACAACCTAGCGGGCATCAAAGGATGCTAAATTCAAAACACAATAATTTTAATTATAATACGCGCGGATTTTATTCTCAGGATACACAAGCATTTAATTACTCGGGCAATCGGGCTTGCCGAGTATGTCAAAAGGATCACATTATATATCATTGCAATGAATTCATGAATTTATCGCCAAAGGATAAATTTGACAAGTGCAGGTCACTCAGACTTTGTACAAATTGCCTAAGGCCAGGTCATTTTTATAAGGATTGCTTACAAGGTGGATGCAAAAAATGCAATTATAAACATCATACACTTTTACACCCTGAAAGATCGAGTGAAAGAAATAAGGTTGAAGGTCGTACTCAAACAGCTGTTGATAATAATTCAAGCGCTACTACTAGTAATACACAAACCGGAAACAGGGTAACAAATTTAGCATTGTCCAATTTTAACGAGGCAAACTCAACAATTTTATCTAAAGGAATTAAAAATTCCCAATCATTTGCGGCTAAGTGGTCCTTCATTTTATAAGGCTCAACAGATCGATTTGCTCATCGGAAGTGAGTTATTTTGGAATATTTTACGCGATGGAAAATTCAGTTTAGGAAAAAATAAACCGATCATGCAAAATACAGTATTCGGTTGGATTGTGGCAGGGCCATATGCAGACGACAGATCATTCAATAATAAATCTCGCGTAAATTGTCATTTTACGACAAATGTTGAGATTCAGAATCAACTTTCCAAATTTTGGGAAATGGAAGAAGTCTCAGGGGCTAAACCCGTACTTTCTAGTGAGGAAATAAATTGTGAAAAACATTTCGCCGAGACAACCCAACGTGATGTCACTGGGCGATTCATAGTTTCTTTACCATTTAAGGAATCTTTAGATAACCTCGGAAATTCATTTGAGCATGCAAAGGCCAGATTCTTAAATCTCGAACGTAAACTCGATCGTGACATTAAGCTTAAGACTCTGTATCAACAATTCATTTATGAGTACGAACATTTGGGACATATGAGAAAGGTAGGCAATGCAAATGAGGTAATAAACAGTGCAGATCATTTACTCGAAAATAAATTCTCATATTTCATGCCACATCACGGCGTTTTAAAGGAAAACGCTTTAACCACTCGACTACGTGTGGTATTTGATTGTAGTGCGCCTACTACAAGTGGCATCTCTTTAAATAATATTCAAATGACGGGGCCTATTTTGCAAAACGACTTGTTCTCAATTTTAATTAGATTCCGCTTTCATACATACGTAGTAAGCGCAGATATCGAAAAGATGTACCGTCAAGTTCTAGTGCAAAAAGACCAAAGGTGCCTTCAGCAAATTTTGTGGCGGAATCATCCCTCCGAACCACTGGAAATCTACGAGCTTCAAACCATTACGTATGGAATGAAGTGCTCAGCATATCTCGCGATTAAATGTTTAATGACATTAGGTACCGAACAGGAAAACAATAATGAGAAAATCGCAAAAATCATAAAGTCCGACTTCTATGTCGATGACTTACTCACTGGCTTCGAATGCGTAGAAGAGGCCCGTGAGGCTTGCACAAGCCTCTCGAAAATCCTGAAGGTTGGAGGCTTCCCCCTCAGGAAGTTTTATTCAAATCAACCAGAAATTTTAGATGGAGTAGACAACAATGCAAATTCAGTATCAGTAATACAATTTGGGGAGAATGAAAATGCAAAAACTCTTGGTCTTTCATGGTCGCCACATTATGACATCTTGCTATACAATATTAATCCATCGTTTCCCCAAGAAGAAATAACTAAGAGACGCATACTTTCAGACATTTCGCAGGTGTTCGCCCTATGGGTCCCTTGCATCATAGTCATAGTCGCAAAAATATTGCTGCAAAAATTATGGCTGGAGCAACTTGCTTGGGATGATCCGCTTCCCTTGCAGCTGCAAAACTCGTATTTACGATTTCGCAATCAGTTACCATGATTATTATTATTAGATTGATGCCCGGTTTCACCAACAGTAAATAAGACCTTATTCATAGATTAAACTTATTCATTGGTTAAAAAATGACAGTTTCTGTTTCACCAAACACAAATAGCTCTATTCTATGAATAAATCTGCCAATAAACTAACCAGCCAAATAGTTTCAGTTATAACGTTATAACGAAGTCTCTCGTTATAAAGAAATAGTTCATTACCATAAAGTATAAAGTTCATTACCATTCACTTGACATTTTAGTATATCTCGAGCGTTATAGAGATTAGAGAAAATGATAGGGGAATGTAAGTAATATCATTTGATAGGTAATGGAATAAGGATAATTTTGAGACCAAACATCATAAATAACAGATGTAAATTATAATTTTAATTGTAAATAGAAAAGTAGATTCACGAGAACAACACAGCCTAGGTAGGTATGCTTCCGGTGTTGTTTCGAGCGTCATCAAGATTATGAATAGAGATAGGGACTCAAAAACACTATCAATAAATAGATTATTAATTAAGGAAAAGATTAAGCCTAAATAGCATAGCAATAAGTATTAGGATCTATTTTTAAATTACATTTCAAGTAATAAATATTTGGAAGGAAATATACAGTACGCTATAATGCGACTCGTCTGCTTCCGCGGACGCGGACCGAGCCGAGTCGCGATAGCCGACCGACACGCCCCACCAATGACAAGGCGGCGGCGCGGTGCGTAACCACGGCAACTCTGTCTCGCCTATATAAGTGGATGGAGCGAGATTATTACATTATTACGATTACAGCTCTCAGCTGAATACAAGCAAGGTAAGTTCCAGAGCGGGTCTGGCCAACCGTCCGATCCAGAAAGAGATGTTTTAGTTATTTGCTTGCCGCCCTTTTCCCGACACTTCATAGGTCGGGTGTCGGTTTCCTTTGTGGTGAGTGCGTTCTAAATAGAGGAAATCGGTGCTCGGGAAGATGGAAGTGAAGGACTCGAACTGGGCGGGAAAGTAATATAGTAGGAACGACTGCTTTTCTCCGGTACTTTCTTGTCGTCACGTGTGTTCCTTTTAGCGGAGTGATGTTCCCTAAGATGGAGGATGTGTGTCGGTGGGAGGGGAGCCCGACGAGGGTATCCCGTAACTACTTTGAATTAATTTAAAATCTCTAGGAATAATATCAGGCTGCACCCAAGGGGGGAAATTTTATATTAATAAATGATGAAGCTTGCTTGTTTGGTATCTCGTTTGTTTATTGTTGCTATAATTGTTATTTTGTTTGCATGGGGAATGCACAGGGAATCGTAATCACCTTTCACCTAACTCACCACTCATTTCGCTTGCATGAGCATAGTTAATTATTGTAGGGGCTAGATTTAGCACCAAGTTAATAGAATGGATGTAAATAATAATAATAATAATTTTCATTTCACTACCGTTGCATCTCATCGCGGTAGTTTAGTAGCATGCAGTGTTGCACGATTGTATAATTTTTCTTGACTAATCACCTGTTTCGTTTATAAATGTACATACTAACTCAGAATGAGAATTAAATTGTTTTCTAATTAAGATTACTGTTTTATCGTTGCCTAATAAATTATAAAGTTCTGCTACCACCTCTTAAATTAAGCGTTTTCTCCAGAATTAGTTGGAAAGTAATTAAAGCCTACTTCCCAACTAAAATTACGAATTAATAAACACATTGAATTCCTGGATTGAAATCTTCACTGAGTTATTGCGGGTAAAAGCATAAATGGAGATCCAGCAGATATCTCCTGCGGGGAACTGACCTCGTCACCTGTAGATACAGGGGAAATAAAGTTGGCGTCCGAGGGTTATTACGAGTAATACAACACCCTGTATATCGCTAAATAATACGTCACCGGAATTTGTACCGTGACATTTGGCGCCCGAACAGGTCCCTTATTGTTAAGTTTGTAGGGCCAGTTTTGGGGCGTGACAACGTCTCTATTCATAGTTTTCTAACCTCAATTTCCCTTCTGAAGTTCTACGACACTGATTATTGTGAGAAAATACTCTATAAACTTAATCCTAGTGTATTTGATGCGAGTGATTGATCAATCAAAGGTGAAAAAAACACAAAAACCTTGTTTTTTATTTAATCAACAATAATTACTACCTACAAAGTTTATAATAATTAAATTGTCAAACACTGCTATCATAATCAGTTATTTTTCGAACTAGCCTTTCAACATCTTCATCGTTTTCTTTCGAGTCATCAGATGAAGAGCATGAGGCAAGAACGCGTCTCAGCCAGAAGAAACCTTGCACACTTGAACAAGAGGGAAAATCAGCATTGCTTCATATTCATTCTTTAGTCCTTCTGCTTGCTTTCCAAAAAGCACATGCAAGTCGCTGGGAGTGACTTGGAAAAAGCTGTATATCAGGGTTCGCTTAATTTTCACTCTCCACTGTTGTTCATCCTCTTGAAAAGTTTATACACAATGGTTTAGTTTTTTAGTTTTTTTTAGTTTATTACTTTCCAGGTACAAAAAATAAATACAAAAAAATCTTTTGACATATTAATGTATATCTGCAGAGGTTACAAATTTAACCTATACGCAGCCTAGACTTAAAACATAACGGAAAAAGGAAAAATACAAACAAAAAAAGAATACATGACTAATAAAAAATCAAATACACTACTTAACCACAAAATAAAAAACACATGTATACAGGATGTCCAGGCATGAGTGCAAGAGCCACACGCGGCGACCCTCCCCGGACCACCCTGAGCAAAAAATCCCAACACAACAATGCTCCAAACCTCTTCACGGCGCCACACGAGGCCACCAAAGCCAGAAACTCTGGGTCACAAATATGCACACCATTGAACCTCTACCCCCCCCCCCCCCCGCAGCCACCGCCAACACCCCCAAAGACCCCCGCAAAGTCCCACCCCACTTAACCCCCGCAACAGTGCAACCACTAACTTCCCCAACATTTCCAATTTTTTTTTTTTTTTTTTAGAAATGTCAAAAAAGTTAACAACCTCACTGCTACGAAAATTAAACGAAACAAGACCTTGCAAAAGTCTTTGAAAATGCTAACCGCAACCGCAAAAGGAAACAGAAGTTCAACAATATGCATACTTGCGACCCAGAACCTCCAACCTTGACGACCTCCCGCGGCACCGTGAAGACGTCTAGAGCATCACTGTACTAAGATTCTTCACTCAAAACAGTCCAAGGAAGGTCGCCACGCGCAGCTCTCACACTCATAACCGGACACCTTGTATAAATCAAATAATTCACAAAAAGAAAAAATCAACTGATACACTAATGTCCGTATTCATCAAACTTCAAAATATAACTCTGGGGCCACATTTTGAATTTTCTGACAGCTGATTGGTTTATTTGATAATTATAATAGGTATACATACATGTATCCACGCGAAGCGCACTTAAGAACGAATAAATCATTAAACTATACACAACACGAATAATTAAGATTTTATTTAAAGTTTAAGGTGACATTACTGCAATTTCATGCATCAATGTACAATTTATGGTGGAAATTGTACTAAAATCTGCCTATTTTATGAATAACTAACTGAGCTGTCAAACACGTTGGTGAAACAAGAATAGATTTAACTAGAGAATAAAACTTATTCATTCAATAGTTATTTAGAGATTTATTTGCTGTTGGTGAAACCGGGCATGAATGATTTAAAAATTCAACGACAGGCTAGGTGTCCGAGTTCAGTCAAAATAGAACTCCACGGATTTTGCGATTCTTCGGAATCAGCGTTTGGGGCATACGTGTACATTAAGTCAACCGATGCTCATCACAAATCATACTCATTTTTAATTTGCGCAAAGGGTAAGGTCGCTCCTATAAAACCAGTAACGTTACCTCGTTTAGAGTTGTGCGGCGCAGTATTGCTTGCGCGTTTAATCAACAAGGTAATTAATTCATTAAATACAAAATTCGATGCTTGTTATCTATGGACAGACTCAACAATTGTACTTAGTTGGCTGAAAACTCCAGCAAATACATTAAAAACATTTGTTAGTAATCGAGTAGTCGAAATTCAGGAAACCACATCATTCGCGGAATGGCATCATGTTCTAAGCAAGCATAACCCCGCAGATCTCGTTTCTAGGGGTGTGGAGCCAGATCAGTTAATCAATTTGAAGCTTTGGTGGCACAGGCCGACATGGCTGATTGAAGCCAATGATAATTGGCCTGAATTGCCCATATGTCATAAAGACACGAGCGAGGTTAGACAGACAAACCTCGAAATCATTTGTAAGTAACGACGCATCAAAAACTGCTCCTAAGTTAATTAATTTTGAACGGTTTTCAAACCTTTTACGAGTGAAACGATGCATGGCATACGTGCTGCGATTTATCAAAATGTGCAAGACAAAGACAAAAATTACAGGTGTATTAACCACAGAAGAAATTAGCGAAGCTTTCAATTGCATCTTAAGGGTAACACAAAGGGAAACATTTTCGCCAGAAATCAAAGACTTAACACAAAAGGGCGTTCTTGCAAAATCAAGCAAAATTCTCAATTTGTCACCCTTTTTGGACGATCAAGGTATTTTAAGAGTAGGGGGGAGATGAAACATTCTGAGTTTTCATATGATAAGAAACATCCCGCCATTCTACCGTCTGATCATGTTGTCACAAAACTCATTTTTGCGCATTATCATAAGGACCTCATGCATGCAGGACCGCAACTTTTATTATCAACAATTATTATTAGGGAATTTTGTTGGCCTCTGTCGGGACGTAATTTGGCAAGAAACACAGTACATAAATGCATACGATGTTTTCGTAATAAGCCGCAATTCACGCATCCAGTGATGGGAGACTTGCCTGCACAACGCCTTACCGCTGGACCGCCATTTGCTACTACCGGGGTCGATTATGCCGGACCTTTTCTGATTCGCGATAGAAAGGGTCGTGGTTGTAAATTAATAAAATCTTACCTTTGCCTTTTTGTATGTTTCAGTACAAAGGCCATACATATTGAGTTAGTAACAGAATTGTCTAAGGAATCATTTTTGTTGGCATTAAAACGTTTCATGGCCCGTAGGGGCAAGCTAAAACACATGTTCTCCGATAACGGAACTAATTTCGTATCCGCAAGCTCTGAGCTTAGGTTACTTCAAGAGTTTTTAGAAAATAATAATCCTGATATTTCAAGCTCATTGTCCAAGGAAAACATTATATGGACATTCTCTCCCCCATATTCTCCTCATTTCGGAGGCCTTTGGGAGGCCGGAGTTAAAACTGTAAAACATCATATCCGTCGGGTCTTAGGAAATGCACATCTTACATATGAAGAATTTTATTCAGTACTTGTCCAAATCGAGGCTATAGTGAACTCCAGACCTTTGCTCCCATTGTCGTCCGACCCAAACGAATTTTACCTCCCTGACTCCTGCTCACTTCCTAATCGGCAGAACATTGACAAGCACGCCAGACTCGGACTACCGTCACATACCCATGAACCGATTAGGACGATATCAATTGGTACAGCGACTCACCCAGCACCTATGGGCCAGGTGGAGCAAGGAGTATGTTTCGGAATTGCAGAAGAAGACAAAATGGACTTTAAGTACGGGTAAAATCACAGAAAATTCCTTAGTGCTGATCAAGGACGACAAGCTGGCGCCAATGCAGTGGAAATTGGGTCGAATTGTGGAAGTGTGTCGTGGTAGTGACGGTTTTGGGCGAGTTTTCAAGATAAACACTAATAATGGAGTAATAACCCGTTCTTTCGCAAAATTATGTCCATTGCCGCTTAATGACGAGTGATTAATAACAAACAATCTAATGTGAACTTTGAATTACATCAATTACGTTTTTTGTTTTAAATATCTACATTTTAAACTTTAAAGCATTGTATACATGATATTTTTTTGTACTTAAGAATTTAATCTGTTTGGCAAGATTTGCCAAGGCCGGGGGCATGTTTGCGCCTCTACAAATTTGTCACCATTCATCTCAATATTTTTGTTCAGTTTGACAACCCAGCCCAAGATCAGGGCCCAGAGAGATGAAGAGGGAAGTGGGGGTTGTTGAGATGATGCTACCGTGCGAGTTAGACGCATTTTTCATTTTATCTGTTATTCATCAATAAATTATCAGTTTTCACTTGTTTTGAACCATTTTATTAGCGAACCAAACATCCCCAAACATATCTCATAAACATTATGTGACCACCTACATAAAACTAATTTGTTCAATACTAAGTATTATTGTTTTCAAAACTCGCATCACATTATAGCAATTTATGCATTCTGCATTTTGCATTATGTAAAATTATTTATTATATAGATTATATTAAACAATAGCAATAATTTCAAACTTTGTTTCAATTTCATTGGTAATTTGAAGTATGTTTTCATTGACCTCATATGGAGGTAGGTAGGTAAACTGTACTTAATTGAATTTTGTTAATTTCAGAATGTCTCGTGGTATGAAAATATTAGGTCTTTTGGATATAAAATTGCCAGAAACCTCTGAATTAGATGAAAATTTGAAAAATATAAACATGCGAATTCAAGAGAACGATCACATAGAAAATAGTGATGCTCCAAGAAAATTTGACAATAATAATTATTGCACAGATAATATACTAACATCAGAACAGACAGCTTTCAATGGAGCCATAAACAATGACATATTGATAGCGGTCACTGATTCAAATCAGACAGAAAATATCGAACTTCTTGATTTAGAGACCAAGTAGGAAATGTTCTTTACCTCTTGAATGCGAATGATATTACCAAAAATAATGTTGAATTTAAAGAGAGTGATATAAATAATGTTCATAATAATGAGAGAGCAAAGAATGTTACCTAGAAAACCAAAACGAGCAAAAAAAAACTTGAATAGAACCCCTAATGATGACGTTGAGAAAAACAAACTTGAAAATAATAATCGACATCGTGAAGAGAATCAGGTGGTTAGTGAATCTGAAATAATTAATCATGACAGTGATTATGATCCTACAGAAGATGTGGATTCAAGCAGGGACGAATTCAATCAAACCGATAATCCTGATACAATAATTAATAACTCTCTGGATGAGGTAGACGATTCAATTAACGACCAGGCTACTGATCTAACTGAGAATCCACAATCTAAGTCAAAGAAACGCAAACTATGTAACATAAAAGGGCATGTCAATTATCAGCAGAATAAAAGAAATAGAGAAGCAGGTCTGGCTTATAACGGCAAGGAAAAAAATACTAGAGATAATATTTGGGAGTACCAAATTTCCAGGCCAGAAAAGTTTATATCTAATCCCTGCAGATGCAAATTATCTGTCAATAGAACAACTGTTTTAACTTGTCAAACATTAAGAGAAGTAGATAGACTTGAAATATTTAAATCATTTTGGAGGAAAACTTGGCCAGTTTTGAGTTTGCTTGCAAAAATGGAGAGTCATTATTGTCGTGCGTCAACACAAAGAATATACTTGGAACCTTTGTGGCAATCTAAACAAGAATTATATAATTTCTATGAAAGGACTTATTGCTTGGAACAAAAACTGACGCCAGTGTCTAGAACTAAATTCAAAGACGTCTTCCAGAAAATGAATCTGTCTCTATTCCATCCAAAAAAGGATGAATGCGACACTTGTGCAGGCTACGAAACAAAAAATATCACAGAGGAAGAATATAAGAACCACCTAATACTCAAGAAAGAGGCTAGAGATGCAAAAAATATTGATAAGACTTCAGATGCACCAGATTTTGTTTACACTATGGATTTACAATCGGTTTTATTAGCACCTAGAAACAAAGTAGGAGCTATGTATTACAAGACCAAATTGGCAGTCCACAATTTTACCATCTATGACATTAAGACTCATGAAAGATACTGTTATATATGGAATGAAACAGAAGGAGCCCTGACTGCAAATGATTTTTCCTCTATATTAGTTGATTTCATCGAAAAAAACGTAATGCCAAATGTTACAGATGTGTCCAGTAAGATTATTTTCTGGAGTGACTGATGCACAGACCGGAATCGTAACGCACAGCTGTCCAATGCTCTACTTAATATGTCGGTAAATAATAAAATCACCATCATCCAAAAGTACTTACTAAAAGGACAATATCAACATCCCAGCTGATTACGTAACTTATTGTCAAAAAGCACGAAAGAAACCATCTGAATATAAAGTCAAGTACCTGGAGCACTCATTTTTTTATTTTTATTTCACCACCATAAAATATTACCCTTCAATTAGACCAGGCCGAAAAGGTGGTGATTCAACGGTGACTGACTTAAAAGCAATTAAGTACATGCAGAATGGAGAAATAAAATATAAGCTGCGACATTCAGAAGAAAATTGGAACAGTTAATTCATTGCTTGGCATTATTAACTCATTGCTCGGCATTATTAATCATTGCTCGGCATTATTATTCATTATGTGGGCATTATTATTCATTGTGTGGGCATTATTATTCATTGTGTGGGCATTATTGGACATTACTCTCGACATTATTATAGATTACCGGATTTGTCTTGGGATTAGTCCTAGATCTTTTTGCCGATCAGTGTATATCTCGGTGTATACACTATCTTTTAATGTATTTTTTTAGAAAACGACTTTATGTTCCCAAGGGAAATAATGAATGAAAAGAAAATTGGCCATGAACATCCATGTGTCATGTCAAGATACCATCCACTGAGTTGATTATGGACACCTTACTTGAGGCCAAAAAACAAGCAATAGTAAGCTTGACAAATTTGGACATAAAATGCATTGAAGAATCTTTTTTGGGTTCTTCAATACCAAACACCCCGTTATGCCGAGATAGCGATTCTGACGAAGATTCGGAGGATGATAACATTATTGAAGGCTCAATTACACAACAAACGACCAGTAACGTTTTTACTGACGAACGAGCGACATGAGCTAGAGAGTATAAAAAATCAAATGGATAGGGAGGATTTTACACTTAAAGATTACTCCACTAACACACATAAAAAAGAGGGTCAGTTTTTAAAAGTATTAACTTTAAAAGTAATAATTTAAACAATTCAGTCAACGTAAAAACCGTTCGAAAATCTACATTGTGCTGGCTGTTTTCCGGCAAAACTGGACGCCTTTCTACAGATAGACTACTCCGGGTTAGGAACCCGACTACAGATAAGACACCTAAAAAAAAACAAATTTACAGAAAAAAAATAGAAGAAATGTCGGAAAAGTTGAAACATCAACATCAGAGGACTCAACAAGTGATCTGGGATGATGAAGATCTCGATGAAGATAAGGGTAACGAAAAAGTCGAGGAAAAAGTGTAAATTAATCTAGAAAAATACTATGCTGTGTATTATACCAACCGATGGTATACAGGATGTCCCATCTCATTCAAAGAGGTCTCTGTAGGCCAAACGATTTCATACGAATCCAGCTGCCCCATTAGAGAGAAAAGAAATTGTAGGAAAACTCCGTGGTGGAACGAACACCTATCCAAGCTCCGGGCAGAAGTTTGAAGGCTTTTCAATAAAGCCAAGCGCGATGGAGACTGGCAGGGCTACACGGCGGAACTGACAACCTACAATAAGGAAATCAGGAAAGCTAAAAGGAAGAGCTTCAGGGACTTCTGCAGGGATATCACCTCAACACCTGAAGCATCCAGACTTCATAAAGCTTTAGCGAAAGGCATTGCTCAAGGAACAATGTCGCTCAGAAAACCTGATGGGAACTACACAGAAAATGAAGAGCAAAGAGCTCAACGTCTGCTAGAAACTCACTTTCCAGGCAGTGCACTGAAAGTAGGGAACAAGTAAACTCACGAAAGAAGATTGGGAGGTCGCGAAAACCATGTGCACCTCCGAAAGACTGAAATGGGCAATTGGCACCTTTCAACCATTCAAATCACCCGGGGTGGATGGCATATTCCCGGCTCTTCTGCAAAGAGGACTGGAGTATCTCATGCCACACCTGGTAAGAATATTCAGAAGCAGCCTGGCTGTGGGATATATACCACAAGCCTGGAGGAAGGCGCAAGTCATCTTTATTCCTAAGGCAGGAAGAAAGGACACCTCTCTCCCGAAGTCATTTAGACCCATCTGTCTTACCTCCTTCTTACTAAAGACGATGCAGAAAATCATTGATAATCACATCAGAACGGAAACACTGAACAGGGGACCACTACACCCAAGCCAGCATGCATACAGAGCGGGCAGATCGACAGAGACCGCCCTGTATGAGCTGACAGAAAAGATTCAGGACACTCTGGAGTACAAGGAAACGGCCATTTGCGCCTTTCTGGACATAGAAGGAGCATTCGACAACACCTCTTGCGATGCTATCAAGAAAGCCCTAACTAAAAAAGGCATAAACAGCACAACATCCTATTGGATTCAACCGAGGATTCAACAAATGCTGTCCACAAGAATAATTGAAACCAAAGTGGGTGATGACACCATCCAGGTGAAGACAACAAAAGGATGCCCACAAGGAGGGGTGTTATCCCCCCTCCTATGTAGCCTGGTAGTAGACGAGCTCCTCGGGTTACTCACCGAGAACGGCATTACCTGCATCGGGTATGCCGATGACATTGTCATCATGGCCAGAGGAAAATTTGAAGGAACACTCTGCGACATAGTACAGAGGGGGTTAAAGATAACCTTGAAATGGTGCCAGGAAATAGGACTCAACATCAATCCTATAAAAACTACACTGATACCATTCACAAGAAAAAACAAGCTTCCAAACCTCAAAACAATCGACTTAAATGGAGTCGAGTTAGAATGGAAGGAAGAAGTAAAATATCTGGGAATAACACTGGATAAGAAGCTAATGTGGAACAAGCACTTGAGTGCAACAGTAAGTAAGGCCACATCCGTACTCATGGTGTGCAGGAGAATGGCGGGGAATGCATGGAGTTCCAACTCATCCATTTTACGCTGGATGTACACCATGGTAGTGAGACCCATCATCGCATACGGAGAGGTCGTCTGGTACAAGAGGACCAAGCTAATAACAGCGAGGAAAACACTCGAGAAGATCCAGACACTTGCATGCCTCTGCATCACAGGAGCAATGAGAACATGCCCAACCAATGTTTTTTGTCAAAAAACAAAAAAATTATTTGTTTCGAAAGCAATTTCCAAACAACGATTTATTGAATGTAGCAATATTCACATTAGTTACCTAGTAGAAGATGCAAATTTTGATCACATATATTCCAACTTAAATGAGCTGAAAGAGAGAGATATAATCTGGCACAAGAATACTAGTTCTGTAAACATTGCATCGTATGTCTCAAAATACTCAAAGGTCAATAAGGATTTTCCCCAAACTCCATTAACTGAAAAAAGAACTCTACGCAGAGCTGGTTTTGATATAAAAAAGTGCATATTTTGTCAAAAACGTATACCAAACCAAAAATTATGCCAAGTCATGACCAAGAGCATGGAAAATAAAATTAAAACCATATCACAAAACACTCCCATATTTTATTCAAGAATTGGAGAAACTGATTTAATTGCATCTGAAATAAAATATCATGCTTCTTGTGTTTCCACAGAATTTCGTAAAATAAATATCAACGCTAACTAGTGTTATAAATGAAGGTTTACAACAATTGATTCATGAAATGGAGAAAGGTTTAAAAGAGGGAAAAGGTTACTCAACAACATCAGTTTTCAAAAGATATCGCATCATAGCGGGAGCTGTAAATTTAAGTAAACGAGTTTTAATTAAAAAAATTTGCGAACATTTTGGAGGCAATATCGAGTTAATAAATTCTGTCAGATCTAATGAACCAAGAATGTTCCTGAAAAAAGTTTCTAAAGAGCACTATATTGACACAATTGTCTACCAAACTGAAACCGAAGAATCCAACTTCTCTTGTGGCACATCAGAATTACAAATTATTCACAAATTTTGTCAAAATATAAAAACAGACATGAGTCAAATACCTGTATACAATGACTTCAAAAATTTAAAAATCAATGACTATAAAAAGCATATTCCAACCAGTTTATATTTTCTCATAAGTCTTCTTGTTTACGACCATGCGGACAGTGATATGAAGGAATCTCAAATCCTCAATCTTTGTCAAGACATAATTTTTGTCCATTCAAATGGAAAAACGTACACACCCAAACATATTGGTTTAGGACTTCTATTCATCAAGAAACCAGGTCAAAAAACTTGTTGAAGCTGTACATGCTTGTGGCCACTCCAATATCATACATCGATACACTGAGGGTACGTAACAGCATTGCCCAAGAAGAAATAAACCTGTATGTTGAAAACAATCAAGTAACAATTCCAAGACAATCGGTGCCCAACAGATTCGTTCAGTTTGCGGCAGACAACATTGACATATTGGAAGAAACTTTAGACAAGACACCGACGTTTCGTGGAACCCAAATGGCTGTCTTCCAGAGAGGTCCGATGAATGGTATCATACCAGGAAATTCTGGGCTGCTGCCATATAAAAGAAAACTGACCATTCCTAACGACTTTCATTCGCTGGAGAAGGTATTTTACAAGAAATCTAAAAAACCGCTGCAGCATGAAGGGATCAATAATAGTATTATAATTGAGAAGGGTGAAAATCTCAGTTATGATATAAAATATCAAAATATTGCTTGGATAATGTGCAGGATGGTCGATTCAGAAAAAGAAGATATGGTTATTCCACAGTGGTCTGGATTTCACAAGTTACTTTTTGAAAACCATTCACATGCAACGACATACGGATATTTACCCTTATTATTGCCCCATGTCTCTTCAGATTATGATATTGTTGGGACGGTAATAAAAAGATGTACAGAAATTAGTAAGAAACTTAACAACGTTTATGTCATAACCTTCGACCAAGCACTTTATTATAAGGCGAAAGAACTGCAGTGGAATAAACCAGAGGATACAAAACATCTCATTATTCGCTTAGGCGGTTTTCATATTACTATGAATTTCTTGAAGGTAATTAATTGGGCAGTACATGATAAATTCGGGACTATCTGATGTGTGGTTGGAGAGTGGTCTTTATGGCCAGTCCACCATTGATGGAATTTTAGCAGGAAAAAAATACAACAAAGCTATGCGCGCCCATAAATTAACCTATGAGAGTCTGATGAGAATATTAATTGCCCTCTTGGACAAATGGCTAATGGAGTGCAAAAGTTCATCAGTGGACTTTTCAAATTTAATTCAGCTTTATTTTTTGGAAGTTCGTCATTGTTTGAAAAGTAAAGAAGACGCATTACCCAATTTTCACAAAATTTCAAACCTAACAAAAGAATTATGTACAGAATTTTCAGAATTTGCTGAAAGAAATGGAAATTGGGAGCTGCATTTAAATAGTTTCCAAAAATGCTACCATGGTTTTTTGCATTTGACCGCACAAACTATTCTAGATGGGGCACGATATACTTATTAGATATGTATAAACTTCCAGAGTCGGCACCACAAGTTTATGCAGAATTTATGAACGGAAATTTTGTCATTAAGCGATTAAAAGGTAATTTTAATCAGATTTCGGTGGATCAGGCACTTGAACACATAAACAAAAACTCGAAGGATGCAGGTGGGATAATAGGTCTAACTAAAAACAGTACCAAATTAGATGAGTGGTTTTTGAGTTACAATGTCGTTGGTATGATGTTGGATGAATTTCGTTCATCATTGAATATTGGTACAAGTTCATCTAGTCAAAATATTGAATGCGGAAGGAAACGAATGAAAGTTGATCAAGAATCTGTGCAGAAACTACAAAGTGAATTTTTAAGATTTAATGTTTTTTTCTAAAACTGAGGATCGACTAGTTGTTATTTCGACTAATGAAATTGCTTCCCTCGTTGTTCAATCATCTTTACTTAACGCACAGAAAACGGGCGAGCAATCTTTGAAAAATTTTTTGGATGTCGTTGGTACACCTGACTTTTATAAACCTTTGAAGAAAATCAATTTAAAAACAATGGAACATCCCACAATTAGAGTAGCTACCTCATCAGATAATAAAAAGACTTTTCAAAAAGGCCAGGAATTTTTGCGAAAAACATTAGCTGCCAAAGAAATGGGAAGAAATATCGAGTACGAACACATTTTTAAACATGAATTAACCGCTTATCCAATGTCCCTTGCACCTAATGGAATATTATCTACACCTTCCAATAAATCCGCATTAGGTAATATAATAGAGACCCTCACTGTTGGACGTAAAGACTTACCATTGGAAAATAAAACGTGTCACATATTTGATGGAATGGCTTTAATACAGAGTATCGATAAGCCTGTTAACGCAAAATCTTTTGGAGACTATGCAAATATATTGAAATCGATTGTATTTAAAAATCCTTACAGTGCTGATAGAATAGATGTAGTGTTGGATCATTATGTGGAACATTCAATAAAAAATTGTACACGACAGAAAAGGGGATTAAAGAGAAGTTTAGAGCGAACCATTGAAAGTGAATCCATATTATTACCTCAACAATGGCATTTATTTATTCATTCAACATTCAACAAGAAACAGCTCACTAACTTTTTGAGTCATCGATTATATAATTATTCTTTAAATTTGGGGGTTAAATTTGTCACCAGTGGAGGTTTCCATGATGTACTACAGTGTAAGGCAAATTACAATTTAAATCAAGAAGAGTTGTTAATATCATCCCACGAAGAGGCCGACACAAGAATAATCCTACATATTTTATCAGCTAAAATGGAAGGGTATACAAGATGTATAGTGGATTGCAAAGATACAGATGTGTTGGTGTTGTTAAGTTATTTCAAAGACATACTGACTCCGGAAGTTTGGATGAAAGTTGGAACTGGAGAAAACCAGCGGTTCCTTGCCATCCATGAACTGAAAATGGATAAACAAATGAGTATGTGCCTACCAGCTTTTCAGGCATTGACGGGCTGTGATACAACTAGTCAGTTTGCTGGACTAGGTAAAAGAACGTGCTGGAAAATATTTTTGAAGCATTATAATCTTCTTACTAAAGTCGGTGTTGCACAAGAGCTAGGTGAAGACGTTTTTAACGAAATGGCTAAGTTCGTGATTCGTTTATACACTACAAATGAAGATATTGAATGTATAAACGTTCTAAGAGGAATTTTGGCTTCCTCTAAAGCCATCAACAAATTGCCTCCTACGTTAGATAGTCTAAGGCGGGGGGGTAAACCGCAGAAAAAATTTTGTACACTAATTCCCAATATTCTTTCTAATTCCTCTAATTCCCTAGTAATTCCCCTAATTCCCTAGTAATTCCCCTAATTTCCTACTAATTCCCCTAATTCTCACAGTCTATATTTTCCTATACTAATTCATTAACTGCTGATCTTGAAACGTTCTAGTGTATTTTTTTTTTAAACTGTGTTAAATTTAAAATTTAAAAAATCGGGTGTTAGAAGGGTTACAGAAACGGGCTTGAATCTACCACCTCATACAGAATTCTGTAATATAATTTGGGATTTTCTAATACCTACAATAGACAACAAATATAAATAAAACTAAGGATACAGAGGTAAATTTTTACAGAGGAAAAAAGAAAACTTTTTATTTTTATGAGTTTTATACAGGGTGTCCCGTATCGTTATGTTCAAATCTTGTGAGCATATAGTAGGCTTAATTTTGAGCCTAAAAAACCCAAAAGTGGCAAGTCTATCTGCATTCGTTACGAAGTTAGAGGCCTAAGAAAATATTGTCTAGTAAATACCAGATTTAACTTTGAAAACCACATAAAACTTATTTTATTGACCAAATCATTAGTTTATCATGTGTTAAAAATGTCCTATTCCTTGCTGAATACAAACTTGTGCTCAGAGGCCTATTGCAGAAGTAACAGTTCTAATTTCTCGTCTTTTTTCGCGACCGATCTCTTGACCAGCATGCTGAATACGATCCAATATAATAATTGCTTTTTGGAATTTAGTTACAGACGTCAATTCCGAAATATGCTGGTGCCCCATTTATTTGAATCCAAATGCCATTTTGTATGAGCAGGAGAACCTCTTCTAATGTTTATTTTGGTGACATTTACTCATGTCGCCACAATAACTATAAATTATTAGTCTAAACCACAACACATGTGGTTGTGAGGTCTTCAAAGTTGAATCTTTGTTATTTACTAGTCATAATTTTCTTAGGCCTGTAACTTCGTAACGAGTAAAGATAGACCTGCCACTTTTGGGTTTTTTGGGCTCAAAATTAAGCCTACTATATGCTCAAAAAATTTGAACATAACGATACGGGACACCCTGTATAAAAATAACCTCGAAAATAACATAATTATTATGTCTCAAAAACCCATTATAAAATAAATTCACAATAAACACTATAACTTCTAACAAAGTCTAGAACCCATTCTAGAGTAATTCGAGGAGTAATTTCAAAGTAAAAACTAAAACAAACTAATTTCAAACAAAATAAATGTTTTTTGAAAGCCTTTATATCATCTCTTAATATTAACCAGGTCTGACCTTTTCAAGTCAAATGGTCCGCCACCTATCAAATTGATAGGACCGTAGAAAATATACTCTTTATGTACCTTCTCAACGTCTTCTTTTCGGGGCCAAATAAAACTGTTCAGCTCTGCTTTTAGGAACTTTATTTTAAAGTGTTCGTTTCCGCAATCTTCTATTACCCTACCAATAAACCACGCTTGATCATAGAAAATCGCGTAATATTTTTCTAAGTGTATCCCTACTTTTCCTGTTTCGGCTAAATTTTGTGAGTGCGGAACCAGAATCTTCTCCGAACACTCTTCCGAATCATCAGATTCAGCGAATTCCATTACGACCTCATCCGAACTAGTTTCGGAGTCGGTGCTTTTACCACAAGCTTGATCCATGGGTCGTTTCTATTTTGAAGTTTTCATAATTAAAGCCGGCTGGGAAATGTTTGATTGTGCTTTCCTTGTACTGCCTATAAATCTTTTCAAGCGGTCAGTACTTACTCTACCGTTGGACTGATCTAAAAGCCAGCAGTACTTCTTGCAGTAAAGCAGTAAAGATGACTTCTTTATAACTGAAGTTTTTTTACCGACAACCAGTTTTATGAACAGTGATTTTTCAGATACACATTGAATTTTTTCCGAAAAGTCTTTTAAGTTTACGCAGTTTTGTTTCCCGAGTTGTTTCCAAATTATTAACTTCACTGTCTTCGTTCGAGATATCAGTAGAAATTAAGTCCATTAATATATCATCCTCATTACTAATATTAATTGTTTCCGCAATATTTTGATCAATTTCATTGTCTTCATGATCCTCTTCAACTTCAATATCCTCTTCGCTGTTATTTGTCATTTCGATATTTTGTGTTCGTCTTTTTAACGGAATCTGCATATATTATTCCAGTCATTTTCTTTAGCATGGATTCCAAGTTGTTTCATGTCCTCTATCACATTTTGAAGCGCTTCTTCCACTATGGCTTTTATATCCAAATGGCTAATTTCTTCTTCACTTGGGATTTTCTTTTTTTAGCTTTTCTTTCAATCTTTTGTCCTCCCTTGGGAATTTAAATGTCGCTCTGAGATCATTGATGGTATCATTTGTTGTCTTAATTCGCTCAACTCGGTTAAGCATGTCTTTTATGCTACAATTTATTACTGTTGAATATGTAGAGGTCATAGACTGTACATATCAAGAATGTACAAACAAGTGAAAATGCGCAGATACTAGGAGATAAGGAAGGGAACACAGGAAAATGAAGAGCAGGCGGCAGACGGGTGCAGTTCTATGTAACACCACGTTGTGTAACGTTACGCAATATATCACTTTCTCGCGCTGATTCCCTCCTTATTTCTTCTAATTCCCTTCTTGGTATTTCTAATTCCTCACTAATTCCCGCATTTTTTGCCAATTCCCCGCATTTTACAAGTAATTCCCAAAAATTCCTCTAATTCCCCTAATTTCCCACTAATTCCCCTAATTCCCCACTAATTCCCTACTAATTCCTGAAGTGTGTACACTAAAATTCCCCTGCGGTTTACCCCTCGGTCTAAGGCAACATTGTCTTAGGCGGCTCTCACACTGAGGCAACAAGCAATAAGCAACTGTCAATAGGCAACACACAATAATATTGCTAAAAAGTATTTTACATAGAATTAAATTGGGGGTCTCTAATTTTCTTGAACTTTTCCCACGACATGTTGTCCTCTAATAATAGCCTATAGGCTGTATATTGCGAGTCGTGAAGGCCATTTTCGAAAAATCTCCTAAATTCTTCGATGTTGAGGTTGGGGTCGTATTCGTAAAACAACGTTTTCAAGTCGTAGTAGTACGACTTAACGGGCTCACCCTCTGCCTGTCTTCTGCGATACAACTTGCTTTCGATACCTCTCTTCGTGTCTCCATTACCAAATTCCTTTTCGAAGTCGGCTGATATGTTTTGCCAGGTTTTGTTTTGATTTTCATCAATCTTCTTATACATCTCAAACCATACGCTACCAGCTCCTTCCAAGAAGGTGCCAAAATAGTTCATTTTGTGAGGGTCATCCCAGCCGTTCGCTAAGGCCGTTCTCTCATAATTTTTTATAAATGAGGACGAATTTCCCACAGCCGGGTTGTAGGTCTCTGGGCAGATAAATTTTGGCGTTACTGCTTTCAACTCCGTCAACGCTTGGCGTAGCGTTGTGTTCGCCATGGTAGCCGGATGCTGATGTGTTTGTTGATTTTGCGTATTTATCCTAGCTGAATCCTCTTGACCAAGGTCTAAATTAGCGTTGCTATTTATTATTTCCTCTTCTGACTCTTCAGTCCCCGTTTCTACTGCCGATTGGTTTGTTTGTTGGGGGGGTTGTGCGGATCCTGATTCCGCGTCTCTTGTTTCCACTACTGTGTTATCCTCTGCGGATTCTCGCGAAAAGTCCTCGCCAAAGAAAATTCCTTCGCTCCTGGTGTTGGAAGGGGTATTGCGTCTAGTGCTTGACGCTGCCGGTGGAGACCTTTGTAATTTCGCGCTTCTGAGAATGGGCTCTCGTGCCTATCTTGTGTCAGAACCTGTATGTTCTCAAGTCTTAATTTGATAGCCTCCTGTCTCGTAAATGGCTTTTCGGAAGACATTTACCCTGTTAGCATATTGACATATACAACATTGGCGAATATGTCCGCAATTGGCATCGTGTAGGTACCTGACTAATAATACTTAATCCTACTCAGATCACCTTTTCCATAGGGGAATTATAAATCTATGTAAACATTGACTCATAAGACAAAAATAAAAAATCCAGAAATGAGGTCCTTTTGTGTTGATGCATATATCTTAGCGGCGTACTTAAGGCAGATTTAAGGACCACGATTATTCATAAGTTCATTTATATAAAAACGGACTTCTTTAAATTTTAACAACATGCATAATTAGCGAAATCAGCAATAAATGGATAAAATAGTAAAATAAAAAAAAAACGATTCCCTCGGAGGTAAATAAATACAAATATTATAAAAATTCTAGCTGTCGATTACTACCGGCAAATCATTCATCAGAAAGGAAAACATGAAACCTGATATTACTCCGGCTAGTGCGCTATGGAAACTCCCTGACTTGCGTTACGGCAAATCTAGGTGACTGGTGTGTTGTCCTCGTTATGAGTGAATGACTTGGGTAATAATTAAATCACTAAGCTAACACCTAAATAATCATTCAGCAAGTCTCTGTTACTGAACCAGCTGTAAACATTCCATTTGACACTTATTTTCAGTACTCAGTGCCCCTTTTTTTCCTGTGTACTTATTACTGTATATTGTTATAAAAAGCTCATTACGCTTATTTACGTAGTAATAGTTTTTTTTTCTTTCATGAAAAATAGTCTTTAGTTTTTGAGAAGTTTTATTGGAACAGAATATTTAGATTTGTTTGGGACAGTAGAATAGAAAATATTGTAATAATAAGGCAAATGCCCGTATTCACAAACGATAATTTCCTAAATAATTACGTAATTAATTAAATGAGTGAGATGGAGATATGCAGTTTTTTTGCAATAGAGTGAGATGGGTATAACTGATTACGTAATTATTTAGGAAATTATCGTTTGTGAATACGGGCAATAATGTCATAGAATAGTTTTTGTAAAATAATTAGAATAATTAGAATAAGTTAGCTAGAGTGTATGGGAGAAATGTCAGGCATGAAATTTTTAAAATTCACAATTTGGAAGAAAGAACAGCAACTCTAGTAGCATTGGCTGTTAGAAGGGGGAAAACATAACATGTCCAAAGAGGATTTTGTGTATTGTACTCCAGAAGAGAAATGAATTTCATAGATGTTGATTGGAAGGAAAATACAAAAATTATCCGCTGTCATAGTGAGAAATAATATGTTGTCAAGCAGATAACAATCGAATTTCAATAGTTACAAGAAAAACTATAAATAGAAAAACAACGATTATCTGAGGAGATTCCTAAAACACAAGTTAAGCAGTGTAGACCACTAAATCATAACCAAACATCGTGAACATCAAGAAAATTTCGAACATCAAGAATTTGGTAAAGAACAGAGGCCGTAGCTGACTACTAGAAGAAACATATAGGTTAGAAGGAGAGATTTGGTTAGCTGGTAGCTGACAACTGCAATTTGATTTGGATACAGCCGTGCAGAGATTTGGCTAGCAGGCAGCAGACAATTGCAGTTTGATTTGGGTACAGCCGTGCAGCGATTTGGATTCTGCGATTTTGACATAGAAGATAGAAAAACGTAGCAGCGAATTGGATATATCCGTGCAGAGATCTACATTGAAATTGCTGACACACAAACAGCAAGGCTACTAGAGTTGACTTCAAGCTTTGTTCAACAGCTGATTCCGTGGGTTATTCCTTTCGTTAACCTACGAGGGACTTCTGTCAAAAATTCATGACAGAAAGTCGGTGACGAAGAAGATTCATTAGGGGAACAAACTGTGAGTAATTTTAAGTTATTTTTAAGTTAGTTGTTGTAAGTGTTATTGTTGGGAAAATTTCTTATTGTAATAAAACCCAAACAAATTTAAATTGAGTTTCAATAGAAGTTTATAGGTTATGAAAATTTTAAAAAATTTATAAAAAAAAAGTACT
Source organism: Malachius bipustulatus (assembly GCA_910589415.1). NCBI lineage: Eukaryota > Metazoa > Arthropoda > Insecta > Coleoptera > Melyridae > Malachius > Malachius bipustulatus. Next base: position 5,212,523 of record OU342638.1, on the reverse strand, counting down.
TGAACTCACTCTGAGTAATAGTGGTCTCATACAGACTAAACTTTTATTAGTTTTTAAAAAAGAAAGGCCCCCTAAATAAATAAATTGTTTATGGTAAGAGGGAATCAGAGAGGAAAATAAATTTTCAAAAAAGAGTAGAGAAAGCACAGTCCCTGCGAACCATAACAATATATGCATATAATAAACACACATATGTATTTTTATTTTTTAGAAGAAAACAAAAGGGAAAAATTTATGAGGAAATTTATCCCCCGAGATCAAGCAAGGCGCCTCCACCATATGTCGCACCGCGAAGGCGGCGCCTCCACCATATGTCGCGAATTAAAGGGGGGTTAGGGGTAAAAGAAATGGTATTTTTTAAAAAACACCTAATTTATTACATAAAATATGAAATGTTAGAATCAACAATGTCTACATACACCTACAATGACTCAACCCTGTGGAGCCCTAGTACATAACTATTTATGAAAAACTCGCCAATCAAATATCTCTCACCTACTATAATTTGGTACACCCAAAAAGAGGTACTTACATGTTAGAAGACCCAGTCGGTCTAAGGAGTGGGCTCAGCTTTTCCGATTGATAGGGTAGACTCTTGAGGGACACTTTTGTACTCACTTCACTAAACGCACTGAGATAGTACTTGCCCTTTTTGCCCAGTATGCCCGCTTAACTAGCGGAATGCCAGATTCACTTTGGCTCGCAGAGTGCGGGCCACTTACTCCCTCCGCGAGCGGAGACGGAGAGCCCCCTTCAATTGGAGAGTCAATTCTTTTATTTAAACTTTTCTGATTGAGTCAGCAAGTCAATCACCTATTTTCCCCAATTTTATATCAAGCTTGCAAGTTAGCTTTTATTAATAATTTTGAAATATCAACTATTGCAACAACAATCATGTTGACCTGACCTGAATTACTTGCTTGCTGTGACGTTCTGTAATTATTATGAAATATCAATATTAAATTATTCCGGCATTTGTGCCTACTTGACAATATTAGAGCAACTCGATATCGGTCGAACCAAAAATATTGCTGGTTGCGGGGATAATATTTCTAGCGATACACCATGCATGTTGAAAAGCAATAATTATTGCAGTTTTGCGAGTCGTGGTGACATAAGAAGTTTGTGCATAGATAACTACATTTTATTATTTTATATTATTAAAAGTTCGAAAATGTCGGACGATCCAGTTCTTAATACAAAATTCGTAGAAATAGTGGAAAAATATCCCTGTATTTACGATTTCACTCGAAAGGACCACAGCAGAAGAGAAGTGATCATTTGGTAACAGTTTTGAAATCAGGTAGGATGGGCTCTGAGTTCCCTTCCCCCATGATGATTAATTGAGTAAAAGCTGGGTGCACCCAATCTCCTTTTCGTTTGTCGTTTTTTTTTCTTAAATGCCACTACAGTAATATCATGTCATCGGAGTCGTCAGATGACATGATGATCAGGGTTTCTGGCAATACTGTTGTTTCAATGTGAGAGAGAACCAAAATAATATTGCATATTGCTTATTGACAGTTGCTAGTTGCTTATTGCTTGTTGCCTCAGTGTGAGAGCCGCCTTAGAGTTCATTATCAGACAAAAATTTGGTTGAACAGTAATGTACCCCAACCAACTTTACCAGATCTGACGTCTGCTGGCTGGATGTTTGAAGCCGGAAAATTAGTGCCTGTACTAACAACTGAAGCAATATTCCCAGAAAGTACTACATTTCTCCATACTTGCAGTTGTAAAATAGTTATTTATTATACAAGAGAAAAAAGTGATAGATTTTAGCTCGAGATGTGATTTCGTCCCCGACGCGTTTAGCGGAGGGGACAAACACATCGAGAGCTAAAATCGCACTTTTTTCTCGTGTGTAATATACAATTTTTTTCTGCGAGAAGAAATATCAGTGTTAGAATGTCGAAAAACGTAGTTAGGTAACTGAAAATTATGTTGGAAAAATGATTTATGTTAAACTTGGATTTTCAAACTGTCTTTTATCGTAATCGACGTTGCCTGGCAATCGAAACGATTTAATTCGATAAACGTCATAATTTAATTAAAATTTTAGATAGTTTTGCAAAGATTCTTGTAAGGTCTCAATGAGTGAATTTATTAATATGGATAGTGATTGTTATGAAAAATCCCTTAATAATTGCCATTTGGATAATAAGGTAACTTTCCTTTACGTATATTTGATATAAATTTAATGATATCTGAGTGTTAATAGTAGCTATACCCAAGCCGCCATTTCGGGGAAATAAGTACTCATTTATTTCCCTGCTAATTCATTTATTTCCCCGATAAGATGCAGCTCATATAATAAGGCATTTTTCTACCTGTCAACGGGGAAAAAAGGTCAAACTTTTAGCCCGTCGCAAAAAAAAAGGTATTTTTTCACTTACTTTAGATTTATCATTATAATTAATTAAGTAATTAATAATTATATATGTATAATAATAATTTAATAAATAATTAAGTAAAAAAATAAATAAAACGTAATTAAAATAATAAGAATAATGTACAAACTTTCCATATTTCAGAATGCACCAAACTTCGTTGTTCTTGCAAAAAGAAACAAATCAATTGCATTGGCTCCTGCAAATGCATGGCTCAATCAGGGTGTGGAAATATAGGCAATAAAGTAGTCAATATTGTTTTGGAGGATGTTTCATCTGAGTCAAATTCTGACTCTGAATAGGTAATTAATTAATTTAATAACTTCATTAAAAATTACTTGTTTTCTTTTATCAATATGTGGCTATTTAACTATGTATATTACCTACAATAGCGGGCGATTGGCAAATAATAATTAATGAAATGTATAAGTAATAATCAAAGAATAAATTATTATATTAGGTATTAGGTATAATATAATAATAATTATTGGGTATGATAATAATAATTATACATATAATACATAATACATATAATATAATAATTAGGTGAATTAGCATTGCATTTAAAGCCAGACGAAGACGAGACACTGCCATATGCAAGGGAAAATCAACTTTACATGCGTTTCGAGCAGCAGAGTAGCATATCGTAAGGGCGGGCTAGCGACAATGAACCTTACTCGCGTCTCTACCAAAGCGGGGTTAAAATACTACATCCCCACGATCTATTCAATTTTTTGAGGGCACAGAGCGTCCAAATTACATTTTGAATACTGCACTGTAATCACCGATCTTTGATCTACAATGTTTGTAGAAATGCTTTTTTCGATTAGTGTACGCGTTATTTAGTTATGACGAGATAAAATAGTAGTTTAGTTCGTGAGGGTTTCGTTCACATAGTGGATTCACCTGACTCTTTGGTGCCGCTGGACTCACATCACAACCAAGTATTTTTTGAGATTTCTTTTAAGCTAAATTGTGATATCATTGAGAGAGTTGAGAATAGATTAGACTTCCGTAAGGCAGATTACCAAGTAATAAATGCCAGTTTACTGCAGTTAAATTGGAGTGAAGTATTTGATAGTAATTGTGTTGAGGGTAATACTGACAAATTTTATTCCATTCTGAATGATAGAATAAAAAAACATGTTCCTTTTAAAAATAAGTCTGATAGTATATCCCATTTCAGACGTTTTTGGATTCAAGTTGGCTGTGATATTTTTTCTTCAAGTTGGATACCCTGGACAGTCGATTTGAGCTAAAAAAGTTCAAATGACTTCCCACTTTACTCATATGCCATTAGGATTAATTTCTTACCTAATAAAAATATGTTTGACGTATGAAAACAATAATTCAATAATATACGATTGTTGTTATTTTTTAGTAAAAAATATTTAATTATTAGACGTTCGCAGTAACTTCATTCAAAAAGTTCTGTCAGATTTTCAGCATCTTATTTCAATCCTTTTAAAATTGAAAAGAACTTAAATCACCTTTGAATACTACATTATTATATTATAATGCCAAAAGTAATTGAAATGTGTGGCACAGTGTCTACCGAAAACCAACACAAAGAGATTGTTATTTACACAAGAACTCCAATCAACACCCAGCCCAAAAACGAGCTCTGTAATACAAACCCCGGTAAATCGTGCTTCCCGAATTTGTGAGACTCAGTCCTACCTCGAAGAAGATGAGCTCTACACCATGCATGAATGCTTACCCCAATAACCATACCTAAATTAAACCGATTGGATTCAGAAAATTTATAGTTCTACCCAAATATAATTTTTATTCATATATTTTAGGCAGCCTCAGTATCAAACGACAATAACGAGATAAGAATTTGTCATAACTCATCCTCAACCGAGCTAGCAAGACTTTCCTCAACTAGCAAAAAAATCCTCCAACTCCCTACAATAAATTGAAAATGAAGAAAAACTTATTGGCGACCTACAAAGATCATGAGGCTCATTCCATCTGCTTTCTTCAAAATTTGAATTAAATTATTTGATAAAGGGAATAAAGACTACCCCTACTTATTCTTCAAATGTTCTCGTGAAAATTAGGCATTTCAAGAGTCGGCGACATGATATATGATATATGTTCCTGAATTTCACCACATGACGCGAGAGAGAGAAGTCCAGCACTTTAAGTTATTTAAGAGAGAACAAACCAAAGATCATAAATGTAAATGTGATTGAGTTTTTTATTATATTATTATTAAATAACTTTTATTTTGAGCGCGGCGGTTTAGGTCACTGACTATAATTATTGAGCCGTTGACGCTGTCACCGTCTGAGTTCAAATCCCAGCTCGGCATGGTTATTTCTCGGTAATTTAACTATGTATTTATAAATTTAAAATTTGTGTCTGGCCAAATTAGCTAGTTCTGAGAGCCAAATTACTAGATTGGAATGACTAGGTCTTATCTACACGGTTAAGACCAATGCTCCCTCTTAAAAAAAAAACTTTGATATTGGAAAATTGAAGTCAGTTGAAAAAATTTGTTGAAATAGCCTTTTATAAATTTCCAGGGCATAATCTTTATCTTCGTATCTAAACCAACTCAATAAAATTTGAGAGTAAAATCAAGAAGTATCGCGAGCAAAAAAATCCGAAATAATATTATGTAGATTTTTATAAATAATGTTGTAACCGCTAGCCTTTAAATTACTTCTCTGGATAACATTTCTTAATTTTCTAGTTGAATATTTCTTGTTCAATAACTATAAAAGCATTGTAGAAGTGTAGAACTGTAGAAGTGTAGAAATATATAGCTTACCTTTATAATATATGAATCTTATTTTAACCGTTAAACAAGAAATTTTAATGACAATGAACATAACTTGTATTTTTATCTTTTATTACTAAACTAAAAACAAACAATAAATTATGATAATTTTTATATTTCGTATTTTTTTGGATAAAAATTAAAGTTTTGAAATACAGAAAACATATTTAAAGGAATCGTTAATAATTTCACATATAGTTGAAAAAAATCGATCAAGAAATAAATCCTCCTTGTCTGATTTTACACAAAAATAAATATTTCCTGGAATATTAGTATAAGTACCTACTTTAGATAATATATTCCTGATTTGGCAACGCAGCGTAGGTGAAACTTAAAACAAAGTCAAATTTGATTAGAAACATCCATAACCTTAAAAAATTTAGCTTGTCAAAGGTAGTTCAAAACTCAGCTTTTGGAAAGGTACCAACATAATTCGAATTTTCCATAGCCAACTCTGAATTCAAAAACGTCTGAAATGGGATATACTTATCCTTGTTGGTACTCACATAATTTAATATCGTTAATTATAGATAAGAAAAAGGTTCATAAAAAATGGTTGCAGTTTAATGTTCTCAGTGATGGAATTAAATTCAGAGATCTTAGGGCTAAGTGTATCCGTCAATCTAAAATTGACAGACAGATATTTATTGAAAATATAGAGTATAAATCAAAGAAGAATATAAAAAAATTTTGGGACTATGTAAATTCATTGTCAAAAACAGATAATATTCCAGAAGAGGTATTTTTTGATAATATAAAGAGCAGTAGTGGCAAGAGTGCTTGTAATTTGTTTGCTAGAAATTTTGAACTTGTATATTTAAACGCTGGTTCTTCTTTTCATCATCAATTGTTATTGAATGGTGATTTAGATTTCGAAGTTGATAAGGAAGATATTGCTTCTTCAATTGGGAATCTAAAAGAATCCAACTCTGTTGGACCCGATGGATTGTCTGCGTTATTTGTAAGAAATTGTTTGAGCTCTATTGTCGAGCCTCTGTATTTATTGTTTAACCAGTCACTAGTAACTGGACATATGCCCGCACTGTGGAAAACGACCTTTATAACACCTGTATTTAAGGTTGGTGATCGTTGTGATGTCCTGAATTATCGGCCTATTGCTATTATCGGTACCATCTCTAAAATCTTTGACTCTATTGTTGCTAGGAAGCTTTCGGATATATGTTTGCAATTTGTAATTCAAAATCAGCATGGTTTTGTTAGGGGCAGATCAACTGTAACAAATCTAATTTTTTATAATAACTTTATTGCTGAAACCTTAAATGATGTAGTTCATCCAGATGATGTTAAACAGGTTGACTCAATTTATTTAGATTTTGCAAAGGCCTTTGATTCGGTGAATCATAATTTGCTAATATACAAACTATCCAGGTTTGGATTGGGTGGTGGCACTTTGAGATGGATTTATTCATATCTGACAGAGCGTGAATTGTTAGTGCGAATTAAGGGGATTCTTTCTGATTCCTTTATAGCCACCTCTGGTGTACCCCAGGGTTCTCACTTGGGTCCACTACTGTTCATATTGTTCATAAATGATGTTTGCGATGATCTTAAGTTTGCGGTCATATTAATCTTTGCAGATGATATAAAAATATTTAATAGAGTAATAAGGCTAAATTGTGCCAAATGCAAGGTTCTGTCAATTAATAGAAGTAAAAATAAGAGGCTTTTGTTTGATTATTCTGTAAATGGTGGATTTCTTGAAAAGGTTAGTAGTATTAAGGATCTTGGTGTAATTTTCCAAGACAATTTTGAATTTGATTTGCAATTGAATGCTACCACCTCTAAAGCTTTTAGATTATTGGGTTTTGTTATGAGATCGACTAAGGAATTCAAATCACATGAAACTATTGTTTGTCTCTACAAAACCCTTGTTAGACCTATATTACTGTATGGATCTGTTATATGGTCTCCAACTAAAATTGCCCATGTAACAGTTCTTGAATCTGTTCAACATAAGTTGTTTCAGATTTATTGCTTTCAAATTGGGTAATAGATTTCAATATAATGAACATGACTATTCAAATTTTGCTTTGTCAGTGAATTTGGAATCCATTAAATCATTACACATTTACCACGATATTTACTTTGTAAAGAAACTTATGCTGGGTCTAGTAAATTGTGATTGTGTGAAGGATCTATTGGCTGGAAGAAATGTACCTTATACCTTGAGGCTTCATAGAGAGCTGGTTGAAGAGACAACCAATAGAAATTATGTTTACAACTCATCTATTTTTAGACTTAGGCGAAAGTGGAATAAAATTGTGGTTCCATCGGCTTCATTGAATACTGATAGCTTAAGTGTATTTAAAAAAGAACTGAAATTAATTGTCAATAGGTATTTTTGAACTTTTTTTAACTTTGCTACTTGTTAATCTAGATGTATATTTACTGCTTTTGTATGATGCTTTGTACATGAAAAGGATCTTGATCCGTTGACTTTTTGGTAAAATAAAATAAATAAATAAAAATAAAGGAATTGCAAATTATGTGGTTTCAGGGCGAACATTTATTCATTAAGACGCGCCATATAAAAGCATTGCGGAGCCTGTATTCAAAAATAAAAAATAAATATTTCTCATTCAGATTTTTTCATAATAATGAACCAGATGAAAGCAAGCTTTTTTAAGATGTAGAAAATATAATAAAAAAAAATTGCATTTTTTTAAATTCACCTCCAGCAACCCCCTGCACGGGGGGATTTTTCTACGACCAAGCCAAAATCATTTCTTTTTGGATGAGAAATAATTTTAAATTGGTCGCAGCTTTTAGCAACACTGTGCACACGAAAATCGTTTCTAGAAACTTTAGTGTGCTGGCAAACTCTACTACAGTGCTAGTTTATTAAAAAAATTGTATTCGTGAAAATTTATAATTTGAATTTTTAAATAATATTGATAATTCTTGAGAGTAAAGTGTCTTACAGCGGGTATTATAAAGACTCATTAAGTTAACGGGCAGATATCTGTGGCCATTTCTGAAGAAGGTATCGAATCATAGTGGAAATTTTTTAATTTTATCTATTCTTGACATGAAAATAATTACAAAAATGTTAATAAAATTCATTTGACGTCGATATTAGCTTTAAAAACGAGCACAGAAATCTGCCCGTTAGCCTAATGAGCCTTTATAATATTGGCTGTTAATTATCGCGTGCAAGTTAATAAAAAAAAAAAAAATAAAAATGAAAAATGTAGGTATCTATTAAAAATTCCATAAACAAAAAATTGATAACAAAAATTAATAATTGCTCTTGATGATACCAATCTAATAATCTATCAATCTATTAATTTGTGAAATAATAAATAAATAATTGACGCGTAATTGAATAATTGCGTAGTATTATACAGAGTGCACCATATATCCTTCTCTATATTGCTATCTCCTAACGCTAACAGATACAGGGTCGGTTAAACTCGACAAAAGATGCGCAATTTTGTGGCCATCTCGAATCAGTCCAGACATGCAAAATATCTGAGACTGCTCCTAAAATATCCTGAAAAACTGAAAATTCGAGATTTCTAATTTTTGCCATATCTTTTTTATTATTGGAGATTAATAAATAATTTCTTATAGATAAAAGTGGTAATGTGATAAAATCACATAAACTGCAAATATGTGATTTCCCATGCTATTCGCCTATGTCCCGCTTTGAAACTTGGCACACGGTATGTTTTAGAATTAATTATAAAAGTTAATTTAGAGTTCCAGAGTGAAAATCCTAAATTGTCACTTTTATTGGAAAGAGTAACAGGCACTTTTCAAAACGATTTCGAAATCTATAAAGAAAGAAGTGATTAACAGTTACTTAGAGCAGTTAAACAAACTTAATGTTTAGCAATCCTGTAAATTTCAAAAAATTGGAAGAAATTCAAGTACTTTGGCACTAAAGTTGATTAATTTTTAAATGTTACTAGCTGTGATGAAACATATTTAAATAGTTTCAGAATCAAAGTACTCGATTTCTACATTGAATTGTGTAAAGAAATTGTAAAGTGATTTGATATCACAAAGTTTAGTTTAAAATATTATTTTCTCGCATTGATGTTTGTTGTAATATTTTAAGAGTCCAAAAAACGTGTGGCTTGCGCCATCTATGTGGCAACATGGATTTTAGTTCAGCATGTATCTTTGTCCTTTTTGTATTTGTATCTATCTCTTTTTATATAGAAATAAAGTCAGTCATTCTTTTAACACTCGAACAAGCAGTATTGCTTTAACCAATCCTCCCGCAACCTACTGTTAAAATACTTTTAAATAGTCAAAATCATAACAGGTTATGGGCCCAGTTAAAGCGTGTTGCAGTTAGGGAGTTTTTTTTTTAATAATTGGTATATTGGAGGGAGATACTTCGCTGTCGCTGCAGTTTGTTCTTTGTTCAGTCGAGTGCGTGAAAAAGAAGATGGCCGTGAATTATTTGAACAGTTGTCCCAAGTTAATCGGTCGGGAAAACTACGATGAGTGGTGCTTCGTAGTGGAAAACGTCTTCGTCCTAGAAGGCCTAACAAAATGTATAGACGGGACAGAAGAAGGTGGAGTTTTAATGGCGAAGGCAAAAGCCAAGTTAATTCTAACAATAGATCCTTCATTATACGTCCATGTAAAGGAAGCAAAAAGTGCCAAGGAGGTTTGGACCAAGATTAAAAATCCTTTATGAAGACACGGGAGTTGCAAGAAAGATATCATTACTGCGAAACTTAATATCGCTAAGATTAGATCATTGTGAAAACATGGAAGATTATGTGAATCAAGTTGTAGAAATTTCACAGAAACTTCGAAAAACTGGTTTTAAGATCGATGAAGAATGGATCGGATCCTTGCTATTTGCAGGACTTCCCGAAAGATTTGCGCCAATGATAATGGCTATTGAGCTTTCGGGAATAGCTATCGAAACAGATTCCATCAAAACCAAACTGTTAGAAATGTCGATGAATAGCGACAAGAAAGGCAGCGCTTTCGCGGCAAAGCGGACGAATTTCAAATATCGATCGGAAGATGGCGGTAGCGGTGGCGTTAGAAGAAAGGAAGGTTGGCATCCGTCTGCGCAATCGAGTCATCGAAAATCAGCTGATGGAAAAAATAAACAATCCGCTGATAGACAAAGTAAAAGAGATTTGTCTGAAATTGTCTGTTATACATAAATGTAAAAAAGCGGGTCATTTTATGTCACAATGTGGAGAATCGAGGAATGTGTCGAAAATTCAAAGCCAAGGTCGACAAAATGCTTTCAGTGCTGTTTTCCTGAGTGGAAATTACAGCAGAAATGATTTTTATTTGGACTCTGGTGCGAGTAAACACATGACACCAAATGAAGATTGGCTCTTCGATTGTTCAGAACCAGCTGTGATGTATATATCAGTTATGTCACATATGTCAGAATGTCTTGAGATGTAATGTCAAGATAGAACATATAAAAAGAAGAACAGCAACTTGGGGTTCGTCCATGTTCATTATCTTATTCATGTATCATGTGTATTACGTTGTAGTTTGTGCTCATATTAAATAATAAATAATAATTAAATCAAACACTAGTATTAATAAACATACATATAAAACATGGCGCTGCGTAATAACGAAAAAGTGTGAAGTAACCATAATATGGATTAAAGAAAGTGAAGTGAATCGAAAATTACAGCGTGGACTCGTGCACATAACCAATAAAGATGGATACATTCAAAGTACCAAAACCATTAGAAATTAACGAAAAATTACATTTAAATTGGAATAGGTTCCTACAGGGCTTTGATATTTTTATTAAAGCAACTGGGAAACAAAAAAGTGAGCCTGAGGTGATTGCTGCTATGTTTTTAAACTTGATAGGGGAGGATGCCCTTGAACTGGTGAATACTTTCGAACTTACAGAAACTGATAAATTGGATGTTGATAAAATAAAAGAGGCATTTGAAAAGTATATAAAACCAACAAAGAATGTAATATATGAAAGGTTCCAGTTTTACACTAGAAACCAAAGAGAAGGGGAAAGTTTTGATAGTTTCCTGTTGGATGTGAAGAAGCTGGTGAAAAGCTGTGAATTTGCCAAAGAAGAAGAAATGATTCGTGATAGAATAGTTTTGGGGGTGAAAAATAGAGATATGCAGGAAAGATTATTGAGGGCTCCCGATTTAGACCTAAACAAAGCAGTAAAAGTGTGCAGAGCCGCAGAAATAAGCAAAGATCAGGTGAAAGAGCTAAGAAGTGAACTACAAACTGACAGTGTCCAATTTGGTAATCGAAATGAAAAAAGAAGCTATAATAAACCAGTTGAAAATGTAAGAAGAAATTATAATAATAATGTGGGAAGTAACAGAGATGTTGATAACTTTCCAAAACAGTATGGAGTAAATGGATCTAGTATGTACTACCTTTGCAAAAAATGTAACACTAAACATGGTCCGAGAAGTTGCCCGGCATATGGGAGGATGTGCTCAAACTGTAACAGGGCTAATCATTTTAGTGTCGGATGCAGATTCAGAAAATATGAGAGACGAGGAGCGGTTCAAGCTGTCCAGGAAGTGTCATCTAACGCTGAAGCAACAGATGAGAACATTGAAGAACTTTTCACATCAGAGGTAATTAAGATTGAAGACACAAGTGAGGGTGATACCTCAAAAATTACAAATGCAGTTAGGACAAATAATAAACTTTCAGACATGTGGTTTGAAAATTTGATGGTTTGTCCAGGTGGTCAGTCCATTAAATTTAAATTAGATACAGGATCGCAAGTAAATATTTTGCCTGTAAATTGTATAAAAGCCTTAAATATTAAAGTAGATCCAATTCAGTGTAACACAAAACTTCAGGCATATGGAGGATTCAAAATTAATGTACTTTATAAAAGTTTTCTAAAAATTAAATTTAACAATCTGGAAACAATATTAGAATTTGTAATTGTGAACCAAGATACTCAACCTTTATTGGGATTGACTGGCTGTCTTGAATTGAACCTAATTAAAAGAGTAAATGAGATAATAGGAAATGATTATAAGTTGACAAAAACTGAGTTTTTATCTAAACATAAATCTAACTTTGAAGGAATAGGACTGTTTCCTGATGAATATAGTATTAAAATAGAACCGGAGGCAAAAGGGATAATCCGTCCTCCTAGGAGATTACCCGAATCACTGATGGGTAAATTACGAGTTCAACTTGATAAAATGCTTAGTGATGGAATCATTGATAGAGTTGAGGAACCAAATGAATGGGCAAGTCAATTAGTGTTAATAGAGAAATCGGATGGCACTCTGAGAATTTGTTTAGATCCTGTTGAGTTAAATAAAGTGATTCGTAGAGATTATTACTTAATTCCTAAATATGATGATTTAAGAACAAAATTATTAAATAAAAACTTTTATACTGTTATAGATATAAAATCAGGGTTTTGGCATATTAAACTAGATGAAAAATCATCAATGCTGTGTACGTTTGCCACTCCATTCGGGTATTTTAAATTTAATCGACTTCCTTTTGGATTGTCATGTGCTCCTGAAGCCTTTAGCAAAATCACACAAAAATACTTTGGAAATATTGATGAGGAAGATGTGTTAATTTACTTTGATGATATTTTAATTGCCACAAAAACTGAAGAAAAACATCATAAATTATTAAATATAGTTATGGAGAAAGCAAAAGAATACAATATTAAATTTAATGTAGATAAATTGCAGTATAAAGTAAATGAAGTCAAATTTCTGGGACATATATTTAATATTGAAGGAGTAAAACCTGATAAAGAGCAAGTAAAAGCTATTTTAAATCTCAAAGAACCAAAAAACAAAACAGAATTACAACGTCTATTGGGAATGTTTAATTACCTGAGAGATTTTATTCCCGACATGTCAGTACTAACAAATCCATTAAGAAATTTATTAAAAAAAGATGTAGTATGGGCTTGGAATCAGTTTCATCAAGCTGCACTTGATAAAATTAAGGCCTTAATAGCTCACCCACCTACCCTGAGTCAATTTGATCGTGATCAAGAAATTATAATACAATGTGATGCATCAAGGGATGGGTTAGGATGTTGTTTATTGCAGAAAAATAAACCTGTAGCATTTGCATCGAAAAGTTTAACAGATTCGGAAATTGAATATGCTCAAATTGAAAAAGAATTCTTAAGTTTAATATTTGCAACACGCAAATTTCATCACTTCATTTGGGGTAGAAAAATAATTGCTTACACTGACCATAAACCACTTATAAGTATAATGAATAAAGAAATTAATAAAATACCGTCCAACAGATTGCAAAAAATGAGACATAAATTATTGAATTATGATATTGATTTGAGATACTTGCCTGGAAAGAAAATGTTTATTGCTGATTTGTTATCACGTAATTTTTTGAATGAGACTTTTAAAAATGAGTTTGAATATGATGGAGTTGTACATTATTTGAATCGAATTAGTCCTGATATTAATAATAAAATGGAAAATCTAAAAAAAGAAACTTACGATGATCCAATTTTGAAAAAAGTTATTGAATACTATAATATAGGGTGGCCAAGTGAAAAAAAAACGAGTGCCTGATAATGTTAAATTTTACTAAGACCTTAAAGATGAATTAGTTATTGATGATAATGTAATTTATTATAACAACAAAATTGTAATTCCGACTAAATTGAGAGAAAAAATGCTTAGGTTAATTCATGAAAGTCACCAGGGTATAATGAAATCTAAATTAAGAGCTAAGAAACTTTTTATATGGCCCGAGTTATGTTATCCCCATATTATTTACTAATATAATAATACCTACTTATTTACCTAATATTAATATGCTTTGATAATAATTAATAGATTTAATGATAATGTTTTATTTAAGATATTTTAATCAATATTCATTACTTCTAGATAATATTACAAAATCCAATGTCAGCAGTCTTCCAAGGCATTTTACTTAATTATTTTATTATTTAATTCTTTGACATCCTGTTGTTGGACATATTATACTATAACGTTCTTTCAACTCTGAAACAATGCAAATATGCATTTCTAGAAATACCTTGGTAGATGGAAATCTTTTATATTCTACTTTCCCACAGGAAAGTGTAACCTTAGCTTCTAGAGGAGTGAACTTTAAAATATAAACATTTATTGTCGTAGAAAATATAATTTTGTAATAATAAGACAATTCAGTCTTACGCTGGATTCCGTAGTTTTAACATTGCTTGGAACAGTCTGTAATTCTCACAATTAAAGTTTTTCGCCTTTTATTTGTTTTAAAATTTTTTTAAAACATAATTCAAAGGGCCCAAAACGTAAATCCCGGAATGTCAAATGAAGTGGAACAGCTAATTAAGAGCTAATTTGTGAAAAATGTTTGCCTAATAATTGCAAACAACCATTAATACCACATCCAATTCCAAAATTACCGTTTGAAAAAATTGATGCAGATGTTCTAACGTATGGTGGTGTGGATTATTTGGTTGTAGTTGATTATTTCTCCAAATGGATTGAGCTAGTAAAATTAAAATGTAAAGATTCGAATGAATTAATTAATAAATTTAAACAAATATTTATAACTCATGGCATTCCAAAAATATTAATTGCCGATAATATGCCATTTAATTCGAGAGCATTTTATGAGTTTAGCAAGAAATGGAATTTTACAATAGTTACCTCCAGTCCTGAGTATCCTCGCAGTAATGGACTTGCTGAGAAATATGTTCATATTTCGAAGCAAGTACTGAAAAAGACAATTGAAGAAGGAAAGGGGATAGATATTGCCCTTTTAGAGTATAGAACCACCCCGCTTCCAGCGTTAGGTGTATCCCCTGCTGAATTATTGATGAATAGGTTACTTCGAACAAAAATTCCCATTTCGGATAATAATTTAAAACCAACGATTCATTCAGGTGTTGCAGAGAAATTAGATCAAAATCAAACAAATTATAAAAAACAATATGACAAAGTAGCCAACAGAAAAGAAATATTGTTTAATAATAATCAAAATGTATTAGTGCGTAATAATAATCAGTGGGAATATGGCAAAATAATAAGTAAACATAAAAGTCCTAGATCCTATATTTTAAAGAACAATAAAGGTAGCATAATAAGAAGAAATGCATATCATTTAAAACCAACAAACAATAATGACATAGGTAATTCTTACAGGTTTGATGAGGAAATGGAAGAAAATGATATGTGTCAAGATATGAGGAGGAATGAAACTATTGTTAATAATCAAGATAATCCTAATAAACAAGTAGTCTGTGAAAAAATTAATAGGCCCATTCGTGTAAGACAAATGCCAAAAAAGTTTGAGGATTTTGTGATGAATTAATCATATCTTAAGTTCATGTAGTAGAATAGAATTAGTTTAAATTAGAAATAGAATTAGGTGTCTTTTGTTTAGTAAGTAAATATATGCTATAAATAAGTTGATTATGTTTGTGGTTGATTTTGTAGTTTTTATTATTGTGTACTGTGTGTGTAACAATGATTGAAAAACCAGCTTGAAGGGAAAGGTGATGTATATGTCAGTTATGTCACATATGTCAGAATGTCTTGAGATGTAATGTCAAGATAGAACATATAAAAAGAAGAACAGCAACTTGGGGTTCGTCCATGTTCATTATCTTATTCATGTATCATGTGTATTACGTTGTAGTTTGTGCTCATATTAAATAATAAATAATAATTAAATCAAACACTAGTATTAATAAACATACATATAAAACAAGCTGTACATGAAATTCTAGTCGCAAATGAGAAAAGGTTACCTGTGAAGTCTTGGAATGAATTAATAGCTAGTGCAAATTTGATCGATGGTGTTTACAAACTGAATTTAAATGAAGTAAAGTGTGTGTCAGCAACAACTAATGAGGTGTGGCACAGAAGATTGGGTCATATTAATACTGCCCTCCTAAAACAAAAGGTCCTATCTACAAAATTTCGAAATTCGGCTTATTAGTTCATAGGATTGCTTCATATTTGCTCTACAATCTTGCAAACTTTGAATGTCCTAAGTCCATTTTAAATGGTATATTATGCGTATAAAAGTTTTGTCCCAAGTGACAAAACAAGTAAGGTTACTAACATAAATTGTCCTTTGTGACATTACCTAAATAAAAATGTCCTATCTGCTTGTTAAAATTTAGAAAGGACAAATTCGGGTAGCACTCTGTACTGGATCAATTCACATAGGACAATTTAGCATAGCATTTGTGTCATGTGACTTGGTTATTATAACCTTAAATATTTTAGTTGTTGTTTAAACTTTTGTGAATCCAGCAGCTTGCCTTCTCATTATTATAATTTATGAAGTTTTAATGACTGAAGTTATACACCATTAGTGTTTAATGTAGTGATTATCACTGATTTCTTAATAATCCTATATAGTGTTATATCGATGGCTGGCAGAAGCCGTGGAAAATGTTTGTTAGCTCTAGCGCTGAACAAACAATTACAAGAAAAAATGGAAATTGTTAGAACTAGCAGTGTTATAACTGAAAGAGATAAAGACCCGAATTACCTACCAAGTCCTGATAATGAATCTTGCGACTCAAATAATAGCAACTTTGATACTACCAACTTAGAAAACGAAGAAGACATATTATTATTACCTTTGCCTTCCAAGAAAATTCGTGTTTTGTCAAACATACCACTATTTACTCCAGATAAAGGTAGTAATCCTTCTCATAGTAACAATAATAATAATCAGCAACTAGTAGTGTCTAACTTTTCGACTGTTGATCAAACTGCTAGTAATATTATTATTGAAGAAATTGAAGAAATTATGGTTCTGCCAAATGATGGAGACTTATTATTCGAAATACCAGAAGCTGAAAATGTTAATATTCTAGTAGATGTTATTAATAGCATATTGAAGGAGATTGTTGATAAAGCATTGGACAGGGCTGAAAATAAATTGCATACAAAGACAGGAGATATAAGAAAAAGAAGAAAATTTGAAGAATCAGTAATTGAAAGAAAAAGACTAAAAATGGACTTACATATAAGAAACCATCAGGTCAAAGAGCCATGTAAATGTAAAATGAAATGTTTAAGAAAAATTACTTACACCAGACAAAAAAATATTAACGAGCAATTTTGGATGTTATCAAAAGAACAGCAGCGGCAGTTCATCTTTAGCTGTGTTGAAAAAAAGCTCAAGCAAAGGACTACCTGTAAAAGACGCGATTCAAAAAGAGTATATACTTACAAGTATTTCTTAAAGTCTGATAAAAACGAACAAATCAATGTTTGTAAGACATTTTTTTTGGGTACATTAGGTTATGAAAAAGAAAATGATAGAGTGCTAAAAAATGTTCGTAAAACCGATAAAAAGTTAATAACGCCAAAAAAAGATCAAAGACGACACCCATCTTCTCGTAAAGTAGACAGGTACATAATAATTGAACACATTAATTCCTTCAACCCAACTATATCGCACTACAGGAGGGAACACGCCCCTAATAGGAAGTATCTACCTAGTGATATCTCCATAATGTTCATGTATAGGGATTTTTTATTGAAATACCCTAATACTGAATTTTCATACGAATTGTATAGAAAAGTTGTATCTGATGATCTAAATATCTCCTTCGCCCACCTAGGGCACGAAGAATGCTGGGTCTGTGAGGAATTTGAAATTCATAAAAAAGCTACTTCTCATGAAGGTACAGTCGACAATATTTCAAGTTGCCAGGTATGCAACAAATGGAAAATCCACAAAGTTAGAGCTATTAAGGCTAGGAAAGAATACCAACAAGATGCTGAAAAACCTTATAGTAGTGAGGAGCTTTTTGTAGCAGCAGATCTACAAAAGGTAAACTTACTATTATTACTATTATACCTTTACATTCTCGCTTAGATCAAAATTATTTCATCCACAAATAATGCAAAGTCATAACTCGATAGTTATCTCATAATAATATTATACTTACTATATTCTATTTATTTTTTAGGTTATTATGCTTCCCCGCTTAGATACTTTTAAAGAAGTTATATTCACGCCACGAATCGTTGTTTATAACGAAAGCTTTGTCCCGCTAGGAAAAAAGTCAAAAACTTGTCCTTGGGCAGTTCTGTGGCACGAGGGAATTGCAGGCCGTTCCAAGGATGATCTAATATCTACATTTTGTGCCTTTTTTCATGCCAATAGAGATATGAAGCGTATAACAATTTGGCTAGACAATTGCTCTAGTCAAAACAAAAACTGGTCCCTATTTAGCTTTTTTATATATCTTGTCAACTGTCCAGATGTTAGTATTGAAGAATTAACTATTAAGTTTTTTGAGTCCGGTCATACCTTTATGGCAGCGGATTCTTTTCACCATCAAGTGGAACTTTCTCTAAAAAGAGACAAAAAAGTTTACGACTTTGATGACTTTTGCAAAGTTGTACAAAAAGCCAATTCGGGAAAGGTGACAGTAATAAAAATGCAACTCTCTCAGTTTTTTAATTTCACTGACTACACTTCAAAATATAAATTGAAAAAGCTCGAAAACCGCGTTTATTTGAAGGATATGGTTTGTCTCTTTTTTAAAAGAGGAAACAATTTTTTTTCGTACAAAATGGATTTTGATAAACAGTTTAATGACTTGAAAGATATTTTTGTGCTCAAGTATGTCAAAGGGAAATTAACGAAGCCACAAGAACGAAATACATTTCGCGGTGTAGCCTTAGACAGAAAAAACAATTTGTTATCAAAATTAAAGTCACACATTCCTGAAAATCGTTTGAAATTTTGGAGAGAGCTGCCTGTTAGTGATGAAACACTTGACGATGAAAATGAATGACAATTTTCAAATTAATGTTTAGTTATATTACTTATAAATTAATAATAAGTACCTCTTATGTCAATTATCAATAAATATGTATGGTATCTTCATGTTTTTGTCTAGTTCTATCCCATAAATTTGGTTGCCACTACATAATTAAATTGTCCTATCTTGTATTTTTGTCAAAAAACTTGTCTGAAAAAAAGTTTTTCCCAATAATTTTAAAATATCTACATTTTAATTCTTTATGTCTATATCTGTGCAAAAAATGAAGTCTCTAGATTTCTTAGTAAAAGTTTTCTACCACAAAGAGTTAAAAATGAAATTATCTCAAAACTACAATTTTGCAGATAGGACCTCTTGTTTTAGGAGGGCAGAATAGTCAAGACTTAAATAAAATGAAGAACTGTGCAGATGGCTTAACGTTGAAAGGTAAAATCAACATTGATAGAAGCAATTGTTCAGTATGTTGTGAAGGCAAGCAGTCGAGAGGTCCTTTTTCAAATACAGGCACTCGAAGTACACAAATACTTGAAGTCATACACGGAGATGTTTGTGGTCCCATGGAGACTCCTTCGATAGGTGGTTCGAAGTATTTCTTGGCGCTAGTAGATGACTACAGCAGAATGTCATTCGTATTCTTTTTAAAAACCAAGGGTGAAACTTTCCAATGTTTTAAAGAGTTTAAAGCTATGGTAAAAAAGCAAAGGGGTAAGTGCATAAAGTTTTTCAGATCAGATCAAGGAGGTGAATTTTATAGTAACGAATTCGAAACTTTGGTAATCTTGTGTTGTACGTCGGTGGGAATGCGCATGCGTCAACAGGGGAATCAGCTGGAATTTGATGCACCTGAGTTAAAGAATGACTGTCTTGATCACCAATAGCCTTATGGAAAACCGTGATACATGCTTGTTTCACTTTACAGTCGAAGTATCCAAAATTACAGCATTGCATGTAGAATTTTCACATCTTATCAGTAATTATACAGGGTTATTCACGGTATACGCCACGTAAGTTTATGGCCGTGTCTCTGGATTTTAGGATCTTTTTATTTTTGGAGTGAATAAAGACCCGGCAGAGGTACGTTTTAAAATTATATTCATAATGTACAGGCTGTCCCAAAAGCATGAAACATATCAAAGTTATGTTTTTTTAAATGGCATGCTCCTATGTTATTGCATTTTTAGATTGCCTGGGAAGAAAAAAGAAGATTGGCTTTTACAGTTGGTGTTTAAATTCAGAAGTTTTGGAATTATAAACAAGTGAAAATCGTCATTTTCCAAGTTCAAGGCCCTGTACAACGAAAGCGGTTCAAGATAGGGAAAAACGGCTTACATGTCCCTATTTTAACTTTTTATGTACTATCCTATGGTATAGAAACATTTGTGCTTTCTTTGATTTTTTTATTTGGCGACGCGTGGAGAAATCTCAGAATTTTTCAACTTTTTTATCACCCTGTATAAACATTTCATCTACATCATAGGATAGTCCATGAAAAGTTAAAATAGGAACATGTAAGCCGTTTTTCTCTATCTTCAGCCGTTTTCATTGTACAGGGCCTTGAACTTGAAAAATGACGATTTTCACTTCTTTATAACTCAAAAACTTCTGAATTTAAAAACCAACTGTAAAAGTCAATCTTATTTTCTCTTCTTAGACAATCTAAAAATGCAATAACATTAGGAGCATTCTATTTAAAAAAACATAACTTTGATATGTTTCATGCTTTTGGGACTACCTGTACATTATGAATATAATTTTAAAACGTACCTCTGCCGGGTCTCTATCTACTCCAAAAATAAAAATATCCTTAAATCCAGAGACATGGCCATAAACTTCCGTAGCGTATACCGTGAATAACCCTGTATATACGAAAATAAATAAATCGGATACCTGACATGTTTCATTTTTTTATTTAACGAAATTTGTGAATTGTAAAATTTGAATTTCAAGTGTCCCCCTTTAAAAAGGTTACTCTGATTGGTTACATAAATAGTAATGCTTCAACTAAGGTGGATGTGAATAACTACGCACCATTGCCATGTTTCACTTACAAATGACATACAAATTAGGCGGGCTTTTTCGTTATTGTCGAGCCACATTTGCTGAGGCTGTGATTAAGTAAATATTGTTGATCTTAATCAAGTTTTATTAAAATGGAGCCAATAAATATTAGAATAGTCGAGCCTCAAGACATTCTAGATGAAAATCAAATGAGAGGGGAAGTGATCCGGTTCTCAGACGTAATCTTTAAAGGCGAAAACCCCACTCTCGATTTAATAAAGTGGTTAGCCAGAAGACGTCTTCTAAGAAACACTTTAGTTTGTGAACAGTGCCAGGTACAATTTTATTAATTAATACATTATTAAATAATCAATAACATCGAAATCATTTATGTGGTAATTCCGGGTTGCTGTGTAGGTACCTAGTATAATATTATGGTCTGAAATTCATATATATAGTCTCCCTTTATGAGATGCTCCGATATACAGGGTGTCTCAAAATAGACGCTTGTGCTCTCGAGATTCGATTAAGGGAGCTAAAAAAATATTGAAAATAGAGAGTGAAAAATTTTCTGTTTGCGGTTCATTAAAAATTTATTGTTGAAAAGAGCAATAAAAATTTAACATTTTCAACAAAACTTAATTAGAAGTAACTAATGATATTAAAAAAAATCACTCTTTATTTTCAGTTTTTTTTTTAGGTCCATTAATCGAATTTCAAGAGCAGGCAAGGTCGTCAATTTTGATAGGTACACCCTGTATTCTGTAGAGCTTATGAATATGAATATTCTGTAAAGCTTATACCCCATATTTTTTTGGGTCTTTCTTATTTAATTTTTTTTTCTTTTTTTATTAATTTTTACTTGTGCATATAGAATACCTATATCTTGTACATCATTATGTACATATAGAACATGTACGTATAGAACTTGTATCTACATTATAGAATCTATAATTTTCTTTTTTTTTTATAAAATATTCCAGATTTCAATGTCTTTTATCAAGAGACGGCAGCTTTCCGATGGTTACACGTGGAACTGTCGAGGCTGCAACCATGCGGTAACCATTAGAAATGGATCCTTTTTCGCAAAAAGTCGTTTACCACTGCAGAAATTAATTTTAATTATCTATGGTTGGGTCAGAGATCTCCCCCAAAACGTCATTGCCTATGAAGCTGACATACCGGAAACATCAACCCATACGCTGGTTGACTGGAGCAACTTTTGTCGCGATATATGCGAACAACACTTGATTGACAATCCGATGGTTGTAGGTGGCCTAAATGACGATGGAACCTCCAAAATTGTAGAGATCGATGAATCAAAATTTTTTCATCGTAAATATCATCGGGGACAGTGGCGCGAAGGGCACTGGGTTTTTGGGGGTGTAGAACGACATAGCGGAAATGTATTTCTGGTAGAGGTGCCAGACAGATCTGCGGAAACATTAACCGCAGTCATAGAGGAGTAAGTTTGTATCAGACGCATAAAATATTCAGCTTTTATAAAGGAATCATAGTACATATACATACAGATATGGTTATGTGTAAAGTCTGAAATGATCTGGGGTCTACGTAAAATAGTTTTATATTTCCAATAAATCAATATTTTTAAATTCAGACTCATATGCCGATGCTATGATTTTGGTGCATGTAACCTTCTTTTTTTTTGCCAGAAGCGGTATTTATTTTGCATTGTTTGTTTGTTTTCCAGAATTCTCGTTCGGTTTATTATTTTTGTATTTTCAAATGTAAAGCATAATTTGAACTCCCTTAGATATATACTTCCGGGAACATTGATTATGTCCGATGGGTGGAGGGCGTATAACCACCTAAATGAAATAAATGGGGGTGTGTATGAGCACCAAGTGAACATACATGAGCACAATTTTGTGGATCCCGAAGACCAGAATGTCCACACCCAAACCGTGGAGAATATGTGGATGCGCGCGAAGCGTAAACTGAGAAGGCAATTTGGAACGTCCCGACCATTATTTCAGTCATATATCCATGAATTTATTTGGAGAAATAAATTCAAAAATCGTAATTTAATTTCAAGTTTTTTCGTTTGCATCACACATGAATATAAATTTTGAGTTACCTTTTTGTTTAATTTTTCCTGCTGTTTTGTTAATTTTATAGAAATAATTGTATGGTTGATTTAAATTTACCATGTTATTAATAA
Organism: Malachius bipustulatus; assembly: GCA_910589415.1. Classification (NCBI taxonomy): domain Eukaryota; kingdom Metazoa; phylum Arthropoda; class Insecta; order Coleoptera; family Melyridae; genus Malachius; species Malachius bipustulatus. Next base: position 5,189,418 of record OU342638.1, on the reverse strand, counting down.
TAGTTATCAAATGTAAAAATTTTACAAAAATTAAAATGTACATATTATGTACATTTTATGTACATATTTATATAATATATTTTATATTATGTATATAATATATTATTTTATGTACATATTATGTTTTCAAAAGGATTGGCCTACATTATCACAGTATAAAGGCAACCATATACTTATTAATAATTTCATGGATAGTACCTACCATGAAAAATTTCAGAGAGTTAATTAAAAAAAAAAAGATGAAAATATTCATATGCAATTTAAGTCGCATAAAAATGCACTATTTATGCGATTGACGCGCAAGAAGGTTTTTGTTTTGGTGTACTCACAGAAGTTATTTTGTTTTATTTTGAATCATGTATTAAGTAGGTAGGTACTTCAATTAAAGATGGTATAAAGCTTTGGGCGAATATGTAGTTTTGTAACTACTATTATTGTTACATGGTCCTGTTATTAGATGTTAATATCTGTTGGACAATAAAGGTTATTATTATTATTAAAAGATCAAAGAATAAAGAATCAATAAACCCTTAAAAGGATCCTTTCAATTTTATGTGAACCCATCACACTTTTCCTAACTCCATAGCATTTATCACATAATATATGTAAATAAAAAGCACTCTGGCAACACTGCATGTTTATCACATGCAGTTACAAACAATCAGACGCATGCGCATTCCCACCGACGTACAACACAAGATTACCGAAACTTTTCTCAAGAGGGAAGGAATAATTCACCAGAAAACGAATGCATATACTCCACAACAAAATGGCCTTGCCGAAAGGCTAAACCGCACATTAGTTGAGAGGGCAAGATGTCTCTTGTATGATGCAAAGCTACAGAAAAGATTTTGGGCCGAAGCTATAAACACGTCGAATTATCTGAGAAACAGATGCATTGCGAGTGGTTGAAATGGTAAGACGCCATTTGAATTACGATACAACCAAAGACCAAATTTATCAAATCTTAGAATTTTTGGCAGCGCTGTAATGGTGCACATTCCAAAAGAGAAAAGGCTCAAGTTCGACAAAAAATCAAGTAAGCATATTCTTGTAGGTTATTTAGAAAATGTCAAAGGCTACAGTCTATAATCCAGAGAAGGACGATGTCACGACTACACCATTTCCAGGTGTAAATGAGAAACGGTTAAATGTAATTGAGAATAGTCAAATGTAATTCAGAATGCGTCATTTGTAATTGAGAATAGTCAAAATGTAATTCAGAATGCATCAATTGAAATTGAGATAATGTAAAATTCGTAAATTTCACATACAAGTCCCAGCATTTTATTAACGCAACAACCCCCCGTTTTAGAAAAGAGAGCTTTTGAAGACAATAGAGTTAACAAATAAAATCGGTTATAATTATTGTTTATGATAAGAGTCACAAGTGACATTAATGGGTTGAGTTGACAAAAAATGTAATTTGTTTAAAATTTAAAAAGTCAGTTTGAATTTCGGTAAAGCAAATTGGTGTACTTAATTCTATAAACAGTTTAAAACATGGAACTAAAAGATAACTATGCAATTTGTCGAGTAAAGATGACGAGAAGAACTATAGTCAAACTTCAACCATGTCGTCATTTATTACATGAAACATGTGCTGCACCGATGCTAAATGCCCAAGACTGGCGTTGTCCTATTTGTAGGGTTACTGTAACCGAATCAACTGTCGTTGTGCGAAAGAGATATCAAAGACACACAAATAGTGACCGAGAGAGGATCCTTACTTGCGCTAGTCATGGTGATGATTGGGTAAATTTAGCTAGAACATTAGGTATCAATTACAAAACTGCCTTCCGTTGGGTGTCTTCTGGAAGACCTTATATGTCAAGCAAAGGAGGCCGTAAACCACAAAGTTTAACAGAAGAGGAAATTGATATTATAATTTCATGGATAGAAAATTCAGTTGACCTTACTTTGAAGCAAATTAAAAGTAGAGTAAGGAATGAATTCAATAAAGAAGTATGTGTTTCGACGATAGGAAACTACTTAGAAGGTAGAGCATTTACCATAAAACAAGTACATACTGAACCTATCAATATGAATAATGTAGAAAATAGAACAAGAAGGACTGAGTATGTTCATAATTTCAATAATTATATAAGGGATGGAAAGCAAGTCATTTGGATGGACGAAACCAATTTTAATTTGTTTTGTCGCAGAACAAGGGGTCGTTCTGTTAAAGGCAGTCGGGCAATTCAAATATTACCAGCTGCTCGAGGACCAAATGTGCACCTAATCGAAGCAATATCGGCAACAGGCGTAGTTGCTATGGAACGTCGAAGGGGTTCATTTACTGCAAATCTAGCCAATGACTGAGTTGAAATGTTGTTGATCGAGTGGCAGGTTGCAGGAAATGAGGTAGCTGATCTGGTAATAGTTTGCGACAATGCACCATGTCATGCTCGAGTGGAGGAGGCTGTTGCTGGATCAGGCGCAACAATTTTGAGACTATCTCCTTATTCGCCTATGCTCAATCCAATCGAGAATATCTGTTGCAAAATAAAAAGTGCAGTGAAGAGTAATTTAAGAGTACCAGAAGTAAATGGACCTGGAGTAGCTGAGCAGCGGTTGGTTTATTTAGAAGAAATAGTAGACTATGCTAAAACTATTATAGTTAATGGTGACTGTGCCCGCGCTGCGCAACACTCGACCACGTTCCACGAGGCTGCTTTAGCTATGAAACCAATGCTAGTTGGACAATAGTTGGACAATTGTTAGCTTTCTATGTAGTAATAAGGATTTTTATTAATGCATAGTTTTTTATAGTTGAATATGTAATTTTTTTTAAGTTAAGATGTTATGTAATTCATTTGCATTTTTGACCTAGGTATTCTCAATTACAATTTACGCATTCTGAATTGCATTTAACGCTTTCTCAATTCCATTTGATAGTTTCTCAATTACAATTAACACTTTCTCAATTACATTTGACGATTTCTCAATTACATTTGACTATTCTCAATTACATTTGACGCATTCTGAATTACATTTGACTATTCTCATTTACATTTGAAGCATTCTGAATTACATTTGACTATTCTCAATTACAATTGATGCATTCTGAATTACATTTGACTATTCTCAATTACATTTGACGCATTCTGAAATTCATTTAATCGTTTCTCAATTACAACTGGAAAAGGTGTAGTAGAGACGTTGTCATTTGTGAAGACCAAGAAACCAAGAGGGCTGAAGTGATCGCTGATGAAGAACTTGAAGAGTTAGTGCCTGTGGGAGATGAAAACCAGAATTCAAGTGACAATGTTTTCAACTGCAAGCAGCTCAAGTGACAGTGATTACGTACTGACTATATATCATATATGGCCACAATAGAAGAAACCACAGGAGCATGTTTGAACATGGAGCCCACAACAGTAAAGCAAGCCTTGTCTGGAATCAACAGCGAGAAATGGCGACAGTCAATGTCGGAAGAAATGAAGAGCTCAGAAGAAAACGAAACGTCGGAACTGGTAGATGCTCCAGATGATGATGCTTTAGTTGAGTGCAAGTGGGTGTTTAAGGTCAAGTATGACAGTGAGAACAAAAAGAGTTATCGTGCTAGATTAGTTGCCAAGGGTTTTACCCAGAAAGAAGGCATAGACTATAATGAAACTTTTTCACCTGTTGTGAGCACTGAGACTTTTAATTTCATTATCTGTAAATTTGAATTTAGATGTGTATCATTTAGATGTGAGCACAGGTTTTTTTCTTCTTGCATGGTTTTTTAAGTGAAACAATTTTTATGAAGCAACCTGAAGGTTTCATAAAGCAAGGTCAAGAAAACGAGGTTTTGAAATTACGCCGTGCAATATATGGACTGAAACAGTCTTCGCGTAGGTATCTGGTATAAAAGAGTTGAAGATGTTTTAATTCAGCTAGATTATAAGAAGTCGAAATTTGAACCGAGTATTTTTATTAAGTTTAATAAGGATTTAATAACGGTTGTTGCTCTTTATGTCGATGATTTTTTCATTTTTTCAAATGACCTTGTTGAAGCAAAGGCTCTAAAAAGCGAATTAGCGGTGAATTTCAAACTAAAGGATTTAGGCCAGGCTAAACAAATTTTAGGTATGAATGTACACATTAATAAAGAGAAAGGTATTATAACTCTAGACCAGAAACGTTATATTAATGATTTATTAATAAAGTTTAACGTGCAGGATTCTAAGGCTGTGGACACACCAATGGAAAAGAATTATTTAAACCTTAAAAAAGCTGAAAAATGTAACAAATTGTATCCTTATCAGCAGTTGATAGGCAGTTTAATGTACTTGGCAGTTATTATTATTATTATGACGAGACCTGATATATCTCATACTGTAAGTGAACCGTTTCTTTGTTCTTTTGAATTGAAAATACCAAGCAAAGGCAGTAAAGAAAATGCAAAATTACCTGGTGAGTGTATAGGTGCGGGTGGCTTGAAGTCGTCCTTCTGGTGTTCGTGCACGGGATTGCTTGAGTTCACTTGCTTTAATTATCGGTTACCGAGTTGAAGAGAGCGGTTAATTTATTTTTATTCTTGAAGTGTTCGCGAAGCACGAGAGAGAGTTTTTTGTTGAGACACGACACGAATCGAGGGTGTTCGTCACTTGAGAGTCTTGAGTAGAGAAGACCGACCTTTCGTGGCGAGAGTTGAAGGAGAAGAGAGTTAATTTCTTCTCCGTTGTCCAGGGGGATGCGAGAGAGAGAGAGAGAGAGAGGATAAGGGGAAAAGAATAGGATGGTATTGCATTATTGCTGCCCTTGTTTTATGATTTTGAATAAAGACGAGGTTCGTTGTATGCAACCAACTTTACGTGGTAAGTTTTGAACATTCCACCCACCAAAATACACAGTATTTTCACAAGGAGAAAACATTTAAGAGCGATTAGCTTGCCTATATGGGCAAGAACGAGGGTACCAAATTCCCAAGTTTGAAATTTGGTAGAGCAAATGAGAAACTTAAAATACCAAATGAACATGAAAAATGAGTAATAATTATGTACAGAGGATCTACCATTATTAACTACGCCGAATAATGAGTAGAGAGTTTACCAATATAGAGTTTAATCGGCCTGTGGCAAAGGACACAACTTTACAAGTGGCCTTTGAACGATACCCTTTGCCGTTTGTACTGTGGCAACACGAGCGGTGCCATCGCGTCCCGAATGAACTTCGAGAACTCGCGCGAGAGACCACTGAAGGGGTTTGGCTTGGTCATCCTTGACTAAAACGACCATGTTGGGTTTGAGAATCCTACAAGGCTCAAACCATTTTGCGCGTTGCTGGAGAGTGTGGAGATATTCCGAGTGCCAACGATGCCAGAAGTCCTGTTGCATCCGCTGAATTAGTTGCCATCGAGTGAGGCGATTGAGCCGAATGTCTGTTAGGTCTTGATCAGGGACCGAAGTGAGGGGGGCTAAAGTCAGAAAATGTCCAGGACTGAGGGCGCAGACATCATTGGGGTTAGAACTTACGTCGAAGAGCGGACGTGAGTTGAGCATGGCCTCAATCTGAACGAGAAACGTATACAACTCCTCGTACGTGAGGATCTGTTCGCCAATAACCCGAGTGAGGTGAGTTTTCACAGATTTTACCCCCGCCTCCCATAATCCGCCGAAGTGGGGTGCTGAAGGGGGGTTGAAATGCCATTTTATGTTAAGAGCATCACATGCACCTTGAGCATATGATCGGAGTAGCTTGTTGGCGCCAACGAAGTTCGTGCCGCAATCACTGTACAAATCCGTTAACTGACCGCGTCGTGAGACAAAGCGACGTAACGCAGCTAGAAAGGCTGCGTTGTTAGATTGAGATGTTAGATCAGATACCAATTCGACGTGAATGGCCTTTGTGGCGAAGCAAACGAACACACATACGTAGGCCTTGGTTGACTTAGCACCTCGATGGCGTCCCATGGTGATGGTGTAGGGGCCTGCGAAATCAACACCGGTACGAGAAAACGGTTTAACTTGATTGATTCGAGCTGCGGGAAGATCTCCCATGGGAGGTGTCAGCGCCTTTGGATTAGCGCGAAAACATTTATGGCATAGTGACAGATAATGGCGAATAGACGTTTTTGCCGACAGAATCCAAAATTGCTGCCGGAGAAGAAAATGAAGAGTTTGAGGGCCAGGATGTAACAGATCCTTATGAAACTGTTGGATGATGAGCTGGGTGAGGCGATGCCTTTTCGGAAGCAAGACTGGGTGCTTCGCATTAAAGGACAAAGAGGAGTGAGTTAAACGGCCGCCCACCCTGAGAACTCCCTCACTATCGATGAAGGGGTTTAATTTTCGTAGGGGCTGTGAGGTTACTTTTCCCTTACGAAGAGATTCTATCTCGCAGTTAATGATCTGACCCTGAACAGATTTTGCTAAAAACAACAAAGCCTTATGCATTTCTCCTTGAGTTAGAACGCCTGTTTGTTTCTCATGAGGCTTCCTCGCGTTGTTGATGAAACGGAATGCATAAGAGATTATTGACTGAATTTTCTTCAGCGATGACAATTTATTTAGCAATGACGCACTGAGAGTAGCGTCTATTGAAGCGAGCAAGACAGTTGTCTTTTGTTCGGCTTGAATTTGAGTTTCTGTTTCTACCGAAGTAGGCAAGAGAGAGAAAGAGGGCCAAAGCTGTCGATCTAAATGAATATATTCGGGGCCTGTCCACCAGAGTTTATTGTTTAAAAGGTCTTGAGGTAGGAGGCCTCTTGATGCGCAATCGGCAGGATTCAACGAGGACTTAACATGCCTCCACGATGAAGGAGAAATGTGTTCTTGGATGAAGCTCACGTGATTGCTAACGAATGTTTTCAATTGGTGAGGTGATTGTCTCAACCATGAAAGTACTACGGTGGAATCAGTCCACATGTAGACATCGGAAATGATCAGATGTTTGGAGTAAGTGGTTTTGACTGAAATGATCAGCTTGGTTAGAAGATAAGCTCCGCACAGTTCGAGCTGTGGAAGAGTGCGTTTTTTCAATGGGGCTACCTTCGACTTGGCAAGGATCAGACTGACGTGAACCTTTCCCTGTTGATCTACCGTTCTGAGGTATACTACCGCGGAGTAACCTGCTTCTGAGGCATCGGAAAATCCGTGGAGTTGGAAACTAACACCATCATTGATATGAAGGTTTCGAAAGATTTCTATTTGTGAGACCAACGGTAACTGGTCTTGGTAACGTTCCCATCGCTCCACGACATTCGGAGGTGGGGTTTCATCCCATTCCAAGTTTAAGAACCACAGATGTTGAATAAGATGCTTCACAAAGAAGGAGAGAGGAGATAAGAAACCCATAGGGTCGAAAATCCTTGCGAGTTCGGAGAGAATGACTCGCTTGGTGCAAGGCCAACGAGATGGCTCGACTGAGTAAGTAAAGCTGTCGGTTGAAGGCTGCCATTTCAAACCCAAAACCTTGATTGTTGAGTTTGGGTCAGCATCAAATTGAAACGCGTTGTCATTGCTACACGAATCCGAACCTTTAGCGAGCTCCGGATAGTTACTACACCACTTATGTAGCGTAAAACCTCCTCGTTTGCAAAGATCTATAAGTTGTGACTTTAGGATGGCGGCCTGCTCAAACGAAGCGCAACCAGTAACCACGTCGTCAACATATATGTCCTCCTTGAGCACAGGAGCCGCGATGGGATAGAGAGACTGTTCATCATCAGCTAATTGATGGAGTGTTCGTATGGCTAGATACGGAGAGCAAGAAAACCCAAAGGGGACTGTGGTTAATTGAAAATCTTGGACTGGTTGACTTGGATCGGTTCGCCAAAGAATCCGTGGGAAGTCACGATGTTCAGGTGCCACGAGTATCTGCCGATACATCTGGCGAATGTCTGCTATCAACACTACTTGATGCAGGCGAAATTTCAAGATTATGACCATTAGGTCTTGTATGAGTTTGGGACCCACAAGAAGCGTGTCATTGAGCGATTTTTTATTAAAAGACTTGGCCGAACCGTCGAAGACCACTCTGAGTTTGGTAGTAGTCTTTTCGGGGCGTGTGACGCAGTGATGTGGTAGGTAATAACAGTGTTTAGAATTGCTGCTATCGACCGGGATCATATGACCTTGTTGTTTATAATCCTCTAGGAATTCAACATAAGAAGATCGGAGTTCGGGATTGCGTGCCAAGCGCTTTTCCAAAAGATGAAAACAATGAAGAGCAATTTCCCTTGAACCGGGAAATTCGGGATTTGCTTCCTGAAAGGGCAAGGACACAGTATATCGTCCTGAGTCATCTCTCTTCACAGTGGAAGAATAGATTTTCTCACACAACTCGTCTTCTGGGGACACGGAACTGGCCTGAGGTGGCTCTTCCACTGCCCAAAATTGCCGTAGTGTGGAGTCTAAAGTTTGTTCGAATGAAACAAAGAGCGAGCTTATAGTGTTTGGAATTATTGGGGATGCATTTCCCATTAAAATCCAACCGAAAATAGAATTGATTGCTGTGGCCTGTCCTTGGATACCCGGAATTTGACCATTCAGCGTGATTTGAGGGAATAATTCCGCTCCAATGAGAATATCAATGTTTGAGGGAATATTGAAATGAGGATCAGCAAGAGTTAAATTTGTGAGATGTTGCCAATTTTGCTATGTCAATTTTGCAAGGAGGCATAGCTGCACAAATTTTTGGTAACACAACCGCCTGGAGAGAGAGAGTGGATTGTGAGTTTCCACGAGGGCGAATTGTGCAATCGACTGTCCCTTCCGAGACAGTGGAGTTTAAGCCAAGACCTTGGATCGGCAATTTGGCGCGAGTGCGTTTCAAACCCAGACGTTGAACTCCCTTGGAAGTGATAAAATGAGCCTGGCTTCCGGAGTCTAGAAGGCAACGCATGGTTTGGAAGGTTCCATGACTGTCTTCGATTTCGATCAAAGCAGTTGCTAGAACTGTTTGACTTGAATTTACGTTGCTGTGCAAGGCAGACTGAAAAGAGGGTCCAGGAAGAGGTTCTGAAGAAGCCTTGGCTTCCTGAGTTTGTAGATCACCAGGAGCACTTTGAGAATATCGAGAGTCGAAATGCAGCAGACTGTGATGCCTAGTGGACTTACAGCTGCGACAAGAGCCTTTAGAGGAACAGGGATCATTTGGATGGAAACTAAGGCAGTTTGCGCACAGATTGTGCTGTTTAATTAAATTAAACCGATCCCGTGGGGTTTTTTGGAGCAATGTGGGACAATTGTAGATTTTATTCTGTGCTGAGCATAATCCACAGCCTCTAATCACGGTAGCCGAGAACGAGTTTGTTGGGAAAGGTTTCCCGCGTTGAGGAAAGATTCTGTTCGAATTAGATTTGAACTGAGGCTTAGGAGATTGCGACCTTTTAGTTGTTTTAGAAGAATCGTTGACGGATTCGAGAATTCGACATTGACTGTCAATGAAAGATTCCAAAGAAGAAAATTTAGGAATATCGGTGTTCTCGTTCCTGATTTCGCCTTCGAATGACTTACGAGTTTCTGGATCGAGTTTTCCGAAAAGCAACTGAAACCACATGAAGTCTTCAAGGTTATCTGAGAGTTGCAACGCCTTGAGAGCGCAACGATTTTCCCTAAATTTGTCGAGAAGAGTTCGCAAACCTTTTGCCGATTCAGAGTGGAGTTGAGATAAGGAGTAAATCTCCGTCCAGTAATGTGATGCTAACTTCCGCTTGTTCTCATAACGATCTGTCAACATTTTGTAAGCTATGGGATAATTTTCCACAGACATGGTTAGAGATTTGATGATGTTCAATGGTTCCTTTTGCAATGAGCTCAAAAGATATTGAAACTTGTCAATTGCTGATAAGGATTCATTATTATGGATCGCATTGTCGTAGCACTGAATGAATGGAACCCAGTCTGAGAAATGACCATCGAAAGTTCTTAAAGGTATTTTTGGCAAACGAATATGTGGGCCAGAGGTAGAGAAACTGTTGTTTACATTAGGTGCACCAGCAAGATCGCTGCCAGTATTAGGGAAAAGAGTATGATATATATCCTCAATGGTGAAATACATGGTATCAAAGTTTTTGCGCACTGCATCCTCTGCGTTAAGATCGACATCAACTTGAGCAGAGAGAAGCGATAACAAGCTACCCTGAATTTCAGAAAATTGCTCATAAATGACTTGAACCCGTTCATAACGTCGAGTAAACAGGGAACGAAACGATGATTGTTCTTTTGCGGTTTCTGCCAGGTGCAAAGTTTCTGTTAATTGATTAATTAAACTGTCTCTTTTCGCTTTAGCTTCGCGTATTTTTGCCATCTTAATTTAGATGACGCAATGAGAATGAGTAATATAGATATAGGTAGTAATTATAACAAACGAACCTGCTAAACCACAAATATCGAGCAGACAAGTAGGAATTTTATTACCCTTACAGATAAGTTTGATGAGTAAGAATTTATTAAATTAATTAATAAACAAAAGGAACGTCGTAGAATGAGATAGTAATAATAATTATCCGAGCATAAAGAGGAATTTATTAAATTTATATGGTACTTAAAGGTACGCCCCTGAGTTATGTTACACCACTGGAGTAGGTATGCCCGGCAATCCTGGTAGGCGATGGCGAGCCGACGTTCGAACTCGAACCTCGGACACGGAGGAGTGAACGGTGAGAGAGAGATAAAGAGTGACTCTAACAATGAAAATGAATAGGGCAACCGAACACGTGTTGTCCACGCTCCACGTGTCGAGTCGAATTGCGTTATTGAAGACAAAGGAGATAGGTACCTGACTTTGAATTTACGAAATTTGATTTAGACTTAGAAGCCGTGAGCGAGACAATGTATTTGAGGGATGGAAGTACCTATACCACTTATTACTAAAACACGTTTATGAATTTTAAAAGTGAAAAGCTTAGATCGTTTTTCACGCGAGTACAATTATTCCGGACAAGTCACGCTTGGATCACGTAATATGACCCGGAGAGTTGAGAGTATAGAGTTAAATTTTTTGAGTTTATTAATTGAACCCTATGCTGCAACAACGTTGTAAGCGACAGTGTGAGCAAATGTTGGCTTTTCATGCAACAACGTTCGAAGGGTCTAAGAGCATAACACTGTATCTCTAGAGAGCGGCCTGAGTAAGTTTTTCTGTTATTTTTAGTGTAAATTTTTTTGACAGAAATTCCAACTCCATAGCAACAACGTTGTAAGTGACATACGCCCGTGAGTAGTTTTGAGTTTTGATCCAGTAGTTTTTGTAGTATTTATTAAAAGGTAATTAGAATGGAGCTTAGTTTGTCAAGTGCTACAATCACGCAAATAAACAGTGGTAAAAGAAGGAAGATCAACATCGATATATGGAAAAGAAATGTTAGAAAAGGTTGTAAGGATGCTGGCAAATCATATATTTCTTCTAGGAAAATGCCAAAGCCGGCCATTTTCCCTCCAGAAGAAGTGAGTAGTTTAACCAAAATTTTTAAAATTGATAATATAATATCATAAACTAAAAATTCTTATTTTTGCTGAATTTTTGTATTCTTTGTTTTCTTTTAGAGACGTGTTTGTAAATGTAGGAATCCAGGGTCTTGCAATTCAGAATTACTGATTGGTAAACACACAGCTCTATTTAGTAAATTTAGAAAGCTGAATTATGATTGTCAATCCCAGTTTCTGAGTCAGTCAATTTTTCTCAAAGAACCCAAAAGAAGACGAGTTTCAGAAGAAATATCTCGCCGCCAATGTACCGGGTGGGCATTTAAGAATGAACAGCGGCCATATCTTGGGAAATATTGATCCTACAGTTTCAAAATGAAAATTTTCCTGACATAAGTGACTATGCGAAATGCAATGAAAATATTTTCAAGATGGTCGCACTTCCGGAAATACCGGAAGTTGACACCTACTTCGTTATTTTAACGGGGACACCCTGTAAAATATTATATTTTTTAAATGTCTGAAGAAATCGAATACAGGTGGTTTTCACCACTGGAATTTAGATTGAGCGGTTTATGAGTTATAAACAAGTGAAAATCGCAATTTTCCAACTTCAAAGCAGTGTATAACTAAAACGGCTCAATATATCTAAAAACGGCTTACATGTCCCTATCTTAACTTTTTACAAGGTAGTATATTATGTAGTTTAGATTTTTCTACAGGGTGATGAAAAATCTGTTAATTTTCATCACCCTGTATAAAAATTCAAACCACATGGTATGATACCTTGTAAAAAGTTAAGATAGGGACTTGTAAGCCGTTTTTAGATATATTGAGCCGTTCTAGTTCTACACTTCTTTGAAGTTGGAAAATTGCGATTTTCACTTGTTTATAACTCATAAACCGCTCAATCTGAATTCCAATGGTGAAAACCACCTGTATTCGATTTCTTCAGACATTTAAAAAATATAATATTTTACAGGGTGTCCCCGTTAAAATAACGAAGTAGGTGTCAACTTCCGGTATTTCCGGAAGTGCGACCATCTTGAAAATATTTTCATTGCATTTCGCATAGTCACTTATGTCAGGAAAATTTTCATTTTGAAACTGTAGGATCAATATTTCCCAAGATATGGCCGCTGTTCATTCTTAAATGCCCACCCGGTACAGTAAAGTATACTGTTGATAATCTGCAAGTATGTAAAGCAACATTGCGCTACATATTTTCCATTTCCCAAAGAAGAGTTCAGTGTCTTGTCGACAAACTGAAAAACAATGCCAACGTCAAAGATCAACGTGGCAAGCATATGAACCGTCCAAAGAAAATAGTTGGAAGTGACATTGACCTAGTCTGTGAGCATATAAATTCTTTCCCACATCAGGAAAACCACTACAGCCGAAACAAATCATCAAAAAAATGCCTACCAGCTGATCTGAACATTTCAAAAATGTATAGATTATTTCTGAAAAAATATCCTGCATCCAAAGTTTCTTTACGGGCATATCATGATATTTTCAAGAGTAAATTTACTCTACGTTTTGGATTACCCAGATCTGATACGTGTTCATACTGTGACAAGCTGTTTATAAAACTTACATCCATCGATGATGTCAAGGAAAGAAGGTTAGTTGAAGTAGAAAGTGAATTGCATCATAGGAGAGCCGAACAAGGGTATCAAATATTGAAGCAAGACACAAGCATTGCCCAAAATAATCCGAATTATGTAGTTTTGTGCACAGATTTACAACAAGTACTATTTTGCCCGACTTTAACCCATTCATCTATTTTTTACCAAAGGCAATTTTCTACCTACAACTATGCTGTTCATAATATGGGAGAAAAAAGGGCCACAATGTTGTTGTGGCATGAGGCAATGGCAAAAAGAGGTTCTACTGAGATATCATCTGCGCTGTTGCTGTATATAACGGAAAATTTTGAACCTCTTGAGCATGGAACAGATAGAAAACTTGTTGTATGGTCCGATAGATGCGTAGGGCAGAATAATAATTGGAAGATGATAACATTGCTCAGACAGTTAGTTATTGAAAAATACTTCACCCAGGTTGAGCAAAAATTTTTGACAAGCGGGCACAGCTTCTTACCCTGTGACCGTGATTTTGCGATGATAGAACGCCAGAAAAAAATTTCCAAAGTTTACGAACCATCACAATGGACTGATGTTATAGCAAAGGCGAAAGTTAACGATCCATTTAAGGTCATTTTTATGCATCAAAGCTTCTTCAAGGATTTTACTCCAGCAGAGAAAGCAGTGTGGAAGGATCCCAGTTGCAAAATTACTCAGTCTCTGTGGATTCAAATCACATCGGACGAAATAAGCACCCTTAGAATGAGAAAAAGTCATAACGTTTTACAACCCTGGTCGACCTATTCTTTAAAGAATCGCAATACACCTCCTGATAAAAGCCTTAGAAGTCTTGTGGAGATGTATAATGAGCCACTTCCAATCACAAAAGAAAAACGTGAAAACCTAATGGATATGTGTAATTATATACCGCTTAAGCATGTTAAGTTCTATGAAAACCTTAAAAGTAACTGATACTACTTATTGTTTTGTATGGAGTTCCTAAGTTAGATTTTTGTAAGTTAATTAATAATAATAGTCCCAATAATAATCAGTTGATTCATGCATCTTGAGTGTTTTCTTCTTAAAATGACAATATTGGCAACAACGTTGTAAGCGCCACCAATACACAAAACAACGTTGTAAGTGACACGGATATACAACCTTGTTGCACTAGAAGACTACAAAAAAGCTAATATATCATTTATTTACAAAATTATGAGTTGTTCATACTGAACATAACAGTAATGACATGCTGCTTAATCTATATATTAATGTTTGTAAGCTGATATATTATATTGGTTCACAAAAAAATGTTTATTTCGATTTCCCGCAAAATTTACTTTTGGCACTTACAACGTTGTTGCAGCATAGGGTTAAATTAATAACCGATATTTAAATTAAAAAATTAAGCTAGGTGCATACAACAACCAGATCTTCGATGTTTCAAACCGATATCCGGTGACGAAGGACCATTTAATGAACCGTTTCTTTGTTCTTTTGAATAATTCCTGCCAATTGCTTGGAAATTAATAAATAATTTTTCGTAGGCTTACATAAGCCGTTAAGAGCTATTCATCTGACGTTTCAAAAATTTTCAAAGCCTACTAGTACTTAGAGTTTTCATAGTCAACTTTCGTTTTTCTTATGGCCGCCATATTGTTTTTTTATTTCTTTCGGTATGAAAAAAATAATGGAAACCAAAAATTAATAAACTTCAGAAAAAAAAATTGGAAAATTTTTCTTCTTCTTTTTTCAAAGAAAAACAGAAAATTTTTCGCTGAAATAGGTCAATATGGAGTCATACTGCTTGCCCTATAGTTTTTTAATTTCTCTATGATATTCTGTCTAAAAAGTTGTATTTTTTAAGAAAAAAAAAGAACAAACATTTTTTTAATTTAAATTTCGAAGTTTATTAGTTTTTGGTTTCCATTATTTTTTTCATACCGAAAGAAATAAAAAAACAATATGGCGGCCATAAGAAAAACGAAAGTTGACTATGAAAACTCTAAGTACTAGTAGGCTTTGAAAATTTTTGAAACGTCAGATGAATAGCTCTTAACGGCTTATGTAAGCCTACGAAAAATTATTTATTAATTTCCAATTGTAAGAAAGATATGGCAAAAATAAGATTTCTCGATTTTTCAGTTTTTTCAGGATATTTCAGGAACGGTCACAGATATCTTGCATGTTTTCGCGGATTCGAGATGACCACAAAATAGCGCAACTTTTCTCTAATTTAACCGACCTCGTATCTTCAATGGTTTAGGATATCCTTGTAGTGGCCCTTTAAATAGTTCTAACCCTGTATACTTACGCAATTTATTGGGAGAACTTACTGGTTCTGCGAAATGTATTTTGTTGCACAGTGACAAGACAAAATTTGGAAAAGATCAATATGGCATCTAGGATGAAATATTTGGAAGCCGATGTTCTGAAAGAACTAGACGCGGTAAAAAATGGTATGAATTTGAGTCAAGCTAGCAGAGAATTTAAGGTACCAAGGACAACACTGTTTGATAAACATTGAAATGATGGCAGAACACCGATTGAAAGAAAAATTGGTCCAGAAACAATACTCTTGAGGGAAGAAGAACTTCCAGTCAAATGGATGTTCCATTCTTCAGATCATGGATTTCCAGTTACCAAAACTCAACTGTTAGACAGTGTTCAGATTTTGGTGAAGGAACTGAAGAGACCTAATCCCTTCCCAGACTTTTATGAGGAGACATCATCAACTAGCAAACAGAGTCAGCCAAAACTTGACAGTACAACGAGCTACCGTCACAGAAGAAAAAATTAGACGCTGGTTCCTAGAAATTCACGAGTATGTCAAATCCCACGATTTGGGAAGCACTTTCGACGACCCTCGCCGCACATACAACTGCGATGAGACTGCGTTTTTCTTAAGTCCGGAAGCAGGAAAGTATTAGTAAGAAAGGGTGAAAAAACAGTTTATTCGGTAATCAATAATGACGAAAAAGAGTGCATCACTACGTTGGTAACTTGCAATTCTGCAGGCGAATTGCCACCACCAATGGTCATGTTTTCCTATAAAAGAATACCCAAAAATATTGCCTACAAAATACCAAAAACATGGGCGCTTGGAAGATCTGATAATGGATGGATGACCGGTGAAAGTTTTTTCGAGTACATGTGAAACTACCTGTGATATTGTTTGTAGATGGCCATACTTCACATCTAACCATGAAACTTAGCAAATTCTGTTCTGAATTGGAATATTGTTCTCATAAGCTTGTTCCCAAACTCGACACATATACTACAGCCGTTGGATGTTGCAGTGTTTCACCCTCTGAAATCTGCTTGGAAAAAAGCAGTCGTCAAATGAAGAATAGACAACAATGGTGCCAGGTTGACAAGAGAACATTTTGCTCCTCTTTTGAATAGCGTTTTTGAAGATTTAAAAACAAGATTGCCAAAAATTATACAGGATGGTTTTCATTCTTGTGGTATATCCAAACAACATAAAATTTGACAAATATTTCAAGTGTTCCACACAAAATGAGAAACAAATGAAATCCAATGATATTCGTAGAATTATCCATAAGAACAGTGATATTGAAAACTTCCTAAACTTTTTTGAAGAGTGGAATAAAGAAAAAATTGAATCCTTTAAATCTTCAAGGAAATACTGGTCAGGACCTCTGAAAGATATGAGCCTGTACAATTTTTGGAAGTCTTTAAAAAATAGCATTGAAAATCCCGAAAATGAAATCTTAAACCGTGAAGACAACAAATCAGATGGAGCTGATTTGAATATGGAAAATTTAAACATAGCGGACCTTCCCATAATCATAGTAAGTGATTCTTCAAATCCTACCACTGGAACTAGCCCTAGATAATATGGAGTAGGTATGAGTGTATTAAACACGGAATGATTATTTTTCAACTTGGCTAACAACTGTCAGACATATCAAAGAGATCAGAAACTTTGGCAAGAAAAGTCCATCTAAAGCAGAACGAAAAGCTTTCCGCAAGAAAGCTGTGGATTCATCGGATAGTGACTCATCGGCATCTTCTGACAATGATTTTTCGATGATGACTCAGGAAGTGCCTGCAACATTGAGGAAGAATCTGGTGATGATTCTGATGACAGTGCATCAGTGGAAGCGAACAAGGACAGTTACAATAAGGTATGTAATAATAATCGTACTAAAAATAAAGTACCGACTGTCGGAATAAATTCAAATTTTGCCTCTTGCCTGTATCGTAAATGTACTATACATTTCTTGCATATTTTCTTTGATATAGCGAAAGAAAAAGAGTATCCATCAGAAAACCACCACAGCAGGATCCAAAACAAAGAAGCCTCCACAAGTCTAGAAGCCCACTTCAACTTTACAAGCAAAGCTTATTCTAGCAGCTTCTAATAGCAGCAGGGATGAATACAATCATGACATCAGTAATGTAATAAGCAAAAGTTTCTTTAATAGCAAATTATACTTTTAACTTATATGTATATAGGTAATAATATTGAGTAAAAAATAATAATTTCTTTTTACTCTTTCAGCAAGTTATTCTCAGTGATAATGATAGTGAAAATATTGAACTCTGGAGCAAGGCCAAGCTCCTTGCCTTTATCAGGGCCCATGAGACAAAAATGAAAGAAATGAAGTTAGAGATCAATCGGCTTCAAACGCAAGTGGGCACTGCAGAAGGTAATTTGACATTCAATCATTATTCCTCTATATTTTCCTGGATCAAATCGTTAATATTGCTTATTGAATTCCAGACTTAAAGAAATTACAAATATTATCTAAAGATTTGGTCAGCCATTTTGATAATATGACAGAAGAGTCAATACGGAGCAGAGATCATAAGAGAGAGCACAGTAAACATCCCCACAGTCAGAGTCAGAGCAGGAATGGGAGTCACCACCATGACAGGCACAGAAGTCACCATCATAATGAACAGGTGAGAAAAATGGTGAAATAAAGAAGTCAAAAGCAAAATTAGTTTCTCGGAGATTAAGTAAAATTGTTTTTAGAATTTCTTTGTTTTTCAATGAGTTTTTAATTCAGGAAATAATATTTTGCCAGTTCATTACAAAGTGCATCTATTTGTTGCAGGCAGGTAATTCAAATAATGCAGAGCTGTCTCAAGCAGCTGGACCTGCACCTGCACGAGTATCATACACTGCCAAACCTGCTACACCGTCAGGTAGACCTGGTGGTGCACCTCCAACATCACCAAGACCAGCGCCAGATGCAGATAAGTATTATGTATTATGTGATAACGCAAAAATTTCTAATAATTAAAAGAAATAAAACAAGTCTAACTTTGATGATCTCAATTTTGCAGGATTCCCCAAATTCTCCCGCTGCACCTTCAAAATATCAAGAACAGAGTGGATATAATGATGTAAGTTGTAAGGCTACTAATTTCAATTATTTTTATTATTTATTTTAACCCCTCCCCGCCCTTGTACTATAAGGAATAATTTATATGTGCTGATGTTTTCTTATCCATTTTACAGCAAGCAGCGACTGTGAAATTTAGGAACCGTTATGTGCCCAAAGAGGCAATTCAAAGAATTCCGAGAAATAAAGTCTCCCTGTTTACTTCGTCATTAATGGACTTAGTTTTTGATGATGAGGAGATGGCAACTTGCAGCCTGACTGGGCAAACTGCCCTTGTCAGTTTAAAAAAGCCATTTACCAAACAACAAAACTGCACAGAAAAAGAGGCAGCTGGACCCTTCAAGAACGAAGGATTTGTTGGGTATGGATATTTTGTCATCTACTTATTTTGTATTTCATGAAGAAAAATTAGCATCTTTATTATTTATAGCATTAGGTATCTTATTATTGTTAAATTTTCTTTCTAGATTTCGTTATGAATGCTTTTGGGTGCAAAAGCAAATCAAGAGTTTGGCCCAAAAAATTAAGAGCAGCATCAAACGAAATACAGCAGGCAGTCCAATAAAGATGATTGTGTTTATTTTTTGATGCATTTATTTGTCAATTTGTTTTCAATTAAACTGAATTTTTATTTAATGACTGTAATTTGTGGCCTGTACTACTAGTACGTAATTAATCACTGCAGTACCACAGTAATAAATTGCGGTGATTAATCACTATAGTACTGCAGTAATTAAGTACCCAGTACTAAATTACAAAGTACTACCTACCAAAAAATTACTGACCATTTCAGTGATTAATCACATAGTAATTTTTTCAGTACTTCAGTGCTTATTTTCTGTAAGGGTGGTACATTTTTTTATTGATTTTTCAATGTAAGTACTTAGTTAAATAAATTTAACGATTACTGGGACATCACACTATCGATAAATGAGACACCCACTAATTTAACTTATCGATAGTTGGGACATAATGCTTTTTTGTATATAATTTTTATTAAAAAAATGAAATGACATAATTAAAAAAAAAAGGTTTTCACTTATTCAAAAATAAACAAGAATTTATGTTTTGTATTCCAAAAATATTTTATCTAATTTCTTTATTCATAATCGTCATTTAAAGTTGACTTATTTCCTTAACCCTTAGTTGGTAACATACTTTTTTTCACTTTATAAGTAACATCCGTCTCTCAGTCGGTGATCATATTACAGTTCCAGCGTTATTATAGGTAACATTCGTCGCTCAGTCGGAATAGGTATTATAATACTATATGTATAATTACATATTTATTCGAATTTATTCTAGTAAACACAAATATATTTTATTAAAACAAGATTAATTTCATTTTTATACATTTTTTTATACATATATTATACCTAACAGCCGACTGAGAGACGGACTGAAATATATCGTTCTATGTAACACCCGTCTCACAGACGTATTCTCGCGAAGGCGGCTACGGACTTTTTGACAACCAACTAGAACATACCTAATACGAAATTTTTGTACATTCATTCGTCGTTTGGATTCAGCGCAGCATCAAAACTTAGCATCCGCCTCAGAGTCGGATGTTACCAACTAAGGGTCAAGATGAGGTCCCTAATTTTATGCATGACACATTTTAAAAAAATTAATATTTTTTAAAACTGATGACGAGGGATTTTCGAGCTATTTTCGAGCTCTTCAATGGTATTTTCGAGCTGTCTCTAGCTTTCACCGTTTTCCCGAAAATTGAAATTTTTTTATTTGTAATGCTTACATTACACCTGACTTTTTTAAATTCAATCTGTGGAGAAACCCAAACAGCACAGGAATTTCGAGCTATTTTCGAGCTACTAAATGAGATTTTCGAGCTGTTCCTAGCTCTCGTAATTTTCCGGAAAAACGAAAAAAACCGCTTCGTCGTGCTAGGATTTGACCTCAATTTTGAAAGTAAGTACTCCCGAAAAAAACGAAAAGCACAGGAATTTCGAGCTATTTTCGAGCTACTCAATGATTATTATATTCAATTATTGATTATAAATTGAAATGGAATCATCACATACAAAGTGTAATAAAAAAGACAAGATATTTTCTCTACATAGCTTATAAATTGAAGCATCTACCTAAAAAGGTGCTGGAGACTATATACTACGCATATGTTTATAGTATCATAAATTATGGATTGATCATATGGGGTGGTGCAAACGTGACTGAACTTAGACCATTAATAAATCTGCAAAACAAATTTATAAAATTGCTAAGCAATGGTAAAATACCTACATTACAACAACTTTATTTAACTAAATGTGTTATGTTTCACTACAGACACCTGAGCACTACATTTTGTAGCACTAATAATAGTACTAGAAATAAAAGCATAATGTTACCAAAACACAAGAAAACCATATATGAGAAAAATAGTATATATACTGCCACTAAATTATTTAATACATTACCTAATGAGTACAAAATTCTCAGAGGACCTGATAAAATTATTAGAAATAAAATAATGAATTTCATTAGACAAAATAGTGACCGATACTCCACATGGTGAGAAACTAATGTATGGTGAATAATGTAATGGACAAATTTATTTAGTTTTATACTTTTCGGTTTATTTTTTTGTTAGTTTTAGTTATTCTTTAGAATGATTTTTTTGTTCATTTTCTTTTGTATCATGAATTATTTTGTTAACCAGTCTCACTTGCAGGTGACACTGTACACCTTTGTGGGAGTTGCGTGAGATTTTTTCCCTTGCAATGAAATGTATAATTTACTGGTGTTGAAATAAATAAAAAAAAAAAATAAAAAAAAAAAAAAAAAAAAAAAAAAAAGAGATTTTCGAGCTGTTTGTAGCTCTTGTCGTTTTCCGGAAAAACGAAAAAACCCGCTTTGTTCCGGAAGATAAAAAAGAAACTTACCAACGCGAAACGCATTATGCTTTTGTCACTACCACGACTTCAAACTGCAAAATGAAATGAAAAATAAGGACAAATAAATTTTAAAAATAGTGACATTTATTGTCGACTTTCAAATAATGAATTTATAATCTGACGTCGTTAGGTTTAAAATTATATACTTAAAATTTACTCAACAATTATTATTGATGATGTTGTGACTTTAAGGCTTACAGCTAAAGCCACTATTACAAAGCCCATTACGTTAACGGGCAGATTTCTGGAGCCGTTTTTTGAAAAGGTATCGACCATAGGTGGAAAATAAAACATTTTAGTGATTCATGGCATGAATAGAATAGAATAGAATACACCTTTATTTCGGAATCCTGTATAGATACAATGCCACATAATATACAAAGTAAGTAGGACAATACAAAAATACAAGGAAATGAAATACGTCAACACAAAAGACACCCCTACCACGTGGTGCACAGGTATTCCTCACAATTGTAAGGTTCTAAGGTTACTAACATTTCTTTTACTTTTTTCTTGAACATGCCAATATTTTCTATTATTTTAATTTCTTGTGGTAGACTATTAAATAACCTAATACACATATAGTGTGGTGCCCCTTCCGTTAGCGTTAGTCTATGCAGTGGATAGCTTAAATCTACAGATCTAGTTTTGTATTGGTGATCAATATTATTACACAAAAAAAATGTTCCTTTATACTTATGTACAAATAATAAGCACTCATATTGTATATAGACTGCATACACAGTCATAATTGAGTTTGATTTAAAAACATTTCTACAAGAATCACGATACCCCATACCATTTATAACCCTGAGGACTTTTTTTTTGTAGAAGAAATATGAGCCGAATATCTGAGGAACTTCCCCAAAACACAATCCCATACCTCACCAGTGACTCAAAGTTTGCGTGATACACCATGTACAGAGAAGCCCTGCCCACATATTTGCCTATGATTCTTAAAGTGTAACACACCTGGTTCAGTTTGGAACACAGTTTATTTATATGTTCTGACCAGTGTAGGGTATCCTCCAGGTGTAAACCCAAAAACTTCGTGCTTTTCACCACTTGCAAGTTTACACTGCCCAACATAATATGATCCGGCACATTTATTCGATTTTGTTTAGTATGAAACATCATTGCAGTTGTCTTATTCTTATTCAAAAGTAGTCTGTTTTCGACAAACCATCCACAAACATCTGAGAAAGTTTCGGTGCTCAGTGTTATTAAATCGATTATCTTGCCAGCACCAATCAAGAGACTTGTGTCATCCGCATAACTGGTGATTTTACAATCTACATTGTTCTTAATTGACAAATAAAGATCATTGACATATATAATGAACAGAACCGGACCAGCCACACTACCCTGCGGTACTCCCAACCCGTTCACCCTAATATGCGATTTCGTTACTCTGTTATTTTTTTTTAGAACTACTCTCTGCCGGCGTTCCGAAAGGTAAGATCTGAACCATTTCAAAGTGTTACCCCTTACGCCATATTTCTCCAACTTCAACAAGAGATACTCATGATTTATACAATCATAAGCCTTAGACAGGTCAAGGAAAATGCCAAGAGCTAGGTTTCTATTTTCTAATTGATCTAGGGTTTCTTTTATATAATGATACAAAGCTGTTTGAGTAGATCTCCCATTAAGATATCCATGCTGCGAAGCACAGAAAATATTACTGCCGATTAAAAACTTAATCAGGCGGTTACATATTGCTTTTTCAAAAATCTTTGAAAAACTAGGTAAGAGGCTAATAGGTCTGTAGTTTTCCATCAATTCAGGATCGCCTTTTTTAAATAATGGTACTACATGCGCTAATTTTAATTGTTCTGGGAAAGTTCCATGCTCAAAAGAATTATTTACCACATACGAGAGTATGCAGCTTATCTCGTTGGCACAGATTTTAATGATACTTGTAGGTATTTCATCACATCCATAACTGTATTTGTTTTTGAGCTTACCAATGATGCCTATTACTTCCTCAGGTACTACTGGAGTTACAAACATTGACCTATCGTTTACACTAAAGTTACATTTCAAAGGAATGTTTTCTATGTTTTCAAGTAACCTAGGAACAGCATTCAACAAGAATTCATTGTACTCATCGACAACTTTCTCATCTTTACCTTTCATCAAACAACCACTGTTCATTTTTGAATGTTTACCTGTAATTTTTTTGCATATATTCCAAACACATTTATTTTTATTGTCTGAGTTCTCTATCATATTCTCATATATATGCGATTGAGCTTTTTTCAGTAAACCGTCATAACGCTTTTTCACTAATTTGTATGTGTCTTTAAAACCTTTCGAGTTTTCAGACATTACCAGCAAACAATCCAGCAATCTTTTGCACTCCTCTATCTCAGCTCTGTTTGAGTATTTAATTTTGTTTAATTAATGGCTGAAAGCCATCGATCCCTATCAGGGACAATTGCTGTTCCGATTGCCAATGCTCTGTGATACACAAAAACATACACTCCCTATGTTGATCTAGTAAATCTCTAAACAAGTCCACACTGTTTCCCAGTGACTGTGCATTCTGATGAATCAGGGACACTTTGGCAACTGTCTTTGGCACTACTTCATCACAAACTTCATTCACCAGACCTCATGAAAGGGGTTACAAAAATGTTGAGAAAAGTTATTTGGGAAAAAAGTTTCGGTAATTGAAATTTGCATTAGAAAGGGTAGAATATTTCATTTCTATTTCACGGAAAGAGAAGAACTTTCTGATTGGTTAGCCTTATATAGTTATGAACAATACCTGGTCGTTGTGCAGTTAGTTATTGTTCTAACAGTGAAAAAAAAAAACAAACTAACGTTTAAAATTCAATATAAAATTAAAGAAATTCGCTTTATTTATCATATATTTGAATATATTTTACCTATGCAAATTTAGAAAGAATAATAAACATTTTACTGGATCATTTATAAAATAATGAAACGCCAAGTTAAATATACAGGGTTATTCACGGTATACGCCACGGAAGTTTATGGCCGTGTCTCTGGATTTTTGGATCTTTTTATTTTTGGAGTGGATAGAGACCCGGCAGAGGTACGTTTTAAAATTATATTCATAATGTACAGGCTGTCCCAAAAGTATGAAACATGTCAAAGTTATGTTTTTTTAAATGGCATGCTCCTATGTTATTGCATTTTTAGATTGTCTGAGAAGAGAAAATAAGATTGGCTTTCACAGTTGCTGTTTAACACGTTGACGACGGCAGCGATGTTTATGGTGTTTTCATTCGAGCGATACGGGCCTTTAAGGGCACGTACCAATACATTTTAATTTACGGTACGGGCCTTTTAAGGCTCGTATGCAAAGCATGAGTGTAGTGTCATCTATCCGAAAAATACGGAACTAAGGCATGCAAGCCAGAGAACATTCGGTTGCGTCAGGACGGGTCTTGGAAGTCCCGTATCGTTGTTATAAGAGAAAAATTTGAATACGAACCTCAAAAGGCCCGTATCGTGTATTTTGGGGAAAAATTAAAATAATACCGGCTTTACAATTCTTTTACCTCGGCTTTCCAAATAACAAAAATGATGTAGAGACTCATAAACAACTATAATTATGGCCTATGTTCATCTATGGTCAATATCATACTAAAACTCAAATAAAAAAGACCGAGAAACGGGCCAGAAAAGTCCCGTACCGTATATAAGTAATAAATATAACTTGTATACGGAACGGCGCGAAAAAGGCCCGCACGCTGTTCGCAGTACCGTCATACTCATGTTATGCTCTATCCATAGCTACATTCAACGGCGCGGTGTGGTAAGAGATAGCGGAATTATGAGCATCGTAAGTTGGTGAAGGATGCACGATTTGTATGCCGTATATCAGACATAACCGATACGAGCCGTTTTGGGCTCGTTCCGTCGTCAACATGTTAAATTCAGAAGTTTGTGAGTTATAAACAAGTGAAAATCGTCTTTTTTCAAGTTCAAGGCCCTGTACAACGAAAACGGTTCAAGATAGAGAAAAACGGCTTACATGTCCCTATTTTAACTTTTCATGTACTATCCTATGGTATAGAAACATTTGTGCTTTCTTTGATTTTTTTATTTGGCGACGCGTGGAGAAATCTCAGAATTTTTCAAATTTTTTATCACTCTGTATAAACATTTCATCTACATCGTAGGATAGTACATGAAAAGTTAAAATAGGGACATGTAAGCCGTTTTTCTCTATCTTCAGCCGTTTTCGTTGTACAGGGCCATGAACTTGAAAAATGACGATTTTCACTTGTTTATAACTCAAAAACTTCTGAATTTAAACACCAACTGTAAAAGCCAATCTTATTTTTTCTTCTCAGACAATCTAAAAATGCAATAACATAGGAGCATTCCATTTAAAAAAACATAACTTTGATATGTTTCATGCTTTTGGGACATCCTGTACATTATGAATATAATTTTAAAATGTACCTCTGGCGGGTCTCTATCCACTCCAAAAATAAAAAGATCCTTAAATCCAGAGACACGGCCATAAACTTCCGTGGCGTATACTGTGAATAACCCTGTAGATGCTAGGTAGCTTAGTATTGTAATAATAGGGACTAATGTGTATACCATACAAAGAAATCAATAAAACCCTCACAGTAAGGGAAACACCATAAACCATAATATTAACCATTGTAGAATTCCTCAAGATAAGCGGCATTTATTGCCCTGATTTATGGACGTAAACACCCATTATATAATATATGTACATATACCTTTTCTGAAGTGGAACCACGAATTCTTATTTGAAATATACATATTTTATGACAGTAAAATGTAAATAAATGAAAAAGATTACTTTTTGAACTTGACTACATTCAATATTGTTTAAAAGAATACGCAGTAAATCAAAGTAAAACAATGAGTCCGACTCCACCAAATCTTTAAAAAATTTGTCAGGTCAGGTCAGGTTTTGCGTTTGAGTTGCCAAAAGTCTGTGGTTGATGGAGCGAGCGTTCCAATGCCAAAAATTTCACATACATACATACATACAAAGTAAAACAAGAGATAACGTGGAAAGTGGAAACGATTTTACAAGATACTTTCATTCTGATAGCCACTATAAAAAAAGTGGTGTAGGTACCTATTTATTAAGGTCTTAATTGACGGTCTATCATTTTTTTTCCGTTTTGGTTTGGAAGTTTATATTCATTCATACATCGATCCTATTGAACAGTAAATAGGTCAATAACAATGATTCATGTTCGGGTCGTTTTTGGAACTCCAATGGAATTTCTCAAAAGACAGTGTGAGAAAAAACTTATCTACAGCATTTGACGAAATACAGAACAATGGCAATTTGGCAAGACGATCGTGCTCCAGATGACATAAAAACCGGATACAATCGGCCTGGCCAGTGGCGTTATGCTTTCCCGATGATCTTAATAATAATAATAATAATAATAATAATAATAATAATAATAATAATAATAATCTGGAACACAATAACGCATTTACAGAACAGCAGAAGGGATGCCGCAGAAACCACATGGGATGCAAGGAACAACTCCTTATCGACTCAGTGGTTCTGCGTCAGGCACATAGACAACATAGACAATTAAACATGGCATACATAGATTACAAAAAAGCATTTGACAGCACACCACATACTTGGCTGATACACATATTAAACATTTACAAAATTCACCCCACGCTCATCGCCTTCCTCGAGAACATTATGACACACTGGAGAACTACACTACGTCTTACGCTCAATAAAACAACTATAACTACAGAAGAAATACCTATACGTCGAGGCATATTCCAGGGGGACTCATTGAGTCCACTGTGGTTTTGCCTTGCCTTGAATCCACTCTCAAACATGCTGAATAATTCAAATTATGGATTCAACATCAGAGACAACAAAACAACGCACTATACTCTGTCGCATCTGCTATACATGGATGATATAAAATTATACGCATCCACACAAACACAGCTGCAACATCTGCTGAAAATTACACACACATTCTCACAGGACATACATATGGAGTTTGGGTTGGAGAAATGTAAAACTCTCAACATCGAAAAAGGAACCCTGGTGGCAGCAG
Source organism: Malachius bipustulatus (assembly GCA_910589415.1). Taxonomy (NCBI): domain Eukaryota; kingdom Metazoa; phylum Arthropoda; class Insecta; order Coleoptera; family Melyridae; genus Malachius; species Malachius bipustulatus. Next base: position 5,162,114 of record OU342638.1, on the reverse strand, counting down.
GTGAATTCGCTCTTGAAAATGGCGACAAGATTGAATCCATGGAAGAGGGCGAGGTCTATAAATATCTTGGTTTCCAGCAGGCCAAGCTCACAGAACATACACAAATAAAACAAACACTAAGAAAAACATACATAAACAGACTAAACCAAATATTAAAAACAAAACTGAATGCCAAAAACACAATAAAAGCAATAAACACATACGCTGTACCGACACTGACATACTCGTTTGGAGTTATACAATGGACACAGACAGACTTAGAAGACCTCCAGAGGAAAACCCGAACAACACTCACAAGACACAAACAACATCATCCTAAATCAGCCACAGAAAGGCTAACTCTACCTAGAGAGATGGGGGGAAGAGGCCTTATTGACATACCCAATCTGCACCACAAACAGATAAATAATCTTCGAGAGTTCTTTCACGCAAAACAAACCACGTCCAAACTACACAAAGCCATAAATATCGCAGACAGAAACAACACACCTTTAAACCTACATAACAAAAACTTGGAGCTACACATAACAGATAATAATACAAAACAGCAGTCGTGGACCCAGAAGGAACTCCATGGGAGACACCCCCATGAGCTGAGCCAGAACCATGTCGACAAACAGGCGTCGAACAAGTGGCTTAGTTGTGGGAACCTTTTTGGGGAGACCGAAGGGTTCATGATTGCTATACAGGATCAAACAATAAATACTAAAAACTACAGAAAACATATACTCAAGGACACCACAATCACAGACGATACATGCAGAAAATGTCATTTATCACAGGAAACAATACAACACATTACAGCTGGATGCAGAATACTTACACAAACCGACTATCTACATAGACACAACCAGGTGGCGAACATTATACATCAAAAACTCGCAGCTCAGTACAAACTCATCGACATGTATACACCATATTACAAATACAACCCGCAAACAGTATTAGAAAATAGCACTCACAAATTATACTATGACAGAGCCATCATCACAGACAAAACAATTCATCATAACAGACCAGACATCACATTAATAGACAAAGAAAACAAAAATACATATATAATAGATATAGCGATACCCAATACACACAACTTGCAGAAAACGGACACCGAAAAACATACAAAATACATAGATCTAGCACAGGAGGTGCGGCGCCTCTGGAGGATGGACAGGGTAGTCATCGTACCGATAGTCTTGTCCTCTACAGGGGTTGTACCATATACACTACATAAAAGCTTACAGACACTCAAAATGCACAAAAATACGTACATAGAACTACAGAAAGCCACAATAATAAGTACATGTCACATCGTTAGAAAATTTCTGTACGCAGACATACAAATAGATGAACATCCGACACATTTAACAGAATTGACACAACACACAAACTAAACACATGTAGTAGAACTTCTATGGCGACCTTGTCTTGGTGATAGCCCGACATGGTTGCTTGCCGCCGGGAGATGAGACCCGAGATGCTACATATATGCAGAAGAAATAATAATAATAATAATAATTTATTGTTTCCAACAGACAAAGAGCCCAATTACAGGAAACAAAATATAAAATACATTTGACAAAAAGAAAAAAGAAGAAAACAAACCCATTCTTCATACAGAATTACACAATTAACAACAAATTATAACTAAAAACTATGAAAAGCTATGAAATAAAAAACATAGCAAAATTAAACTGATCAATAATACATTTACAACAATTAAGAGCAATTGAATGAATAGCTAAGTGATAATCTAATAATCAAGAATAATCAATTAATAATTAAGTAAACAATTAAATTAATAATTAAGAATAGTATGCTACTAATTAATTTACAGGCAGAAAGTCGCTAATACCGACAACTACCAGACCATCTCTCAACAACAAGGCGATGCATAATGCTGAAACTGTCATGGTTCAAGTCGCAACAATCACTAATACTATTAAAATAAGCACACATCAGGTAGAGTGGCGACCTAGTCAGAGCACCACTTTTTCCAGAGGGAGTGTAAAAAGTTATTGAGTAACGTGAATTTAAACGGGGAACCAAGAACGGCAATTTACCAAGTAAAAACTCGCAGTCTATTCCACCATTTACCAGTTTAAAAAGGAAACGAGTTACAACAATTATACGCCTCATTTCCAGCGGTAAAACTCCAAACCTATTGAGAAGGAGAGTGTGTTCAAATCCTCGTTGGGGATAGACACCTTCAACTCGGAAGAATAAGAACTTCAGAAATTTTCGCTGAACATTTTCCAGGGCATGAATATGGGCTTGGGGAACAGGAAACCAGATAAGACACGCATACTCAAGTCTAGATCTAACCAGAGTGTAAAAAAGCGTTAACAATGCACCAACATTTGTGAACTCTTTACAGTTCCTATAAATGAAGCCATCTTGGAATTAACGATTGACAAAGGACTATAAATTTGGGTAACAAATATTTCCTATAATAAAAAGTTCCCTTATTTTAATAATACTTCTACTCTACACTTCTACCTTTATACTTTAACGTGAGCAAACAAAAAATCAAAGTTTTGTAAAAAAAAAAAATAGCGTTAGGGGTGGTTTCGCTAACTTTCATCCCCGTTATGCTGAAATGTTTTTTATTAAATAATAACGAGAAACCTCAAATTCTGAATCGGCCAATTGTCTCAGTCCTATTGGAAACGGAAATATACCTCCCGGCAAGTCTCAGCCAATGAGCCAATTGTAGAATTTTTCATTTTGCTACAGTCTCTGAGTAAGTGGTCATTGGTGTTGGTGTGGTGTATTGATCTACTTACAGCTCACGAGTACAAGTGCTAAGTGATAATATTATCGTCAAGTGAATTCATTTAAGTGTTTTTAAGTTTAAAGTAAATTAAAGTCACTAAGTATACCTAAATGTTAATTGGTGTTTGTGTGGTGAAGTGCGTGATCACTATAATGGCAAGAAGAGGGAGGCCTCCTAAATACGATCAAAAGAAAATGCTTTCTTTTCTTCAGTCGCACGCAGACAAATTGTTTGAAAAGGATCAAAGTGGGAAAACAACTGTTACAGCTAAGTCGAGCGACATTTGGAAACATCTAGCTGAAAGCGACGAAGCATGTGAAATCAACAATGAAATAAGTGCTGCGAAACTGTACTGCTACGTTGTTAATAACCAGGGCAATTTTCGCAGTACTTTTATTGCAAGCCAAAACGACCAAGATAATAACTCCTCAATTGAGGATAGTTATTTATCCCATAACAACATATCAGCGGATTCATCAATGAACACTTCATCCGATTCGGTAACGACGGTTATGTCAATTCCTCAAGCGGAATTTGGCAAATTACTGAGTCGGATGATTTACCACAGCAGGGATGGATCAAGGAGAGAGTATTATCGCTTTCATCCATATCAATGGGAAGGCGTAATAAATGGGTATTACAGACAAAAGAACCCTCAATCCACTTGCAGCTTTAAATTTAAAAATCATTGGCTCAATAATGATTTTACAGGCAAAGTAATTGGCAGTTGCAACTGCGGCATTGAATATGAAGGATCAATAATTAATTTTATGTCGGATAATGTTTTGATTACAAATACAATTGTTGTGAAAAAGAATGGAAAAAAATGCGGTATTGATTATTTGAGGGGTGAGCAACGAAAAAGGATTGCGGAAGAGATGGTAGAACAAAATAAGTTACCTGCCGTAATGGAAGCATTGGAAGCTCACGAAGTAAAGAAAAGGAAGAAAACCCCCGCAACTTTATATAATTCGAGAGTGTACGAGAGCTAGGAATAGCTCGAAAATCTCATTGAGTAGCTCGAAATTCCTGTGCTGTTTGGGTTTCTCCACAGATTGAATTTAAAAAAGTCAGGTGTAATGTAAGCATTACAAAAAAAAAAATTGTGATTTTCCGGAAAACAGTGAAAGCTAAAGACAGCTCGAAAATCCCTCGTCATCAGTTTTATAAAATATTAATTTTTTAAAAATGTGTCATTCTTAAATTAGGGACCTCTTAAGATGTCGATAACTGGGTCAATTACCTTACTAAAGCTTACTGACATAGAATCAAATACAGACGTATACTCGGAACCACTAGAGATTTTCAGGTGTGTCCCCCAGAGAAGCTTTCTTAAGGCTGAAAACTTTCCTGAACTCCAGACTAAAGCGTGTGATCTGATGAGAGGCTTCGAAGACTGGTTCCCGAATTCTAAATTAATTCTAAATCCCAAAAAAACAGAATGTGTGTCTTTTAAAACTAGCCGTGGACCAGCAACTTCCGAGTGTATCTCTTTGGGTTGCTGTCGAGGCTGTAATCAAATGCTTGGGTATTACCGTCGACGACACTTTTACACATCATATAGAGTGCCTTAAGAAAGAGCTAAATCGAGTTTGTTTTGTTACGGAATGAGAATCTTGGCCAGAAATCAACAATACGCTATATTGAAGATATTCTATTTCTCGGGTTTCTATCCCAGGGCCAAATATTGCATAGATAGTAATATGGGGAGGTAGTAAGTAGCGACCTTATTCAAATATTCAAAATACAGAAAACCTGCATCAGGATTCTTAGGGACCTCGATTTTTAGGGAATCCTGCAGAGCCCTTGCCTTGTACTTAAAATAAGAACTTATCCTAAATCAAGACCAAAGTTGAATTACATTAATAATATTACTTACCTACTGTGTTATCTCTGTTAACTGGTATTTTCCTTGGAACATTTTCGTCCGGTTTCATAAACACAGCACTTTCCGGGTTCAATAATGCCGGCGGAAGTTCTTCCACTCTATGCCACTTTCCTCGAAACTGCATGTTCAAATGGGGCGTTTTCAATGGTGTAAAAGTAATAGGGGCGCAGTTTTGTGAACCTGATTCAGTTACATCTTGGTCTTGGACGTGTTTTTCACGCTTGGTGGAGTTTCTGAGTTGCTTGTTGATAAATTTCACTTTCCTGCCGGGCTGTAAATTATACCTTTTCAGTCCTGTTCCTTTTCTAAGAAAGGGGTACTTGACTTTCGGTTTTGAAGTCTGGTCGGAAATCTCACATGCTGGTGATTTGAGTTTTTCTTGCAGAATTTGTTCAAAGGTTTTCGGTGGAGATGGCAAAACTCTTTCATAATAATTGTTAGGGACGTCTCCTTTGTCAGTTACGAGCGAAAGGGTCCACTCACTTTCGTTTTCCAATGGTTTCGATCCCTCAGTCGAGTGGGGGAATGTTGCTGTCGGCATGTCTTTAGCATCTCCGTTTGAGCTTTCGCTTTTTCTCAGTGATCTGTCTTGGTTTTTTTGCCAGGATTTCAATTCATGGAACCGTGATAGGAAGTTTTTAGATTTTGGGGACACAGAGACTGACATTTCATTATTATTAAGTGGATAGGGCAGCTTTTACTTTGGCATTCCTTGAATTATTTTTTTAAGGTTTACTAATTTTACTGTAATGTTTTTATGCTTCAAACATTGCATATTACAAACATGGTTCTACAAAATTATAATTAATTTATAAGTTCACCACACATCACACATTTCACACAAGGCACAACTGGGTTCTTCTAATAAAAATTTAAACTATAAAATAAAAACAAACAATTTCAAATTTAATTTACTGTTGACGTCAACAAAACTGACAGTTGACATACAGAATGACAACGAAACGAAGCAATGGTTTTATAACGGACTGACTGTGACCGCGCAGGCTGCGTTCCGGGCTTCTGACGTCACGCGGGTGGGAGACAAGACTACACATAAGATTGGTCATATCTTTTTTATTGTAAAAAATAAAGACATAATTTTTTGTAGGCTTGCATAAGTTGTCGACAGCTATCCATTTGACGTTTTAAAAATTTTCACGGCCACTAAATCTCAGAGTTTTCATAGTCAACTTTTGTTTTTCTTATGGACGCCAAATTGTTTTTTATGTCGTTTAGTATAAAAAAATAACGGAAACCAAAAATCATAACAAATAAAAATTTGCAAGAATTTCATTTTTCTTTTTTCGAAAAAAAATCAAAGTTTTTTCACCGAATGACGTCGTATGATGTCGCAATAAAATTTAAATAAATTTCTAAATTTAGGGTTTTTTTCGAGAAAAAAAAAAAGAATTAAATTTAATTTTTTTAATGTGATAGATTTTTGGTTTCCTTGATTTTTTAAATAGGTAGGTACCGAATAACATGAAAAAACAAAATTATTTCTTTCCTAAAATAAGAAATCTCGATTTTCCATGTTTTTCAGGATATTTAAGCAGCGTCTGAAATTTTCATAAATGTTATTGTTTCAGATTCTTGATAAACATGAAATTGTGCAACTTTTCTCTATATGTATAACTCTGTTGTATCTCTTATCGTTTCCGAGATCCCCATATGTACCTAGTTCTTTTTAAATGGGACACCAATGTACCTAATAAAACTTTGAACACAATAACAAAACCGTAATATTTATTAGTAATCTACCACATAACATAGTGTACAATAGATCTAAAGTACAGAGAAAAACACAAGCAAGAAGGAGACAAGCAATAAAATTTGACATTTATTTTATAAACAACCTCGCCGCGATTAAATAAGAACTGTCTAAGTTCATAGGCAATACCGACGTTGTCATAACGGGCCGTAGAGGTGAAACTCGACTCGATCGATACAGTGCTGCCAGAACTAGTACAATTGTACTAGTACTATTTTTACAATTCATCAGTTGTTAGTACGAAAGTACACAAGACTCGATTTAGTATATACATTTTAGAACTCGCCAAATTTTGCATTGTCAATTGTCACTTCTGTCGATGTTAACATCAACATCAAAATAATAAGTCAATTTTTGTGAATAATAATATGATTTGAATGGTACTCGTGATGCAGTGTTCTTATAATGCGAATTAATGGATGTTTGATGTTTGTCGTTTCTTATTATTTTCAAGTAAAATTTTATGGCAAGCCATTTTCTTCTATTCTCAAGAGACATTTCTCCGCATTCGGCTAGGAGTACATTTGTGGGAGTTGTCTTCAGCAGGCCTGTAATGGCTCTGAGAGCTTTAAAGTGAGTAGAATTAATTTTGTTTTCTAAGGTTTTCTGCATTTGATTTATTATAATCCCTCAAAAGTCAAGATGGGATCTCACTATGCTATAGTATATGAGTAAAGATATTTTTGGGTCTGAGCCCCACCAAACTCCCGAGATAGCTCTAATATATATTGATACCTTGATTTGCTTTCTTTATTCCATTATCTACATGATTTTTCCAATTCAAAAATTCATTGAATTCTACCCCAACAAGATATTTAACATTGGATTTTCTGGGTATTTCAGTAGGTCCTATTCGTATGGGTGGGGTTATACTTTTTGATTTCCGTTTTCTGAACCACACATATTCTGATTTTTCCGGGGAGATGTTAAGTTGGTGGTTATTGAGCCACCTATGCAGAGAATTTAGTGATTTGTTTAAGAGTAGTGACATGGAGTTGATGTCAGAACCCTGAGTCATGAGTAACAAGTCATCGGCGTATGATAGAAGGACTACATCTTTTGGGATTACTTTGAATATTGTGTGAATGTATATGTTGAATAAAAGTGGGCTTAGGGGTGAGCCCTGAGCCCTGTGCTATTCCCTTGTTTGCAGATTGGCAGATTGTGGGCCATGTATATTATTATATTTTATCTTTGATATAATATAATATATCAATTTTTTTATTGGAATAGTTTTGTGGTATTTTGATCTTGGAAAGGTACTCGTGTAATTTGAAGATGTTTACATTGTCATATGCTGACTTAATGTCTAGGAAGCATGCTAAGACTGTTTGATTTCTAGAAAATGCAAGTTGTATAGAGGAGGTAAGAAGAGTTATATTTTCGTTAATGCCCATTCCCTTACGAAAGCCTATTTGATGTCTGGTGAATATTTTTGAATTTTCAATGTGCCATTCTATTCTGTTTTTAATTATAAGTTCGAAAGTCTTGAGTATACATGGAGCTAATACTATTGGTCTATAGTGATCTGGATTTTGTGGTTGTTTATTGGGTTTCAGTAGAGCTATTACCAAGTAATTTCTCCACTGTTCAGGAATTGTTTGGGTTCTCAAACATTCATTATAAATATTACATAAGTGACTCAGTGCGTTTGGTGGTAAATTTTTAATCATTGAATATGATGTCTCATCTAGTCCCGTGGCAGAGTCTTTTTTTTCCTAATGCACATTTTTAGTTCATTTACTTGAATTGGGGGAAATTGTTCTGTGGTTGTAGTTAATGAAAAGTCTGGGTTTATGTTACAGCTACATAGCTTGTATAAAATTTTTTCCGTTGTAGTTTCATCTGGTAACCTACTTTTGTAGGAGGATTGATTTTTGTTAGAAAATTTTTAAAATTTTTTATTTAAAATTTTAAATTAAACGCTGCGAGAGAAAACGGAATTAAATTTAATCTAAAAAAGAGTAATTTTGGTCAGCCTGAGGTGAAGTTTATGGGTCATATAATTAATGAAGAAGGAATAAACATAGACGATAATAATTATATCAAAGCCATTAAAGAGTTTTCAACTCCCAAAAATAAAAAAGATGTCCAGAGGTTAATGGGGATTCTAAATTATGTAGGAAAGTATATAAAAAATTTTGCAAGCCAGAATGAGCCTCTCAGAAATTTACTTAAAAAACAAACACACTTTGAATGGGATGATCATTGCGAAAAAATTTTACAGGAAATTAAGAATAAATTGATGAATAGGCCAGTTTTGCAATTTTATGACTTATGCCCGGTTTCACCAACAGTAAATAAGACCTTATTCATAGATTAAACTTATTCATTGGTTAAAAAATGACAGCTTCTGTTTCACCAAACACGAATAGCTCTATTCTATGAATAAATCGGCAAATAAACTAACCAGCCAAATAGTTCCAGTTAACGTCTCTATTCATAGTTTTCTAACCTCAATTTCCCTTCTGAAGTTCTACGACACTGGTTATTGTGAGAAAATACTCTATAAACTTAATCCTAGTGTATTTGATACGAGTGATTGATCAATCAAAGGTGAAAAAACACAAAAACCTTGTTTTTTATTTAATCAACAATAATTACTACCTACAAAGTTTATAATAAAAAAATTATCAAACACTGCTATCATAATCAGTTATTTTTCGAACTAGCCTTTCAACATCTTAATCGTCTTCTTCCGAGTCTTCAGATGAAGAGCATGAGGCAAGAAAGCGTCCCAGCCATAAGAGACCTTGCACACTTTAACTAGAGGGAAAATCAGCATTGCTTCATATTCATTCTTTAGTCCTTGGGCTTGCTTTCCAAAAAGCACACGCAAGTAGCAGGGAGTGACTTGGGAAAAACTGTATGAGTTTTCGCTTCATTTTCACTCTCCACTGTTGTTCATCATCTTAAAAAGTTGATACACTATGGTTTGTTTGATAATTTATTGTAATAGGTATAATATGTGAATCCACGCGAAGCGCACGTCGGAATTAATAAATCATTAAACCACACACAACACGAATTAGAATTTTATTTTTTAAAGTTTAAGGTGACGTTACTGCAATTTCATGCATAAATGTACAATTGTGGAGCTCGGGTGCAAAACCCGATAAATCCACTTCTGGTCAATTTTCAGTTTTTAACGATTTCTATTCCATTTGGATGAGCTTTATAAGAATCCGTGATACCTAGAGAGCTAACACCGCTAAATGTCCCTTAAAAATATTGTCGAAGTTGAGGTTTTGGAGCAAAACGCGATAAATCCAGTTTTGGGATCAAAAGTCGATAAAATCATTTTATCTAATTTTACGTATTTGTGCGACATCTGTTGAATATATCTTTTTTTTTTGAAAATATCTAAAAAAAAAGGAAAAAAATGAAGAAAAGAACAAAAAATTTTCTCTAGAACTGAGAATGCACAAAAAAAGTGCTGCTGAATTTTACGAGCTATTGCGAGAATCGCCTCCGAATTCAATAACTTTCTGTTTCGACTTGCAATAAGTCCAACCTCTGCCGCGGACCCCGATTAACGATGCGTTTTACTCCCACCAAGTTAGTTTATACATTTTCTGTTGTGTTGACTCTAAAGCTAAGGAGCCAACGTTCTATACTTGGACTGAAGATCAGGCCGGAAGAGGTTCTGAGGAAGTAGGCTCCGCGTTACTGTACCATTTGGATAGTCTGTCTCTTGACGATGTTTCAACCATTAGGTTATTCTGCGATGGCTGTGCGGGGCAAAACCGAAATTCTTACATAATTCATATTCTATACTATTATTGGTTAAAATTTAAAGCGCCTCCCAGTGTCTTGGAAATCTGCTTAGCCTTTCCTGTTCGGGGACATTCTTTTTTACCGGCCGACAGAGTCTTCGGTCGTGTTGAAAAGGAACTGAGGAAAAATCCCACGCTAATCTCCAAAACAGAATATGAAGATATTTACAAAAAACATGGGAAGGTAAAAATACTGGGTGGTATTAACGAAGATGGCTGGAAACTCTATAACATAAAAGACTTGGAAAAAAACCTCAAAAAAATTACTGGTATCTCTGATAGGAAGGTTATAAATTTGAAAAAAAGCAATGGAAAACTTATATTCTGTGGCTTTCAGCATTTTAGATTTCGGACTGGAGTAGAGAGTTTTTCCAAAATTATAAAACCAAAAGCCAGGGATATCATTGAAACGGATTTGACCGAAAAATCAATTTCACAAAGGGGCATACCCACTAAGAAGAAAAAGTCATTAGCAAACCTTTTGGAAAAGCAATTTGGTGCTCAATGGAAAGAGGATGAGGACCTGGTGTGGTATAGAGAACTACTGAATACTGAAGGAAATAAGGCGGAAGAGGGGGATAATGGTGAACTATGTGACTGTCTTGCAGAAGAGCATGCAGTGCATATTTAATTCTGTTTAATTTTTTGTTATTGTTTTTTTTTAAATAAAGATTCTTTGTTCAGTGTATAAAAGTATATTATGTTTAGTTTGTTCAGGTTATATGAGTAGGTATGTATTTTTGTTTTTCTTTTTGAGAAATATATTAAAAAATAATTAATAAAGTTAATATTTTCCGCAAATTAGTGCGTGGTTTTCACATTTTTATATCAAAAACCGATAAATTTCAACTTTTGTACCAAAGAGCGATAAATCTCCAATCTTCTTTTTTTTTTGAGGTTAGGAATTGAAATTTCGTATTAGCATCTGGCGACCCATTTCCGAATATTCAAATGCAACCATATTCATATCGAAATCATAGCTTAATATCCAATTTTTCGCACAACACGTTTTTCCTGATTTCCCACAAATTTACGTTTTTGGATTTATCGGCTTTTGCACGCGAGCTCCCCAATTTATGGTCGAAATTGTACTGAATATGTGCCTATTTTATGAATAACTAACTGAGCTGTCAAACACGTTGGTGAAACAAGAATAGATTTAACTAGAGAATAAAACTTATTCATTCAATAGTAAAATATTTAGAGATTTATTTGCTGTTGGTGAAACCGGGCATTAGACAAACAAACTATAGTGTCTGTAGATGCGAGTCAAACTGGGCTAGGTGCTACATTAATGCAAAATAATTTACCGTGTTTGTATGCCTCGCGAGCGCTAACACAAACGCAGATCAACTACGCACAAATTGAAAAGGAACTTTTGGCTGTGTGGTTCGGTTTGTCAAAATTTCATGAATTTGTGTACGGCAGAGAAGTCATAGTGGAAACAGATCACAAACCTTTGTTGAGTATTGTAGATAAACCATTAGATAAATGCCCACCTAGGCTTCAGATAATTTTGCTTCAGTCGCAGAAATATCAATTTAAATTACGGTATAAACCAGGTAGGGATTTAATAATAGCCGATGCCTTATCACGAGCATACTTGCGAGACGACAAGGAAATGAATGAATTTGATGCCGAGCTTAAGGCACAGGTGTGCTTGATTAGGTCGAGATTGTGCTTGATTAGGTCGAGATTGAACGTATCCGATTCTTTTTTGGAGGTAATTAGGCAGGAAACGTCAAAAGACGAAGAACTATTAGAACTTTTGGTAATTGTATACATCCGCGGCTCCTACGTTTCATCAATTTTTTCGGGACCGAGGAGCGAAATAGGGGTGCTGGGTGGGTAAGAAGCTAAAAACAGCCATTGCAAACTAATATCAAGGTCACCACTAAGGCCTCTTTGGCACTACGGTCGAATTTATATTTTTTTTCACTTTCAGGGCAAGGAATATCTTCGAGATTAACAATAGCACAGTTTTTATTTTGAATTTTGCATTTATTTTGCATTTAAATACGCATTTGCATCCAAAATACGCGACATCGCTTGCTATTATGGTCCGACTACGTTTGCATGCGGTTCGTATGCTGCGTATGTTACCAGACCGGCTCTGGTGTTGATATTACTAGTTTCCGCCGTCCACTCGACACTCTGAACTTGCATGTTTATTGTAATTTTCGCTGTTCTAAACAGGCCCGCACTCAGGAAGACCTTCTTTTGATGCCCTTTTGTTCGCTTATCTTTCATTTGCAAAGCAAATTAATACCTTCCTGGTGTTACTATAAGTATGTCCTCCACCCCTATATAGGTGCCATAGTGAGACTGTAGGAGCCGCGGATGTAAATAATGACCGAACCTTTAAAGGTAATAAATGAAGGATGGCCCAATGATAATGAAAAATTAAAAAATGTGGTAAGAAAGAATTCTCAGTATAAAAGTGATCTGACAGAAAACGAGGGAATCATATACAAGGGGCAATGCTTATTAGTTCCGCAAAGCTTACGAGAAAATGTACTTAACAGAGTACATTATAGTCATTTAGGTATAAAAAAGTGCTTGCAATTTGCCAGCGAATCAATTTTTTGGCCTTCAATTAACAACGAAATTAAACAAATGGTAGAAAGCTGCATGCTGTGTCAGAAATATATGAATTCTCAGAGAGCAGAGCCTCTCATGACGCATGATATTGAGCCAATACCATGGTACAGGGTAGGCTGCGATATTTATGAATTGAATAACTGTAAGTACTTGTTGGTCGTGGACTATTATTCAAAGTTTGTAGAAATTGAAAAGCTAAATAATAATTCAACAAGTTTTCATATCGTGAATTTATTAAAAGCAATTTTTTCTAGACATGGGATACCAGTAGAAGTGGTAACAGATGGGGGACCACAGTTCACAGCTGGTGTGTTCAGGGTTTTCTCAGAGGAATGGGGCATTAAGCATGTAATGTCATCCCCCCTCTATAGTCAGTCAAACGGCATGGCGGAAAGACACGTGTAAACAGTGAAAAAATTAATGAAAAAAGCAATAGAAGACGGAAAGGATATTTACCTGGCTCTTCTACAATTGCGTAACATGCCAGTTTTAGATAATTTTTCATCTACACAGATTTTAATGTCAAGGCAGACAAGACACATTTTACCTATTAGTAAAAATCATTTGAAACCTAAATTTATGAATAAAGGAATTATAGATCAACAAATCTTAAGAAATCAAATTAAACAGAAACAGTATCATAACACGAGATATGGAGTTGTGAATCTTGCACCACTGCACCCTGGAAGCAATGCACTTGTACAGTTGAAACCAGGTTCCACATGGACTCAATGTAAAATAATATGTAAATTGGGAAAACGTAGATATAGAATTAAAACGATAGATGATAGATTTTTTGTTAGAAATAGGAGATTTTTACGGTTGTCAATTTTAAAGGCAGATAAGGGTGTTGATGATGGTAATAAGAATGGTGTTAGTGTGGATAAGCAAGTGAGATTTAGTAATAATGTGAGAAACCAAGTGAAGGTTGTATTAGAACCATTAAACAATCCATTAAACTTGTATGAGACTGATAATTGATTGTTAGGCACTAAGTTGGTTTCATTATTACCAGTACTATTCTCCTTCTCTCCTTTCCCTTTGTTTACATTTGACTCATTAAATCTAAGTACGGGCAGTAAGGTGTCAGACAATGAGGAAAGTAATAAGGAATGTATTATTAATGCAGAGACAAAAATACCAACAACTCCTAAATCTCATTCCCCTATTGTAGTTGAAAGAAACAAAATCAAAAGAATGGTAAGCAGTAAGGGAATATTGATTGTTAGACCAACTATACTTCATTTAATAACTAGGAGGAGTAAATTTAAATAAACCGCCAAAAAAAGATGCTTCTCATTGGTCAATTCATAGGCAAAATTACACCCAGCAAAACTTGTACAGGAAATTGAATCTATGCAACGCTCAACACTACATATACGCTTGTTTTTTTATTGTTATGTCATTATTGTTTACAATGTCAGCGTCGAATGTGACACATCAGTTTTATAATCAGTTATTTCCAAAACCCTATAAGTTGTTCTAAATAAGTTCTTTGAAAGCTATTTCAAAACCAAATAAGTTCTTTTTGAAGCCCATTCAGTTCTTTTTAGAGAACAGACAGACATCCTTTTCAGAATTTTGAAATTATTTTTGGCTTTCCATTTTCATCCTGCAAACGGTTTCAAGTGCCATTATGGATAATCCTACATCAAGTACAAGTGAGAGGATGTCTCCTCCAAAGAAACGGGAAGAAAAGAGTGAAATGAGAAAACCTATACAAGATTTTGGAAAAACTACTCTATATGCGTACTTCACCAATAATTGAAGAACATATTCCAATCGAACAAGGTGCGGATTTAGACCAAACAGGGACTGTTGTATGTGATAAAGTTAGTTTCAACAACACACTTTGAATCTGGTCCTACAAAAACTGAAAAATGCTGTTTATAATACTGTTTGAAAAAATTGACTTATCCACAAATTATATATTATTAAAATTAATGCAAAATAAAAACTTTATCTACGATGTTATGTGTTATAATATAATACATACATAAAATATATTTATATGTTACATTAAATTTGTCACATAAGTATTGCCTAAATAAATAAAGTACTTTCAATCAATTTAATATGAATGTTAATAATTATTATCCTTAATATTCTTCGAAATATCTATAAATTATTCAATTTCATTCTATTTACATATATTCAGAAAATCATTCAGCACTATAATACTGATATATTATGCAAATCACAATGATTTGTGATACTACTGTAGGAGTCTCTCCTGAAAAGTAGATTTCCTACACCGAAAACAAGTCCTATCTTCCTTATTAATAATTATTGTTTCAATTCAAATTTGCCGCCAAAAAAAATCTGGTGATTTAATCTGGTGACTTTTAGTGGTGTAAATGATACTTTGCAGTTTACTCCTCCTAGTTATTAAATGAGATATAGATTAGACTTATAGAGTTAAACTTGTATCAGTGTTGTGGATGTGTTTTAATTTTGTGTGATGTAAACTGGATTTTGGACTGTTATGTATTTTATGACAAAAACATCTGAAAAGGGAGATGTTGAGGAATTAAGAATGATCTGGCAACATAGGGTTGCGCGGAACGATCGGTCACCCTAGACCGTCGCAAGACAACAACAACACGAATACCGACACGAGTGCCGGTCTTTTATATCATGGCTTGTCATCCAATAAATGTGTAATTAAACGTTTGATGTTTTATTATAACTCAACTAACAATTAAGAACCAGATAATATTACAGTTGTCACTGCCTTTTTATATTTACTATATTGTTATTTTGCAGATTGTCCAAGCACAACGAGTTTTTGATTTATAATAATTGTCCTGTTGGGACAAAATGGAAGACGACATCAAAAGAGTTGAAGTGTGAAGAAGAAGATGAACAAAACGATGCTGGTTGCGGGCCCTCTTCTGAACTAAATAATATTGAAAACTCTTTTGAGACACCTCTTCCTATAAAACAAGAGCCCTCAGACTCATCAACGTCGGCCTTGAAAGAAGAGATTGACATAGCATAGAGGACCACAAACCGAGGTGGGAGCAGCGTAAGAATGGACCCGATCGGTGTAGACACCAACAGAGTACGGACGAGTACAAATGCACCGAATATGCATACAAAACCAAACATAAAAGTGCTTTGACCCAACATTATAAATGTCAACATGCAAAAAAAGCACTATAATACAAATGTTTATTTAAAACAAAATATAAAAGTTATCTTACTAATAAATATTATAAACGCAAACAAGCAAATAATGTTGTTTGGTATATATGGGATGTAATATATGCCATATGTAGATACAATTCTTAAAATTTGCATTATTTAATTTATACATAAGTTGGAGTTATATGGAAAACTTTTTTATTTTCCAATTAAAAAAAAGTCTTTTCTCCATAAAAAGTAGTGATTGGTCTAAAACGAGGGGTAAACCGCTGGAGGATTAAGGTGTACAAATCTGAGGAAATCTGGAGGTAATCTGAGTAAATCTGGAGGTAATTTGAGGAAATCTTAGTAATTCGGAGGTAATATGAGAAATCTGCAGGTAATCAGAGGAAATCTGAAGGAAATCTCGAGGTAATCTCACTTGCTGCGATTTAGGCGCATGCGCGTTCTATGTTATTTTTATGTTTTATATGCCCGTATTGCGTAGTACCTACGTATATAGGATGTACCTAACCCTAATAGTCAGCAAAGTGTTTCTTGGCTCGTTTCTCGGTGTTAAGTTGGTGGATTTTTGGATTTTAATAGTGTTTTTATAATTGATTATATAGAATCTAATTGATTACTCGTTTAACAAAATCAAATATAATATTGCCAATGGGAAATTTAGTAGCTTCTTCTGACCATCTTCACACCCTAATTAAAAATTATTCAAAAGATCAACATTTACTGACACTGACCGATGTCCAACCTATAGATAAAATGAACTTTTCAGCTGCCCTAAAAATTTGTTCGTCGAAAGTTCGTGAATTATTTGCAGATCGTGTATTTGAAAGTAAAGGGACAGTGGCATATCTGGAAGTAATGTATTATGCCACATCGGCATTTCTTGAAACCAAACTAACGATTGAAGATCGAATTTATCGTATTTGGTACGCAGCCTTTTTTCTGAGAAATTGGCGAAAATGGATTTTAGAACAAAAAGAATTTACTGCGAGAGAAAAATTTTTGTCCAGCAATAGTTATTTGTGCGTTGAGATTAATGCACATGCATTAA
This sequence comes from Malachius bipustulatus, assembly GCA_910589415.1. NCBI lineage: Eukaryota > Metazoa > Arthropoda > Insecta > Coleoptera > Melyridae > Malachius > Malachius bipustulatus. The sequence goes on along the minus strand of OU342638.1, from coordinate 5,145,104 downwards.
TACAGATTGTCCAAAGTTTTAGACAAAATGACGATTTAATTTAATAATGCACATGCATTAATACAGATTGTCCAAAGTTTTAGACAAAATGACGATTTAAATAATGAAATGTTTCTTCCTTGGCTGTTTAGCAGCCAAACGTGCGAAAGGATATTTAGAACAAGTAGATCGTTAACGTCTACATTTTCTACAGTCATTAATTTTAGTATGAAGGACATTTTACATCGCCTAGATCGTATCCAAAAAATCAATAACATACACAATGATCTTAGTGAAGAATTTGTATTTCCTAGAGAGGAAACTAAGAAAACTGTTCATGTTAATGGACCTGACTACGCTTGAAAGCAAATTTCTAATGACAAAATACAAATGAAGGGTCGCGGCGAATAACGATCAGAGTCCACTTTTGACCAATAATACAATAATGGTGCCCTCAGATAAGGTTGTACAAAATATAATTTAACCTCTTATTTACTACCGCAAAGAAAGTTCATAGTCCTCGAGAAAACAACGTTCAAAGATAGGACGTGTCGCCTAAAAACGATCATGTTCCACGCGTTGACGGGAATAAAGGATCAAAGTCCGTCGAATTTCCTCGACATCATGAATCAGCTTGTTAGTTCGTTGCTGATGCTATTAGGTACCGGACGGGTATTTGTTACAAGAGAACAAAATAATAAAAAAATTTGATTTGATTAAATTTACCACAAAAACGGCCATGAGTGATTTAGGTAGTGATTCGGATCGTGAAGAGGTTAATGTGGTTAATAGCAATGTCAAGAAAAGAAAAAGAACGGGAAAAATGACCGATGTTATGAAGAAATTACGTGCAAGTAGTCATGAAAGTGGACAGGACTGCAAGTTTACCCGCTTTAAGTGTTTTAAAACTATCTCTCAGGATGAACGGCAACGCATAAGTTCATCATATGTGCAGAAATCTCCTATGCCATCAAGACAAATTAGGGTGTTCAGAGTTGATAAAAATGAACCAAGGTTTGTTTCACATAAAGCGAATTACTACGGATACTACTTGAAGGCTGTTATAGTTCCTCCACAAAAGCAGAAAAAATTACAAAAGAAGAAAGGCCTCGGATCCACTGAACTGAGGAATCTCTACGATGGACCAGTGCCCATCAAGGCAGCAAAAGTGAAGGATCTTTTACATCTGACTGAGTTCTTGACCAGCCCTAAAGCAAAATCATTCTATGATGCCTTGGTGTCTGACTCCAAAACCAAAGAAGATGAAAGCGACATCGAATTTGCAGACGACCCGCCCATTGATTAACAGCAAAAAAGGATCAGAGTCCATACGTTTTTCAAGAAAATATTTTTTTTAGTTTGAAATACTTTGAGAAACTCTTTTTTTAATGTCTTCAATAAATAATAAATGTTCAATAAAGTGACCACATTTTTTGTTTTATTTCAGATATCCACAATAACGATATTCGACTTCAAACATTAAAATGTAATTTCTCTCAAAATAGAACAATTGGACTTTGATCGTTATTCGCCGCGACCCTTCAAATGTCTGTGGAGAGAGCGTTAATTGATTGTCTTGCTAAGGTAAAAAAATTAGGAATGTCCGTGAATGATCCAAATACATGGAATAATATTTCTATACCATTGCAAACTAAAAAAAATGAGACAAATGATGATACGGACGAGGAGTCTGAAATTGATATGTTACCTCTTTAAAATAGAGACGAAAATACAGACGACTCAGAAATATTAGGAAACAGATTTATTGAAGAAGGGTTTTAAAAAAATGACCTCGAAATTAACGAACATTTTGAAGCAGATCCAACTCGAGATCTGATTTTAGATATGTCAAATATTTCATGTAGTGGTTCATTTGGCGAAAACCTGCAAATAAAAGACTACACTAAATCATTAAGTGATAATAAGGGAACCAGCGGTAACAGCGAAAATATTCCTGAAAAGAGTCCTTATATTCGGGATTCGGGTATCAGTGAACAATAAAAAAAACAAAATAATAAGAAAGTCATCATTATGCTGGCTCCTGGATCAAATTTCTGAAAAAAATTAGTACAGATCGGTTGAGGCGTTTCGTTCAACACAAACAGAGTACGAACATAAATATTTCAAGTAAAGAAAGTGGAAATTCAAAGAAAGTATTTCTACGGAAAAGGACGATTATAAAATCTGGTCAGTGGTGTTTATTCAAATCCACTCTCGAATCTACTGAAACTATTGCTGTTCTGGAAACCCTTTTTCAAAACATCCGATGATTATTGGCCATGTTATGTATTTTGTTTTAGCAGATTATACAAGAGCAAATAATGTTAGCGAGGTAAATTAAGAACAGGTTTCCACCCCAAACCAAAGTGCTAAATGTTTCGGCAATTGGTACTTCATGGAGAATGATCGATTAAACAAAATAAAAGTGGACGAAAACTTTTATTGCATTGCTTCACAGTATCAATGCACATTGCCAAAGTCTGACGTGGAACTTGTTGGGGAACAAATTATTACGCGGTTTACATCTTCAACATTGGATTCTATAAAAGTAAAGATGGGAACCATGACAAGAGAGAGTGAGGGAGCAAAGAAAAGTGGCGTAAAACAAAAATCTAGCAAGAAACGAGGCAAGAAATTAAAGAAAGGAGCTGCGAGGAAGAATAGATATGAAGATATTACCGAAAGCAGTACTGACAGCTCGACTAACAGTGACACCTCAGATGGAACTTTTGAGCTCGATGATAGCACAGATATAGAATAATCAGAATGTGAGCAGGATTTAGTAAGAATACAGAAGTGGGATACACAAGAAGATAAAGAACCTGAAAAAGAAGATGAAATCAAAATGACCGAAAAAGAGACTGAGGATTCATTAATGAGGAAAGTGTGCACTCCTAATGACATCCAAGAAAACAATTTTGTCATTGTGCAATTTACCTATAATGCTAATACCAAAAAAGAATGCACCACAAATTTTGTGTCAAAAATTTTATGTGTGAAAAAGAAAAAATTACAGTTAAATGTATGCGACTACATAAAGGAAAAAAAGATACTTTTGTATTTCCTGATGGGAAGACAAAGCGAATGTGAACCTGGCCCAAATCAAATGGAGACTATGCGATCCCCTTGAAAATAGAGGGATTTTTACTTTTCCAGCAAACGTTTTCTAACACGTTTGCTGTAAAAACGTGTTAGAAAACGTTTCAGAACAACGTTATTGAAAATAAAAATTGAATTTGATTTGTTTTTATTTGTTGTTTTTTAACTTAATACGGTGATTAATATTTTAACTTAATACGAAAATGTGCGCGTGTAAAGTCCCACGTAAATTCAATACTCGATTCGATTTACCTACTAGATAGTAAAAAAACTTTTTTTTTTTTGTACAAAAATTTCTCAGACAGGTCATTTTGTTTTTACCACTGGTTTTAACTAATGATAATTAGTGTGATTGGTCATAGTATACTCTACAATATGTCAATAAACAGGCAAAAAAAATTTTGTCATAAGAGTATAATTTACAAATTGCTAGCTTGTCGACCGGTTTCTGGTGTTACCCCATCATCAGAACCGTTGTCATCGAGGTTGTCGTGTTATCCAGCGATTATCCAGCGAATGCAAGTATTAACAAATTATGGTACAACATCAAATTAAAAAGATGGAGACGTAGATGGAAGTTTCATGAGGTTTGATAAAAGTTAAAATTTTAACAATGATGTATTGACCCCTCGAGTGATCCTAAGGATTCTTTTAACTTTTATCAAACCTCATTTATGAAACTTCCATCTCCGTCTCAATCTTTTTAATTTGCAGTTGTACCATAATTTGTTAATACTTGCGGTTGCTGGATAACATGACAACCTCGATGACAACCGTTCTGATGATGGGGTAAGATCCGAAACCGGTCGACAAGCTAGGAATTTGTAAATTATTTCTCTTATGATCGAATTTTTTTCCTTTTTCCTGACTTGTTTTTTAACTGTCCACCAACTGATAATAATATTTTTCGATTTTATGTTTTTGAGTAATGACGTTTGAATGTCAACCTAACTTTTGTAATACATATTCTAGTATTCCTAATATAGGAGGTAATCTTACGTGGTCATCTCTCTAAATATCATTTTGTCATTTTTGGAGCGTGTAATATAAGACATTTAATCTAAATTGCGGTTAAATCACGGTCACAAAAATTACATAATTGCAATATGGGCTAAAAGATTAGCTGTGATTCTGGCGATTCACATCCTCAACAATCAAACATGAGGTGATCTGAACAAAAGAAAGGTAATCTCAGGTAAATCTGTGGTAATTTAGAAGAAATCCGAGGTAATCTGGAGGAAATCCTAGTTAATCTGGAGGAAATCCGAGGTAATCTGGAAGAAATCTAGGTAATCTCAGGGAAACCTTTGAAATCCGAGGAAATCTTTAGGGATTACCTCCTAAAAGGAATAAGGGTGTACAAATTTTTGCCAGCGGTTTACCCCTCGGTCTAAAACTTATAACGAAATTGTCAATCAGACAAAAAATTAAATTTTTGCAGACGTGTATGAGAGGTTTGTTCAAAAACATTAATATTTCCAAAGAGTAAAGTACATTTATTTTTGACAATATCAAATACTATGTTACTTAAAAAAGTTGATCCGAATTGGAACAACATTCAAAAAATGAGTTTCAAGACAACAGCCGAGTGTACCGGACGTACCGGCAGCAGTTGTCCCGCGAAACGAGGTGTTTTCCTACGGCAAACTCACAATTCAAACCGAACTTTCGTAATTTTCCAACGTACTGCATCCACCTATGTCTTAACGCAAGAATAGGACCAAGCCAGCACTAGTTGTTAAGATAAGTATATAGAAATAGCTCTGTGAACTTATTTATTTGTTTATTTATATTTTAATTACCGTTAATTTCGCTGCTTATCTACCAGTTGTCGGCTATCTGCGCTCCTTTTTATATCAACCGATATAGATTGGAGCGTATAGTCTCCAGACACAATTATTATTTAAATGGATTTTAAGCCATTTTCTTCCCTACTCGTAAATAAACAGTAATAAAACTTTTCTAAAATAATCACTGAGGACTTCTGAATACAGGGGTCTTTAGTGAAAATAACCAAAATGTACCCCATAATAACTGTTTCTTCTCAACAAACCAATCAGCTAACGACTTCGTCATATGCTAGTGCCGCCGAAACATCACTTTTCCCAAAAAAAGATCTTGCAATTGTCATGGATTTTTTCGAATCTGAAAACTTGAAATTGTCACACTATGTCACGCCAGTTGGGAAAATTGTTGGTTTTAAAAATATAACTCATTCATCCAGGATATCTCGTAATCGAGTGTGCATCTATCTCTTAAATTCTCAAATAGTTGACGATTTAATTAGCAACCATATAGTACAGTACCAGTAAACGATATATTGGTCAATGTCCGACGATTAATTACACCAGCAAAAAGGCTAATATTGTCCAACGTCTCCCCAACAATTCCCCACGAATGCCTTGAAAATGCACTGAGACAGTTCGGGTGCAAGCTAGTATCCGCTATGTTCACTCTTAGAGCCGGATTGGAAGGTGAAGAGTGCGCACATATCCTTAGTTTCCGGAGACAAATATTCGTGCAGCCAGATGAAAATATTTTGATACCCCCAACTGTTTTAATAAAGTATGAAGACACCGAATATCGGATCTTCATCAGCAGCGGCGAACTAACACACTTCTCCTTCAAACAAGTCGGCCACCGGGCAGACTCGTGTCCAAACAAAGAGGGTCAATCATTTCTCCCGGCCCCACCCCCACCCCCTCAACCCATAACCACCCAGAAAAATCAAACCCACCCTCCACTTCCACTGATATTGTATACCAAAAAAGACCTGCGTCTACTCCTGCTACGGTATCCACGGAACATAATGAAACCGAGTCCTTGTTTACAAATGCTGAAATACCCGACGAATCCTATCTTTTCTCACCCCCTCCTACTCAAGCCGCTCCAAAAAACAAAAATAAAAAAATTCAAGGCGGGATCCCCAACTGACGAAATTTCTCTCCCACTAAGTTCTGCACTACCACAAAAGTCGGACTCAATGGAAAGTTTAACTCCTTTAGATGAACTAATAAACCCAGCTAAATTTATCGTCGAGCAAAAATTCTCATCCATAATAACATTCGAACAACTTAAGGATTTCTTTGAAAATGTTGCCGGATCACCAGACCCTCTCAGTGTTGCTAGAGAATACATAACTAACCCACTAGATATGATAACTATCATCACAGAAATATACCCCTACCTGACACATAGAAGTATAAAATCCCGATGTACCAGGCTCAGGAATAAAATAAAGAGCCAACTGCAGCTAACTGCTGATGACTAGCGAATAAGAATATATAATGTTTCATGAGAGAATATAATTTTCTTATTTTCACATGATTCCATCAAGTAATATATAATCTTGATTAAATGATTCGTATATTATTAATTCAAAACAAATAGTAACCTGATACGAAAGATGCATCAAACATTCTATTGAAGAAAATATTTGTTCTTAAACCAAGAATTTGTTACATTTCACTATAACCCACAATGTTTGTATTTGCAAAAACTAGATCATTTTACAGATATAGAAAAGGGTACTTTAATCGTTATCAATTGAAAAAAATTGCTTAAAATGTATTACTGGCTTGGAAAATTTATTAAGATTTTTTTTACCAAGATGCTGAAAAAAAAGCATTTGGCAACAACGGTTTTGATACCTTGACTAATTAAGTACCTAGATTGTTAGAAATTGGACGAAATTACCAAATAGCAGCAGTCATCGTGTTAAACGTTGCCAAATTTATTGTTCAATATTTTGCTTATATCTTTTAAAACATAGCTCTGGATTTTTTTAAATTGCTTTTTCCATACTTTACTGAGTGTCCCCTCCAATGTACTAAAGAGTTTATCCGTCATTTTCTTAACACCCTGTATATCATGCATAATGTGAACAAACTTTAAAGAGTATAATGGTTTGGTTTTGCGAGTGGCGCGATGATGATGATTTCTGGATTTTGAAACTCCTCCCTTGTTTCCGGCATACCTCAATTACGAATCTCGAAACCACGAAACACAACGTTAGGTTCTACATCCAAAGTTAGACGAACCAAATGGCAAACTTTTATCGGAAATATCCGGGGCTGAGGGTCGGGGTGTTACAGTGTACATATTATATTTCCTATAATTATTTTCTAGTTTTTTTTGTGGCGTTCAGCTATTATTGGGATACATCCAGTGATATATCATGCTCAATATTTTTGATCCTGTTGGAAATAGGTTTCATTTATTAGTCTATTAATTGATTCTGAATTTCTTTTCTTACCTACTCCAGATAAGTTATCTTGCTAATAAGCGTATTGGAGCACAGGCAGCTTTTGTGAATTTTAAAATAATTATTTAATTAACTATATATGTATCTTGTATTATGGGCTATGCCTGTTATCGTTGTAGATAAATAAATAAATAAATAAATAAATAAACTTGAATATTCTCTGCAAGAGGTTGAACATTTCAAGTGGATTTAGATGCTGTTTTCCTTTAATAAACAAATGTGCCTTCACTGTAGTTATTAGTGGATATAAGGGAAATAGTGTCTGGAACAATAATCCTCCTGGCTGTGATTGATTGATTCATTTGGAGTGATTTCGTTTTAAATAACGGATTATATCCACTTCTGGAGTTGGCCTCCTGTCAGAGGTGCCTGTTAAGAACCCTCGAAACTAGGCGAGGTAAACTAGAGCGAGCACTGCAATTGAATAGAAAAGAAAGGAAGATTGAGATTATTTGATTCATTTCAGGGTTCTTTTTTTGGTAAAACTGCTGTTTAGCTTTGTAAAACACCGTCTCACATGTCCATTCCACTTTTTCCACTCGCGTCGCTCTCGGCGTTGCCGTACGCAACTCGTTACAAATAATATTTTAAAACACTTATTTGCTGCATTAATAAGTCAGGTCTTTGGTCAGGGTAGGTTTTTTTTTCCTTTAAATGTCCCTAAAATGAAAAAAAACCTACCCTGACCAAAGACCTGACTTACCGAGCGTTATCGTCTCAATAATAATTAATTGTAACGAGAATGCCGGCCGGGTCTAGTAGTAATATTTTTATTTACAATACGTAATACGTATACGTAAACACACGAGCGTTGCATTTTCCTTGGCCAGAGCAGCAGCTGTTTGTCTGAGATTGCCTGCAGAACGTAGTAGAACGAATAGCATGTGGCAACGCTGAGAGGAGTCAGCCGGTCGCGAGCGGACAACATGTAGTGGAGGTGATAGAGGGGTGTTTTACAAAGCTAAACAGCAGTATTACCTTTTTTATGTTAGTTACTGGTTCTCATTTTCTATTGCTGTCTCAAGTTGTGTCCCGTCCGATTACACGTCATCGGACTTCAGATTATAGAGGTCCTGGACCCCCAAGGACGCCTTGCATCCAAGCTACGGTCATCGGTCCCGTCCAGCCGGACCTCCATACCATACAGATAAGTGAACTATGTCATAAACTTATCGAGGTGCAATTCTCTATGTGAGAGAACAATAGAAGAGTCAACACTGTTACAATTATTTTGGATCCACCTTGACCTACAGTGCGGGTGTTATAACTTCATGGATTTGGGATGTAACCAATCTTGGTTATTATTCGTTTATAAAATATAGCGTACCTACTTTTTATTGTGACAATACTGTACACCTTTCATACAGCGATGTTCTCTGCGATACTAGAGAAAGGGGCCACGCTCCCCTCACTGATATCTCAATATAATATAACGCCTCATTGATTAAATAACTGAACTTGCTCACTGCTTTCATCTTTCACCCTTATATCCCCAAATTTACCACCCACCCAGTAGTCATAGAAATAATAACAAACTTCTGCATAATATAACAATTAAAATTAAGATTAATTATAATTTTTTTCTATAATAAACTATAATAAGATTAATTATAGTTTTTTTCAGAATATTCATGAAAGTAAGATGCGGACGTGTTACTAAGCTGTGCAAAGTAAATCAAGTTTTTTGCGGTTGTCTTTGTTGGTTAAATGGTGATTTTTTTGTCACAAGTTGCAAGTGCGTCTTCTTGAGTTGATACGACATATTGTGTGAGCCGGTGATCGTTGGTATCCGGTTATTTAATTGTTTTGTTGAAAATAGTAATTGCTTGGTTCCTGCCGTGGTAAATCGTTATCATTTATTTTGCTTTTATTAAAATTGAAATCTTTATCACTCAGTGATAAAGCAGTGTTTATACCTATACGAATTTAAATTGGAAACATATTGCGGGGAGCCGGAGCTACAACAGCTGACTATGCCACACAGCTGTTGCGTTAGTTTACTTGCTGCGTCTAAGGATGATGTCGTCAACTACGAGAACTGCAAGAAGCCGTAGGTACCATTTGAAATGTGCACAAGTTACTGTTAATGACTTTAAATACCTAAAAGAAAATGCACTGGCATGGAAATGCAGTGTCTGTGTACAGGATGGTCGCAAGTTGAGGAGTGGATCGGTTTCTGGGGCTGTTCAGGGTGACCAGTCCTCCAATGAGCCGGATACATCTTCGTTACTAAATGTAATACTGAGTGAGATAAGGCAGATTACAAATACACAGCAGTCGATATGTAATGATATTGGTGTCATTAAGGAGTCCCAAGCTAGACTTCGAGAGGAGTTACATGCGAGATGTTTAGCACTGGAGAACAAGATGCCGGGCTTTGATACTGCGCTGACCAGGCATACTAATGAGATTGACTCTCACAGTTCTAAGTTATTGGAGGTTGAACAAGCGGTTAAGAATATTGGCGACAGCATGGCAAGACTTAATCTGCCACTCGGGCGCAGCCGGATTCCGCTCCGCTCATAGATGATGTGATCACTGAGTTGAGAGACAGAGAGGTTAGGGGAATGAACATAATCATTTTTAATGTTCCTTTTTTTTAATGTTAAAGCTTTGATTGGCGGTTTGGATCCAGGTGCAGATCGTACCCAGACTCAGTTTAAGGTTTTTAGAATTGGGAGTCCTGCTGGAAACAGAAAAACTGTTCTGTTAAGAAGATCAATTTTTTAAATTATTACTATAAAATGGCAAGTACTATTCAAATAAAAGAAGAACTTGAAGACTCGCCAGGCGAAAATGAAGTTCAAGTCGAGGAGGATAATTGGGACTTTAAAGAAGAACCAGTGGACATTGAAAAACACTCCCCGGGATGGGAAAGGGGTAAAACCAGAAGTTCCAAAGGCGACGGACTGGGTAATAGCGACTCTGTCCAGTCTAAAATTTTACCTGAAAGTGTTTCTCCTGCTAATGTGCCAGCATCAGAATAATGTGCACGATATCGTGAAATGTTATACATTTTAATGAAAAGTATTATCAGTGTATTGAATGTGCATTTAAAACAAAATGGAAACGTTCTTTCGTTCTGCATTATAAACTTCGTCATGCCAAAGCTGCCGAAGTGTACGTCTGTCACCATTGTGGTTACGAAACAAGAAATAAATTCAATTTGATCCGACATAACGAATTACAACACGAGAAAAATCGGAAAATGTTCAAATGCCAGAAGAGATCTTTTCAAACAAAGTACAAACCATATTTGACTCAACATTTAAAAAAATGATCATGCGAAAGATCCGGAAGTGTTCAAATGCCCGGCGTTTTCTTTGAAAACAAAATGGAAAAGGGCTTTGATCAAGCATTTTAACAATAAACATGCGAAAGATCCTGAAATGACCCAGATTGCCTTTACAAATGTCAATCGCATGGTAAAATCGAAAACGTAGAGTTTCTACCATTCACTGATATTCTATGGATTCAAATGTCAGTCGTCAAGCTTTCAAATTTAGATACGTCAAAATGTCACTGTCAGTTTCCTCTTGGGAACATGGCGGGTCCAGCGGAAATAGGATGTAAGGCTAATGTGAATTTAATGGCAAAATAATGACCCACCAAATGAGCTAAACAGGCTATAAATAGGGGTGACGACCCCCAAAAGCGGGATCTTTTTTGGCTAGCAGCACTTCCTGGATGGACGACCACATCAAGTTATAGCGGTGATTTGTTTAAAAGTACCCTCGTGTTTCTAGTGCTGTTTCCAAACCCGAAACAAAAGTTTGATTGCTATTCTTGTAAGTACGATTTCACCTGTTATTTATTATTTGTTGAAATTTTATGTCTGTTTAATATTACCCAAGTAAGTACCTACCTACCTACTGTATAATAATTATTAATTTGATCATCCAAATCCAAAAGCGAAATTATTAATCTTTCAAAACAATAGGGTTGAATTTTGTCACGTTTTAAATGCCATGCTTTATTTTCACCTGCAGATGTTTTTAAATTAACTAATTGCACAATTTCTAAATAGTGAGTTTTGATTAAGGGATAATTTCTAATATAAGGATTGAAAATTCTAAGTTAATTTAAAGAAAAGTTTACTGAATAATTAACTTCCACATTCCTGTAGGTAGGTACCTACGAAGAGTTATTTTAACGATCTTATTTTAATCACATCTCTCATACACGTGCATGGTTTGTGTTAGAAATGGATTAACAAACTATAAAGGATTTCTTTCTCATATTTTATATTTTATGTATCATTTTAAACATGTGCTAGCGATTCACCTTTATATTTTATTGTAGTCTACGAACCACATGGTACCTACCGCTGTATTTATTTATGTTACAATTTATGCCTGCATTTATTAACCTGGGTGTGTCAAAATGTTTATTTAATTCTTCTACGTTTTATTTTATACTATTTTCTGAGTATGTAACTAAACCGAACCATTTATCGAATCATCTTGTGTATCTCCAGAATAATATTTAGACGGCTCGCTTCATTCTTATTGTATATGTTCTAACCATTTTCTAACCATCGATTGCTACCATTCACATTTTATAATCATGTACCTACTTATTATGTTTTGCCATGTTTTTATCTCATGTCACATGTTCGCTCTTTATTCTTGTTTTACGTGCCGTTTATTTAACCATTTATTTGATCGATACCATATTTTAAATTGTCTACCGAACATTCTTGATTTAAATTGTTGATTATTGACTTATCTCTTTTATATACTCTTTTGATTATTTATTTATACTTCATGAACATATTTATTCAACAAAACTGTCCAATCGATATTGATATGTATCTTGATTTCAAATTGATCTTTGTAAATGTAAAGTCAGGTTCTCTTATTTTTCTGTGAAATCAATCAACGTAAAAGTCATTTCTCATTCTTCGTCAAACACAATTCAAAAGGGTGGATCATTTTGATTGCTAATTGTTTACCGAACTATTGAACCGCGAATGTATGGGCCTTATGTGAATCTAACTAACATTTTCGTCCTTGCCTGGGGAGCCATTTAAACAGCCAACGGATAGCATCGTAGTCGGACTCCGGATCTCAGGGACTCCTCCAACTCCAGGCGGGTAGTATCTTAATCAGACCTCGCTACACTGTCTTACTAACAAAACCCATTCCCATGGTTATCTTAAAGACCTAGATTTCTGTGGTAATGCTTCTGTTTAAAATGATTCGCGCAAATGAGTCATGAAAGAGGGTTCATTAGTTTTGGTGACAGTTGTCGAGACGATTGATCTACGCTTTCCAAACCACCGTTGATTCTTTTCATTTCGGGACAATGATCGAGATATTCTCGGCCACGCTCTTTTGCTCGTGAGTCCCCGTCGAGCGTAATAAAGGCACTGCTAGGTTTCTCTTAGAATAAAGTAGGTGTTTTTAAAATTCTTTTGTTTCACTAACCTCAAATCTCCCACCTTTTGCTTCATGTCTGTGTATAAAAGAACCAATAACAAGGTAAGAGTTTACTACGAACACAACGGAAGGTCCAAACAAGGTGAGAACTAGACGAACACGAGCCCGGGTAAATCACGAGCCAAGGTAAAACAACGATCACAAACTTAAGTAAGTAATGTTGGCCATTTTATCTGAAATCAGGGCGGGTTAATCTTTAAATTCAAACATCCAAGGATTCAGGGCGGGAAAACCTCAATTCAAATCAAACATTCAGAGCGGGAATCCAAACAGTCATTCATGACAGACAAGTTGACATTGCAAACGTCAAAGGGGTTCTTCTTTTTTCAGTCATTCAATTTAAGGGGGCCACATTACTGAATTTACTGCGCATGACGCAGGATCTCCAATTTTTAAAGGTAGGTTACACTACAGTCCGCAAGTGTATATTTGTCACGAATGCGGTTTCAAAACCAAAAATAAACATTCTTTAATCCCACATTTCAAGAAGAAACACGTAAAAGATTCTTGTGATTTGAAAACAAAATACAAACATTACAAATGTACTGAATGTTCTTATCAAGCAAAACGGAAAAGTGATTTGACCAAGCATTTTAACAATAAAGATGTTAAAGATTGTTATATACAGGGTGTCCCAGCTTATTCGAAGCGGTCTCTGTAGGCCAAACAATTGATTTTTTCCAAAAAAAATTTGCAAATTCAAGTACAGGATCACAATGACCATAATTTAAAATTATTTTGGAGTATACAGAGTGTCCCATATGACAGTGGCATATCAAAGTTATGTTTTTTTAAATGGAATGCTCCTATGTTATTGCATTTTTAGATTGTCTGAGAAGAGAAAATAGGATTGGCTTTTACAGTTGGTGTTTAAATTCAGAAGTTTTTGAGTTATAAACAAGTGAAAATCGTCATTTTTCAAGTTCAAGGCCCTGTACAATGAAAACGGTTCAAGATAAAGAAAAACGGCTAACATGTCCCTATTTTAACTTTTTATGTACTATCCTATGGTGTAGAAAAATTTTTACTTTCTTTGATTTTTTTATTTGGCGACGCGTGGAGAAATCTCAGAATTTTTCAAATTTTTTATCACCCTGTATAAACATTTCATCTACACGATAGGATAGTACATGAAAAAGTAAAATAGGGACATGTAAACCGTTTTTCTCTATTTTCAGCCGTTTTCGTTGTACAGGGCTTTGAACTTGAAAAATGACGATTTTCACTTGTTTATAACTCAAAAACTTCTGAATTTAAACACCAACTGTAAAAGCCAATCCTATTTTCTCTTCTCAGACAATCTAAAAATGCAATAACATAGGAGCATTCTATTTAAAAAAACATAACTTTGATATGCCACTGTCATATGGGACACTCTGTATACTCCAAAATAATTTTAAATTATGGCCATTGTGATCCTGTACTTGAATTTTCAAAAAGTTTTTTGAAAACGTCCATCGTTTGGCCTACAGAGACCGCTTCGAATAAGCTGGGACACCCTGTATGTCACCACAGGAAAAGCTGGCAACACTGCGGGAGTAGCAACTTCTTCAGTTACGAGTTGGATGGTGAAAAGGGACGTGACGAACATTACATTACGCTGTCGATCACACATCCTTATTATTAGTATTATTGTATTTAATTGGTTACTATCAGAATAGTTAAATAGTGCTTTTAAGTTACATTTATTTTATTAGTTGGTAAAGGAATAAATCGTTCTGTTATTCACTCCATCATTATTTATTGGTCACTTCCAACGAACATAACAAAGATGCTCCAGTGTTCAAATGCCCGGCGTGTTCTTTGAAAACAAAATGGAAAAGGGCTTTGATCGAGCATTTCAACAATAAACATGCGAAAGATCCGCAAGTGTATATTTGTCACGAATGCGGTTTCAAAACTGTAGTATATCCGATAATTTTGTACTTATGGTATCAGAGCGATAAGCATTCATTCTACATCGAGCCACCAGGCAGTTTGGTCAAATGATTAATAAATATATTTTAAGTTAAATACAGCGAGTATTATTTTATTGGTGAACATACGAGCAGACATCGCAATTGGCGACGAGGAAAATTCAAATCTAAATAAAACCATAGTGTGATGTGAATAGTACCTAGGTAAATAATAGTGTAAATTAAAATTAAATTAAGTTATTCAAGATCCGTAAATAGCATTAGAAAATTGTATCGTGAACAAGATAAGAATAATTATTATCAAAACTGCATAAAAATGACCGGAGGAACGACAACGATAAACTCGGTAATCGGACAACTTCACGAAATTAATTTAAATATCTCGGAGTGGTGCATTTATAAAGCCCGTTTAACTAATTATTTTCAAGCGAATAATATTGACTCAGATGACGCAAGGAAACGCGCTATTTTAT
The DNA here is from genome assembly GCA_910589415.1 of Malachius bipustulatus. NCBI lineage: Eukaryota > Metazoa > Arthropoda > Insecta > Coleoptera > Melyridae > Malachius > Malachius bipustulatus. The sequence continues at coordinate 5,129,932 of OU342638.1, read as the reverse complement.
TAAATATGTTGGACGAAGAGTCTTATAAACTCATGTATAGTCTATGCAGCCCAACAAAACCCGAAATTTTATCCTATAAGGAATTAATAGCACATTTCGATAAGCATTTCACACCCCAAAGATCATCGATGGCGGAGCGATATAAATTTTACGAAGCCCGAAAATTGGCGGCAGGGTCGGTTAAAGAATGGGCAGCAAGATTACGTTCTTTAGCTGTAAATTGTTAATTCGGAGTGGAACTGAGCATCGCCTAAGGGACAAATTCATCCATGGTTTCGGAAAAGGAGCAATATTGGACCGGTTACTGGAGGAAAAAGTGTCCGTATCATTTGATGAAGTCGTCAGGATAGCAGAGAACAAAATGGCGGCGCAACATCATTACCAGTCCGGAGCAGTTTCATCACCGTCCGGAGTCAAGCCAGAACCACTTCAGCATATTCGAGGGAATAGCAGACATGGAAAGTTCCAGAAAGCTTCACAGGAGAGGAGACATAGTTCAAAATGGCCGACAAGGAATTCCACACGGAAAGAAGTCTGCTCTGCCTGTGCTGTTTGCGGCAAAAACAACCATATTCAAGATAAGTGTTTTTTTTTTTTAAATTCTTTTTGTAACATCTGCAATTTAAAGGGTCATATCGCTACCATTTGTAAAAATAAAAGTAATGTAACTTTTTCTAAATCAAATAAAAATAAGCAATTTTTTGTGGATGATGAGGAGCGAGATGACGCTTTGACTGCGGATCGTGACAAATATGATGATTTAAATTTATACTCGATTTTTAATTCAATTAAAACCGAGGAACCTTTCGAAATAAATTTATTATGTGAACAGGTACAATTGAAATTTCAGATCGACTCAGGATCTGGCATTTCGGCAATTTCTGAGGAATTATATGAGCAAAAATTTAGTCACTTAAAATTACTTGCAACAAATAAAATCTTATATTTTGACAATGGGACTAAAGTTCAGCCTATGGGGTTCGTAAATTTAAATATACTATTAAAAAATTTAGAAGAAAACATAGATTTGTATGTAATGAAAAATGGAGGTCCTCCCATCGTTGGTAGAGATTTTCTAAAAAAATTCGAGATTGGATTTTCAAATTTGAATTATTTTAAAAGTAATGATGCATTAAATAACTTAGTAAAAAAATATGACTCCATCTTTTCTCCAGGATTAGGCAAATTCAATAAAGGTAAAGTTCAAATTAAATTAAAAAATCCTAATGTAACGCCGAAATTTTTTAAGCCTCGCCCAGTTCCTTACGCTATTCGTGACAAGGTTGAGGATGAAATTAATAGACTTTTGTTTTTAGGAATAATTGAGCCAGTGAACTACAGTGATTGGGCAACACCAGTGGTGCCGGTGCTGAAGAAAGGAGGCGAAGTACGAATTTGCGGCGAATTCAAGGTCACCATAAATCCAGTGATAGAAATCGACCAGTACCCAATACCACGTATCGAGGATTTATTCTGTGGTTTGCAAGGTGGTAAAAAATTTACTAAATTAGATCTATCCGATGCGTATCAATAAATGTGTGTAGATGATTTATCTAAAGAGTTACTAACAATATCTACGCATAAAGGTTTATATATACAGGGTGTCCCATAATATGTGGGCAATCTCCCGGATTTGGGTAAATTTCGTAAAAATAAATGAAAAAATAGCTATAAAATTAATTCCTCAGAGACACCCCTACAAAGATATTAGCTGTTGAAGTTGAGGGTTGAAAATCAATTTTTTGCAATAACTTTTTTATTTCTTGACCGATTTTGATAAATTTTGGTTTTATTTTATTTTATTTGGGACTGTTTAGAATAGTGTTTCATAATCTTTGGTAGCACATACATAGACCTCGGGATGGCATAACCCCCTCATTCACTTGAAAGAAAACAATACAAATAATAATTTTACAGTTTTTTAAGGTTATTTTTTGTTTGACATTTCTTACATAAAAAATGTATCCTTATTTATTTCGATAGAGCGAACCGTTATCGAGATAAACGTCCTTCTAATAGGTGATGCGTCGCAGGAACTTTCCAAATTTCAAGTAAATTTTAACAAGATGGCTGACCTTTGACAGTAAATTGAGCAGGAAACAAAACAATAACTTAATTAAATACACGTCGACTAGTGTCAAAGATTTTATTTCATGCAGATTCAATTCTAACTGATTTTAAAATGAGTTACAGAAACGCTGAATACGCAGAAAATCAGTTAGAATTGAATCTGCATGAAATGAAATCTTTTGACACTGACGTGTATTTAATTAAGTTATTGTTTTGTTTCCTGCTCAATTTACTGTCATAGGTCAACCATCTTGTTAAAATTTACTTGAAATTTAGAAAGTTCCTGCGACGCATCACCTATTAGAAGGACGGTTATCTCGATAACGGTTCGAGTTAGAATTGAATCTGCATGAAATGAAATCTTTTGACACTGACGTGTATTTAATTAAGTTATTGTTTTGTTTCCTGCTCAATTTACTGTCATAGGTCAACCATCTTGTTAAAATTTACTTGAAATTTAGAAAGTTCCTGCGACGCATCACCTATTAGAAGGACGGTTATCTCCATAACGGTTCGCTCTATCGAAATAAATAAAGATACATTTTTTATGTAAAAAATGTCAAATAAAAAGAAAATTAACCTTAAAAAACTGTAAAATTATTATTTTTATTGTTTTATTTCAAGTGAATGAGGGGGTTATGCCATCCCGAGGTCTATGTATGTGCTACCAAAGATTAAGAAACACTATTTCAAACAGTCTAAGATAATACAAAATAAAACCAAAATTTATCAAAATCGGTCAAGAAATAAAAAAGTTATTGCAAAAAATTGATTTTCAACCCTCAACTTCAACAGCTAATATCTTTGTAGGGGTGTCTCTGAGGAATTAATTTTATAGCTATTTTTTCATTTATTTTTACGAAATTTACCCAAATCCGGGAGATTGCCCACATATTATGGGACAGCCTGTATATAATAGGTTGTGTTTCGGGGTAGCATCAGCCCCTGCTAAATTTCAGAAATGCATGGAATCTTTATTTACAGGAGTGGAAGGAGTAGTAATATTTCTTGATGATATTTTAGTAACAGGTCTACGGATCAAGAACATTTAGATCGGCTTGAACGTGTTCTTAAAATTTTAGCTGAGTCAGGGCTAAAAATAAAAATGAATAAATGTAGTTTTTTCCAAACCAGTTTGGAGTACTTAGGCTAATAATCGACAGCGAAGGTTTGCATACGAGTAAAGGAAAAATTGAAGCTATACAAAATATGTCTAGGCCAAACAACGTTTCCCAATTAAAATCATTACTTGAAACAATTAATTACTATGGAAAATTTGTAAATAATTTAGCAACTAAGTTGTATCCTTTGTATAGATTATTAAAAAAAGATGTGGCATGGAAATGGGATGACTCTTGTGAGCAATTTTAATTTAATCAAATCTACTTTGCGATCGACAGAAGTATTAGTGCACTTTAATCCCAAATTACCACTAAAGCTAACTGTAGACGCATCCTCAGTAGGCATTTCCGGTGTTCTCAGTCACATTTTTCCTTCCGGGGTTGAAAAACCTATAGCATATAAGTCGCGAGTACTTAGTAAACCTGAACAAGGTTATTCGCAAATTGAAAAGGAATTGAATACCTATAATTTTTGGAGTACTAAAATTCCACCAGTATTTATTTTTCAAGAAATTCATTTTGGTAACTGATCACCGTCCTTTATTAACCATTTTCGGTAGTAATAAATGCATACCTCAATATGCAGCTAACAGATTACGACGCTGGGCTGTAATTTTATCGAATTATCAGTATGAAATTCAGTACGTTCAATCAGGGAAGAATTATGCAGACTATTTTTCACGATTGCCAAATGATAAACAGGAAGATTCATTTTCAGATGATAAAGAGATAGATTATTGTAATTTTTTTAGTAAAGAAGTAGGTGTAAATTTTGATAAGATTAAAAATGAGTCAGACAAAGATGAAATAATTTCAAACGTAAAAAGATTTATAATAAATGGTTGGCCGAGTAAAAATAAATTAGGTATTGATTATAAAACATTTTACATGAAAAGAAATGAATTTAGTGTAAATGATGACTGTTTGTTTTGGAATCACCGAATCATTATACCAAAAAATTACGAACAGAACTGTTAAATTTAATACATTCCAACCCACATGGGTATTGTAAAAATGAAAAGTAAAGCTAGACAATATTTTTGGTGGCCCCAGCTAGACCAACATATTGAAGTCTATATTAAAAATTGCAAGGGTTGCATGAAAAATATTACTAATCCTCCTAAAGTAACATTAAATACATGGCCATACCCCCATGAGCCTTGGGAAAGAATACACATCGATTTTTTAGGTCCATATGAGAATTCGAATTATTTAGTTGTTATCGCTGCATTCAGTAAATGGCTAGAAGTATTTCGTATGAATTCAGTAAATAGTGGGAGTACTATAGCGATTTTAAGAACTTTTTTTGCGAGATTTGGTATACCCAGAGCTATCGTTTCAGATAATGGCAGAGCATTTACTTCTGGAGAATTTCAGCAGTTCTTGAAATTGGATGGTATATCCCATATAACCAGCTCACCATATCATCCAGCATCTAATAGTGCAGCAGAAAATTCTGTAAAAACAATTAAATATGCCCTAAAAAGAGCTCTTTGCGCCAGCGAAACACAGAATAAAGATCTCTTACTTAATAGATTTCTTTTTGATTTTCGCAATACTCCACACTGCACCACTGGGGTAAGTCCAGCAAAATTAATGTTAGGTCGAAACCTTAGAGCTAGACTCGATATAATTTTTCAAGATAAGATTAAACATAGTGATAAAAAGTTAACAAAAGCTAAGATTAGAAGTGATGTCATAGCTAAGCAAAATAAACAAAAAGAGTACTATAAAGGCTCTAGAGTTGCAAATCTAGGAATGGGAGAAATAGTATTAGTGAAAGATTATCGTTTTATCCCGAAAATAAACTGGATTAAGGCAAAAATTATAAAATGTTTGGGCAAATGTAATTTTCTGGTTGAAGTGAGTGAATTACAATAAACGTGGAAACGTCACGCAAATCAAATAAGAAAATTATTATCATTGACAACTAGCAGTACAGTTGGTTGTGATTCCGACACTTCTACTGGAATAGAAAATCGCCAGCCTAATGTTGATACTGTAGCTAATAACGATTTGGCAATAACAGATTCTGCGGAGAATCTTGATTCTGAAAGAACTATTAATCCTGAACGACCGAAAAGGAATGTGAAACCTCCTGAAAGGTTAAAGTATCATTGATATTGTTAATATTACTATAGTGAATAAAAGAATTGGTTCTTTACTTTTAGTTATTGTAGAAATAGTTGTTAATTTTGTATAATATACTTAAGTAACTGTAAGAATGTTAAGTTATAGGATTTGAAATGTAAATGTAAATATCTGAACATAATTATACTTACTTATACATATGTAATGTTTCTTTGTTACATATATGTAATATTGTTATATTGTAAATAATATTTTTTTAGAGGGGAAGCATATGTAGTATATCCGATAATTTTGTACTTATGGTATCAGAGCGATAAGCATTCATTCTACATCGAGCCACCAGGCAGTTTGGTCAAATAATTAATAAATATATTTTAAGTTAAATACAGCGAGTATTATTTTATTGGTGAACATACGAGCAGACATCGCAAAAACAAAAAATAAAACTTCTTTAATCCCACATTTCAAGAAGAAACACGTAAAAGATTCTTGTGATTTGAAAACAAAAGACAAACATTACAAATGTACTGAATGTTCTTATCAAACAAAACGGAAAAGTGATTTGACCAAGCATTTTAACAATAAAGATGTTAAAGATTGTTATATATGTCACCACAGGAAAAGCTGGCAACACTGCGGGAGTAGCAACTTCTTCAGTTACGAGTTGGATAGTGAAAAGGGACGTAACGAACATTACATTACGCTGTCGATCACACATCCTTATTATTAGTATTATTGTATTTAATTGGTGACTATCAGAATAGTTAAATCGTGCTTTTAAGTAACATTTATTGTATTACTTGGTAAAGGAATAAATCATTCTGTTATTCAGTCCATCATTATTTATTGGTCACTTCCAACGAACATAACAAAGATGCTCTAACTTCTTTAATCCCACACATCAAGAAGAAACACGTAAAAGATTCTTGTGATTTGAAAACAAAAGACAAACATTACAAATGTACTGAATGTTATTATCAAACAAAACGGAAATGTGATTTGACCAAGCATTTTAACAATAAACATGCTAAAGATATCAAGTGTACAAATGTCCTGGATGTTCTTACGAAACAAATATCAAATATAATTTGAAGAAGCTTATATTAGAAAACATGTGAAAGTTGTGGAAGAATACAATTGTCACGAATGTGGATATAAAACCATCTATAGAAGTAGTTTTGTTATATGCATTACAAAGTTAAACTTAAAAAAAAAAAAATACGTTAATTTATTTTTCGCATAATTAACTTCCTTTAAAAAAAGTGGATGTGTTGAAAGTGACAGGAGTGAAAAAAAAAACTAAAAACAATAAATTAGATTTTTAAGGAGTTTTAGATATATCATAGGTAGTTAGTTTTAAGAAGTTTTCTTCAGGTTCGCTAAAGTAGCGGTGCACGATAACTGAAATTTATTATAGATTATTGATACTGGAAAAATATCAATAAAGACCGATCAATCAATATAGAATAACGATCCTCACGGTAATAATTATCGACACCTATTCAATAATTATCGTCAATAATAATCGTCGGTATGGCAATAATTATCGAAAAGTCAATAACTATCGGTTCACTGATAATAATTATTGTTATTGTTGTGTTTAGATTTGTTCAGGCGGTGTGTAGTTTAAATTTCTATGAATGAAAAAGTTGATCATTTTCATCGCTCTGTGTAAGAAATATAAACCACATAATGACCATATCAGTGAACGATAATATAATTTATCAGCAAACGATAATGTATCGATATTTTTCCCTTTTATTATCGACCTTCGATATGAGATATTTGTCGCACCCCTACTCTGACGTATCTTATTAGTTATTAGTCTATAGTTACCTTAGTCTAGTTGTTAGTTTATAGTTCTTTTGGTGTATGTCTTGAATTAAAATTTATCTTCTTGATATTATATTAGTATATTGGTATATAGGGTATTAGTATCTTATTATCTTTTGACGTATCTTAATTAGTTATTAGTCTATAGGGGGAGTTGTCGGAGTTTAGTTATTGTTAGTTTATAGTTCTTTTAGTGTATGTATTGAATTAAAAGTTATCTTATTAGTATATTATTGATATTATTGATGTTCTTACGAAACAAATATCAAATATAATTTGAAGAAGCATTATATTAGAAAACATGTGAAAGTTGTGGAAGAATACAATTGTCACGAATGTGGATATAAAACCATCTATAGAAGTAGTTTTGTTATATGCATTACAAAGTTAAACATTCAAAAAAAAAATACGTTAATTTATTTTCAGCATAATTAACTTCCTTTAAAAAAAGTGGATGTGTTGAAAGTGACAGGAGTGAAAAAAAAACTAAAAACAATAAATTAGATTTTTAAGGAGTTTTAGATATATCATAGGTAGTTAGTTTTAAGAAGTTTTCTTCAGGTTCGCTAAAGTAGCGGTGCACGATAACTGAAATTTATTATAGATTATTGATACTGGAAAAATATCAATAAAGACCGATCAATCAATATAGAATAACGATCCTCACGGTAATAATTATCGACACCTATTCAATAATTATCGTCAATAATAATCGTCGGTATGGCAATAATTATCGAAAAGTCAATAACTATCGGTTCACTGATAATAATTATTGTTATTGTTGTGTTTAGATTTGTTCAGGCTGTGTGTGTAGTTTAAATTTCTATGAATGAAAAAGTTGATCATTTTCATCGCTCTGTGTAAGAAATATAAACCACATAATAACCATATCAGTGAACGATAATATAATTTATCAGCAAACGATAATGTATCGATATTTTTCTCTTTTATTATCGACCTTCGATATGAGATATTTATCGCACCCCTACTCTGACGTATCTTATTAGTTATTAGTCTATAGTTACCTTAGTTTAGTTGTTGTTAGTTTATAGTTCTTTTGGTGTATGTCTTGAATTAAAATTTATCTTCTTGATATTATATTAGTATATTGGTATATAGGGTATTAGTATCTTATTCTCTTTTGACGTATCTTAATTAGTTATTAGTCTATAGGGGGAGTTGTCGGAGTTTAGTTATTGTTAGTTTATAGTTCTTTTAGTGTATGTCTTGAATTAAAAGTTATCTTATTAGTATATTATTGATATTATTGATGTTCTTACGAAACAAATATCAAATATAATTTGAAGAAGCATTATATTAGAAAACATGTGAAAGTTGTGGAAGAATACAATTGTCACGAATGTGGATATAAAACCATCTATCGAAGTAGTTTTGTTATATGCATTACAAAGTTAAAAATTCCAAAAAAAAAACGTTAATTTATTTTCCGCATAATTAACTTCCTTTAAAAAAAGTGAATGTGTTGAAAGTGACAGGAGTGAAAAAAAAACTAAAAACAATAAATTAGATTTTTAAGGAGTTTTAGATATATCATAGGTAGTTAGTTTTAAGAAGTTTTCTTCAGGTTCTCTAAAGTAGCGGTGCACGATAACTGAAATTTATTATAGATTATTGATACTGGAAAAAAATCAATAAAGACCGATCAATCAATATAGAATAACGATCCTCACGGTAATAATTATCATCACCTATTCAATAATTATCGTCAATAATAATCATCGGTATGGCAATAATTATCGAAAAGTCAATAACTATCGGTTCACTGATAATAATTATTGTTATTGTTGTGTTTAGATTTGTTCAGGCGGTGTGTAGTTTAAATTCCTATGAATGAAAAAGTTGATCATTTTCATCGCTCTGTGTAAGAAATATAAACCACATAATGACCATATCAGTTAACGATAATATAATTTATCAGCAAACGATAATGTATCGATATTTTTCCCTTTTATTATCGACCTTCGATATGAGATATTTATCGCACCCCTACTCTGACGTATCTTATTAGTTATTAGTCTATAGTTACCTTAGTTTAGTTGTTAGTTTATAGTTCTTTTGGTGTATGTCTTGAATTAAAATTTATCTTCTTCTTGATATTATATTAGTATATTGGTATATAGGATATTAGTATCTTATTATCTTTTGACGTATCTTAATTAGTTATTAGTCTATAGGGGGAGTTGTCGGAGTTTAGTTATTGTTAGTTTATCGTTCTTTTAGTGTATGTATTGAATTAAAAGTTATCTTATTAGTATATTATTGATATTATTGATGTTCTTACGAAACAAATATCAAATATAATTTGAAGAAGCATTATATTAGAAAACATGTGAAAGTTGTGGAACAATACAATTGTCACGAATGTGGATATAAAACCATCTATAGAAGTAGTTTTGTTATATGCATTACAAAGTTAAACATTAAAAAAAAAAATACGTTAATTTATTTTCAGCATAATTAACTTCCTTTAAAAAAAGTGGATGTGTTGAAATTGACAGGAGTGAAAAAAAAACTAAAAACAATAAATTAGATTTTTAAGGAGTTTTAGATATATCATAGGTAGTTAGTTTTAAGAAGTTTTCTTCAGGTTCGCTAAAGTAGCGGTGCATGATAACTGAAATTTATTATAGATTATTGATACTGGAAAAATATCAATAAAGACCGATCAATCAATATAGAATAACGATCCTCACGGTAATAATTATCGACACCTATTCAATAATTATCGTCAATAATAATCGTCGGTATGGCAATAATTATCGAAAAGTCAATAACTATCGGTTCACTGATAATAATTATTGTTATTGTTGTGTTTAGATTTGTTCAGGCGGTGTGTAGTTTAAATTTCTATGAATGAAAAAGTTGATCATTTTCATCGCTCTGTGTAAGAAATATAAACCACATAATGACCATATCAGTGAACGATAATATAATTTATCAGCAAACGATAATGTATCGATATTTTTCCCTTTTATTATCGACCTTCGATATGAGATATTTGTCGCACCCCTACTCTGACGTATCTTATTAGTTATTAGTCTATAGTTACCTTAGTCTAGTTGTTAGTTTATAGTTCTTTTGGTGTATGTCTTGAATTAAAATTTATCTTCTTGCTATTATATTAGTATATTGGTATATAGGGTATTAGTATCTTATTATCTTTTGACGTATCTTAATTAGTTATTAGTCTATAGGGGGAGTTGTCGGAGTTTAGTTATTGTTAGTTTATAGTTCTTTTAGTGTATGTATTGAATTAAAAGTTATCTTATTAGTATATTATTACTTTGAAAATAATACAATTTATATTGAAAATATAAATTTTATTAATTTTGAGTAAGTATCTGGAAACTACCGCCGCTAAAATATCTGTCGGTCGGTCTGTGTGTCTGTGACTTTTCTAGGAAACACTCTACAGTCGCCAGTTTTCATCTGGGAAAAATGAAATTTGGGTCGATCGAAGAGGCGCACGGTCCTGCGATGCCTATTGAAAATGAGCGGGATCCGTTACCGGGAAGTGTCTTTTTTTCGGGAATTTCGGGTTTTTTCGGGAATCGCCTAGGAAACACTCTAAGTGTCCGAAAGTTGCACCGATCGGGATGAAACTCGGTAGGCACGAAGCTCCGGACCCCCGAATACGACCTATTGAAAATGGGCCCGATCCGAGAATTTTAAGGCCCCCTTTCAGGGCCGTACTTTTTTTTGCAACGTCCCGACATAAGGACTCGTTTCTCGGTAACGGTACATCGCGGACGGATTCTGCTAGTACAGTTACTTGGGGAAAGAACGGACGTACAAACTTTGTAGAGATCGTTTTTCGAAAAAATAATTAGGCGAGCGGTAATCGGCCCTCAAAGAATGGAATATACTCATTTCGCATGATTTTTCGATTTTTTCGAATTTTTAAAAAAATTTATTCGACCGATCGGGAAAATAACAAAACGGTGAGATAGAGCCGTTTGTTGTCTACAAAAAAGATAATCTTGATTTTTACGTGAAAAATCGGCAAAAACGACTTATTCGAAAAAACAAAAAATCTGTCGTTTTTGCTAAAAATAACAAAAAAATTTTTTTTTCCGAAACGGTGCATCCTAGCGAAAAATCAAATCAGATCTTTTTTGAATAGTTTTTTAAATGCTAATTTACTATACGGAACAATTTCCCGAAAAATTCCCGATTTAAGAGCGGGAATCGTTTCTTTAAAACAACAACTGAGCAAATGCTACTCTTTAACGCATGCTTTCGAATTTTTTTCGAAAAGTTGTCGACCGATCGAAAAAATAACAAAGCTCTATGATAGAGACGTCCTTTATCCACAAAAAAGATAGATATAGTTTTTTTCCTTAACCGTTGGAAAAACTGTAAAAATTCGGAAAAACTTCGGCAGGACATTGAGACGGTTCAGACGTGTTTCGAATATATCTCCCTCCATCGATGACATAGTTCAACTTATGTAAAATTTTTTTTCTTCAACACATAATTTGAAGTCTCGGCTTTATTTTATCTCGATTATGTATGTACTTTAAACTAAAAATAAAAAAGTTTTTCGCTGCTCGAAAATTTGCTTACACCATTATTTTTATTAAAAATACGATAAATTAATCCTTCTTTATTTTTTTTGTCTTATTCTTTATGCACGATTGGGAAAATTAGAAGGACAGTCGCAACGACAATTGATTCGCCAAAATGACTGTGAAAAATTATTCACATTGGTCCATTAATAAGGAAGATATGAATATTTTCAGAAATCAATAATAAGTTCCCGACAATGCCGGCGACGGCTCGTGTCTTCTTGACCCGTCGAAGCCGGCCTCGTTCGCTGATCGTCCCCGCTATTAATATTATTAGGTCCGGTAGGTATAGGTAACCGTAATAATAAATGCGCGGATACTGTTCGGGCAATGGCTTAATTTCTGTTTTTTCTTATGCATTTTGTAAATAATTGTTTTTACAATTAATTGCGACGTACTATTAGTCTTTCACTAATAATTTGGAGTGATTATTATTTTTAAAATTTGAAAAATGCGCACTGAAAAATACGAGAAAATTTGCAAAAATTCGGAAATTTTTTTCTTCGCAATTTCCTGGTACAGAGACTCGGGGATGACTTGCGCTTGGTAGTCGAAGAATTCTTTTGTCACAATTTTCATTTTTTTTCGCTGAAGTTTCAAAAATGGCGACGCTACAACGGATCGAAAATGGCCGAGTATTTTGACGAAATTTCAAAGTTTACGTTCGCAAAAATTGACTTTCCGGTAAGAGTTCAAATGTCGTGCACTAATTTGCTTTAGTTGCATAATATGCAACTAAATAATAATAATAATAAGTAATATATTATATTACCTTCTGTTTAATATAACCGCCGACTTTGTTTGAACGATTTTAATAAAATGGCGTGCGATTTAGTCGGTTGTTGCAAAAAATTTCAATGGTCTTTCGCACATTTTTCGATGTAAATCTGTTCGCGGTGATCCAAATAAGATCACGGAGGTACTCGCGTGTGGCTAAGAAAAGGGTCACGTCCCCCACCCTCGACTCAAACTAACACGAAAGTAACTTTTTACGCGAATCTATAACTTCCACGCGAATTTTCGTAAGTTCACATATTGGTCCTTCAGGAGCGATATAGAAAAAATAGTCACAAAAAAGGAGGTGGCAGGCGTTAACTTTGACGGGGAATCTACTGCTTTCAGGGCCGTACTGATATAGAAAAACTGCAATTAAAAAAAAAACAACTGATGACAAATTTCAACTTTGACTGGGATCTACTGACACTGCGGGCCGAAGGCCCGCCATGGAGGGCCGAAGGCCCGACGCCGCCGGCAGGCCAAGATTTTCGTAAGGAAAATCTTGTTGATATTATTGATGTTCTTACGAAACAAATATCAAATATAATTTGAAGAAGCATTATATTAGAAAACATGTGAAAGTTGTGGAAGAATACAATTGTCACGAATGTGGATATAAAACCATCTATAGAAGTAGTTTTGTTATATGCATTACAAAGTTAAACATTCAAAAAAAAAATACGTTAATTTATTTTCAGCATAATTAACTTCCTTTAAAAAAAGTGGATGTGTTGAAAGTGACAGGAGTGAAAAAAAAACTAAAAACAATAAATTAGATTTTTAAGGAGTTTTAGATATATCATAGGTAGTTAGTTTTAAGAAGTTTTCTTCAGGTTCGCTAAAGTAGCGGTGCACGATAACTGAAATTTATTATAGATTATTGATACTGGAAAAATATCAATAAAGACCGATCAATCAATATAGAATAACGATCCTCACGGTAATAATTATCGACACCTATTCAATAATTATCGTCAATAATAATCGTCGGTATGGCAATAATTATCGAAAAGTCAATAACTATCGGTTCACTGATAATAATTATTGTTATTGTTGTGTTTAGATTTGTTCAGGCTGTGTGTAGTTTAAATTTCTATGAATGAAAAAGTTGATCATTTTCATCGCTCTGTGTAAGAAATATAAACCACATAATGACCATATCAGTGAACGATAATATAATTTATCAGCAAACGATAATGTATCGATATTTTTCTCTTTTATTATCGACCTTCGATATGAGATATTTATCGCACCCCTACTCTGACGTATCTTATTAGTTATTAGTCTATAGTTACCTTAGTTTAGTTGTTGTTAGTTTATAGTTCTTTTGGTGTATGTCTTGAATTAAAATTTATCTTCTTCTTGATATTATATTAGTATATTGGTATATAGGATATTAGTATCTTATTCTCTTTTGACGTATCTTAATTAGTTATTAGTCTATAGGGGGAGTTGTCGGAGTTTAGTTATTGTTAGTTTATAGTTCTTTTAGTGTATGTCTTGAATTAAAAGTTATCTTATTAGTATATTATTGATATTATTGATGTTCTTACGAAACAAATATCAAATATAATTTGAAGAAGCATTATATTAGAAAACATGTGAAAGTTGTGGAAGAATACAATTGTCACGAATGTGGATATAAAACCATCTATCGAAGTAGTTTTGTTATATGCATTACAAAGTTAAAAATTCCAAAAAAAAAACCTTAATTTATTTTCCGCATAATTAACTTCCTTTAAAAAAAGTGAATGTGTTGAAAGTGACAGGAGTGAAAAAAAAACTAAAAACAATAAATTAGATTTTTAAGGAGTTTTAGATATATCATAGGTAGTTAGTTTTAATAAGTTTTCTTCAGGTTCTCTAAAGTAGCGGTGCACGATAACTGAAATTTATTATAGATTATTGATACTGGAAAAAAATCAATAAAGACCGATCAATCAATATAGAATAACGATCCTCACGGTAATAATAATTATCATCACCTATTCAATAATTATCGTCAATAATAATCATCGGTATGGCAATAATTATCGAAAAGTCAATAACTATCGGTTCACTGATAATAATTATTGTTATTGTTGTGTTTAGATTTGTTCAGGCGGTGTGTAGTTTAAATTCCTATGAATGAAAAAGTTGATCATTTTCATCGCTCTGTGTAAGAAATATAAACCACATAATGACCATATCAGTGAACGATAATATAATTTATCAGCAAACGATAATGTATCGATATTTTTCCCTTTTATTATCGACCTTCGATATGAGATATTTATCGCACCCCTACTCTGACGTATCTTATTAGTTATTAGTCTATAGTTACCTTAGTTTAGTTGTTAGTTTATAGTTCTTTTGGTGTATGTCTTGAATTAAAATTTATCTTCTTCTTGATATTATATTAGTATATTGGTATATAGGATATTAGTATCTTATTATCTTTTGACGTATCTTAATTAGTTATTAGTCTATAGGGGGAGTTGTCGGAGTTTAGTTATTGTTAGTTTATCGTTCTTTTAGTGTATGTATTGAATTAAAAGTTATCTTATTAGTATATTATTGATATTATTGATGTTCTTACGAAACAAATATCAAATATAATTTGAAGAAGCATTATATTAGAAAACATGTGAAAGTTGTGGAACAATACAATTGTCACGAATGTGGATATAAAACCATCTATAGAAGTAGTTTTGTTATATGCATTACAAAGTTAAACATTAAAAAAAAAAATACGTTAATTTATTTTCAGCATAATTAACTTCCTTTAAAAAAAGTGGATGTGTTGAAATTGACAGGAGTGAAAAAAAAACTAAAAACAATAAATTAGATTTTTAAGGAGTTTTAGATATATCATAGGTAAGTTAGTTTTAAGAAGTTTTCTTCAGGTTCGCTAAAGTAGCGGTGCATGATAACTGAAATTTATTATAGATTATTGATACTGGAAAAATATCAATAAAGACCGATCAATCAATATAGAATAACGATCCTCACGGTAATAATTATCGACACCTATTCAATAATTATCGTCAATAATAATCGTCGGTATGGCAATAATTATCGAAAAGTCAATAACTATCGGTTCACTGATAATAATTATTGTTATTGTTGTGTTTAGATTTGTTCAGGCGGTGTGTAGTTTAAATTTCTATGAATGAAAAAGTTGATCATTTTCATCGCTCTGTGTAAGAAATATAAACCACATAATGACCATATCAGTGAACGATAATATAATTTATCAGCAAACGATAATGTATCGATATTTTTCCCTTTTATTATCGACCTTCGATATGAGATATTTGTCGCACCCCTACTCTGACGTATCTTATTAGTTATTAGTCTATAGTTACCTTAGTCTAGTTGTTAGTTTATAGTTCTTTTGGTGTATGTCTTGAATTAAAATTTATCTTCTTGCTATTATATTAGTATATTGGTATATAGGGTATTAGTATCTTATTATCTTTTGACGTATCTTAATTAGTTATTAGTCTATAGGGGGAGTTGTCGGAGTTTAGTTATTGTTAGTTTATAGTTCTTTTAGTGTATGTATTGAATTAAAAGTTATCTTATTAGTATATTATTGATATTATTGATGTTCTTACGAAACAAATATCAAATATAATTTGAAGAAGCATTATATTAGAAAACATGTGAAAGTTGTGGAAGAATACAATTGTCACGAATGTGGATATAAAACCATCTATAGAAGTAGTTTTGTTATATGCATTACAAAGTTAAACATTAAAAAAAAAAATACGTTAATTTATTTTCAGCATAATTAACTTCCTTTAAAAAAAGTGGATGTGTTGAAAGTGACAGGAGTGAAAAAAAAACTAAAAACAATAAATTAGATTTTTAAGGAGTTTTAGATATATCATAGGTAGTTAGTTTTAAGAAGTTTTCTTCAGGTTCGCTAAAGTAGCGGTGCACGATAACCGAAATTTATTATAGATTATTGATACTGGAAAAATATCAATAAAGACTGATCAATCAATATAGAATAACGATCCTCACGGTAATAATTATCGACACCTATTCAATAATTATCGTCAATAATAATCGTCGGTATGGCAATAATTATCGAAAAGTCAATAACTATCGGTTCACTGATAATAATTATTGTTATTGTTGTGTTTAGATTTGTTCAGGCTGTGTGTAGTTTAAATTTCTATGAATGAAAAAGTTGATCATTTTCATCGCTCTGTGTAAGAAATATAAACCACATAATGACCATATCAGTGAACGATAATATATATTATCAGCAAACGATAATGTATCGATATTTTTCTCTTTTATTATCGACCTTCGATATGAGATATTTATCGCACCCCTACTCTGACGTATCTTATTAGTTATTAGTCTATAGTTACCTTAGTTTAGTTGTTGTTAGTTTATAGTTCTTTTGGTGTATGTCTTGAATTAAAATTTATCTTCTTCTTGATATTATATTAGTATATTGGTATATAGGATATTAGTATCTTATTCTCTTTTGACGTATCTTAATTAGTTATTAGTCTATAGGGGGAGTTGTCGGAGTTTAGTTATTGTTAGTTTATAGTTCTTTTAGTGTATGTCTTGAATTAAAAGTTATCTTATTAGTATATTATTGATATTATTGATGTTCTTACGAAACAAATATCAAATATAATTTGAAGAAGCATTATATTAGAAAACATGTGAAAGTTGTGGAAGAATACAATTGTCACGAATGTGGATATAAAACCATCTATCGAAGTAGTTTTGTTATATGCATTACAAAGTTAAAAATTCCAAAAAAAAAACGTTAATTTATTTTCCGCATAATTAACTTCCTTTAAAAAAAGTGAATGTGTTGAAAGTGACAGGAGTGAAAAAAAAACTAAAAACAATAAATTAGATTTTTAAGGAGTTTTAGATATATCATAGGTAGTTAGTTTTAAGAAGTTTTCTTCAGGTTCTCTAAAGTAGCGGTGCACGATAACTGAAATTTATTATAGATTATTGATACTGGAAAAAAATCAATAAAGACCGATCAATCAATATAGAATAACGATCCTCACGGTAATAATTATCATCACCTATTCAATAATTATCGTCAATAATAATCATCGGTATGGCAATAATTATCGAAAAGTCAATAACTATCGGTTCACTGATAATAATTATTGTTATTGTTGTGTTTAGATTTGTTCAGGCGGTGTGTAGTTTAAATTTCTATGAATGAAAAAGTTGATCATTTTCATCGCTCTGTGTAAGAAATATAAACCACATAATGACCATATCAGTGAACGATAATATAATTTATCAGCAAACGATAATGTATCGATATTTTTCCCTTTTATTATCGACCTTCGATATGAGATATTTGTCGCACCCCTACTCTGACGTATCTTATTAGTTATTAGTCTATAGGGGGAGTTGTCGGAGTTTAGTTATTGTTAGTTTATAGTTCTTTTAGTGTATGTCTTGAATTAAAAGTTATCTTATTAGTATATTATTGATATTATTGATGTTCTTACGAAACAAATATCAAATATAATTTGAAGAAGCATTATATTAGAAAACATGTGAAAGTTGTGGAAGAATACAATTGTCACGAATGTGGATATAAAACCATCTATAGAAGTAGTTTTGTTATATGCATTACAAAGTTAAACATTAAAAAAAAAAATACGTTAATTTATTTTCAGCATAATTAACTTCCTTTAAAAAAAGTGGATGTGTTGAAAGTGACAGGAGTGAAAAAAAAACTAAAAACAATAAATTAGATTTTTAAGGAGTTTTAGATATATCATAGGTAGTTAGTTTTAAGAAGTTTTCTTCAGGTTCGCTAAAGTAGCGGTGCACGATAACCGAAATTTATTATAGATTATTGATACTGGAAAAATATCAATAAAGACTGATCAATCAATATAGAATAACGATCCTCACGGTAATAATTATCGACACCTATTCAATAATTATCGTCAATAATAATCGTCGGTATGGCAATAATTATCGAAAAGTCAATAACTATCGGTTCACTGATAATAATTATTGTTATTGTTGTGTTTAGATTTGTTCAGGCTGTGTGTAGTTTAACCCTTTCATGCATAGTGTCCTCTACAGTGGACACAACAATTTTATTTTATTGTAATGATTGTACTCAAATCTGATTCTTGAAGTGCATGAAAGACTCTCTAGTGGACATTATTCATTGGTTCTATACATGCGCCCTCTGTTGAAAAGTGGTCGAAGGGCGATATATTCTGGTTTGAGCTCTAGCTAGAACGAAATTTAGCATCTGAGACGGTTGATGTTTTGAGGTTCAGTTAAAAGTGTTGTAACTTTTTAGAAATTGGTCTTGGAAAAGGTAAATATTATGTTATGTGCATTGTATTACATAAGTTCTTGCCTACTTATAATAAACTATCAATTCCTTAAGTTTTTTGCGAAAATAATCCATTATTTTGACATGTCCAATGTACTGGACATCATGCAGTCTTGCTTACAAATGTCTTTCATTTTTAGTGAGCTTTAGGAAGTGACTAATTGGAAGAAAATGGATGATTTTAAACCCATGAACACACGAACCTTCTACGGGTTACCGGCTGCAAAGGTAAAAAATTCCGTAAACATTTTTTGTAATTGTAATGGTTTCCTTTTTAGAATGTAGTATTCGAAGACCTCTTTGAGGAAGACGATGCATCTGAAAACGGTGAACTATTGAATGACGGGAATTCATCAGAAGAAGAACCTGACAGTGTAGTAGTGCCTATAGATGAAAATCATAATTATGAAGATTCTTCAGAGTCTGAGAGTGAATATGAAATACCTCTGTCAGAGCTCAGAAATAGACAAGTAAAATGGCGTGTTAGAGACTCTAATGTAGGGCCAGCGACCTTACCAATGTTTCTAGGATCACCAAAAATACACATACCGACAAATTCGCCCCTTGAAATTTTCTTATCTTTAGTTTCTAAAGACATGATTGAAGATATTGTGTACCAGTCTAATTTATACGCAAGACAAAATGGTAAAAGCCACTTCAATATTACCGAGAGAGACTTATATGCTTTTATCGGTATGTCGTTTGTGATGTCATACATAAGGTACCCCAGAACAAGACTTTATTGGTCAAGTGAAGAAGGGTTAAGAATGGATCTTATAGCAGATACAATGTCAGTTAACAGATATGAAGAAATACTCCGGTACCTCCACTTCACTGAAAATCCTGTTGGTGATCGAAATAGAGAATCCAAAATGAATAAGTCCACAAATAAAATAGACAAGAATGATGATAAACTATGGAAACTACGTCCGTTTTTAGATAAGCTTCAGCAAAATTTCCAAATTGCGATGGATGCTGAAGAATATCAATCTGTTGATGAGCAGATTATTCCCATGAAAAGTCGCATAAGTATAAAGCAGTACTTACCCAAAAAACCTAAAAAATGGGGAGTTAAGAACTGGGTTAGAGCTGGTACCAGTGGATACATGTATAGGTTTGAAATTTATCAAGGTGCCAAACAAAGAGCTGAAGTAAGTAAACTTGGAATGTGTGCTGACTTGGTTTTGAGATTGTGTGATGACATACAGCAAAAAAACCATAAAGTTTTCTTCGACAATTTATTTTGTTCAATCAATCTTCTAGAGAAGCTAAAAATGCAGGGTATCTTCGGAACAGGAACTTTGCGAGCAAACAGGCAGCAAGGAGCTAACAAAATTCTTCCCATTGATAAAAATATGAAAAAACAGCCTCGTGGAACTTCACACGTGGTAACAAAAAATGATATCACACTGACCAAGTGGTTCGATAGGGCACCCATGCTAGTGGCTTCTGCATGTGCTGGAAGGGAACCACAAGATAAAGCAAGAAGGTTTAGTAGATCAGAAAAAAAAATGATTGAAATAGACAGACCCTTTTGTGTGAAGTTTTACAACGCACATATGGGTGGTGTGGACTTACACGACCAGTACTTGTCCATGTATCCAATGAGAAGGAAAAATAAGAGGTGGTACATAAAAGTATTTATGCATTTCTTGGATGTAGCCTGTATAAATGCATACATTTTATGGAAAGCTTCCGGAAAGACAGATAAGGATTTCCTACAGTTCAAGGGAACATTGGCCAAGTCTTTGATAGTTCAAGCTAAAACCAAAGAAAACCGTGTGGGTAGACCTAGATCTAAATCACCTCCTCCTCCTATTCTAAAAAAAAGCAGAGTAAAGCATGCGTCAGCTGATGTGAGATTTGACAATTCGGGGCACTGGCCCAATCTTACTGACATAAAAAATGCCAACAGGTGTAAGTCTTCAGCATGCAAACGCAAGACAAAGTATATTTGCAAGAAATGCAAGGAGTTTATTTGTCCAAGTTGTTTTGAAATATTTCATACTCCTAAATAATTATTATCTAGTATGAATTATTGAATTTTAATTTTCTGTAACAGAGTTGTCTTGAATGCATGGTGACCACTCCAGTGGACAAATATAAATTCATGTTTTTTTCTTGACATAATTTTTTTTTTATTACATAAAAGTTACTGTACTGCTCTCTAATAAAGTTTTCGATACTATTTCTAATTTTATTGCGAAAAAAATTACTTTTTTCAAAAATATGCATGAAAGGGTTAAATTTCTATGAATGAAAAAGTTGATCATTTTCATCGCTCTGTGTAAGAAATATAAACCACATAATGACCATATCAGTGAACGATAATATATATTATCAGCAAACGATAATGTATCGATATTTTTCTCTTTTATTATCGACCTTCGATATGAGATATTTATCGCACCCCTACTCTGACGTATCTTATTAGTTATTAGTCTATAGTTACCTTAGTTTAGTTGTTGTTAGTTTATAGTTCTTTTGGTGTATGTCTTGAATTAAAATTTATCTTCTTCTTGATATTATATTAGTATATTGGTATATAGGATATTAGTATCTTATTCTCTTTTGACGTATCTTAATTAGTTATTAGTCTATAGGGGGAGTTGTCGGAGTTTAGTTATTGTTAGTTTATAGTTCTTTTAGTGTATGTCTTGAATTAAAAGTTATCTTATTAGTATATTATTGATATTATTGATGTTCTTACGAAACAAATATCAAATATAATTTGAAGAAGCATTATATTAGAAAACATGTGAAAGTTGTGGAAGAATACAATTGTCACGAATGTGGATATAAAACCATCTATCGAAGTAGTTTTGTTATATGCATTACAAAGTTAAAAATTCCAAAAAAAAAACGTTAATTTATTTTCCGCATAATTAACTTCCTTTAAAAAAAGTGAATGTGTTGAAAGTGACAGGAGTGAAAAAAAAACTAAAAACAATAAATTAGATTTTTAAGGAGTTTTAGATATATCATAGGTAGTTAGTTTTAAGAAGTTTTCTTCAGGTTCTCTAAAGTAGCGGTGCACGATAACTGAAATTTATTATAGATTATTGATACTGGAAAAAAATCAATAAAGACCGATCAATCAATATAGAATAACGATCCTCACGGTAATAATTATCATCACCTATTCAATAATTATCGTCAATAATAATCATCGGTATGGCAATAATTATCGAAAAGTCAATAACTATCGGTTCACTGATAATAATTATTGTTATTGTTGTGTTTAGATTTGTTCAGGCGGTGTGTAGTTTAAATTTCTATGAATGAAAAAGTTGATCATTTTCATCGCTCTGTGTAAGAAATATAAACCACATAATGACCATATCAGTGAACGATAATATAATTTATCAGCAAACGATAATGTATCGATATTTTTCCCTTTTATTATCGACCTTCGATATGAGATATTTGTCGCACCCCTACTCTGACGTATCTTATTAGTTATTAGTCTATAGGGGGAGTTGTCGGAGTTTAGTTATTGTTAGTTTATAGTTCTTTTAGTGTATGTCTTGAATTAAAAGTTATCTTATTAGTATATTATTGATATTATTGATGTTCTTACGAAACAAATATCAAATATAATTTGAAGAAGCATTATATTAGAAAACATGTGAAAGTTGTGGAAGAATACAATTGTCACGAATGTGGATATAAAACCATCTATAGAAGTAGTTTTGTTATATGCATTACAAAGTTAAACATTCAAAAAAAAAATACGTTAATTTATTTTCAGCATAATTAACTTCCTTTAAAAAAAGTGGATGTGTTGAAAGTGACAGGAGTGAAAAAAAAACTAAAAACAATAAATTAGATTTTTAAGGAGTTTTAGATATATCATAGGTAGTTAGTTTTAAGAAGTTTTCTTCAGGTTCGCTAAAGTAGCGGTGCACGATAACCGAAATTTATTATAGATTATTGATACTGGAAAAATATCAATAAAGACCGATCAATCAATATAGAATAACGATCCTCACGGTAATAATTATCGACACCTATTCAATAATTATCGTCAATAATAATCGTCGGTATGGCAATAATTATCGAAAAGTCAATAACTATCGGTTCACTGATAATAATTATTGTTATTGTTGTGTTTAGATTTGTTCAGGCTGTGTGTAGTTTAAATTTCTATGAATGAAAAAGTTGATCATTTTCATCGCTCTGTGTAAGAAATATAAACCACATAATGACCATATCAGTGAACGATAATATAATTTATCAGCAAACGATAATGTATCGATATTTTTCTCTTTTATTATCGACCTTCGATATGAGATATTTATCGCACCCCTACTCTGACGTATCTTATTAGTTATTAGTCTATAGTTACCTTAGTTTAGTTGTTGTTAGTTTATAGTTCTTTTGGTGTATGTCTTGAATTAAAATTTATCTTCTTCTTGATATTATATTAGTATATTGGTATATAGGATATTAGTATCTTATTCTCTTTTGACGTATCTTAATTAGTTATTAGTCTATAGGGGGAGTTGTCGGAGTTTAGTTATTGTTAGTTTATAGTTCTTTTAGTGTATGTCTTGAATTAAAAGTTATCTTATTAGTATATTATTGATATTATTGATGTTCTTACGAAACAAATATCAAATATAATTTGAAGAAGCATTATATTAGAAAACATGTGAAAGTTGTGGAAGAATACAATTGTCACGAATGTGGATATAAAACCATCTATCGAAGTAGTTTTGTTATATGCATTACAAAGTTAAAAATTCCAAAAAAAAAACGTTAATTTATTTTCCGCATAATTAACTTCCTTTAAAAAAAGTGAATGTGTTGAAAGTGACAGGAGTGAAAAAAAAACTAAAAACAATAAATTAGATTTTTAAGGAGTTTTAGATATATCATAGGTAGTTAGTTTTAAGAAGTTTTCTTCAGGTTCTCTAAAGTAGCGGTGCACGATAACTGAAATTTATTATAGATTATTGATACTGGAAAAAAATCAATAAAGACCGATCAATCAATATAGAATAACGATCCTCACGGTAATAATTATCATCACCTATTCAATAATTATCGTCAATAATAATCATCGGTATGGCAATAATTATCGAAAAGTCAATAACTATCGGTTCACTGATAATAATTATTGTTATTGTTGTGTTTAGATTTGTTCAGGCGGTGTGTAGTTTAAATTCCTATGAATGAAAAAGTTGATCATTTTCATCGCTCTGTGTAAGAAATATAAACCACATAATGACCATATCAGTGAACGATAATATAATTTATCAGCAAACGATAATGTATCGATATTTTTCCCTTTTATTATCGACCTTCGATATGAGATATTTATCGCACCCCTACTCTGACGTATCTTATTAGTTATTAGTCTATAGTTACCTTAGTTTAGTTGTTAGTTTATAGTTCTTTTGGTGTATGTCTTGAATTAAAATTTATCTTCTTCTTGATATTATATTAGTATATTGGTATATAGGATATTAGTATCTTATTATCTTTTGACGTATCTTAATTAGTCATTAGTCTATAGGGGGAGTTGTCGGAGTTTAGTTATTGTTAGTTTATAGTTCTTTTAGTGTATGTATTGAATTAAAAGTTATCTTATTAGTATATTATTGATATTATTGATGTTCTTACGAAACAAATATCAAATATAATTTGAAGAAGCATTATATTAGAAAACATGTGAAAGTTGTGGAAGAATACAATTGTCACGAATGTGGATATAAAACCATCTATAGAAGTAGGTTTGTTATATGCATTACAAAGTTAAACATTCAAAAAAAAAATACGTTAATTTATTTTCAGCATAATTAACTTCCTTTAAAAAAAGTGGATGTGTTGAAAGTGACAGGAGTGAAAAAAAAAACTAAAAACAATAAATTAGATTTTTAAGGAGTTTTAGATATATCATAGGTAGTTAGTTTTAAGAAGTTTTCTTCAGGTTCGCTAAAGTAGCGGTGCACGATAACTGAAATTTATTATAGATTATTGATACTGGAAAAATATCAATAAAGACCGATCAATCAATATAGAATAACGATCCTCACGGTAATAATTATCGACACCTATTCAATAATTATCGTCAATAATAATCGTCGGTATGGCAATAATTATCGAAAAGTCAATAACTATCGGTTCACTGATAATAATTATTGTTATTGTTGTGTTTAGATTTGTTCAGGCGGTGTGTAGTTTAAATTTCTATGAATGAAAAAGTTGATCATTTTCATCGCTCTGTGTAAGAAATATAAACCACATAATGACCATATCAGTGAACGATAATATATATTATCAGCAAACGATAATGTATCGATATTTTTCTCTTTTATTATCGACCTTCGATATGAGATATTTATCGCACCCCTACTCTGACGTATCTTATTAGTTATTAGTCTATAGTTACCTTAGTTTAGTTGTTGTTAGTTTATAGTTCTTTTGGTGTATGTCTTGAATTAAAATTTATCTTCTTCTTGATATTATATTAGTATGTTGGTATATAGGATATGTGGTATTCTGGTGTTTTCTTATTCTATGGTGAAGGTTCGACAACCTTGATTGAGTGTATTGCTTGTCACTTGTCATAGTTGTCATCATACACAGATATACTTCTAACCTATGTACAGTATTGTAGAATAGAAAATGGTTGAATAAAAACTGTTAAATGTTAATTCTGTTTTATTTTAAATTAAAATATATTTTAAATGTGAAAATATATTACATTTGGCGCAGTCTAAAAGGTAATCCTACGTTCCATTGGAAAATACTGGAAATTTCAACAATTGGAAAGCCGATGTTATAAAATTAAAATTTTATCAAAAACCTTGCTGGAAGCTGTTCCACCGCGTTTATATTTTCACCAAGGATTATGTCTACTACTACAGTAAAAGTATTTGGTAATGTTGGAACCTTGGCAGAATATGATATTAACGATGATTGGAATGTTTATCAAGAAATTTTAGAGCAATATCTTGTTGCAAACAATGTCGAGAATGAACGTAAAGTTTCGGTGTTACTAACAGCGATTGGATCTAGAGCATATAAGTCCCTGAGAGATTTATGCGACCCAGATAAGCCACACTCTAAAACTTTTGATCAACTGTGCAATATAATGAAGAAGCAGTTTGCTCCGAAGGAATCCTACTTTCGGAATAGAATTGAGTTTTATCAGTTAACTCAGAAAGGAGGCGAAACAATTAAAGATTGGTACATTCGTGTGAAGAAAGCAGCGAGCAGGTGTAGTTTTAAAGCAGCTTTAAATGAGGTCATTAAAGACAAGTTTGTCACAGGACTTCTGCCAGGTGCTATCCAAGAACGTCTCTGTGAGGAAGAAGTCAACAAAACGTTGGATGACTTGCTTCAATTAGCTTTGAATAAAGAGTCAGCGGTAGGAAGAAGGGAAACAGCGATACCAGTAAACAAGGTAGTTGCAAGGAAGTACCCGGTTCACAGAAATAAGCCAACTCAGTCAGTTTCAGACAACAGTAAGAAGGCGTCCTGTAATGCTTGTGGCAAAACTAATCATAATTTTGCTACTTGTAAATACAAACGGTATAAATGTAAAAGGTTCTCCAAGACCGGACATTTAGCAACGGTATGCCAAAGCAGTAG
Organism: Malachius bipustulatus; assembly: GCA_910589415.1. Classification (NCBI taxonomy): domain Eukaryota; kingdom Metazoa; phylum Arthropoda; class Insecta; order Coleoptera; family Melyridae; genus Malachius; species Malachius bipustulatus. Next base: position 5,103,503 of record OU342638.1, on the reverse strand, counting down.
CAACTATCTAGAAGCAATGGAACCACATGTCAACGGCAGCACTGAAGAAGTTCCCAGTAGTAATGTGTTGAAAGAAGAATTTGACATATTTCATGTAAATGTAAAAGATGTTGTCGAGCCTTTCATGGCAACATTAAAATTGGAGGGAAATTCAGTTATTTTTGAGGTTGATACAGGCTCAGGTATCTCTATCTTGCCGGAGAAAACTTATTTAAAGTATTTCAAGCATCTTAGTTTAAAACCAACAATGGTAACATTGAAAACGTACAATGGTAACGTCATTAAACCTTTGGGAGAGGTGCAAGTAAAGGCTGTTTACAAATCTGTAAGTAAAACTTGTACTTTTGTTATTGTTAAAGAAGGTGCTAGACCACTTGTTGGTCGAGATTTAATTAAAACTTTTGAGATAAGTATTCATAATTTATCAGAAACCGATGATGGTAGTAAGGTTGTTAAAAATTTAGTAAATGAATTTAGTGAGTTATTTAAGGCAGAGTTAGGTACATTCAAGCACAAAAAGGTTCATTTATCTGTGAAAGATAATATTCAGCCTATTTTTAAGAAACCGAGACCAGTCCCTTTTGCATTTCGCTCAAAAATTGAAACAGAATTGGAGAGACTGGAAGGGCTTGGTGTCATTTCAAAGATTAATAATAGTGAGTTCGGAACACCATTGGTTCCCGTGGTAAAACCTAATGGTCAGTTGAGGCTTTGTGCAGACTATAAGGTTACTGTGAATCCTTATTTGCAGGATTTCAACTATCCTCTTCCGAGGATCGAGGAACTATTTTCAAAGTTACAAGGAGGGAAACTTTTTACTAAGCTTGATTTTTCAAATGCTTATAATCAGCTAGTTCTTGATAAGGAAACTGGAAAATTATTGGCATGGAGTACACACAGGGGGATTTATGCAGTTCATAGATTGCCTTATGGTACTAAACCGGCGTGCCAGTTGTTTCAACAAATTGTTGATCAGACATTGCAGGGAATATCAAATGTTGTATGTTACATGGATGATATTGTTGTTACAGGTCCTGATTTAAATAGTCATATTGAAACTTTGAGGGTAGTTTTAAAAACCTTAGCAGAAGCAGGCTTTAGGTTAAACTTACAAAAATGTTCATTTTTTCAAAAAGAAATTATGTATTTAGGACATATTATTAGTGCGTCTGGGCTAAAGAAAGATCCGAATAAATGTAAGACAATTTTAGATGCTCCAACACCTTCTAATGTCACAGAAGTGAGAGCACTGGTAGGTCTTATCTCTTATTATTCTAAGTTTGTTCCAAAATTGTCAGATTTATTATCACCACTGTATGATTTATTAAAAAAGAATGCAAGGTTTGTATGGAATGAAGGCTGTGAGAAGGCTTTTAGAAAGGCTAAAGAGATAATAGCTTCGGATTTAACTCTCATGCATTATGATCCTAGTAAACCACTAAAGTTAACATGTGATGCTTCCGAAAAGGGTATATCTGCTGTATTGAGTCACATTTTGGAGAATGGGGTTGAAAGGCCAGTGATTTTTTCTTCAAGAACGTATAGTAAAGCTGAATCTAATTATGCGGTCATACATAAGGAAGCTTTAGCTCTCTATTGGGGGGTAAAAAAGTTTTCACAGTATTTAGCAGGGCGAAAGTTTTTTTTGTGCTCTGATCATAAACCGTTATTGGCGTTGTTAGGAGAAAACAAAGGCATACCTGTGATGGCAGCTGGAAGGCTACAACGGTGGGCTTTGTATTTGGCTGAATTTGATTACAAATTACAGCATATTCCAGGCAAATGCAATATTGCAGATGTTTTTTCCAGACTTCCTATTAAGGTAGATCATAAAAATACTCTAGAAAGTGATGCTTGTACTTTCAATTTTATAGATCAAAATATTGCTGTAGATTTTAAACTGATCAAGGCTAAAACACGTACTGATCCAATATTAAGTCAAGTCTATATGTATATTCAGGGTAAATGGTCTAATGACATTAAGGGAGACTTAAAACCTTATTTTCTGAGAAAGTCAGAATTATTTATTAATAATGGAGTAATTAATTGGGGTTATAGAGTCATAATTCCAAAATGTTTACAAAAAAACTTACTAACTGAAATACATGGTACACATTTCGGGATATCTAAATTGAAATCGTTAGCTCGATCGTACTTTTGGTGGCCAAATTTAGACAGTGATATAACTCTTTGTTTGTATAAGACTTTGTAAATTCATGCGAGGTCTGTATGACTGAAAGGCCCGATCCACCAAAAGCATATTTGCATAAATGGAACAAGGCATTAAATCCTTGGGACAGAATTCACATAGATTTCCTTGAATTTCAATCTAAAAACTTTTTAATAATAACGGATTCTTATTCCAAGTGGCCTGAAGTTTTTCTTATGTCTAAAATAGACTCCGGGTCAACGATTGAAAAGATGAGAGAAACTATTGCTAGATATGGGTTATGTAAGACCATCGTATCAGATAACGGTGCTTCTTTTAAATCTGAACAGTTTCAAAATTTTTGTAAATTGAATGGTATAAAATTTTTGAATTCTCCTCCGTATCATCCTAGTTCAAATGGAGCGGCGGAGAATGCAGTAAAATCTTTTAAGGCGGGGTTAAAGAAAGCTTTAAAAGATCCTAAAAATAGGTCGGTTTCACTAAACATACTTATTAGTCGATATTTATTTGCTTATCGAAACACTCCTCATTCTGTAACAGGACAGTGTCCTTCAGATTTAATGTTTGGAAGACATGTTCGTAATAGATTAGACTTATTAAGAGAAACAAATTTGGAACATGTAAACACACAAATTGAAAATTACCGGGGGAAAAGAGAAATAGGTTTTAAAATTGGCGATACAGTTTTTGTTAGAGACTATAGAAAAATTCCTAAAGTGGAGTGGGAAAAAGGTGAAATAATAGAAGTATTGGGAGAAAGATTGTATAAGGTCAGGACGGAAACTGAAAATTTGATTTGGACTAGGCATGTTGATCAGATAAATGAAATGAAGGGTCAAAATTTGCATAGAACTAATGATACTGAGAACAATAATGAGTTCGAAAATAAAGTTTACAATTCTCCTAAATTAATTAAATATAATTACACTCCTAAATTAATTAGATATAGTTCAAATGATAGTCTGAATAATTGTGAAGATGATCTTCATACCGAAACGGATGTTAGTTTGGGTAAAGACCCTATACAGCCAGCAGCTACGTCTCCTGCAGGGAATATGATGTTACAAAATAAGGGTACATCTTCGGTAGATATTGATGATGATGCTTGTGTGAATCGAAAGGAAATTAAAGAACAATGTATAAATGTAACCTCCGATTCTAATATTGCAAATAGACCTCGTAGAGTAATTAAACCACCTGAACGATTAAATTTATAGTTGTTCAGGGTTTCAAATTATGTAATGTAATGTTTTTATTTTATGTTAGTAAACTTGAGGGGGATATTGTGGTATTCTGGTGTTTTCTTATTCTATGGTGAAGGTTCGACAACCTTGATTGAGTGTATTGCTTGTCACTTGTCATAGTTGTCATCATACACAGATATACTTCTAACCTATGTACAGTATTGTAGAATAGAAAATGGTTGAATAAAAACTGTTAAATGTTAATTCTGTTTTATTTTAAATTAAAATATATTTTAAATGTGAAAATATATTACAGGATATTAGTATCTTATCATCTTTTGACGTATCTTAATTAGTTATTAGTCTATAGGGGGAGTTGTCGGAGTTTAGTTATTGTTAGTTTATAGTTCTTTTAGTGTATGTCTTGAATTAAAAGTTATCTTATTAGTATATTATTGATATTATTGATGTTCTTACGAAACAAATATCAAATATAATTTGAAGAAGCATTATATTAGAAAACATGTGAAAGTTGTGGAAGAATACAATTGTCACGAATGTGGATATAAAACCATCTATAGAAGTAGTTTTGTTATATGCATTACAAAGTTAAACATTCAAAAAAAAAAAAATACGATTTATTTTCAGCATAGTTAACTTCCTTTAAAAAAAGTGGATGTGTTGAAAGTGACAGGAGTGAAAAAAAAACTAAAAACAATAAATTAGATTTTTAAGGAGTTTTAGATATATCATAGGTAGTTAGTTTTAAGGAGTTTTCTTCAGGTTCTCTAAAGTAGCGGTGCACGATAACTGAAATTTGTTATAGATTATTGATAGTGGAAAAATATCAATAAAGACCGATCAATCAATATAGAATAACGATCCTCACGGTAATAATTATCGACACCTATTCAATAATTATCGTCAATAATAATCATCGGTATGGCAATAATTATCGAAAAGTCAATAACTATCGGTTCACTGATAATAATTATTGTTATTGTTGTGTTTAGATTTGTTCAGGCGGTGTGTAGTTTAAATTTCTATGAATGAAAAAGTTGATCATTTTCATCGCTCTGTGTAAGAAATATAAACCACATAATGACCATATCAGTGAACGATAATATAATTTATCAGCAAACGATAATCTATCGATATTTTTCCCTTTTATGCACCCCTACTCTGACGTATCTTATTCGTTATTAGTCTATAGTTACCTTGGTTTAGTTATTAGTTTATAGTTCTTTTGGTGTATGTCTTGAATTAAAAGTTATCTTATTAGTATCTTATTGATATTATATTAGTATATAGGATATTAGTATCTTATTATCTTATTAGTTATTTATTAGTCTATAGTTCTTTTAGTGCGTGTCTTGAATTAAAAGTTAAATCTCTGAATTAAAAGTTTTCGTTCACAAAGTGTAATTGATTACCTATAGATTTCTATTTCATAGCTGCTACTGAGGACTGTCTGTCCTTAAATGAGCCAATAAGAATTACCTGCGCCAATACTCACATAACGTTAAGTATTAATTTGCCATATTAAAATCTAACAGAGACAGTTAAAACAGTAAAAAAATGAAGTATCAGAAAATTTTTATTAACTTTATTTAAAAATTGTTTTTAATCAGTTTCTTAAGAGTTTCTAAAAAAATATGCATGACCTCTATGAAATAATTAGTGAACACATCTCATTTGATTGAAACTATTTATTTTTCATCGAGAGACAATCATTTCTTACAAACGGATTTAGACATAAATAACAGACGATTATACAATCTGTGTTCAACACACTTACAATAAACACTAACAACTACTGAATAATAGCTAAGATCTCTGAAAATTTATCAATCAAAATCCTAAGAAAATGGAATCAATAATTGAGGGGATCAGAAGCCAAGGGGTCCAAGGCGACTTTTTTCCAAATCGAGTTAAGTGCAGAAATCAAAACTAGATATATACATTTACTCAGTGCCAAAGAGATCTAAGTATAAAATAAGTGCTAATGCTGACATCTGTCAGTGAGAAGTTGTACTACTCATCGCTCTTCACTATTTACTTGTAGCTAAAGGGGTCCAAGTATACTTGAACCCTTTTGCAACCAAGACTTGGTAGCAATTTTCCCTTTTGATTTGTTTATTACAACAAAATAATAGTATAGGCAGTGTTGTCTATACTTTTAGAACTGTAAAAATAGTAGTTTTGGAAGATATGTGTTTGAAAAATGTATACATCAGACGACGAAAATGGTAAGTACCTACTACCTACCTATTAGAAAACGAATCTTTTGAATACCAAAAACGATCAAATGAGGATAAAATTTATTAACTTATCAAAATATTAGAGGTTATGTTTAAATAATTTGTAGTTTTCATGTCATTATAACATTTTAATTTTAAATAAAACTAAATACGTCATCATATGACTGTTTTTTTTTTAATATTATTTAAGTACAATAAATTTTAGTATACTTTATGATTTTTTTTAGCGTTTTCCGATAACTCTGATACGGACAGAGATTATGTTCCAAGTAGCAGTAGTGGTGACGATACTGAAGTTCAGCCATCGGTTGAGGCTGGAAAATCTAGAAAAAGAGTACGCAAAATTCAGAATTGGAAAAGAAATGTCTCAAAAATTCAAAGAAACAGTGGCAAGGAATATGTTGATCGCAAGGGCGGAGTACATTCTGCAAAATCAGTAAAGGCCTATGACCATACATGCGCAGATACAAGTGTGTAGAAAATTTTTCGGAGGAAGTTAGAAACACAATTTTTACTGATTATTGGAATTTAGGGGAGAAACCTAATGGGTGGGATCTACAGAGTGCCTCTATTGCATCATGCATAGAAAATAGTACTCCTAAAATACACCGTCAAAACTCCATTCGACAAAAGAGTATTAGCATTTCTATAAAACTCCAAAATAAACGTGTATGTAAAGAGTTTTTCCTGAAAACTCTAGATATCAGTTGCAAACGATTTTACAATGTAACTAAAAAGAAGAGGGAGTCTGGAATCGCCCAAACGGATCAGAGAGGTCGTCATATTCCTGGTAATAAAATAGATGATGCGTCTTTAAACTTATTGAAAGATCACATAAACTCATTTCCAAAATATGTGAGTCATTACACTAGGAAAGACAACCCAAATCGCAAGTATTTGTCGCCGGAGTTGAATGTAACTAAAATGTATAAACTCTATAGAGAATTTTGCGAGCAAAAAGATGCTCAACCATTAAAATTTAGCAAATACCGTGACGTTTTCAATACCCACTTTAACTTAGCTTTTCACCAACCATATTCAGATACCTGTTCAAAGTGCGACACATTCAAAGCACAAAAAGACGCTTGCATTCCAGAATCTGAAGAGCATTCTCGTTTGGCCAGAGAACATGGACTTCATCTACGGAAAGCTCAAGCAGCCAAAGATTTAAAAAACGCCGCCAAGGAATTAGCAAAACAGTGTCCAGAAAGACGTGCCATTTATTTTGATTTGCAAAAAACGTTGCCCACTCCATACTTAACTTGTAGCAAGGTTTATTACTTGCGACAGTTATGGACCTACAATTTAGGTATCCACGATTTGCCATCAGGAATTGGCAACATGTACATGTGGCATGAAGGTGAAGGTTCGAAAGGTTCTCAAGAAGTTATGTCATGTTTGCTAAAGTATATTCAAAGTTTACCAAAAACAGTGACTCATATCGATGCATTTAGTGATAGCTGCGGAGGACAAAACAAAAACAAAAACATATTAAAATTTTGGATGTATATTGTGCAATATACACATATTAAAAGTGTGGACTATCGCTTTTTGGTTTCTGGACACTCATTCATGGAATGCGATCAAGATTTCGCTGTAATCGAAAAAGCAAAGAGACGACTAACTCACGTTTTTATTCCCGACGACTGGGTTGATTTTATATCAGGAGTTAGTAGAAAATTCATTGTTGTAAAAATGCAGCCCGATGATTTTAAGTCCATATCACCCATGGACAACAAAATGAAATCAAATTTTAAAGGAATAAGTAAAATGCAATGGCTACATTTTGAAAAAGAACATCCATTCAAACTATTTTATAAAGAAGTTTATAATACCGATTTTCCATTTGAAGAAATAGATTTTTCCAAAAAGACAGCTTCGCGTGATAGACCTACTACAAAAGTAACAACAACTCTGCCAGTACTTTATCACACACCCCCAAAAATAAAAGTAGCTAAATACAATAATCTCATGCAACTTCTACAGTATACCACCAATCAATCATGATTTTTATAAGTCGTTGAATCCAGAGCATTTGTTGAATACTGAACAAGACAATAATACCGAAAACGATGAGGATAAAATTTTCGATGACATTATGGAATCAGATGACGAGGAACAGCAATAAAAGATGCTATTAATATTAACAAGAAGAACACTTTAAGTTTATTTTAGTTTTATATTTAATTTAAGGATACACTTTACTGAGAGCTTGTATAGAAAACTTAAAAAATTATGTTACGGCCCTGTAAAAATTGTTCTTGAAAAATAGTAATTTTATTATGTTCAATTAATAGCAGAACACTAATAAACAATATTAGATATAAAAATTTATTTGTTTTTAGGTTCTTAATTTTTTTCATGTAAAATTACTTTGAATTAAAATATCTCCACATTTAGGTTTTAGTACTTGGACCCCTTGGCTTCTGATCCCTTCAATTATTTATCTACTTGGTGACGTGGTAATTAAAAAATTCCACTAAATAACAAAGAACAATGGTGGATTTTTTGCTTGATACAAATTTAACCAAAGAATGTGAGCTAAACATTCGATATAAGTCTGATGGAATGTTACAAAGCCATTACGATACATACGAGGTCGGGTCGGTCATACAATACACATATCGTGCGATCATTAATTCGAACTCCAGATAGCAACAAATAATCATATAGTAGCTTGATTTTATATTTCGTATTCATACTTTTTTCAAGAGGGCACATCGGTCTTAACTTTTTAGATAAGATGAGGCCGCTCTACTCTGGTAAGTTTGGGCGTCGAGAACTACCTAGACACAAGTTTCTTATACATAAAAATAGTTGAATAGAGAATCAGAGATTAGATTAAATTCATCGTGAGTGGGCCATTGCGACACCTCCACTGCGCGACCGTAGGTCTATTGTGTCTTACGTCTAGTCGTGCTAGTGCTAGTGCTACATTAACCCCATCAGGTCAGCCTCTTTAGTCTTTACAAAAGCTGACTATCTTGGATATTGGTAATGTATACATGCCCTCCGGTGTGAGAAAGTCTCTCCGGAAGGTTTGTAATCTGCTATTCTTCTTTCTTTTTCTCGGAGGAGATATTTCTCCTCATGGTTGGAATTGAGCCATTTCTTGGGCTCGGATAAGAACCGATCTCATTACAACAGTTATTTTCTAATAGTACACTAACGTTCATATTTATCATCAATAAACATGGCTCCTCAACACTACCAACACAAGCTGTCAAAATGCAAAAATTTAACCTCCTGAGTATATTTTTAGCTTCGATGAACATGGAAATTAGTGATGGAAGTGTAATTACCATCAATCCAACTGCAGTAAGGGATATGTTCAATTCTTGTGACTGAGAGCCAAACTTGGCAACAGTGTCTGCGCAAAGCGGCAGACAACGCCATGGTATAACAGGTAGAAAATCTGTTATAACCAATTGCAAGCACTGAAATGCGATCCTGATCAAATTTTCCCTGAAAACAAAGACACACATTAGTATGGTGATTTATAATTTGACTTGTATTTTTATAATTGATTTATAATTTTGACTAGTACTGGTGATTTTTGGATCTGACTGATATGATATGCTGATGAGTCTATAATAAGGACGAAACGGTACCGTCCATATCTTCAGTCTTCTCCTCGCATGCTGTGCGAAAGTTTTCCAATTTGTTCTGTAAAGAATCTTTAGTGGTAAATTTAAATTAGAAACTAAATCCCAATTAAAAACTCATCAAATTAGTATGGTGATTAACCCATTCCTTCTCATTGTACTCGCTTGAGTACACAAAACTAGGTGACAGGTAGTTCACCTCTAAGGATGAATGGCTTAAGTTTCAGATCTCTAGCCATGAACTAAACCACTATACAAGGTGTCCAGGTATGAGTGTAAGAGCTACACGTGGCGACCTTCCTTGGACTATTTTGAGTAAAAAATCTTAATACAATAATGCTCTAAACCTCTTCACGGTGCCACACGAGGTCATCAAAGTTAGAAATTCTGGGTCACAAATATGCATATTATTGAACTTCTGTTTCCTTTTGCAGTTACGGTTAACATTTTTAAAGACTTTTGCAAAGTCTTATTTCATTTAATTTTCGTAACAGTGCAATTATTAACTTTTTTAACATTTCCTAAATTTTTTTTTTTAGAAAGAATTTCTAACTTTGATGACCTCCTGTGGCACCGTGAAGAGGTTTAGAGCATTATTGTATTAAGATTTTTTACTCAAAATAGTCCAAGGAAGGTCGCCACGTGTAGCTCTTACACTCATACCTGGACACCTTGTATATGAACTGCAAAACAGTATTCTAACAGTAAAAAAGCGGCCTTTTGCATCATGCTATATCTGTGGTACTTTCATTTTTCTCACAGTGTGACAGGTGCTGAAGTTGTGTGAAGCACTCACTAAAAAGTGAATAACAATTGTTTTATGTAATTTTTTATATATACCGGGTGTCCCATTAGTGCGGGATTCTTCTCTGGCAGCTTCACTTTTGAAGCTATAAAAAAAAATGAGGGAGAAAAATTGTATGGTTTGAAGAGACCTTCAACCTAAAATAATTTTCAGCTACACAGGATGGCCCAATATCGCTGTACGCCTTACAACTTTGTTATTTTAAATAGGACACCCTATATATTATTACATTTTCAGATTATCTGAAAAAAATCAGTAAGAATGGTTTTTACAGTTTCAGTATAATGTGAATAGTTTTTGAGTTATAAACAAGTGAAAATTGCCATTTTCCATTTTCAAAGCAGCTTACAATGAAAACGGCTCAAGACAGCAGAAAAAGGTTTACATGTCCCTATCTTAACTTTTTACAAGGTATCCTATGATGTGGATGAAATTGTTACACAGGGTGATGAAAATTTTCAAAATTTTCATCACCCTGTATAACAATTTCATCCACATCATAGGATACCTTGTAAAAAGTTAAGATAGGGACATGTAAACCTTTTTCTGCTGTCTTGAGCCGTTTTCATTGTAAGCAGCTTTGAAAATGGAAAATGGCAATTTTCACTTGTTTATAACTCAAAAACTATTCACATTATACTAAAACTGTGAAAACCATTCTTACTGATTTTTTTCAGATAATCTGAAAATGTAATAATATATAGGGTGTCCTATTTAAAATAACAAAGTTGTAAGGCGTACAGCGATATTGGGCCATCCTGTGTAGCTGAAAATTATTTTAGGTTGAAGGTCTCTTCAAACCATACAATTTTTCTCCCTCATTTTTTTTTATAGCTTCAAAAGTGAAGCTGCCAGAGAAGAATCCTGCACTAATGGGACACCCGGTATATATATATACAGGGTGTCCCGTATCGTTATGTTCAAAATTCTTGAGCATATAGTAGGCTTAATTTTGAGCCCAAAAAACCCAAAAGTGACAGGTCTATCTTTATCCGTTACGAAGTTACAGGCCTAAGAAAATTATGACTAGTAAATAACAAGATTCAACTTTGTAAGCCACAAAAATTGCCACACATGAGTAAACGTCACCGAAATAAACATTAGTAGAGAGTAGAGGTTCCCCTGCTCATACGAAATGGCATTAGGATTCAAATAGATGCGGCACCAGCATATTTCGGAATTGGTGTTTGTAACTAAATACACCAGAGAGAAATTATTATTTGATCATATTCAGCAAGCTGGTCAAGAGATAGGTACGCGAAAAAAGACGAGAAAACTGTTACTTTTGCAATAGGTCTCCGAGCACAAGCTTGTATTCAGTAAGGAATAGGACATTTTTAACACATGATAAACTAAAGATTTGGTCAATAAAATACGTTCTAGGGTGGTTTTCAAAGTTAAATCTGGTACCTATTTACTAGTCATAATTTTCTTAGGCCTGTAACTTGGTAACGAATGCAGATAGACCTGCCACTTTTGGGTTTTTTAAGCTTAGAAATAAGCCTACTATATGCTCACAAAATTTGAACATAACGATACGGGACACCCTGATACAGGGTGAGTCAATAGTGAGAGATCGGAGCATTGCTATTCAACCGTACAGGATAAAACAAAATTTCAAACGCCATCCCAAATCGTTTGTTATTCTGCATATTTCAAAAATATTTTCACTTATACAGGGTGGACCATATTTTTTCTACATGTATCAATTTTTTTTTCAAATAGAACCCCCTATATTTTATGACATATTCTTATTCGACTGTAAAATAGCTTTATGTCAATACATATTGTTTGACATTTAGGTGCGGCGTTGACATTTAAAAAAATATTTTCAAAAAAGTTCATCGCACGCATGTATTTACTGAAAAGAAGCCTCAGAACTTAGTTTTGGAGTTTTAAGGTTGAAATTTGGTATCCACATGGAGAAAGGCCAGGTCTATCATCGCGATATAATAAGACTGAGATCTACTATATAACTTCACTTTTTCAAATGGCACACTCAAATGTCATATAAAACAGAGGCTATGAAGAAAAATGTGACATTTATCATTGCAACGTAAATAGCAACTCAAATCTCGAGCGAAATAAAATAAAAAATAAAATACAGGATATGACAATAATTTTAAATTAAAATAATATCAAATCAAATGTCAAAATATGTCAAAAAGATGCAAATGTCATATCAAACAGGGTGCTATGAAGAAAAATGTGACATTTCGCTTTAAAGTGATATGGAAGAATGTGACATTTTTAGTTTTACTAGTGTCAATGTCACTGCATGTTTAAATTCCAAGTTCTCGTTAGTTAAATAGAATTTTGCTAAATGGATTTACGTTTACAAGAGCAAGTAGACATGACATTGTTTGGGAGAACGTGAGAGAAATCCCCTTTTTTGCTGCAAGAATTTATGTGCAAGTGTGTATTTGACAACTTCGTTACAGTTTATTTTTTAAATCATATTTTATTTCACTTTATTGTTGTTTTCCTCTAAATGGATTTATTCTTTTGGGCAAATGAATAAATTTTTTGATTTGATTTGATATTATTTCAATTTAAAATTATTGTCATATCTTGTATTTTATTTTTTATTTTATTTCGCTCGAGCTTTGAGTTCCTATTACGCTGCAATGATAAATGCCACTAGAAATGTCACATTTTTCTTCATATCCCCGGTTTTATATGACATTTGCATCTTCTGCAGTCAGACCAACTGAAAATGTATAATATATCTCAAACTGGGCATTTTAGGTATAGGACATACCAAATGAAAAATGTAGTCAGATCAGAGGTGGAGCTAATTGTGGAAAAAAATACCGAGTGTGCCATTTGAAAAAGTGAAGTTATGACCTTCTGAAGTAAGCAAAATTTGACAGTTATTTGTGACTCACCTGTATAGTAGATCTCAGTCTTATTAAATCGCGATGATAGACCTGGCCTTTCTCCATGTGGATACCAAATTTCAACCTTAAAACTCCAAAACTAAGTTCTGAGGCTTCTTTTCAGTAAATACATGCGTGCGATGAATTTTTTTGAAAATATTTTTTTAATAATAATAATAATAATAATAATAATAATAAGTTTATTTACCCATCTCAGTTAACATTACATTACCACAAGTAAATACACCATCAATAATTCATTATTAGGGTAAAGAGGCTAGCAGTTCAGCTGTTCCAATTGGACAGTGTGCTCTTCCACTGCAGCCTTAAAATTTTACATTTTTAAAATTTCAGCTCAAATTTTGCACATCTTTACACTATTTTCACATAATTTACACAATTTTTAACACAATTTACACACTTACACAATTTTACAAAACAAATGCTCTAATAGGCTTATCAACTACTACATGCTAGGTACCTATATACATCCGACAACAATAATTATTAGTTATTGGAGGGAGTGACGAAGTGAAGGCTGTTCACTAACCAGTGTCAAAGAGAGCGGTCTTGTATAGTTTTTTAAACTGTCTGTATGACAAAGCAAAATCCCAGGCTATGAACTGATTCAAACAATTCGCAATGGTATATGAAAATGACCTCTTATATATTTCTTTTTTATGTTTGGGCACCGTGAGCAAAGCTCTCCTCCTTATGTTCAAATTATGAACATCAGTTCTAAATGTCAGTCTTTGATGGAGATAGGGCGGGGTTTTAGAAACAACTATTTTAAAGAAAAAGCAGGCAGCATGAAGCTGCCGTCTTTTAGCCATATCCAGCCACCCAATCTCCCTCAGTTTATGACTAATTCTGTGTCTTCGTCTCACGCCATAAATTAACCTCAAACAGGACTTCTGCACTCTTTGAATTCTGTCGAAATCATGCTTGTCCAGACAGGGCCCATATACATTGTCACAGAAGTCAAACCTAGAAAGCACCATCGTGTCACAAAGCAACCTTTTTAGCTCAGTACTCATATAATGTCTATGAGGATATATAATTTTCAGGGTAGCATAGGACTTCTGCAACAATTGGGCCACATGTTCTCTAAACCGCAGGTCCTGATCCATTATGAGTCCAAGATTTCTAGAACAGTTTTGAATCTTTATATCTTCATTATTAATATGTATTCTTATATTTTGTTTTAGTGTTTCTCTCATATTTCTGCCAGCGAAAATTATTGCACTAGACTTGGCAGAATTTATAACCAATGAATGTCTATGTGATGCCGCCGATAATGACGACAGATCTCTGTTAATAACTTTATTCGTGCTCTCCAACTCATGTGGGTAGAAAGAGTATAGAAGCTGTGTGTCATCCGCGTAAAGATGACAATTACCCAACCCTACCGATTCCATGAGGGATGACGTATAAATGGTATAGAGTAACGGACCCAAAATACTACCCTGAGGCACGCCTCGACTCAGACCCAGGAAATCTGACACCTCGTCCCCTATGACAACCCTCTGCACTCTATCGACAAGAAAAGAATCAATAAGCTGGATAGCCGAATCATCGAAACAAATGTAGTGCAGCACAGATGAGAGAACACTATGACTAAGTGTATCGAAAGCTCTAGTATAATCCAGTAATATTAGCAGACTAACCTTGCCCTCATCCAGATTTTTAAATATTTGATCAGTGACGTCACACAGTGCTGTGTTACAACTATATCCCGGTCTGAACCCCGACTGTCTAGATGGTAGTATCTTATATTTTTCCAAAAACTGTCTAATCTGACTGGCAAGAACTTTTTCCAAAATTTTAGACATGACAGGTAGTATGTTGATGGGCCTTAAGTGTTTAAATTCAGTAGGATTTTTATTCTTAGGAATTGGCAATACATTTGCTTTCTTCCACATAGCCGGATAATATGAAAACTCGACACACCTGTTCATGAGATATGCAATATAGGGCAGCAGATAAGGGCAACACGCTTGAACCATCACAATATCAATCCGATCATAGCCACTAGCTCTAGATGAAATCTGTTGTATGGCCGTTATTATGTCACTCTCAGAAATTTTACGAAACCTAAACTTTTCCCTAACATCAACCCGGTGATTATTACTGTAAAAACATCTAAGCTCCCTATCATCAGGGTTACTGTTCAATGCCATACCTATAGAATCAATAAAATACCTATTAATTTCTTCTGGGTTGTTAAGACCTTCTGGCAACTTTGTTTTACTATTTTTTGTGATATTCAACCTGCTAAATTCCCTCCACCTATCCCTAACAGTACAATTTCTTAGTTTATATGTTAAATATGCTCTTTTTTCTGATTTTATCGCCCCATTTAAGTAATTTCTAATTTGCTTATAATATTCCCAGTGTGCCAAATTGGCTGAATCTCTATATCTTTTTAAAGCCTTTTCCTTCAATTTAATCATATATTTAATATTATCAGTAATCCAAGGTGCGTACCCCTTTTTACTCAGTTGCATCCTTTTTATCGGAGCATGAGTATCAAACAGCATCAGTATATTTTCAGAAATCAATTCTACACCCTCATCAATGCTTATTGTGTATATCCGCCCCCAATTGAGTGACTCTAAGTCAGCACGAAATTTTTCAACATCAAAATCGACAAATGATCTACAATTATAACACTCTTGTGTTGGTTTTTCTCTTTCTAGTTTTAACCTACCATACGTCCACCCATGATCCGAGAGCTGACAGTGAGTCACTCCAGCCTCAACATTACCGCCAAAATTCGTGAATATCAGATCTATCAAAGTTCTCGAATTCTCTGTAATTCTAGTCGGCTCATTTATAAGCTGCTCGAGACTAAATACTTCAGTGATAGCAAGTAGTTTCCGTGATATCGACCATTCAAAATTAAACAAATCGATATTAAAATCTCCCATGCACAAAATATTGCCATAATCGACATACAAGTCTGTCAAAGCCTCCTCAAAGGTGCTCAAGAAACTCAAATAGTCCACAGACGTCGATGGTCTATAGATCAAGCCTATTACGTAGGAAACTTTTGACAAATTTACTTTAAAGAACATGTACTCACAGTGCTCCAAAGCCTCCCCAAAGCTCTCCAAAGCTTTTAAATGTCAACGCCGCACCTAAATGTCAAACAATATGTATTGACGTAAAGCTATTTCACAGTCGAATAAGAATATGTCATAAAATATAGGGGGTTCCATTTGAGAAAAAAAATTAATACATGTAGGCAAAATATGGTCCACCCTGTATAAGTCAAAATATTTTTGAAATATGCAGAATAACAAACGATTTGGGATGGCGTTTGAAATTTTGTTTTACCCTGTACGGTTGAATAGCAATGTTCCGATCTCTCACTATTGACTCACCCTGTATATTCAAGGTTAAAGTTAAGTGTACTCATTTGAGTACACCGGGATAATGGGGGTGTTTTTATTGGGTTCGGTGGAAAATCATTTTTTACGTAATGTTTCTATTTTAGTGGACATTGAGAATGGATTTATAAAATGATACGGAAGCAATACCTCCTATGCAGTTTTACGGCAAAACATATGAGCGGCTGGGAGCTGCTGTTTATGCCATTCACTCTATAGATGGCAATAATACAAATTGATTTAGTAATTATTATTCCACCAGAAGTAGATGAACAAACAAACCAAGAAGAAATTGACAACGAGGACATGCAGGTCTTATCAGCCACGTGATGTTCCAGGAACAATTGAACTTCACTACAAGTCAAACGACGGAGAATTTTCCAGTGAAGATGAAATACCCCTTTCAAGAATATGTAATAAAAAATCAGCCAAGAAATTGAAAGCAATCCCTCCAGTATGGAGCAGTGATCGTGACATCAATATAGGCATGCCCTCTACTTCTGGGTACTTAGACCGTGCAAACATATTGAAGGCTGAATTGGAGGGAAAAATCCTGTAGAAATATTTGAAAAAATTATGGATGACACTGTAGTTGAGCATATAGTGTCACAAACGATCTTATATGCACAACAGAATAATGATCATCGATTTTCCTTTGCCAAAGATGGCCTGAAAATCTTCTGCGGAATTTTGTTGCTTACAGGATACAACCACCTACCTCGTGAATCTCTGTACTGGAGTCTGGATGAAGATCTGGGAGTGTCTTTAGTAGCAAACAGCATGTCTAGGAATAGATTCCATGAAATAAAAAGGAATCTACATCTGGCGGATAACTCGGCATTGAGCATAGATGATAAAATGTCCAAAGTTCGTCCTCTTATGGATCTTGTGAATCAAAGATTTCAGTAATGGGGTATCTGGCATGAGGAATTATCAGTCGACGAGGCCATGGTAAAATATTATGGGCACCACTCTGCAAAACAATTTATTCGGGGCAAACCAGTGAGAGGTTCGGTTACAAGAATTGGACAATGTGTAGTTCATCAGATTATTGTTATGGCTTCGATACATATTGTGGAGCTAAAAAAACTGAATCACATATTCGACTACCTGAAAAAGATAAACTACCCTTGGGATCTAAAGTAGTTCTCGATCTCCTTGAAGCAGTAGCCGTGCCTTATGATCACATCATCTTTTTTGATAATTATTTTACTAGTCATGGCCTCATGGAAACTCTGAGACGTCTTGGGTATCGGGCCACAGGCACAGTTCGTGATAACCGTACTAAAAAATGCCCTCTCATAAATGCAAAGGAAATGAATAAAAAGAGTCGAGGTAGTTATAGCTATAAATATGATAGTGGACGTTGGAAAGACAACAGCGTAGTGACAATGGCGACAAATTATGATTCAATAGAGCCTTTGGAAAAAGTGAAACGTTGGTCTTTAGCTGCAAAGGAAAAAACTGAAGTACCTCAACCTTTACTTTAAAAAAATTACAATCGAGGAATGGGAGGTGTGGATCTAATGGATCAGTCGGTCAATAATTACAGAATAAACATTAGAGGCAAAAAATGGTGGTGGGTTATATTTACGCATATACTAAATATGGCTGTGGCAAATACGTGCGCATTTATAGGTTTGTGTCCGAAGAAGATGTTGATTTTCTTTTTGTGCAAAGAACAATTGCCCGACACTACCTACGATGCTACGGAAAGTCTTCGCTTAGAAGTAGGGCAAGTGCCAGTATCCCTTCAAACATACTGAAACACGAAGGCGGGCATTTCCCTGAAAAACTGGATAAACAACTCAGATGCAAAAATTGTCATGCAAGAGTGAGATGGATGTGTTGCAAATGTAAATTACATTGTGTATTGAAAGGGACTGCTTTAAACATTCCACTCTTAATTTGTTGAAATTTTACCGCATTATACCATTGTACTCAATTGAGTACATACCTTTTTTTCTAAAATGATAAGAGAAAAAATATTGAATCCCTATATCAAAACGTTTATCAGAATCGACTCAATAATTTTAATCTACTTGGGACTTAACACGTTAACGACGGGTGTCGTTTTTGAGAATATTACTGTGGGGCGGGTCTTGCTTCAGTGGTGGATTCAAATCTCGCGCGTATTTCCGTTATGGACACACAGCATACCATGCACGTCCATTCAAATGTATACCTAATGTATAGAGCGTTTATAAATAGGAATATATCTACAGGCTGTTAAGAAAATGACGGATTTTAACTCTTTAGTACATTGTAGGGGACAATCAGTAGAGTACGTGAAAAATGATTTAAAAAATTCTCGTCTTCAATTTGATGAGACAAAAAATGGCCAAGTTAACATTTTACTATATCTTTCTTTTTCGGTATTTGCAAACACTAGATGATTTTACAGATATAAAAAGGGTACTTACTTTATTCGTTATCAATTAAAAAAAATTGCTCAAGATGTATTACTGGCTTATTGGAAAATTTAATAAGATTTTTTTTCTTTTCCAAGATGCTGAAAACAGCATTTGGCAACAACGGTTTTGATACCTTGACTATTATTAGGAAAATTATTTTTTAATTGTTCTTTTGAGAATATTATCTAGTGTAATCATTTGTAAAATTGCTGGATGGCGTTAATAAAGATGTTCATGTAAAGATGTTTATGTTTATGTTTAAAACGCGTTACAAGCTGCAAATCTTTATGTTGAAAGATTTTAAAATCGAAGGCATCCGAGTGTAAATGCGTTTAGAAGACTAGAGGACTGAATGTTTTCTACAGGAAATCTTGTGCCAGCTACAGGTCTAGACCGCGGTCGTCCTCGTCTTCTTCTAACGCCTCAAATTGAAAATCAAGTTTTGGAACTTTTGGAAGAAGATCCCACACGAAGTACAAGTATTGCAGCTGAACTACATTGTTCACATGTAACTGTTAATACATTTCTTGTTGGTGAAGGCTATCACCCTCATCATTACACTAAGGTGCAAGCTCTGTTGGAAAATGATTTCCAACTGCGGGTGAATTACTGCAATTGGTTGTTGCAACAAGTGACCAGAAACCCTATATTTAAGTCCCATATTTTGAAGACTGATGAGGCGAATTTATCAACGGATGGATTTTTCAATCAGCACAATAACCACTATTATTCTTTAAAAATTCCGCATATAGCTGTTGAGCATTATTACCATCAACAAAGATTTGGGGTAAATGTGTGGGCGGGAATTCTGGGTAGGCAGCTTATAGGACCAGTCTTATTGCCAGACAGGTTAAATGGAAACAATTTTCTTGAATTTTTAACAAATGAACTACAGGAACGGCTGAACGATCTTCCCCTGGCCGCAATAC
This sequence comes from Malachius bipustulatus, assembly GCA_910589415.1. NCBI lineage: Eukaryota > Metazoa > Arthropoda > Insecta > Coleoptera > Melyridae > Malachius > Malachius bipustulatus. The sequence goes on along the minus strand of OU342638.1, from coordinate 5,083,864 downwards.
AGAACATGTGGATCCAATTAGAGGGAGCCCCAGCTCATTTTGCTTTTCTAGTAAGAGTTTGGCTAAATGACGAATTTCCTGGACAGTGGATAGGTCGAAATAATGGGCCACCAAGATCCCCAGATCTTACCCCGCTCGATTTTTTTCTGTGGGGTCACATATCAAATCTCTTGTTTGTAGAACTCCAGTTCAAAATGAAGAAGATCTTATAAACAAAATTCAGGATGCTTTTGCAACCTTAACGCCTCGAATGCTCGAACAAGTAGGTAGAGACCAACATTGTGCGGCGAACTGAACTTTGTTTAAATGTGCAAGGACAAAATTTTGAGCAGTTTTTGTAACCTATTGTAGTACATTTTGTTATTTGTTTATATACTATGAAGACATACATTGTAGAAGTTGTTACGGGCTTCCACAGCTTAAACATTTGATTTATTTAATCATTTTAGTCTAAAATTTAAATAAATAAAAGAGTGAATGCAGGTCGTATGAGTATGCGAAGCATATAAAGTGCAATTACTAGCCTGTCGGAGTATTCCTCCATCGCCCTAACATTCTCTTTTTTCCTAACATTTCTCTCTTTTTCATGATTATCAATCATCCTTGGCATTGGTGGTGTCTGAAACTGCAATAAATCTTGAACTCTCGATTAGTTCTTTAGACTGATCGCGAGATGTCGCTTTGCTTAAAGCGCACGGAGGACCGTGTAACTGGAGAGCTTAAGACCTGGAGGGCTTTCAGAGATTCGATAACATTCTCCGGATACTCCAGATACAGCACCCTGATGAGCCCCAATAGGGCAAAACATGTGTCTGTGCTTGTTCTGGTACTCTGGAGGCTCTGTTGTTGTTTTGATGGAAGCTCTCTCGATTGGAGTTTCGGGCACTGCCAGTATGACAAATGTTAGGGCGATGGAGGAATACTCCGACCCCATTTAACAGGCTATAGTAATTGCACTTTATACTCATATGACCTGCATTCACTCTTTTATTTATTAATCGTTGAGTATACTTGCCATTTCTCTCTTTATAAATTAAAATGACAAACTTAAAATTAATTTATAAATCTGAGAGGTTAAACACGCTAGACAATCATGATCATAAATTATGTCCCATATCTTGTATTTTGTCCTCTTATGTCATGGATGATCTGTTGGATGAGTGCCTGCCTCGGCTGCCTTTTCAATTGCCTTTTCTTAAAAAATACGTCGATGACATAATTTGTGCTATTCCTGACAAATCAGATAACATCGTTTTACAGTGTGTTAACTCTTTTGACCCTAACCTTCAATTTACCATAGAAAGGGAGGATGAACTCAGTTCAGTTCCCTTCCTAGATACTAAAGTGATTAGATTACCAGATAACAAAATCATTTTGGATTGGTATCAAAAGCAGTGGTAGATACCTTAATTACTTATCATATCATGATGAGAAGATGAAAATTAACTTGGTGTTGGGTTTAAAGAACAGAGTTAAAGCCATATCTCATCCTACATTGTATAATAGTTATTTATGCAACAAGTGCATAAAGTGGTACTTTTTTTCACGACTGGGAAGTTTGACCGCATGAGCCGCAGGCGAATGCGGTAATCCCAGAAGTGAAAAAAAGGCACTTTATGCATATGTTGCATACAAAATTTTATCTCCGAGTGACTTAAATTAGAACGAAAAGTTATTATTATAAAAAAAAACTTTCCAATGCATTCATATCTTATGTAAGTGTTTCTTTGAAGCTATTAACGCTTTTTTCATCACGTCAGTTCATAAAGGTGACATATTGCTTAATATACGCTTCTTTAGATTTTTGAGGTAGGTACCTAACAGATTTTGTGCAGCCATATTTGATTGAAAAATAATTTCTTCTGGGGTAGAAGATATTTCATTTATTGAATCATCTACAATGGTATCCATTTTAGGTATAATTAAACGACACAAAACACAAAATATTAATTGTACATAGATCTGGCGCTCTGCTAATAAACTACACGTTTCTCTAGAGGTGCATGGTGTCAAGCCGAGCACGGAGCACCAAGCATTAGGAGCGGTTGGCGACGGGATGCAATATGTAATCCAGCGACAGCGATCAGCGTCTCGTGTATCAGCGATCGCCGAATCGAGCCGTTCCGCTGCTAGAACTTGTACTGTACTTGGTTCGTCACTTCGTCGTGCAGTAACTTGTCATCAGATTTAGCGTTAAATAATGAACCGCTACGGCACTTTATTACACCCAAACTACTTTATTTAACTCTTCAATATAATCATACATTTTATGAACTAAGAAACGTCTAAAAAAGTGCATTTTATGAATCACTCGTAGATAAAAGCAATTTAAACAAACGTTATAAAATTCTTCAGAATAATTCATATCCGATTCCCTTATTAAAAAAGTTGTTGTTCAGCAATTCTTCTACACTCACCACTTTAAGAGAATCCAATCCACCACAAAATACAAATAACAACTTGGCAGTTGAGGATGGTGGTCCGCCCATCAGATTCACATCCCTACCTTGGATAAAGGACCTTACTCCAACATTAATTAATATTATCAAAAAATTTGCCCCAAACATCAAAATTGCAAGGCGAAATCAAATTGCCGTGGGAAGGTTTTTCAATAACATGAAAGACAAAAATCCTACTCAAGATCGTAGTGGGGTTGTCTACAGGATCCCTTGTGGTGGTTGTGATGCTGTGTATGTTGGTGAAACAAAAAGGGCACTAAAGAATAGAATCACCGCTCATAAGAGTGATTGCAGACATCATCCTGAACGTTGTGCTCTGGCCAGACATGTTGTTGATACTGGACATGTAATGGATTTTGATAATACTAAAATTCTAATTGCTGAAAGACATCACACTAAAAGGTTATTCCATGAGATGTTCGAAATAGCGAAGGAGCCTTTCTCTATGAACAAAAGATCAGACATCAGGGGCCTCAATATTGCTTATGCCTATTTGATTGAGTTGTCGAAAACCTAAGAATAACTTAATACGAGTTTCAACCTCGCAGTAAAAGTGGCTACACTGCCTTCGTTGGTCTGATAACACTTATGAAGATATAGACCGTCCGTGCCCGGCTGCTCTGTTACTGTTTTTATTTTTATAATTATATTGACTTCGATTTTAATTTTGTATTATTTTCCGGATATGTAAATAGTAACTAGATACCCTTTGTTATAATGAGACTTGGAAGTTTTTTTAAATTTGTGAGTCAACCGTTTTTATGTTTTTCTTGTGATGTTTTTTGTTGTAAAAAGTTTTTACTGGATAATAGATTCATCATGATTTCTGTACGGAAAAAAGTTTTTCCTTTGTTTTGGAACATACAATGTAATGAAAATTAAATTGAAGGATAATTGTTTCTTCCTCCTCATGACGATCCTCTTTTTAACAACCTCAATTCTGCTGTAAGTACATTTATTGGATAGTTTTTTGTGTAATTATCCGTGTATTTTTCGCATTTTTTATTCTTAATAATTATGACTAATTTTGTAGACCCTGATGAAGAAAATAAAACATTTTCGAAAGCTTGACAAGCGAAACAGAGTATTCTTTTGAAGTCCCAGTGGTGATCGACAGTTATCCCCAGTCTAGTCCCAATTAATACCTATATGTATATACACAAAATTCCTTATGTTGTTAGAACAATAAATCAGTCATCAAAATAAAAAAAAGAAAAAGTTTCCAAAAAGTATTTTAAAGATAAATGCAAGACCTTTTTTACTCATGTATGATTGATATTTTTCCATCCTTATTCTGGAAAGTGGCGAGGGTTGAAGGATTCGAAAATGGTACTAGTCAACCACTAGCCACAACTTTTGAGAGCCATATCTCCCTAAATTTTACACTTACGAAAAAAAACCTTTAATGAAAATTTCCAGTGAAATAAAAAACAAACTTTTTGGTATTGTAATTTTTACATATATTATTTGCCTTATTTTTTGACTTATATTGAAAAAACTTACTTTTTTATAGAAAAAAAATCTGACTTTAAATTAATATCTTTTCAAAATTAAGGCTTGTGCATCGTTCAAACTCACAGAATTTACTAATGGTATATTAAGGAACTGAATGGTAGAAGGGCTAACAAATATTTTCAATTGGGGTGGTTTTGAAGGGGTTGTTTTGACCGCTTCTTCTATGAAAAAACTCGGCGTGTATCTTATTTTCGCATAACTCGACCAGTTTTTATGCTAGGACCTTTCAGAAAAAATAAAGATGAAGGTCTTTTTAAGCATTGTCATAATCTTTCTACCAGTTTTTATCAAAAAAGCCATATTTTTTTATAATTTGAGATTGAAAGTTTCGATTTTTACTCGAAAAGCAAAAGTTGACTTTTAATAAGCCATTACTCAGTTAATAATAGACTTGGAACAACCATATAACAAAACCATTCTCTTTGGTTTTTTATTAGCTACAACTTTTTTTATAATGGTCGTAGCGATAAAGCTCAAAATTTTTGAGATATTAGTAGAAAACCGTTCAAAAACGTGGTAAAAAATCTAAATTTCAATCGCAAATACCTCAAGAAGTATTGGCTCCAGGAAAAAGTTTATAGAAGAAAAATGACTTAAAATTAGGAGATATACATACATATTGATTTCTACAGTAATTTTTATAACCAATTTTCACCCCCTCGGTAAAAGCAACCAACGGCAATGGGGAGACTTTGAAGTAAGTATGGAGTACCTAAATTTAAATTTTTATAATTTTAGGACGTGTCCTATAGAATTTATAGCCAAAACGGGGCTGTACTGGACTATAACTTTCTAGACACCTGCAAGTTTGACAATAGTCCCTTATCCCTTCTTTTGAGGCCTCCGGCCTTGTCATTTATGTCAAATTGTTAAAAGAAATTTCACTATTCACTTCAAGGGTGATTTTTATTAATAAAAAACAAAATACAAAAATCAATGCATCACTAAAATTTGATAAGTTATAACAAGCATGCACTAGCATTATTGGTTTGATACAACAGAGCGTCGTTTATCCTAACTATATACCTGGGATTAATTATGTATTGTATTTCACAATGGGATAAAACTGATCATTTAAATTCGTCCTCAAAGTAACCAAACGAACATTTTTTGCAGAAGACAAGCATGAACTTTGATATAAATTCAACAATTAAGCTACAAGGAAGATTTCTGAAACAAAATTTCCCCGCCTCACTAGAGGATGAATTTAAATTATTACGTGTATATTATCGTAGTATACATCTTACGAATAACTAGGAGAAAACTATTTATTACACATGCATTAAGTAAGTGCTACATTATGTAACATATTCATTCATATAAGTAACTTACACACAATAACAATAATAGTGGTAGTGGTTTTTTCAACTATATTGGATTGATTGTCTTTTCTTGATCGCTAAATTGTAAATTCTCTTCAATAATGAAAGTTGCCTAGAACAGTTCTTGTTCTCCTGTTGTTCATATCATATCAATGAATGTAGAACAAAATTTTTTCGTAAAAAAATATAAAAAAAATCTAGTCTAAAATTATTTTGTTCACCTTTTTTTATTGACATTTTTTTACCTACTTACAGAATTACACAAAAATTGACATATATAGTAGAACCATTTTAAGAATATGGAAAGCCATAAAAGTAGAACAAAACAGAAAAATGCATGTATAGCATGTTTCAGGCTGACCAGTAGTTCTCAATCATTTTCAGATAGTATAGGTACTTTAATGATACTTTAATGGATTTTAAAAGTGGACAGTTTTAGAACCTCACCTGAATTTCGGTCAACACATTGTTCCGAGCTACCTGTTTAGGTCTAAGTATGGGTTTTTACCCCCAATAGATCATTTGAAATTTGAAAAATTGAACTCAGAATTTGATTTGTAAAATCTCTTCTCTGAAGCCATAGGTATGGCATTACCAATGAGTAAGAAAGTGACAGATATATTTTATGGCTTTTTATATTTTTAAAATAGTTCTACTATACAAGATGTCACTTAAAGGTAGGTATGTATGTGCTAAATTTAAGGGCATATTCCTAATTTTAAGCAGAAAAGTTTATATAAATAAGTGTCCTAAAATGTCTAGGTTTCAAGATATAGGGGTGATATTTTTTTATTTTTATTTATTTATTTATTTATTTATTTAGACCACATAAAAAAAACTATTACTATTGTATTCAGTTAGAATAACAAAACAAAAATAATAAACTAAAATAATACAGAAATCCTTACACATTTTCTACCAAAGTTACAAATATCAAACAGTATTTTTCTTTTGTTTACCCAGCAAGGAGGAACACTATGTTACCGTACGCTGGTATGGTTCAAAATTAAAAAAAAAAAGTTGTGTAAAGTTTTTTATTTTTATTTTTTATTAATATCTCAAACATTCTTTTGTTGGTATTGTTTAAATGTGGCAGTATTATTTGCAGTGCTAGAGAATAAAGAAGTGGAAGAATTAAAAAAAAAAGAGAAAGTTAACACTAAAACTATAATAGAACACTCAATACCTAGTACTTCTAGTGGCATTTTCAATAAATCAGTTGCAGACACAAGAGAACAGCAAGGGAAAGTAGTAGCGATGCTAGCTCAATACCTCCCGAAAATTTTGGAAAAACATTTAAGAAGACAAATTTGGAGATTCGTGACGGAGAAACTTAAGAAAACAAAACAGAACGTCAGGTCAACCATATAGTTGCTAATAGAACAGGTGCATTTGTTTCTATTAATCTTTAAAGCCAAAGTGCGAATTTGACATTAATTGTCTTGATTATAGGAAGCTCGGCAGCTCAATATAAAGAACTTTATTCAGACAGATAAAATCCAAATGCTATAGGTAAAAAAAAAATGACAAAATGTGCCTCTTGCAACAACGTTTGTATACAAACTCATGTAGACAGGAAACCTACACATAAATGAAAAAAAAATTGTCATTTTGAAAATTACTGGTTTCTTGGTGCCCTTAACAATTTCGTGGTTGGCGCTTGGTCCCTTTTCGCTCTACAGGGGCGATTCTATCAATAAAAAAAATATAGTTTCCAAAAGAAAATTTTCAATATGTTTCTTGCGAGGTCCAGGGATATACAATTATTACAATTAAGTGGTTTTTGGTTTCCAAAAACTAATCAAGATAAGAAAAAATTCAAGACACAAAATAGTTATATTTTCTATTTATAGTTGCTTAATCTGAAAAAAATTCAAATTTAATCGTCAATTTAATCGAAACAAAAAGCCAGTGGCATACATTTTTCTTTGCAATATACTCGGCAATATAACTTGTCATGGTACTGAAGAAGAATGTGTGTGCATTTTTTTCAAAATTCGTACTTTATGATGTTTCTTGGTTAGTTTTATCAAATGAAAGATAAATCAAGAAAAAAAATTTGAAAATGACCAAACAAACCATTTTTGAATTTTGACGGTTTGTAATTTTTCGTTCACATTCCCAAATTTACTACACAATAGTAACGTATGTGTATGAATTTCTTCATATTTTTACCGCATGTGTCCATAAATGTGTCCAAAAAAATCCATATCATGGTATTTTTGATTCATTAATTTTGAAAAGGCAGGCGTTTAAAAATGTGGTCATTATTTACATCTGGGTGTCCTACAGTTTCACTATGGCACTTATATAATAATAATAATAATAATAATAATAATAATAATAATAAAGCTTTATTGTTGCCTAACTAAAATAGGATGTCGCTAAAAGGTACCACCAACACTCTACCACAGATTCCCGAGTACAAAATATGCCGATTTAAGTAACCAAAATTATCTATGTCTAAAAAGGCACTCTTTCCAAGATACAGCCCTTAAAAAGGGGTAAACCGACTACACGTTTTCCAGAATAAGTCAAAAACGGATTAACTGAGAAACATCAAAATTTTATTATCGCTTATTACTATTGTCAAAACCAATAAACTGACATAGTTTCACAAACATAGACTTACAGGGTGTTCCTGTTATTAATGTCACGTCTCACTTTTTACTCCAAAACTTTTTTATCCGTACGCCACTGATTGATTCTCTATTTTTTTATCCTCAAATTCTATAGGCTCAAGTATTACTAAACTTTTTGTCCTCTTATAAAAGTTTGTTATCTTGCATGGTTTTCCCATAATTAATTTTTAATGATGAACTTACACCATGAAAACGTACTTGTGAAATTTAAATTTTATTCAAAATAACAAGTTTTATTCCACACAAAAGACTTTTATGGCATTTATTGGTCTAGAGAATAATCTAAGTAGGAGGTAAACATTTATAATTCATTTTTCTTTTTTTTAGAAAATGTGTACTCAGTCTTCAGACCCTCTTTAAAGGGCTGTATCTTGAAAAGGGAGCCATTTTAAACATAAATAATTGCGGTTAAATTGGCATATTTTTAACCGAATAATCCGTGGTTGGGTGTGCTGTCGAAATTAATATTTAAATTAAAAAAGAGACTTTTACAAAAATACGTTCTCAGTAGTGTAGGTTCATCATAAAAAAGTGATTACGGGAAAACGATGCAAGATACTAAACTTTTATAAGAGGGCAAAAAGTTTAGTACCTAATACTTTAGCCTTTGTATATAAAAATAGAGAATCAATCAGTGGCATGCAAATAACAAAGTTCTGCAGTAAAAAGTGAGACATGACATCAAAAACAGGAACACCCTATACCTGATGTCAATGTTTTTCAAACTATGTCAGTTTATCAATTTTAACAACTAACAGTAGTAGGTGATAAAATTTGGAAGTTTCTCTGTTAATCCATTTTTGGCTTATTGTGGAAATGTGTGTCTGGTTTTTAAGGTCTGTCTCTTGATAAGGGTGCCTTTTTTGACATAGATAATTTCGGTTAAATCGGCATATTTTGTACAAAATATTGGAAATTGGGAGATCTTCAATGTCAGCGAGATTTTATCGAGGATTTTATTGGTGCTAGTATCACCACTGTAACTCCGAAGTATAGATATGTCAGAGCAGAGAAGGGAGTAAACGCATCCCAAATAACGCTTTCCATTTTGAAATAAACAATAAAAGAATAAGGGTTTGTAAGCTGTTTTTTTAAAACATTTTATCCATCAATGACCGTCCTATTCGAACTATAAGACAGAAGAAGGACTTGCAAAACCCTAAATTTCTTGGAAATGATTTACGTGGAAAACATAGTAATCATTATAAGCTTGATGACGAGCTCAAAGAGAGCATTAGACAACACATTCAATCAATACCCAGAATTTCGAGCCATTATTGCCGTGCTAATACTACGAGAGAATTTATCGAAGGTGGCTTGACAATTGCACAACTCATTCTACGAAGAATTCAAAATAGTAACGAAACAGATAAAGAACAAATGAAAGATAAATATGAGAATCATTTGCACCAGAAAAAACTCTCACGTTTGAAGAAACAGTCTAATAAGGAATCGGTTGCAGTATACGATTTACAAGCTGTATTGCCTTGCCCAAAAGGCAATACTTCCTCGTTCTTTTATGTTTCCAAGCTAAATGTTTTTAATTTCACTATCTACAACATCAAAAATAATGCAGTTATGTGTGGCATGAGGGGCAGGGAAAAAGAGGAGCCAATGAGATTGGTTCTTGCATTTTCACCTATTTGCAAAACTTGGACAATAATTTTGACGAGCCAAAAAATATAATTTCTTATTCTGGCAACTGCGGAGGCCAACAAAAGAACAGATTTTTGCTTTCAATGTATATTTATGTGGTCAAAACATTTCAAAACATTAAAAGCATTACCCATAAATACTTAATTACGGGACATACTCCCTCATTGAAAGAAACATTAAAAGGTCTCTAAGATCTGGACCAGTGTACTTACCAGAACAATACGTCACTCTAATTAGAACCGCCAAAAAGACTGGAAACCCATACAACGTGCAAGAAATGACATTTGACGATTTTTACGATTTGAAAAGTCTTGCTCAATCAGTGGGCTTAGGTAGTGCTCCCCAGTTATTGAAAATATCCGAGTTACAAATTTTAAAAGTAGAAAAGGAAAACCCTAATAAAATCTTTAAAAACTCTTTTGATCAAGAACATTTTGATGAAGTTGAGATAGAGAAAGCAAGAAATATAAGGGGAAGAAAATCAGAATCATCTGTCACATTATTAAAGGCATATAAAAGTAAAGTGGGAATAAGTGAAAATAAAAAAAAAGAGTCTGCTTTCTTTGTTTACTGAGAAAACAAACAAAAGCACTGTAATTCCAAAATGTTACAAAGACTATTTCAGTAACCTTTACCTGATTAATTTTTAAGTTTGTGCAAGTTATCTTTCGTAGCCTTTGGTTAACTACTTGTAGGTAAGTGTTAAGTCGTTAAGATTAGAATTACGATACTTTGTTTTTTTTTTAAGATAAAGAGTTTTTTTTCTTATTGTATATTTCTAAGTATTTGTTAAGATCAGAATGTGATACTTTTTTTTTTTTTGGAATAGTGTTTTTTTTTCTTATTTCAAACAGAAATTTACCATAACTCATTTTGAGTAACAGTGACACAAGTGGATGTAAGGCCTAAAAAGAGCTGCAAAAATCAAAAGCAATTTTTGTAATTTGCTTTTAACATGCAAAGAAGTCAGTTTACTTTCCATTTATTCAAAAAATGTGGCTAAAATCATTTTCATAACATGTGAGTTGATACAAATGTGAATAAAAATTTTAAAATGCATTTTCTAAAGAACTATGCTTTTTTAGTTGTGTCATTATTGTTGAGATAAGAGTTAGAGCGCAATTTAGCGTTGGGATATTTCTGAACTAAAACTGAACTGAACAAAAAGAACCGGGAAGTTCAACTCGATGTCGATACTCACTCTCGATATTAAAGAATAAGAATGTGCTTGTCTGATTGTTAATTTTCTTTTCTACAACTATTATTACAATAAATAGATGTTTGTTTATAAAAAGTAATGATGATAATTTTGCCCGGTACCCTAATTAATAATAATCGTAACAATTATTGTTTCGAATGAGCGATATGATCTGATATTCCTAATGAAGAATTCTTCAATCCAATGGCGGAGATCTGGGCTTGTTTTTACCTTTTTTAATAAATAATTTGCACGCCACTGACTTTATTGCAAATTTATAATTTTTGTTAGATACCTCATGTTTTTAGAGAAGAAAAATCATCGTACGTTTTTGTCCTAGGACGCACTGTTTCCGAGATACTTCACAATGTAGGAACACGTACGAGGTAAAATGTCATAATCAATGCTGTTGAGTTTTTCCAGAAATTAATCATTTTTGTGATCGTTATTGAAGCGTATTGCATTACAAAAAGCTTGCATGAGTGCCAACATTGTGGAATATCTTGAAAACAGTGCGTCCTACAACAAAAACGTAAGATGAATTTTCTCATCTAAACACGAGTCTAAAAACAAAACAAGGCATCTATCGTAAATAACCAATTTGCATTAGTCAGTGGTGTAGACATTATTTAATAAAAAAGGTAACAACACACCTAGATCTCTGCCACTGGAGGGGAGAATTTTTCATCGGAAATATCAAATCATGTACTTCAACTAGCACAACTATTGTTCAACATTTCAAATTATTCCAATCAGCCAATTTTTATATATTTCAAAAATACAATTTTTTTCTTAAAACTTTAACACCCTGTGTAGGGGTGGAGGACGTACCTATAGTAACACCAGGAAGGTATTCATTTGCCTTGCAAATGCATGGTTAGCAAAAAAAAACGCCACTAAAAATCGGTTTAGGGAGTCCGGTCCTGGTTAGCACCACATATAAATATACAAAGCCAGCGTCAGAGCAGGCCGATTCATCATCCGCGCGCTCCAGTACCGCCATAAGTCCCCAAGCTCACTCATAGCGTATCCGGACTATAATAGTGATCGATGTCACGATGTCATACAAATGCAAAATAATAATTGTGCTACTATTAGTTTCCAAGATATTCCTTGCTCTGAAAGTGACGAATTTTTTGTCGCACGGCAGAATATTGGTGAGGGTACCCCCAGCCCCCGGGACGTCAATGGACTTGATAATTTTAATCGACTAGGGGCTACAAGGAGCTCCTTATTACTACTAAAAACACTGCCAAATTTCAACAATATGATAAAAGAATGTTTGGGATATTAATAAAAAAAAAAAAAAAAAAAAAAAACTGTAACACCCTGTATCTTGAAAACCAGACATTTTATGACGCTTATTTATTATCTAAACTTTACTAGTTAATTGCTGCAGGAAAACGACCTTAAATTTAGTAGGTAGGTACATACCTTTATGATGCACCTTGAATAAATTTCCAATAAATTTTTATTATTCTAGTGCCCGTATTCACAAACGATAATTTCCTAAATAATTACGTAATTATTTAAATGAGTGAGACGGAGATATGCAGTTTTTTGGCAATAGAATGAGATGGGGATAATTGATTACGTAATTATTTAGGAAATTATCGTTTGTGAATACGGGCGTAGGTCTGCAAATAATTTCCTTCCATATCTATATTGCCGTAAAGGTCTCTTCATTACATTCTGTTTTTGTCACGATCCACATTTACCTTAGGTACTTCATCACAATAATTATACTTAGCACAATTTCGTTTTCACATAAAATTTATCATACAAGTAACAAAACAGGTTTTCAAGATAATTTTTCTTTGAAATGGCAAGAATTATTGAATTAGAACTTGCTTATAACTTGAAGCTTCTCTATAATAGCACCTCGACCCATCGGTTGGACGTTAGGGCTAATACTCTCACAGGTAAACAAACCGCTATAAAATTTTATCAAGTAGTGTAATAATAATTAATCAGCAATATATCTACTTCTAAATAAGTTGTCCAGGAGAAGGATCACTTTTTGAGGAGAACAAACACTTTTCACTTTCGTTTTTAGGTTTTCCAAGTTTGAATCAAGCAGTAATTGACCATCCTTTGTAGCATTTTAAACGCCTTAGCCTTCTTGATTAGGGTAGGTAATTATTGACTTGCAGCTACTATTACGTTCTTTAGCAAGCTAATACGCTTTTTAAAATCAGCACCAGAAGAATCGATGTAAGGGATGATTCAGTTTTGCCTTGTTTCAGTCCATTAATGTTACATGCACACAATAATGTTGACTTTAATTGCCTGGTTATTGGCACTGGCTGTTTGAACACCTGGAAAATACCACTCAAGGATATTGTGCACTGAAACAGATGGTCCGCGATGCATTTTGAGGATGATTGGCACGAGGCTTATCCAGATTGGACTATAATTGCTGGAAGAAATCTTGCTTCAGAAGTTTCAGAAAAGATTAAAAAGTTTTGGTTAAAAGGCGCTCTAGTAAATTTAAACTCAAACTCAGAATAGGTCGATTTCTAAGCCCAATAGTTCCAAAAAAACGCCCATCGGTGTCCGCTTCAGTCCCAGGATCTCCACTTTATTAGCGAGTTTATTCTTCAAGTTTCTCAACCTCAACGATGCATGGATGAAGGTTACTGATATCGGTAATAATATTCCCAAAATGAACACCAACAGTAGCTGAAGCATGTACGTTGCAAAATAACCCCCGGAAAGTATGAGCAAGAGAGACACTATAGGGTGTTTCTTTATGAATTGAGCACCAGAATCAGTTTCCATCCTAATATAGCAAAACACCAGGAAGAGGACAGCGGTAACCATGAAACCGCATGCCATTTTGAGAGGATGAATCACCCCGAATAACATGATTATCACCAGTGACGCCAAGAAATAGTTCGTCTGATAATACAATAAATTACTTGTCACTCGGTTGCCCCATTTTTCCAAATCCTTGTAATTTGGGATCTGAAATCTTGCAGACTCCAAACAAAAATCACTCAGACTTCTCAGGGGAGCTAACTGTAGATCCAGTTTGGCCTGACTTTTTTCCATTTTTCTCAGTTTGGATTCAGAAAGAAGTACTCGAAATAAATTTCGACAATTTGTGAATTTTTCTTTCTCAATTTTGATGAAGTATATTTTTTCTGCTATGAAAAGTAATAAACTGTAAAGTTAACTAACACCAATACTAATGCTATGCATGCAAGATGCAAGAATGCAAACGGCACAGGCTAAACCTTTGTTATTATGTCTGTCTATTGTCTGCCAGATGCAAATGGCAAAATGCAATGCAAATAATTAATTTAAGGTTATTTTATTGTTATTATTTTGGCAGTGACTAGAGGTACTACAACGTGCCGGGAATTTCCAGATTCGCGTGCTATAGTGCCGCGAATTTCTATGTAAGAGGTAGGGAACCTGTATTACCGACACTGACGCTTACTACCTGGGGTACGTTCATAATAAACGCCGTGTGCACACGGCGACGTCCTAACCCGTTCATAATAACATTGGGCGTGGTTACATCGTTCAGAATGAACGCCGTGTGATCGCACGGTAGACAACTTTTCATCCCAAGAAATTATATGGATGAAAAACGCCCGTCATGCGCAGTAGCAAAAACGGAGTGGTTCGTGATTTATTAAATATGAAATTATGAAATATTATTAGGTTAGAAATTATTGGAGAATGGAGATGTAGAAATAGAATCTGATTCAAGTTCGATTTAATAATTGTTGTTCGTTCCACCGTCCGTTTTTGGTTTTAATTAGGTATATTTGTTATGTGGATAGTTTTGTTAAAATACCTATAAAACCTAAAATGAAAAACATAAAATATATAAGCCTCTAATAAGTACAGAGTCACATTCATCATCATTATCTTCGAAGTCATCATAAAAATCTGATATATTATAATTATTATAAACGAAGCTACAATTATTGCTACCTTGTTTAATATTCAGATCAATTTTAATTTCCTGACCGAAAGCTGTTATTATATGAATTAAAATAAATTACAACATCAACATTTAAGGACGAACGGGAAATTACACGACTCGCGTGATTGAAAAAGTATTTATTACTGAAAAAATTTTAGGTTATGTACAACTTACTGTCGAAAACTTCTCTGAGAGCGTTCACTTTAAAACAACACACCAGGAACGCTCGGTAATTCGCCCGGTAGGTTGTTTATCATTCACACGGAGTTTATTATGAACGCACTCCTGGGGTAGCGCATTCTCATTCTCACAAAAAGTTTGGAATGTCAAATTTAACTTCAAAAACGTCAGATTTTTCCATAAACGTACAACTGTCTAAAAATTCACATAATTTGTTATTAACTACGCGTATTTTCTAAAAATGGTAAACTTTTGATGCGTTAGAGGATGTTTTAACAATAAAAAGAGGGCTTTCTACTTGTTGGCCTTCCCTAAAGGTAACTTTTTTAATATTTTAAACTCATTATAATAATCCTCTATTAATACTTATCTGTTATTGGGATTTTCTGGACAAAAAATGCATCCTGTCCGATTAGCAGATAGTTGTGTTATGATTGCAGAAAATATACGGAGCTCAGAATTTCCGTATTCCTGGAAGTTTGTCAGGTAGGTTTTATTACATCTTGATGAATCTTATTTTTAAGGATCAGTATGGGAGGATCTTATAGGGTGTGCCGTACTTTAGGCGACACATAAATGATACTTGTATTTTTGTTCGATAATTATTAAATAAGTGGACTGTATTTTTAATTAGTATATTTACACCTTGATTATTTACACTTTATACAATTAATGATTGGGTAACTAACCCTATTAACACTTTACTTGTTAACAATTAGATTAGGTGTAGGTACTTCACTTAGGGAGACCAGAACGCACAATTATTATAATAGAAAATTATGAGTCGTCATCGACTCTCACGTGATGTGCCGTATTCTTTACCTCTATTCTTTACGCGATTCTTAACGGGTAAAGAATTCATTCTTTACATGGACTTTTTCGGGGCCAAGAATGTAAAATAAGCAAAGACGTAAAGAATGTAAATAATGAATTAATGAATAAGTCACTGCCCATACAGCACAAGAATGTTCTATGCACATTCATATAATATTCTCGAAGAATATTTGAATGTTCTCAGAATGTACATGCCGTTCACATATTATTTAAGGCCATGAAGTTTTGTTTTCAGGTTTACAAAAATTAAAACTCCCTAGATCTTGCTTGACAATATCAGCTGATCGAGGTATTGAAGGTTAAGTAAACACCGACACTTGTCAAATCGCTCAAATTGCCTCAGCTGATTAACAGTCTTGGGGTGTGTTTCTAAATTGCTCAACGTTGGACAACAAGTCAACTATGTCAACAATCAGCTGTGGAGACAACAAGTCAACTATGTCAACAATCAGCTGTGGAGCTGTTGAGTTGGATAGTTGAGTTGTTGACCTGCTATTTAGAAACAAACTGAAATGACGGATGACGTCTTACAGTTGACTTTGACATATTGATCAAAAAATGAAGTCGAAGTTGTAACCTTAATTACAAAAAAAAATTAAATTTGAATTTTATTGTTGGTATATGGTGTTTTGTTTTATTATTCTTTAGAAAACCCTTTGCTTTTTGATTTGGTTTACTTATTTATTGTTTGAGTTGAGTGCTTGAGTAGCGCATAAACATATTTAGCTGAATAAAATCAAAAGATTATTAAATGAAATGGAGTCGTATCTTTATAGATGAGAATCTTGCAGGTTGAAGAGCCCTGCTGATATCGAGAGTATCATATTCATCATCTGATTACTGCTCAACAATAAATTAAGTGTTGATAGAATGTTGACACAAGCAACCGAAAACACCTTATTCTTAACTTCTTGCGACATTTTCAATCAGTTTTCTCGTAATATATTTTTATTTATATCAACACAAATTACTTTAACCTTCAAACGCTATAATGCTAATGTCCACGAGTTTACGATCACGTGTCGTTGAGTACCAACTCAACAACTCAACAGGTTAATCCAGCGTTGACTTCGTTGAGTCAATGGGTACGTTCACCTGACGTCAACTGTTGAATAGCAGCGTAAAACGGTTGAGTGTAAGTTGTTTCAACATGTTGGAAATAGTCTGAACGCATTGTTGATATCGAGAGATATGTGACATGTTTCTGGATACGATTCAAGTTCATAGAAGTAATTATTAGCATTTGATATTGATATTGATATTGAGGGTGTCAGATGCGCTGCGACCTATTAAGATCTATTGTGCCCCCTCTTCTCTGCTTCTTTGGAGTATATTCCCTTCATTGAAGCAGCCTCTCCAACTCCGTTTCCCTTAGGAATTTCAGGATTTGAAGAGGATCAAGGCCGGGCAAAGCCCCCCCGTTGACCTGGTGTTGGCCCAGAACATCGTTTCTTTCACGTTCTAGGGCTTCGCAGTTCATCAATAGGTGACGAGGAGTCTCGTTTTCTTCCCTGCAGAGTCTGCAAACGCCATCTTTTTCTATACCAAGTTTCCTCAGGTGTTCATTGAGCTTGCAATGACCTGTTAGGAATCCTGTTAGCATTCTGAGACTTCCTTTGTTGAGGGTCAGGAGTTTCCTTGACCTTTCTCGGTTAAAGTTCCCGAGGAGCTCCTTGGATTGTCTCAATCCTGAGAGGTTATTCCAATGGATTTCTCTCAGTTTTTCTTCTTCCTTACGAAGTTCTGCCTTGAAGAACGTGTCTTCAAGGCTACAGAATGGTTCTGGTCCTATAAAGGGTGTCGATGCTCCTTTTCTTGCCAATGAGTGGGCACGTTCGTTTCCCTCAATCCCAGTGTGTCCTGGTATCCATTTGAGGTGAATTTTGTTCTCTCTGCCTAGTTTATTGAGTTTTTGTAGGCAGTTCCATGCCATTTTTGAGCTGATGATAGGAGAGCTCAGCGTCTTTATGGCTGCTTGACTGTCTGTCAGTATTGCTATTTCCCTATTTTTATAGTTTCTGTCGAGGTTTATTTGGGCGCATACTTCTATTGCGTACAGTTCCGCTTGAAGTATGCTTGGGGATGTTCCCATCGGCTCGGAGTAGTTGGTGCCTGGCCCATATACTCCTGCCCCAGTTCCCTCGGTGGCCTTTGAGCCGTCTGTGTACCATCTTATTGTACCTTCTTTGAAAGTGTGAATGGATGTGTTGCTCCATTCTTCTTTCGTAGACAGTTCCATGATGAAGTTTCTCTTGAAGCTGAATTTCTTGACAGTTTTGTCTTTTGGCATTATCAGGAGGTTTTTACAGATGTTCAGGGGTTGATTCCCCTCGGTCCGTAGTCCCCCCCTGATCCCCATTCTTGACATTCTGAGTTGAGCCTCCGCGGCACTTCTCTCAATCACTAAGTGCAGTGGTGTGAGATCTAGAATTACTTCCAACGCTGCTGTTGGGCATGTTCTCATTGCTCCTGTGATGCAGAGGCATGCAAGTCTCTGGATCTTCTCGAGTGTTTTCCTCGCTGTTATTAGCTTGGTCCTCTTGTACCAGACGACCGCTCCGTATGTGATGATGGGTCTCACTAGCATGGTGTACATCCAGCGTAAAATGGATGGGTTACAACCCCATGCATTCCCCGCCATTCTCCTGCACACCATGAGTACGGATGTGGCCTTACTTACTGTTGCACTTAAGTGCTTGTTCCACATTAGCTTCTTATCCAGTGTTATTCCCAGATATTTTACTTCTTCCTTCCATTCTAACTCGACTCCATTCAAGTCGATGGTTTTGAGGTTTGGAAGCTTGTTTTTTCTTGTGAATGGTATCAGTGTAGTTTTTGTAGGATTGATGTTGAGTCCTATTTCCTGGCACCATTTCAAGGTTATCTTTAACCCCCTCTGTACTATGTCGCAGAGTGTTCCTTCAAATTTTCCTCTGGCCATGATGACGATGTCATCGGCATACCCGATGCAGGTAATGCCGTTCTCGGTGAGTAACCCGAGGAGCTCGTCTACTACCAGGCTCCATAGGAGGGGGGATAGCACTCCTCCTTGTGGGCATCCTTTTGTTGTTTTCACCTGGATGGTGTCATCGCCCACTTTGGTTCCAATTATTCTTGTGGACAGCATTTGTTGAATCCAATGGGATGTTGTGCTGTTTATGCCTTTTTTAGTTAGGGCTTTCTTGATAGCATCGCAAGAGGTGTTGTCGAATGCTCCTTCTATGTCCAGAAAGGCGCAAATGGCCGTTTCCTTGTACTCCAGAGTGTCCTGAATCTTTTCTGTCAGCTCATACAGGGCGGTCTCTGTCGATCTGCCCGCTCTGTATGCGTGCTGGCTTGGGTGTAGTGGTCCCCTGTTCAGTGTTTCCGTTCTGATGTAATTATCAATGATTTTCTCCATCGTCTTTAGTAAGAAGGAGGTAAGACAGATGGGTCTAAATGACTTCGGGAGAGAGGTGTCCTTTCTTCCTGCCTTAGGAATAAAGATGACTTGCGCCTTTCTCCAGGCTTGTGGTATATATCCCATAGCCAGGCTGCTTCTGAATATTCTTACCAGGTGTGGCATGAGATCCTCCAGTCCTCTTTGCAGAAGAGCGGGGAATATGCCATCCACCCCGGGTGATTTGAAAGGTTGAAAGGTGCCAATTGCCCATTTCAGTCTTTCGGAGGTGCAGATGGTTTTCGCGGCCTCCCAATCTTCTTTCGTGGGTTTACCAGATTCGAACGAATCCTCGTTCCCTACTTTCAGTGCACTGCCTGGAAAGTGAGTTTCTAGCAGAAGTAGAGCTCTTTGCTCTTCATTTTCTGTGTAGTTCCCATCAGGTTTTCTGAGCGACATTGTTCCCTGGGCAATGCCTTTCGCTAAAGCTTTGTGAAGTCTGGATGCTTCAGGTGTTGAGGTGATATCCCTGCAGAAGTCCCTGAAGCTCTTCCGTTTAGCTTTCCTGGTTTCCTTATTGTAGGTTGTCAGTTCCGCGGTGTAGCCCTGCCAGTCTCCATCGCGCTTGGCTTTATTGAAAAGCCTTCGAACTTCTGCCCGGAGCTTGGATAGGTGTTCGTTCCACCACGGAGTTTTCCTACAATTTCTTTTCTCTCTAATGGGGCAGCTGGATTCGTATGAATATTTCAGCGCTCCGTTGAGAGATTCTAATGTTGCTTCTAATTCTAGATGGTTTTTGACTCTAGAATTTGTTTGTTTTATATTTTCTCTTAGGCTGGTGTGAAATGTGTCCCAGTCGGTGTTTCTTGGATTTCTAATGAGGGTGTTCTCTTGCCAGAGTCCCCTCATTTTGAATTCTATTATTCTGTGATCAGAGAGTGAGGGTTCGTTAGATACCCTCCAGTCTCTGATCAGTTGACATATGCTCGGACTACCGATCGTTATGTCTATTACGTCTTGACTCCTTTTAGTTACAAAAGTGGGTGTGTTCCCCACATTCAGTACATCTAAATTGGATTCAAGTAAAAATTCAAGCAGTTGCTCACCTCTTTTGTTGGTATACTTGCTGCCCCAGCTGATGTTGTGTGCGTTGGCATCACTGCCGAGTAGGAGCGGTAGCCCATGCCCGTTGCAGTACTCGACTAGTTTCTGGACTTCCATAGGAGGTATTGATGTTTTCTCATGGAAGTACCCTGATGCTACTATGATGCTACGGTGTGTGCCTCCGGTGATGTTGACCCGGATTGGCACAAGGTCCCGTGTCATGAATTCTGAAAGACATACATATTTAATGTTGTTTCTTATCAGGATGCAGGCCCTTGGGGTATCACTTCTGATATCCCAAATTGTCTTGCAATCCTTTCGTGGTAGGCCCCTTACCTGCCCCTTGTATATCCAAGGTTCTTGTATAAGCACAACGCCCAGGCATGACCTGTCGAACGCCCGAGCTATGACGGCTGATGCCCCCCTAGCATGATGGGCGTTGAACTGGGCCATGCTGGTGACATTTGCTGTGCTTATACTGGACATTGGTCTTCTTGCGTTGGGGTGCTTGCCCCCTGTATGAGCATAGGCTCTTCATATGTTCCCGATGAATCCTCGGTGACATTACCTTGATCGGTGACGATGGTTGGATCTGAGGGAGGGGTTGCCTCCTTATTCGTCACATCAATGGCTTCCTTTTCTTTCTTCTGTAGGCCGTGGACGGGGATTTTCCCGAACCTATAGAAGATAGTGTGTCCATTTTTCTTGATTGCTTCCCGGGAGTCATTGTCAATGCCAATGTTCATTACTTTCCCGGTGCCCTCTTCTTTGCTGCTGAGGATTTTCCACAAGTGGGTGCGAAGCTCCATATTTTGTGCCTCGACTAAGCTCAGCAGCTTCTTAGGATCTTGTCCCTGGCTTCTTGGGAAGAAGACAGTGATGTTGTGTGCTCTTGGGATGTCTTCTCCCAGGCACGCCATCAACTGTTCTCCTTTCCACGTACTGAGTTTAGGAGTCTGCTCCTTAACCCACTCTGCCGTTTCTGGTGTGATGCAGTCCACCAGTAGCATACTTGATCGGAAGTGGATTCCTCCGAACTGGAGCTTGCATGCTGCTCCCAGCGACATCTCCTCTACAATTGCTTCCTCCAGAGTGGTAAGCTCCTCTGTTGTCAGCGTTTTTTCTGGATAGCTTGTTGGGAGTATGGCTATCCTTATAGCTTTGACGGCATTCGCGTTGCTGGTGCTTGGCCCTGCTGACGTTGATGCTGTAGCGGTGTGGGGTCCCGCCACTGTCTTAGCTCTTTTTACTTTGTGTCCTAGAGGAGGGGTGATTTTACTGGCGTCCCTCTTCTTTGGCTGCGAAGTAGCTTCGGATTTCTCTTCAGCTTTTCTTCCGATGGCCTTATCCCTGGCTTCATCAGGTGACATGCCCTGTTGAAGATAGCGCAGGTACCATCGTACTTTCGCCCCACTTAGACCCCTTCTTCTGGGGTCGTCAATGCCTCCTGGTTGGCCCGGGAGTGGGAGGGGTAGCTTACCAGGTTTCCTAGGATTCCTGGTTTCTGGTCCGGATGTTGTCTCCGGTTTCTTATCTTCTTGCGTTCGAGGTGGTCTCGAGCTCAAGGATTGTTTAGATTGCCGACTGTCATGACGGGTGACAAGCCCCGCTCGGTCAGCAGTCTGTTTTGCGGTGATGTCCCGCAATTTTTTGTTTTTTTTATTTCTTACCATGGTTGATCCCACGAGTAGCAAGGGAAGGGTGTTCCACCTATGCAGAGCCCCGCATGCAAAGGTGAGGGGATTGATACAGTGGGGTGCCCCCTGGTGCCCCAAGGTTGAATCCAGTAGGGGCTGGTCATCTATCCAGTCACGCATCCCATCAGCCTGGACCCCCGCCTTAGGATTTAGGTTTTTTAGCGAGGTTGTCTCCTCTTGGTTCAGGCGATTAAGCCCAGACCCCCCACATCATTCTGTCCGCGAGACATGTCCACGACAACAGATGATACGGTATATCAGATAGTCCACAGTCGGACATCTCTGGCGCCGTTACCCCTAGTGCAGACCTTTAGTCACGACACGACAACCAGGTTAGGGGAGGTGGTCCGCGGCAGAGCTTTGAGCTGCCAGTCTGGAATTTTACCTCCGACAAGCTTTATCACTACTGCTAACCTTACTCACTTACGCTCATTGTAAGGCCATCCCCCTATCCGCCACCTGGGGACGCGCCCGATGGGTACTCAACCGCACGGGTGGGTACTCAACCGCACGGGTTTATTAGCATTTATTTGTCGCTGATTGTATCAGGAGCATTCTTACTTGCAACTTTTACTTCCCACTTGGCGCATGTCCGCAACATACACGTTGACTGTGCTGAGCGTGAAATATTTACGCTCACAAAAATACTCAACAGTTGAACAACGGTTGTAAGTGAGCGGTATGTCTGAACGCAAGCGCTACCTCAACAACTCAACGGTTGACGTCAGGTGAACGTACCCAATGTTGACTTCAAACTTATTGTCTAATTGAAGTTTTATTAGATTATCTAGGATAATTTTTTATTCGGACAAAATTTTCTCAAACTGTCAAATAAATACATTAAATAATAAATGTATTAATTTTTTGACATTATAAATTTCATAATGCCAAAATTAATATCGATTGAAGAAAAAATTCGTATAAAAAAGGCATTCAAGTTATTTAAATCTGAAAATGACAACCTAAGTGAACGACAAGTCATATTGAAAGTAAAACACATTTGGGGTGTAAGTATTATTAAGTGTACACCTGATAAAATGATGTTACCTAATTATCCTCTTTTATAGTATTCAGTAAGTAGTGGGATTGAAACAATAATAATTAAACAGGATAAATTTGAAGTTAAGCCTTTGGGCAGAGGACCTAAACCAGACAATTATGAAAATTTTACGTTTCGGAAAGATTTGCAAAATACTGATTTGGCAATATAACTTGAAAAACGAACATTTTACTTTTAGTAGAGTGCTAGAATGAATAAAAGTCGCTTAAAAAACGATTCTGTGGGCCTTTTAGTGTACAAGGCTGAAATTTTCAGGAATCATAGTTTATGGCCTAAATAATTCAAATCCGAAGTCGTCAAAAAATCGTCCTGTGCAAAAAGGCACTATTCAAAATTTTCGACTTTTTTACAGGATGTCGTGGTAGTTCATTAGTGCAACTTGGCCGTGCCAATTTTTCAAAATGTTATCTGTGATGGTTAAGTTAGGAAAAAATCGAACCGTTTTAGAATAGTATATTATGCAACGAGCTTATAATGAAGGCTATTAATACGCGAGTATGATGGTTAAGATACGAGCCGTAGGCGAGTGTCTTAACCATCATAAGAGCGTATTAATAGCCATTATCTGCGAGTTCCATACACTATTTTTTCTACGACCCTTTTTTATTTCATAGAAAAGATTAAAAAATTATATATTTTAACAATGACCCGTGTACAGGGTGTCCCAACACTAGTGTCCACCCCCTAAATAGAGCTTAATTTTAAAGATAAAAAATTGAAACTTTGAGGATTTGTGTACTTGATATAGGACCACGGAATGGCATAATCAGTTCACTTAAAAGAAAATTAGTTCGGGCGCCAGCGATAAAAAACTGTAATATGGTGGTAAATTGTCCAAAAAAAAATCGATTTTTTTCAATACATACAGTGTGACCCATTTGTTCTTGAAACACCCTGTAGAATCTTAATTTATGGTGCGATTTTAAAGAAATTTCTTTTAAATCATAGAGCTTGATAAACTATATTTTGGGAGCAAAAAGCGTCTCATTCCAACAAAATCCAAGGCCTACTAGATCAGTGTTTACTTGTAAAATCTCAAAAATTCATACTAGCGATTTTTTTAGAAAAAAACTGTGCACGCTACTGGATTCACCAGCCCTCAAAACGGTACTGTACTAAATTTTATTGGAAATGTCAGAGTAATAAGGATCTTGCAGGTATTTTAGAAATTCATAATAGAACTCCGAATTTTCATTAATTTATTCGAAAAGGTCAAGAGAGACAAAATAGAAATTGTACGTCTAGTTGGTGATAATGTAGGTACTTTAATTTTTTAATTATATTTTTTTATTTATTTATTTATTTTTTTTTAATTTTTTTTTATTTTTATTTTTACTTTTTTTTACTTTTTTTTAATTTTAATTTTTACTTATGATAGCTTTTGACCTTTTTCAAACTAATTTATGAAAATTCGGAGTATTATTATGAATTTTTAAAATAACTACAAGATCCTTTTTACTCTGACATTTCCAATAAAATTTGGTACAGTACCGTTTTGAGGGCTGGTGAATCCCGTGGCGTGCCCAGTTTTTTTCTAAAAAAATCGCTAATATGAATTTTTGAGATTTTACAAGTAAACACTGATCTAGTAGGCCCTGGATTTTGTAGGAATGAGACGCTTTTTGCTCCCAAAATATAGTTTATCAAGCTCTATGATTTAAAAGAATTTTTTTTTTAATCGCACCATAAATTAAGATTCTACAGGGTGTTTCAAGAACAAATGGGTCACACTGTAGGTAGAAATCGATTAATAAAATCAAAATCGCTTGAAAGAAATGTGAAAAAACTAATTATAAGGCTTTAATTAAATAAAATATAATTATATAGCAATGACAGGTAGAGATTTGATTTATGATGTGCAATAGAATGATCAATATAAACTGAAAACCGTAGATGCAATAAAATTTTATGACAAAGTAAATAAGGCCTAAATAAATAGAAAGACGATCTTGCTGGACTAGCCCACACACTGAACCTGCATTGGACAGTGTCGTATTATGGAGTCCTGAAAAAGGTGCATTATTAAAAATCTAAAATAAATATAATTATTTCAAATTTATAGGCTATTATTTTTAACTTATGTAATATTACATTAACGTGATTTTATGGACATCTATGATAATCAATTATTCAATTATCACAGTTTATTAACTAAATAATATTTCTAAAATAATAATAATCTTGTTTAGGTACATTTAGGGATACCTACTACTTTACAGTGTTTATTTCTCGAATCTGTATCATTTTTAAAGCCTTGAACAGGTAGCTATACGAAACGATAAGCAAGTTATAATAGGTACCTAATTAATTTATTTATTACAGTTATTATAACATTTTATTCCTTTAATTTTTATCTCTCTCAAAAATCATTTAGCAGGTACGAATATGCCTAATCCTAATGAGGAGACAATTGCCAAGCTTGCGCTTAAACGCAAGATACCATTAACTAGATTAAAAGAAATTTACGAATACAGTGTAAATCAAACAGCTGATGAATTTTACAAACATAATTTTTTAGCTAGAGCTGGTTTTGTCGACGTAATTTATGATGAGTTTCAAATCCTTCATAACGAAATTATTTCTTTAGTCGAAAATGACCTTGAATTTACAAATCAAGACAAAGCTAGGGCCGCTGCCGATAAATATGTTTACGCTATAAAATCTAAAAAATATGAAATGTCATTGGATACAGTGGTATCGACGGGAACTGTGAATGATCCTAATAGGTCGTCCATTTCTGGAGTTAAACTTCCAAAAATTAACATACCAATATTCGACGGTAACATAAAACTATGGCCAGCATTTTTCGACTTGTACAACAGCCTTATTCATGAGAACAAAAGCCTAGCAAATGTACAAAAATTTCATTACCTTATGACGTCCTTAAAAGACGATCCTTTTAATTTGATAAAAGCCATTCCTATGACGGAAGATAATTATAAAATTGCATATGACGCACTAGTGACTAGATATCAAAACAAGCGTTTTTAGCCACTACTTATTTTAACGAGATATACACTGCTCCACCTCTTCAAAGATCTTCATCGAAAGATCTTCGTCATTTATTGGACATATTTTCAGAAAATCTGGCCGCTCTAAAAGTCTTGAAGTTCAATACAGAGTCGTGGGATTTTTTAGTTTTTTAATATGTTATTGCAGAAGTTAGATCACAAAACTCGCACCGAGTTTGAGATTGAAAATAGCACCACAGAGATGCCTACGTATAAAATACTTACCACATTTTTGAGCAACAAATGCAAGGCCTTAGAATCTGTCCAGTGCATGATGCCGAGCTCACCAATCAACAAAATTAAGCGTTCTGGTTTTTCAGAAAACTTAGAAAACCGGACGTTTTTGAATAATAAGCAACGATCCATGCCTTCAGCATTTCTAAATTCGGTTGACAATCAACAACCATCAACTTCAAATAACCGTCCTCAGAATTATAATTCAAAATGTTTACTTTGTCCGTCTTCACATGCACTTCACAGATGTCAAATCTTTTTAGCAAAAACTCCACAAGACAGACTAGCTTTTGTAAGACAGCACTCTTTATGTGGCAATTGTTTGCGTTCGTCACATTCAGTGCGCCAGTGTCCATCTTCTACAACATGTAGAATTTGTCAATATTCGCATCACACTTTATTACATTTGAATTTAAATAAAAGGGAGTTCGCTCCACACGCTTCCAATTCCCTTCAGACAAATACGGCACTACAATTAAATACGGCAAGCAGCACGCCTCTACCAAATCCTCTACCTAATTCAAATGATGATCCAGCCTCATCTCTTCTTTCTACTTCTTTTAGCCCTACTTTCAGGAAACATTCGACGGTTCTGCTATCAACAGCAGAAGTTGAAATTCGGGATGTATGGGGAAGGTTCCAAAAAGTACGTGTTCTTTTCGACACCGCCAGCATGGCGAATTTCATTTCCGAACGCTGCGTGAATCGTTTAGGTTTGCCTCGTCGACATTCTTCAATACCGATTGAAGGGATAAATAATTTGATCTCCACTTCTAACCGTGACAGTACTCAATGTTTCATTAAACCGCGTGGTAAAACAGATCCTACTTTTACCTTTGAAGCAATCATTTTGCCTAGAATTTGTTCAGATCAGCCAAGAGTCTACCTTAATTCACAAAATTGGTCTCACATTGAAAACTTACCTTTAGCTGATGACAAATTTCAGACTCCTGGTCCAGTAGATATTTTGCTCAGTGCTGAATTACGAGGGTCATTTGAAAAGTTTCCGTCCTTACCGGCAAAAAGTAATGGTGCATTCAAGTTCTCTTGCCAACCAATAGAGGGCCTTTACATATGTATGCCATAAAAATTTCAAGTCATTCCGATCAGTACAAAACACATGGTACCCTTCCAAAGTTGACAGATGACGTTTGTTAACGACAATGGATAAAATCGAGTATCGCGCGGTGATAAAGTTCTTGTATTTGAAAGAGAAAAAAACTCGGGAAGTGAAAGAAGAATTAAACTCCGTGTATGGTGAATCGTCGCCCTCATTTACAACCGTGAAACATTGGGTGGCCGAGTTCAAACGCGGTCGTACAAGCATTTTTGACGATGGACGTTCTGGTCGTCCAAAAACTGTTTCCACTGAAGATATTGTCAGTTTAGTGCACACAACCGTGATGGAAGATCGCAGATTAACCATTAGGGAAATTGCTGAGGCTTGTGGGATATCCACTGAACGGGTGCATAAGATTTTACATGAAGATTTATGCATGAGAAAATTATCCGCGCGATGGGTGCCGCGTTTGTTGACGATCGACCAAAAGCGCGTACGGATGGACATGTCGCGCGAAACTCTTCAGCTGTTCCAAAAGAATCCTACTGAGTTTTGGCGCCGATTAATTACTGTCGACGAAACCTGGATCCATCACCATACTCCGGAGACTAAACAACAGTCAATGCAATGAATTGAGGTGGGGGAACAAGCTCCGAAGAAGGCGAAGGTCGTTCTTTCTGCCGGAAAAGTTATGGTGACAGTTTTTTGGGACAGCCGTGGAGTAATTATGGTTTATTACCTTTAAAAAGGTAAAACCATTAACGGACCCTATTATACGCTGCGTTGCTGGACCAATTGAAGACGGAACCCAAGAAGAAACGACCACACGTGGCGAGGAAGAAGGTGTGCTGTTTCATCAGGACAACGCGCGAGTCCACACGTGCATGGTCGCAACGGCGAAATTGGACGAACTGAAGTTCGAATTGCTGCATTACCCACCACCCACCCTACTCACCAGACTTAGCTCCGAGTGACTTTTTTTTGTTCCCCAACTTGAAAAAATTTCTGGGTGGGAAAAAATATGGGCCCAATACCGAAGTTGAAGAGGCAGTAAACCTGTATTTTTCAAGTTTACCTAATTTTTTTTTTTTCTGATGGCCTGAAGGGTTGGGAAAAGCGTTTGACCAAATGCATGGACTTGCGTGGAGGCTATGTCGAGAAATAAATTTTTGTTTGGCTTGAATTATGTGTTTTTCTTCAAAAGGCCGGAAACTTTTCAAATGACCCTCGTAGTTCCTTTCATGCTGGTTCAGGACGCATTTTTGGTAAAGTTGGGGAACCGGCAGCCATAGAAACCGTTTTCGGTTGGATTCTTCAGGGCCGCACGGAATGCTTATCGCAAACTACCTCGCTTCTTAGTTGTGCCACTGTACTGGAGCCTCAAATAGATATTACTCTTCAAAAATTTTGGGAAATTGAACACCCGCCTACAACGAATGCGATCTTATCTCAAGATGATATTAAATGTGAAACATTATACAAAGACTCAGTCTCTCGGGATATCTCTGGAAGATTTGTGGTTCCACTTCCTTTCAGGCAAAATGAACCTGATTTCGGAGATTCGTACAACCAAGCCCTACGGCGATTACTATCCCTTGAAGCTCGTCTTTACAAAAATCCTGATCTGCACGTCGCTTATTCAGATTTCTTTAAAGAATATTTGCAAAAGAATTACATTTCCGAAATTCCACGTTCCGAGTATAGAGCTTCATCGGCCTTTTATCTCCCTCACCACTGTGTCTTAAAGCCTGACAGCGTCTCCACCAAAATTCGAGTCGTTTTTAACGCCGGTGCAAGGGGATCGAAGGGCCTAAGCCTCAACGATACGCTCTTTTCCGGGCCCAAACTTCAACATGATTTGCCTACCATTCTATTACAATTCCGAACTTTTCCTATTGTATTTATATGCGACATAAGACAAATGTACTGTCAAATACTAATTAAACCTGAACACCGTAAATATCAGAGATTTCTTTGGCGTTTCTCTACCACGGAGGAAGTTAAAGAATATGAACTTAAGACTGTGACTTTCGGAGTCTCTTCCGCTCCTTATCTTGCCCTCAGAACTCTCAAAGAACTAGCAGTTGTCGAACAGGATAATCACCCTTTAGCTTCAGAGGTTTTACAAAATTCAGTCTATATGGATGATTGTGTAACCGGGGCAGATTCTGTAGGGGCAGCACTTCATCTTCAGTCCGAATTAATCGCTCTCTTGAAAAAAGGCGGTTTCGAGTTACGGAAATGGGCGAGCAATCATCCCGCGATTCTCTCCGCAGTCCCTTACGAATACTCTCAAATGCCTCTAAGTTTTGACACAGAACTCCCTAGTTTTATTAAAGTTCTTGGACTTCAATGGAATCCTAACTCGGATACTTTCTCGTATTCTGTCACTCCCATTGAATCGGACTGCACGAAACGTAGCGTGCTATCTCAAATAGCACGGATCTTCGATCCCTTAGGCTTCTTAGCTCCCATGATTTTTCTTGCAAAGCACATGTTACAACAGCTTTGGCGTTCAAAGACTGGTTGGGATGACCCACCTCCAGATATTATTGTACAGGAATGGAATCGTTTCAGACTGGAACTTCCAGAAGTAGCCAAAGTTGAACTACCAAGGCTGATAGTTTCAGAGTTGATCTCGCGTTTAGAGATTCACGGGTTCTGTGACGCCAGTACCAAGGGTTATGGGGCAGTGATCTACTTCCGAGTGATTACGTCTAGCGGACAAATCAAATTGATCCTGATCACGGGAAAATCTCGAGTCGCTCCTCTTAAGATTATATCCTTACCTCGACTAGAACTTTGTGATGCCTATCTTCTGTCGGACTTAATTACTTTTGTCAAAAAAGCCTATTCTCAAAAATTTACATTCGATACTGTCTATGCGTGGTCCGACTCACAAGTAACTTTAGCTTGGCTCTCAGCCTCTCCACACCGCTGGAAAACGTTCATAGCTAACCGAGTCGCTCATATTCAGGAAATAGTTCCTCCATTGTCATGGAAGTATGTTCCCACAAAAGACAACCCTGCTGACTGTGTTTCGAGAGGTCTCAGTCCTAGACCTTTGATAGAACACAAACTCTGGTGGCAAGGTCCAGATTTCCTTTATAAGCAACCTACAGACTGGCCTGAGCAGCCATCGATTATATTGGAAAAATTCCCTGAAGCTTCGCAAGAAGAAAAAACTTTAGCTTTTCACGCCGCAGTGGAAATCTCTTCAGGAGTTATTCCGAATTTACTCGCCAAATTCTCATCCCTACGGAAAATTCAGCGAATTCTAGCTTATGTCTTACGTCTTTGCCCGCGCCTCCGCAGACAGAAGAAGCCCGATACTCCTGCTCCGACCTACGCCGAAAATCATCGAGCTTTACAGCTAATTATAAGGCAGGTACAAGCAGAGTGCTTCTCAGATATTGTGGATTCCTGTCAGAAAAAGAGTTCGCTTCCTAAACCTTTCAGAAAATTAGCACCTTTCATTGACGAAGCAGGTATTCTCAGGGTGGGTGGAAGTTTAAGACACTCATCCCTTTCATTGGATGCTAAACATCCCGTTTTATTACCAAAAAAGCATAAATTCACGTTTCTTATCATAGAACAAGTCCACAAGGAAAACTTTCATCCTGGTCTTAAATCTCTACACAACTTGATCTTGCAAAACTTTTGGATAATTTCCCCACGTAGCTCGATTTACAGTTGTCTTTCTAAATGCCATAAGTGTTTTAAATGTCGACCTCAATCGTATTTCCCCGTTATGGCTGATCTACCTAGATTCAGAATCAATCAAGTCAAGGCATTTTCGCAAGTGTCCCTAGATTATGCTGGGCCATTCACAATCACAATGGGAAAACATCGAGGTGCGAAGACGTCGAAATCCTATATTTGTCTTTTCGTATGCTGTGCTACGAAAGCCCTCCATCTAGAATTATCATCGGATCTGACCTCCGACGCATTTCTCGCGAGTTTTCGTCGGTTCATCTCTCGTCGAGGCAGAGTTTCTGATATTTATTCTGATCAAGGCACTAACTTCAAAGGCACTTACAATCAACTTCAAATTTTTTCTAATGCCGCAGCTGTTGATCTGGGAATCAATTGGCACTTCAACCCGTCAGGGGCGCCACATTTCAATGGTTTGAGCGAAGCTGGAGTGAAGTCTGTCAAGACCCATCTTTATCGCGTCGTCGGTCAACAACTCATGACCTATGAAGAATTTTATACTTTGCTTACGCAAATTGAGTCTCTTTTAAACTCGCGTCCTCTTTCTTCCATCAGTGAAGATCCGAACGATCTAAGTCCTTTAACACCAGGACATTTCCTTACCCTAGAACCACTTACCAGTTTCCCAGAACCTAATCTTGAACATTTAACCCTAAATAGGCTAAGCCGCTGGCAGCTTTTGCAGCGAATGCACGCCAGTTTTTGGAAGCGTTGGAGTCACGAATACTTGCACACCCTGCAACAGCGGGTCAAGTGGACCACGCCCTATCCCAATATCAAACTTGATATGCTTGTCCTCATCAAAGATGAGCTAAAGCCTCCAGTCGAGTGGGCTCTCGGACGTGTGGTCAAGCTGCATCCAGGAGCAGACGGGGTAGTGCGCGTCGTCTCGTTAAAAACCCAAAAGGGGGTTTTACAACGTCCTGTGGTAAAAATTTGTCCACTGCCGGGACAATAATTTCTTTTTTTTTAATTTTAATTTTAGGTAATTTTCGAAATTTTTTTGTTAATTTTTTCATGCATCTCACGTGCATATGTGTATAGTTGGGAAAAACCAAGGCGTTTTTGGTGGGTGGAATGTTGGGGACTGGATATCTTTTATTTTAAATTTAATTATTTTCGCGCGGAAAAACGCATATTGCTGTGTGCACAAACCCGCCCCACTCCCTGGTCAAGCAATACAAGAAGATACGCGGGCCAGTGAAGAGAAACGACAGAGAAACGGTGATACGGCCCATTCAGCCATTCTAAACAATCGTTTAAAATTACATTTTCTCTAACATTTGTGAGATTAGTGATCCTGCTTCCCGAAAACAATCGAACAACCTTTGAGAGCTCTCAACGACGGGACCAACAACGGCAAAAGGTGAGTGCCTCCTCAATGTGCGTTCGTTTTTTTGGTATACAGCATAATCTAACACAATTTTACAACTTTTCAAAATAAATCAAATACAGTCCACTATAACCAACGTTTGTAGACAACAATTTTGTTTATTAATCTCTTAACAATTATTATAAATAAAATATGGATAAATGTTACACCTAAAGCAAATATCCACTTTAACAACACTCAGATGCGCACGATAATTTGACAATTAAACACAAAGCTGAAAGGTTTGGATTCGTACAAGACCTTTCTGGTTTCAAAGTAAAACTTTGACTAAACTAGGACATACCTAATAATAGTAAGTAGGTACCTACCTACAAACACCATAAACTCCTGAAAGGCATTCTGCTACGCATGAGTATGGGCAAGAAATGTCAACAATACTTAAGTTTGGTATTAGGGTATTCCAGGAATAAACCTATTAGTGAATTCCAGAAGGAAACCTTCTACTTTGCGAGATTTTTAAAATCCTTTTAGGTACGGTATGTTTTCCAAGCTGCATAATTTAAATATTTCTTACCTATCAACAGACATCTATTTTCATTGTCCTTCTAAAGTTGCATTAATGACCTGTCCGGTTAAACAGGTTGTAAAGTTGAGGAACACAAGAAAAATTTTCACTCTAAGAATATTTTAAGCCCCCTTGGGCCTGCTGATCTTTAACAAATTTCTGCTGATCTTTTATGCTTAAATACGATTTTATACATGACGTTTTATTCGGTTGTCCACTTACCAAACCGCCTGTTAAATATGAGTTTTATTTGATATTAAAATCTCCTCATTTTTTTTCATCCATTTTGATATTACCTATTAATCCATTTCTACAGATTTATGCGAAAAATTGAATATTTTTTACCACTTTATTATAAAATTGCATTTTTATCACTGTTGCCTGAAAAAAAATCAAACTGATCAAGCCATTCCGCGGTCCTAATCAAAACACAAATCCTCAAAGTTTCATTTTTTTACCTATAAAATTAATCTCAAATTTGGAGGTGGATATTTGTTTAGGTGAGCCATTTATTCATATTTTATTTATAATTGTTAAGAGATTAATAAACAAAATAATTAAATAGTATTAAGTTGTCGGAACAATTACCTAGTTGATGAATAATATCTCACATACCTTGATTACCTACCTATCTGGAATTCTGTAATGTTTTATGATTATTGATTATCGTAATATATGTCCATAAAATCACGTTAATGTAATATTACACAATTTAAAGGATAAGAGTTCATAAATTTGAAATAATTATATTTATTTTACATTTTTAATAATCACCTTTTTCAGGACTCCATAATACGACACTGAGTCCAGTGCTCCAGGTTCACAGCATGTTCCCTTGGTCCAGAAAGAGCCATTCTTCTATATTTATTTAGGGCTTGTTTACTTTGTAATAAAACTTTATTGGGGCTACTATTATATTGATGACTCTATTGCACATCATAAATCAAATCTCTACCTGTCATTGCTATATAATTATATTTTATTTAATTAAAGCCTTATAATTAGTTTTTTCACATTTTTTTCAAGCAATTTTGATTTTATTAATCGATTTCTACCTGTATTGAAAAAAATCGATTTTTTTTTCGACAATTTACCACCATATTACAGTTTTTTATCGCTGGCGCCCGAACTAATTTTCTTTTAATTGAACTGATTATGCCATTCCGTGGTCCTATATCAAGTACACAAATCCTCAAAGTTTCAATTTTTTATCTTTAAAATTAAGCTCTATTTAGGGGGTGAACACTAATGTTGGGACACCCTGTACAATTGCGGAATATTGAGGTTAAGATAGGTTGCTATTTGTTTACGCATTTAACAAATTTCCTCTTCGTCGCTAAGGTTATTCTGCTGAGACATGTTTTAGTATCAAGTTTAAAGGGCACTACTCACTACTGCGTAATTTTTATTATGCGAAGTTCGAATTCCGAATTTTACGCTTCGATTTTGAGATTAATTAATAATTTTAATAACATCGACAGCCATTAATTACGATATTGTTTACCTGCGCAACGCGGGTCGCAGCGTTGCCGCTTTGAATACTATCACGGAGCTCTACGAATGATATAATACTTTATCTTCCCCTCTTTACACGATATACCTACGTATCAAATTCATTAAGGTAACATAAAATCTTGATAAATTTTCTTTGAATGTTACTTATGTTCTAAATTAAATAAACGTTCAGAATTTTTTTTCAGAAATACAGAACTTATATCACAAGGCAATTTTTGTCGTATGACAACTCTGGGACTTCGGTTGGCTTGCCGACCCGATTGTAAGCGAAAAGGAACCGATTCGATTGCAAATGCTCCTCTGCCATTGGATAGCTTGACCAGTGCTTTAATGAAAATTTGTATCTTAATGAGACCCATTAAAGCACTGGTGATTCATATTTAATATGCATATTAAAGGTTGGGAGTAGAACAAAGCATTTTTTTTTTAATTTTTTTTTTTTTATTGAAAATGCACATGCACTGCAGGGAAATCCCTATGACGCTCTGGGAGCGGTGCATGAGCGGAGATATCGATTCACGCCGGCCTTGAATCTCTGTAAGTTGTATACTTCGGGAAACACGCCCTTTGGAATGCTATTCCAAAGTGATGCGGTTCTGTACATAAAAGAAGTCTGAAATAGGGTGGTACGAGGTGTAACGAGCTGAACCTGATATGGATGAGCGTCTGCGGCTCGACGTGTATATCTTCCCGGTCTTGTTCTTGATGGGATCAAGCGGGCCACGTCTTTTGAACACCTTCCATTAAAATATCTGTAAAACAGACTCAGGTCAGCTACTCTTCTTCGATGTTCGAGAGTGTCTAAATTTTTTGTCAAATCTGGGTCCCCAATCAAGCGGATGGCTCTTTTCTGAATAGAGTCGAGTAGTCTCAGCGTATGTTTGGGAGCTGAGCTCCAAACATGTGAGCAGTACTCCAAGGATGGTCGGATTTGAGCCTTGTATAAGAGGAGAAGCTGTTGTGGTGTATAAAATTATTTCTTCGTGCGGAAGAGTGTTCCAAGTTTTTGAGAAGCACTCTTCGCCAGACCAGCAACATGATCATGCCAAGACATGTTCGCTCCGAGGCTCAGTCCAAGTAAACGAAGAGATGACGCTGGGGTAGCAGAGTGTCCCGCCATCATCATATCTGGCTCCAAAACGTTGGTCTTTTTGGAGAAGATGACTGCTTGGGTTTTTCCAGCATTGAATTGGACTTGGTTTCTATCGCTCCAAGTTAGAATGTCTTGCAAGTCATTGTTAAGTAAGGCAACTTCTTGCTCCCTGCGAGTCTGTGCGTCGATGGCAGATGTTCGCGCATCTAACGTATAAGAAGATATGAGGGTACTGTCGTCGGCAAAACTGTATATTGGATTCTTTGTTGTTTCAAGCAAGTCGTTTATAAATATTAGAAAGAGAGTCGGAGATAAAATGGATCCCTGAGGCACACCGGCATTGATGGAAAAGGTCTCAGAGAGAACTCCATCGACTGCCACCTGTAATGAACGATCTCCGAGATAACTCGCAAGCCACAAGCAGAATCTCTTGGGCATGCCATAGGCCTGCAGTTTTGCCAACAGTCCACCATGCCAAACACGGTCGAAAGCTCTAGAAATATCAAGCGCAACCCCTCGAGACTCCCCATGGTGCTCGATTGCGCCGTTCCACAGCTCGGTGACGTAAGTGAGGAGGTCACCAGTTGACCTCTGTTTACGGAATCCGTATTGGCGGTCGCTGATTATGTTAGCTCCTTCCAAGTATTTTAAAAGATGTTGGTTAATAGCTTTGTCAATAATCTTGGATATTACTGAAAGCAGTGCCACTGGTCGATAGTTACTTGGTATAGTCTTTTTGCCTTTCTTGGGAATAGGTTGGATCCGTGCACATTTCCAACAAGAAGGAAATATTCCCTTTTTACACGACAAGTTGAAAAGTCGGCAGAAAACAGATGACAGCTCAGTGGCGCATTTTTTTAGTACGATAACAGGTACGTCATCGGGCCCAGAAGCTTTGTTTGGGTCTAAAGCTAACATAATGCTCTTTATGACCCGCTGTCGGAAAACAATGTCTGACATTTTGGTCTCCACGGAAGGGATCATTGGCGGAGTTCTTCCATGAAAGTCGACGGAAGAGTATGAAGAAAACACTCCCGCCAACAAGTTCGTCTTCTCGGTAGCCGTGGATGCGATAGTCCCATCTGTCCGTGTAAGTGGTGGAATCGTTGATCTGGTGAAGTTCTGGCTGACTGTCTTAGTTACAGACCAAAAAGATTTCGAACCGTTAGGGCAGGAGAGAAGTTTGTTCCTAATTTTTTGGTTGTGAGTTTCCTTGGTTTGATCTATTATTTCTTTGCATCTGTTTCGAGCAAGGATGAAATTGTGATGGTTTATGCCGTTGGGGCTCTCTCGCCATTGGCGAAAAGCCAGTTGTTTGGAGGCGACAGCTTCCTTGCATCTTTTGTTGAACCAATGTTTGCTGTTTGAGGGCTGTTTTTTTGAAAAGGGAATGTAGGCTTCCATGCCCGTTAGGATGACTTGAGCAACTTCCCTAGCACAAACAGATGGATCATTAGAGCCGAAACAAACACTCCTCCATGGAAAATCTCGATAATATTCCCTGAGTTCTTCCCATTTAGCAGATCTGTAGTGCCAGACTACACGAGGTTTACTTGCTTCTTTAACACTAGTAATTGGTAGGACACAAGATGTTGAGACGAGTTTATGATCTGAGGAACCTAGTGGGGCTTTCACCGTGATAGTATACATTTGAGGGTTCGTGGTCAAAAACAGATCCAACAGGCTAGCGAATTCTCCCTCGCGATCGGGAATGCGCGTTGGTTCATCAATGAGCTGGGTAAAACCACAGCTGATCGCAAACGATTCCGCTTCACGGCCTTCTTCATCAGTGAAGTTTGAGTATTTAAGCCAGTTGATGTATTTAAGCCAGTTGATGTTATGTACATTAAAATCACCCAAGATGGATATCTCAGCTTTGGGGTAGTTTATCTGTATGAATTCAACAGTTTTTGTGAGGGACAAAAAAAGTGTCCTATACTGTGTATCGCTGGGTGGTCGGTATAAACAACAGATAAATCTCGTCGTTTGTCGACCTGTTATCCTAAGCCACATGACGTCAAAGTCATTGGGCTCAAAGTCTTCCTCACGTTGGCAGGAGAGGTCACTTCTGACAAAAATGCCAATTCCGAAGTTACGTCTAAATCGGGAATGAAAGTCATATCCTGGATAGAGATAATTAACTGTGCTTGATGACGCTTGGACTTTTGTTTCGCACAGTGCTAGAATGTGAGGTTTATTTGTCTGAAGATGTTGATGTACTGAATTGATATTCGTATTTAAACCTCTAATATTACAAAAGTCGACTATAAATTTTTCCATTCTGGATGTGTTATTATTCTTTCTCTTGCATGAATGTGCCCCTGGATTAGCCCCCGCCCGGAGATCCGAATGGGGGGTCGTTTTAACTCCGGAAAATTTTAACCCCGGGAAAGCCATCCATGCATATTAATTGTTTCTTACCCCAAGGACCGGAATCTCTGGCACAGCAACGAAACGTCAGCTCTTTAAAGCAACTTCTCGCCGCCTAAGCCAGAAAGATGGTATCGCACCGGGCGAGGCTGTGTGGGTTCTATGTCCTCTACCATCTGGTTTGCTAGTTTTGGTCAGCCCCGGGGTATTTAATTTCCCCGGTGTCATCTATATGGACGACATTCCCCTATCCGCCAACCGGGGAGGCTCCCGATGGGGGACCAGCAATCCCGACATTGCGCAAATGGGCCCGTCGTAACTTCAAACAGCGATATCTCGCTTCGGTTTACGTCAAAAACTGCCTGCTCGGACTACTTTTTTCCACTTAACAACGGCTATCTCAAAAACTAAGCTCTTAATCGAAAATAGCATTTCTTTAAAAATTATTCCCTGATCATTTCTGATTCCTACACGGTGTCATTTTTATATTTTTATCTTTAATAATAAACTAGCAATAAATATAAATGTAATTAAACGATGTTAAAATGTGAATTGTGGCTACCGCATCGAACGTAGGGAAACGTCGATCTCCCTCCTTCGCGTCTCCGTGCCCCTTACCTTGGGTTCAGCGGTCTGCTTGCCGAGAATTTAAATAAAACGCCCGCTAACAGGATAATATTTATTAGATACATATTTTAATAATTATTATTAAAGTCAACAATGTATTATACAAATACAAAATGCAAAGTAGGTATGTCAATAAAGTTATCCCTGATTTTTAAATTATTTAAGGAGTTCCTGCATGTGCATGACCAGATATTGCAGTAGGTAGGTATTCTTATTTAAACACCTAAATACCTACCTACCTAACTCGTAGATATTTCTTGCAAAAATAGGAACAATAACAAACCTCAAAGATAAAAAAAAATACCTAATCATGAACTCATTTTCGATATTTTACATTTTTTGTTTAAGTGATTAAAAGATCGAAACCTTATACCTTTTTCAAAACCAACAATAAGTACCTATACCTAAGTAATATGTACCGGGTGGGCATCTAAGAATGAACAGCGGCCATATCTTGGGAAATATTGATCCTACAGTTTCAAAAAAAAAAAATTTCCAGACATAAGTGAATATGCGAAATGCAATGAAAATATTTTCAAGATGGTCGCACTTCCGGAAATACCGGAAGTTGACACCTGCTTCGTTATTTTACCGGGAACACCCTTTATATTATTGTATTTTTAAATTGCCTGGCAAAATCGAATACAGGTGATTTTCACAATTGGAATTTAGGTTGAGTAGTTTATGAGTTCTAAACAAGTGAAAATCGCAATTTTCAATTTTCAAAGCATCTCACATTGAAAACGGCTCAAGATATTTAAAAACGGCTTACATGTCCCTATCTTAACTTTTTACAAGGTATTCTATTATGTAGTTTAGATTTTTCTACAGGGTGATGAAAAATCTGTTAATTTTAATTAATAATGTTAATTCATCCGACAGCATCCTCCGGACACTCCAGATGCAGCACACTGATGAGTTCCAGTAGAACGAAATACGTGTCTGTGCTTGTTCTGGTACTCTGGAAGGCTCTGCTGTTGGATGCGGAAGCAAACTCTCTAATTGGAGTTTCGGGCACTGCCATCATGACAACTGTTAGGGCGATGGAGGAATTCTCCGATCCCACCAACAGGCTAGTAATTGCACTTTATGTGCTTTATACTCATTGACCTGCATTTCACTCTTTTATGCATTAATCCTTGAGTATACTTGCCTTTCCTCTTCTTCAGGATAACTTGTCGGAAACCCAATGTCAGTTACTGCTGATCAATTGAAATTTAACAATTGCAGAAAATTTCCTGCAGAGCTCCGTGCCCTTGCACTGACTGCATTTCTACTCAAATGCAGCCTATGAGTATGTCAGGAAGCAATTTGGAAATTGTTTACCTCATCCTGCGACGTTAAGAAAATGGTACAGCTCTGTTAATGGTACTCCAGGATTCACTGCTGAATCACTTAGAGCTATTAAACTTAAATCTGACGAATGTAGTTCTAAAGGCAAAGATGTAATTTGTGGTTTGGTAATTGATGAAATGAGTATCAGAGAACAGGTAGATCTTATTTTATGCAAGAGATACACTGGCTATGTGGACTTTGGTACGAGTACCTATTGATAGCGACAACTTGCCTTTAGCAAAAGAAGTACTTGTTTTTATTCTAGTTGCACTAATGATCGTTGGAAGATCCCAGTTGCTTACTTTTTATCTGCTGGTATTCAAGCCGAGCAGAAAGCAATATTAGTTCAGAGTTGTCTGCATATGGTACATAATGCAGGAGTCAGGATTTTTTCACTCACTTTTGATGGGGCTGCAACTAATTTTGCTATGGCAAGGCAATTGGGAGCTTCTTTTGAAATGCACAACTTACGCCCATATGGTTTCCACATCCAGCTGATATCAGTAGAGTGCATTTAATATTAGATCCTTGCCATATGGTGAAATTAGTTAGAAATACTTTGGGTGATTGGTGTTGCATTTTTGATGATAATGGTAAAAAAATTAAGTGGATTTTTTTTTTTAATTGGTGGAATTACAGGAGGAAATGGGGTTACATGCAGCAACAAAAATCAGACAAAGGCATATTAATTACAGAAATGAAAAAATGAAAGTCAAATTAGCTGTTCAAATTTTTATCACTAGTGTGGCTGATGCCTTGGATTACTTAAGAGAAAAATTAAATTTACCATTGTTCGAAGAGTCGGCACCTACGTCATACTTTTGCAGATTGATAAATAAAACTTTTGACATCTTGAATACTAGAAATTTTTTAAGTAAAAAATGAATACCGTCAGCCGATTTCTTTCAAAAACGCGGAATTTATTTTTCCTTTCTTATCTAAAGCAAAAAATTATATTTTGAATTTAAGAAACAGTGAAGGAACATTAATTATTCATACAACTAGAAGGACAGGATTTTTAGGACTTCTTGTATGCATTGAAAGCATCCGAGGTTCGTATGATGATTTGATTGTCACGAATTATTTAAAATTTCTTCTGACTTATAAGGTGTCTCAAGATCACATCGAAATGTTTTTTTCTGCTGTCAGATCCCGCGGGGGCTTCAATAACAATCCTAATGCCGCTCAGTTTGAAAGTGCTTACAAGCGTCTTTTAATTCATGCAGAAATTAAAAGTTCTACATCTGCAAATTGCCTGGCTCAGAATGACACTTCTATTTTACATATTTCCAGTAGTAAAAAGCCTGTAAATTGTTTAGACTTTCTAAAAATGTATTGGATGAACAGAACAGTTGGTCGATGATGATGATGAAGAACATCTTGAACTAGGCAGTATTGTAGACAATTCCAATCTGTTTGCTGCAAATAAATATATTGATGATGTGGTAGAATACATAGCCGGATTTGTTGCACGTAAAGTTGTCAGAACAATAAGCTGTGGAATTTGTTCCAAAGCTCTTTGCAGAGAGCAATCTTTTTCAGACTTGATTGTGACAAAAGATCGCGGAGGATTAACTAAAGCTGCTAATGATGTTGTCATAATCTGCAAATCAGCAGAAAAAATTTTTCGTTGTGAAGCACATCGAATGACTTCTTTTAAAAACTTTAATAAGTTAATTTTACAGGCAACAAGAAATTTAAATGCAAAAAATTGTTTTACAGTCTGTCAGACCATATATTGGATCAAGATCCGTTGCACAATCATTTCACACAAATAATATATTGCATTTTGAACACTTATTTTACTATTAGGGTTCATCATAAAAATAAGACTTTGAATGAGGCAAACAAAGAATTCGGCATAAGTTTTCAAAATTAATTCATTTTAAAAATCAGTGATAGAAAAATTATATTAGTATATTTATTATTAA
Source organism: Malachius bipustulatus (assembly GCA_910589415.1). NCBI lineage: Eukaryota > Metazoa > Arthropoda > Insecta > Coleoptera > Melyridae > Malachius > Malachius bipustulatus. Next base: position 5,042,090 of record OU342638.1, on the reverse strand, counting down.
GAATCGTTCAATAAAATAGGCACAAAAATTGAATTGGTCTTGTATGTGGTTTGGTATTTTTTAAGACAACATAGGAGATGGGCTTGTGAAGCGTTGGTATGGAAATCGATCGTTGCCAGGTCAGGTCAGGTCAGGCCAGGTCAGGTCAGGTCTGGTCAGGTCAGGTCCGGTCCTCCTCATGGGTGCCACCTTGACGTGGTGAGGAGGCTGGGAGTGGGACAGCGGGCGGCGGAACGGGACACCTGGGAAATGCTCTTGAGTATCCCCGGAGGTCCACGGAAGCCGGCCCAGGACCACGCCTCTAAGAGCATCCATATCCCTCACCCTTTCGTCCCAAATTCATTTCCTTCCCCTCAACGGGCGGCCCTGTCTGATGCGCCCCTGAATGCGCGGGTCGCGGGGGGGCTTGCCCCCCCCCCCCTGCGTGCGTGGCTGGGGGCGCGGGACGCAGAGCTTCTCAGGCTGCGGTGCTGGAGGACCCCACATCCTACATCCTAAATCCACTCCTAGCCCCTCCTCACGGATTGGGTGCTAGTCCCGAAAGGGAAACTGCCCAATCCAAACCCCACTCCTAACCCTAGAGGTGCGGGCGGGATTACTGAAAAGGAAACCGCCCAAACCCCCATCCCATCTTAACCCCACCCCAAAACCCAAGGACTCACACCTGGTGAGCACGGACGTGGCAAACCCGGGGTACCTTGCCGAAACTCTCCTTGCTTCATCTAGTCTTGGGAGAGTTTCCTTCCTCTTTGATCTTTCTGTCGCTCTCACTTGAGCAAATCTTTTTTCCACTTCAACTTCCTCTACTCTAGCCCCTCGGCTAAGGGAGTAAACCCCGACAAAAAATCCCGGCCCTCCACGGTTAGGGGGCACAACGAAATGATGGAATATGGAAACGGATAGTAATCAAGCAACTACTAGTCAGAGGCCCGGAACCCCAGGCTCGGTGGGAGGTCGTGCGCGGGAAGGCGACCTCGCACCGTCATCGAGCGACTTCTCAGTGACCCCGGTGAGAGGCCAGGCCAGGGATCACAGATTGACTACTGGCTATAATTTCAACCTAGAGGATAAAGATCCCTTCGAAAGAAGAAACAGCGGTGCTGGGGGGGGGGGCAACTTACCGAGCGCCAGAGATACTATAAAGGAGACAGAAACTCCGAGCAATAAGAAAGTAGTTTACAAGAGAAGAGAATCCTCTCTAATAACAAGAAGCCCACCGGGCACCCCCACGTCCATTAAAAGCGGAGCTGGGACAGGGGAAGTTTGCCTCACCCCAGGTGAAGAAAAATGGATAGACGAAGAAGATAACAGCCCCATCTTCCAACTGAACACTCTAGGCACAAATCTACAAGAAAACATCCATGAAATAATAGACATAACAGAGGAAGAACCGAGAGAAGGGCCTCAAACTGAGAAAGTTCTGACCCAAGCACCGGAAAAAAAGATAGACAATATCCTCCCTATCTCTTGAGAAGAGAAATCGAGGGACAAAGTGATAGACAACCCAGCCTCTCAAAGCACAGCCAGATATACTATAAATGACTTAGAGAACGAAGAAGGAACTAACGCGACGGGAAAAAATACAAACAAGAAGAAAACCGATCTCAGGCAACTCTTCTACAGACTGACTAGTGTCACTGAGAATGATAGCATAGATACAGGATCGGAAGCGAAGAGCCATGGAAAAGAGACGGGCACAGACGACTGGGATGTTTTCAGCATACAAGGCTCGAATAAAAATAAAAAAAGAAAAATTAGAAACAGCCCGTCGCAAATTCAAAAGACCCTATACGACAAAAAATCCAAGACTATGGAAAAACTTCAAACGAAGTGTAAAGAACTGGAAGCGTTCATAATACAGAATCAAAACGTGCACAAAGGGGTTAAAACTCTCGCAAAGGAAATACAGAGTCTTGTAAACAGAGTCGAAACTGAAATGGAAAAAATGGGAGAAGAAATGAAGGAAATGGAGGAAGAAATAGATGAGAAAGGGAGACAAATAAACATCCTGCAAAAAACAAATAGGAGACATACTACCTGCGAGAAATGCACACAAATAAAAAACTTCAACCTTTCTTCGATGAGCATAAACAGCTTCGAAGAATTCTTAAAACATAAAGACAAGGTTTGGCACGAAGATAGCTTCCACAAAACAAAGATGGAAACCGGAGACCCGCTAAACATCAAAAATGGGAATGTCATATACTTTTGTGACACCGAAAAGAGAAGACAAACAAGGGACACAAAACGCATACTAAACAGATACCCCGAGCTCCTAGAGGGAGTACCCACCCAAAACCCAGGAGGTAAATACATAGGGTATGAGCAAATCATGAGAAGCATGACAGAGGCCGGTGAAGCGAACACAAGGAACAGAAACATATACGCAGCATTCTTCGACCCAACCAGACAAAACGACCGCGGCCTCTGAGATGTCTACGACCTCCTAGTGAGTATCAAAATGAAAATTAAAGCGAGATCACAACAAGACATCACAATCACCACTCCCCAAGGAATTAAAGATCAAGAATTCCAAAAAATCGTAGCGGCAGTATTTCAGGAGATGACTAGCAAAGTGACGATACTCGCTGGAGGAAAAAAAAAGAAGACACTAGGCAAGACCAACTTCATACACCAAAACGAGGCCATCCTAATTGAAGGAAATGAAAACACATACAGCGACACGGTAAAAAGGATGAAAGAACACATCAAAGACGATGAGGTAATAAAAAAAATACAAACAGTAAAGAAAACAAGAAGTGGACAAGTGCTTGTCAAAATAGTGAAAGGAGAATCCACAGCGCAGGTGGCAGACAAACCCAAAACCATTATAACAGACAAAGCAATAAAAAAACTATCCAGAGGACATAAGGAAAAAACACTACATATTATGGGCCTGGATGGTGTTAGTGACACAGCAGATGTAAAGAGAGCAATACTCAAATCTGTAGGAATTATAAATAAAGACGCTGTTAAGGTCACATCAATAAGACCAACTGCAAGTGGAAACCAAATTGCCACAGCCATCCTAGAAGCAGAAGACGCAGACAGAATAATAACAGAAGGGAGAATTAGAATAGGACTTACGATGTGCAGAATTCAGGAAAGACTGAGAGTAGACAAATGTTTTAGATGTTGGAAATACGACCACCAGATAAAAGACTGTAAAGAAGTAGACAGACGTGACTTGTGCCTGAGGTGCACTGAACTCGGACATAAGGCTGAGGATTGTACGGAAACACCCAAATGTCCAATTTGCAATGAAGAAGGACACTCGGCGGGAAGCGCAAAATGCGGAGCGTTTAAAGAGGCACTTAAAAAAGCCAGAGACAAACAAAGCAAAGTTGATCCCAAACGTAACATTCACCTTTCTTCAAGTGAACACTAACACAAGTGCAAGAGCACACGACATCGCCAGGATAACAGCAAGTGAAAAGCAAGCCAACCTAGTAATAATTAGCGAACCAAACAAGCGCATGGTATCGAGGAACAGAAACATCTACCACAACGAGGAGAAAACAGTATGTATTGAAAACTTGGACGAAAAATACAAAGTGGAAAAGTACGGTAGCGCAGCATGCTTCGTGTGGCTCAAAATTGGTAACTGCTATATATATATAACATATACATAAGCCCAAATTGCTCGTTCACGGAATATGAAAAACACTTGCAGGACATCGAAACAGATATTAAAAGTAAAACTGGCTACTTTGTAATAGCGGGAGACTTTAACGCTAAACACATAATATGGGGAGGCACTAAAACTGATCGAAGAGGCGAAGCACTGATACAGTGGCTAAACGCCCTCGACTTAAACCTACTAAATGACGGAATCAGACCAACCCTGAGGAGGCCAAATGGAATTTCCTGGGTGGACTTGACCATGGTGTCAACAGAAATATTAAAAAGCTGCATAGAATGGACTGTCCTGGAAGAAGAAACGCTGAGCGATCACGCAAGCATCTATATAAAGAGCAAATTTATGGAAGAACACAAACGCAAAGAGTACATATGGAAATATGGGTAACCTAATAACAAGGAATACCTGGAGGCGTTCAACATGGAAATTGGAAAAGAAGACAACATTGACGCGAACAGGTTGACTGAAGCAATGCAGAGAGCTTATTATAAGACGGCATCTAAGTTTAAAACGGAAATTGGCAAAGGAACCCCGTACTGGTTAACAAAAGAAATACTGTTCATCAGAAAACAGACAACGAAGGCGAGAAGGAGATACACCCGAGCCAGGCAAGGAAATACAAATGTGGCGCAAATGAAAGAAGCATATTCAAAACTGAAGCGAGAACTACGCAAACTAATAAACTCCTCGAAGAGGCAAAAGTGGAGAAAACTGTGTGAGGAACTAGAGGAAGACATCTTTGGACAAGGATACAGAATAGTCATGAATGGACTCCGACTACCGCACAAACGCATACACCTGACGAAGGAAGCAAAGGTAGAAATAGCCAGAGACCTGTTCATCACAGAGAAAAAAGTGGAATTCTATGTCGAGAACGTCGAAAGACCAGCCCAAATAGAAGAAGACGAATTACTGACCGCTTGCGAAAAGATAAAAACAGGGAAGTCGCCGGGACCAGATGGCCTGATCCCAGAAATCGTAAAAACGGCGATAAGAAATCGAACTTATTAAAAAATCGTTCCTGAAACTGTTCAATGGCTACATCAATTTGAACAGTTTTCCGTACATATGGAAAAAAGCTAAATTGGTCCTAATAGATAAACCTAAGAAAAGACCAGAAGAAGAAACTAAGTAGTATAGACCAATATGCTTGTTGAATGTTCTGGGCAAAGTATATGAGAGTATTATAAATGGACGAATAGGAAGAGAAATAGAAGAGAGAGGAGGGCTGGGAGAGAAGCAATTTGGCTTCCGGAAAAACAGAACCACGATCGGAGCAGTGGAAGAGGTACTCAAACCCGTAAGACGTCCCCTGGGAGAAAGGCCAGCATGGTATGTTGTAGTGCTTATAGACGTAAAAAATGCATTTAACCTGGCATCATGGAGACTTGTGGTGAAAAAACTTGAGGAACGCGACATACCTCGTTACCTCATTAACATCATTAAAAGTTACTTCTCAAACCGAATAATCCAGACTGACAAAAACATGGAGATAAATATAGAAGCAGGCGTACCTCAGGGGTCTGTACTCGGACCCATATTGTGGAACATCCTCTATGACGACGTCATGAGGATCCGGGTTCCTAAGGGAGTAGAACTCGTATGTTATGCAGACGACTTAGCAGTCACAATCGAAGCCGAAAAAAGAGAAGACGCCATTCGGAAGGCAGATGAGACACTACATGCTGTGAAATATTGGATGAATCGCCACCAGCTGCAAATTGCGACAGAAAAGACCACGGCGGTGATCCTAAATAAATCTGGAAAATTCCGGCCATTAGAACTAGAGCTGGAGGGAAATAAAATCATACCAGGCCCGGCAGTGGAATATCTAGGCGTCATCCTAGACCAAAGACTAACATTCGGAAGACACATTAAAAAAGTAACGGACAAAGCAAACAAAGTTGCTAAGGCTCTTACAACAATGCTCCCAAACATTAATGGCCCTTCGTCAAGCAAAAGAAAAATCCTACACCACGTAGTACAATCGATAGTACTCTATGGGGCGCCAATCTGGTCGAGTGCAGTCAAGGTGAAAAAATACCGAGAAGATCTCTTAAGAGTCCAGAGACAAATGACTCTGCGCATCTGCAGGGCATACAGAACGACATCAAGCGATGCCCTTTGTGTTATTGCGGGAACAATCCCACTACACATAATGGTCGACGAAAGATCTAGACTATATAACAAAACAGACTCAAACAAGATGCTCGAAAGGAAAATATCGTACGAAAAATGGCAAGGACAATGGAATTCATCAACCAAGGGACTATGGACGAAAGATCTGATAAAGAACGTGGACTCATGGGCGGAAAGGAAACATGGAGAGCTAAACTATTTTATGACACAGTGCCTTACAAACCACGGCACGTTCGGAACATACCTACATAGAATAGGAAAAAGAGAGGAACCTATTTGTACGTATTGCGGATATGCGCAGGACAACGCTGAGCACACAATGTTCGTATGTCCAAGATGGAATGAGACTAGAACAAAAACCCGAAACGCCCTAGGAACTCAGATCACTAAAGATAATCTCACACGACTAATGCTGGAGAGTGAGACTGGATGGAGGATAATTGGCGACCTAATGACCACCATAATGGAAACTAAAGAGGAAGAGGCAAGAGAGGACCAGATACCAACACCATAATGGAGACTAACAACAGAGAGGCAAGAGAGGACCAGATATCACAACCATGCCCTGGGTGTCAGAAGGATTTCCCCTCCCGCCAAAAAAAAAGGTCAGGTCAGGCAAAGTCGTTAATGCTATGCAATAACCCCCCACTTCAGATTAAATTATTAATTTGACGTTTAAGAGTAAAACTTGTCGTCAGTTACATACTAGCGTAGGTACCTATTTAATAAAAATGGTTCACATTTTTCTTTAATTTTCAAATTAATATCTTTGTAAGTAGTCGTAATTTGTGGGGTGGACACTGGTGTTAGGACACCTGTATAGGCATATGGTCAGCCACCCAATATAAATGTACCGTGGCAGTAGGTTAATCTTTCCATCCCTATGAAGGCAAAAGTTTAAAAATCCGGATTTTGTAGATTTCAACAAAATCATTTTGTTGCTGTAGTGTTATTATTCTGTATATAGATTTTATTATTATTATTATTATTGCAATATTTAAAGTAATAAAGAAATTATACTATTAGATACTACAAGTATACTACCTATAAGTACTTACGTAATTTGTGTAATTTGAAGCTTCAAGTTATATTTAATTAAGCCTGTCGATGATGTATGTGGTTGCAAATAAATATATTATAGAATGAAACAGTAAATTTATGCAGTTATTGTTTCTTTATTTTTTTTGCAATTCTTTCAGTTTAAATTTTTTTTTGTAAATATATAATTTGTACCCACATAATACATATTCAGAATGCAAATGTTTTTGTGTAAAAATCGTAAAACATAAAATGTAAAAAAAATTATTATACAATAAAACAGAAAATTATTAATTTCAATCAATAAGTGTTTCCTTTCCTATTTCATTAAAATCCAAAAAATTGTATTTTCCCACCTCTTAAGTTAATAGAATCGTAAAAGTTTGTCATGAGAAACAGAAGTAGCATGTTATTTTAATTTAATTGGATTGTTGTGAGAGAAATTACTAGATTTAAACTTCATTACTTACATATTGGGTTTACTGGTTATGTGTTTTAGGTTTTTTTTTTTGTTGAAAAATGCTTTAAAAAAGAAATATAAGGAAAAAAGTAATTTTTGAATATGAATTCCCATTTATTCTAATGTTAAATTTGGCGCTTTTTGCCTATCTAATATCGCGCTCTTCCACCTAAACGTGAGTATTTGTATCTACCTGTCATTTTCTCATGTTGGTGCAACTCTGTTAGCACGGCGGCTTACGGCAACACTCGATCTATGGAGGTTAGTAAATCATTGCCTCTGTCACACACACACCCACACACACACGCTAACACAAACAAACACCTTTCCTAGGGCTTCAAACCCTGCCTGGTTGTTGTAGAGTTTTATAAACTTACTTATTTTATGCAATGTTGTATATTTTATCCGTTTCGTTTTAATAATTAGAAAATATATAATTTGATGATCTATTTTAGATGATTTTGAAAAAGCTCATAAAAAACTTCAGTTAGCAGAAGCAACCTATCGGCTTCAGAACTACATAGTAGTGATAGTTCTGATGAAGAGAACGCACGTAAAAGGAAAAGATATCCTCCAAAACACCTATTAGGTGAGTCTGAAGATCCATTATTTACGAAAGTACATAAATTAAAAAATGACATTTGCATGCCAGCTAGCCCAAAGGTTACACCAAGTTGTAGTACTTCTGCAAACCCATTGAACACTCTGGATGCTACACCAGTAGTTCATCAAAATGTCCAAGTGAGGAAAGATGGTAATATGTAATTTATATTAGTTAATTGGATCATGAAGGTATTTTTTATTTATTTAGTTCTAGAATCTATACTAACTCGGGTAATAAAAATTGAAGAGCAGAATAAAACTATTATTAATCTTCTACAACAAAAGCCTGGAGTTTGGGCCGAAGAAGCTACTGCCGCGCAGTATTACCCAATAATTTAGGAGTGGAATTTCCATTGAATAACTTTGACATTGTGAGCAAAATTGAAGAACATTTAAAAATTGAAGAAAACAAAAAAGATTTGGTAAGATTTTCCGATTTTCATTTTTGATAATAATTTTTTATAATAATTATTTCATTTTTAATGTTTTGATTTTTTAAATCTTATTTGAGGAGAATTGGTGGACGAGATGTAACTTCAAAAATCAATAGAATTTTAAAGTATTTGATGTCAGATAGCTTAGCGAGCACGTATAGCTATTTCGGAAAACGTGCTAATAAGAGACCATTTGTAACATTACATATTAAAGATGTAATTCTACGTAAGTATATAATTTATATAAAATTTTTTTTAAGTGTACCGGGTGGGCATTTAAGAATGAACAGCGGCCATATCTTGGGAAATATTGATCCTACAGTTTCAAAATGAAAATTTTCCTGACATAAGTGACTATGCGAAATGCAATGAAAATATTTTCAAGATGGTCGCACTTCCGGAAATACCGGAAATTGACACCTACTTCGTTATTATAACGGGGATACCCTGTAAAATATTATATTTTTTAAATGTCTGAAGAAATCGAATACAGGTGGTTTTCACCACAGGAATTTAGATTGAGCGGTTTATGAGTTATAAACAAGTGAAAATCGCAATTTTCCAACTTCAAAGCAGTGTAGAACTAGAACGGCTCAATATATCTAAAAACGGCTTACATGTCCCTATCTTAACTTTTTACAAGGTATCATACCATGTGGTTTGAATTTTTATACAGGGTGATGAAAATTACCAGATTTTTCATCACCCTGTAGAAAAATCTAAACTACATAATATAATACCTTGTAAAAAGTTAAGATAGGGACATGTAAGCCGTTTTTAGATATATTGAGCCGTTCTAGTTCTACACTGCTTTGAAGTTGGAAAATTGCGATTTTCACTTGTTTATAACTCATAAACCGCTCAATCTAAATTCCTGTGGTGAAAACCACCTGTATTCGATTTCTTCAGACATTTAAAAAATATAATATTTTACTGGGTGTCCCCGTTAAAATAACGAAGTAGGTGTCAACTTTCGGTATTTCCGGAAGTGCGACCATCTTGAAAATATTTTCATTGCATTTCGCATAGTCACTTATGTCAGGAAATTTTTTATTTTGAAACTGTAGGATCAATATTTCCCAAGATATGGCCGCTGTTCATTCTTAAATGCCCACCCGGTACATAACATTTTTTATAAAAATCAGTTATTTTCATAAAAAAAATCATTTGTAAGTTGGCAGGTGTAGGTATGTCTGGTTATATTGTAACGTAGTTACAGAGTTCTTTTTATTTTTGTCGTTAAGGTTGGCGAGGTAGCACCAGTTGTTTAAAAATTTATGGGACGACCTGCGCCACCTATTCAGCAGTGGCCGAATGTCTTGGCACCAAGAGAATAACTCGCAGTATAGTTATCGACTGCCGCGGCGCTGCCCGTCAACGAACATGCCAATAATATTGATTAGCTCCCCCCTTTCTTTTTTTTTCAAAAAAAACGGAGAAGGTTGAAACTGACGGCCGAGAGACATTTTGCTTTTTCTCTAACGACTTTCGATGTAACACGAAGTCACTTATTATTATCGTAAATTTCTTAAATTATATTACCTAAATTTCTTTCCAAAGCCATTATTTAAAAAAATGGGTAAGTCAACGTAGACGATTACAGGGATCGAAAAGTTAATAAATATTCACTGTTTATTTCTAGCTTTTTGGATATAATTTCGAATTTTCCCTTCACCATTTTCTCCGTGCAGCGGCGGCCATATCTGTTCAACCGAACATTTCCGCAATTTTCGGCTTCAATATCCCGTTACCACGGCCCTGCAGCTCCCGGATACGTCTCGGTACTGTCGAACTCCCGACCAAGAAGACTCACCTGAATTACGTCTACCTATGCCCGTCGGATGACGAGAAATCGAATGGTGCTAGAAGGTCAGCCCTATAAGTACTCTCAGAACTCAAAAAAAGAGAAAACTTGTAAGTCTGTTTAATTAATAATTCTAACCATCAATAAGAAGATACCATCCTGGGTGAACTTATCAAAAACGACTCATCCACTCCGTATTTCTTTTATTTATGCCAAATCAATAATAATTATTAATAAAATGCGTGTGTAAAGGAAATGCCATAGGATCCTACCGCAATTTCTATTAGAAGTTTAATTACATGAATAAATTCCTAATAATTAAATAGAACATTTGACCTGTTTTATCATTTATTTTTGTTAGTCAATAAATCACTGATTGAAAGTTTTTCTTTTTAAAAGGAATAGTACGAAAGCAGGCACCCTTCTTTTTTTTTAACTAAAGGCGACGTGCCCTTCTCCAAAATCTCAGGGTACGTTCGCTCATCCCTCTCTCTCATTTTCTTCGTTTAACCACGAGATTTTGGTGGCATCCCAATAAGTTACCTATTAGAGTTCAGAAAACAGAAAAGAGCAAACAGTGGGGATGGAACTCTCTCGTCAATCGACGAAAAATCTGAGCTGGTTGCTGAGAGGTTTCCCGTCGGTTATCCCGCACATTTATTAAATTTTACAAAATCGAATTATCTAAAAGGAAGTAAGAACAAAACCGAACCCCCCACAATATTTTAAACCATTTTAGCATATCTTATAATAGTGATAAAAATCTTCATTCATAGGGGTATTCAATTCACAAAGTTATGAGCCAATTTAAATCGAGAAAAACTACGAACAGAGTTCTAATTTTGTGTTTCTCGATTTTGTTTGATTTTAGAAGTATGAAATAATTTGATATACGGTGGTGATTTCATACTGTTGATTATAAATTTGTCATTCTTCGCTGGTCGGAATATTTTCAAGAACCTTATTTTCATTTGGACATTATCACTTGTAATCTGCGTGAAATATTTCCGAAATAGTGACCTTTCGGTTATAACAAAAATCGATGCAAACTTTTTTTTTAATTTTTAATACGACAAAATCCAATCCCAGGCATCAAGGAATGTTCACTGAATGTTCCCTAAATGTTCACCGAACATTAAACATTGCTCTAATGTTAAACAGACTTTCCGAATATTCAGGCAACGTTCAGATTCTAATGTTCGTTTTCAGACATTGAATAAACATTCACTGAACATTAGATATTGAGCATTCAAAATGCAATGTTTAATTAACATTCATACAATGTTTTAGATGAAATGTTTATTGCACGCAATTACATACAGGTACGCTGACATCAGGTAAATAACATATACCATAAAAAATTGGAAAATTACATGCTGAAACGAAAATATTTGGCTTAAAAATTGATAAAAACCAGAATTATATTTATTATAATTATTACAACGAGGTGTTGCGCGCGCAGCTATCTTGTCTATTTCATTCCCATCAGTATTCTCTTGTCTTGTGTCCAATATGTCCGCTATTCTTGGCATTTCATCTTGTTTTTCTAAACTATGAATATACCTACATGTATAGGTATAAAAGTCACAATAAATTATCAGCAAGCTAAGTATTTTATGCTTGTCTGGTCGGAGAGAGAAGGTGCAGAGAGTGATGCAAACTAATCTAATTCTTCATCCCAGGTATTATCCCAGGCAGCAATCGAACATTCACTGAATGTTAAAAATGAACATTCAGCCAATGTTAGAAACGACAGATTCGTGAACATTCAATGAAGGTTAGTTTTAAATGTTCAGTGAATGTTCAGATTTAAGCTTTAGTGAACATTTAAAAATGAATGTTTACTGAACATTCAAAAATGAACATTCAGCCAATGTGAAAAACGACAGATTCGTAAACATTCAATGAATATTCGTTTTAAATGTTGAGTGAATGTTTGTTTTTTTTTATCCAACTGATCATCACTAAGAATTGTATTACCTATATGGAGCTGAAAAGCTGAAAAAAATAATACTTACTATGTAGGTGTATTCCATTTATCAATCCATCAGTGAACAATATAAATTATTATTATTATTATTATAAGGTCACATTTGCTCTTCCGTGTTGTTTTTCTTCTTCCTGTCTACATCATAATACCTATATACCTACCTATAATACCTGGGATGAAGAATTAGATTAGTTTGCATCACTCTCTGCACCTTCTCTCTCCGACCAGACAAGCATAAAATACTTATAGCTTGCTGATAATTTATTGTGACTTTTATACCTATTAGTTTAGAAAAACAAGATGAAATGCCAAGAATAACGGACATATTGAATTGAACACAAGACAACTGGGACTGGGAAGGAAATAGACAAGAGAGCTGCGCGCGCAACACCTCGTTGTAATAATTATAATAATATACATAATTCTGGTTTTTATCAATTTTTAAGCCAAATATTTTCGTTTCAGCATGTGATTTTCCAATTTTTTTTGGTATATGTTATTTACCTGATGTCAGTGTACCTGTATGTAATTGCGTGCAATAAACATTTTATCTTAAACATTGTATGAATGTTAATTAAACATTGCATTTTGAATGTTCAGTATCTAATGTTCAATGAATGTTTATTCAAGGTCTGAAAACGAACATTAGAATCTGAACGTTGCCTGAATATTCGGAAAGTCTGTTTAACATTAGAGCAATGTTTAATGTTCGGTGAACATTTAGGGAACATTCAGTGAACATTCCTTGCTGCCTGGGATAGGTAGGTAGTTATTATGATGTAGACAGGAAGAAGAAAAACAACACGGAAGAGCAAATGTGACCTTATAATAATAATAATAATTTATTGTTCACTGATGGATTGATAAATGGAATACACCTACATAATAAGTATTATTTTTTTCAGCTTTTCAGCTCCATAGGTAATACAATTCTTAGTGATGATCAGTTTGATAAAAAAAAAACAAACATTCACTCAACATTTAAAACTAATATTCATTGAATGTTTACAAATCTGTCGGTTTTCACATTGGCTAAATGTTCATTTTTAAATGTTCAGTAAACATTCATTCATAAATGTTCACTAAAGCTTAAATCTGAACATTCACTGAACATTTAAAACTAATATTCATTGAATGTTTACGAATCTGTCGTTTCTAACATTGGCTGAATGTTCATTTTTAACATTAGTGAATGTTCGATTGCTGCCTGGTATGGATGGATTTTACATTTGAAATTTAAAATTAGTAGTTTTAAAATCATCCTGCATGCTGTAATTCCTGTAAACCTACCCCTAATATTATAATTATTATAATATTAGGGGTAGGTTTACATTATAATCGGCAAGTTTTATTTGTGTTTTTTCTGTGTTTTAAAGGTTCAGTGAAAGAAAGTTCTCCTGAGTCATCAGACAAAGACATTGAAGACAACATTAAAGTCTGGCTGAAACATGCTCCGCAGAGGATAAAGCGAACTGGCACTGTAAACTTGACCATTGACCAGCAATAAGTTAATTTCTTATTCTATTCCATTATGCAGACTGTCCGTTTTTCGCGTTCCACTATGGGGATCTCGCTTATCTTAAGAGATACGAAGTTGGTTAAATTAGGGCAAAGTAGCGTATTTTTGTGCTTATTGATAATCTGAAAACAAATTTGAGCTGTCACTATTAGTTGTCAAAATATTAAAAAAAAAACTGAAATTTTCAATTTTTGTTTATATTTTTTTATTCAAAAACCAATCAAGCAAGCTATTTTTAACTGAAACATTGTTGGGACACTTTTCAACAAGGAACCCAAAAATAATTTTACAATAGCTCTAGCACTTGAGATAGAAGAAAATCGATGGTCAGCTTTGTTTTTTCTTATGGGCGCCATATTGGATTTTTCCATTTTTAGATTACGTTAATTTTTCTCTTTACAACGGTGTATCACACATAAAAAATCTTGAAAATTTTTTAAATAAAGCTAAACAGTATTATGATAATGAAGAATTAGAAATAAAAATTAGTTTCAATATAGATGGACTGGACTGCCCCTCTTTAAAAGCAGCACTATTCAGTTATGGCCTATATTAGGTTTATTTATATCTACGCATATAAAAACATCTCCTTTTGCAATTGGAATATTTTGCGGTATCGGTATAAACCCAAACCTTTAAGTTTATTTCTCGAAGATTTCATTCAGGAGTTAACCACCTTTACAACTAATGGATTTTGTTTCAACATGAGAAAATATTCTGTAGCTATTCATAGCTTTGTATGCGACGCACCTGCACGGGTTTTTATAAAATGTGTAAAGTCTCATTCAGGTTAATCATTCATGTGATAGATGCACTGTAAAAAGTGACTATATTTGTGGCAGAGTAATAATGAAACATCTTTCCAAGCCAAAACGAACTGATAGTAATCATAATTTGGGTATCTCTCCACTAAGTTAAATGTTGGTTTAGTAACACAATTTCCCATAGATTACATGCATGCTGTGTGCCGGAGTAATGAGGAAATTATTGATTACTTGGACCAGTGGTAAATTGAATGTGAAGTTAAAAAAATAAATAAATTGGAAATTGTATCCGAAACCTTAATATCTCTTAAAAAATACATACCAGCTGAATTCAACCGTAAACCTAGGAGTCTTAATGAATTAATGCGATGGAAAGCTACAGAACTCAGGACATTTTTATTATATTTGGGTCCAGTAGTTCTCAAAGAGCAAATAAATATGGCAGCATATGAACATTTTGTGTTGCTCCACCGTTCAATTTCTATATTAATATCTGAATCGTATATCATAAATGTAGGTTGTAATATAGCTGAAGAGCTAATAAAAATATTTGTTACACATTGCCAGAATTTATATGGGGCTGAGTATCTGGTATATAATATCCATATCTTATCACATCTTACCGATGATGTTGAAAAGTTTGGAAACTTAAATCTGATATCGTCATTCCCTTTTGAAAATTTTCTTGGCCAAGTTAAGACACTTGTAAGGTCATCATTAAAACCGTTACAACAAATAAGCAATCGTTTGGATGAAATGGAAAATTTGTTTCATATTACTTATGCTTTTAGTTCGAAAAACCAGATCGAACTCATGATGGCCCATTATTACACCTCAATCAAGGTGATAATAAACAGTTTAAAAAACTGTTTTATAATGGCAGCATGCTTATCATATTTTCTCATTCCCAAGCTTATTCCTACTGCCTAACAAAAGCCAATCGTGTAATTCAAATTCACAATATAATTTTAGATTCTACGACGGAGGGAACTAATATTATCGGCAGAGCATTTTTATCTTATAATTCATTAGGTATAATATAATGAATTAAAACTCAAAATTTTTATAGTAGAGAATTTATCTGAACTAAAAGAATGGAACATTAAAGAATTTATTGTTGCAAAATGTATTGTCTTGCCCCACACACAGAGCACCTGGTGCTCATTTCCTTTGTTACATAGTGTATAAAACAAATTAAATTTTCTTTGTTTCTAACTGTTTAAAACAAAATTAATAACCCTCTTTAAATTTTATTAGTTTGTTTTTAGAGTAGTTATATGTGTTGATTTTTAGATTTTTAGAGCTGTTTTCTGTTAATTTTCATCATTTAATAGTTTTGTTTTTTTATTCATTATTTTTGTACAAGGATGTTTAGTTTTTTTATGATTAAAGAAGATTATTAAAGTTAATTTGAAAAACGATTTGTTTCATTTCCTAAATTCTAATGTTGTCTTTGAGACGACTTTTTGACATGTTTTAGATATACATTATGACGTCTTTTAGACTGCTAAAAACGACGTCTTTGGGCTGTGACATTTGCCCGTAATTTTCACGTCAGATACACGTCATTCATCTGAACAATTAGAGACGTGATTATGACGTCACCTTGCTACCTGGGTTTGATATTCCATTTACAGCTAAGTGTACTGAAATTACTAACGTAGTGGATACAAACAGTAAAGTTTCTTCTGAATCAGACGTGGATTTCAGTTATACTCAGTCAAAGACTTCTCGCGAAGTCTTAGCTCAAAAGGCCAGCTTATTACTTAAAACACCTGAAGACAACTTTGAAGAAATCAACAGCGAACACTTTTCTGCAGATGACTCAGTTAAAGACCCTAATTATAGTAGTAGTGATGGTTCTTCTGATTTTCGGACTCTTCTGATTCCTCTTCCAGTTCTGACTCTCTGATAATTACTCTAATGCTTCATCTTCTAGGCACTCTATTGCAGAAGAACCTATCAATAATTACACTGTCGTTCAAGTGGAAGTTAGACCCAGCAATATAGATAATCGACGCCATTAATAATAATATAAATTCACAAACAACCGATAATGAGGTCATGGAACCGACTAAAAGAGGTAAGAAGAGATGTAGTAAGTCATTAGAGTGGGTAAAAAAAAATGCTTCGCAACACTGGCCAGGCGTACACTTCTTGTTCAAAGACTAACCGTAAAATAGAGACAAGAAATATGGGACCTCCTTGCGGTGCAAAATGTCGACTAAAATGCTCTTCAAAAATAAATGACGACCAACGAAGACATATTTTTACAAGGTACTGGGCATTGAATGATGTTAACAAGCCACGTGCTTTCATTGCTGCTAATATACAGTTGATATCAACAAAATATGGGAATAAATTAGCTGAAAGAAGTCGTCTTAATAACGCCTTCTATTTTGACATTGGCGAGGATAGAATTAGGGTGTGCAAACTTTTTTTAAAACCACACTCGACATAAATGACTGTCCTATTAGAACTGTTATTAATAAAAAAGAATCAGGCTTTGTTGAAGATGACCTCCGCGGAAAACATGGAAAACATAGGCAAGTAAATCCAGAAATCAAGGCCGATATGAGAAGACATATAGAATCAATTCCACGAATCGAATCACACTACCTCCGGGCGCAAACAACGAGATAATACATTGAAGGCGGAAATATCTCTGTCTGATATTTACGAGAATTACAAACAGAATTGTATTAGTCAAAACCGTACATATGGCCACCGTGTAATATTTAGTTTGATTTTCAACGGGGAGTACAATATTTCTTTTTTTCGCCCAAGAAGGACCAGTGTGAGTTGTGCACTGCGTTCCAAATAGCTAAAGATGATGAAAGAGAAAATCTGAAGGAAAGATATGACCAACATCAACAGGAAAAGGTGCTGTTCAGAATCGAAGAATCAGAAGATAAAGAGAAAGTTAATGACACTTACATTGTAGCCTGCTATGATTTACAAGCGGTATTATCATGTCCCAAAGGAGAAGTGTCTACGTTTTATTACACATCAAAATTACATATATTTAACTTTACCATCTGTCAACTGAACTCCAATACTACGAAGTGTTATGTCTGGCATGAAGGTGAGGGTAGGAGAGGTTCTAATGAAATTGGCAGCTGTGTTTTCTAATTTATTGAGGAAAAAGCAATTACCATAAATTCAGATGACCTGGAACTGGTATTTTACTCTGACAACTGTTGTGGTCAGCAGAAAAGTAGGTATGAATATTAATGTTATTTAATTTTTTATAGCTTCATTTGTGGGATCTACTGTAGCTTTATTTTCTATTACAGATTCATAATCTCAATGTATATGCATGCCGTGCAAGTTTTAAAGATTAAATCTATCACTCATAAGCTCCTTATCAAAGGACATAGTCAGAATGAGGGGGACAATGTCCACTCAGTTATTGAGAGAAAAATTAAAAGATCCATAAAAGTTGGGTCCAATTTACGTACCCGATCAATATGTAACATTGATCAGAACAGCCAGGAGGACTCATCCCTATGAGGTGGTTGAAATGTCTCACAAAGACTTTCTGGATTTGAAAGATTTATCGTCCCAGTATGGAACGAATTTTTCAAAAGACATTTCAAATAATACAATATTGATGGGTGACATTAAAATTTTATTATCAAAGTAGAGAAATGCCGTCCATTTACCTTCTTGTGCAAGACATCGTATGTAGAAATCGAATATAAGGAAGTTTTGCTCAAAAGAATTAAGAGATAGATATCAAAATATCATAATTCTTGAAAAAGCTTAGAAACGCTTAGATGCATTTTCCTTGAAAACGATACATTTTCTCGACATGAAATAAGTATAACTTTCTTATGTAAAAATAACGTACGCTCCATAAAGTTTACCAATAGTACCTAACGAAAATTATTAATAATAAAAAAATATGATAAAAGACACACGGAAAATTCTTCCGACAGCGACCTCTGCATTATGCTGCAAGACTTTGACGCTGATATCGTTTCACTGCCTCTGAAAGTGACGTATGCCAATTTTCAGTTTGATCGCTACTTTGTTTTTTTTTTTATTGAAAATGCACATGCACTGCAGGGAAATCCCTATGACGCTCTGGGAGCGGTGCATGAGCGGAGATATCGATTCACGTTGACCTTGAATCTCTGTAGGTTGTATACTTCGGGAAACACGCTCTTTGGAATGCTATTCCAAAGTGATGCGGTTCTATACATAAAAGAAGTCTGAAATAGGGTGGTACGAGGTGTAACGAGCTGAACCTGATACGGATGAGCGTCTGTGGCTCGACGTGTATTTCTGCCCGGTCTTGTTCTTGGTGGGATCAAGCGAGCCACGTCTTTTGAACACTTTCCATTAAAATATCTGTAAAGCAGACTCAGGTCAGCTACTCTTCTTCGATGTTCGAGAGTGTCTAAATTTTTTGTCAAATCTGGGTCCCCAATCAAGCGGATGGCTCTTTTCTGAATAGAGTCGAGTAGTCTCAGCGTATGTTTGGGAGCTGAGCTCCAAACATGTGAGCAGTACTCCAAGGATGGTCGGATTTGAGCCTTGTATAAGAGCAGAAGCTGTTGTGGTGTATAAAATTTCTTCGTGCGGAAGAGTGTTCAAAGTTTTTGAGAAGCACTCTTCGCCAGACCTGCAACATGATCATGCCAAGACATGTTCGCTCCGAGGCTCACTCCAAGTAAACGAAGAGATGACGCTGGGGTAAGAGAGTGTCCCACCATCATCATATCTGGCTCCAAAACGTTGGTCTTTTTGGAGAAGATGACTGCTTGGGTTTTTCCAGCATTAAATTGGACTTGGTTTCTATCGCCCCAAGCTAGAATGTCTTGTAAGTCATTGTTAAGTATGGCATCTTCTTGCTCCCTGCGAGTCTGTGCGTCGATGGCAGATGTTCGCGCATCTAACGCATAAGAAGATATGAGGGTACTGTCGTCGGCAAAACTGTATATTGGATTTTTTGTTGTTTCAAGCAAGTCGTTTAGAAGTATTAGAAAGAGAGTCGGAGATAAAATGGATCCCTGAGGCACACCGGCATTGATGGAAAAGGTCTCAGAAAGAACTTCATCGACTGCCACCTGCAATGAACGATCTCCGAGATAACTCGCAAGCCACAAGCAGAATTTCTCGGGCATGCCATAGGCCTGCAGTTTTGCCAACAGTCCATCATGCCAATCACGGTCGAAAGCTCTAGAAATATCAAGCGCAACCCCTCGAGACTCCCCATGGTGCTCGATTGCGCTGTTCCACAGCTCGGTGACGTAAGTGAGGAGGTCACCAGTTGACCTCTGTTTGCGGAATCCGTATTGGCGGTCGCTGATTATATTAGCTCCTTCCAAGTATTTTAAAAGATGTTGGTTAATAGCTTTCTCCATAATCTTGGATATTACTGAAAGCAGTGCCACTGGTCGATAGTTACTTGGTATAGTCTTTTTGCCTTTCTTGGGAATAGGTTGGATCCGTGCACATTTCCAGCAAAAAGGAAATATTCCCTTTTTATACGACAAGTTGAAAAGTCGGCAGAAAACAGATGACAGCTCAGTGGCCCCTTTTTTTTAGTACGATGACAGGTACGTCATCGGGCCCAGAAGCTTTGTTTGGGTCTAAGGCTAACATAATGCTCTTTATGACACGCTGTCGGAAAACAATGTCTGACATTTTGATCTCCACGGAAGGGATCATTGGCGGAGTTCTTCCATGAAAGTCGACGGAAGAGTATGAAGAAAAGACTCCCGCCAACAAGTTCGCCTTCTCAGTAGCCGTGGATGCGATAGTCCCATCTGTCCGTGTAAGTGGTGGAATCGTGGATCTGGTGAAGTTCTGGCTGACTGCCTTAGATTTCAGTCTAAGGACCAAAAAGATTTCGAACCGTTAGGGCAGGAGAGAAGTTTGTTCCTAATTCTTTGGTTGTGAGTTTCCTTGGTTTGATCTATTATTTCTTTGCATTTGTTTCGAGCAAGGATGCAATTGTGATGGTTTATGCCGTCGGAGCTCTCTCGCCATTGGCGAAAAGCCAGTTGTTTCGAGGCGACAGCTTCCTTGCAACTTTTGTTGAACCAAGGTTTGCTGTTTGAGGGCTGTTTTTTAGAAAAGGGAATGTAGGCTTCCATGCCTGTTAGGATGACTTGAGCAACTTCTCTAGCACAAACAGATGGATCATTAGAGCCGAAACAAACACTCCTCCATGGAAAATCTCGATAATATTCTCTGAGTTCTTCCCACTTAGCAGATCTACAGGGTTACTGGTAACTGGATACATTCCTTTGGTGATCTGATAAAACAAGAGGTAAGGAGTAAATTAACCCCAACATGCACTATACAAAACTCAATAGATTTTGAGATATTTTGATTTTCAACTTTTCTTAAAAAAATGGTTTCAAATGTCTTGAAATGTAATTTTCAAAAAAATCTACTTTAACTTTTTGTTTTTTTTTTGCTGGAATACTTGTCCAATACTATGCTTCCTTCTGGAATAAAAAATATCCTGAGGTATTTCGATCGTGTGAAAATTTCAAAGAAAAACTTTCACAAACTATTTTTTTTTAAATAAGATTTAAAAGTTTTTACAAGTTATTTTCGCAAAATTGTCAAGGCAACTTGCGTACAAATTGTTTTAAAAACTTTCTTAGTGTATTACCTATCTAACAAGGTACGAATCTTGTACAAGAATAACAGAATCTCCCCGCTATGTACCGTTACCGAGGAACAAATCCTTAAGTCGGGACGTTTTAAAAAAAATACGGCCCTGAAAGGGGGTCTTAAAATTCTCTGATCCGGCCCATTTTCAATAGGTCGTATTTGGGGGTGACGAGCTTCGTCCCTACCAAGTTTCGTCCGGATCGGTAAAACTTTCAGACACTTAGAGTGACTATTACTAGGCTATTCCCGAAAAATCCCGAAATTCCCGAAAAAATGACACTTTCCGGGAACGGATCCCGCTCATTTTAAATGGGCATCGTGCCACGGTGCGCCTCTTCAATCGAGCCAAATTTCAACTTTCCCACATGAAAACTGGCGGCTCTAGAGTGTTTCCTAGCAAAGTCACAGAAGTTTCGTAAGTATACGTATTCTTGTGCCCGAAAAATGTCTGTCTGTCGGTCTGTCTGTCTGTTACTTTGCTAGGAAACACTCTAGAGCCGCCAGTTTTCATGTGGGAAAGTTGAAATTTTGCTCAATTGAAGAGGCGCACCGTGGCACGATGCCTATTGAAAATGAGCGGGATCCGTTCCCGGGAAGTGTCATTTTTTCGGGAATTTCGGGATTTTTAGGGAATAGCCTAGTAATAGCCACTCTAAGTGTCTGAAAGTTTTACCGATCGGGACGAAACTTGGTAGGGACGAAGCTCGTCACCCCCAAATACGACCTATTGAAAATGGGCCGGATCAGAGAATTTTAAGACCCCCGGTCAGGGCCGTATTTTTTTTAAAACGTCCCGACTTAAGGATTTGTTCCTCGGTAACGGTACATAGCGGGGAGATTCTGTTATTCTTGTACAAGATTCGTACCTTGTTAGATAGGTACTACACTAAGAATGTTTTTAAAACAATTTGTACGCAAGTTGCCTTGACAATTTTGCGAAAATAACTTGTAAAAACTTTTAAATCTTATTTAAAAAAAAATAGTTTGTGAAAGTTTTTCTTTGAAATTTTCACACGATCGAAATACCTCAGGATATTTTTTATTCCAGAAGGAAGCATAGTATTGGACAAGTATTCCAGCAAAAAAAAAATCAAAAAGTTAAAGTAGATTTTTTGAAAATTAACTTTCAAGACATTTGAAACCATTTTTTTAAGAAAAGTTGAAAATCGAAATATCTCAAAATCTATTGAGTTTTGTATAGTTCATGTTGGGGTCAATTTACTCCTTACCTCTTGTTTTATCAGATCACCAAAGGAATGTATCCAGTTACCAGTAACCCTGTATAGTGCCAGACTACACGAGGTTTACTTGCTTCTTTAGGACTAGTAATTGGTAGGACACAAGATGTTGAGACGAGTTTATGGTCTGAGGAACCTAATGGGACTTTCACCGTAATAGTATACATTACCGAAAAATACACAATTTTAAATTTCAAATTTTCTTCTACGAGGTGCCATAACTTCTCGAGGAAGCACTTCTGTACTAAGATATGTTTCGTTTAATCGCTTTTCCTTGAGGTCGCAAAGCTGTAGCTGAGCTATGTCCCATTAATTTACGGACATCCTGTATATCTACGGTCTTTATACCTAAAATATTCCCAGTTACAGACTGGGTTTATGCTTAGAACTTTAAATTTATATTAGGCAACCCATTCAACCCAATAAACAAAACCATACTAGCTATGAAACATAAGGCCACTAGAAGATATGGCAAGTGAAGAATACTTTTAATTTATCAATCACTTGAGGATCTGTAGGAAAAGCATGGGTTTTTTTCTCTGAAGCCGTTTTTATAATTAATAGAGATTTATAAAGTTTATAAATCATAGAAATTTTCTATGGCTTGGGCACCCTTGCGCATACAGCCAGCTTCAAGTGTTTCTATGATTTGGCCAGATTTTGATATCCTGGCGATTTCCAGTGCTTGCAATTAACTTAAAGAGTATTTGGACATAACACAACAAAGGAAATGACTCTTCTCTCTCTGGGATAGCAGCAGAGAATTTTAACACACCCGAAAGTTGCCTATGGATAGATCCCAGCATAGAGGGAAACTTTAAAAGTCAGGAACACCTATAAAGAAATATGGTTCAGTTTCAAAAACTTGGATAAAGATGCCTTAAAATTAAGATTGAACAAGATTGTTACCACATTCATTGGGGTAGGTATGCCACATGAAATCCAAAGTCCATAAATGTCAAAATTATCTAACTTGTTATTAGGGCATTCTAAAAATAGGTGGTCTAGGTCTTCGACCTGTCCACACTCACAATATATGGAGCATTAGCGTATTTGCCAACAGGTTATCAAGTTGACAGCATAGGTTGACGTCAGTGTTGTCAACAACAAGGTCGTTTTTTACTGATGCAGCGAGTTTAACTACTGGTTTGAAGCATATTAAAATGACGTCACTAGTTTGATATTCAGGAAAATAGATGATTTCGAACCGCTGTCATCAGTCATGTCATATCTGTCAGTTTTCAAATTCAAAGTTAACCGAAGTCATCATCATAACAACAAAATAATAAAATAAAATAAATAGTTATTTACATTACAAGCTACGAAAGTTCACTTTTAGGTGCGAGGTCTTTTGAATAGCCGAGGCGAAGCGTAGCGTAGCCGAGGCTATTTAAAAACTCCGAGCACCTGAAAGAGCTTTCGTAGCGTGTAATGTATTAAACTTTTCATTCTCCCCTTGCCATATTGAACCACGGATTAAGAAGAAATGAGTAAAATAATACGATTCAGTGATAACAATGGAATTATTATAAGGTGCCATGTTTTTAACATTACCATAGTAACGATAGGTTTAAATTATTAATTTATGACACTGTCAAGTTTAAAACTCTGTACCGCTATAATTTCAGAATCTTTGATCGTAGTTTAGTTCAAAATGAATTTCATTCAAGAAGCTGCAAATTCCAGTAAATCTTTCTGGAACATACAATAATAATTATTTGTATGTCCCAGAAAGATTTACTGGAATTTTTATTGTAGTTTTACATTTAATTTTCCACCTAAATATACGTTAATCAAACTGACATTTCTACTTTTTTGTCCAGGCCACGAAAGTTTTTCATAGCTAGCAACCACCTAGCAACCTATCACCTAGGATGTTTTACTTTCGCTTTCGGTCGTCTTATCAAGACAGAAAGTTACACTTTCGTAAAGGGGAGAATGAAATAGTTATTTACATTACAAGCTACGAAAGTTCACTTTTAGGTGCGAGGAGTATTTGAATAGCCGAGGCGAAGCGTAGCGTAGCCGAGGGTATTTAAAAACTCCGAGCACCTGAAAGAGCTTTCGTAGCGTGTAATGTATTAAACTTTTCATTCTCCCCTTGCCATATTGAACCACGGATTAAAAAGAAATGAGTAAAATAATGCGATTCAGTGATAACAATGGAATTATTATAAGGTGCCATGTTTTTAACATTACCATAGTAACGATAGTTTTAAATTATTAATTTATGACACTGTCAAGTTTAAAACTCTGTACCGCTATAATTTCAGAATCTTTGATCGTAGTTTAGTTCAAAATGAATTTCATTCAAGAAGCTGCAAATTCCAGTGAATCTTTCTGGAACATACAATAATAATTATTTGTATGTTCCAGAAAGATTTACTGGAATTTTTATTGTAGTTTTACATTTAATTTTCCATCTAAATAAACGCTTCAAACTGACATTTCTACTTTTTTGTCCAGGCCACGAAAGTTTTTCATAGCTAGCAACCACCTAGCAACCTATCACCTAGGATGTTTTACTTTCGCTTTCGGTTGCCTTATCAAGACAGAAAGTTACACTTTCGTAAAGGGGAGAATGAAAAAATAATTTCGAGATAAGTCCCAGTTCAATTTTTCACGATTTTTATTTGTAAAAACACTAACAGCCAATATTATAAGGGCTCATTAGGTTAACGGGCAGATTTCTGTGCTCGTTTTTGAAGCTAATATCGACATCAAATGACTTTTATTAACATTTTTGTAATTACTTTCATGTCAAGAATAGATAAATTAAAAAAAAAATACACCTAGACTCGATACTTTCTTCAGAAATGGCCACAGGAATCTGCCAGTTAACTCAACGAGCCTTTATAATACCCGTTGTTAAAATAATTGATGTAGAATTCGAAGAAATCGTGGTGTCAGTTTATTCCGACACGGCCGAGAATTTGAAAGGTAATTGCTTGCATTTAACTAATTATTATTGCAACTCCCTTTATTGATATCTTTTACGAAATTCGTAGATCCCCAGTATGCTGCTAGATATTTGAGCTGCTCAGAGCTGTTTTACGAAAGCAAAATCAAGGGGACATCGATGGGGCATCCTGCAGCTCCTCTTATAGCTATCAAAGTGACGCTACAAACCCATCCACAATATGGAAGACTAAGATCCAAACTAAAATAGACCATCAAGCTACAATAATTTTATTGTCACTCAGAAAAAAATACGAGGAACAATTCGCGGACAAAAGTACGACAAAAAATAATATCTGGTCAAAAATTCGTGATAAAATGAAGGAGATGGGTTACAGCGTTGAGGAGGGCATTCCTACCCGGAATATGGGTAGGGAGAAGTGTAGGCAAAAACTTGCCAACCTACAAAGTTCGTATATGCAGACAAAAGAAAAACCAAGGCAAACTGGCGAAGGTGCTGTACCGAACTCTCCATATTTTAAAGAAATAGACAACATACTAGGTGATCGGCACAAAACAAGTCCCCCATTAATAATCGACTCTGACATTTCATCTGGATCAGGAACTGATTCTAATGCTGCGGGAACCTCAGCTTCCAATTCAGATGAACACGATCCCACAGTTCAATAGATTTGCACATATAAAAAATTTGGTGAAACCAAAAACTCTTCGCAATCAAGCCCTCGAAGAAATAATAAAGATTCAACGTGAAAATCAGGAGGCGCGTAAAAACGAATTCAAGTGCATGTTAGAGTTGTTCAATCAACAAAATGAAGCTCGTCATCGAGAAACATTGGCTCTAATAAGTGCAACATCTGCAAATAAGCCAACTGGTATTAATCTACCTAAGAAGCGAAAGCTTGAAGATGAGTAATTGAATTTTTTGGCTACTATTCGAGTTTCATTTGTGTTACAATATAAAAATTTTTTTTTCGTTGCATCCTATCAATAATTTATTATTATTTGTTATTATTACGAATGGTTTAATTTATTTGTTATAGGAATACGACTAAGGTATCACACTTCATTGGCAGGTAGAAATTTGACAAATAGTCGTACTCTGCTCAATAAACGTACAATAAACTAAAAATCTTCCCTAAAAAATACAGGGTGGGAAATAAATTCTTAAAATTGTTTTCACATTACTTACATTTTACTCAATTATTTTGATTTACATGTTAATGGACTTTGTCTTATGACATCAAATATGGCTCAGTAACGTAGGAACAGGGCAAGGCTACATTTATTAATTTTTTGATAGCAGGTAAAAAGCTATCATTTATCAAATTGCTACCTGCCAATGACGTATGGCCCACTAATGCTAGATTACCATGAATGGGAATAATTTTGTTTGAGTTTGTATGCATTGTAAAATAAAAAAGGACATATTGATTAAGAGTTTTGTGCTATATTGTTTCTTTTGAAAAAGCATCGGATCGTCGACAATACATAACGTCTAATGGCTATAATTCCGAGTCTTTTCACCATCATCTGGTGTTCCGCATGGATCAAACTTGGGTCCGTTGTTGTTTTTATCATTTATTAATGATGTAGCGGATATTATCCACATACCCAAGTTGCTCTTTGCGGACGGCTTAAAGATCTTTTCTATAATCGGAGGTCATTATGACTGTCTTATCATGCAGGAGACAATCAACAGATTGGAAGAATGATGCAGTTCTAATAATATTGATATGAACGTCAACAAATGTCAAGTTCTTACATACACTAAAAAGAAAAATTCTCCCCTATTTGAATATGTTTTCAAATCTGTAGTCCTTAAACGCACCAGTTCTATTAGAGAATTATATTATTTTATTGTTATTATTATTATTTTTATTGTTTTCTTTCAAGTGAATGAAGGGGTTATGCCATCCCGAGGTCTATGTATATGCTACCAAAGATTATGAAACACTATTCTAAACAGTCCAAAATAGTACAAAATAAAACCAAAAATTATCAAAATCGGTCAATAAATAAAAAAGTTATTGCAAAAAATTGATTTTAAACCCTCAAATTCAACAGCTAATATCTTTGTAGGGGTGTCTCTGAGGAAATAATTTTACAGCTATTTTTTAATTTATTTTCACGAAATTTACCCAAATCCGGGAGATTGCCCACATATCGTCGCTGTCATTACGTAAAGGCCTATCTTCTTAATAGTTTATTTACAGAAAAAGTTCAATCTTTTCTTTCAAAAAAGATTATGTCTCAATGTTCTAAGTGTACTTTTGTGCTAGAAGTATATGAAAAACAGGTTCTGATAATGAATTATATCTCGTGCTACAGACAAAATGAACAGTAGAGTTTTCTTCAAAACGTTCTCCTGAAAAGTTGTTAAATCAGAGATAGGCCTTTACGTAATGACAGCGACGATATTATGGGACACCCTGTATGTGTGTTTATTATATGGCATATACAGGGTAAGTCATTGATATGGGAAAGCTCGATTACACCGAGATACCATTAAAGATATCGAAATGAACCAAAAAGTGCTGTAAATGGGAGGGTAAAGTGCAGTTTGTAAAATTATTTTCAGATACACAGGATGGCCCAATATCGCTGTACGCCATACAACTTTGTTATTTTAAATAGGACACCCTCTATATTATTACCTTTTCAGATTATTTGAGAAAAGTAAAAAAGAATGGTTTGTAAAGTTGAAGTTTGTAATGAGCGATTTATGAGTTATAAACAAATGAAAATCGCGATTTTCCATTTTCAAAGCAGCTTATATTGAAAACGGCTCGAGATATGGCAAAACGGCTTACATGTTCCTATCTTAACTTTTCAAGCGGTATCCTATTGGATGGATGAAATTTTTATACAGAGTGGTAGAAAATTTGATTATTTTCATCACTCAGTATAAAAATTTAAGCTACATGATAGGATACCAAATGAAAAATTAAGATAGGAACATGTAAGCCGTTTTCCTCTATCTTGAGCTGTTTTTAAGAAAAGCTGCTTTGAAAATGGAAAATCGCGATTTTCATTTGTTTATAACTCATAAATTGCTCATTACAAACTTCAACTTTACAAACCATTCTTTTTTACTTTTCTCAAATAATCTAAAGATGTAATAATATAGAGGGTGTCCTATTTAAAATAACAAAGTTGTATGGCGTACAGCGATATTGGGCCATCCTGTGTATCTGAAAATAATTTTACAAACTGCACTTTACCCTCCCATTTACAGCATTTTTTGGTTCATTTCGATATCTTCAATGGTGTAGGTGCAATCGAGCTTTCCCATATCAATGACTTACCCTGTATACAGTAAAAAGTACACAGGAAAAAAAGGGCACTGAGTACTGAAAATAAGTGTCAAATGGAATGTTTACAGATGGTTCGGTAACAGAGACTTGCTGAATCATTATTTAGGTGTTAGCTTAGTGATTTAATTATCACCCAAGTCATTCCTCATAAAGAGGACAACACACCAGTCACCTAGATTTGCCGTAACGCAAGTCAGGGAGTTTCCATTAGCCGGAGTAATATCAGGTTTCATGTTTTCCTTTCGGATGAATGATTTGCCGGTAGTAATCGTCAGCTAGAATTTTTATAATATTTGTATTTATTTACCTCCGAGGGAATCGTTTATTTATTTTTTTTTCTGTTGATTTCGCTAATTATGCATGTTGTTAAAATTTAAAGAAGTCCGTTTTGATGTAAATGAACTTATTTATGAATAATAGTGGTCCTTAAATCTGCCTTAAGTACGCCGCTTAGATATTTATCACCACAAAGGACCTCATTTCTTGTTTTTTTTTCTCTCTTATGAGTCAATGTTTATACATAAATTTATAATTCCCCTATGGAAAAGGTGATCTGAGTAGGATTACTTATTATTATTAGTCAGGTACCTACATGATGCCAATTGCGGACATATTCGCCAATGTTATATCTGTCAATATGCTAACAGGGTAAATGTCTTTCGAAAAGCCATTTACGGATAAATTAAGACTTGAGAATATACAGGTTCTGACACAAGATAGACACGAGAGCCCCTTCGCTAGAAGCGCGAAACTACAAAGGTCTCCACCAGCAGCGTCAAGCACTAGACGCAATACCCTCTCCAATGCCCGGAGTGAAAGAATTTTCTTTGGCAAGGACTTTTCGCGAGAATCCGCAGAGGATAACACAGTAGTGGAAACAAGAGACGCGGAATCAGAATCCGCACAATCCCCCGAACAAACAAACCAATCGTCAGTAGAAACGGGGACTGAAGAGTCAGAAGAGGAAATAACAAATAGCAACGCTAATTTAGACCTTGGTCAAGAGGATTCATCTAGGATAAATACGCAAAATCAACAAACACATCAGCATCCAGCTACCATGGCGAACACAACGCTACGCCAAGCGTTGACAGAGTTGAAAGCAGTAACGCCAAAATTTATCTGCCCACAGACCTACAACCTGGCTGTGGGAAATTCGTCCTCATTTATAAAAAATTATGAGAGAACGGCCTTAGCGAACGGCTGGGATGACCCCCACAAAATGAACTATTTTGGCACCTTCTTGGAAGGAGCGGCTAGCGTATGGTTTGAGATATATAAAAAGATTGATGAAAATCAAAACAAAACCTGGCAAAACATATCAGCCGACTTCGAAAAGGAATTTGGTAATGGAGACACGAAGAGAGGTATCGAAAGCAAGTTGTATCGCAGAAGACAGGCAGAGGGGGAGCCCGTTAAGTCGTACTACTACGACTTGAAAATGTTGTTTTACGAATACGACCCCAACCTCAACATCGAAGAATTTAGGAGATTTTTCGAAAATGGCCTTCACGACTCGCAATATACAGCCTATAGGCTATTATTAGAGGACAACATGTCGTGGGAAAAATTCAAGAAAATTATCATCAAACTGGATGACATATCACAAAGTGGTGCGCACACGAGAATCTGGCAGCCAGAGACGACGCCAGACTTTAGGGGAAGACAAGTGAACGAAGGTCAACGAACGATGGGCGAACGTTCGAGCTATAGGCAGGAGTACCTCCGAAACAATCAAGATCAGACACAAGGAGTATTGAACTCGTTTCAACAAAGCCCATGTATGCCTCAGTGGGGCCCAATGAACCAGTTTGGCATGCCAATACCTTTCCACCAAGTTGGAGGACCACATAGTATGTGAGCACCGATCGGTACGATGCCAAATACAAGGAATAATTATTATCCATAACAATGGCAAAAACCAGACAATAATCACTTTTGGAAAAACCAAAACAACAGAGACAGGTATTAGAAAGATCAACACAGGGATCAGCACCAGCAAAGGAAGCAACCGACCACCGAAGGAAACTATACAAACAATTCAAGGACGACGGACGGCAGACCGATATGTAATATTTGCAAGAAAGTTGGCCATCACTCGTCAATTTGCCGTTCTAGAAATAACCCAAACGGGGAAGAACGACGTCATTAGGCCCGAACGCCGTTCTAACAGTACACAGGGCCAAAAATAAAGGCAAGTACTCTATTTTAATTGTTTTTGTAAAATTAAATGGTCACAAGATAGAAGCAGTCGTGGATACAGGCTCGGAACAAAACATAATAATAAAGAAATTAGCAACGGATATACACGAGACAAATGCCGAGAAATTCCTAACTACAGCTAATAAGAGCAAGATCCCAACCTTGGGGCAATCGAGGTTAAACCTAACAATGGGCAACTTCCGGACCATATGTGAAGCTCTGGTAGTAGAAAAATTACCATTTCCAGTTATCCTAGGTATGTCTTTTTTAGAAGAACACAAGGGCATCATTGACCTAAAGAGAAACGAAATTACTCTGCTTAAGGATTCGAAGAAAATAACTGTCCCACTCAGGAGGGGGAACACAAACCTAAGTTTAAATAGTATGGTGAATAAAAACGAATGCATCAATAATATCACGCAACAGTTGAAGGAAATTTCTAATTCTGAAAAGCCAGCTAACAATCGGATACAACGACAGAATCAAAGCTTGGAAATTAATGAGATTAAGAAGGAGAAGGAAAGTGTCAATACAGAACCAAAAACGGATGTGAAATCCGTCGAAATAAATCAGGAAGAGAACGAGGAAAACATACAAACTGAAGTCTTAACCTTGCTCAACATATAACATGAGGTCGAAGAACCATATAAGCCAACAAAACTTACAGTTGCGAACGACATTGTTTTGCCAGTAAGTGGGGAAGTGACCGTCGAACTGGCGTGTCAGCTGAAACCTGAGGATCAAGTTCAAACTAACAGTTGGACATTCCAAGCTAATGAATCACGACTAACAAAACATAACTTAAGGTGGTCAATAATAGAATAATCGGAAAAACTCACGCTATTTATAAAAAATTATTGGCGTTTTCCTCGGAAATTATACAAAGGAACCACAATCGGTTGGGCTCACCAGGGCAAACAAACCGAAGAAACAGCACCTCTGTTTATCACTAGCACAACGGAGGACCCAATCGAAACAAAGGATCACGACCTCGAGCACGTGAAGGATAAAACCTTCAAGGGAATTTGGAAGAAACTACCGTCAACGACAACATACGAGGCAACAATTCCGGCGGTGTATGAAAGCGATAATTGGGAGGAACAAATCACAAACAACGTAAGTAACGAAGAAAATATCTTAAACGTGCATACAACGAATCAATCCTTTGTAAGGAAATAAATACTATGTACAAACTTGAAAATACCCTACGAAAAGAATTGAATTCTTTTGCGTCGTCTTGGAATCCAAAATTCCTCAAATATTTAGCTAACAAGGCAAGACTACCCAAACTAAAGAAAAGGGCTTTAGATTTTATCGGAGACGGACTTTCGTGGTGTTGCGGTGTTGCTACACAACACAAATTAGATTCACTGGTAATGAACGAAGAAGAGCTTGAAAAGCGAATCCAAGGTCTCAAAGGGTCGATGTACTCTACGTTAAGAATAGTTACAAAAAATTCCAAAAACTTCGACCAATATCAACAGGAATCCGAAAAGACAGTCCAAACCCTAGCGAGCCATATAAAGACGCTAGAATCACACTTCGATAAGTTCAGAATGGATATCAACAGAGTGGAGGCAAGAGAAGAGTCGATCATAAGGGCATTATTAGAAAACCAATTCCAACAGGCGAGAAACTCTATTCTTTTGACTCACGCATTAAAAAAGCATATTTTGATTGACTCCTGTAGGCAGAACCTGCTACCAATCCTTTTTTTGAAGCCCTCTGTCCTCGAGGCGGATCTGAAAGTCATTTCAGGAAAACTTTTAAGTCACGATCACGAATTAGCCATCGGCATCGAAGAAATCACAAAATATAACCAACTGCCTTTGGTAGATTGTAATCTATAGGAAAGAAAAAATTTGTGTCCACATCCGAATCCCAATAAGAAGCAAATCATCACAGTGGCAACTTTATCAACTGCTAACAATATCGTTCGCATGAAAACCAAACATGTAGAATCCAACATGATTCTCTATTTTTAGCTGTCTCGCAATCCTCGTCGGACACAGAGATTAGGCAGATTTCTGGAACCGATTTGGAACATTGTAAACCTTACAGAGATAAATTATGTTTCTTACCTAGATTTTCAGCAGATACCCTTCAAGGTCCAGCATGTGGACGAAAATTGTACCTAGGAGCTACGGTGAACGAAATCAGTCAACATTGCCCAATGACGTGTCATCAATCTTCGACTTCGATCATCTCTGAACTAGAAGATTCGGTGTACATAATTACACACCCCAAGTACCCCACAGAAGTCAAATGTACAACGAGAGAAAATCACTCACTGAAACCGCTTTCTGTAGGTTCCTTAAAAATCTTTCTACCCTGTTATTGTCAATAATTATTAATCATGCAAAATTAAATAATTATTCCATTGAGATTTCCATGTCCCAAACATTCAGAGCCACTTGCGGTGGCTCATGTTATTCCAGCACCGTGGACAAACCTCCACTCGCTTATTATCAACCCTAAGTTGAAGACAAGCTTACCAATATTTCAGAATGTATCCGAATCCCTCAACACACAGTGGGACTTAAACATGCCACATGTGAACATAGCATCCACCAAAGACCATATTAAGGAGGTCGTGGAAACCTTAAACGAAATCCATTCACCAAATTTTTCAGCCACCTACGGCATACATTCGTATTCCATTTTCTTAATCTGCATTTTCTACCTCCAGTGCAATCTCATGCATGGACACACAACGAAGGTCTACAATTACCTCATTCCGGTCAAAACGACGACAGCTACGAGAGGCATAATTTAACTCGTCACCAGAGAGGAGCAGAAAACCGACCACTACCAGAGAGTCCAAAAGCAGACCCGCATCCCGAACTCTACCCAACTTAGGGTAGGAGGATGAAGCACAACATCCTACCCGCGTCGTATGGATCAGGGCTATCAACCACACTAAGTGGAACCGTTGAGGAGGTGCTACGAATCCCAAGGCAAAGAAGAAGTATCAAGAACTTGGACAAGAACGTTTCGTGTTGTGATTGTTTCATTTTCGGTGATTTCTTTTGTAGTGTTTACATTCATTCTGATGTGTCGCTTGCTGGCACACCATCTTTCCATAGTTATACTAATCAGACTTTCTCCATTGGTTTTGTATCTGATGATGAGATTCTAACTGCCCTAAAACAGTGTAAGAATTCTCTCACTTGTGGCGTCGACATGATCCCTAGTTTTCTGTTGAGGGACTGCGCTTGTCTACTGATGAAGCCGCTGAAAACTTTATTCAATCTAGCAATAAAATCATCAACATTTCCAGAAATTTGGAAGCAGTCTAGCATTACGCCTATCCACAAAAAGGGAGATCAATCTTCGGTGTACAACTTGTATATTGTAAGATTTCTATTCAATCTTATATATAACTTTGATAACTGCTGAACCAGTTCTCACTTCAAAGTCTGAAAACCTGCAGAGAGTCTGCAGCAGTCTTGTTCTTGCATAAACTGGTGACATATTTGATTGACTGTCCTAACCTTCTGGCTCGTTTAAACATCGCTACCCCAAGACTCGAAGCGAGATTCAGTAATACTTTTTACCTCAGTCATGCACGCACAAGTCTAATGCAGCACTCTCCAATTTATAATATGTGCTCTCTCTACTGCAAATTTCAACAGACCCTTGACATTTTTTCTGCATCGACCGAGGAAGTGCTGTTCTTTTAAAAACCTAATGGGTTAATTAAATTTGTAATAATACCTAATTCTGTAAAATTCATTCTATTGTTCCGCTATTTTCAGTTAATATAAATACATTTCTGTATATTAGTTACCTTGTGCATAACCATTCTGTAATTGGTCTCCTGACTGTTGAATGGCTAGTTAATAAATAAATAAATAAATAAATAAATAAATAACTTGATAGACTGCCCATTTCTGTTGGGCAATGTCTCGTTTTTGATCCCACGAATCAACTCCAGGAATAACGCAATATTTTACTGTCCATGTTCGAGGTCTAATGTACTTATTAGGTCTCCAGTGTTTCTTATGTGCAAATATGGCAACAACTTGTCACAGTTTTGTGACCTAAACTCTGATAGTCTTGACACGGTGGTAGCTACTATGTCGAGACTTCATGTATGACCTTGTAAGTGTGGTCCCGAGTTCGTTGTTGCTATGTTTACGATTGTTTCTTCCTCTTATTGTTTTAATAAACTGGTATACATATCATTGTACTCACGCTTGATATCAACATGTGTGTACAGTGTAGTGAATTGCAACGGCCTTGTTGTTATTGTCGATTTTTTACTGTTGTTTATATTTCAATTTGTTATTTCCTGTAATTGGGTGTTTAAATATCTGTTGGAAATAAAGATTATTATTATTATTATTATTATTATTTTCCTCAAAGATTTACTGTGTCAATTTCATTATTATCGATTTTATTATCATAGACATAATTTTTTATTTATTTTTTATTATTTAACAAGGTTAGGATTTATCATATAAGTCATCCTTTTATCTTTTATAGTTGATAATAGGTGTATAATTTAAGATAATTGCATCCCGTGCGGTTGAGTACCCATCGGGCGCGTCCCCAGGTGGCGGATAGGGGGAAGGCCTTACAATTAGCGTAAGTGAGTAAGGCTAGCAGTGGTGATAAAGCTTGTCGGAGGTAAAATTCCAGACTGGTAGCTCAAAGCCCTGCCGCGGACCACCTCCCCTAACCTGGTTGTCGTGTCGTGACTAAAGGTCTGCACTAGGGGGTAACGGCGCCAGAGATGTTCGATTGTGGACTCTCTGATATACCGTATCATCTGTTGTCGTGGTCACGTCTCGCGGACAGAACGATGTGGGGGTCTGCGGTTAATCGCCTGAGGAACCAAGAGGAGACAACATCGCTAAAAAACCTAAATCCTAAGGTGGAAGTCCAGGCTGATGGGATGCGTGATTGGATAGTAGACCAGCCACCACTGGACTTAACCTTGGGGCACCAGGGGGCACCCCATTGTATACACCCCTCACCCTTGCATGCAGGGCTCTGCTTGGGTGAAACAACCCTTCCCTTGCTATTCGTGGGAAAAACATGGACAAAGTAACACAAAAATCATCGCGGGAAATCACCGCAAAACAAACTGCTGGTTCAGTGGGGCATGCCACCCACCAGAGCCAGCAAGCCGGTCCCTCGCACTCGAGCTCACCTCGAGAGCGAGACACCAAAAGCGAAGAAGCCAGGCGACCCAAGAAACCTGGAAAGCAACTCCTCCCCCCTCTCGGTCAACCTGGGGGCATGGATGACCCCAGAAGAAGAGGGCCAAAGTAAGATGGTACCAACGCTACCTTACACAGGGCATGACACCTGAGGAAGCGAGACAAAAAGCCATTGAAAGGAAGGTCGAGGAGAAATCCGAAACCAAGAATCGGCAGGCAAAGAGAACCATCACACCCCCCCCCTCAAAGGCCGAACCTAAAAAGGAAGATGACAGCGAAGGGTAGTTACACCGGCACTGCCAGTTCACCTGGGACATCCACAAGTTACGCAGGCGCTGTCAAATGCATCAGGATTGCAGTGCTTGCCAAGGGCTATCCTGAGAAAACACTTAGCACGGAGGAACTAACCACTCTAGAAGATGCTATCATGGAGGAGATGTCGCTAGGAGCAGCGTGCAAGCTCCAGTTCGAAGGTATACACTTTCGAGCCAGTATGCTGCTGTTGGACTGTCTCACAGCAGAAACAGCTGATTGGGTAATGGAGCATGCTCCGAAACTTAATCAGTGGAAAGGAGAAGAGTTGGTGGCG
This sequence comes from Malachius bipustulatus, assembly GCA_910589415.1. Taxonomy (NCBI): domain Eukaryota; kingdom Metazoa; phylum Arthropoda; class Insecta; order Coleoptera; family Melyridae; genus Malachius; species Malachius bipustulatus. Next base: position 5,005,633 of record OU342638.1, on the reverse strand, counting down.
TGCCTGGGGGATGACATCCCAAAGGCGCACAACATCACCGTCTTCTTTCCAAGAAGTCAGGGACTCGACCCCAAGAAACTGGTGAGTCTGGTGGAAACACAGAATCTGGGAACCCACACCAATCTGTGGAAAATTCTCAGCAATAGAGAAGAAGGCACCGGGAGGGTTCTGAACATCGGCATCGATGATGCTTCCTGCGAGGCCATAAAGAAGAATGGCAACGCTCTCTTCTTCAGGTTCGGGAAAATCCCCGTACAGAAACAGAGCAACCGACATGCAACACCACCGAGAAACCATCGGAAGCCGAAGAAGAGCTCACGCTCTTTGAGGAGGCAGGTAAAACCAAAGAAGAGCCCGTGCTCGCTGAGGGGGCAAGCACCCGAACAAGCGGAGCGTGATGGCCAACATTAGCGCAGCAAATGTCACTGGGATAGCCCAGTTGAACGCCCATCACGCTAGGGGAGCATCAGCTGCCATAGCTCGGGTGTTCGACAGGGCATGCCTAGGCGCTGTGCTGATACAAGAACCTTGGGTCTACAAGGGGCAGGTAAGAGCCTTGCCACGTAGGGACTGCAAGGTCATATGGGATTTCAGAAATGAACTCCCAAGGGCCTGCATCCTGATAAGAAACAACATAAATTATGTTTGTCTTTCAGAATTCATGACGCGGGACTTGGTGCCAATTCGGGTCAACCGATGGCGATGCTGCGGTGTGGCAGCATCATAGTAGCATCAGCGTACTTCCATGAAAACTCATCGGCACCCCCGAAGGAAGTCCAGAAGCTGGCCGAGTACTGTAACGGGAAAGAAATACCGCTCTTGGTCGGCTACGATGCCAACGCACACAACATCAGCTGGGGCAGCAAGTACACCAACAAAAGAGGTGAGCAATTGTTTGAATTTATTCTTGAATCCAATTTAGAGACAATTAATGTGGGAAATACACCAACATATTGTCACTAAATGAAGTCAGGATGTAATTGACATAACACTTGCCAGCTTGTGTATAAGTCATATTATGATCACAGACTGGAGGGTATCAAACGAACCTTCACTCTCTGACCATAGAATAATAGAGTTCAAATTGGGAGGACTCTCGCAAGAGACTACCCTGATTAGAAATCCAAGAAATACAGATTGGGATGAATTTCGCACCAATCTAAAGTGTAACTTAGAACGATTCAATTCGAAAATTAAAAACTATCAAGAATTGGATGAAATAGTAGGATCTCTAAACGGAGCTCTGAAGGACTCATAGGAATCCAGCTGTTTGTTAGCCAAAATGAATCCAGCCAAAATGCTTTTTAGCATTTTGTTCTCTTAAAGATATCATGGTAGGCCCCCATGAACTGGCTTCATCTGCCAGATTTTTTATTTTACCTTTTAATTGACTGACACCACGTAATAATGATTGTTTGATAATAATGTAGACTACAGTTTTTAACCTTTTTGTGTCAATCATGTGTGAGTTTTCTTGTGTTGTTTGTACAATTTCAAACTCAGTCCAACTTAATCACCCACGTTTTTACTTTACGTGGAAAGGAATTAACCCTGTGTTAACTTTAGCTGCTTTACTTTTAAACCTCGCTTGCAGACCCTGATGAAGAAAATAAATATTTTCGAAAGCTCGGTGTAGCAAAAAGAGTATTCTTATTTAAAGCCCCAAGTCAACGACAGAATCCCCAGTTCTACCATACCATTGTTTTGTTCCAACAAGTACTGTCGTGCTTCCACCAATTCTATATATATACAGGGTAAGTCATTGATATGGTAAAGCTCGATTGCACCTACACCATTAAAGATATCGAAATGAACCAAAAAGTGCTGTAAATGGGAGGGTAAAGTGCAGTTTGTAAAATTATTTTCAGATACACAGGATGGCCCAATATCGCTGTACGCCATACAACTTTGTTATTTTAAATAGGACACCCTCTATATTATTACATTTTCATATTGTTTGAGAAAAGTCAAAAAGAATGGTTTGTAAAGTTGAAGTTTGTAATGAGCAATTTATGAGTTATAAACAAATGAAAATCGCGATTTTTCATTTTCAAATCAGCTTATATTGAAAACGGCTCGAGATATGGAAAAACGGTTTACATGTCCCTATCTTAATTTTTAATTTGGTATCCTATCATGTAGCTGAAATTTTTATACCGGGTGATGAAAATAATCAAATTTTTTACCACTCTGTATAAAAATTTCATCCATCCAATAGGATACCGCTTGAAAAGTTAAGATAGGAACATGTAAACCGTTTTTCCATATCTCGAGCCGTTTTCAATATAAGCTGCTTTGAAAATGGAAAATCGCGATTTTCATTTGTTTATAACTCATAAATTGCTCATTACAAACTTCAACTTTACAAATCATTCTTTTTGACTTTTCTCAAACAATATGAAAATGTAATAATATAGAGGGTGTCCTATTTAAAATAACAAAGTTGTATGGCGTACAGCGATATTGGGCCATCCTGTGTATCTGAAAATAATTTTACAAACTGCACTTTACCCTCCCATTTACAGCACTTTTTGGTTCATTTCGATATGTTTAATGGTGTAGGTGCAATCGAGCTTTACCATATCAATGACTTACCCTGTATATAAATATGATAAAAGGCACATGGAAAAATTCTGCCGACAGCGCCCTCTGCATTATACTGCAAGACTTTGACTCTGATATCGTTTGACTGCCTCTGAAAGTGACGTATGCCAATTTTCAGCTTGCTCGCTACTTTGGATACCGAAATATACACAACTTTAAATTTCAAATTTTCTTCTTCGAGGTGCCATAACTTCTTGAGGAAGCACTTTTGTACTAAGATATGTTTCATTTAATCACTTTTCCTTGAGGTCGCAAAGCTGTAGCTGAGCTATGTCCCATTAATTCACGGACACCCTGTATGTGTCGTCTCATCTATGACTCTTAAAACTCTTGGGAAGGCAGCAATTCTATAAAGGCCGTTTTGAATCAACATTTTTTTATCCTCTGTTGTGGACATTTTTATATACAGACTGATCCCGAAATGGCGGACATGGACAGCACCACAGCATCCATTGTGAATTAAAGATTCTAAGTTAATTTACTTTTTTCTCCTGTAGGACTCACTTGAGAAGATATGACCACTTTTGTGGAAAATAAAGTCACAACACTGCACTGGATACCCTTCTTCGGGCAGAAAAATAATGTGTTGGTCTACAATATCCAGATAGATGTTACCATGGAAACATATGAAATCGCAAGTCCAGCAAAGCTTAAAACAATAATCGCTGCGCGATTATTATTACAAATATTATTAAAAATCTCGATTTCGAACAACGATGCCACATTGAAAATTTTTGTTGAACTCAGGTAATCGGTAAACTTTGAATGCCTGTTATTCCGTTCTCGATAATAAAAATAAAATAAAAAGCAAACACTATCGTAATTTTTATGTCAAATCATGTGCTTTGCAGTGGAGGTTGTTTAAATTTGACTGCCATTTTGATTGAAATTTTAGAAAAAGGACATAATGTATCTCGGTAACGAAGCCGAGAAAAATTTTTGTTTTGAGTTTACAGTCTTTCGGAACATCCTCTACAACACCCTGTAATCCCTGTCCGCCATTTCGGGAGCACCTGTATTGTAGACATATGCCCGTATTCACAAACAATAATTTCCTAAATAATTACGTAATTATTTAAATGAGTGAGATGGAGATATGCAGTTTTTTTGCAATAGAATGAGATGGGGAGATTGATTACGTAATTATTTTGGAAATTATCGTTTGTGAATACGGGCAATAGTCTCGCTATTGCTTGCGACTTTTTGTTGACAATCCTATATGCAGTGGACACATGCACCCCGCTAAAATCTCCTACAGACATCAAATGATTTCCTGTAGCATAATACCTTAGGGTAACTTTCCCTCCCACCTAGCCACTCCCACCACAGACAACAACGGACAAACTGGAAGAACCAAATCAAACCATCGCAAGAAACAAATACCGAACATCGACAACAAATAAACTCAGCCCATTGATAAGAACAGACGAACATGGCGGTAAAGAATATAAAAACTTGCAAGCTACTGTTCACAAAAATATCTAACACCATTACTTCAGCAAGAAGACGTTGTTTATTCCATCCCTCATAACAATTGTGACAAAATTTACACAGGCCAAACATCAAGAAACCTATCAGCAAGAATCACGTCACACAATAGCGACAGTAGGAGAGACGGAAGAAGATGAACATTGTCCATCAAGTACGAAAATGAACTGGGACACCACATGAAATACAATGAGGTGAAGATCTTAGACCGAGAAAATAACCTTTTCAAACGCACATTCATAGAAATGGTCAGTATATACCAAACAGACAATGCAATAAACCAAAGAAAGGATATCGATGGACTTATACATATACTCCTATCTCTTAGAACTAGACAAGACAGCACACAGCAGAACAGAAAGTGAAAACCCCCAGACACAACAATTCATAGCCCATAACAATGAAGCATGTCTGCCAGATAAAATACAAACAATTGGAAGATGTGAATTGAACTACTCCAACTTGTACGAGATATATTTAGAGTGTCAAAACTGAAAACTTGCGTGCTCACGTATATAATATAAAATTATTTATAGCTATGGCTGCTGTAGTTTTAGATACGCGCTCTTTTTTAATTTTAGAGTCTAGTAATTTGTTGAAACTTAAAATATTTCAAAATCGTAGAAGGGAAGAGAAGATAAGAAACAAGACGAATGTGATCTATAGAACTAGATTAGTTTATGGAGAATTTCATCATTTGTATCCGCAGTTGAGAGCTGATGGGAATGCATTTCAGCAATATACGCGAATGTCTATATCAACTTTTGATTACGTTTTGGAAAATTACGAGTAGCCTGTTATTATTGCACAACGAATTTTCTAAGACCTATTTCTGTCGAAGAGAGGCTTTTACTCACTTTAAGGTACCTAAGTACCTAATTAAAAAACAACAGTTTTTAGTTTATAAAATTTTTATTTTGAAACTTCAACAACCGAGTACAGATATTAATAATGTCAATCCGGTCACTTAATTGACGAACGTTTAAATTCGTCGCAATTAGTATTATTTTTAGTGGCACTATTAGGCGATGACATTTCTTTTATTAAGATTTCCTGAAAGTGATTCCTTACGCGCAATCATTGCTGTATTGGTTGTGATTTTTTTAAATAAGGCAATAATGATTTTAGAAAGAATGATTTTTCATCTTCAGGCGTTTCTATTATCTCAAGTTTTTTAGCTTCAATGTCCAAAGGCCTCCCTTCTATATTTGTCGGTTCCGGTGCATGCTTTCTCTGATTTTTGATCGAGATATGTGTTTGTTTTGTGTTTTTGAGGTGTTTTTGTGTTTTATTACCGAATTTGAACTGCTGTGAAACAACTTTAGGATCATTTGTACTCGCTAGTGGCGAAGCAACAGTATTTACACCTTCATCCACTATTATTCTCGCTTATTGGGTCTTCAATTTCTAAAATGATCATTTCCTCATCATTTTGCGAATCAGCTGCAGTTGAGATACTTGTAAAATCTTCCTCTATTGCTATCATCGGAACGTTTCCTTCCGTTTTTCTGGTGGTTACAGTATCCTTTAAGAACAGCAGACTATTAAAATACTGCCATTTTACGGTGTATCGCCCAAACTCAGCTTGAGGATCGCCTGAACCAGGTATAACCGCTTTTTTCAACTCCTTTGAAAATTGATCTCGAAAATTTCCCGTTTTTTATTTTTTCTTAGCGTCTTCCTCTAAAAGAAAAGCTTTTTAATTGTATACAGTGTGATGCGTTGGTCGAGGCGCTATATGGATTTCTGGTGAAAAGTTAGAATTGAATAATTGCTTTAGAGAGAAATGTTAAAATAATATTTTGCTAAGATTGAATACTTTTGTTGCTTCAGTTACATTTTAATAAGTCTGTTGAGATATATTCGGTGGAGGATATCTGTGTAACAAAAATAATCATTTATTTAGAACTTTTTAGGCATTATTCGATTAGGAATTAATTTAGATTCAAATTGATACTATTTTCATTCTTGTAAGGACGTTGAAATGATGATCAGAAATATAAAAACGTCCTTTACAATGTTAATTCCCTGTGGCCACATTTGCAAAGATGACACAATAATGAATTAATTTAATTTTTTCCAGGTACCTATCAACAGGAATCGCATTTCGACAAATCGCTTCCACATTTTGAATATCAAAATTTTGCAGTTAATCTAGAATTATGGAAGTTTGTAAAGCAATATGGATTTCACTTCAAAAACGCATATGTCATTGCCAACAGTTCAAGATTTTGAAAATACTGCAGAAGGTTATTACAGGCAGTGGAATTTTCCTAATTGTTTAGGCAGTATTGATGGAAACACATTCGACTCAAATGTCCAGCTAAATCAGGCAGCTTGTTCTACAATTACAAACTTTTTTTTTCCATTGTACTCATGGCAGTTGTTGATGCCAAGTATAGATTTTCAATGATTGACGTGGGTGCTTATGGTAAAGATAGTGACTCTGGAGTATTCTATAACTCAGCAATGTACCAAAACATTGAGAAGGGAGCTTTATCTTTACCAAAAGATAAACAGTTACCGAACTCCGAACACAAAACTCCATTTGTCTTTGTAGGAGATGAAGCGTTACCCTAGAAGAAGTCTTCAAAACAATGCAGCTGCCGTTATCTCGTGCAAGAATGACTGTTGAATGCGCTTTTGGCATAGCCTCTACAAAATCTAGAATTTTGTTGAAGTCAATAGAAACCAATCTTGAAAACGCGATACGTATCGTGAAAGCAATTTTCATTTTACATAATTTAATAATCGACAAAAGAGATGATCCTATTTAAAATGTCATGAAAATTAGTGCCAACGAGAATAAAGACCATATCAACAGCTTACCAATTTCAAAAAGCAACAATTGTCCATCAAGAGAAGCAGAACGTTTTCGCAACACCTTTTGTAAATACTTTTTATTGGATAAAATTTGATTTGTACTTGCTAATACAATTATATTTTACAACAATATTTTGTTGTAAAAATGCAACGAAACAAACTTTATGAATATAAATATTTCGCAATAGAATGTTATTAGACCTCATACTTACTTTGAAAACCCGTATTAAGAGACACAGTTTCCCATTCTTTTTCTAGCTTCACTTTGTCCTTATAAAGTGGATGTCTTTATTTCCATAAAATGTTTCGTTTTTGCACCTTTGCAATCAAAACTTCCATTTCGCGTTAAAAATCGCAATATTGCAGTGTGATGCATCAAAAAATGAACTAGGCTGTTGCATGTTTCAAATATACGATAACATTTTAAAGTTAGTAGCCTGCTCAGCTACTAAACGGTTCAGCAGAACAAGCAGTAAGTTTATCGAAACAAATTTTGAGAAAGAGTCTCGAGGACAAATCCGATTTCAGAGAGCTAGTTATGGAATACAACAATACTCCTATAATTAACTAAAGGCATCCCCATCCCAAATTTTAAATAGTAGATCATTAAGAACTCAATTACCTATAACAACAGATACGTTAGAACCAAAAGTTCAAAAGCAAATTTATGAATACCTGTGCAGGCAAAAAGAACAAATAAAATTACAGTATGACAAAAGCAGTAGAAGGGCTACGAACATTTACAAAAAAGGGGATATATGGTTGTATTAAAAGCAAAAATCGAAAAAGTTTGGCATAAAGCAACAGTCATAGAAAAGCAAAAGAACCAAGGTCATACTGAGTGAAACCATCTTTTAGGTACAAAGACTGATTACAGTGACTGATTCATCTTGAACCCAAAATGTATCCACCATCAATCATTGACACCTCTGAATTGTATTCACCAGACATAATTGATCCGCCAAGAAATCGACAATGTTGATTTTCATGCTAATAAAAAAGTTAAAAGTGACGAAAGTGTTGTTGAAGTCAGATAATGTCAAAATATCTAAATATGGACGTCAGGTGAGAAGACCAAAACGCCTCAATCTTTAATTAGGGGAAGGTGTTTGATGTTAACCTAAACGCATCCGATACATGTCATGTATCATGTATGTCATCTGAACCTTCTGTATTATTATTATTATGACAGGAGAGTGAAAATATGAACAGGTACTGTGTAGATATTATTATTATCATCATTGTAATACTTATAGGGTATGTGATAGTTATTTATGTATCAAGAGTCCCGAGGGATTGTTAAGTTTCCCGAGGTTACTAACATCCAATAACGCACGTGATACATAAATAATTTTGTTTCATACAAAATGAAATATAAAAACCAAATCTGTTAGTTTTTAAAATTAAACGAATAATAATGCTTTCTGATTATTAAACGAATGTTTTTAATAATTGTATAAGCATGATTACTATAGATATGTCAACTGAAAAGTTTATAGAAAATGACATATGAAATCCAAATATTGTTGGTTACCAGAATTAAACAAATAGTAATAATAGAGGGAGTTAAAGAGTGATAACAGCCCAGTATAACTCCCAAGGGAGTTAGGAATATGTTTATAGTTACGGTAACCAAGCGTTTATCTAGTTATAATGTATTAGTATTGATACGAATAAAGGGTGGGCTAAGAAGTGGGCGGAACGGAGAAAGCGTTGGCCGGCGACAGCCTCCGGTGTACTGTGTTAGCTGGGGCGCGTGGTGGGGGTCAAGCCGGACGCGCCCACCCGTATGCGATCGTCAACATTCTGACGTCCTGTACACTGCTGCTCTCCTGTCACCCAGAGAGAGGATCTCGCTGAAAACCACAGGAAATGAATGGAAAACTCTGGTCATTTCCTGTGGAGAAGTTCCAGAAATGGATGTTTGAGTGTCTGGGAGCGGAACATCCAGAAAGGGAATATTCTCGAGACTTTCTCTTGGATTTGTTCGGGAAATAGAAGCGAGCCGTCGGTAAACCGTCCAGAAACTACTTCCAGAGGTAGGGATGTCCTATAAATAGCCAGCAGCCAGGCGAACTCAGGCAGTTCAGTCTAGCGGTGTGTGCGAAGAACAAGCGAGGAACTAAGCGACTAGTGGCGATATAGACAGTGCGGTATTCCTAAGTGACTAGTGAAAAGTAGTAGTGTTATAGACCAAGTAAAGTTGTTGTGTATAAGAAGTAGTGATATTTGTAACATTGTAATCTGAAATTCTTATGGACATTAAATAAATAAATAAAACTGTAAATCTGTGTTTCCCAATTATCCGTCGAGCCTACGGTTAGGAAATCCGTAACAATTTGGTGTCAGAAGTGGGATAATTGGAAGAAAGTGAGGGTGAATTTTCTTTGATTAATGTCCATAGTTACCAGAAGTCAAGCCGCGAAGCTGGAGGCCGAAATGATGCAGAAATTACTACAGCTGATGAAAGATCAGAAGAAAACTTTAGAAGAACAAAACACAGAATTAAAGAAAACGTTGGAAGATCAAGAAAATAAACGCTTTAAAGAAAACGAAGAATTAAAGAAAACGTTAGAAGATCAAGAAAAAGCATTAAAGAAAACGTTAGAAGATCAAGAAAATAAACGCCTTGAAGAAAACGAAGAATTAAAGAAAACGTTAGAAGATCAAGAAAAAGCATTAAAGAAAACGTTAGAAGATCAAGAAAATAAACGCCTTGAAGAAAACGAAGAATTAAAGAAAATTTTGAAAGATCAAGAACAGAAACGATTGAAGGAAAAAGAAGAATCCAAAGAAGAACTAGAAGAAATCCTTATTAAATTGAGGGCGAATCAAGATGAGCTCTTCGAAAGATTAAAATCTGAGACAAGTGATGAAATTGAAAGTGTAAGGGAGGAAATTAAGAAAGAGGCTTGCGAAATCAAGAAAGTTAACGAGGAAATCGAAAAGAAATTAGAACTGGAAGTGGAGAGAATTGAGAACCGCATCCAAGATCTGGAGGCACGCCAACGACGAAGCGTAAGGAGTGCACCGAGTATTCCCGGCAGTGATTCGCATCATGTAAAGCTCCCAAATTATGACGGGCAAAGTTCCTGGAGTACGTTCCGACGTCAATTGGACGCTGCTGCAGAAGTCAACGAATGGACGCCGCAAGAGAAGGCCACAGCTCTAGTTCTGGCCCTGAGAGGAACAGCCCTGGAACTTCTACAGACTATCCCGGAACAGGACCAGAGGGATTTCAGTAAACTAGTTAGGGCCTCGAGCTGCGTTTTGGAGACAGCCACATGAAGCAAGTGTTCCAGACGCAGCTGACCTCAAGAACGCAGAAGAGTGGAGAGACCTTACAAGAGTTCAAAGCGGACATTGAACGACTTGTTCACCTTGCATACCCAGGCTACCCAAACGACTACTTGGGGGACATGGCTAAACGAAGCTTCATCGATGGGCTGAGAGACCAGGAGACCAGGCAGATGCTCCTGTTGAGCGACCAGAACCAGACAGCTGATGAAGCGCTACTTCAAGCACTCCGCATCGAGGCGGTGCGTAACTCTACACGGGGTAGCGCGCACCGTGTTCGGGAGGTAATAGTCGAAGAGGCCGGTCAACAGAAAGGAGTGATGTCTGAGAGACTGGAAACTCTAGAGAGCAAGATCGAAGAAGTCATGCACTTTATGAAGAGTAAAGTGGAAGGTGACAAGAAGACCTCGGGCAGACCGCGTTGCTTTGGATGCGGGAAGATAGGTCACCTACGCAGAGACTGCCGACAGAGATCCAGATCCTGGGATCGTTCCAGCCCGGGACGATCCGCCATGACCCAGAACCAGGAAAACTAATCCCAGCTAGCGCTAAGGGGCGTCCGCTGGCTGGTGCACATCCAAGCCCCAGGCCATACACGGTAACACTTCTGCGGAAATCCAGTGACAGCCTTCTCCTAGATGGTAAACTTGACGGACGGGAATTAGTCTTTCTAATAATTGATACCGGCGCTACAAAGTCAATAGTCAGTCGCCGCGTACTGAAAGACCAGGAAACTATTCCGTTGGTGAAAGAAGTCGTCCTGAAGACAGCGACTGGGGAAGTAGCACGAGTCTTTGGTGAAGCCGAAATGGTAATCGAGCTAGGACGATTTACTTTGCGGGAGAAGATTCTGGTTGCTGACATCGTGGACGATTTCATACTCGGGCTGGATATCATGGAGAAGTACGGGTTCATCTTGAACATCGGACAGCGTACACTTAAGCTGGGTAATGAAGAGATGATGCTACGAACTTCGGCGAGACCTTTCGAAGAAATTCGGCTGGTAGCCGCAGAAACCATTCGCGTGAAGGCCAATTCTGAACAACTCGTCTGGGTCAGGAGAGATGGAGAACATGGAGGATGCTTCACCGGCTTACTGGAACCCCAATCAGCTAACAATGGGATTTTGATTGCCAAGACCTTAATAAACCTAGAGAAGACATCAACACCGATTAGAGTCCTAAACCCAAATAAGTCCGGTATAGTTATTACTGAGGGAGAAATTCTCGGCACATGTAAACCCGTGATATCGATATCACGGTGCGATTTAGAGGAAAAACCTCGAACATCAAGCACCTCCCCGGTATTAAAAGAGGAGATTTGTAAGACTTTTGCGGCTGGCTGGAAGCACCTTTCTCAGGAAGAAAAAGTACTTGCAGAGAAATTCCTTGGAGAGGAAGGTGATGTGTTCGCTAGTGACCAACAAACAACCGGACGCACCAACCTAGTCCAACACCGGATCAATACCGGAGATGCAGCCCCAATCAGACAAGCCCCAAGAAGGTTACCATTTGCCAGACAGGAAGAAGCGTCGAAGATTCTGAAGAGCATGCTTGAGGAGGGCATTGTGGAGGAATCAACGTCACCATGGTCGTCACCGGTAGTTCTAGTCACAAAGAAAGATGGTTCGACACGTTTCTGTGTAGACTACCGGAAGCTTAATGATGTGACCAAGAAGGATAGCTACCCCTTGCCCCGAATCGACGATACGCTGAATACACTAGCCGGTTCCACCTGGTTTTCGACGCTGGATCTGAAGAGCGGATACTGGCAAGTTGGACTTCACCCGGATGATAAGGAGAAGACGGCGTTCACCGCGGGAAGCGGCCTGTACCAGTTTACCGTCATGCCATTTGGACTCTGCAATGCACCTGCAACCTTCGAACGCTTGATGGAATGCGTTCTGCGAGGATTGACTTGGCAGACGTGCTTGGTATATCTGGATGACGTAATGGTGATTGGCCGGAATTTTGAAGAACACCTGGCAAATCTTCGAGAGGTATTCAGCCGAATACGGAATGCACATCTCAAATTGAATCCGAAGAAATGTGTGCTGTTCCAAAAACAGGTCAAATTCTTGGGACATGTGGTGTCTGCTCAAGGAATACAAACGGATCCGGAAAAACTCGAAGCTGTGAGTAGCTGGCCGCGTCCCGAAAATCAGCACGAAGTACGTAGTTTCTTGGGATTGTGCACGTACTATCGAAGATTTGTGCCAAAATTCTCGGATATCGCCAAACCTTTGCACCGGCTCACTGAAGACGACACCCGATTCGTATGGTCCAAGGAGTGCGAAAATGCATTTAACTCCTTGAAGACTGCATTGTGCTCCAGTCCTGTTCTGGCCAACCCGCAAGCTAAGGGCCAATTCATTCTGGATACCGACGCCAGTAACACCGGGATCGGCGCGGTGTTGTCACAGATACAGGGTGGTCAAGAACACGTAATAGAGTACTACAGCAAGGTGCTTTCCAAACCAGAGAGAAACTATTGCGTGACACGAAGAGAACTACTGGCCATTGTGAAAGCGGTTGGTCATTTCCATCAGTACCTTTACGGGAGACGAGTTGTCATAAGAACTGACCATGCAGCGCTGAAGTGGTTATTAGGGATAAAGAACCCCGAAGGTCAGCTGGCAAGATGGATGGAGAAGTTACAGCAGTATGATGCTGAGATCATCCACCGGTGGGAGAATCCATGGAAATGCAGACGCTTTATCCCGGAGACCATGCAAGGAGGACTGCAAGCACTGCAAGAGAGTCGAGCTACAACAACAGGCCCTCAGTGTAAAGACCATCGCCGTTGAGGTCCCTGACAACTGGACAACGGAGGAGCTGAGACGAGAACAGCTAGAGGACCCAAACATTGATCCTATTGCTGAAAGGAAAGAATCAGGCCAATGTAGACCAGAGTGGGCAGATATTGCTGCCAAAGGACCGGAATTTAAGGGACTCTGGGCCCAGTGGGACTCTCTAAAGGTGATCAACGGATTGTTGCGAAGAGTTTGGGAAAGTCCAGATGCCAAGCGGGAGGTGCAACAATTGGTGCTACCGAAGAAGCGAGTACCGGAGGTCTTGAGAGAAATCCATGACGGAATATCCGGTGGCCATTTGGGCGTGAACAAGACTTTGGAGAAAGTTCGTCAGCGCTTCTATTGGGTAAACTGTAGAAACGATGTCGAAGACTGGTGTAGGCGTTGCGAGACCTGTGCAGCGACCAAGGGTCCGAGAGTTCGAAGTAGGGGACAAATGAAGGCGTACAATGTGGGAGCCCCATTCGAACGGATTGCAATCGATGTTGCGGGACCCTTCCCAAAAACGGACAACGGCAACCAATACATCTTAGTGGCCATGGATTACTTTACAAAATGGCCAGAAGCCTACTCCTTACCCAACCAAGAAGCCGCCACCGTAGCAAGAGTACTCGTCGATAATCTCATCTGCCGGTATGGAGTACCTCTGGAGCTTCACTCTGACCAAGGCCGCAACTTCGAGTCTAACATCTTCAAGGAAATTTGTTCCTTACTTGGCATCGAGAAAACGAGAACCACGCCGCTTCATCCTCAATCCGATGGCATGGTTGAGAGATTCAACCGGACTTTGGAACAACACCTGGCTAAAGTCGTCGAAGATCATCAAAAGGATTGGGACCTCCACCTACCCCTCTTCTTGTTGGCATATCGTGCAGCTGTTCACGATACCACCGGGGAGTCTCCTGCTAGAGTTTTGTTCGGTCGGGAACTCCGTATGCCTTGTGACCTGCTCTTTGGTGCGCCTGAAGAGTCGTCCAGGAATGTTAACGACTATGTCGAGGACCTCAGGCAGCGAATGGTCAGCATACATGAGGCGGTTCGCGGAAGGATTTCTCTCGCAAGCGATAGAATGAAAACCCGTTACGACAGAAAGTCAAACTCCAGAGGCTTCCATGATGGCGACCAGGTATGGCTCTACAACCCTCAACGGAAGAAGGGACGTTCCCCGAAACTCCATCCGGCCTGGGAAGGACCATACACCGTCGTGAAACGGATTAACGACGTGGTGTACCGCATCCAGAGAAGCCCCAAAGCCAAGATGAAAATCGTGCACCTAGATCGGCTGGCGCGTTACTCTGGCAGTAACGATTAACCTGTTCGGGTCGAACAGTCTAAGAGGGGGGCAGTGATACGAATAAAGGGTGGGCTAAGAAGTGGGCGGAACGGAGAAAGCGTTGGCCGGCGACAGCCTCCGGTGTACTGTGTTAGCTGGGGCGCGTGGTGGGGGTCAAGCCGGACGCGCCCACCCGTATGCGATCGTCAACATTCTGACGTCCTGTACACTGCTGCTCTCCTGTCACCCAGAGAGAGGATCTCGCTGAAAACCACAGGAAATGAATGGAAAACTCTGGTAATTTCCTGTGGAGAAGTTCCAGAAATGGATGTTTGAGTGTCTGGGAGCGGAACATCCAGAAAGGGAATATTCTCGAGACTTTCTCTTGGATTTGTTCGGGAAATAGAAGCGAGCCGTCGGTAAACCGTCCAGAAACTACTTCCAGAGGTAGGGATGTCCTATAAATAGCCAGCAGCCTGGCGAACTCAGGCAGTTCAGTCTAGCGGTGTGTGCGAAGAACAAGCGAGGAACTAAGCGACTAGTGGCGATATAGACAGTGCGGTATTCCTAAGTGACTAGTGAAAAGTAGTAGTGTTATAGACCAAGTAAAGTTGTTGTGTATAAGAAGTAGTGATATTTGTAACATTGTAATCTGAAATTCTTATGGACTTAAATAAATAAATAAAACTGTAAATCTGTGTTTCCCAATTATCCGTCGAGCCTACGGTTAGGAAATCCGTAACAGTATGAAATAAATAAATTATACAATTATAATAATTATAAATAATAATTATAAATAATAATTATAAATAATAATTATAAAATTATAAATACAGGGTGATTGATTGAAACGCCACATTAGAAAAAGTTCGACTTCCAAATGATCTAGGAATCTGAAATTTGGAACTTAGGCAACATACCTAATAACGAGTCAAAATGAAATATTACCAAGATGGTAGAACATTTAAAATGGCGAAAGCAATGGCCATCTTTGTTTTTTTTAAATGGGACACCCCATATATTATTGCATTTTCAGATCGTCTGAGAAAATGTAATAACAATGGTGCTTATAGTTGTATTTTAAATTGAGTAGGCCATGAGTTATAAACAAGTGAAAATCGTGATTTTCCAACTTTAAAGACATTTACCACGAAAACGGCTCATGATATCAGAAAACGGCTTACATGTCCCTATCTTAACTTTTCACCTGGTATCCTACTGTAGAGTTGAAATGTTTATACAGGGTGATGAAAAATCTGACAATTTTCACCACCTTGTATAAAGATTTCAACTGCATATTTGGATGCCTTATAAAAAGTTAAGATAGGGACATGTAAGCCGTTTTCTGATATCTTGAGCCGTTTTCGTGATAAATGTCTTAAAAGTTGGAAAATCACGATCTTCACTTGTTTATAACTCATGGCCTACTCAATTTAAAATACAACTATAAGCACCATTGTTATTACATTTTCTCAGACGATCTGAAAATGCAATAATATATGGGGTGTCCCATTTAAAAAAACAAAGATGGCCATTGCTTTCGCCATTTTTAATGTTCTGCCATCTTGGTAATATTTCATTTTGACTCGTTATTAGGTATGTTGCTTAAGTTCCAAATTTCAGATTCCTAGATCATTTGGAAGTCGAACTTTTTCTAATGTGGCGTTTCAATCAATCACCCTGTATACTTAGCTGTTTTAATTATTAAATATAATATCAATTATAAAACAGAAAGTGGCAGGAGAAAGGTTATCAGATTTTCAGAAAGTGTTGATCTTGCAGTTTGATGAAATGAAAGTAAGTTCTGTATAATACGATTATGACAAGTTATCTGATGGGGTGTAAGGGGTGATGGCAAACCAAGCCGACCCAAAGGACAACCTCACCTGCTCGCGGTGCACCCCGCTAGATAACAAACGAGGCTCTGTCGACCGAATGATTGCCGGAATAAGCAGTTACCTCTAACTAGCCAACAGCTACGGGTGGAAGAGCTACTGAGAGATGGGGCACATTCTTGTCCCTGGAATGAGAAATCGTTCCAAAAGTGGAAGAACCAAAATAAAAGGTCAACGGCATGGATATGCAGAAGGCACCGGGAAACCACTGCGTTAAAGACTCAAAGGAGTATCCCTAGTATAAACTTAACATGGCAATACAAAGAATAAAAACGGGCCTCAGTCCCCGGCAGACCTTTAATGGTCAGAGGCTGCTAAGAATCCCCGGGTTACCTATTAAGATTTGTACTTGGAACGTAAGGACAATGTATGAAGCAGGTAAGATTCATAATGCTATCAAAGAGATGGATAGAGATAGACTCTCGATAGACATCATAGGAGTCAGTGAAATGCGCTGGACTGATTCGGGACAATGCTTCATCAACAATCACCAAATATTTTACTCTGGAAACACTAATGGCGAGCATGTGAACGGGGTGGGTGTCATACTGAACAGGAAGTTGGCCGGTTGCATTACGAATTTTGTCCCAATATCTGAAAGAATAATACTCATTGAAATCAACTCCTTTCCTATTAAAACTAATGTGGTTCAGGTGTATGCCCCTACAGCCGACAAATCAGATGAATTAATTGAGACATTTTACGAAGAACTAACTAACACCTTAGAAAAACTTCATAAGAACAGCGTTACCTTAGTAATGGGAGACTTCAATGCTAAAATTGGACAAGAGAGATGTGGAGAAGTAGTGGGGCCGTTTGGACTTGGAGAACGAAACGAACGTGGAGAGCGCCTGTGCATGTTTTTGATTGAGCAGCAATTGGTAGTCACAAATAGCCTTTTCAAACTGCCTAATAGATGTTTGTATACATGGAGGTCACCTCAAATTGCCTCAGGACATGTCATCAGAAATCAGATAGATTACATTCTAATTAACAGAAGGTTTAAAAACGCCGTAACATCAATGAAAACATATCCGGGTGCAGACATTGGATCAGATCACAACCCGTTGGTTGGGACAGTTAAACTCAAGCTGAAAAGGGTAAATAAACGGAAAACTGACCTAACACAACTAAAAAATTTGGAGATAAAGCAGAGTGTACAACAATATATAAGACAAGAAATTACCCGGGCGGAAGAGGTGACTGATATACAGACGAAAATGATGGAGAGCAGAGAGAACTTAAAGGGAGAGACAACGTAAAATATAAACAGATCGACAAGGAAATAAAGAAAGAGATTAAAATAGCTAAGAACAAATGGCTAGAAGAACAATGCCAAGAAATAGAAGACCTAGAACACAAATACGACTCATTCAACCTCCACAAAAAAGTCAAAGAGGCGGCAGGACTTCACAGACCAAAAAGACCTGCAAGATTAACAGACAGCCAAGGAAACACAATAATTAACTTGAAAGAAATTAAAACCCGCTGGAAAGAATATGTAGAAAAAACGTTCACAGACGATAGACTAAATACCGAATACAAAGCCAACTGCGGCACGGGGCCCCCAATTGAACATGATGAGGTAAAAGCTGCAATACAGTCAATAAAAAACGGCAAGGCAACAGGACCAGATAATTTTCACTCCGAATTCCTGAAACTTATGGATAGTGCAGGAATAGAGTGGCTCACAACAATATTTAACGATATTTATAACTCGGGTATCATTCTAAGCACCTGGCTGAAATCTTCATAACTCTGCCCAAAACGCCGAATCCAAAAACATGCGGAGATTATAGAATTATCAGCCTCATGAGCCATCTCCTGAAAGCGTTCCTGAAGATAATTCATCGGAGAACACAACAAAAATGTGAGAGCCATATAACTCGAACACAGTTTGGCTTCCGCGATGCCCTAGGTACAAGAGAGGCCCTCTTCGCTGTCCAAGTTTTGTTTCAACGTTGTAGAGATGTCGGCTGTGATGTATATGTATGCTTTGTTGCACGATGTATACACGATGACTTGATGTCGATGCTGCAAACGGTTGATCTGGATGACAGAGACCTCCGTATAGTTAATAATATTTACTACAATCAGTCAGCAACCGTCAGAATAGGAGATCAGTTAACAGAAGAAATTGCAATAAGAAGAAGCGTGAGGCAGGGCTGTCTGCTATCTCCATTGCTCTTCAACCTGTACTCAGAACACATTATGAAACTGGCTTTGGACGATCTCGACGAGGGAATTCTTATAAATGGTGAACGTCTGAACAACATCAGATACGCAGACGATACGATTGTATTTGCGGATAGCTTAGAGGGTCTACAATCCCTGATAACACACATGGCAGACGTCAGTCAAAGATACGGACTCGACTTCAATATAAAGAAAACGAAGTATATGGTCATTACTAAAAAGCAAGCTCCACTCGGTCAACTATCAGTCAACCAGCAACCGATTACGAGGGTTAGAAGTTATACATATCTGGGCACGAACCTAAATGATCAATGGGATCACTCGGTGGAGATTAAACAAAGAATTGAAAAAGCAAGATCAGCTTTCATCAAAATAGGAACCATATTCAGGAGTCGAAACCTTAACTTGATAATCAAGATACGCTTACTGAGATGCTAAGTGTTCTCAATTCTGTTGTATGAAGTAGAGTCCTGGACATTATCCGAGGCATCTATGAAGAAACTCGAAGCTTTTGAGATGTATGCTAAGGCGCATACTAAGAATCTCCTGGGTGGACCATGTCAGCAACAAAGAGGTATTACGCAGAGTCAGTAGGGACTGTATAATCGTCAACAGTGTGAAACGACGGAAACTCGAATACCTGGGCCACATAATGCGCAACGAACATCGATTTGGTCTATTACAGCTTATCCTGCAAGGGAAGGTCTACGGCAGAAGAGGTCCAGGAAGAAGAAGAATCTCCTGCAGAACTTACGTAAATGGTTCAACATGAGCACTACAGGACTATTTAGAACAGCAGTGAATAAAGTCAGAATAACCATGTTAGTAGCCAACATCCTGAAGGGATAGGCACTACAAGAAGAAGAAGAAGCAGCTGATGAAGTCTCTGTGGCCATGAAGATGAAGTCAGATGAAAGTTTGTATGGCTCGAGGATTATTTTCTCAATGGAAACAACCTATAGGTGTCCCAGCTCATTCGAAGCGGCCTCTGTGGGCCAAACAATGTTTTTTTCAAAAGTTATTTTGCAAATTAGATCACAATGGCCATAATTTAAAATTATTTTGGAGTATACAGAGTGTCCCATATGACAGTGGCATATCAAAGCTATGTTTTTTTTAATGAAGTGCTCCTATAGTAATTGCATTTTTAGATTGCCTGAGAAGAAAAAATATGATTCAAGGCCCTGTACAACGAAAACGGCTCAAGATAGAGAAAAACGGCGTACATGTCTGTTCGATATTTAGTTTAGCGAACTGTATTTAATAAAAATAAAACGAGATGGATGTAACTTAAATTGTATTTGCTCAACGTTAACATAAATAGATGTTCTCTCAACGAAGGCACAACTCGTTCTTCCTTCACAATTACTGCCTCAGCTGAACAGAACGTAACTACGCCTACTGCACAACGATATAAACAGGACGTAACTACTGCTAAAGCGCAGTGCTCAAATTGTATTTAGCAATGTCCCAATTTTTACTTTTTAAACATTTGTAATTTCTTTGTTTTTTTTTTATTTGGTGACGCGTTAAAAAAACTCAGATTTTTAAAGATTTTTCATCACTCTGTATAAACATTTTATCAACATCATAGGATAGCATAGAAAAAGTTAAAATAGACAATATACAAGATGTTTTTCTGTATCTAAAGCCGTTTTTGTTGTACTTGACTTTCAAAAATGACGATTTTCACTTGTTTATAACTCACAAACTTCTGAATTTAAACACCAACTGTAAAAGCCAATCTTATTTTTTCTTCTCAGACAATCTAAAAATGCAATAACATAGGAGCACTCCATTTAAAAAAACATAACTTTGATATGCCACTCTCATATGGGATACTCTGTATACTCCAAAATAATTTTAAATCATGGCCATTGTGATGCTGTACTTGAAAATAAACAAAAATTTCTATCAACGCTTGTCTGGAAATGCACCCTTTTTAGATACAGGGTGTCAAAAAAAAGGTTATTTTTCCAGTTATTTGAAGATATCTCGGAAACCGTTTAAGATACAGAGTTCAGCTTTTGTACGAACGCTACGAATTTTAAACCAATGACATGTTCCAAAATATAATCCCAGGGGTTACATTTATTGATGAATACGGGCCTAAGTTAGATTCATTAAAATTTTCAGATTTTTCATCACCCTGTATAACAATTTCATCCACATCATAGGATACCTTGTAAAAAGTTAAGATAGGGACATGTAAACCTTTTTCTGCTGTCTTGAGCCGTTTTCATTGTAAGCTGCTTTGAAAATGGAAAATGGCAATTTTCACTTGTTTATAACTCAAAAACTATTCACATTATACTGAAACTGTGAAAACCATTCTTACTGATTTTTTTCAGATAATCTGAAAATGTAATAATATATAGGGTGTCCTATTTAAAATAACAAAGTTGTAAGTCGTACAGCGATATTATTGGGCCATCCTGTGTAGCTGAAAATTATTTTAGGTTGAAGGTCTCTTCAAACCATACAATTTTTCTCCCTCATCTTTTTTTATAGCTTCAAAAGTGAAGCTGCCAGAGAAGAATCCCGCACTAATGGGACACCCGGTATATATATATATATAAATTAGTGCTGGAACTGGACATCTGAGTGTACGGAAGCGTTCAATAGGATAAAAAACTTAATGTGTTCAGACGTTGTTCTGGCCCATTATGATCCAAATTTGGAACTGATTTTAACAACCGATAGCAGTGATCTCGCAGTAGGAGCGGTCTTATCACAGAAGTATAAGAACGGTCTCGAAAGACCCATAGCTTACGTGTCGCGAACACTTTCGGAAACGGAACGAAAGGCTACAATAATGGTAAAAGAAGCTACAGGCATAGTGTTCGGTGTAAAAAATTTGAACAATAACTAGCGATATTTGGTCCTAATCACGGTATACCGGTTATGTCGTCAAATAAACTACAAAGGTATGCTTATTTTTTGTCGTGTTACGATTTTAAAATTGAATACATAAAGTCATCCGATAACGCGACTGATTTTTTATCGAGACTACCGTTAAATACAATTATTACGGAGGAACTTGATGTACATTTTTTAAATTATATTGAGGAGAATAAAAATTTGCCAATAGATATTAAAAATATAGCCGACGAAGCTGCAAACGACCCAGTATTGAAGACGGTAAAAGAATTTTGTCTAAACGGCTGATTTTTAAACCGGATTAAATTTGTGATTCGGCCAGCAACAATAATAAATTTAATAATTCTTTATTTTAGTTCAATTCCCTTTATATCTGTGAGGTAAAGGTCGGATTAATGATGACGAAATTAAAACAAGATATTACTCATAGAAATGTCCTTGTAAACCAAATAAGGGAATTAGCCCTCTTCTTGGCAACCTATCCCTGTTAGATACACAAACTTTACCTTTTTTTTTCATTAGTATACATTGAATTTAACCTCAGAACCGGGCAGTGTATGCCAAAGGATACATATTTCTTGCCAAATCACAGAGTTTATTTTAGTCGCGTGATCCAATAGACCAATGAGCATAACTCTTCCAAGATGGCTGCCGCAAACCAGAAAGCCTCCCTAGTTCAGGTAAGTAAACCAATATTGTTCCTATTTTTTCGTCATATTTTGTGATATACGTATCGTAAATCGATTCAGCAATGTATACTTTATATGTTACATGAATTTATTTAATTATAAATGATAAAAAACCACCGTTTATGGGCAATCAAAAAGGTTCTATAAGATACATTGCCAAGAATCTAGGCTTGAATGTATGTAAATTATTATAATACACATTATTGCCAAGTTACTCTTAAAAATGCATAATATATATCTCCATGGCTAGACTATCGAGTGTCTCTCATAGTATCCCTAAAGCAACGATGTCATGAACGCTACCAACAAATCCACGACTGTCCGAAAACACTCTTATAACCGAGAATATAAATATATGGTTTAATTGTATCGGGTGGTCCACAAAATTTTTCATCAACTAGTGCCTTGGAAACAATGAAGCATGTCTGCCAGTCTGTCAGATAAAATGCAAACTATTGGTAGGTGTGCTCAGGTGCAATGAGCTCAGACATGACTGCAATAGCTATCTCTCTCTTTCAACGCACTAGTTGATGAAAAATTTTGTGGATCACACGATATCTTCGATATTTTATTTATTCTATCGCTAAAATTATCCAATTAATTGATTTATTATATAATTGATTAAATTATATACAAAATTGCAAGCTAGTCTTTAGGTTGGTATAATTATTGAAACGGGTATAATGAAACGTAATTTGTTTTCTAATGAGGTCACTCTTTTTTTCTTATGAATATTAGGGTTTTGATTACCTTTCCTTGAAACATGTCTAAATATTTCAGCTTCCCTTTGTCTTATCTAGAAGTCAATTAATAGTTCAAATGGCTCTAAATCGCGATGAAATTATTGATGACGGCAGTGATGATGATGATAACACAATGTTCACCATTGTTCCACATCCATATGTTGATTCTGATGCAGAGTCTGACTCAGAAGAATTGCCACCGGACCCATTGCCCCAACAGGCCACATTCAGCCATTATGAAAATTTCAATGAGGAATTTTTCAATAATAACAAAATTTTTGATGTCCTAACTCCCATGCAGATTGAAACAGAAGACTTAGTTGAAACCATAATTTCTTCAGTTACTCCAGATAAGCAAGATTTATCATCGTTCCTGGCCAGCAATGAAGAGCCCCTATGTTTAATAGTGTCCCCTGGTCCCCTCACGAAATGAAAAAAAAAATCACATATTCTTGTAAGGAAGAAGCATTATTTTATACTGCGACCTAAAAAGAAGACAACCTTACCATTCCTGAAGGTGTATTGTCACCACTAGAATATTTCAAAACTTTTTTTTTTACGATGAGCTGCTTTTATTAATCGTGGACAATACAAATCTACAGGGTTACTGGTAACTGGATACATTCCTTTGGTGATCTGATAAAACAAGAGGTAAGGAGTAAATTAACCCCAACATGCACTATACAAAACTCAATAGATTTTGAGATATTTCGATTTTCAACTTTTCTTAAAAAAATGGTTTCAGATGTATTGAAATGTAATTTTCAAAAAATCTACTTAAACTTTTTGATTTTTTTTTTGCTGGAATACTTGTCCAATACTATGCTTCCTTCTGGAATAAAAAATATCCTGAGGTATTTCGATCGTGTGAAAATTTCAAAGAAAAACTTTCACAAACTATTTTTTTTAAATAAGATTTAAAAGTTTTTACAAGTTATTTTCGCAAAATTGTCAAGGCACCTTGCGTACAAATGGTTTTAAAAACTTCCCTAGTGTAGTAGCTATCTAACAAGGTACGAATCTTGTACAAGAATAACAGAATCTCCCCGCTATGTACCGTTACCGAGGAACAAATCCTTAAGTCGGGACGTTTTAAAAAAAATACGGCCCTGAACGGGGGTCTTAAAATTCTCGGATCCGGTCCATTTTCAATAGGTCGTATTTGGGGGTCACGAGCTTCGTCCCTACCAAGTTTCGTCCCGATCGATAAAACTTTCAGACACTTAGAGTGGCTATTACTAGGCTATTCCCGAAAAATCCCGAAATTCCCGAAAAAATGACACTTCCCGGGAACGGATCCCGCTCATTTTCAATAAGCATCGTGCCACGGTGCGCCTCTTCAATCAAGCCAAATTTCAACTTTCCCACATGAAAACTGGCGGCTCTAGAGTGTTTCCTAGCAAAGTCACAGACAGACAGACCGACAGACAGACATTTTTCGGGCACAAGAATACGTATACTTACGAAACTTCTGTGACTTTGCTAGGAAACCCTCTAGAGCCGCCAGTTTTCATGTGGGAAAGTTGAAATTTGGCTCGATTGAAGAGGCGCACCGTGGCACGATGCCCATTGAAAATGAGCGGGATCCGTTCCCGGGAAGTGTCATTTTTTCGGGAATTTCGGGATTTTTCGGGAATAGCCTAGGAAACACTCTTAGTGTCTGAAAGTTTTACCGATCGGGACGAAACTTGGTAGGGACGAAGCTCGGGACCCCCAAATACGACCTGTTGAAGATGGGCCGGATCCGAGAATTTTAAGACCCCCGTTCAGGGCCGTATTTTTTTAAAACGTCCCGACTTAAGGATTTGTTCCTCGGTAACGGTACATAGCGGGGAGATTCTGTTATTCTTGTAAAAGATTCGTACCTTGTTAGATAGCTACTACACTAGGGAAGTTTTTAAAACAATTTGTACGCAAGTTGCCTTGACAATTTTGCGAAAATAACTTGTAAAAACTTTTAAATCTTATTTAAAAAAAATAGTTTGTGAAAGTTTTTCTTTGAAATTTTCACACGATCAAAATACCTCAGGATATTTTTTATTCCAGAAGGAAGCATAGTATTGGACAAGTATTCCAGCAAAAAAAGAAATCAATAAGTTAAAGTAGATTTTTTGAAAATTACATTTCAAGACATTTGAAACCATTTTTTTAAGAAAAGTTGAAAATCGAAATATCTCAAAATCTATTGAGTTTTGTATGGTGCATGTTGGGGTTAATTTACTCCTTACCTCTTGTTTTATCAGATCACCAAAGGAATGTATCCAGTTACCAGTAACCCTGTATATTCATTCCAGCCCCAAGGAATGTGATTGGAGAAGCGAGCTGTAGGCCTAGGTCCTGTAGGGCTGTTTTAATAAGATCGTAGGGTATGGAAGGGCATACGTTGGACATAACAATTCGTTTGGCTGGTGTGATTAGTCTTCTTATTGTAAGTTCCATCCTGCTACGTGGACTGTGAGATTATTTTTAATTAGCTGGTCTACAAGTTCAGTGTTGGTCAAGTAAATACATATTCTGTTATTAGACATTCTGGATGCAAAGGATAATATGTTTTTGGGTCCTATTATGTGTCCAACAGATTTCACGTAGTCGAATAATTTCAGACTGCTGGGATCCGCTGAATGGAAAATGATCGCTTGATCCTATTTTGGGAACGTAGGTTTTGGTGTTTGCTTGGCAGCTGCGACGTAGGAAGTGGTTGGATTTTGAGTCGTGTTTGCAGACATTATGGAGTCATTTATTGTGGTAGAGCGGTTTGTGTTGTTGTTGCCCTTGTAATCAAAGGCAACGCCTGTGTGATCTTCAATGATGGGAGTCTTGTTTACTTCCTGTTAGCAGCAACCAGATATATCATCATGGTGTAACACTGGTTGCCTATACGGAAAATTGGCCGGCGCGGGACTTAATGCCGGGTGTATTCTATCTTATCAGTTTTTTTAACTGATAACTCAGATAGCAAGCAATTTAATTAAATTGTAGGAGTATGTACAATAATTCTTTATTTTAGTTCTATTCCCTTTATATCTTTGAGGTCAAGGTTGGATTAATGGCGTCGAAATCGAAACAAGATATTCATACCTATTCCGTAACTCACGCGTCCAATCGGATAGAAGTGGCATTCCGAGTCGGAATTTGCCGACCTCGATTTGGCGACATCTATCAGAGCTCTATTCGTATTCCCTAACACGAGTAGATACGAGTAAGATGGCTTGTCCTCGAGGGGTAGGACACTCTGTGGAAATGTCTGTACACGGCTTTGGAAATGCTTGGAAATGTTTGGAAATATTTAGCAATGTTTGGAAATGTTTGGAAATATTTGGAAATATTTGGAAATGTTTGGAAATGTTTGGCAATGTTTGGAAATATTTGGAAATATTTGGAAATGCTTGGAAATGTTTGGAAATATTTGGAAATGTTTGGCAATGTTTGGAAATGTTTTGGCAGTGTTTGGAAGTATTCAACGTGTTTTGCGTTATTCGCATGCGTACAAGTTACCTTTTGTCCTACGCGTTTTCATTATTCCTGTATCTCAATCTAGTCTCACCGGTCGCTGCGCCGATTCCCGTAAAGTATTTGTGAATTGTGATGTGATTAAAATGTAAACTTTTTGACTGTTGAACTGACTGTGAAAAAAGGTAAGTTAAGTAATTTGTTTATAAGTTGTGTTAGTCACTGGTAGGCTATCTCACAAATAATAACAGTTTATTTTCTTGGAACAAAATATTGCAATTTAAGTAGGTACGTATGAAGGGACCGTCTGTCCATGTAAATCTCGATATATACTGCATAAGTAGGTAGCTATCTATTTCGTCTGAATTTCGTCTTTCTACCCAACTTTGCGCGTTTACCGATGGAATGTACCTCTATGTACCTACTTAACGAATTTTCTAGACGCATATTGTGAAAAATAGCAATGGAATTAGATCCCAGGGCGGTTAAATATTTCATTAATAGGTTTTTAATAAATCATTGAAGAGCCGTGACGTCGCCGGTTTCCTGTTTCCCGAACATCAGACTAGGCGTGTTTACATTTGCCAGCCGAGCCGTTCACAAGCAGTTTTTTTTGGGGGGCTCCGAACCAGATATGAATCAGGCGAATTATCTGCTCGCGGACCGCTCGGCTCGCTATGTAGATGCACCTTCGGACTTCCAGCGCGTATGCATGGGATTCACGGCATTAAATGAAAGCAAACTACATACTTGGTTACTTTACCTTTCTCACTAACATATTATAAACCCTGGGTAAAGTAACTTATCACAAACAAAAGTCTAATTATAAGCCCAGATGGATAGTTACAGATTATCGAAATCATATCAAGCTCCACTTTCGCGAAAAAGACGGTACAGTTTCAAGCCAAGACAGAAATATGACTGCCTCGATGACTGCATTATCAACACCTCGATCAACACCAAGTATTACACAATACTTTCAGCCTCGCTTTCAGCCTGCACTCGGCTTTTGCAGCTGCAAATCCGAGTCAGAAGCAATCTACACTCGAATCTACAGTAATTATTCCAGCAAATAATGAAGATAACCCAAATGAATTGATACCAGAAAAAATATTATAAAACAAGCGAGAAAACAAGACATTCGACTGGACAATCTCCCAACAAAGAGCAGCTCAAAAGTGGATTCTAGATCTGCCCGGTTAAAGAGAAAATTAGAAAAATCAAGTGATAATAATAATTTGATCACTGATTACTTCCCTCTTCTAGATTCCATAGATACAATTATTAAGGAAAATGAGGAGTTACACAAAATATTAACCGAGAGATTCTCCACATCTAAGGAACTTTCAACTGAAACAAAAGATTTACGTTCGACACTAGACCTCCTTCTTAACACATCAATAAAAAATTAAAAAAATATTAACGCAAATGCTAACCGATATGATGAAAATTTGAAGCTATTTTGTATAACCCTATTCCTTCTTGGAGGACGCTTAGCTTACGAAACTCTTCAGAAAAATTTACCTCAATCTATGCCGTCTATCAAAAGTGTTATAAGGTGCTTGAATGACAGTGGTGCAATTAATGAAGCTGATTTCAGATTTACGGAGTTGAAAGAATTTTTAATAATAATAATAATAATAATAATCAAACTGGTATTGTAAGAAGGCGAGAGTATGATCCAAAACATAACAGGATTGTTGGATTTACTCTACCTTATGATGAAAATGGTTGTCCGATAATTAATAGCTTTAGAGCAACTTCAGCTGCTAAAATACAAAAGTATTTTGAAGAAGAATCTGTCGCAAATACTGTTTATGCCATCCTTGCACAGCCATTGGTCGAATCTTCTCCTTTTTTTGCTCTTTGTGTTTTTGCTTCGAATAATAAATTTACACATGAAACGATATTAAAAAGATGGCAATATATAGAGGAGAAAGAAGCAAAAAAATACGACATAACTATTGAGGGTTTTTCTGCTGATGGAGATACCAGAATATTAAAAGCCATGAAAATTAAGTGTTGTTTGCCTTCTACGATTTCAAGCAATGGAAACAACGAAAGAAGTGAATGGTTCCAAGCCATATACAATAATTCCTTAACATCTGTATGTGTTCAAGATACGGTCCACATAGGAACAAAATTAAGAAGCAGAATTTTAAAACCGTCAATTGTCTTGCCAATGGGTCATTATTTTGTTTCTACTTCACATTTAAAAACACTGATTGAAAATATTTTCAAAGATAAACACTTTTTGACTGACAGTGATATCAACCCTGTTGATAAAATGAACTTTTCATTCTCCCCTTTACGAAATTGTAACTTTAAGTCTTGATAAGGCAACCGAAAGCGAAAGTAAAACATCCTAGGTGATAGGTTGCTAGGTGGTTGCTAGATATGAAAAACTTTCGTGGCCTGGCCTGGACAAAAAAGTAGAAATGTCAGTTTGATTAACGTTTATTTAGATGGAAAATTAAATGTAAAACTACAATAAAAAATTCCAGTAAATCTTTCTGGAACATACAAATAATTATTATTGTATGTTCCAGAAAGATTTACTGGAATTTGCAGCTTCTTGAATGAAATTCATTTTGAACTCAACTATGACCAAAGATTCTAAAATTATAGCGGTACAGAGTTTTAAACTTGACAGTGTCATAAATTAATAATTTAAAACTATCGTTACCATGGTAATGTTAAAAACATGGCACCTTATAATAATTCCATTGTTATCACTGAATCGTATTATTTTACTCATTTCTTCTTAATCCGTGGTTCAATGGCAAGGGGAGAATGAAAAGTTTAATACATTACACGCTACGAAAGCTCTTTCAGGTGCTCGGAGTTTTTAAATATCCTCGGCTACGCTACGCTTCTCCTCGGCTATTTAAATAACACCTCACACCTAAAAGTGAACTTTCGTAGCTTATAATGTAAATAAGTCAGTGGAAAAAATCACATGTGCAAAAATAACAAATTTACTAGAAGGAAATGTTCCAGGCAGTAACGCTACTGTAATGTATCTAACAGTCACAAGATATATTCTTAAATCTTACCTACACAAAAACATATCTCCATCAGAAAGAATTTATAAGATCTGGTTTTCGATATTTTTCTTAAGAATATGGAAATTTTGGCTTAAGAAGAGCAATTACAGTGAAGTGGAAAATTTTATCACAAGCAACTGTTACAACTGTATCGAAATTAATGCTCACTCCCTCATCATAATATTACAAAAATTAAAAGATAGCAATGAGACTAATTTTTATTTACCTTGGTTGATAAGCAGCCAACCTTGTGAAAAATTGTTTCGAGCAGTGCGATCCATGACTACGGTTTTTTCAACTGTAGTCAATTTTAGCATGTGCGATATTTTGAAGAGACTTCACAGAATAGACTTTTTAACGACTTTCGATAATAATAAATTTATTTTTCCGAGAGAAAAAAATCGACGGTTTGGGTGTTCTATACGGAAATCAAAAAATAGAGAAGGTTCTGCTGATTTGTATTTTCCTAATGAAAAAGAGATATATGAAATTATCAAAGAATGTAAATCTGAGGCTCTTGATGCAGCTCTGAATTTGGGAATGAATATGGAGGACGAGGGATGGATGAAAATTCAGCTACCTTCAGTAGAAATCTCAAAAGAATCATTAGAAAGCCAAAGCCATCAACAAGAATATTATGCAGACGAGTCAGAAGTTGAAGGTATGTGATATTTAAACTTTGATGGAGGAGAAATTCTGAAACTTTGATACCCTATTACCGAGCCTATTACCCTATACTCAATCGAATAGTAGGCACCGACGTCATGTATTTAGAGAATTTCTCCAACATCAATGTTCTGTATATTATACACTATTTTCTAATCAGTACTAAGCTTTGATTATCTTGACTTGGAAATAATTTACCCCTATTTTCTAGATGTCTTCGAAGAAGTTGTTCCTCTCGCAAAGGCCGATGAAGAAAATTTACAACAAAATTTCAACGAAGATACCTCCACTAATGACATTCCCGAGTTGTATGAACTTTCGAAATATCTCAAAGTTGGTTCATATTTAAATTTAAAGGATTATTCTAACGAAAGAGCTGCTTGCTCTGAAAGTATTAGAAGGACCATTTCTCGCACTAAGTGTAGACGGCAAGAAAATTACTATAAAAAAAATTCATTTTGTTGGCTTTTAAATGACCGAAGACGGTTAAGTAGTGATCGCTTAGCAAGAGTAAAATCATGTGATAAAAATGATAGAGATTATAACGGGATAAAAATTAGTGATGCGATTCGTGGCGAAAAAATTTTTACCGGGCAGTGGTGCGTTTTTTTTTAACCCAGAAGGAAAGACAAATCGGAACAATTATCTTTTTGGTCGTGTTTTGGCATTTACTTATTTAAAGGGTACAAAAAAAAACAGACAATATTCCCTTAACAGTGCACCAATAATTGAGGTTTCAGGATCAAACAGAGGTGGAAAAAAATTGTGAAACTCTAATTTTGGCATCTGTTGAGTGCACCTTTCTAGATATTAAACAATATTTATGTTCTATTCCTGACCCTCTGATTGATAACAGTGGGAACAACCAACATCTTAAAATTACAAAAGAAATATTAAATTAAATTAACCAGATAATGAAAACCCTCCCCTCGACTGTAATTAAAACCATCGACGAGACCCTCGGTCAAACCTCGGTTCAAAAAGTCACTAGAAACGAATTTGATAGCGACGAGGAAAGTAGCAGTATAGGAGGTGATGCTAACTCAAATTGTTAGTGAGGATCGAGGTGAAGATGCTGATTTGCGTATACTAAACTGCAATGCCAGATATCCTGGAATCACTCATGATGCAGCTATTTGGCAGATGAGACCGGAAGGTCGGTACAACAGTGCCCACATTAGGGCCAGAAATGCAATTGAAAGATGTAATGGTGTGCTCAAGTCACATTTTCGGTGCCTTTTAAAACACCAGGTACCGCATTATAGTCCCACCAGTGCAGCAAAAATCATTATGTCTTGTTGCATCTTGCACAATATTTTAATCAACAATAACGTGGGCGTGCAAGATGAAGACCTTGTTGTCGAAGTAGACGATCCTCAAGGCAATATACAAGCAGGTTCGTTAAAAATTTCCTGTCTCGTTAATAAAATAATTGTTCACGTTAAAAAAAAGTAACTTCTTCCTTGTTCACGGAACAATCAAGGGAATATTTGGCGGAAGCAAGAAGAGTGAGAGGGCAGCTAATAAGAAACCATTTTTTGTAGCCATAGAAATAACCATTTCTTAAAAATTTTCACTAGTTATTAATATTTAAACATAACCTTATGTTTAAAAATTAATATTTTGTGTATAAAGCTGGGTTTATACAGCTTTTTTTAACCGTAAATTTAGGATTAAGCTGTGAAGAAAGTTCAACTATAGCATTCCAGTAGGTATCAGCGTTTACACAAATTTAGCTTTAGATTTTAGCCGTTGCACTAATAAGATTCAGCGACCTTGAAAGTTCCCAACTCTCAACTTAGCCGTAATTTAGCTTTAATTTTAGTTTTAATGAGCGTTAAAACTATTATTGTCCGCTACCATATGATACGTAGCGATACGGAGCGCTTAGTGTCGTTGAACGCAAAATAATTGGTAGCGATACCAATTGCTCCGGATCGCTCCCTCCCGTTGAACGCACCTAATGAAAATGTGTGAATATAAAAAGAAAATTGATAATATTATTTTGGATATATATTTTACAAAATTTAATGCTTTTCACATTCCATCTTTCTTACGAGGACCTCCCTTTCCTTAAGCTGGAGCTCCTTTTCTTCAAAAATGAGCTCCTTCTTCTTGAAGAGGAGCTCCTTTTCCTTGAAGCAGAGCTCCCTCTCCCGAAGTTCGAGCTTTTTTTGGTGTGAGATGGACTCTGCGGCTGCCCCCCTGTCTCTTTAAGCAACTGCATAGGTCGCAACGACATTTTCTAATGTAGATTTTGCTGTAACAAAAAAATGTGTCAATAGTTATAGCGAGACAAAAAAAAACAAGTATGAAACACTTACTCGAGACACATTTTCTTTTATTTGTGGCATTGTTGCCATCACTGCAGTCGGGGGCGGATTTGAGGAAACTCCTCTTCTGCAGCACGGGCTCCGCCGGACTATGGGGCTGCGACCCAGTTTCCGTCACCATTTCTACGGTGGTGGGTTGCTTGGGTGGTTCGGTGGTTGTATGGGTGGGACCAAACCCAATCTCGCCGATGTCCTCGTTGCCCCAAACATTTCATCTTCCCAAGTGTTCCCAATTTCAAAGGTTTCATCCTCCCCACCACCGCCAGTTCTGCTTAACGCCACATGCAAGTCTCTTGCATTTTTTTTGTGTGTGGCATTACCAGTCGATGAAAGTCTGAAAAAAAAGTCTCATATCATCTTCATATTCAGTGTGTCCACGGATGGAGTTCACTATACTTGAGTTAAAAAAAGTAAAACACTAATCTTGTAGGTATATTCCTACCTTTTTCCACTTGCTCTTTGATTTACCTGGACCACAGCCACAGCTGTTCAAAAGTGTGGTCAACTCCTGCCACTGGGTATCCGCTTCCTCTATTTTGTTGGGTTTTGTTTTCCCGTGCAGGAGAAGTGGATGCTCTTCAATAAACTGCACCATCAGATTTAACTGCTCTGGTGCAGTTTTTTTTTCACAATATTTTTTTTTAAATACAGCGATCGACGTTTTATAAATTAATAATAATAAAATAACAATAATATAACAATAAAAGAACAACAAAACTTAATAAAAACAACCCAAAAACTCATTAACAAAAACAAAACGTAACAAAAAAAAGTCAAAGTTAAAAAATCACGAAGCGCACACAATACAACTAACACGTCAACCAACACGAGGAAGAATGAACAATGTTCAAGTTCATGTGATTATAATGTAATTGTCATTATAATGTAATTATAATTAAATAACGTGACGTGAAGTCCGGATTTTATGTTACCATGGTTACTTGCGCGTACCTGTTTCTATTTACCTCAACCGGATCTCGACAGCACGGAAGCAATCGGAATTCATTTCTACTGAACGGAGCTATTTTCATTTCTATTTCAATTTCTAGTGCGCTACGGAATACCGAATCTAAGTAACTTCTACTCACGCCCCCCACTTCTATTCTATTCTCGTCATTTCTATTCGATTTGAAGTTACGGAATAGGGCTGATTACTCATAGAAATATCCTTGTTCTTCCTTAATAAGCGAATTAAATGAATTCGAAAAACTTGCTCTTGATGACACATCTGTACGATCAATTTTCAGGACTGGGTACAAATTTTTAGAGGAAATTTATAGAAATTTTTAACAATCCCATTTGAACATAGTTTCTTCTGTTAGTGTCAGCAGCTATTCCTACGCCACTGACACTGGGCCGACACTGGACCGACGACTTGTCGAGACTACTAAGGGAGAGTGGGGCTGGCAGGCAGAGCTAGCTCGACCGTGAGTCTTGGGACTCTCATATTACCTATCTATTGTTATATTATTCATTTATTAAATATAATAACCATAACTATTATTATTTTCTCGGCATCCTCACAAGTGTCAGAAGTAGTTTAATAAAGTCGAGTGCGCAGTGCCTCTGCTTTGCACTGCTTCCGTGATAAACTGCGTAGTGGTTATATTGGTAATAATCATAATTAATAATCATAGATCAAATTCCACGTAGCTTCACACCGCCGCTTCCTGCCCTCGAAGATGGAATCACTTTCGCTGCTGTTTTTGCTTCCGCACCGTCATCCTTAGAACAGCAGGTCTAATATTATGTTAAATGAGGTAAGAAAACTCAAAACGAAGCAGGCGAGTGCCTCTGTTCCGTTAACTTGAGAAAATATCCCAGATTTTGGCGCCAATAATGTAAGCATAGCATGGCTGAGGCAGGGAGGTGACGCCGCTGGCTAAATTTCCTGGCGAACGGGGACCACATACATACTTCGCATCCATCGGCGGCTGAAGTCGTCGAGTTATTTTTAGGAATGTTATGAAATTTTATGCAATACGAGTTTGGATGTCGGCATTCTCTAGATGCGTGCGTGGAGGAGACCACTTGATTGACGGACTTGGTACCAAGCAGTATTTATTGGATTGATATTAAAATTTTAATTCGCTTTCTTGCTTGTTTTATTCGAACTATAGTTCAGTAAATTCGAGCTCTAATAGTTCAGGAGTGGGATTACCACGTATGTGACGGCCGTTATCGACGAGCGTGGCCTTTGCCAAATTACGATATAGAAAAAAAGTGCGGGTTGTGGTTGCTGTGTATACGGCACGTGAGGCATAAACGTGTAAATGTTGTCTCGTTTCGCCCGGGATGGCTGCTGTGGGGGTTTACGCGAAGACACGTGGGACAAGCAACTGAAAGTTATACAAAGAGGTTTTGACAAGAGGCTACAGCATAGACTGTTACGGACGTTCCCGTAATGCGTTTGCGCAAAAGCGGCCGTGACCAATGCGCGGCAATCTCTTGAAATATCAAAATATTCACTGTGATAGGTAGGGGGTAGGGTTGATCAGCCAATAATGATAATAAATCAAACCTTTATGTTAAAAATAATTATTATTGTTTCCGAATCAACATTAATTTATCAGAAAAATTAAAAATTTTATATTGTCATATAGGCGCGCTTATTCAATGAAAAATACGAATTACATAACAGGAAAAATAATAATTCATGGCCAATATGGAAATACTTGGGACTAGAAGTAGTGCATTTCCTTATTAAAAAAATATTATTTACGTACCTACCTATATTTGCTTCTATCGAGTTTTTAAAGAACACCAGTTTCTTAAACGAAATTCACTTATGCCATAATATTATGTATGATATTAAAATGCAAACAAATGGGGATTATACAGGGTGTCCCGTATCGTTATGTTCAAATTTTTTGAGCATATAGTAGGCTTAATTTTGAGCCCAAAAAACCCAAAAGTGGCAGGTCTATCTTTACTCGTTACGAAGTTACAGGCCTAAGAAAATTATGACTAGTAAATAACAAAGATTCAACTTTGAAAATCACACAACCACATGTGTTGTGGTTTAGGATAATAATTTATTGTTATGGTGGAGACATGAGTAAATGTCACCAAAATAAACATTAAAAGAGGTTCTCCTGCTCATACAAAATGGCATTTGGATTCAAATAAATGGGACACCAGCATATTTCGGAATTGGCGTTTGTAACTAAATTCCAAAAAGCAATTATTATTGGATCGTATTCAGCATGCTGGATCAAGAGATCGGTCGCGAAAAAAGACGAGAAATTAGAACTGTTACTTCTGCAATATTAGGCCTCCGAGCACAAGTTTGTATTCAGCAAGGAATAGAACATTTTTAACACATGATAAACTAAAGATTTGGTCAATAAAATAAGCTTTATGTCGTTTTCAAAGTTAAATCTGGTATTTACTAGACATTATTTTCTTAGGCTTCTAACTTCGTAACGAATGCAGATAGACCTGCCACTTTTGGGTTTTTTAGGCTTAGGAATAAGCCTACTATATGCTCACAAGATTTTAACATAACGATACGGGACAACCTGTATAATGCAATATATTTTTTAGATTAAACCTTTATTAGCAATTTTTTATTTTTATTGGCTATTTGATATTATCATATTTAGATGTATGTAGTTTCCATTTCGAGCTTTTAGCCTTATATATACCGGGTGTCCCATTAGTGCGGGATTCTTCTCTGGCAGCTTCACTTTTGAAGCTATAAAAAAAGATGAGGGAGAGAAATTGTATGGTTTGAAGAGACCTTCAACCTAAAATAATTTTCAGCTACACAGGATGGCCCAATATCGCTGTACGCCTTTGTTATTTTAAATAGGACACCCTATATATTATTACATTTTCAGATTATCTGAAAAAAATCAGTAAGAATGGTTTTCACAGTTTCAGTATAATGTGAATAGTTTTTGAGTTATAAACAAGTGAAAATTGCCATTTTCCATTTTCAAAGCAGCTTACAATGAAAACGGCTCAAGACAGCAGAAAAAGGTTTACATGTCCCTATCTTAACTTTTTACAAGGTATCCTATGATGTGGATGAAATTGTTATACCTACAGGGTGATGAAAGTTTTCAGATTTTTCATCACCCTGTATAACAATAATTATACCTACAGGGTGATGAAAATTTTCAGATTTTTCATCACCCTGTATAACAATTTCATCCACATCATAGGATACCTTGTAAAAAGTTAAGATAGGGACATGTAAACCTTTTTCTGCTGTCTTGAGCCGTTTTCATTGTAAGCTGCTTTGAAAATGGAAAATGGCAATTTTCACTTGTTTATAACTCAAAAACTATTCACATTATACTGAAACTGTGAAAACCATTCTTACTGATTTTTTTCAGATAATCTGAAAATGTAATAATATATAGGGTGTCCTATTTAAAATAACAAAGTTGTAAGGCGTACAGCGATATTGGGCCATCCTGTGTAGCTGAAAATTATTTTAGGTTGAAGGTCTCTTCAAACCATACAATTTCTCTCCCTCATCTTTTTTTATAGCTTCAAAAGTGAAGCTGCCAGAGAAGAATCCCGCACTAATGGGACACCCGGTATATACAGGGTGATTCATGAGTGACCTTACATAGACCAATGGTGATAAGCGGACTTCAAGGCGGGTCGAAAACCACAAAAGAAATTTTTTTTGTGTGATTGGTTAAGAAGTTACAGGGTGTTTTATGTCTCAGGTACAAAACTTTGATAGGCGATATTTCTGAAACGGCTGGAGATATTTTGTAGAAATTTACTAGGAATGGTGCATTCCGGAAACTCATCACAACCGCATTCTGAGTTAATTAAAAATCCAGGACCGGACTTGAAAATTTTTGCCCCCATGGTCTTTGTTGAAAAAGTTTATTTTCTGACCGTGCTACTGAAAAACTGTCATCGAATTTGAAAAGCTAAGAAAAAACTCTATAGAAATCATTCCTCAATTTGAACGGCACACCCAAACCGTCTCGAAAAAAAAATGTCAAAGTAAAACTTCTCAGTAAATTATCGTTTTCGAGCAGACATATTTTACTTAATGTTCGTCTGAATTCCTTCAAATTTATTTTTTGACTTGTTTCTGTAGGAAAAATGTCAGTGTAAATTAAATGTTATCAATATTAATGTTATAAACGGTTCTCAAAATGTCCTTTACCAACTTCAATACATTTCCTGCAGCGTTTCCATAAATTTTGGTTTGCTTTTTGAATTATTTGCCTGTTGTTTCTAATTTCATCAGCAACTAGCAGTATTCGCGTCCTGAGCTCCTCTTTGGTACTTACTTCCGTTTTTTAGACTTCCTGCTTCATATGGCCCCATGGGTAATAGTCTAAAACAGTGAGGTTGGGGGACCTAGGTGGTCAGGAATGAGGGCCGCCGCGCCCGAACCAACGATTGGGGTACTCATTGTGGAGATGCTCTCTGACTTGTCGAGAAAAATGCGGTGGTGCCCCATCTTGCTGGAAGGAAAGAGCACGCCTGTTTACGTTCGCCTCTGCAAGCAAGCCGGGCAAAATGACTTGTAGGAAAAGTAAATAAATTTCACCCGTGAGCCGACCAGCAAAAAATGGGGTCCTATTAGGGTATCATTTGCAATGCCACACTGCACATTTATAGAAAATATGTTGCGAGTTCTTCTGAACAACAGAGCGCGGATTTTCATATGCCCATAGGTGGGAATTTTTTTTATTCGTTACACCATCCCGCGTGAACTGAGCTTCGATCAGTACACAAAATTCTACGCAGTCCATTCAATGGAACTTCATTGAATGGTTGAAGCCTCTGTACGCTTTGTACGTGACAGGGATGGCATCCGTTCTTCTTTTTTTCAAAGTTCGCC
Source organism: Malachius bipustulatus (assembly GCA_910589415.1). Lineage (NCBI taxonomy): Eukaryota > Metazoa > Arthropoda > Insecta > Coleoptera > Melyridae > Malachius > Malachius bipustulatus. Next base: position 4,967,613 of record OU342638.1, on the reverse strand, counting down.
ATACTCTTGATTGAGAAATGCTCAGTGCTTGCCCAATTCTTCGCGTACTTGTACTTGGATTTACTGCCACCATCTCCACGATGTTTTGATGGCTCAGATTTTCCAATTGAGGTTCAGCATTCCTTTGAACTCAGGGAAATATGCCGTGGTTTCGAGAAAATTGGAAAACAGACGCGAAACGTTACATGGGCCGGTGTTCTTCGAATTGTGATCTTCTATGGTATTCTCTCGCAGCTGCTCTTGAATTTCCATTGCAGAAACCATACACAAACATAATGTCTGGTATTCGTTATTAGTGAAATGATTTGTGATTATTAGTGAAATCTGAAAATTTTGTAGTTGAGACCTGATTTCCCAGTAATAAAGCTTGGCCTTCTGTCTAACATTTTTTTAACAGAAACAAGTCAAAAAATAAATTTGAAGGAATTCAGACGAACATTAAGTAAAATATGTCTGCTCGAAAACGATAATTTACTGAGAAGTTTTACTTTGACATTTTTTTTTCGAGACGGTTTGGGTGTGCCGTTCAAATTGAGGAATGATTTCTATAGAGTTTTTTCTTATCTTTTCAAATTCGATGACAGTTTTTCAGTAGCACGGTCAGAAAATAAACTTTTTCAACAAAGGCCATGGGGGCAAAAATTTTCAAGTCCGGTCCTGGATTTTTAATTAACTCAGAATGCGGTTTTGATGAGTTTCCGGAATGCACCATTCCTAGTAAATTTCTACAAAATATCTCCAGCCGTTTCAGAAATATCGCCTATCAAAGTTTTGTACCTGAGACATAAAACACCCTGTAACTTCTTAACCAATCACACAAAAAAAATTTCTTTTGTGGTTTTCGACCCGCCTTGAAGTCCGCTTATCACCATTGGTCTATGTAAGGTCACTCATGAATCACCCTGTATAAGGCTAAAAGCTCGAAATGGAAATTACATACATCTAAATATGACAATATCAAATAGCCAATAAAAATAAAAAATTGCTAATAAAGGTTTAATCTAAAAAATATATTGCATTATATAATCCCCATTTGTTTGCATTTTAATATTATACATAATATTATGGCATAAGTGAATTTCGTTTAAGAAACTGGTGTTCTTTAAAAACTCGATAGAAGCAAATAGGTAGGTACGTAAATAATATTTTTTTAATAAGGAAATGCACTTCTAGTCCCAAGTATTTCCATATTGGCCATGAATTATTATTTTTCCTGTTATGTAATTCGTATTTTTCATTGAATAAGCGCGCCTATATGACAATATAAAATTTTTAATTTTTCTGATAAATTAATGTTGATTCGGAAACAATAATAATTATTTTTAACATAAAGGTTTGATTTATTATCATTATTGGCTGATCAACCCTACCCCCTACCTATCACAGTGAATATTTTGATATTTCAAGAGATTGCCGCGCATTGGTCACGGCCGCTTTTGCGCAAACGCATTACGGGAACGTCCGTAACAGTCTATGCTGTAGCCTCTTGTGAGGTTTTGTTCAAGATGTTTTGGGTGCCACGCCTTCTGAGGTTTCATTTGGCCACAACCCGAGAGGGTTACCGAAGCAGAATTTGTTTGATTCCAATCGTAAGGTGGCTAAACAGTACCAGTGGTGATTTGGCAATTGTGACACAAAAACAGGTTTCCCAGCAACAGGGGAAAGTAAGAAACTCTCATCAAAGTTCAGAGGTCCCTACCGTGTGACAGCTTCGTTGACTAATGACTGATAATTATGCTTTTACCAGTAAGGTGAGTCACGCAAGTCATATAAGCTAGTCACGGTCATGTATGTAGGTATACCATGTGTTACAGCATTCTATTTTCGCAACAGACATGATGATGTTCCATGTGTTACAACATTCTATGCTCGCAACACACATGATAATGTTCCATGTGTTACAGCATTCTATGCTCGCAACACACATGATGAAATAAATATCGGTTTGCTTAGCTTTACAAGACAGCGAGTGAGATGAAGCAACTGACCAATCAGCTGATCTGCTTAAAAACAAGCAGAAAGTCAGGATGGTCGAATGTAAGCAGCAAGCATAACATGGCTGAGGCGGGGAGGTGACGCTGGTGGCTGACTGAATTTCCTGGCGAACGGGGAACCACATACATATTTCGCATCGGCGGCTGAACTCGTCGAGTTATTTTTAGGAATGTTCTAGTGGTTCTCCGCTGGCCCACGGAGTCATATATCGCGGGTTCGAAACTCCGCTCGGCCCGCAAGTTATATAGCTATATATAAGAGCTGACTACTTTTAAAATATAATCTTTATTATTGTAATTAGCAAATGCTGAATTAACATGTATTATTTCTTTCGAGACTTGAACAGAATTAAACGCTCACTATTTGTCTGTACAATATAGTGAGCTACAATAAAGAGTCGAATAATTAGTTTTTGGGTTTTCTTTTAAAAACATAATTTTGGCTCTACGTATCGTAACTGGCGCAGTCGGAACCGGTTTTCAATAATCGATAATCGATTAATCGCGAAATCCGGTAACCTATAGTGCACCCAGGATTACAGTGAAGTGCAGGATTGCAGTAAATTGTAGCCCAACAAAGTAGGAAAACGACCTACTTAAAAGTGCAAAGTGCTAGAAGAATTGAGCAGTGGTCAACGTCAACAAGCAACCAGAAGCAACCAACCCGTAAAATAGAGGTCTCGCTGTTACGACGAGAAGCAGCCCCATAAAGAGCAACCCCGTCAACTCGAGAACGTATTCAAAGTATTGCCGCTGCTAGACAACACTATAGTTAAAGTATTCTACCTTTAGAAGGAAAACTAATAAACCCGAGACAACAGAAGGAAAACTGTCCAACCCGAGCGAAACAGAAGGAAAACTGTCCAACCCGAGCCAACAGAAGGGAAACCGCTCCACCCGAGAAATCCAGAAGGAAAACTATCCAACCCGAGTCATCAGAACGTAAAGCTAATCAAGGAGAAAGGAGGAAATTTAAGTAGTAAGTCACATATTCCATGTTTCACCTCCTTTTATTTTTGTTGATTTTATTTTATCCATGCATATGTATATGTAAAAGAAAGTTTTAACTAACCAAAACGAATTTATTATATATATATATATTTTTTGATAATTAAAAGGTACTGATATTTTGATAGATCAATATTAATTTGCTATGTTATCGATAAATTATCTTCTAGTAATTTATTTAAAATTTTAACGAATATTTTAGATAATTCTAAATCAGAGAAAGAAATAAAGAGCAAGCTTTAATTCACTTATTCTAAAAATAATATTATAGTTCATTTATGTCAGGTACTGAAAGAGTAATTATCGTTGAATATAACGAGAATTTAGCACATTCCAGTAGCGATCATTTATACGAGCCTGGTCAAGAAAGCGCTGTAAGTAATATTTTAAATCCTTTTATTGAGCAGCCACCTGCTTTACCAAGAAATTTAAATATGCCTGCAACTACTGATAGCTTAATTAGCGCAGCTAGAAATTATGGCAATGTTATTCCCACTTTCAATGGTAATCCGAACACGTTAGAAGTTTTCGTTACTCGTGTAGAACAATTTCATGCTAAATATGCCAACACAGCCGATTTAACTTTAAACGATTACTCTTATTGTTTGATTTTGAGTAAATTAAAAGGTCCAGCAGAAACTTTTGCTAGTACAAGATCAGATTTAACTAACTGGACACAATTAAGGGCCGGTTGTTCGTACGTCAGTTAAAAATTTTGAGATAACTACTGATTTTAAATTGCAAATTTTGAAAATACGGCGAATATAATTAATGATCTTGTATTTTTAATCAGTAATTAACTCTTCTTAAAGCGAGCAGAATTCATTTTCAGAAATATCAGACCAATGGTTTGATAATACAGGGCATTTTAAAATCAGTAGTTATCTCAAAATTTTTAACTGACGTACGAACAACCGGCCCTAAGAGATGCGTTACGCACGAAATTTGGTGACCATACCGACAGGTTAACATTATGTCACAAATTCAAATATCTAACTATCAACCCTAGAGAAAGTTTAACAGATTTCATAGAGCGCATCAAATCAGTACAAACTCAATTAGACATTAAAACCCAATCAGACACAGCATTAACAGCCGCTGAAAAAGCTGTATATGTTCGAATTAACGAACAGACCGCATTAGAAGTACTTTATAACAATTGTCCCCCATTATTGCAAACAATTCAAAGAATTGAAGTCAAAGAATTGGATACCATTGCTGCAGCAGCTACCCCTGTAGTTATAAAATTTTTGGCTAAGCACGGTCCTAACCAAATTAATAAAATTAACAACAGTCGCAATTTTAACTCTGAAGCACAAACATCAGCATCGAATGGTCCTAACAAACAAATTCATAATTTTCAAAACAACTATCAAAGACAATTTCAGAGACCCCAAAGACCTAATGTGTCTAATTTTAATAATTTTTCACCTCGATAACCTGTATTTCAATCGACCTATACAAATTCAAATACTCAAAACACGAATCACCCAAAACAACGTCAAAATTCTCACAACAGACCTTTTGCACCTCGCCCAGGTCAACCGAGTTTTAGTGGAATAAATAGGATTAATAATTCCCCAAACTTAAGCCCAAGTCCATATAGGAATCATCCTAATTTTCAATCTCCACAATTTCGCACTTGGAGAGCTCCGCAAATCAATTTTAATGAGATTAACACGTACCCAGAATATGATATGGATCTCTGTCCCGATTATGATGAAATGAATTGACCTGTGACTACCTGATCGTGTGTGAATTACTTTGCGCCTGACCTGAATCGCCGCGACTGTTTTGAACTTGTACGAAGGACTGCGTCCTTGTTTTTCTCCTTTCTAGATTTAACAATTGTTTTGAATGTGTCTGAGGAACTGTGACACCTTGAATTGCAAATTTTGAACTGAACGCTTGTCTCGAATGTGTGTTTCGAAGTTGAAGAAAAAAAATATACTAAAGAGAAGGGTGGAAGAGAAAAAGAATACCAAACCAAAGAGAAGATTGTCGTCGCCGAACGACAAAAATCAAACAAAAAATAGAATCAAACAAAAAAACAAGAAAACCATTAAAATAATCTCAAACCTTTACAATGCTTCATGTACTGTGTATCCTAGTCACAATAGCCAAATCTGTAGTGTAACCTACCTTTAAAAATTGAGTTTCTGCGTCATGCGCAGTAAATTCAGTAATGTGGCCCCCTTAAACTGAATGATTGAAGAAGAAGAACCTCTTTGACGTTTGAAATGTCAACTTGTGTGTCATGAATGACTGTTTGGATTCCCGCTCTGAATGTTTGATTTGAATTGAGGTTATCCCGCCCTGAAGTCTTGGATGTTTGAATTTATAGTTATCACGCCCTGATTTCAAATAAAATGACCAACATCACTTACCGTTTGTGATCGTGGTTTTACCTGTGTTTGTGGTTTTACCTGGGCTCGTGATCGTCTGTTTTGACCTTGTTTGGACCTTCCGTTGTGTTCGTAGCAACCTTACCTTGTTATTGGTTCTTTTATACACAGACATGAAGCAAAGAGATGGGAGATTTGAGATTAATGAAACAAATGAATTCTAAAAACACCTACTTTATTCTAAGAGAAACATAACAGTGCCTATTACGCTCACTGGGACTCCCGAGTAAAAGAGTGTGGCCGAGAAAACCTCGATCATTATCCCGAAATGAAAAGAATCAACAATGGGTTTGAAAAGCGTAGATCAATCTTCTAGACACTGTCACTAAAACTAATGAACCCTCTTTCATTCTGACTCCTTTGCGAGAATCATTTTAAACAGAAGCATTACCACTAAAATCTGGGGTTTCCAGATTTCCGTGGGAATGGGTTTTGTTAGTAAGACAGTGTAACGAGGCCCGGTTAGGAAACTACCCGCCTATTGAGTTGGAGAGGCCCCTTTTATCCGGGGTCCGACTAGGATGCTACCCCTTGGCTGTTTAAATGGCCCCCCTGGCTAGGTCGAAAATGTTGGTTAGATTCACACAAGGCCCATACATTCGTAGTTCAATAGTTCGGTAAACAATTATCAATAAAAATGATCCACCTCTTTGAATTGAGTTTGACGAAGAACGAAAAATGACTTTTACGTTGATTGATTTCACAGAAAAGTAAGAGAACCTGAATTTACATTTACAAAGATCAATTTGAAAACAAGATAAACAATGATTGATTGTACAGTTTTGTTGAATAAATATGTTCATGAAGTATAAATAAATAATCAAAAGAGTATAAGTCAATAAACAGCAATTAAATCAAGAATGTTTAGTAGACAATTTAAATAAGACATCGATTAAGTAAGTGATCAAATAAGCATGAAAAATAAGAATAAAGAGCCAACATGTGACATGAGATAAAAGCATGGCAAGACATAATAAGTAGGTACATGGTTATAAAATGTGGACGGCAGCAATCGATAGATTAATGGTTAGAAAATATACAATAGAATGAAGCGAGTCGTCTAAAAATTATTCTGGACATACACAGGATTGTTCGATGAATGGTTCGGTTAGGTTACATTCTCAGTAAATAGCATAAAATAAAATGTAGAAGAATTAAATAAACATTTTGACCCACATTTAAAAAAGGTTAATAAATGCAGGCATGAATTGTTGTAGCATGAATAAATAGAGCAGAGCCATGTGGTTCGTAAAATTACAATAAAATATAAAAGTGACCCTAGCACATGTTAGTTCAGTTTCTAAAGATACATAAAATATAAAATAAGAGAAAGGAAGTTCTTTACAATTTATTAATACATTTCTAACAAAAACCATGCACGTGTGAGAGATGTGATTAAAATGAGATCGTTAAAAATAACCCTTCATAGGTACCTACAGGAATGTGAGAGTTAATTATTCAATAAACTTTTATTTAAGCCAATTTTAGAATTTCATATCATTATTTTAGAAATTATTCCTTAATCAAAACACGTTATTTAGAAATTGTGAAATAAATTAATTTAAACAACTCTGTTGAATAAACTGCAGCTAAAAATGAGACATGGCTGGTAAAACGTGGCGAAATTCAACCCTAATTAATATGAAAAATTAATAATTTTGCCATTGAATTAAAATGAATAAAATAATGTTTTCTTTTGGCAACGACACGACTGCTACCTTCGACGATTCAAGAAAAAGTGATCTGAAAACACGTTGTTTCCAAAACAACGAGGCCCGGAATCCATTGGCGGACTAAATGACATCTGACGTTTCTAGGTTTGAAAGCTTGACAACTGACATTTGAATACATCGAATACAAAGTGAATGGAAGGAACTCTACGTTTTCGATTTTAGCATGCGCATTGACATTTGTAAAGGCAATCTGGGTCACTTCAAGGAACTGTAATAATTCCCCAGCAACAACTAGGTCATTACGAGATCCCCGAGAATGTAAATGCTGCGGATAATTTTTCAATATAAAGTCAAAGTTCTATCATTACGAAATAAAGATAATGAACATCGAATTTTATGACGCTTAGAAGCATACCCTGTTAATATTGACGAAACAACTGATGATTTATTATCATTATTCGCTCAACCAGGTGATATTGCGGAACAACCTACCACCGAGTTAGATGACCTTACCGACATAGATTTATTACTCCAACAAAACAAAGACAATGGTGAAATTAAAGTGTTATCAGACATACAAATTAAACCCCCATCTTCTGATAAGACCGACAAAATCAACATTATTTCTGAAAATATTCAAAATAATACAGAAAGCGATGAGACTCGATCAGATGATAATCAAACCGTACATTCTCAAAATTACGATATCTCTGCAGAATTAACAATCACCGAAAACCATTGAATAAATTTAAAAAACAATTATCTTAAAGAACCCAAATTGGATAAAGAACCCAAAATTCAAACCAAAGCCTTCAACAAAGATCGCATTGAAGTACAAATCACAACTAATAATTATGAAAATGAAGTGATAAATATTCTAAAGGAATGTGTGAACCCCCAAATAATTACAGCAATTTATTCCTCATATAATGAATTGTATGAAAAATTAGCCCCCCTTATAAATGTAAACTTTGTCGCCCTCTCCGTCCTAAATACTTATAACAAAATTCGGAGAGCACGTACAATCTTCTACTCTCACGTCACCTCTGCAGATTAACAACAATATCGGGTGATCATGCAGTAGGTCGCTTCCGATCTTATAAAATTTATAAAGACCAGTGCGGTTGATGTTCTTATGTCAGAAAAATTATCTAAAAACTTTATAGAACCGTAACAGTGTCAATTCTCCCCCCCTACGTTGTGATTATTTAAAAAAAAGAAGAAGACACTTCATCACCATAAAAACTCAAATAAAAAAATAAGAAGATTATTAACAGGAATTGTATTAAAAATAGACACAAAGCATTAAATAAATACTTCAATTCAAATGAAAACTGCACTCAAATTAACCCTAAGTCCCCAACAAAGCAAAGCAGATCGTAAATAAAATATCCAAAATAAGTTTCAATCTGAATTAAATTATAAAGTATTCTCAGTTATAAACACTTTTCAAAAAATAGAATGCTAATTCAACTGAAGTTGTAGTCAAATAAATTCATTTAAATATTATAAAAAGATAAAGAAATTCTAAAAAGTACAAACTGAGTTAACTTTTCAATTACTTAACTAAAATTTGGCTTTCTACCTTGATAGATCTATCCAGTGTACATTACGCCTCAGTTTGGGTTTAAATCCCAACAGAATAAATTATTATAAACTATTAATGATTATTATAAAAAAAAAACTATTATTTTACATTTAAACTTCGGATTACAACTCCAAAATACACTAAGTAGAGACTCAGTCGAAAATAATAATAATTACTAAGAATGGAGCCGTTCTACGTACATGGAACTGATGAATTCTTCTTATCAAGTTTTTACTCAAAAAGGAAAGTTCAGTACCTTATCTCTGCTGACTTAAACCTTCTATCTGCTATCGTTATCGTGATCACCTCCCTGCTTCACTGAGATCCATTTTTGAGTTTTAAAACAATCCAACCAAAAATCCAAACTCTCCAACAGACTCGTTGTCAGGAGTCAGTATAAATAATAGGTAAACTCCAAGAAGTAAAAGTAAAAAATAAAACCCTATAATGCATAAAAATGCCACTATTAATTTAGTACTCAGACATTAAGAAATAGCTCACCAAAATGCTTAGTTCAGCTTAATCCATGAAATGAAATGTTAGGAATGTTTTTATTTCAGTTCCAATCCTCTTCTGGGAACATTCAAATAAACACTTTGGGTTTTTCTGTCCAAAATTACAGTTTTTAATTATGATTTTAAAAAAAACTCTTTTCTGACAAGTCCCTCAACTAATTTTTTTTTTCTCAATAAACTTTGATTTTCTTTTATTCCCAAATGATTCCTGATTGCTTCCATTTGAAATTTTTACTTTCAAACAATTAAATTGCGTCAATCAAGGAAATGTAAGAAATAGAAAAGTCACTTCCTTCTGACAATCCACAATAATATTCAGATTTCATTATTGCGGCATAAACGATAAAATCCTCAACTTTTAAACAGCCCAGAAGAATATTGGGACGCTACAACTTTACCAATAATTTAAAGTTTTTATTTACCAGAAGATTCTTGAAAGATGTCACTGATGAAAAACAACAACGCGAAATTATTGAAAAGATTCATCGACTTTCCTATCGAGTAATTACCGAATTAAAAACGGAAATAGAAAGAGTTTATTACTGGCCAAACATCGCAATCGATTGTCAACGTTACATCAACAATTGCCTAATTTATCAACAAACTAAGAAAGGCACCCGGTCAAATTAAAATTGGAAACTACTTTCACCTCTACTGAACCTTTTCACATTATTTTCATGGACATATTTTCATGCAATAACAACAAATACCTAACCTATATAGATAATTTCTCCAAGTTCTTAATGTATGAAGAATCCACCAATATGATCGAGATAGTTGAGAAATTCGTTAAAATATTTTCGGGGTATAAAATGCACAAAATATTGGTAACTGACGGACAATTCAATAGGAGTTATTTAGGAATTTATTAAAATTATTTAAGGTAGAACATCATGTCACAACTCTCTTTCATCCGAACTCTAATAGCCCAATTGAAACAGTTCATGGAACTATTCTAGAAATAATCCGAACACTGACCCTGCAAAACGCTAAAGTTCTTAAGAACAATCTAATTGAAAACGCAGATGTGATATAATCCACAGTACAACCAAATTTAGACCCGTTGAACTATTGTTCAGTCATTTAGATAACAAAGATATTTTAGAAATATCTAGCTACCCTTTTGCTTATCGTCATAGGGAACAGCTATCGAGTGATATATCATTTAAAAGCTACTTGAATTCCCTTTATAACGATATCCAACATTTTGGGTTTGTTTTGTTTATCAGTTCATTTCTTCATCCCCAAAGTCTCCTCTTAAGGGCGGAAGAGTTATTTAGCTATAAGGCTGACTACCTATGAAATATAATCTTTATTATTGTAATTAGCAAATGCTGAATTAACATGTATTATTTCTTTCGAGACTTGAACGCTCACTATTTGTCTGGTATTCGTCCCGCACAGTCGCGTACTTGGCGGATAGTCCGATATGCAATAAAGAGTCGAATAATAAGTTTTTGAGTTTTCTTTTAAAAACAGAATTTCGGCTCTACGTATCGTAACTCAATCTAGCGAATCTAGCGAATAATAAGTTAATCTAGCGAAACTGAAAATACAAACCGAACAATGGCAGCAAAAGCAATTGAATATCAACTTCTACATTTTGTATATTCTGTTCCTATTATGATGGAAGTTTTCTGATGAAAATAATCTGATAAATCTGATAATTTTTTGTACAGAGCGATACTTGGAAAATTATCAGGTAGAGCACTAACATTGATTGGTCCCAGAACTGAACTTACCACTTGGACCCAAGTCAAAAATTTATTGACTAAATGTTTTGGTGATCGGAGAAATATTGATTGCTTGGAGCAAGATGTGATTGTTCTAAGACCCTTAAAAAATGAAACCCCTTACAATTTTGGTATGCGCTGTTAAGATGCTAGAAGTTTAATGATGTCTAAATTAAATTCTCTTGAATTAACACAAGAAGAGAAAATTCTTAGAATAGATAATTATAAGTTAGCTTTAACAAGATTTATTAGAGGCATCCCCAATCCTATTCAAAGCAATATTCGCCTGAAAGATCCGGATAGTCTTGAAAAAGTAATGTCATTAGTCGTTGAATTCACGACTAATGTATGTCGAAAACAAACAACTTTTTAATGAATACGAGTTAAGGGGTGGGAAGGTTTACAGACAAACAAAATTTGGACTGAGGTGGGTCCAAATTGTACAGTTAAACCACAATGTAGGTTATTTTGGCACTACCAAAACATATAAACTGGTTGCAAAGAAATATTGGTTTGCAGGCATGCGACGTTTTATAAAGAAATATGTAAAAAAACTCGAAGCAATCCCGAAAACGCCAAAGCCTTTCCACACGATCCATATTGACCACCTAGGATCTTTCGTCCGCAGCACGCGCGGAAACACTCAAGTATTTGTTACGATGGACGCATTTACAAAATTCATTTCGATCTACCCCGTCAAAAATTCAAAAACGGATCATGTTATTCATTCAATTGAAGATGCAATAAAAATATTTGGGGCTCCTTGTAAACTCATAAGCGACAGAGGAAAATCTTTCACTTCTCCCAAATTTGAAATTGTAAATCTAAAGGGATAACTCACTACTTGAACGCCGTGGGGTTGCCGAGGGGTAATGGGCAGGTTGAACGTTACAACCGTAAAATCCTCGATTCCTTGAGAACAATGGGAGCTGATTTGAGTGGTGACCGTTGGGATGAGAACATCTCCAATATCCAGTTAGGAATGAACGCTATCAGGAATCGGGCCCTAGGAGCAAGTCCTAGTGAGGTATTTATTAATAGGAATACAAGTCCACGGGCAGGTGGCATTCCATCCAGCTGAGGTCACCAAAACATGTGACGTAACAGCAATTCGTCGTAAGTTAGCTGAGGTTACACCTTAATATCAACAAAAAGGGAAAAAGTATTTTGATGCCAAAAGAATTTCTCCCACCAAATATAAAGTAGGTGATCTAGTTTTGATAAAAATAACTTCTAGTCCGGCGACCGGGGCTAGTCAAAAGTTACTTCCTAAATGGAGGGGGCTATTTCGGGTGTCCGAAAAATGTAAATTTTTTCTTCCGAAAGTAACATACCTAGGACATGAAGTTTCAGCCGGAGGTATCAACTTTATGACAGAATAAATTTCCTAAATGAACTGAAAAATACATCCAACGAGCAGTTCAAGTGCCAGTTAGCCAGACTTAAGCGAAAATTCGGGTATTTGGTGAGACGCGAGACCAGACGTCGCAATGACATATATATCAGCGAATCCGAAAATCCAATTAAATCTGGATGGTCTCTCATAAACAAACATTGTCAGTCGGCAAGCAAGTCTCGGAAGATCGAGGAACTTAATTGTCAAAACTCAGTCAAGACGGATCCTGGAGAAATTGCTGGGATACTCAACAGCGTATTTCTTTCAAACAACTCTCCCACCGTCAGCCACACTCACGGATCCACTGTGCCTGTTGTCGTCTCTTCGTCATCTTTCATGTTGTACCCTACATCACCTGGCGAAATTATAAGGCTAGCATCCAGATTTAAAAACAAAAAGTCGTCAGGTCTAGACGACATTCCTTCCTTCATTGCGAAGTATTGTATATCTGAACTTGCCCAACCCTTATCGGAAATTTATAAGAACTTCTTTGAGACCGGCGTATTCCCCGATAAACTCAAGACAGCCCTGGTTAAACCCATTTACAAGAAGGGCGACGTCAAAGACCCAGACAACTACAGACCAATCAGCTTACTATCCGTGTTTGATAAAATTATCGAATCCCTCGTCTCCTCGCGTCTTCTTGACTTCTTAAATAAGACTGAGACTCTTTCCCGCTCCTAACATGGTTTCCTGAGGAACAGATCAACTGAGACGGCTCTAATACAACTTACTGAGTACATCTCTGAGGGCATGGAGGAGGGCATGCGAACGGCTGGATGGCTTCTGGACCTTTCCAAGGCTTTCGATAGTGTGTGCCACGAATGCCTGCTTCGGAAGCTGGAGAGCATTGGTGTTCACGGATTGCCCCTAAAGTGGTTTACCAGCTACTTACGGGAAAGAACCCAGGCGGTACAGCTCCCTGCGTCTGATGGTCGATTTGCGAGATCCCACTTTGCTCCAATCCTCTCAGGAGTACCCCAGGGTAGCGTACTCGGCCCGCTTCTTTTCCTTATTTTCATTAACGATTTGGGCTCCTCAATTTCTTCCCCCACCTCTCTATGTGTTATTTATTTATTTATTTATTTATTTATTTATTTATTTAGATTACATCCACTCAACAGCCAAAAGCCAATTATTGGTGGGAGAAATACATCATTACAATGGTTACATCACTAAAATTATAATTATGTACAACAATTATTGAAAGTTCACAACTAACGACTTGATTTCCGAAGTTGACGCAAAGAATAAGTCCAGAGTACTCTCATATAATGAATAATTAGAGCACATCCTATAAATAGGAGACGACTCAAGCAGACGTGTACGAGGCGTTGGAAGGTAAAACGTTGTTTGGAATCTCGCACCCATCCTCGGAACTACAAAGTTCAATCTACTAAGGAGCTGCGGGCATGCGATAATATTATGCAGAAGCTTGTATAAAAAAACAATGGAGGAAGCTGTGCGACGATCATGTAAGCTGTCCAGTTCAAATCTCCCAGGAGCTGATTCTGTGGGAAGCCTCTTGGCGGATACTCCGAGTCAGAACGAAAACTTAAAATATTTGAGAAACTTTCTCTGGACATTTTCCAAAATATCCATGTGTGAAATATAAGAAGGGCTCCATATCAGAGAGGCATACTCAAGGCGAGACCTTATCAATACTTTAAACAGGGACAACATTGTGTCTGTTGAGAAATTGCTTAGAATTTCGAATAATGAATCCGAGAAGTCTATAAGCGGCAAGGGTAATCATATTGATATGTTCTGTAAAGGCCAAATTACGGTTAAATAAGACACCAAGATCCTTAACACAATAACTCCGATTCAGGACGACACCAGATATATTATACTGATGTAAGACTGGGTTTTTGCTACGGGAGTACGATATCACCGAGCATTTGGGAATGTTCAGAGACAGAAGATTCCTCTCACACCATTCAGCGAAACGATCAAGGCATGTCTGAAGCGTCTCCGTGTCATCTGCAGACTTAATAACAGTGTAAATTTTTAGGTCATCGGCATAGAGCAGACATCTACCAGCAAGTATCTCAGTCACATCATTTATAAAGATGTTGAAAAGCAATGGCCCCAGAACGGAGCCTTGGGGGACACCAGAAGAAATATCAAAGACGTCAGATCTGTCACCAGAGACCTCAACAAACTGACTTCTGCCAGAGAGATAGCTGCCCAATAATTCAACAAGGCTATCAGAGCAGCCAAACCTATGCAATTTAGACAGTAATATATCGTGATTCAGAGAGTCGAACGCTTTGCGAAAGTCAGTGTACACGACGTCGACCTGTAGCCCAGCATCAAGACCCTCAGACACAATCTCATGCATGACCGCCAAGTTCGTGACCGTCGATCTACCACTCACAAAACCATGCTGACAGTCGGCGAGCCTGTGGACAAGATCAGGAGCAATCTGATCGAAGAGGCAAAACTCGAACAGCTTAGAAAAATTACACAGGAGCGTTATTGGGCGATAGTTTTTAACGTTTGACCTATCACCAGACTTAAAGATTGGGATTGTCTTCGAAGCTTTCCATCTATCCGAAAAGCGACGATGCCTGAGAATTATGTTGAATATATGCAGCAGAGGGTCTAGTAGCAATCGAATACAATCTTTGATGAAGAAGGAGGGAATTAGATCAGGACCAGCGGTCAAAGTAGCCTTAAACTTCCTAACACACCGCAGAATGTCTGAACTCTGGAAAGCGTTGGGTAAATATGTGATGTTACCAGAAGTGCACGGAAGAACCTCCCCCGAGGGATCGGGTTGACGGCCACTGAAACAAGAAGTAAAGAAGGCGCCGAAAGAATTTGCCACATCTTGACGGTTACTGTTAACAACATCGTCACATTAACAATATCGTCACAATTATGCAGACGATACAACCATCCTCATCAGGTTGAAAACAAACGACCTCACTGAAATAATAAAATCAACTAAACTTCCATTAGAAGCAGCATCTTTATGGCTTAGAGAAAATAAACTAAGACTGAATTTAACAAAAACAGAGTTGATTGACTTCCATTCTTGCAGTTCTCGCCTTCCTGCTTTACCGCCCATCCCAACCGTTAGTACTGAGATCTCTCCTACGCGGGTTGTGAAATTCTTGGACTTTTACATCGATCAAAACTTGAACTGGCTGACTCACACTGACCACTTGTGCCGACGCCTTGCTAGCTCCTGCTTCCTTCTGAAACAACTCCAACACACTGTGTCTCATGACGTTCTTCTCTCCGCATACTACGGACATTTTTACAGTCACATCTCCTATGGCCTGGCCGTATGGGGCGGATCACAGGGTTCTTTACGCAGAGTTTTTCTTCTGCAGAAGAGAGCTATCAGGTTACTGGCAGGCTTGTCCATAGATCAGTCCTGTAGGGGTCACTTCAGGCGTCTCGGTCTCCTCACGTTGCCTGCTGTTCATGTCTTCTCAAACTGATTTACAAACAACAAGCCAAACTTGATCGTTTCCGATTCACACACCATTATCAGACCAGGCTTAATCTTTTCAAACTACCAACTCACCATCTCACTTCCACCGAAAGGACATTCACGTACGCGACCATAAAATTCCTTAATCACTTCAGGATAGACCCCGCAACCTTTGGATTCTCTCAGTTCAAGGCACATCTCCGAAGTTATCTCACAGACCTGGAACCCTATTCTACCATGGATATTCTGTCTTCCTCCCCCCCCCCCCTCCATACCCTTATTGATTCATTAACCTAGCAACTTGTCACTAGGATATGTATAATTGTAAACGACAATGTAGTGTATACAATGACTAGCATTAGATTCTAGAAATTTTCCTTTATTTGTTCTTCTCAATTTTCTCTGATGCATTTGTGCTTGTGATCAATGTGTTACAATGCCAATCGCTTGCGTATGACCTTTTGATTACGCAGGCAAATTAATGTGTACTACTGCGGTTTGTTCTTTGTTTGTGAATTATTATCATCGCTTACAACGCTATTGTACTAATCAATGATTGTTGAATTTAATGGTACAATAAAGAGATTTATTATTATTATTATTATTATCGAACCAGACAAAACTACAATCTCTGTCCTCCAAGCTCTCCCATTTCCAACCACAAAAAAGCAACTTCGTCCATTTCTAGGTCTAGCCGGTTACTTCCGCAAATTTATTCGTAATTATGCCACTATTATTGCCCCTTTAACAAATCGAAACTAAGTGAAGACTGTTCTGAAAATTTTCGATCGTGTACCTTTGAACAATCACGCTATCACTCCTATGAATTGGACGCCATGGCTGTCGTTTTCACTATCAGACATTTTGGTTGTTATCTTCTCGATACCTCGTTCGTCGTTTACACCGTCGTTACTGTGCGGCCCTTCGTTCCTGTGCCACAAAAAACTGACACGCATTGCACGCTGGTGGCTGGAACTTCAAGAATACAATTTTCAAGTTCAATACCGCAAATGCTGTCAAATGCAGCATGTTGGTTACCTAAGTCGAAACCCTCCAATACTCGATGTACAACATATAAATCTTACAGAATGTGACTGGATCAAAGCAGTCCAATCCACAGATTCTGAAATCGTGAATATTATTTTCATCCTTCAGTCTCAAGAAGAAGCTGCGAATAAAAACTATTTCGAAAATTATGCCCTTACCAATGACCTCCTGTTCAGGAAAATCGGAGACACCAAAAAATGGGTAGTTCCTAAATCATGTAGATGGCAGATCTGTCGGTTTACTCATGATGATGCTGGCTATCTAGGGCTCGAGAAAACTCTTGAACGCATCCGACGCAATTACTGGTTTCCACGTATGACTCGTTTTGTAAAAAAAAATACATAAAATCCTGCTTGAATTGTATGCATATGAAATCTACCTGTGGACGTCAACAAGGATTTTTGCACCCGATATCCAAAACTTCAGTTCCATTTGCTACAATTCATATAGACCACGTAGGTCCTTTTATTCGCTCTCGAAAAGGGAACACGCATCTTTTTGTTCTTGTCGATGGTTTCACAAAATGTATTTGTCTTGAACCAGTAAAATCAACCAAACCCAAATATGTGCTCAAGATTCTCAAAAACTTCATGTTTCTTTTCGGAGCTCCGGAACGCATCATCTCCGATAAAGGGTCTTGCTTTACCTCTTCAGAAATGAGAAAGTTTGTCACTCACTACGGTATCAAACATAAATATCTTGACAGCTGTAGCTAATCCAATCCCCGAGCTAATGGGCAGTGCGAACGCACCAATCACACCATCTTAAATTCGCTCCGGTGCCTGAGTACAAATGATCCTGATGAATCAATCTGGGACACTCATATTAAAGAAGTCCAGTTCAGCATTAATACCTCTGTCAACAAAACAACTAAATCATCTCCATATCAGTTACTGCTTGGCATATGTCCAACTCTTTTTCCTCGGAGTCTTTTCTCCTTTATAGTCTGAGCAGCACCCCAAGTGACAATACAAACTTTAAGAAATCAAGCTGCTGCAAATATCAACTCAGCTCAGGAGATTGAGAAACGCCGCTTCGACCTAAAGCGTTGTCGCCCTCTGTCTTACGAGATCGGAGATTTCGTCCTGGTAAAGCGGACTGATACGTCCTCTACTGGCTCAAGTCATAAGCTGAACCCCGTATTCAAAGGTCCGTTCCAAGTAGTTCATGTTTTTCCTCATGACCGATATCTGGTGCAGGACCTTCGTGCCACTGGCACTCTTAAATCTGTGGTATAAGTAGATCACCTAAAGCCTTGGATCACGTTAATAGCTCCAGACGATATGCCGCTGTAAGAATCGATCATGTCTGAATTATCCTGCTACGTTGTCTGTTAAATTTTACAGTGTCTGAATTATCCTGCTACGCTGTCTGTTACCAATTACAGTGTCTGAATTCTACTACTACACTGCCTGTTACATTTGACAATGTCTGAAATAACCTGCTACCATGTCTGTTAAATTTTACAGTGTCTGAGTCCATTACGCAATCTGTCATGCTTTACTGCAAATAACCTACAACCTAACGCCTCTCCACCTTACGGCTCCCGAACTGTTAGTAATATGTTGTTATGCCTTGTTATGTATATCAATATCCGTGTTTACCTCAGGTCATCTTCCTCTGACTCAGAGTAACATTCGGATTCGAGGACGAATCCTCTCATCAGGATGGCCGAATGTCAGCATCTATTCCTACGCCACTGCACTGGGCCGACACTGGACCGACGACTTGTCGAGACTACTAAGGAAGAGCAGGGCTGGCAGGCAGAGCTAGATCGATCGTGAACCTGCGAGGTACCAAGTATCCTGTCTGCGTGTCCTTGGTGAATCTTGGTACTCTCCTGAGAATTAGTGAAGATAAACATTCTGAATACGACAAATTACGACTGCAAATAGACACTTATTATTATAATATTTTGGACATTTTTCAAAAAGTATACCCGGAAACTGAGGTCAAGCAAATTGTTGACAATCAGAAAACACCAACCCAAGTAGATAACCATTTTTGACGTTCTTGGAGCTCTGGCACATATTCCTGACACCAACGCTTCCAAAAGTATTGCTGCTTGGCAATAACCTGCTAGTAGTACGAGAGACGATTCTCCTTGATCAACTGAGAGTTGGAGTCCGGAATGGCAGTCAACCTTCTTCCAATTAGGAAATGCGCCGAGGTGAGAGCCTCAAGGTCATTGGGATCCGAGGATAATGGAGTGAGTGGACGGGAATTAATCACCGCTTCAATATGAATTAAGGTAGTGTTAAATTGTTCATAGGTGAAGTAAGTATTTCTCGTCACTTCTAATAGGTGATGTTTGACCGTTTTAACACCAGCTTCCCACAGTCCGCCGAAATGAGGGGAACGGGAAGGAATGAGATGTACAGCTCTCGAAGCTCATTTTTTGCACCAACATAATTTATACCATTATCGGAGAATATATGGGAAGGTTTACCCCTACATGAGAAAAACCTTCTAAAGAAGATCATGAACCCCTGAGTGGATAAATCCATTACAATTTCAAGGTGAATAGCTTTCGTGGTGAAACAAATGAAAACGCAAATATAGCACTTGATTGTTTTACAATTTCGACCTCTTCTGTCACCAATGAGGAAGAGTCCGGCAAAGTCAGTACCACTTACAGAGAAAGGAAGAGTTTTGTACTCGTAATGGCGGTAGTTTACCCATCTGTGGAGTTAAAGATTTCGGTTTGGTTTTAAAGCAGCGTACGCAGCGGTGAACATTTGAGCGTGCCAAAAACGGCCTACCAAAGGCCAATACTCTTCTCTGATTGCGGATAGAAATAATTGAAGAGAGGCATGTAAAATAGTTACATGTTTATGTAGAAAAAATTGCATTTTCAAGGGATATTTGGCAGAAAGTAACAGAGGATGTTTTTTCTTGTAGGAAAAATTTGAACTCTGTAGTCTTCCACCCGTCCGAAGAAGACCAAAATCATCGATAAACGGGTTTAAGCGTTTTAAAATTCCTTTGTATACCTTTGAGCTACTTTCCCTTAACCATTGTATCTCCTCAGAAAATGTTTCTGCCTGCGCACATCTGACTAATATATTGACAGCAATGTTAAGCTCTGTAACCGTCAAAGGTCCCTGTTTTCTATTTTGCGGTGAAGCCTTACAATAGCTGAGGGAACGAACGCCGTAATGCGTTTTAACTTATTCAAATCCGTGTACCTATCACAAATGTTAAAACTTCCTACCTGACAAGTTACCAGTGATCTGGCCGCCTTGCGAATTTCTGGGATTTCAGGTTCAAACACTAATGACGAGATCCACCACTCTTCTGGAGAAAACGACAGCCATCTTGGTCCGTACTACCAAAGAGAGTTTGATATACGCGACTCTGCCTCTGTGCCACGCGAAACAATATTTGCGGGGTTATCCTCAGACGAATTGTGATGCCATTGTTTATCCTTGGTAAGAGTCTGAATGCGAGCGACTCTGTTCGAAACAAAGACTTGAAGTTTACTGGGTACCGTTTGTATACAGCAGAGGATAATGGAAGAGTCAGACCACAAATTAATGGACTCGAAATTAACCCGTAATGAGCTTGAGACCTTATTCACTAGTTAAGATACGAGAAGCGCAGCACAAAGCTCAAGTCTTGGTATTGCTAAAGTTTTTAAGGACGCGACGCTTGATCGAACACATAACAAACTACAATTAGTTTGTTCATTTGTTCATCAGTCATTTGGGTGCATATATTGTAACGTCCTTTTTTTAAAGGAATGTTACTTTTATTTGCCTTCAGACAGTTGGGAGGACAGACACATACATGAAAAGAATCACAACAATGTGCTAAAACGAAATCAATTTATTTATTTAAATTAATAAATCAAAACATCGCGAACCGATTATATATTCTTGGTTTTCTGGCTGGCGTCGAGTTCACCTATCGCAAGGGGTGTCTGGGTCAAGGTCATTGCTCCAGCTGGTCGCCTGATGCCGTCAGATTGCTACAAAAACACACAAAAATACAAGATTAAATGCACCTACCCGTGGAGCACGGGAGCGAGAGAGATATTCGAGACCGAGAGATACCTCGGTTGGTGTCGATTCAGATAAGGGTTTTTACCAACAGAAGATTTCTCGATGCCGTGATTCTTGAATAAAAACTGGTATTTTATCAAGGCAGTAATAATTTGAAAATTAAATAAAAATGAGTTTGATTTTATTTTGTGGTAAATTTAATATAATAATTTCTGATTGAAATAGTAACGCTCTCTGGCGTTTTAATGACTTGAAATTTATTATCTTTATTAAAAATGAAATTATTTACAAATCGAATAAACTACATGGGAATCAAATCTCTGCTACCGCATCAGTTGATCAACTTTCAATTATAGGATATACAGAAGATTAAATTTACGTCTAGCCGACTAGATCTTCCGTGTGCAACTTACGTAGAAGATCTCGATCGGTGACTTGGCGCTAGAGCAACATTCTAGCGTCTAGGGAAAAGAAATGACACCGCTCCGGAACAATTAAATCAGGGCAGGGCAACATGCTACCACTGATTTGCGTTCGATAGCCCGGAGGGCGCGCTCTGGTGAGCCACCTGGAGGAAGGTCAACTTCCTAGCTCCAGCGTGAACTTGGATGAATTTCGCGCAACGTGCGAGACTGCGAGACGTGCGCAACTTTCCAACACTTCGTTCCTTTTGGAGGATTCGGAGAGCTAGCAGAATATCGAAGGTCAACTTCCTAAGACGTCTGTATTCGCTCTCCTCGATTCATTCTTCGTCCGCTGCTTATATAGCCGGTTTGCGCGTAAACAACGCCGTGTTATCGGGCGCGGAAAAAAAAAGTTTTTCCTGTTGCTTCTTCATGACAATAGCAACATTCCTTTATTTAATTTGAAATATTACAAATTTTACCAGTGACGCTAGTTTCCGACCGTAAACAACGCCGTCTTATCTCTTCAGTTGGCTTGGCTTCGGTTTCTTATCGGTTACTACCGTCTTTTGAATATTAATATGATACATTTTATAAAACATAAAAGAATCGAATTTTGTATTTAAAAATTAAAAATTAATTTATTATTTATTAAATTAATTGTGTGATTCGACGTTGCGGCGTCGTGACGCTCGACGTAACGTCACAATATAAAGACATGCGCCGTATCCCTCCTGCGAAGCATCTTCAAAACCATGAAGTTGCATGGATACCACTTGACCACCAGAGACCCTTCTGGGGATCTCTTATTGATTTAATGTAGACAACTGTTGTCTAAATGTCTGATTTTCTTTAAGCAGAATTTCGGAATTTGTTCATCCCATGTTAACTTGAGTTGCCACAGTCTTTGCAACATAAATTTTGCCCTTATAACACATGGAGCAACCAGTCCCAAGGGGTCCCAAACCTGAGCATGTCAGACAGTAACGATCTTTTCGCACTGACTGTCGATGGGTTGAATTCCTTAATAAAGTACCTTAATAGATCTTCTTGCGGGGACCACGAAAGTCCCAGAGTTTTAATATCAGTGCAGTAACTGACAGATGGTCGCTTTAACGGCACTTGGTGATACGAAATGCGATAGAATTTTCTCTTTGTTGGAAATACGTTTATGCAGGGGAAACCCTGCTGAATGCAAGATACCTTGGATATCATTTGCTATGGACACCGTTTCGTGAATCGAATCGGTAGGTACCTGTTAGAAGATCATCCATATAAATGTGTGTCAAAATTGCCTGGGATGCCTTTGGGTATTTATTCGTTACCTCAATAGCTAAATGTTTCAGACATCTTGTGGCTAAATTCGGTGATGAAGCCAACCCGTATGTGACTGTATTTATCATGTAGTCCTGTGGTTCAGCACTTGGTTCCGAAGTCCAAAGGATTAATAATTGTAGTGGACGGTCCTCGTGACTTACCCAAATTTGCATCATTTTAATGTCTGCAGCTATTATGTATTTCGGAACACGAAATCTCAAAAAGATCGAATGGAGATTGTCTTGAACTGTTGGGCATATGAACTGCAGATCATTAATGTCCGTATTCATCAAACTTCAAAATATAACTCTGGGGTTATATTTCGAATTTTCTGGCAGCTGATTGGTCCAATGCTTAAACCCTACGAACGCTACGAATTTTAAACCAATGACATGTGCCAAAATATAACCCCAGGGGTTTATTTATTGATGAATACGGGCCTAAGTAATGATCCTGTGGAGCTCCTTGCTGAACCATCGAATACTACACGGAGTTTTGTAGTATTTCCATTATCTCTTGTGACACCATGATGTGGCAGAAAATAAATGTCTGGGAGAAGATTTCTTGCATCTACCCTGGACATAATCCAAGCATTTCATACTAATTCATAAATGAGTTATAAAGTTTTCTAATGTCCGTATTCATCAAACTTCAAAATATAACTCTGGGGTTATATTTTGAATTTTCTGACAGCTGATTGGTCTAATGGTCAAACCCTACGAACGCTACGAATTTTGAACCAATGACATGTTCTAAAATATAACTCCAGGGGTTATATTTATTGATGAATACGGGCATAAATGGAAGATTATTCTGCATTTTCCGTTGCAAGTTGCGAAATCTCTCTAGCGCTACTCTTCTAGAGTCATCCAAGGCTTCTCGTGAGATCTTCAAAGGAATTCTTACAACAAACTAGCTGTCGTGGTGACGTGTTGTAGTTTCTTCAAAAATATTCTCGCATTTCTCTTCATCTGGTCTTCATCAAGTCTTCAGTCTGCTCTTGTGGTGAACATGTCGCTCAGTTGTTAAAATGTCGGAGTGTGGTATTTGTAATAATGGTTTTGCTCATAATACTCATCGAGTAAACTCTGTAACATGTGAAAAAGTATTCAACATAAAATGTGTAAAAATTACTAAAGATTATTTATATCTTGTGCAGGAGAAAAAAACATTTTACTGTGAGAAATGCATTAAAACCAAACGTCGGTCTCGTATCGAACAGGCTACAACTGATAGCGAACAATATAAGATATTGCTGGAATTGGTAGAAGAGATAAGAGACGAGGACCGTGCATTTAATGAAGTAATTCGTAGAGACATTGGAAAACAAGCTGATGAGATTAAGGAATTCAAGGAGCAGTTCAACAAGTATTCCGCAAATCTTGATGAAAATATTAAACAAATAGAAAGGGTGCAACTTTGAGCCATTTTACTGTGAAAATTGATGAGCTCATCGATCAACAAAAAGTTTCAGAGAGAAAGATTTCTGACGTCAATAATATAGTCAATGATTTACAGCAACAAAGATTAGAAAATAATTTAGAAATCAGTGGCTATCTTTATCTACAAGATGAAAAAGTCATTGATATTGTTAAGCAGGTTGGTGAAGCTATCAGCTATACAGGGTGTCCCAATATTCCATGGACATGGAGCAACCACAGATTACTGAGGTAAAAAAAAGTCGCTCGGACCAAACTTATCTCTATACCAAAGTGCTTCGTTTGTCCGTTAGAGGGCTTCAAAGTCTTTTGAAAATTTTAGTTTTTTTGAAATAGCTCAAAGTCGGCTGATTCCAATTCGATGAAATTTGGTAAGTCAATTTCTTATTAAAAGTACTAACTTCTGATGTACATGATAATTTGACGGAAACCCGGGAAGGGGTGAAACTACCCCTACCCTCCATTAAAATCGATCGTAATTGTTGATAGGGTAGCAGGGACGCTGTTCATGTTTTTTTGTTTGAAAGATACATCGTTTTAGCCCATTTTTGGTCTCCTACAAAACTCTGTATCTCTCCGAGGTGCCATGTGATAAAATAAATTAGTCGATGACACCTAACCAAAATTTTATTTCATTCTTTTAATTTGAAATCAAATTTTCAATTGTCAGGTGATTATTTGATCTAATCTCATAAAAGATGTTAAGTATGGTTTGTTTTTTTTTCAGGTGTCTGCAAACGGTTTTTTTCAAACGCATAAACAGTTTGCAAAACGACGAGGTTCGAAGAAAAGTTAAAATCATTTTTTTGCGCAGGATGGAACTTTCTAGGGTCCAAACCGGCGCCCACATCGAGCATCTTTTATGAGATTAAATCAAATAATCACCTGACAATTGAAAATTTGATTTCAAATTAAAAGAATGAAATAAAAATTTAGTTATCATCGACTAATTTATTTTATCACATAGCACCTCGGAAAGATACAGATTTTTGTTGGAGACCAAAAATGGGCTAAAACGATGTATCTTTCAAACAAAAAAACATGAACAGCGTTCCTGTTACCCTATCAACAATTACGATCGATTTTAATGGAGGGTAAGGGTAGTTTCACCCCTTCCCGGGTTTCCGTCAAATTATCATGTACATCAGAAGTTAGTACTTTCAATAAGAAATTGGCCTACCAAATTTCATCGAATTGGAATCAGCCGACTTTGAGCTATTTCAAAAAAACTAAAATTTTCAAAAGACTTTGAAGCCCTCTAACGAACAAACGAAGCACTTTGGTATAGAGATAAGTTTGGTCCGAGTGACTTTTTTTTACCTCAGTAATCTGTGGTTGCTCCATGTCCATGGAATATTGGGACACCCTGTATACTATAAAAGAAGAAATGATAACTGATTGCTATAGAATGAAATCAAGAAATAGTCCACAACAGCCGGGAATCATTTCTGTATCCTTTGTTAGACATATTGATAAGCAGTTATTTTATTCAGCAGCTTGGAGGAAAATGAATCTTAGTGTGCGTGATGTTTTTTTTTGTTTGAAAACTCAAATAGAATTTTTATTAATAATTGCCTCACATACGAAAACAGGAAACTCCTTAATGCTTGTAAGGAGTTCAAGCGAACCAACAACTTTAAAATTTGTCTGGATTAGGTCGTGTAACGTTCACCCCCCGGGCCCTTTCGTCTGTTGCCAAAAGCAAATGTGATCGTCTATTTACCCCTAATAGGACCGCTGTGATTTCTTTCGTTGTGCTTATCGTAGTCACCCCTGCTCGTTGATTGAGGTATGCCAGGATTAGTATGGCCGAAACGGATGCTAAAGCGAACCTACTATGTCTAATTGTAACCTGGATTTTCTTGTTTTTCAACTGATTTGAAATTCTCTCAGAAAAGCGGGGAAATCAACTGAGACTTGTTGTTAACTGTGGACTTCCTGTCAGATGTCTAAAAGCGAATGATGAGCGAGAGAATTCGTTTGCAAGAGCGTAAAATGGTGAAGGGCGAGAGGGGCTGTGATTTTGCATAGAGAGTATAAAAAGATGGAAAGCGAGGATGGATCCCTTTCATACATCTGTCACACTCCAATCTATTTCGGATTCCACTCTTTTGCATTCTGTGCTTTCTTATTATTTCGTTTTGCTTATTTTCCTTTACCTAGTTTCTTTGATTTCATTTCAAGCATCAGCTCGAATTAATTAAAGAAGACAGCCATTTTGGTTTACAGATGACCCGGGATTAATGCGGGAATATCTGTCTGTTTAACTATTCAATAATTTTCTTTACCTAATTTCCTTTACCTAGTTTCTTTGATTTCATTTCAAGCATCAGCTTGAATTAATTACAGAATACAACCAATTTGGTTACAGATGACCTGGGATTGGCGGGAATATCTGTGTGTTTACCCATTCAATAATTATTGAATTCTCATTTTGTATTTTAATGAGCTTTACTCGTTGACTCGGCTCTTCCTTTCGTTTGGGAATTTTTATGATCGTTTATTGTGGTGGGCCTTACCCCGATACACAGGCACTCCACCCTACATTTATGATCAATTGTTTGTTGGTCGAGTTTCTAGTTTGACTTGGACGTCGAGAGCAGTGTTGCCATGTTTGTTTCGATTGCTACCTCCTCTTTGAACGTGATACGAATGTCTTTCCAATTGCTTTTTCAATTGTGAAAGCGTGGTTTTCCTGAATTAACGTCAAACTCATGATAGTTGTTTTAACTCATTTCGTTTATTTGTTGTGTCGTTGTTTTGCCTCATGGGCTACCTTTATTAGACCACTTTTGGACCCTCAATTCCTATTTGCCCTGTGGTTACCTTTTTGTTCTACCTGGCCTCGTAAGGTGATGAGTTACTATACCTTATCATTTCGAATACGACGTTTTCTGCAATTCGCAGTTTACCTTGTGGTTATTGCTATTTTAAATGTGATGACCAACTGACCAAACTAGGCCGCTATTCTATAATTATTATCCCTCAGGGTTCCCGTGGGCTTGCCTGGGTAATAATTGAGTGCTGGAATTTTTATGAATACCTATATTGGAGCCGGTGGGTTTTATAATCGAGACCAACCATCGATTTCACCGTGGTCCAAGGTTTTACCCCTAACACCTGTTTAAAAAGCAGATAACTCAGTCTAGACTGGCAATAACATTTTATAGCAATTTTCTGCGGATAATTTTGATTGAAATTGACATTCGTATGATGTGTTAAAGGAGTTTTTGTTTTTGATTGATTTTGGCTTTTCACGTACTCGAGACTAATTTGTTTTTGGTTGCTTTGAATCTTTATTTCGCGGAATGGTAATTGATAATCCTAGATTGATTTTGGTTGTTGGATTTCCTGATATTTGAGGAATAGGTATGACATCTGACAGCCCTGCTTTGATTTGGCCTACTCTATCCTACAACTGAGGGTGCTCTATTGCCCCGTAGCTTGCTACGATTTCCACTTCAAAGAGTCATGCTCTTTTACCGGCTACCCGAGGTCTTCATCTGGATTTCGAGATGAATCCCTCCTCCAACGTGTGGTAATCGAGTACCTATTATAAATTCTAATCGAGTATTGTAATGTAACTGGTATTTCCTGATATTTGAAGAGCAGGTGCTACACCTGACAACTCTGTCTTAGTTTGCTCTGTTCTATCCTACTCTATATCGGGGGGTGCTTTGCTCTGGCAGGAACTGCGATGTTCATTCATGGTGCTATACAATAGCGAAGGAATTGTTTACTTTCACTTTCTAATGTCGTATAATTTAAAGGGACAGGTTCTTTTCTAATATTCGTCCGATCCTACATCTGCGCTAAATAAACTTGGACTCAGAGAAATCAGACGATTTGTTTATTATTTTCGTTGTCAATTTCCTAACGTGGATTATTTCTGATAATGGGCCGTTTCATTTATTCACAGGTTATTAATTCCTGACCTGGGTTTGATTTTCCTACTTTCCTCCTAGCTCTCTCCTAATTGGTAAATTATTTGTTGAAGTATTCCTATTTCCTGCCTAACTTGAATTATTTCTAATAATGTGCCGCTTTAATTATTCACAAGTTATTTATTCCTGACCTGGGTTTATTTTCCTCCTAGCTATCTCTCGATTTCCTATACGTGAATTTGTAATTATTTGTGGAAGTATTTCTTTCCTGCCGGGGTCTTTCTATTTATTGACGTAATGACGTAGGTACCTACTACTTACTGGTGATGCCGCCTAATTCCTAGCTGATTATTTAACTTGGATTTAAAGTGGGGTCTGCGCTCGTGGATTTGGCGAATCGGTTTGATTGTTTTGCGTTGTCGCAAATTTGTTTCAAAGGAGATCTTCCCTAACTATTATCTCATTGAATTTTCCCTGATTTATGAAGGAAATTCCCTCAGAATTTATGCTTTGCCACCTACTAGTGAATTAGTTCGAAGAAATTTTGCCAAATATGAGTATTGGGTTCGTTTCCAGACGAGGTGCAAATTAATTGGATTTCCACTGGAATTTCCCAGGGTAGATGGAGGAAATTTACCCAGAATCCGCTTATGCCATCTCCAGGTAAATTAGATTAAGGAAATTTAGAATTGTGATTTGAAGTTCGCGTGAAACGATCTTTACCCTTATTGGGTTTCAAATGGAATTTTTCTAAGATAGATAAAGGAAATTCAACCGGAGTCCGCTTATGCCATCTCTAGTTAAATTACTTATATTAAGGAAATTTAGAATTGTAATTTGTAATTTGCGTGAAACGATATTTACCCTTATTGGGTTTCAAATGGAATTTTTCTAAGGTAGATAAAGGAAATTCAATCGGAGTCCGCTTATGCCATTTCTAGTTAAATTATAGAGTTCAGATAAGGATTGGGCGATCTAGAGTCCGCAAATGCCATCCCCAGGTACCGTCCAAAGGGTTAGGAAGTTAGATTTTATCTGCTTCCTCTGCGATCGAGATTTGTGCTTTTATAGGATTCGGCGGCATGCGCTGACCCACTTTCTAAACCTACTACTTAACAAAGGATGTTCCTAAGCTGATTCGATGTCGTGATTTCTGTGTGTTTATTTTAAGCATACCTCCCTTATCAGAAGACTAGTACGTCAATTTTTTGGCTATCTTACTGGATAATCCTGAACTTCAACTACCTAAAATTTCTATCAAATCGGCCAATGCTTTCTGGTACTTCCTATTATTGTACCTACCTACTAATTATTCACCGGCTTACATTTCATTTCTTGTTTTCACCTACTTGCTGTTTAGGAATCGTGATGAACTTTTGGCTATTGTCGCTTATTTATTCGCTTTACTGATTGGCCAACTGTCAATATCGTGGGAGGAATACCTGGTGACTTGCTATTGTCTTATGACTGGAACTATTGTCCTTTTCGTGCCGCGTAACTTTCCTTCCGGCCGCCTCGAGGTCGTTCTCTATTTCAATCGGTTCGAGGGCGCATTCCTTAACATCTGGTGAGTTCCTACCACCGCTTTGCCGTTCTTTTCGATGTTTTTAAGATGCTGGAATCTACCAGCGCGAGAGCTTTTATTTTATGAATATTTATTGTGAAGGCAGGAATCGTTTCTTTGCCGCAATGGCGCGTGGCTGCGTTTTAATTTCTTAACATTTTTACCTTTAGGTAGTTACGTACCTATTCTTGCACTATTTGCTTTTTCGGTTTTGGTTGATTTAACGAGGGAGATGGAAATAAATTCCTTATCATCCTACCTAGGTACGATCCATTTCAGTCGGGAGAGATTTTTATTCGGAAAAATGAAGAATCAGAAAGAATTCATGTTAAATCTCGCGAAGATTTGCGAAATATCAGTGCCTGATGTTTATGTTAAGTGTATCATGCAGAATATCAATTGTTTTATTATTGTTTACTTGCTTACAATAATTATTAGTGATTTTACAATTATGGGTAGTCGTTGTCTGGGTCACTCTGCTAACCTAACTTCTTATAATGTTTGTTGTTATATTGTGTTTGCCTTTGTTATTGTTATATTGTGTTTGCCTTTGTTATTATCATGAATTTTCTATTATCACAAAAATGACATCAATTTTAAGAGATTTTTTTCGATAGATAGCGACAGATTTAATTTGGCACATGTTAATGCCGAGTCATTAATAGCTCACTGGGATGAGTTTAAAGACATTTTTGAAGGAATTGGGGCACACGTAGTAGCAGTTTCTGATACATTTCTTAAGCCGCCTATTAAAGTACCTAGCGCGACGCTCGCGTCTGACGTCTTGAAATGTGAAATAACGTTGATACAAGCTTTCTTTAATAATAATAATTATTGTAATGACCATAAATTACACCACCATCCGGCTCGAAGGACCAGCTCATATGTAGGGGATGTTTACGCCCACATCGAAACATAAAAAGGTTCATTCGATACAATTTATTGTCGTAAAGTTTACAATTAATATAACAGCGTTGTTCTTTCAAAGGAATCTCAGGTTGCATTATTTTGCTTCTCGCGAAGCTAACATTATCCCTTGCCGTACCTGGCAAGGTTGCCAAATTGAATAAAAGATTCTAAATTACAAAGAATATAAAAATAAGACAGAACAGAATTAGAAAACGTTTTAAAGAAATACCAGGTATTAGTGGCTATAAGAGAGTTTAACAAAGACAAATTCAAAGGGAAAAATGTCACTAACATGCAATGGACTTTCTACTTATAATTTTTTTGCCAATAACGATTTGTCACAAATTCTTTTCAAGCGACGACATTCAGTGACTGAAGTCAGCTTACAGCTTCTGCCTTTAAAATGCTCTTTACCGCCTAAAAAAATTGACAATCTAAAAAATTTGCTTTCTGCCGAGTTTGGAAGTGATTGGAAAGATGATCCAGATATGCTGAACAATGTGAAGCAGCTGAAGATTGTAACTGCCTGGAGGAAGATGATGCCTTATACATTTAACCCTTTTTTTCCTAAATTCAATTTAGAGTCGACAGACTTACAAAATGGTATTCGAAATTCAATTTTAGACTTACTTAAATAGAAAGGGTTAACTGGACAGTAAAATATTCTTTTTATAGTTTTTTAATGTATCATGATGTTTTTATGTTATAGTTTTTTTGACTATTTAAAAAGATATTAGGTGATTTAGACCTCTATATTTTTATGATTTTTTTTCATGAAATTAACTTGCTAAAAAATGTACATCATCCCCGAGTGTTAAAAAATGTTCTCTCCTCAAAATTATACATAAAATTATGTATAAAATGGACTTATCCTCTTTTGCATAAATGCTCCTCAAGTAATTTCTGAAAAACTAGAGGCAAGGAAAAAAATGGCATTTAATATTTTTTTATGCTTTAACAGCTTATTATCTGCACCCGTTTTGTAACAATGATATTCTTCAGAAAATATTACTGAAATAAATAATTTCTCGTTTAAGTCACTTCCAGAGAATCTTTGTGATAAATGGGGAAATTTTAGGAGAAATACCAATGTATTTAAAAAACTAAATGGAAAAAAGATAACCAAGCCTCTTTCTTTCGGCGTATGGCAGCAAATTTTTGCACCGAGCTACCTAAGTTAGCTATCAGACTATTACAAATATCTGCTTCTTCTGCAGGAATTCGACCAGTATTTTCCAATTTACGGACATATACGTAATAGATTATCATTTTAAAATTCAGAGAAAATTGTTCACGTGTTCACTTAATCTAAAAATTACGATCCAATTTTGGATGAAGATGAACAATAAGAGAATATTGCATAATGTTTTTTTAATGGGATCTATCTTGAAAAATAAAATGAAGACATCGTCATTTTGAAAACCATATCTTTTTTTGTTCCATTATAAAATATACGAATGCTCAATGAAAATAAAATGTGCCGTATGTGCAACAGAAAAAGAATGCGACGAACTCGAAGACGAATCTATCAATATTGCATTTATATTGAATGACGGATATGGATGTTATCAGACAAAAAATGTTGCATCATTGACCAGATTAAACATTTAAACTTTGATAAATACGATGACAACGATATCACATTTAACATTGATCATTTTATGGCACGATCCAGGGGTATTTCCATCAGATTGAGACATAACATAAAAAATGAGACTATATACCGAGTGCGTCGCAAGAATTAAAAAATTTAATCCGCAAAGAAGGAAATGACAAGAAGATTGTAACGTACATTTCGTACGTACCGGCTAGATGTCGGTAACACAGAGACGACGGCGGGCACGCGCAGCGAATGAGTGATGGTGGGTGTTAGTGCATCGACCAACTCGAGTTCTCGTCGACTTCGACTGTCAAGGAAATCAGGTGCGTTCATCTCATACCGGCACTTTCACCTTCTTTTCACTTCTGAATTCGCTAGAGGAAGGTACATTTCCGCAATCACAGGAATTTTTAGCGAAATGGCGTGGTGAACCGTCACTTAAATTATTATAAACATCGAACACGTTTTTGGCTTGGTGAGTGTCGTAAAATGATGTTATTAATTGTGCTAGAATTATACAGATCATATTTTCTTAAGACCGTATGCTAATTTTAATAATTATAGCTTTTAAACCCGATCGAGTTCGTTCGCATGTAAAATTTTGTCAGTCATTTTTTTATTCCAACCTATCTTGAGGACGGGAATAATTCTATGTACCCTCGGCAAGCAGACTCGATCGGACCGTTCATTAATGCAAGAGTGGTTCTGATACACATGAAATTACAGCTTTTTTACCTGGAGACGGTTTTTTCCCTGGAGGCACATTTTTACCCGGAGGCAACTTTTTCCCTGGAGGCGAATTTTTCCCTACGGATTGATTTTTTCCTGGAGGCTATCTTATTCCCGGAAGCACCTGCCTTTTCCGTGCCAAGCAGATTGTCCGGAGCCAAGCATGAAGATCCAGGCCACTTCCAGCTAGACTTCTGAAGAGCCATACGAAGCTAAGTGCCTTGTGAACATCCGACCAATTCATTCTGCTCAACCGCACGCTCTGTTCTTTTTAATTGTTAACCGTGCTCAAGAGTGTCATATTAATCACTGTGATATATTTTATATTTTAATAAAGAGTACCTGTTATTCTGCTGACCCGCTTGTTATTGTTGACCCTCTTAGACTAGCGACTCAACCTACGACCCTTGTTTTTCTTATCGCATGCTCTCAGCGACTATTTTTCCCCTCTAAGGGTTAAATAGTTCGTTTCAAGTGGCGCCCAACATTTAAGGGAGTTGCAGTCTTTGAGGTTCGCAGTGACCGGTGGGTTCGGTGGATATACAGGTGCTCTAGAAGCTAGCGAATGAAACCGGTCGTTTCATTACCTTTATTATTACTCTATATTTAGTTATTGTTCATTACCTTTATCGAATTTAATATCGTTACATTTTATACCAGGAAAGCAAGCCAAAAACGAAATTTTTCTCCAGGAGGGGTTTTAACTGTTTTGTTTCGTGTATTTTCGTTACAGATTATTTCGAAAATTTTTATATCCTTTATTTAGAGTTAGTTTCGATTTATCTTTTATCGTATATTGCTCGTCCCTATTATTTCCACATAGCAAGTACCGCTGACATAGCACAATGGCTAAAAATAGGCTAGTTCCCGAATTTCTTACTGCCATCCAGACCGCCTACGAGATCAGGATACGAGGTGTCGACGTCCCTGCTACAGCCGAAGAACGGCGCAAAATTCTGCGAGGCCTTCTCGCACAGGAGGCTGGCGACCGTAGCTTCTCGCGCCCCCAAAAATTTCCATATACATTCGAGGAAGACGCAAAGGAAGTCCAGATAGGGCTTAAGGAGGTCGAGGATGCGGTCCAAGCATTCCAGGGAGATAATAGTGCTCCTGAATGTCGTAGAATTACCTGTAGACTGTCGCATTTATCTAACCGCATTTCCAATATAGTTCCGACTAACGCAGATCAGACCACAGCCAAGGAGTCCCTCAAAACCCGTTTAGTTAGTGTAGAGGCAGATTTCGCCATGAAACTCGATATTGACGTGCCTGGACCCAATGCCGCTTCTAGCCCACTTCTTCCATCTTCGGGGTCCTCCTACTTTTCTTCCAGCTCGAAGGCAGTCCCAGTTTATAAATGGGGTATCCAGAAATACTCTGGTAAGGAACCCTTGATAACTTTTCTAGAGAAGGTTGAATCTCTTCGCCTATCTCGAGGCTGTTCAAGGTCTGACCTCTTCTTTTCTGCCGGTGATCTGTTTGAGGGTGATGTGTGGACAAGGTGGAACACAAATTCATTAAAAAAACGCTTCTCATGTTGGGACGAACTAGTCCAGAAACTGAAAGAGACATTTTTGGGTGAGAGCTACGATCAAAATCTTCTGGACGAAATACATTCACGTAGACAGGGTCCCCGAGAGGATGTTTCTCTATACATTGCCGCCATGGAATCTCTATTCTATCGCCTCACGCAGCCTCCATCAGAGTCGGACATTGTCCATGCCATCCGACGAAATCTCCGACCTGAATTCATTACAGCACTCGCCCTTCAGACGGTCACTACGGTAGCCGAGCTGAACACCTTCTGTCGTAAAATTGAGGAGTCCTTGTCTGCATGTGGGAAATTTAACGTCGAATATCGGAACACCTGTCAGGTCTCGTCAACATATCCTAAGAGGAGTTTTTCTCATACCTCTACTTTCAGGTGCTGGAATTGGGGCCGCAGTGGTCATCGTTACCCGGACTGTCGGGAGCGGCGAAATAGATTCTGCTTTGGGTGTGGCAGGAAAGGAATCACGAAGTCTTCCTGTCCAAATTGTCCTACGGAGGACGCACCACAGTCTTCACGTTCTTCGGAACCAAAAAACTTGCCAGGCACGGGCGCCAGGAGCCCAGATCTTGGACGCCCAGGAACTTCCGGTTCCCTAAAAGGGAAAGCGACGCCAGGACAACCCAGCAAGTCACAGGGATAAGTACCTCGCCTATTTGTGCAGATAGTCAGTTTTTTAAATCTAGCCTTACCTCTAACGTACCTGTATCTCTCTCTTCAACTCTTTCTTCTGACTCTTTACCTCCATCTTCACCTGTCATACCGTCTCTTCCACCTATCTCATTTACCTCCGTATCTGATAATAGTGCAAAACCTGTCGTTTGCCCAGTACTAGAGTCTCGAACTAATGACAACCGTCCGTACCTCACAGTCTCAATTCAGGGTGAACCAGTCTCTGCTCTGTTGGACAGTGGTAGCAATGTTTCTATCCTAGGTTCCCATGGCCTGTATCTTTTAAAAAAATTAAATCTACCCGTTCAATATGACATTTCCTGCCATGTTACTACTGCTGATGGTCAGCTTCAGTCAGCCATGGGCTATGTTTATGCCAACGTTACCTTGGACTCTCAGTCTCAATCCCTGAAACTTTTACTCATACCTACTATCACTCAAAATTTAATTCTAGGCATGGACTTTATTCAATCTTTCAATTTACACCTTAACTTTGACGATTTTTCGTATCAGTGTCCGGCCACATCCTCTCTTTGTGTAATTA
Source organism: Malachius bipustulatus (assembly GCA_910589415.1). NCBI lineage: Eukaryota > Metazoa > Arthropoda > Insecta > Coleoptera > Melyridae > Malachius > Malachius bipustulatus. Next base: position 4,932,191 of record OU342638.1, on the reverse strand, counting down.
ACACTATTCAGGGAGTTGATAAACTTTTACCTAGCCAACAGGTCGAACTCGACCAGGTCGTCAAAGCCTATGCCGAAATCAGTCCAAAAGATCGAATCGGTCTTACCCACCTTCACGAACATCACATTGAGACTGGGAACGCTAAACCGTTCAAGCAACGGCAGTACCCTCTGTCCCCATACATGCAGGAAATTCTAAATCAACAAATTGACGAAATGCTCCGAATGGACATTATCGAGCCCTCAAATTCACCCTGGTCATCCCCTCTGTGACTGGTAAAAAAGAAGGACAATTCGTATAGAGTGTGTTTCGATGGAAGGAAATTAAATTCAATATCTACCCCTGATTCTTACCCCATGCCGATTATCGACAGTATTATTTCAAAGGTCAGGAATGCGAAATTTCTTTCATCTCTCGATTTGAAGTCAGCCTTCCATCAGATTCCGCTCGATTTAGAATCCCGCCCCAAAACAGCTTTCGCCGTTCACGGCAAATGACTGTTTCAATATAAACGCCTACCTTTTGGTCTTCATTCCTCGCCACAGAGTCTGGTTCGTCTTTTAGATCGCGTCATTGGCCCCGAACTCGAACCATATGTTTGATCCTATATGGACGATGTTGTCATTGCAACCCCCGATTTCTCTACTCACCTTTCTGTTTTACGTGATCTTCTCGATCGGTTTAAGAAGGCAAACCTTACTCTTAATCTAGATAAATGTCAATTCTGTCTCTCTTCTCTTAAATTTCTCGGCTACGTCGTTGACGAGCAAGGTCTTCGGACTGATCCCGAAAAGGTCTCTTCTATTCTGAGCTATCCAAAACCCACAAATACGACCCAGATCCGTAAACTTATTGGCCTTATTGGGTATTATCGTCGCTTCCTGAAAAACATCTCTTCAGTAGCTAGTGCGATCTCCTCAAGGGTCGAGCAAAGGGCCAGAATATTGTCTGGACTCCCGAAGCGGATCACGCTTTCGAGGAAATCAAAAGGCTTCTCAGCTCAGCGCCTATCTTAGCTAGTCCCGACTTTTCGAAACCTCTCTCCATCGATTGCGATGCATCTTTGACCGGGGTTGGTGCGGTGATCTGTCAAGAGGAAAACGGGGTCTCTCACCCTATAGCATATTTCAGTAAAACATTAAATAAATGCCAACGTAACTATACGGTTACAGAGTTGGAGCTCTATGCTATTGTGTGTGCTCTAGAAAAATTTCGTTGCTATATTGAGGGTTCTCGTGGACTGAAGATAATCACCGACCATTCTTCGCTTCAGTGGGTGCAAAATCTGAAACAACCAAGCCCCCGTATCTGTCGTTGGTTGCTTAAACTGAACCAGTATGATTTTCAGATTATTCATCGCAAAGGTTGCGAAAACGTCGTAGCCGACGCTCTGTCTCGTATCTCTAACGTTCCTACTTCTTCTCCTGTGTCTCAAGTGTCTGTTCTTAATCTTTCTTCTCTTCAAACAGATGCCTGGTACCGCAGCATGATATCGAAAGTTCAACAAGAGCCTGAAAAATTTCCCTCGTTCCGTGTTGAAAATCAGGTTCTTTATAAGCATGTTACCTCACGATATAGCACTTTTGCCTCATTCGAGTGGAAAATTGTCGTCCCTACCCCCCATCGGAAGGAAATTCTCCATATGTTTCATAACGACCCCTCTGCCGGACATTTTGGTGTAGCAAAGACCCTCGCTCGAATATCGGAGCTATATTATTGGCCTCAAATGAGGAAATCGGTGTATCACTATATTCAGGCGTGCGAAGTTTGTGCGACCTGTAAAGCAGATAACTTACCTCCTGCTGGACTCATGGGAAAGTATCGGGATATCAAGTTTCCCTTTCAACTTATCTCGGCAGATTTATTAGGTCCCTACCCCAGGTCCAGTTCTAATAACCAGTACCTTCTTGTGGTCACCGATTATTTCACTAAATTTGTCTTAGTACACCCTATGCCTCGGGCCACGGCCAAAGCAATTTGCAAATTCATGGAAAACCAAGTTTTTCTTCTATTTGGTCCCCCTCAGATTTTGGTTGTCGATAATGGTAAACAGTTTGTGTCCAAAGAATTTCAATCCCTTGCATCCACTTATGGAGCGCAGAAAATTTGGTATATGGCCAAGTATCATCCTCAGGCCAACCCTACTGAACGGGTAAATCGGGTCATAACAACTGCCATTCGATCCTATATCCAGGATAATCATAAACACTGGGACAAACATATCTTCCAGATCGCCCAGGCGATTCGTCTCTCCGTTCATGAGGCAACTAAATACACACCGGCCTTTCTGATGTTTAATCGGAACGTCCCTGTCAACGGAGGGTTTTATGGCCTTATCGACCCCGATGCCGATAATTTCGAGGAAATTCTAAATAAATTCACGGACCCCAAAATCTCTAATAACCTGCCTGAAATCATCCCTATCGTCAGCAAACATTTGAGGAAGGCATATGATGCCAATGCTCGACGCTACAACCTCAGACGTCGAGAGTTACGCTTTCACTTAGGAGACCATGTTTGGGCTAGGAATTTTGTGTTATCTGATGCCTCGAAAGATTTTTCAGCCAAGCTAGCTCCCAAATTTGTTTCGGCCACCGTGGCCAAAGTTATCTCCCCCCTTGTCTATGAGCTCAAGGACTCTAAAGGGCGTAACTTAGGTCGTTATCACATACAAGACCTCAAGGCACAAGTCCCGCCATTGGACCCTTCCGATGAATTGTAGTCTACCGCCCGACCTACCGCTCTCGTTTTCGTATTTATCGTTCCCCTTTTTTTCATTGTGTCAGGCCAGCTCTGCTGCTACTGTAATAAGGATAAGACAGTACAGCCTGCGTCGTCTCCTGAGGACCTTCCATCTGTCCAAACTTCCGTGTCAGGCCAGTCTCACTGCTACTGTAAGAAGGAGAAGACAGTACAGCCTGCGACTCTTCCTGAGGACATCCCATTAACTCATAATTTTCGCTTATCTTTACTTCATTACTTATAAATTTTTCTTAGTCATATTCTCTTAGTCATTTATCTACAGTTCTTTTTATAGTCCGTAATTTTTCTATTCAACTCACCGATTTGTTTCGGGGAGACTGTGTCGATTCATTTGGGTAAATCATGTTTCGTCGTTCTATCAGTCTCTTCAGATCTATCTCGGGACGGACTCGTATGTCCTCAAGGCTAACATCTACCTTTCAACTCTTAATTTACTATAACTTGTATTTTTCAACCTTTAATTTTATTGTAACTAGTATTTTTCAACTTTTCATCCTTCCTTAAATTTTAATTCCATACCTGTATCGTTGTTTTTTTGCGTAGGCTTATCTAAAACACCCTATGGTGACCCGGCGTATACAGTGTATCTATTTATTGTCTATTTAAATTACTATCTCCAACTTTACCTGTGTGTGTGGCTTGAGCGGTATCAAAATTTTTGTGTGGCTGTTTTCTATTCTTGAGCGAAGTGCGTATCGACAACTAACTTTTTCTATTTTATTTCAGAACCTGCGTGCCTTGTATCTGTTACTATCATTTCCTTTTCCGAAAACTGATTATCTTGCTCAACAATTGCGAGACCATGTCATCAAGACACTGTCTGGATCACATCAGAAGATCCCTTGCGGGCTTGTAAAATTTACTTTCATTATCTTTGATATTTGTAATTTATTAACTTGTAAATTCTCTCTCGTATACCGAAATTTTTTCTCATATCGTAATTATTATTATATCGTTTGTCTATTATTATTATATAAACATTTTTATCTTGTACCTGAGCCGACTGACATATTGTTATTATATTTTTTTTTTGTATCGTTATTATCTCTAATAATTATTATATTAATTATAGTAATTGAATGGCTAAGTGCAGAAAGGGAAGTACTAACATTTTAACGAAAAATGAGTTACACATGCTTTCATATAGTTTCGACCTAGCCCGATCGTTTGGCGCAGAAAAGAAAGTCATGGAATGCGATTTAGTTGCTCTTATAGGCTACGCAGAAAATCCCGTTTGATGCAGAATGCGCTCATAAAATAAGAGTTTATACTCTAGAGTCTAGGGCATGCTCCGAATACCCTACGGAAAAGGAGACTCTGACATTTAACCAGTCAAATTAAGCGGCATTTATCATAGAGTAAGAACTAGTCTTATGCTATTCGCATTCCGTATGGTAAAAGGGTTCAAGGCCCGGGTTTGATTTGTATTTTTTTTCAAAATTTGTGTTGTTTCTTCTGTAAATAAATCATATGACACTGCTGATAGTTGTCTTGACAAATGTCGGGGTAGGTTTGGGGTAGATTTATGAACAGGTCATGAGATGAAGATAAATGCCCATTACCCTACCCCTACTCCAATTAAATATGTGAAGTTTTGAACGCACCCGAGCTCTGATAAATGATAATATTGAAGTTCAAACCAGTTCCCAGTCAATATTAAAATTCATTACGATTACACTATTACTTATTCCAGTTACAATTATTAATTAGATAAAATACATAAGTATGTCTGATTATTCTTCTATTCAGAATTCATCCAGGGGATCTTCATCCATTGATTCTGATATGAGGAATTATTTGGGTCCACACGCACAGATCGAAGAAGTAATCCTTTGACTTCATCCTCTTTAGTTCAGCCGTTATTCTAAATCTATCTGTAACAATAAGATCACGTTCTAAATCTAAATAGGTACCTATCACGGTAAAATCAGTATTTATCCTTGTAAACTTATAAAATGTAATGCAAGTAAGTTGAATGAAGACACCTACCTATTTTGGTACACCCTTCCAGTCAGGATTAGATTTAATATGATAATAAACTGTTGGTTTATGTATTATCACTTGTTTGCAATGAATGCAATGTTCAATTCAATACGGATTAATTATTACGGAAACGAACAGGGAAATCTGTCTGTAACTATGCTCTGGCAATTAGGCTTAGGCATTTGGCAAAACATAACCACAACTTAACTTATATTTATTTATCTTTTTTTTTAACACATTACTATTATTATTATTAAACCATCAGTTTTTCTGTCACTTTTCTCGCTGAACTCGACTCTCGAATGGTAAGTCAACGGCATTTCACCATGTTGCCAGCGTTGGCGCGGGTTTAAATCTGACGTTTTATGGAGTTACGTAACTCCGCCGTATAACCCCAAGCTGAACTTTGATGAATACCGAGCTGCCTTTAAACCCGGATAATATTTAAGCCCAGAGTTTCCAAACCACGTGGTCATATTTTATTGATCATATTATTGGTTATTATGGTTATATTTATTGAAAACGGGCCTTAAGTATTAAAGTAGGTTTAATTGAGTTTTTATTTAAAATTAGTAAACATCCGCAAAAATAGTGCCAGTAATTTTGACAGTTCTGGGCTTAAATATTATAATCCCACTGCATGCATGGATTAAATTTTTTGGGGTTAAAATTCTATAAACCAGGTGTAAATAGTTTGATGAATACCATTTTCAGCATAACCCCGGGGTTAAGACAATATAAACCGGGTTTACAGTAACCCCGGCTTAAATAATTTAAACCCGGTTTAAATATAATCCATGTGGGTTAAAACACACATAACCCCTGGGGTTATATTTAAGCCCACATATAACCCCGGGGTTATATATTGATGAATACGGGCCTAAATGTATAACGTCTCAGGGCACAACTGGTCCGGTGTACGCGGGGTGGCACTAGCAAGCGGTCCCCCGTCCCCGTTAACTATTTCAGGTCGGGGGGCATCGCGGGACGAGGAAGATACTAGCGAAATACTCTCTCAACCCTCAATGCTCACACAGGTCGCACTCCGGAGGCGTCGTTTCAGGCCTGTCTTTGGTCAGGGGTCAGTAGTTAAAATAGAAGGGTTCTAGTCTGCACGGCACGAAGTGGGCGTGGCCAGCAGCGCATGCGCGTAGTGGGCGTGTCAAGACCTAACCTGGGCTTGCCTACGCATGCGCCCAGCTCGGATTGGGCGTGCCAAGCCCTAACCTGGGCTTGTCTACGCATGCGCCCTGTCGAACCCGGCCTGTTCTCGAATCTGATTGGTCTCATTCGGCCATCGCAAATTTTTCCGCCTCGGCCTCATCCGCCCAACATGGCCGACTTCGCTTCCGGCGCATGAGCGGAGGCGGAGGCCGGGCTGAGCGGGGGCAGAGCGGGGGCCAGAGTGGGGCGGGGGCTGAGCTTAGCGGAGCTTAACGAAGTTTGCCGAATTGGGCCATCAGCGTGCTATATTCGCGTTTCATACAAGCATGTGTTAAAAGTTAGTCGGATCAAGTGGCTAGAACGCAAATTCAGGAGCAAAGGTAAGGTTTTAGAATCCCAGTTGAACCGACTAACTTTTTTTTTCGTAAGAAGTTATTGATTAAAAGGTGAGAGAAAAAAAAACTAATGTAATTTTTTTTCGTATATAATTTTAACTTAAGGTAGATATTATTTAGTAGAGCTTGGTTTAACAGCAACGATGGATCTACAAGCCTTTTTTGCAAAGTACAATGATCTATTAGTGAACTCTCATAGAGAAGAGCTAAAGCAACTTCAAGCTATTGTGGATAGATATAAAAATCAAAAGCTTTTATTATCACAACATGGCTACCATTTTGAAGATTGTATTTGGGCATTAGATGGTGTTACTTGCGGTCCAGACACTTGCAATTGTTTTAAAGAAGAATATGCGAGAAAAAAAATAAATAAAATAATTTCTATGTACTTAAGAATTGCAAATCATAGATGTTAAAAAAAAGTATTGTAAGACTTATTTTATAAAAATAAAAAAAAGTAAAATGTTTATTATTTTTTATTTTTTTATTTCCTATACAAGGTATAATATAACAATAATATGCCAGGTGAGATTTAAAAAAAGTCAGCGTATCTGTTAAATAAAATGAAGAACATAAAAAAATTTAATTATCAGTTCATAAGTATGAAAATAAAACATAAATGTTTTTATTTAAACTTATTTAATAAATATAAAAAAATTACATGTCACAAGTGAGATACAAAAAAAAATAAACAAAATTATTATTTATTTAAAAAAAAAAAAAAAAAACTTGTAAAATTAAAAAAATTAATATTTATAAAAACTTGTACCATTTAATAACTGGGCATCTGTAAATGACGACTGGCTCAGTATTTCAAATGGAGGCTCCTCCTCAACCACCGAACCATCCGCTTCGTCTGCTATGACATGTAGTTCTGCTTCTTCCTTTTTCACGAGCTCCAGTTTGTAATTGTTGCCTCCTTGCTTACCATAGTTGAATAAGACGTATTGATCACCACTTAGCTCTTGAAGCTGCTTGTCCGTGAAGTCATTAAACCTCTCGGGAAGGTATAATTTTGTGTTTTCTTCCAAATCTGCGATTATCCTGTCTCCATACTTGGACGACCCTTTTTTTAATGTTCGAACTAAATAGGGCCGATTCTTCTCCATTGTTTCTAAATTGATCCAAATAAAAGCGCTCAGGAAGTTGAACTTGGAGAGCGCCGTAGGTTTATTTTTTTTCTTCAATAATTTACTCACTCCTCCCGTCGTAGCCACTCTGCTGGTCGTAGCCATTTTCTTGCTTGTACTTGCTTTGCCTTCCATTTTTTTTTTTTTAATTATTTAGCAGATACGTAGACTTTTTTTTAAACTCGGTTGGCGATTTTAATTGTCGCGACTTGTGACAAAAATCGGAATAAAGCTGCTTAGCTAATGTTCTGAATATACAGGGTGTCCCATAACATGTGGGCAATCTCCCGGATTTGGGTATATTTCGTAAAAATAAATGAAAAAATAGCTATAAAATTAATTCCTCAGAGACACCCCTACAAAGATATTAGCTGTTGAAGTTGAGGGTTGAAAATCAATTTTTTGCAATAACTTTTTTATTTCTTGACCGATTTTGATAATTTTTGGTGTTATTTTGTATTATTTTGGACTGTTTAGAATAGTGTTTCATAATCTTTGGTAGCACATACATAGACCTCGGGATGGCATAACCCCCTCATTCACTTGAAAGAAAACAATTAAAATAATAATTTTACAATTTTTTAAGGTTAATTTTCCTTTTCTTTGATATTTTTTACATAAAAAATGTATCCTATTTTATTTCGATAGAGCGAACCGTTATCGAGATAAACGTCCTTCTAATAGGTGATGCGTCGCAGGAACTTTTCAAATTTCAAGTAAATTTTAACAAGATGGCTGACCTATGACAGTAAATTGAGCAGGAAACAAAACAATAACTTAATTAAATACACGTCAGTGTCAAAAGATTTCATTTCATGCAGATTCAATTCTAACTGATTTTCTGCGTATTCAGCGTTTTTGTAACTCATTTTAAAATCAGTTAGAATCTGCATGAAATGAAATCTTTGACACTGACGTGTATTTAATTAAGTTATTGTTTTGTTTCCTGCTCAATTTACTGTCATAGGTCAGCCATCTTGTTAAAATTTACTTGAAATTTGAAAAGTTCCTGCAACGCATCACCTATTAGAAGGACGTTTATCTCGATAACGGTTCGCTCTATCGAAATAAAATAGGATACATTTTTTATGTAAAAAATATCAAAGAAAAGGAAAATTAACCTTAAAAAATTGTAAAATTATTATTTTAATTGTTTTCTTTCAAGTGAATGAGGGGGTTATGCCATCCCGAGGTCTATGTATGTGCTACCAAAGATTATGAAACACTATTCTAAACAGTCCAAAATAATACAAAATAACACCAAAAATTATCAAAATCGGTCAAGAAATAAAAAAGTTATTGCAAAAAATTGATTTTCAACCCTCAACTTCAACAGCTAATATCTTTGTAGGGGTGTCTCTGAGGAATTAATTTTATAGCTATTTTTTCATTTATTTTCACGAAATATACCCAAATCCGGGAGATTGCCCACATGTTATGGGACACCCTGTATATAGGGGAGGTGATGGAAGGAGAAAAAAAATCTATAGCAAGATAAGTAAACTCTACTCGGATGTATAATTATTTTTGTTAATAGGAGTAAACAAGCTCAGTTAATGATCTAATAATAAATAGCATTCGGTTATGTAAGGAGAATTCCATAATTTATAGTAAGGTTATTAAACTATGGCCCACATAATATGCTGCATGCAAAATCTCGTTTTATCATTACTTATTAATATTTTCAAAAATAATAAGGAGTAAACCAACTCAGTAATTATCTACTAAAATAGCATTCGTTATGAGGGTTATGTGATGAGAATTCGATAATTTGAAATAAGGTTATTAAACTGTAACCCGTGTCTCGTGCGTGATCTTATTTACATATAATTACTTCTCAATAGTTCTAGAATAATTAGAGCGCTTAAATCGAATAACATAATCATTATCATTTCTATCCAGCAAAAATAATATAAAATTTATTTTTTTCGTATATAATTTTACGTAAGATAGAAATAAATTAGTAGAGCTTGGTTTAACAGCAAGAATGGATCTACAAGGCTTTTTAGCAAAGTACAATGATGTATTAGTGGACTCTCAGAGAGAAGAGCTAAAACACCTTCAAGCTATCGTGGATAGATATAAAAATCAAAAGCTTATATTATCACAACATGGTTATCATTTTGAAGATTGTATTTGGGCACTAGATGATGGTACTTGCGGTCCAGACACCTGCAATTGTTTTAGAGAAGACTATGCCAGAAAGAAAATAAATAAAATAATTTTATCTGTACTTGAGAATTTAAAATACTAGATGTTAAAAAAAGTATTGTAATTATTTTATAAGAATAAAAAATTAAAAAGTAAAATTTTTATCTCTTTATTTATTTATTTATTCAAGTTATTCAATAAAATATAACAATAAAATGTCACAGGTGAGATATAAAAATTCGATAATCTAAATAATTTTTTTTTTTGTTCTAACATAGTTTTTAGAGATGTAATTGATTAAATTGTTTGTTGATATTTGGAAAATGTTATTAGATAGAGAAACTTGTATCATTCGATATCTGTGGAGATCAGAGGCTTATGGTTGATCTTAAGATTATAACTAGGTGTATTAACTATTAATAATATTATTAATACAAAAAAAAAATATATATATATATATATTTCTTATACATATTTATTAACATAATATAGTATCTATCTATTACATTGTCTTACATTATGATATAATAATATTATGATTATAATAGTGATGGAATATTTTCTAAAAAAAAAAAAAAATAAATAAATAAAAATAAATAAAAAAAACGGTTAGATATTAATACTTTGGAAAATTTTAAAATTTTTAATCACTTTTATTCAAATGAATTATAAAAAATATTATATTTTTTTTTATTACTCACGGGCTATGGTAAAATATCCTCATTGTAATCTAAAAAATTATTGTTTTTTTTGTTAAAATATCTAAGCTTAGTTTATATAAATACTACTCACGTATTAAATTATCCGGTCTGTGATCTAAAATTAGAAAAAAAAAATTTAATATAATAGGTTTGATAAGGAAGAATATAACTTACGAAATCTCTTGTAGGCATACAGCCTTTGTGCTATTTGCACAATGATCAAATATCCTCCTCCATCCTCGGGGAGGATATCTCCGTTGTATATAATCAGACTCCCAGGAGCCTGACTTACGACGAGGAGATCCTCTAAGGAGGTCTCCAGTAAAATGCTCTAGATAAGTACAATTTAATTAATATTAGAATAATTCTTAAATAAGATCTTAATTTTTTTGAAAAAAGTGATGGATAATGATATAATAATCATACTCACAGTTTTATTTTAATTTTTCGTAACTTGTATCAAATAAATTGGCGATAAATATACTTACGTTTGAACGCCAGAACTGGCATAAATTTTTAATAAATTCCATGGCTGTAAAAAAAATTTCTCATAAGTATTTTAATTTAAAATAAGTATTAAATGCTTTTACACTTACACATCATAAAAAAAACAAACAGAACAAACTGATCATAAAAAACAGTTAGAACAAACTGATGAGCCTCTTAGGATTAGTTAACTTTATATAGAATTATTATCATTAAGAACGTTAGAAAGAAACGATATCCTCTATTATCACTAAAATGTCTGCTTGGGTCAATTAAATCAACTTGTCATAAGTCATTGACTCCATTAGATATTACGGATCTACAATGAATAATGATGTCTTATCTGTTTCTGAGGCCTCTGATGAAGTGTGACGCTTTGCGAGAAAAAAATAAAAATAAAATAACAGCAGTTCTTTACAGATCTAACAGGATGTATACAGGTGTTAAACAATAAATAAACATGTTTTTTTTTTAATTATTTTATTTTTTTTTATTTTTTTTATTCTTATTTCACTTTTTTTATACATTTTTTTAATATTTATCTTATGTTTTTTTTTTTACTATTTTTCTAGATATCGATCGGTATAGATAGAAGTTCGATGATTTATATCTAATATATCAATCAACAATCTTTCAGTGTTCTGTATTCTTAATTTAAAGCGAGCTCTATCTGCGGCGGCTTCAATCCACTTTCCTTTTCTAGCCAGTCTATATGCAAAATCCCACGTAACCAGATAATGTATTTTTGCTTCTTCCTTGAAGCTCACTTTCATGATAGGTACTTGATATAATTATGTTAATTTTCTAACATCGCCACTCAACGGGCTAAACTCGACAGCTCTGTCGTGAAGTAATAAACAGAAAGCTGACGTATTATCGTCTGGTATACCTCCAGTTTTGGTTTCAAATTCTATTTTCACATCAACTGGTCCACTCTTAATTACTTCATTTTGATGCGAACAATTTATTACGACAAGAGGAGCGACATTCTTAAAATCTTCCACATTTAGTAGAGGTAATGAAACAGAACCATAGTAACTTTCTTGAAATCTACTATACATATCATATAGCCACGAAAACTTATTATCTTCGTATAAAATATTCAAGTTTTCATACGGATAGCTCTCTGAATTTAAATGCAGTTTAAAATTTGTAAGATTGCAATGATTAAATTTTCCATTTGCATATAATGCGAATATGATAAATCTAGGCTTTTCTAACTGATTGCTAGTTTTCACTCTCCATATATTATGAGTTGATTTTGGTACATTAGGATATTCATAAAGATCCCAGCTTCGAAAACAAATTTGTAAAGGTCGTAAACTTTGAATTGTTTGATATAGGTTCAGACGTTCTGTATCGTTAAGCCCAATGTGTGGAACTTTCCATGAAATTTTATCAATATGAAATATAAAAGCCGCTGTCGAGGTGACAACATTATCATCTGTTTTTGATCTTGTCAAAATTATCTCATGTTTAGCGTTCGGAATGATCTTTTTGTAGTCTTCTGCAAAGCCCAAAAGCATTTTCAAGGGCACGCAAAAATTAAATTTTCCACTGGGGAATCCATTACCACTCGCATTCCATCCAGCATTATATAAAGCAGCACTCTCGTTAGAATTTAGCGAGACATAATTTTTCAAGGCCGAGTTAACACCGACGTTTCTACTTTTATCTATTTCGATACCATTTAACTCGTATCGGATCTCCCCAAACATGAAAGCTACACAATTATTTTTTAATTTCAAACTTTCATCTTCTTATCTTTTGTTGTTACTAGCGAACCTTCGATGTATAAAACGCTCTCACATGGCAGTAAAATTAAATCTTGATTTTGAATGCAAATTCGAATTATGTCGTTATTATTGTAAGATTCAATAAAAGGGGAATATGTATGATATGACTTATTCGCTATTGTCTCATCATAACTAGTTGGTTCGGTGATATTTAAAATTTCACTCATTACGTAGTCTTAAGCCCAAAGACTTCAAAAATTGCTTATTTGCATTTGTTAATGGAATAGCACGCTTAGATGCTCTCTGTCTGGAAGCAAGCATACAACTACTAGTTTTAGGTAATTGAGGATATTTATCAATTTTATGAGTGAAAACAATCATTCTAAAAAAATAGATCAAACGATTTCTTTTATTTTTTTCAAGAGATCTTAATTCGATTAAAGTTTAGTCGCTACTAATCATCATTTAGGGAAATTCCTATTATTATTGCATGCAATTTTTAAATGAGAGGTCGTAAATGAATTCTCACTGTGATTTCCTCATTTCTAAAATTAATTAAATTATCATGCTGATCTACTAAACTGATTACAACTGAAGAGATTCTTCTGGTGTTTAGGGGCAAGTAAATTATATTTTTCGGTACTTCATTTATTTTGTAACCGGGGGGGACATCGGGGGAGAATTCATGTATTACATGAACTGGTTTATTATTCATATACGATCCTCCGATTATATTACATTTAATCCTTATCGAATTTACTTTATTTATGTTAACTTGCAAGTTAGATTCGCTAGTTTTATTCGCTTGTATCACTTGTTCGTCAAATCCTAGCAGCCTCCCAATAGATCTTTCTTTGTCGAAGTAAACGGCCTGGGATGGAGTAATTTCTATTTTTAAAGTATTTGTATTAGGATGTATTTTTACTGTAGGCTTTGTAGCTGTTTGTTTTAAATTAGACTTTATGTAATTAATTATGTCATCAATTTCATATGACCCTTCTGGTAATTCGATTATTTCGCTTCCTATGTGAAATAAATTATTCTTCTTATCAATATTTGGTATAGAATTATACGTATATAAACTAACTAAACCACATTCGTAATGGGATAATAGTTCTATAGGAGGAAAATAATTGGCTATTAAAGTCGACTCGGTGTTAGTGAACTCTAAGACTCTTGTCATATTGAATGACGAAATAAAACTGTAAGATAAGGATATATTGATACTTTATTTATAAATAAATTTTTCGTACAAAAATTCTAGACATAAGTGTCCACAAATGAACGAGTTATCAGGTTGATATCTTGAATAATTGTATTTGATATTATCACCTAGATAATCAGCCAATTCTTTAGGGGGTGGAAGGTTTCCATAGCTGTCATAAAATTCACTTCCTTTGCGATTTTTGTAATATGCTACCCAGTGTGTGCCTGCACCTTCTGATGTATCCAAATTGACAATTCCGCATTCTATTTGTTTAGGTTTGAATGGTAATTCATTCAACATAAAAACTCCTCTAAAATTAGGTATGTGTTTGGAAAATTTTCTTAGGTCATCTTCGTTCAGCGCTCTCGCTGGTAGCATAGCTAGAAGTTTTTTGGCTTCATATATAGACCAAGTCCTCGGCGATACGGCTTCAAATATAACCCTTTGCCCATCGCGATCGTCTCCATCTGCTTATTATGTCTTTGGCTTTCAGCAAATTGTTTACGAGCATGTTTGGCGTCGATTACAGCCTTCGAGATCGCCGCCGCTCCCCCCGATAACGTACCAAGGGCTGATAGTCCAGCAAAAAGCGGTATAAGAAATGGTAAAACTCCGCCAGTTTTAGGAATCGGAATTATTCTTGTTCTCGGTATATTCATTGATTTTCCTCTAACAGTATCTTTAGCTGCTGCTAAGGCTATTTTAATAGCGTTCTGTATATTCTGCGGATTTTTCGATTTTATGGCAGCTCGAGTTTTCGCTATTAAATGTGTTAGAGTATTGGATTTAATTTTTCTTTTTCTTTTAGGAGGTTTCACACCCGTACCTAACTTAGCTTTTGCTTTCATTGCGTTAGTTACAAGCCAAGCATTTATTTTCTCACCTATTTTTGAATCGCTTGCTTTTACTCTTTCCCAAGCTCTATCAGCTAGCTCTCGATCAGCCTTATTTCTCAAGTTCGTATCAGTTGTTTTTGAATAAGCGATATCGTGAGCCCTGCAATAATTATCTAATAAATTTATACCAGATTCACCTCTTGCTAAACGTTCTTGTAATCTAGTTCCAGGTCCGCAAAATTGATATCCTCCTGGTAAGTGTAATTCAAATGGTAATTTATCTATTGCGGTATTTAGTAGACCTTTCCCATTTCTAGTTGACTGATGGGGAGTTGAAGCTTTTCTGAGTATAATCATTTTTGATTAGATATTTATAAGATAACGGTAGATGTGACAGTGACCTTATTCTTAAATAGTTATTCAAAATATACTTTCTAACAGTAGCTGAAATGCGGTTAGTACGTCAACAAGATAAACTTCCAATTAGAAACATAGATTTTTTTCATAAGAGTGCGACTTACTTTAAACATAGCAAATTATTACCAAATAGTATACGCGCTATTTTTATAGGACCGTCAAATTGTGGGAAGACCAATTTACTTATAGCTCTACTTGAGCATGAAAATGGATTAAAATTTGAAAACGTATATGTTTTTTCTAAGTCTTTATATCAACCAAAATATGAATATCTAAAAAGATTGTTTTCTGGTCTTAAAGGAATAGGTTATTTTACCTTCTCAGACAATGAAGAGGTAATACCACCTGAAAAAGCCAAGGAAAATTCGATAATGGTATTTGATGATATATCCTGTCAGAAACAAAATAATGTTCGATCTTATTTTTGTATGGGTCGGCATAAAAATATTGATAGCTTTTATCTCACTCAAACATATACTCATATACCAAAACACTTAATTCGCGACAATGCAAATTTGCTAGTTATTTTCAAGCAAGATAATTTAAATCTCCGACATATTCACTCCGATCATATTGGCTCTGACATGCAATTTAGCAAATTTCTGAAGATATGCTTGGAATGCTGGAACGAAGATTATGGATTTTTACTCGTAAATAAAGATTGTTCGATGAATAAGGGTCGATATAGGAAGGGCTTCGATACATTTATTATGTTATAAATAATGAAAAAAAATTCACTTTATCTCATTTCATTTCCACACTCAAGACAGTGTTAAGCTAAAATCCTGTTTGAAAAAACTCTTTGTAGGCTGTTATATAGGCTGTTAGGCTGTTATATAGGCTGTTATATAGGCTGTTAGGCTGTTATATAGGCTCTTATATAGGCTGTTAGGCTGTTATATAGGCTGTTAGGCTGTTAAAAAACCTGTATACAGCCTGTTGAATATGTTATGTATCTTGTTTACATCCTGTTAGATCTGTTAAAAGCTTCTGTTATTTTTTGTATTTTTTTTCCTCACAGAGCGTTTAGGGAATCAGTTTTCTCATATATTAGCATTTTTTTATATTTTTTTTTATTATTTTTGAATGCAGTTTAAAACTATGGATAAAAAAATTGTTAAAGATATAATTAAGACAAGACATATAATTCGCAAAAAACACGAAGCTCTAAAAAGAAATCTGCTGAGCGATTCTTCGGAATTGGAACGTATTTTTCAACCCATTACAACACCGTTGAAAAAAATAGCTGACTCTGACATAGCAAACGCAAAGAATATAAATTTTTCTCCAATAAAAAAAAAAATCAGAGTTAAGCAGTAGTAGCACGCCACTGAAAGAAAAAATGATTAAATATGAGAGTGAATATGATTCAAGCCGTGACGATATTCGCACACCTGAAGATAAATTTGCAACGCAACCTGATGATAGTTCATTAACTCATTTTGACGAGGACGAGAATATTTATGAAAAATCAACAAATAATTTTATTAAATCCCTGAATCTAAGTCAGAAAAATTTTAGTAATCATTTAGCTCCTCATTTTAATCATGAAGAAAAAGTATGGACTCTTGGCAATACTACTTTCTCAATAATCGATAATAAAATGCATATAAATAATCAAGTTTACGAACTTTCACCTGGTCTGACTCATTTATTATTTTATAAAAAACTTGATAAAAAAAAATTAATAACGAGGATGTGAATAAATATCTAGAAATAGTCAATGCTACAAATTTAATACATAGAAATTACGATAAAAATCTACAATACGCGGGGAGCAGAGGAGATAAATATAATTTTATTATAAAACATTTAAGTGATGAAAAACTTTCGCACTCTGGTACGGGCTTAATGAAGACTTATAATGTCAATAAACCTGATTACATATACTGGGATGACCCCAATGAACTGGTTGATCGACTAAAACTTTTGTTATCTTCTATGCAAGCAGGTCATAACAATCATACAAATGAAATTATTTCCATATTCGAGGAACTGAAAGAAGCTAATATTATTCTATAAATGAATATAAATTTAATACTTTATCGCATAATAATAATGACTATTGATAAATTCGGTCGCTCTTCATTTGAAGATAAAGATTCTAAAGTGGCATCGCTATTCAATGTTATAGGCTTATCTTTAACTAATAATGGAGATCTGGATATGTTAAATAAACGTATTTGTAATCTGCGCAAGCCTAACTTTGCTAAAGATGCTAGCACTAAACAGTATGTCGATGAGAAAACTGCTCAAATTATTTCACTGAAAAATGAAATGAAAAAAAAATTTGATGAATTGAGCTCTAATTTTCAATTCATTCAGAATAAAATAACTACGTTGGAGAATAATATATCTGAAGAACGCTCTCAATCGGCCATCACGTTAAATGCAATGCAGAAAAAGATAAAACTGTTTGATGAATTACATAATACTACGAATCAACATTCGGATAATCAAAGCACTCCATCAACTAAAAATAACGATCAGCAGATCAAAGTTGAAAAGACGAAAAATAAACACTCGAATAATAAAAAAACGTCGGGAAATCAAACTGATTCATTAGCTAAAAATAACGATCAGAGCTTCCCGAAAATTGATAATTCCAACTCATTAGATCAAAAACCGAACAATCTGCTACATCAAAATAATAATCTCTCTACTTCTCGTCGACGTATATCATCGAATAAGTTGAATAAAAAGAATAAAATCTTGGGGGAATGAACATTTCCTGTTTAGACTTGAGCTTTATATAAATTCATATCGTCTCTTTATTCGAATTTAAAATGAAACCAAAAATTAGTGCAGCTAAGAAAGGACTAGTGGAGGAAATTCACCGACAGATAAGACGCAATTTTCCGCGTAGATCTGTAATTTTAAAAGGGGTTAATGACTTATGGCAAGCCGATTTAATTGACCTAAGCAATCATTCAAGCGATAATAGAGGATATCGTTTCCTACTAACAGTTATAGACGCATTCTCTAAATACGCTTGGGCAATACCCGTCAAATCAAAATCTGGCATCGATGTAGCTAATGCATTTAATAAAATATTTAGTAAACAATCACCGAAACATCTTCAAGTTGATAAAGGAAAAGAATTTTATAATTCGCACGTGCAAAAGTTAATCTCAGTTTATAATATTAATCTATATTCTACATACAGCACAATGAAAGCCTCTATTGTTGAAAGATTCAACAGAACGCTAAAAAACTGGATGTTCAAAGAATTTTCCCTTAATGGATCTTACAATTGGATTGATAATATTGATGAACTAGTTTTCAAGTATAACAATAAAATACATCGAACTATTAAAATGAAGCCTCGCGACGTTAATTTTACTAATGAAAAAATTTTATTAAAAACTGTTTATAATAAAATTAAAAAATTTCCTATTCCAAAATATAAGATTGGTGACAGAGTTCGTATAAGCAAATCCAAGCATCTGTTCGAAAAATCATATACGCCCAACTGGACCACAGAGACTTTTGTCATTCGCCAAATAAAAAATAGTAACCCAGTAACTTATTTACTCAAAGATACTTCAGGAGAAATTATAAAAGGGTGCTTCTATGAACCCGAATTATTAAAAACGCAATATCCAGATGCTTATCTAATTGAAAAGATATTGAAGAAGAAGGGTAAAGATAAACTATTCGTCAAGTGGTTAGGCTTTTCCGATAAGCACAATAGCTGGGTAAACAAAAGCCAAATTTTGTAATCACGTTTGCGAAAATATTTGTCACATGACTGTTCAGTAGAGAATTTGCTAACTGTTTTTTGGATATATAAGAAAAAAAATTGCTAAAATTTTTTTAAAGTGTAGTCATCGCTCACTCGAAATACTTCTCCAATAAAAACATGATTTCTAGCTTTTACGTGTTTACCTTGCTTTTTTATTTCATAGTTAACGCTTTTACTGCTTCGGTTTCACCACCAGTTCATTTAACGAATTTGAATCAAAGCGCTCAAATTGAATTTGATGTAAAACTACCAAGCAACGAGACAGTGGAAATTAAATTATCATTCAAACTATTATCTCCTAGTGAAAATTTACCGGTGTATAATGAAACTGTTATTCTTGATCTGATAAATGAGTGTGGGGTTCCGTGGGATTCCCCTAGCTGGGCGTCTGCCACTGCGCAACGGGGAGCACAAGGCCAGTCGGCAGGCATCCCGGCAACTCGAGCTTGAACCGTCACAGACAGCGGACGTGCGGCACCTAGTGTAGCGTGTAGCATAATACCTCTGCGTGTCTTATTATACAATACATCCTACAGTTACCACCAACATTGTGTATTACTACTCATCCCCTCACACTACATCAGAAGTGGGTCCTGAACACCATGCCCAGAACAAGAAGGAGAAGGCGCTCCACTTCTTCTAGTTCCAGTACGACTAGTACGAGTACTTCCTCGTCGACTCCGGGGCCAAGAAGTTATACCCCACCCTTGCGAAAGAGAATCAGACGGTCACGTAAGTCCTCTAGTACTTCTGCAGGGGTGAGTACTTTCAGTCATGTACCTAACAACAGCACCCACTTGCTGTCTGCCATACCTTTTTTTGATCCGTTACATGATTCCGTTTTAGACTGGTTAGAGCTAATTAATTATAACGCTTCTCTTTATAATCTTTCATCCACTGATACAATTTTTCAAGCCACTAATAAACTGAAAGGTACGGCAAAACTTTGGTACAATAATATTATCAATAATGAACCTGGGTGGTCAGCGTATTCCTGGCACCAGTGGTCGCGACTTCTAAAAGCTGCGTTTCATACTCCTCGAAATACTTATGCATTATTTATGGATGTGGCAAATCATCGGCCTGTCGCCGGTTGCTCCTTATATGAGTTCCATTTTTTGCATATGGCGAAAATTGATAAATTGCGAGCAAATTTTTCTGATCGAGACAAGGTGTCGTTAATTTTGGGTGCAATCGGAGACGAAACTATTACTTCTGCCGCAGAAGCTGCTAATATTTCCGATCCCAATATACTAGCGTCTTATCTACGCAGCAAAATTTATTTCCCCCACGCAGGTGACAATATGGACCAAGAGCAAACCCAATCGTTCTATCCTGTTTACACTGCTAATTCGAATGCAGATGCAGCTGCGCCTCCTTCTACATCTTATGTTTGCAAAGCTTGCGGGCAGTACGGCCACGCAAGGCAACAATGTAGACACCGCCATAAAACTTGTAGATATTGTAATTCAATTGGACATATTGAAGTGGCTTGTTTACACAAAGCGTCACGAGCTCAAGTGCATGGAATTCAGCCCAACCTCACGAATGAATAATTATAATACTGTTACCACATTTTATACGGATGTGTTAATAAATGATTCTTATAACAGTCGTGCTTTTGTCGATTTTGGAAGCGATTGCTCAATAATGGAAAGACGCATCGCACACTCGTTCAACTTATCTATAAATAAATGCGATGAAATAAACGAATAAACCTTTACAGGATTTCTAGGTCAAAGTACTTCAGTTCAGGAATAACCTGCCGGTTATATTAAATCGACTAAAACTCAACTTTGATATAATTGCCAATTTGTTATTACAAACTCCTCTTTTGATAGGTCACAGACAGTATTAGTATTGTACTTATTCTCGCATACAGGATGACTTAAAGTTCACGCATAATACTAGAAAAAAAAAATTGTGAGCAACTCTTCCAATATGATAGTCTATCTGAAAAAGAAAAAACTAATTTATTTGCACTGTTTTCTGAGTTTTAAAATACGACAACGCATCGCATTACTCAATACACCCCTGCAGATCTGATGTTTGGTTTTCCATTGCGGATCGATACTGATAACTTTCCGTCTGATTCTGAAAACTCATTACTTACCTGATGTTACGAAATAGCGAGCCGAAGCTGCCGAAAAACTTGAATTAAATCGTAAACAGCAGGACAAAATCTTTAATACGAAGCGTTGTGCCGCCAAGACTTACTCAGTTGGCGATCGTGTATTACCGAAAATATCCAGTCTACCTTGCAACAACCTAGCAAGAAGTTGTTATCTAAGTTCAAAGGACCGTTCCAAATTGTGGAAGTCCTGCCGCATGACAGATATCGAGTAGAAGAGAGTATCTTTTCTATCAATTCGAGAGTACGGTACGAGGGAGTGGTGTGCTTGGAACATCTCAAACCTTTCACCATTCGACAATAATTACAGGGTATGTTTCTCATGTGTCCGCTCAAGTAGCTCATGTGTCAGCTCAAGTAGCTCATGTGTCCGCTCAAGTAGCTCATGTGTCCGCTCAAGTAGCTCATGTATCCGCTCAAGTAGCTCATGTGTCCGCTCAAGTAGCTCATGTGTCCGCTCAAGTAGCTCATGTATCCGCTCAAGTAGCTCATGTATCCGCTCAAGTAGCTCATGTGTCCGCTCAAGTAGCTCATGTATCCGCTCAAATAGCTCATGTGTCCGCTCAAGTAGCTCATGTGTAGCTCGTGTGTCCGCTCAAGTAGCTCATGTATCCGCTCAAGTAGCTCATGTATCCGCTCAAGTAGCTCATGTGTCTGCTCAAGCAGCTCATACAACTGCTTCTCCTCATACAACTCTGTCGTGATTGCTTTTGTAGCTTATACTAGCCGTTTCTCTGGGCCTATTTTTCAGAGTCACTAAGCTGCTGTGATCGAGGACGATCACCTCTTCAGGATGGCCGAATGTGGGGTTCCGTGGGATTCCCCTAGCTGGGCGTCTGCCACTGCGCAACGGGGAGCACAAGGCCAGTCGGCAGGCATCCCGGCAACTCGAGCTTGAACCGTCACAGACAGCGGACGTGCGGCACCTAGTGTAGCGTGTAGCATAATACCTCTGCGTGTCTTATTATACAATACATCCTACAGTTACCACCAACATTGTGTATTACTACTCATCCCCTCACACTACATGAGCAAAGTTCTACGTCAAGTTCAACTACAACTACAATAGCATCAGTGGTGCAGCCATCTTCTGAGTATACGAGCGATGAGGCAGATACACAATGGATTATTATGATCCGAGCGATGAAGATGAGATAGAAAACATGAGTGAAGCTGAATCAAACTCTAATTATTACGTATCAGTCGAGAATGTAATTGAAGTATTTCGAATTCATTTGATTGAAAAAGAGCTCGAAATTGCTGGCATAATTGAAAGTGACCATCCTTTTTACAGACATTTTAATCTGGAATTCGCGAATAATGTGGTTCTTCCTATTCGTTGCACATATGAAGCTCATTATGAAGAACGATCATTGAACATTTCTTGCTATGAATACAGGGAATATGAAAGCGAACGAGTATATAGCAACGGAGAGATTGAAAGAGCATTACCTCTAGTATCTAGCCCTGACCTTATCGATATTAGGGATTATAATCAAACTTATCATATGATCATTAATTAAGTGTCTGTAATTTTTAATGTTAATTTTTTCTGATGTAGGTATCTATAAGTACATGAAAATAAAGAGCTGTAAAAAAAAATCTGACTTTTTTTTTTACCTATTACCTTATTATTATTACCTATTAGGTATACCATTAAAAATAAAAATAATAATAAAAAATCCCTATATTAGCATTCCTTAAATAAAAAATCAGTTAGTTCCATAACAATGACTTTACTCAAAGCATCTCTTCTCATATTCGCTATATTAGCAAAAAATAAATTTATAGTTTATCGGCAACCAAATGTGATGAACGCTTTTGTTTGTTTTAATCAAGATAATGATACTTGGCCCACCAACTGGGTAAAACTACAGCCAACAATTCAAGATAATATATTTATTTTTCAAACTAATTTTACCCCTAGTCACGATACAGTGATTTTGAAATACAAGTTGAGGTTTATTTATTTGGATAGGAGCTTTGGTGATAGCGAATGGAAATATATCCTGCACGAATTCAGTTTGAGTAATAATCCGCATTATTACGATTATTTAACCTCTATCAAAAAGTTAAATAATTCATCGTTATCGAAGAACAGTCTACCTCATCAAAAAATCGAAGATAACAACGTTCATATTCGCAATGCAACAGCAGATGAAGATAATATTAATGTTAATTTAACAATTACATTAAAAATTTTCATTATATTGTATTTTTCATTGCTGCTTTGTTTTGCATTTTATGTAAAGTGGATTGATAATAAATATAAACAAAGTCAGCTTCTCACAGCCTGTACTACTTCTCATTGAAAACATCAATAAAGTAAACATTTTAAACTGTTTGTTTTTTTTTATTCATCAAAAATTACTCGATTAGTCGAACTACATTCTAGCTAAGTCCGAACTTCGTTAAGCTCCGCTAAGCTCCGCCCCCGCCCCACTCTGGCCCCCGCTCTGCCCCCGCTCAGCCCGGCCTCCGCCTCCGCTCATGCGCCGGAAGCGAAGTCGGCCATGTTGGGCGGATGAGGCCGAGGCGAGATAATTTGCGATGGCCGAATGAGACCAATCAGATTCGAGAACAGGCCGGGTTCGACAGGGCGCATGCGTAGACAAGCCCAGGTTAGGGCTTGGCACGCCCAATCCGAGCTGGGCGCATGCGTAGGCAAGCCCAGGTTAGGTCTTCACACGCCCACTACGCGCATGCGCTGCTGGCCACGCCCACTTCGTGCCGTGCAGACTAGAACCCTTCTATTTTAACTACTGGGGTCGCGTCGACTTGGGGTGAGGCTTCGAAGTGTGCAGGAGGGTCGCCCATCGCCGTTGTGGCGCTGTGAGGTAACATAGGCCTCGTTCGTTCCCACACACGATTATACCCACTCAGGCTTGACTTTGGTCAGGGGAAATCGTGGGTTGTGTGCGGCGCCTGGTACCAGTCGGGCAGCTACCCTTACCTAAAAGCCTGAAAGTCACATACCCGTAACCGCCGTGTTTCCCATCACACCGCGCCGATCCAGACGACGCAGGCCGAGTGGCCTCACCACGCCGCCGATGTAAGATTCGTGTTATCCGCCGGTCTTAGCCCTCCGTCGCTCAAGTCTATCACTCTCATCCGTTTAACGCTTTGCTCTGTCCGTGCGACAGTGCCCTTCTAGGTTCCTGTCACTCCGTGTAACATTCATTATTTCATTTGACAGTTACAACATGTTAAAAACCGTCAATGGTTAATTAAAATCAAAATAAATTTATTTTGATTTTAATCATGTTGTAACTGTTTGTGTAAAAATTTTGGATGTTCTCATTGATTATTACCACTTATGTCTTCTGCTGAGAGGGAAGGTTCCCTGAGATTTTTGCTGTTGTTGGATTTTAATTTATAAACCTCACATTGGAGTAAGTTCATACCACCAACTTTTAACTTATTGTTATTTATTGTCGTTGAAATAATTTTAGATCCCTGAAGAAGAGAATGATTGATTCTCGAAAGCTTGGAAAACAATAAAGAGTACACCCTAGCCAAGAAAATTTTAGTTGACAACGTCCCCAGTACTAACCCTTTTTGTGTTTTATTATATTATTATATGTATATGTATAAATTAATAAATTAACTATTACATTAGCTGTTTAAATATTATTAAAGTTGGTTCCTCAATAGTTTGCTTTTTGAGGAACATTTTCAACTACTCTGTATTTTATATAATTCAAATATAATGTCAGTTATGACTTGCCTACCCACTGCATAAATTTACAATAGATATTTACCTATTCCGGAAAATAAAAAAAAACTTTTTATAATTAAATCTTTTCGACTTATTTTAATTGTTTGTCTTGCAGATTAGTGTAAATAGCGCAAACTTAACAAAACCAATTTTTATTATTTTTTGTACAAAAATAAGTGGCGCCTGACGATCACAATTTTTGTTTTTTGTTGCTTCGGAAAAGTACCTAACCCATAACTCTCTGATGAAGAGCACCGCGCTTATGTAATTTATTTAATTAAATAAAAAATAGGTTACACACCAAGCATTGCGCTACCTGCACACCATGCAGTCTCTCGCCGATCGGATGGCCCGCTAGACGCTAGGATTACAGGCCTTTGACTTTGACTTAGTGTACGGGTCGTCCAACAAGATGGCCGACTTTCTCTCGCGGTCAGCAACAGCGCCCCCACCTTCTGAGAAGGAGATTTGCGTAAACGAGACCACGGACCACGCAAAGTTCGATGTGTGGTACCGGAAAAAATGTGAGGCGGTGGAAAGGAACCCGGGCGCATTTTCGGATTTCCGGATAAGTGACAATAGACTGCAGAAGCGTATCTCAGATTTGTCTCGTCCATTTGACGAGGAAACCGAGGAACAGTGGAAAATATGCGTCCCCTCCAGTCCGCGTCACCAAGTGTTGGAAGAGAACCACGATGCGCCGTCTGCAAGTCATCCGGGCGTTGCCAAGACGTGTGGGCGCCTCGCCGGGCGCTATTACTGGCCGGCGATGTTTCGCTACGCGGCGAAGTACGTCCGGGGTTGTAAACAGTGCCAATGTTTCAAGCCCTCCCAGAAAAAGGAGCCGGGCCTCATGCAGCCGTCCATAGTCCGCGATCCCTGGGATACGATATCGATAGATTTGATCGGACCCTTACCCCGCACCGCAAAAGTGAATAATTACGCCGTGGTCGTATAAGATCGCTTTACGAAATGGATGGAGTGCCGGCCCATCCGTGCCGCGACGACAGCCCCCATAGTCCGTGCGCTCCTCGAGACCGTGTTTACTAAATTCGGTAGTCCCAAGACCTTCATATCCGACAACGGCCGGCAATTCGTTGGTAGGGCGTTCGAGGAGTTCCTAAAGATCTGGGATGTCAAACATAGACTGACGCCTGTGTACTCGCTGCAGTGCAGCCCCGTGTAACGTCAAAACCGCACCCTAAAAACGATGATTGCACAGTTTTGCGGCTCCGATCACCGACGGTGGGACATTCGCGAGCCCGAGCTCTCTATGGCATATAACTCGTAGAAACACGAGTCCACGGACTACAGCCCGACGTTTCTCAATATGGGGACGTAACTGCGCATACCCAGCGCCGTTTTTCCATCTTGTGATGAGGCCAACGATGGCGAGCTAGTGGGCGAGCCCGGGCCCCGCGTACACCGTCTATACTAGCGCTGCGAGACGTT
Source organism: Malachius bipustulatus (assembly GCA_910589415.1). NCBI lineage: Eukaryota > Metazoa > Arthropoda > Insecta > Coleoptera > Melyridae > Malachius > Malachius bipustulatus. The sequence continues at coordinate 4,906,176 of OU342638.1, read as the reverse complement.
TACGAGCTGGTAAGGGCACATCTGAGTCAGGCGGGCTGCTCCCAGAAGTACTACGACCTCCGCCACCGCGAGTGGAGGTGCCATCTCGGTGACAAGGTCATAAAGGCAGAGCGTCACCTGTCCTCCGGGGAGAAAGGTTTCGCCACTAAACTGGCGCCGAAATTTTCCGGTCCTTACACCGTCACGAGAGTGATCTTGTTACATGTCAGAAATGGACTGTAAAACAATAGTTGTGTCAGTTGTGCCATCTGGGTTTCAATTAATTAATTTACAGTAAGTGGATCTGCAAAATAAAATATTTATAAAACTTTATCTGAAAGGTTCCTGACGATAATGAATAACTGAAATTGGCGATGTTCTCCAGTACAGCGATATTTACATATTTCTGTTACACTTCTCGGGATAGTAAATCTGGTATTAAGTAGGTGGAGCTACTGTCAGACGTGGGGCTTCTTCTTGAAAATCCTAACGGAGCCGCCATTCCTTTTTTCCGAAATAAAGTAAGAGGTTTGTTTTTGCCAAGTGGTGTTATAAACCCTTCGCCTGTGCGGATTTTCTTTTATCGGAATATTGGCATTTATTTGTGAAAGGGAGATTAAGGTCCTGTATGCTGCTCTGGGTAGACGCCATCACTAGGACTCTCGTACGAGGATTTATCCTTTCGCCGCAAGGCTCCCGGTCTACGTCGTGAGATTTCGAAGGCCCTCACACTATCTGGGGTAAGTCATTTTGGCTATAACCATTTCGAGAAGTTTATTGTGGGACCCCTTACCAACTTGATTGGTTTTCTTGTAGGCCTTTATTCCCGCATCTATAAAATTTCCACTAAAGGGGCACCTTCCGTCTCATCGGACATCGTACACTGAAAGCTGACCTGCACCTGCGGGATCCTTCCACCCCGACTCCCCTTCGTATCGTCACTACCACCATCAAGACCTAGCTGACCTTTGACGCCCCTGGTTACATTCCTGAATACGGGACAGTGATAAGTACCAATATAAACCTCAGATATAAACTCTAGTACAATAGATAGATCTACGCCGACCGTCGTCGAATTTAATTTGATACAACCCCTTCAGGGTCCATTGAAACCCAGCTCACCCTTCAAGAAGCTGAAATAATTATTAAACATTTTACTTCTTTTCTGTTATTGTTGCTATTCTCGATTGTGAAGCAAGGGTACGTGCACGTAACTCGAGGGCTACGAATTATAACCACGAATGTATAATTATTATCTGGTTAATTATTCAGATTATATGGATTTAATTTACCATTATTATTATTGTTGAATCTTTAATAAAATAAGTACCATTTCACCACCACCCGTTAGTGTGCAAACTTATTTATCGAGTCCTATTTTCTTTTTTTAATTCGAGAAGAAAGAAAGTAGTACGACCCACCCCTGATGGGATACGCGGCTTTCAAATATTGATAGTATATTAGGAGCAGCGGTGACAATCTCACCCGTAGTTTACGATCTACAAGAAGAGTCCGGCCGCCGCCTTCGTAGGATCCACGTTAAGGACCTAAAACCGTTTGCCGACCAGTCGCACTAACCTCCGTTAGCTCCCTGCCATCCCGTCCGTCGACAGTCCAAGGTGTACATTTTGATCCGAGTCGTAGGTACTACAACCGTCCCTCCCATAGGTGCAAGAAAAATGGACGTACTCAGGGACCTAGCCGTTGACGACCAGGAATGGTATCAGGCCCCGTTCGCCGACGAGTACGTCGCAGCCGCCGAAGCTGGGCGCAGGAGGCTTCGGGTGCGTTCCCCGCTGTCTCGACCGGTCCAACGGCAGGTTCTGCGCCGTCAAAATGGTAAAGCAGGACCCGCTGAGCGAAGAGGCCGTGATGTTAGAGGCGGCCTGTGGCCTATGGTACATAACCCGCACATCGTTCGCTACTGGAGCTGCGTCCGGCATGAGCGAGTAGCGTTCTCGGTCCTAGAGCTGGCCGAGACGGACCTGGAGTAGCGAGTACGCGAGCAGCGGGTAATGTGCGACGAGGACCTGGAACAAGTTGAGGCCCAGATCGTGTCAGCGCTGCCACTGCCATGAGAGAGGGGTCATACATCGTGACGTGAAGCCCGGTAACGTTTTGCTGTAGGGCGGTTGCCAACCTCTGTTGGCGAAGCTGTGCGACTTCGGGCTGGTCGTCTGTGTACCGGACGCCACCCGAGCTTCCCGGGCACCCCGGGATTCACGGAACCCGAGATTATAAAAAGACAACCATAAGGTGCGGCAGTCGACGTGTGGTCGTGCCGGGCAACCTTATTGTTCGCCGCTTCCGAAGGCGGCATCGTCGCAGAAGAAGTGGGGCCACCGTACTGGACGGCGTGGAGGGAGCAATCCGATGGTGGCAAAACCGGCAGCGGGCACCGCCTTTGCCAGCTGGGTGCGGCAGATGCTGGCGGATGAACCGACATCCCAGCAAACACAGTTACGTTAATATACGTACCAATTACGTCGCTATTTGGTTAGTTACGTAAATTCACCAAAATTGCACGTTATACTGACGTGCCTAAAACTACGCATAAGTGACGTCACTGCTAGACGTAATTGTTACGTTGTTTTACGTAAGATTTTCAAACTTGATTCGCAACGGAATTTATATAACCCTGTGACTGACCAGTGTCTTACAGGTAATAATACCTAGGTTTAATAAAATATTATTATAATTTTTTGTTTAAAATTTGCGCATATTATTAGGTACAGGGCTAATAACAACATGTAGTAAAATGTAAATTATGCTATCTTTATATACATCAGTTTCTAAAGATATAGACCAGTGTACCGGGTGTCCCAACACTAGTGTCCACCCCCTAAATCGAGCTTAATTTTAAAGATAAAAATTGAAACTTTGAGGATTTGTATACTTGATATAGGACCACGGAATGGCATAATCAGTTTCATTAAAAACATTTTTAATATCTTTTTAATAATCACCTTTTTCATGAGTCCATACTACGACACTGTCCAGTGCAGGTTCAGTGTGCCGGCTAGCCCAGCAAGAGCCGTCCTTCTATTTATTTGGGCCTCATTTACTTTGTCATAAAACTTATTCCATCTACCGTTTTCAGATTATATTGATTATATTGTTCAGATTATATTGTCTACCTGTCATTGCTATATAATTATATTTTATTTAATTAAAGTCCTATAATTAGTTTTTTCACATTTCTTTCAAGCGATATTGATTTTATTAATCGATTTCTACGTATGTATTGAAAAAAAATCAATTTTTTTTTCGACAATTTACCACCATCTTACAGTTTTTTATCGCTGGCGCCCGAACTATTTTTTTTTTAATGAAACTTGATTATGCCATTCCGTGGTCCTATATCAAGTACACAAATCCTCAAAGTTTCAATTTTTTATCTTTAAAATTAAGCTGTATTTAGGGGGTGGACACTAGTGTTGGGACACCCGGTACTTATTATTTTATAAATTATAATTTTATGTGAACCGATATGTACCTAGTAATCGTGTCGAGTGCACGAGCACGACTGCGACAGTCGGTGCTCGGCCGTCGCGCAATTCCGCAAATCTCCGAGCCGTGTATACCGATTGCCTGGCATGCTGAGTCCGAGTGACGACGGACGGATCCGAAGCAAAGGCGAACTATAAAAATCTGTAATAATAATTGACCGCGAACGCCGGCAGCCGGCAGCCATATTGATTATTGCGTATTGCGTTGTTGATTGATGATTGATATGGTTTTAATTTCTCCCCGTCTCATTATTTGTGAAATTGTGAATGTGAAGTGAAATGATTTTTGTCAATTGGGACTTGAAATTTAATATTTAGGTATTATAAGGTAAGTACCTACTGGATAATCCCGTACAAGAAAACAATACAGTAAGCCAAAAGGTTAACCAACATTTCGTATTTTTGTTTGTTGCTGAACATAAATGATACCTATTTTAACATTTGTACCCAATTAACGTGTTTATTGAAGAGGGTAAAAATAGGGTAAATAGTTTCTTTTTAGTGTATGAACTGTTGGTAGATTACTGTAGTCTGTGGTTAATGAGTAGGTATATCTTTGTTTGTTATGTAAATCATAGGCATAAGTGGAAATGGCGTATGCTGGGGTAGAGTTTGAGGAAGACAGCACAATAGCCGTAGTTTGTAGCAGTTGGTTAACACCGAGAAAAAAAACATACATTCTGGCCACCTCAGGAGTTGTATCATAAGGCCTTAAAAAGGAAAGAAATCCCTAGTTCATGTACAACATGAACCATATTTGACATCAGTAGATGCTTTTTTTTGTGGTATGTAGGTAGTTGTTATCTACAAAAAACTTTCCTGTCACTTCTTCAGCTTTCATTTCAACTGCATGCTTATATTTACCAGAAAAATTAAAGAAGATATTTTTATAATTTGTATTATATTCACTCAGTGAGACTTGAGAGTTCATCATTAGTGAATAATTTTTCCTTTTACCGACGATTTAGAAAAATCACAGAGAAAAATAAAATTAGCGGAAGTTACATCAGATGTGCAAACTGATGATGCGCCTGATGTTCCCGAAAAAAGAAACCGACAGCCTGTAAAAAGATTGATCTATTCTGATTATAGCAGTGATGATGATGAAACTGTGAACAGAAGTCAGCACCAAAAGGAGCTTCCTAGGGGTCCTGCTGTTAATAAGTTGCCATTTAACAATAGTATAGGTATAGAGATAACAATAATTGATTGGAAAATTATACTGAACTAATATATAAAATCTCTCTGTTATTCGTTTCAGGGCTTACAAGTGATACGAGTGGCAAGGACGAAGTACCTCAGAGTCTATCCAGTAGGATCACACAATTGTATAACTGTATAACTGCATTAATATCGGAATGGCTTTCACTTCTTTGAAGGACAAAACTAAACTGATGCAACAATGCAACGTGGTCTATATGATAAGATGCGAAGACTGCCCAATGAAATATATAGGCCAAACAAATAGAACCCTATCTGCCAAACTCATTTCACACAGATCTGATATTCGATTAAATAAAGCTTTTTGCCAACTCTCTATCCATGCAAATAACTACTCACATTCACCAAACTTAACAGACGTTACAATTTTAGACACAGAACCAAAATTAAAAAAGAGGACGTTTTTAGAGATGGTAAGGATCGCACAGACTGACTACGTCATGAATACCAGAAGAGACATTGAACAACTGAGCGACATATACCATTATTTAATATATAAATTAAAAACACCGCATAACCCGGATGACACCGGTGAATCACACCAGTGAGGACACCTAGGTGAATGCTAGCCTTTGTTCTCTCCTAATCCGTTATAAAGAGTAGTGTTTGTGGGTAGGGACATAATATAACAATTCAATTGGGGGTAGGGTGGGAATGCCTAATTGGCGTCGCCACATTTTTATGATTGAATTGTATAGGTAAGCAATTTTTAAACAGTAGCCACTCCTAAATCAGTCCTTCAGACGGTGTAGTAGACACTGCCACACTAAGCAGGAGTTGGTTGCTTGTCTTATGACTGACAGCTGTTGACAGGACTTATGCCATTCGTCACTCTCGATTTGTTCGCGCCTCTGATATGTCACTTTGTAAGTCCTGATTAGAGCATAATGGCGGTCTGTGGCCGGTTCTCCTTGTTTTAATATGTTGTATTGATGTTTTATTGATTTATTAATGGGGTGTACCTACAGCTTATATGTGCTACTCATCAAGGGGAAAAATCTCACATTTCGTAAGGAAATAAGTCGTTGTATTGCTCTTATTCTTTATTGATTTTCATTCCTTTTTAGAGTTACCTGAAGAAGGGTCTTAAAGGACCAGAAAGCTTGTAAATTAGAAATATAGAGTATAACTAACCCTATATAAGTGTTTGACTGCAAACCCAATATTACTGTTCTATTATTTAATCATTCAGTCGAGACTACGAATACTTCTGGTATCTATACAGGGTGTTCTAAAAGCTCTATGACAAACTTTGACAGATGGTAGGTTGCTTGATTTTAAACATATTTTTTTTAATAAACATGGGTCGGATTCGTTTTTGTTTAGAAGTTACAAGCATTAAGTTTTCACCTTCCTTTCTCTCCTGGTGATTCGCGGAAGAAGGTCCACGCAGATACCTGTTGCGAATAATAGACAATGGCGTCTTGAATTTACTGCTCATTATTATAACCATCCCTCACGTTTTTGGCTTGGTGAGTGTTGTAGAATGATTTTGTTAATTGTGCTAGAATTATACAGATCATATTTTCATAATACCGTATGCTAATTTTAATTACAGCTTTTAAATCCGATCGAGTTTCGCTTCGCATGTAAAATTTGTCAGTCACATTTTTTGATCTCAACCTATCTTGAGGACGGGACATAATTCTATGTACCCTTGGAAAGCAGACTCGATCGGACCGTTCATTAATTCAAGAGTGTTTCTGATACCCATGAAATTACAGCTTTTTCCCTGGAGGCATTCTTTTCCCTGGAGGCAATTTTTCCCTGGAGTCAATTTTTTCTTGGAGGCAATCTTTTTCCTGGAGGCCATCTTATTCCCTGAGGCACCTGCCTTTTCCGTGCCAAGCAGATTGTCCGGAGCCAAGCATGAAGATCCAGGCCACTTCCCGCTAGACTTCTGAAGAGCCATACGAAGCTAAGTGCCTTGTGAACTACTAGCATCCGACCAATTCATTCTGCTAAACCGCACGCTCTGTTCTTTTTAATTGTTAACCGTGCTCAAGAGTGTCATATTAATAGCTGTGATATATTTTATATTTTTCAATAAAGAGTACCTGTTGTTCTGCTGACCTGCTGGTTATTGTTGATCCTCCTAGACTAGCGACTCAACCTACGACCCTTGTTTTTTTCTGTCTCATGCTCTCAGTGACTATTTTTCCCCTCTAGGGGTTAAATAGTTCGTTTCACAATGTATTTTATTTCGACTCATTTGAATACCTAAGAATATTATTTTTAGTCCTATAAACTCGCACAAATTGATATTTGAATCAAGCGACTATTTTTCCCCTCTAGGGGTTAAATAGTTCGTTTCACAATGTATTTTATTTCGACTCATTTGAATACCTAAGAATATTATTTTTAGTCCTATAAACTCGCACAAATTGATATTACAGTACAGTGTTTGCTATTTGTTTTTATTTATTTTCCTGTCTTTAATTACACTTGCCGACAACTATTAGAATTTGTAATTTTTTTATTTTTATATAAAAAATATCTACATACTAGGATGTTTATGTGCTCCATTTCCTCCTGAATTGAATGGTTTGTGACCTTTGAGTAATAGTAAACAATATATTATACAGGTGTCCCAGTTTTTCTCACAAAAGTAATATTTAGATTGAAAAGGTTATTGCAAAAGTTTAAAAGCCTGTATCTCGAAAATCTGTGCATGGTGTAAAACTTTATTGCTTACGTTAGTTGATAATTTTTGCGGTGAAAAACTGTGACACCTGTATATACATACAGGGTGTTAGTAGTTTAGTGCGAAAAACTTCAGGGTGTAATCTTTAAGGTTATTATAATTGTTTATATGTTGACATGAATTTTGTGCTTAAAAAAATCATGTTTTTAATCCTAAAATGCTCTTTTTCTCAGAAACGATTTACTGTATAGCGCTTCAAGACAATAGTACCTTTTTTGTGTAGAATATCCTGGCGGTTCCAAAACGCGTTTCAAAATTGCTTTTTTACCTAGTGGCGTACTGAGCGTAGAAGTTAGGGGGAAAATGCCTTTCAATCCTTCATAATCTTGATCACAGGTAAAGAAAAAAAAATTCGTACAAGATAACATATCAATTTTAAGGTAGAAAAAATGTGCGGAAGCTTAACTTTGTGCAAAAACTTTTTTTAATTTTTTCTTCAACTTTTACACCCTGTGTCTCGAAAACGGTGCTTTTGCGGACCCATGTTAACAGGAACTTTTTTTTCATATTTTCGAACGATCTATCACATCCTGAAGTCCTGTGCACGTACTATAAATTAACCTGTATAAACATCTAAACAATCTAACATATTACCGTCATTTTAACTTGGAATATTAGGTAATACTACGTAATGTGGCCGTCACCCAAAGGTGAAATATTACGTGATGACGACGTCATCCAAAGGTGAAATATTACGTCATTGGCGACGTCTTCACACGTGTCATTGGCGACGTCTCCACACGTGTCATTTATGACGTCTTCACACGTGTCATTGATTACATGTGTGGTCTGTGACATTGTAACGTGATATACACGTGTCACTGACGTGTTTTTTTCACGTAATTAAGTGTAAAAAATCCCCTAATAGTTACGTAAAATGACGTAACTCTGTTTGCTGGGATATAGACCGCCCACCATCCCCGTCGGTGTCCGGGTAGACCCGCTCCCACCGGTCTCTATGTTCGGCCCTACCGAAACGTATTCACCGGGCCCGTCGACTTTGGTCGGCCACGGCCGACAAACCAGAGCCAACGCCACACTGGACACCCACGGTGGAGCCGTCCACCGCAGTGGAGATACCCAGCAGATCAAGGCCGGTACCGGAACTACCGGTGATCACGAGGTGCCTCGAGGCTGCCCGGGAACTCTCTCCTCGACCCAATTGAGTTAGGAACCTGCGGCTCTTGAGACCGGTCGACATGAGGGTGGACCGCCAGGCGCGTATATGCTGTCATACGGAATCGGGGCGGATCTTCAACGTACGCATCCTCGCTGACAATCCCGACGATTAACTCGCTGACAATCCCGACGATTAAAGTGGAGGCAGTACCACCGTCGACCGAAGTGCCTTACCGAAGATACTTCTAAAAAATAATGATGTTACAGATGTCCGAGGACGAATTGGATTACGCCTGGAGCTCCCCGCCATCTGTGAGCTACCACTTCATGGAAATACGCCGTCTCCTGAACCTTGACCACCGATCGACTACGTGCCCACACCGAAGGCCAGGGTGGCGTGACCCCCAGTGGCGAGTTCTAGGGAGACGCTTCCACACACGAAGCCGCTGTCCGAGCGACTGGGCTCTCGTACAGCCGGCCCCGAACCCATCTGAAGTTCGGTCTTGTGCTGGCGCTGCGGTGAGCTGGGCCATTTCCGCAGTGCATGCGCGGGGACAAGGAATCTATTCTGCTCCCGGTGTAAGCGGCCAGGGATTCTGTCACGGGATTGCCCGTTCTGGGAAGGACGTCGAGCAGCCAAGCGCCACAGGCCCAGGGAAGACCGCCCGCACCGGCCCTCTCCACCACCCCGACGCGGTGCAGAACATAATGCCGCCCCCGGTAATCACCGATCATGTACATAATCAATTGTAGGTATTATTTTTGAAATTTAAATTTGAATTTCTTTTTTTATCTTTGTAAATATTTCGTTTTAGGTAGGTTTAGTTTGAATTCATTGCGTAGGTATACCGATATTAACATAGGTACGTTGATTTTTTAATATAAATTAGTGAATAAATTATTTTTGCTTCATGTAAACGTCACGTATGCCGATTTTTTTTAATTTTTTTGATTCAAGACTTGGAATTTTTAGGTAAATGTTATTTGGGTAAATAAATTATTTTTGCTTTATGGAAACGTTACGTAGGTGGATGTTTACGTAATTTTTCACTTAGAAAAATTCCAGGCAGGCCGTAAGAATCGTTAAAGTATTTTTGCTTCATGTAGACGTTATGTACATTTATTATTTTCGGTGACAACATCCTGTAAATTTAATAAAATCAATTGTCTTTGTAAATAAATAATTGACAAAAAATTGGACCTTTCTGTTCATCGGTAATATGTCGCTCAATTGATCGTACGATCTGTCATAAATAATAAATCGAGAGTGAAGGAAAAAGGTAAGAGACCCTCTCGCTGAAACCATAATAATAAGTTCGACCGAATCGCCCGGATCACCAGCACCAGCACCGCTGTCCTATCACGAACAGACAGTCGATCGGGCGGCCCGCCGCTCACCCACCGATCAGCATCAGCACCGGCATCACCGAGTACCGACTTATCTTGCTTACATCTCCGCTCCACGGTAAGGCAAGGGACGTTCAGTGAGCGATTAAAGCCCGTTTTCTTGAACTCATTATCCTCGGTGATAACTTCATCTGACCCCCCCCCCTGGCGTTTTCCGTTTCTCCATTGAGCTCCCTTAGAGACAAGGATACGATAAACGTTTCATCTGTGTGACTCAGGTAACTGGGAAATACTTAGCGAGAATATTTTCCACAGGGTGTAAACCCTTAATAAAAATCTGGCGCCCGAGAAGACCGTCGAATCCCAGTTAAATCCGAACCGTGAATTTCCCAGCGAGCCCGAGAACGTCACAAGGTGTACACAAATTTTCACGAAAATATCTTGATTGTTATCAAAGTTATTATTAAAAAAACTTTTTTTTCTTGAAACTTCAACACCCTGTATGTAAAAAGTTAAGCCTCCTAGGACATACGTTTATACTTACTTTTTTCCTAAAATGATCTCATCAATCACCCCTTGAATTTTCTCGGTTCATTTTAGATATACCCTGTATAAAAACAGAGAATCTTTCCCTTTTCGTAAACAAAGATATAGACAACAAAACGGCGAGAGATAAACTCATAAGAATATATCCAGAAGTTCGAGAAATAGAAGTAGGAGATGACTTAGAATATGCAACGCTAGACCACACAACTTCATACAAAATAAATGGAGAGACAAAATCAAAAAAGAGACAAATAACCATATTCTTTCTGGATATGGAGGAAACGCAGATACTAGAGAGGATACAAACAATAACATCCATCTTTAAAGAAAACGCTACGAGGACAGATATTAAAAACCGAAAAATAGCCCTACCGAGGAATACACCCAACGATATTGTCAAGAGAGCACTAGCGGATAAATAGGGATCAGGTATTATATTATTTTATTAGGATCAAGAAAATATAACAACAACAAATTAAAAGTTGTTCAGGCCAACACACGAACTACTTACCGCAAAATTTATTTGTTATTTCAATCAACGTGCAAGATTGCAATTACTCAAGACACGAGCCATATTTTTGAAATATGTTATTATTACAAGTAAGTAATTGAAGGCAGTGTAATAAGGCCGTGCCAGAATTAAGAAATGCAGACTTGCACTTTTCGAGATCGCACGTGGACTTTGATCTAGCAAAGTGATCGGCTCCACACCAGAAACGAGGGCGACGGACGGAATGACGGGGGGAAGTAATAAAAGGTTTGGTTGGTCGCGCCTCGAGGGTTCTGACCGGGGGGCTGGGACCCGGCGGAGTTCTGACCCGGGGGGGACTCCCGCAGTAGTCGGATCCAGGGGTACGCGAAGCTCGCGAAAGGAGTGAGTTAAGTTGGTGTGTTGTGCCTTTGCCGTTTTAGACATACACGAATCAGCTCGCCCAAAACTGAGAATTGGGTCATCTGGTCTCCACTCCGGACAAGCCGGGGAACGGGCACTAGTTACCCTGAGAGTAGAAATGTTTGTCTTAGTACCATTTTATTTATACTGTTAAGCTCATCTCAGGAGGGAACTAGGTGCTGACATTCCAGGACACTCGGTGTTGTGTCACTGCCCCTTTTGAATTATAATAATAGTCATAATATTAGTCAGGATTATAATAAACTAGTAGGAATCTCCCCGAGCGGAGGTAATTTATTATTTTTTAAGTTAAATAAATTGGATGTATTTTGTACTCTGTGTTCCAAATTTTATGAGCATATAGTAGGCTTATTTCTAAGCCTAAAAAACCTAAAAGTGGCAGGTCTATTTGCATTCGTTACAAAGTTACAGGCCTAAAAAAATAATGTCTAGTAAATACCGCAGATTTAACTTTGAAAACCACATAAAACTTATTTTATTGACTGTATCTTTAATTTATCATGTGTTAAAAATGTCCTATTCCTTGCTGAATACAAGCTCGGAGGCCTATTATTGCAGAAGTAACAGTTTTCTCGTCTTTTTTCGCGTACCTATCTCTTGGCCAACTTGCTGAATACGATCAAATAATAATTTCTCTCTGGTTTTTAGTTAAAAACACCAATTTCGAAATATGCTGGTGCCGCATCCATTTGAATCCTAATGCCATTTCGTATGAGCAGGGGAACCTCTACTAATGTTATGTTAATTTCGGTGACGTTTACTCATGTGTGGCAATTTGTGTGGCTTACAAAGTTGAATCTTGTTATTTACTAGTCATAATTTTCTTAGGCCTGTAACTTCGTAACGAATAAAGATAGACCTGTCACTTTTGGGTTTTTTGGGCTCAAAATTAAGCCTACTGTATGCTCAAAAATTTTGAACATAACGATACGGGACACCCTGTATACAAAATAACAGCTATGTCACGCACCACGCGCGACAATATCTTCCAGAAGATGACAGAATTAACATTCCACGGAGGAGAAATCAATGTCTCAATCCATGTCCATCTAATCAAGTTATAGAAACCGGCAGAAGTGCACCTAAGAGAAATCAGGAAGCCATAATTATCAGAACAGAGAGAACACAATACGCGGAAACCCTTAAAAGGCTAAAACAAGGGTTACAAAATGACGACACAAACGATAACATAAGAATGGTCAGGAAAACCATGAAAGAGGAAATGCAGGGTATCATGAGAGGGCAAAAGACCCAACTAACTGGAAAGGGGAAAAGTAGGACTGTATTCACTTGGCATATAGTCATATAGATGAACTGTCAAGCGAGGATGAAATAAATCGCGCATTGACAACATAGGAACTGTAACAGACAAACTGGAGATAAAATCGACAAGGCCAGACAGAAACGGTAACCAAACGGCCACAACAGCAGCTGGGGAACAGGATGCGAACCGACTAATTAAGGAGGGGAATGTTACAGATGCTGGGACTACGAACACACAGCCTCCCAATGCAAAGACTTTGCTTTGATTTTCAAGATAGGACAAATTGCTGCTATAAATGTGGACAGCAAGGACACGAGGCTAAAGAATGCAAACGAGAAAATCCGTTCTGCCCTATTTGCGGAGAAGACGGTCACCAGGCGGAAAGTGGCAAATGCAAAGCCTTTAGAAAAAGTTAATTAAAAGTTGAGTGAAGAAGAGCAAACGCAAGTCAACCTCAACAAAATTACTAACAATGTTATTATATTGTTACAATTGAAATTGAGATGTGAAATTCGTAAATTTCACATACAAGTCACAGCATTTTATGAACGCAACACCTCCACGTTTTAGAAAAAAAGAGTTGACAAATAAAATCGGTTATAATTATTGTTTTTGATGAGTTACAAGTGACCTTAATGGGTTACCAATGCTAATTGGACAATAGTTGGACAATTGTTAGTTTTATATAATGTAGTAATAATTAGTATTTTTATGCATGCATAGTTTTTTATAATAATTGAATATGTAATTTTTTTAAGTTAAGATCTTATGTAATTCATTTGCATTTTTGATCTATTCTCAATTACAATTTAAACATTCTCAATTATAATTAACGCTTTCTCAATTCCTTCTTGCGACTATGAGCTGTTTCGGCACCTCAGAGCTGTCACGAAGAGACAAATTAGGGCTGCTTATGAGTCGTATATGAGGCGCACGGAAGACAGCATTTCCCGCGATCCGAAACAATTCTGGTCTTTCATAAATAACAGGCGGGGAACGTCCAGAATTGGCACCGTACTCAGTGACAATGACGGTGTTTCATATGATACGCCCCAATCTATTGTGGAAGGCTTTGCCAAATATTTTTCTGATGTTTACGTTCCTGGAAAGAGTGCCGTTGGTGTTGGTGGGTCGGGATCAGATAGCGCATTTTCTTATATTTGTGTTGAAGAATTGAGTGAGGATGACGTGTTGGCGCTATTCGCAAACTTAAATCAAATTTGACGGCGGGGCCCGATGGCATTCCTGCTTTCTTGGCTCGGGACTGTTCTCCCATATTTGTGACGGCCTTGACGAGGTTGTATAACTTGGCGTTGTCCACCTCATTATTTCCCGATATCTGGAGCATTGACAAGTACTTGAATCAGTCAAGCTCTGCTGACCAGGCAACCAAAATCTGACCGTTCCAGATTTTTTATTAATATTTTATTATTTTTGTTTTGTTTTACTAAGGATTGTTTTTTTTTTGAGTATTAATATTTTATGAATGTTTTATCGATAAAGAAAAAAAGTTATGTTTGTCAATAACGTTCTATATTAGTGTGTGTGTGTGTCCGATTTTAAAAGGCGGTTCGGCCCGCGAATTGGGTAATTACAGACCGGTGTCAATTTTGAATAACTTTGCTAAGGTCTTCGAGATGGCGCTGTACAGTCGCCTGCTTCCACAGGTCAAGCAATATATTTCCCCACACCAACTCGAATTCCATGAAGACAGGTCAACCGTTACGAATTTGTTACACTTCACACAATATGTTTCAGCCTCGTTGGACGGTGGAGGCCAAGTTTACGCTTGGCCAAGTTGAAAAGTCTATACTGACTTTTCGATAAATTGGACAAGTACGGAGTTAGCAATTCTCTTTTGGCATTTTTTTCTCCATCGCGGTCAAACCTTGAACCGTTATTGTTTCTTCTATTTATTAATGATATTGTTGATGATCTTAACTGTAATATTCTTTTGTACGCCGACGATATGAAGATTTTTCAAAGCATCAAATCTGCCGTTGATTGTAGAAATTTACAATGTCAGCTTGAGACTACAACAATGGTGTGGGAGAAGTAAGTTGGACTTGAATATAAGCAAGTGTAGGGTGGTTATATATACCAGAGTCAAGAGACAAGTAGATTTCCCTTATTCAGTAAATTCTCACGCGCTACCTCGTGTGGATCATATAAGGGATCTGGGAGTGTACTTTGATTCCGCTTTGACGTTTTCGATGCATATTGAGAAGACAGTTAGCTCGTCGCTGGGTATGCTTGGGTTGGTCCAGAGGAGTTCAACCTGCTTTGACAGTCCTCTTACTCTGAAGATGTTATATTTCTCTTTTGTTCGGTCGAGGTTGGAATATGCAGCTCTGGTTTGGAATCCATTTTGTGATGTGTATAAGAACGATGTTGAAAGGGTGCAGAGAAAATTCTTGAAATACTTGTATTTTAGAAAACATGGTGTCTATCCTCCTAGAGATTCAGTCGCTTGAGCTTCGCAGAACGTCTGCTGGCTTGGTATTTCTTTACAAACTCTTGAACGGTCTAATTGACAGTCAGGATCTGCTGTCATATATAAACTTTCGCGTACCGTCGTTAAACACCAGATACAATGCTGTCTTCTTGTGTCCTCGTACTCAGACAAATATGTTACTGGGGTCGCCCCTGTTCACTATGATGAGGAATTTTAATATTATATGTGAGTATTGTGACATATTTCAGTCTTCTATTGGGGAACTGGTAGCGATCGTTGCGCGTCATGATTTCCTTTAGTTTTAGTTTGTGAATCTTTTTTTATGCTGTTTTGTTTAGTTTGGTTGGGTAATTCAGCTTATTAGGTTTTAGAGTTTAGGTTTGTACGTAAACATGGGTATTTTTTGTTTAGTTTTTTTCGTTTTTTTGCTTGATATTCATGCAACTTTATTTGTATCCTTTATTATTATTATTGTTATTACTTATTATTTTGGCTCTGTTCGTATGTGTACTATACTTTGGTATACCCTGTAAATGGATGTATCTGTTCGGTAATATAGTAAATAAATAAATAAATAAATTCCATTTGATGGTTTCTCAATTACAGATGACGCATTCTGAATTACATTTGACGCATTTTGAATTACATTTGACGCATTCTGAAATTCATTTAATCGTTTCTCAATTACAACTGTAAAAGGTGTAGTCTACTACGCCACATATAACAGAAGTTTGGTTATTGTTATTTATTTATATTTATAGTAATCTCCTCCATACTTTGTTTTAATTCGATGGTTTATAATTGTTCAAATTAATTAAAAGCGCTCACGTAAGAGCGAAAAACTGCAATAGTTGAAAGTTATTTGCGCAATGGGATTAAACTTCATGGATTAAAAAATGTGGATGTTCTCTTTAGATCTGTTTAGAATAATTATCAAGATTGCAAACCCGAGAAAAGCTTCTAAAACTCAGTACTTGGATTTCTGTTGGAACCTGTTATTACAAGTTTCTTAGAAAATGTACTCACTTTTGTTTCTATCCAGTGATATTTCAGTGAAAGTATACCTAGTCCCAAACATTCGTGGCAGGTAAATTTTTATTTATTACGTTCCAAAACTTACAGTTACCAAGACTTTTTTTGTAGCATGGCTTAGAATATCATGTAGATCAGTTCCCAAAGTTGCCGAACAAGGATTTGTTATTTAGAAAGTTCCGAAGAAACCGATTTTGTGAAAAAGATATGAGAAGATCGACTGTCTGTCGTAATATACCTTAGACTAATAAATAAAGATAGACAGAGCTGTTTACGTTTAAAATTGTCGCCAACATCTAAGTGTACGAATATAAACAATAACAAAAACAACATAAACAAGAGCTAGCTTATCGTCTGTGTCGCCAGTCTTAAAATTTCACACTTGAAATGCAGATACCTAAAAATTTCAAATCTCTTATACCTATATTATACCTGCCATTTATGCATTCAGGATAAATGATTGTGTTTCAATACCTACATATTATTATTTACCACTTAACTGCTGCCAAGTCTGAGTTTGTAAAATATTTAGTTTTCATGCAACTACACACTACCTACCTATAGTGTACCTAGAAATATAATGTATATTATGTATTGTATACCTAGTTGGATTATATACCTACCTAGATATAAAACTGTAATAAAACAGCATGGATCTACCAATCTATAGCATGAAAAATGAAATTTCTAAAATAATTTTATATTACAAGTTATAACTTCTTTACATAAAATATTTACACTGTTCTAAGAATTATTTATTCTGGGAAGTAACGCGAATTGCGTTGCGGGCTGTGGTATTCCGGCCACCTGCATCCTCGAACCAAGGGCGATTTGTGGTGGGTGCCGTAAGGGGAGTAATTCGCAGATCACAGTAGGTAACGGAGATGGGGTTGAATTGGCAGTATTTGCACAGATTTGCACTCACTCGAGTCTGGATTATACACCGAGAGGTACGCTACATATCGTCGGGCTTTGTATTGCATTATTACAGATACTTGTTATTTTAAAGGATTAATAATAAAAAAACTCTATCTTGGGGGATTAATGAACTTTATTTTGGGAATATTAATATTAGTGTTCTCCACTCTCCAGATAATAACGTGAGTATACCTATTATTTATTAAAGTTTTAAACTTGGCAACATTACAAAATAATATTATGGTGTGGGACCGCCTTGTTCATCATATCAGCCTATTAGAGATTTGTTTGGAATTCAAACGTTGGAGCAAAGGAGGATAACATATTTATTGGTGTATATTTATAAAATCTTCCATAAACTAATCAGCTGTCTTCCTCTTTTTTCCAGGATGCAATTACATAAACCAAATCGTGAAACCTGTTCTTGCGTTTTATTCCATGAGCAGTACTGTCGCACTGATATGAGAAGGAACTCGCCTATTATTGCTGCTGTACGTATCTTTAATCAGTACACTAACTTGGTGGATGATGCTTTGTTAGAGGTTCCTATTGGGAAATTCAAGGAAATCATTAGGAGAGTGCCAGTATGATGAGTTCCTTCTATACAGGTACTTGATATACAGGGTGTTCTACAAGCTCTATGACAAACTTAGACAGATGGTAGGTTGCTTGATTTTAAACATATTTTTTTTAATAAACATGGGTCCGATTCGTTTTTGTTTAGAAGTTACAAGCATTTAAAAAATCGTAATTTTTCAAGTTCAAGGCCCTGTAAAAGGAAAACGGTTCAAGATAGAGAAAAACGGCTTACATGTCCCTATTTTAACTTTTTATGGACTATCCTATGGTATAGAAACATTTGTACTTTCTTTGATTTTTTTAAATGTGGAGAAATCTCAGATTTTTCAAATTTTTTACTACCCTGTATAAACATTTCATCTACATCATTGAATAGTACATGAAAAGTTAAAATAGGGACATGTAAGCCGTTTTTCTCTATCTTGAACCGTTTTCCTTTTACAGGGCCTTGAACTTGAAAAATTACGATTTTTTAAATGCTTGTAACTTCTAAACAAAAACGAATCGGACCCATGTTTATTAAAAAAAATATGTTTAAAATCAAGCAACCTACCATCTGTCAAAGTTTGTCATAGAGCTTGTAGAACACCCTGTATTACGTTCTCGCACGTTCTGCTTTCCGAATTCTCTATTTCATTTTTTTTTTTCTGAGTATAGTATGAGTGTTTTAACTGTTCAGTTAGTCGGTACTTAATTCTGTTGTACGCCATACTATTCATCCTGATGTAGCTACAAATATTGTAGACAAAACATGTAAGTAGACTGTAAGTCTGTTTGTTTTGCACTAAATAAATAAATAAATAAATAAATAAATAAATAAACATCCCTGAAATATTGAACTCGTCTGAGAAAACGTATATATTTACATTTTCTGCTTTGTTTACATTCTTTGTTTTCATTTATAGTGAATTTGATATTGGCGTTAATTGCTGATTGCTGTGATTAGGAATAATTATAACTTTTAAAAAGTGTTATAAAAATGGAGAGGCAGTGTCAGGTGTGTAAAATTACAGCATTCAAGAAGCCAAATGTTTCATTTTACGGGTATGCATTATTTGAATATTATTTTAGGTAAGCTTATTGGCATCTGCAAGATGTATTCTAAATCAGTGGCGTATTATTTATTGCATCCGTTTAATATTGTTTATTTTCTTTTTATATTTTATTTAATAGCAAATAGTTAGACGTATTACTGAAAATTATTTTTTTTACGTATTACTGAAAATTATTTTTTTTTATTAAAATTATTTAATTTAAATTTGATTTTTGTTAAATACATTTGTTTTAGACCAAAACGTTATGTAGGTGACGTTTCTAGTGATGATTTCTCGACGCCTAGGAAATCAAAAGCACACTTCAAGTTCGCAAAGAAAAAAATCACAAGTCAGCAACTCAAGATTAAAACTCTTCAGAGTAGACTTCGAAGGCTCAAATCAAAGATAACTTATTTGAAATCCTTGTTGCAATTGTTGCGAAAAAAATGATATATCTCAGAATCTTCGGAATATATTATCACAGTAAGTCGTTTTTGCTATTAACGTTAGTCAGTGATGTTTATAAATTTTAAAATGAAAATGTTTCTATTACAAAAAATTCTTGTTTATTATTTTTTTGTTTCAGGCATCCTTATCAAGTGTATCTGGTAAAAAATTTTCACGGTTGTTGAGAGGGCCAAAGAAACAAAAGTACGGTCCGGAGTTGAGGTCATTTGCTGGTACCTTATGCTTTTATTCCCCTAGAGCGTATGAGTATGTAAGACAAACTTTCAACAAATCATTGCCTCATCTCAAAACCATTTCAAAATGGTATCAATCAGTTAACGGGGAACCTGGTTTTACTAAAGAAGCCCTAAATGTTCTAAAATTGAAATACAAGGAAGCAGGCGAACATAATAAGCAATTAGTTTGTAATTTAGTTTTAGATGAAATGTCCATCAGAAGTCAAGTTGAATGGACCGGTAAAAAATTTACAGGATATATAGACATTGGCAGTAAGATCAATTCTGACAATCTTCCTACAGCAAAGAAAGCACTTGTTTTTATGATTGTGTGCCTGAACAGTTCCTGGAAACTACCCCTAGGGTATTTCCTTATCGATGGTTTGATCGGTAGTGAAAAGGCAACATTATTGAACAAATATTTGAAGTTTGTTCATGAAAGTGGTGTAACTATTAGTTCCATTACTTTTGATGGAGCGCCTGCAAATTTTAGTATGTGTACTAATTTGGGAGCAAATTTTCAAAGCACTGCTGCACTAAAAACTTACTTCAATCACCCAGTTACTGAAGAAAAAGTATACATTTTCCCAGACGCATGTCATATGATCAAGTTGATAAGGAATTGTTTTGCTTCACAAAAAACTCTCAAAGATTCCACTGATAGTCATTGATTGGAAGTTTCTTGAAAGTCTTGTGAATTTCTAAAATATCGAAGGCTTACAAGCAGCTACAAAAATCAGGGCTCGACATTTACAGTGGGCTCGCGAAAAAATGAAGGTGCGCATCGCGAGTCAAAGCTTGAGTAATCGTATTGCGGACGCATTGTTATATTTCTTAAATGACTTGAATGTTATTGAGTTCAAAAATGTAGAGGCTACGGCCAATTTTATTCAACAATGTAACGGTCTATTTGACATTTTCAATTCTAGAAGTCGTTCAGTAAATATCTTTACAAAAGACCACTATCCCCATGGACTACCAATGCAATCTTTGAATATCTCGACGGTATTAAAAGCTATTTTAATGGATTAAGTATAGAAGGTGTCCCTGTTATCAATTCGCGCAGAAAAACCGGTTTCTTGGGGTTTTTGATATGTGTATCGACAGTTTGAAACAATTGTATGAAACATTATGTAATTGAAAGAAAAGTTCTAAAATATGTCCTGACATACAAATTGTCGCAGGATCATCTAGTTGAAAGAAAAGTTCTAAAATATGTCCTGACATACAAATTGTCGCAGGATCATCTAGAGCTTTTTTTGGTTCAATAAGAAGTAGAGGTGGCTATAATAATAATCCAACTGCTGGTCAATTTGAAGCTACATACAAGCGGCTAATTGTTCATTCAGAGGTAGTTGCTGGTGACAGTGGTAATGCAATAAATCTGGATGCTACAAGTATTTTATATTGCAGTAGTAACTAACTCAATAACCAAAAATGATGAGGGGGAAGATTTGGAGCAAACCACCGCACATGCAGAACTTGACAGGAAAATTTCGGAGAAAATTCTTACCAACGATTACCTTTTTTCAGAGGCTTGGGATTTAACAGATTATGTTAAAGATGTAGGCAGTTACATTGCAGGATTTGTTGTAAGATCACTGCAAAACCGCGTGACGTGCTCGAGATGTCAACAGATATTAATAGCAGAGGCAGCTACATCTTTATGGAAGTACGAAAAACTTATGGAGCCATGACAAGTGCATCTCCTTTTGTCATAACCGTTTGAAAAGTTCTTTAGGGTTTTCTACAAAACAACAGGGATTTTTAATAAAAATAATTATAATCTATGTGAGCTTTTTATAAGCAATACCATAAAAAATATACCAATGTCGTGTTATCCAGATGATAATTACTTTGATAACGACATAACTGATTGCCATCCATCAAAATTAATTAAATTAATTTTCGGTAAATATATCAAAATTAGAATTCATCATGAAACTTCAAAAAAACTGGAAGTAAGTAGTACAAATAGTGTAAGAAGCTTGCTTACTAAATCCATTCTGTTTAAAAATCAGTAATGTTAGTTTTAAAAAGCAACGAGTATGTAACAACTAGAGGTATGTACTATACTTTATCTACTCCCCTCAGCAAAGGAACAAATGATTTCATTTAAAAGAAACACATTTTCACATTTGCGGATTTTCAATTAACAAACGTGAATAATTTCAATAATAGGGACAAGTAAATTTAATAATATAGACTACTCCGCATTGAATATTTTTGAAATTACTTTTCAAATCCCACTAATTTATAACAATAATATTGAATTAATTCCTTTTATTTGAAATTTTTATAAATTCCAACTGCTACTATACTATACAGATGCGATTTAATGAAAATCGTTAAATAAAATATTGTATGCCACTCATTTTTACTTAGAGTAACCCTACACTTATTCTGTGGTTTGTAAAACCGTATTGAAATGAAAAATAATTACGTACCTGTTTTGATTCTCATTACGTATCAGATCTGTATAAAGTCTCACTTATTCTTAATTCTCCTATTTGTATTCAAATTGTTGTAAATAATATGAATAGGGCTAAGATCCAAATTACATACATATGTATTAGCATTAGGATATGTATTATTATTTTGCAAGGAATTGTTTAAAATACCCAATTGTTTCCAATTTTTTGAATATATTTTTGAAATAAAATTTCATGCAACATATTGCTTATTATTTTTTATACATAAAATTAAATGTATTATTTCCAATTTGTAACCATATAGTAAGAATAATAATTGATGTATCTTCCACTATTATAACAACTGTAAGTACCTATAATTTTATACCAACCGAAAATAATCATTTGACCTGGGGTTATAATAATCAATAAAGTATATAAAAAAGGATAATATTACATATTAGTTTCTTTTTCAGTAGTGATATTTTCATAATTTCAGTTTTGTATAATCGCCTAATTAAGCAAATAAATGTGACCCTTTAAAAAAACTGCATGCACGCCTATGCCTAAGAAGGAAAACAAACCGGTAAACACAGCTCCCCTGCCTCACCTTGCCTGTGAGATGTTGGCTCCACAACAAGCAATGCAATTAGAGTGGGAATGCTCCGTCTATTTTATTTGTTAGTCTGAGTAATATACCGATACCCTAGCAGTTATGCGATATCCGAACAATTACAGAGGGCCTTTAGTGGAGTGCAAGAAACCATGTATCAATATGTGTCCAGGAGAATCCTTAAATAATAATAAATAATAATATCGTTTATTTACCTAAGATACATAATTCCGGCTTAATATTACATAAGAAAAACGTTTATGAAAAATTTATTTCAGCAACTGAAGTAAATAAACAAAAAAATCCACAAGGAAAACTCCAGCATGGGATTCAATTTTCAATAAACTACAAGCTACTAGGTACACAATATTCCACTAATTAATTTCACACCTACCAACTAACATTTCACATCAACATCAAAACAGCCCTCAATACATTCTCAAAAGTACACCTCAAAATCCACATGTAACAACAGTGGCCAGGACGTCATGAGCCAGACACAACGAAACCACGACCCCACTCCGTCCAGGGCGTTGAGTATTGTTATTGAATAAGTTTAGTATCCCGTAAGAGCACTACACAGCAATCTGCTATCCGATATTCAGGCCTACCACCTCCAGGATGTTCATAATATCAGTACTGTGCACTATCTTTTGTAATTGTACCTTAAATAAAGGGTAAGTTTTTATTTCCCTTAAGTTCAATGGAAGCCAATTATACAGGGTGTTCTACAAGCTCTATGACAAACTTTGACAGATGGTAGGTTGCTTGATTTTAAACATATTTTTTTTAATAAACATGGGTCCGATTCGTTTTTGTTTAGAAGTTACAAGCATTTAAAGAATCGTATTTTTTTTTGACGTGCAACTCAATATTATTCAAAATATGTGGTATCAGCATGACGGTGCACCACCACATAGAGGAAGACAAGTTGCTGCTTGGCTAAATCAACATTTCCCGAATAAATGGATAGGTCAAGGAGGTCCAATATCATGGCCACCTCGTTCTCCCGATCTGAATCCTCTGGATTTTTATTTATGGGGACACATGAAGCAGCTGGTCTACCATGTTGACATCGCTACCCATCAGCAGTTACTTGAAAGAATTCAGGATGCAGCTGACCAAATAAGAAATGATCCAAATCTCATTCTTCGAGTGACCGAATCTTTAGTTCGTCGATGTGAGGCTTGCATTCAAGCTGAGGGTGGATATTTCGAACAATTTTTATAGTCTTAAGTTTTGTGATTATCATTTAATTTAAATTTTTATTGTTGATTGTTAATAAAGGTTAAATGCTTGTAACTTCTAAACAAAAACGAATCGGACCCATGTTTATTAAAAAAAATATGTTTAAAATCAAGCAACCTACCATCTGTCAAAGTTTGTCATAGAGCTTGTAGAACAGCCTGTATATACGTGGTCCAAGAAAGGCCGGATTTCGCTGTCCTGTTGTAGTCCTTGATGAATCACTTTCTTGTTTTCGTTTATATTTGCTCTAGTGCAATGTTCATGCTCCACTGCAGTAAGAAGATGTCTATTCCGAAAGAAATATACCGCCATCCTATAAAAATGCAATTTCCGAGGACACATAGCTCCGGCCTCATCATACAACAGGTTACTAGGGTAAAGTGCTGGTCTATTATATACAATCTTCAAAAACATCCTTTGTAGTACCTCAATCTTCTTCAGGTGACAACTCATCAAACCGCCCCATCCTACAAGTGCCTACACCAGCCTCGACTCTATCAGGGAACAGTACAGTATCCTCAGATATGGCAGGCTGATGTATTTTTTTAATATTTTAAATCTGTACAGTAGGCTTCTCAGTGTTTTAGCAAGATTTTCCGTATGTTTGTTCCATCTCATATGGCTGTCAATATGCAATCCAAGATATTTTACTGTATCTGTAGACAAAACATTTGTTCTTTGTCCTTCATTATCAACCGATAGGCACTCATACTCCGGTAGCCCATTTTTATATAAGGAAAAGGGTACGTAGAATGTCTTTTCATAATTCACCGTAAGTCTTTTGTTATTGAACCATTTAAATATATATGAGAGATCTTGTTCCGCCCTATCTTTCAGTTCTTCCCAAGTTTTCGCTGTATAGAATATTGCAGTGTCGTCAGCGTAACCCAGTATACAACCATTCAAAGACTTGTTTAAGAGGTTGTTTATATACAGATTGAAAAATATGGGTCCAAGGATTATTCCCTGCGGTACCCCGCATTTCAATGACAAGTGCTTGCTAATAATTGTTCCTCTAATTTCAAAGCATTGGGATCGATTTTCTAGATATGATATAATTAGATTTGACGTTGTACCCCTGAACCCCAGATCTTCCAAACTGTTTACTAGTTGTTCGTGGTTGACAGTGTCGAACGCCTTTGCCAAATCCAAAAAGACACACAACGAGGCATCTCCCTCCTCTAAATCCAAATTGTTTGTCACTTAGTAGCCCGTATTTGGAAATGTATCCCGTGATACGGTTCTTCAGAATTTTTTCGAAGATCTTAGCTACATTCGACACAACGGATATAGGTCTGTAGTTTGTTAGTAACTTCATTTCACTTTTTTCATGTATGGGGGAAATCACAGCCATTCCGAAGTTGGTGGGACATATACCGGCCTCAAATATTCGCTTAATTAGGGCTACCAATGGGTCTGCTATTTCTTCTGCCACATACTTCAAAGTTTCGGATTTAATTCCGTCTATTCCTGGCATTTTTTTATTTGAAATAAAAATAAAAATAAAATAAAAAGGCACGGTGGGTTAGGCTTGCGCCATAGGATACCCCCCAGACAGCCATAATGCATGCCAAAAATGAGTGCAGTGCCCCCCGGTGTGCATGAAGTAGGTTAAGTCCCTACTAGGCGTTGCTAGACAAAAGATGAATGACATGTTGTCAGACAACATGCCATCCATTTATGTTGTGCTGTGAGCAGAGGCGGAAATTGTAGACACGTGTTTCGTCCTGTTTGGGACTCTTCAGTACAATGTATCTACCAACACACAACACAGTTTAGATCATGGATCCCGTGAGCAGAATGCAATGGAATAAAAATAAAAAAAAAATAAAAAGGCACGGTGGGTTAGGCTTGCGCCATAGGATACATCCCAGACAGCCATAATGCTGTCTGATTTTTTTATTTGCCAGAGATTTGATGGTACTAATTCTCTCTCATTAGTTGGGGCCAGAAAGAATGAGTGTGTGACTGTGTAATTGTCACCAATGGGGGAATTCCTCGGTAGTTGATGTTCAAGCGATGCTCCCACGTTTGCGAAATATTCACTAAAACCAAATGAATAAATTGTTGATTTTATTTATGTTTTATAAAAATGTCGATAAATTGAGTGCTTATTTTATGTTGTTTTGACCTTGAATGTTTTGACAACTGACCTAACCTAAAAAAATCAAGAGCTGTCAGTTGTAAAGACTGGATTAAGCTAAGACAAACCTCCTTGTATCAGGGCCTACTTCAAAAAGGATTCGTTTTCGAACACCCTATATTATTCAAAATCTCGAATACGAACAACGATGCCACATTGAAAAATTTTGTTGAAATCAGGGAATAGGTAAACTTTGAATGCTTGTAATTCCGTTCCAAATAATAAAAATAATCAAAAAAACAAACACTATCGTAATACCTATGTCAAATCATGTGCTTTTCCAATGGAGGTTGTTTAAATTTAACTGCCATTTTGATTTAAATTGTAAAAAAGGACACTCTATATCTCGGTAACAAAGCCTAGGAAACCATTTTTGTTTTTAAAGTTACAGTCTTTCTGAACATCCTCTACCGACACCCTGTATACCGAGTCGGCCATTTCGGGATCACCCTGTGTATCAGTCCCAGCTGCACATATGAAGCTTACACAATAGTCTGTATGAGATAGACAAGATACAAGAGATATAGGAGATAATAATAGGGGGTGACTTTATTGCAAAAAATTAATACTGGGAGGGGGGCAATGTCACAGATAAAAGGGAGATAGCATTGTTAGAGCGGACAAACAAACATTGCCGAAACTCTTTCGGGATGCAGAATTCTTGTTTTAGGAACCACATTCTGTCTGTCTTGGTTTGAAAGCAGTTCTAATCAGAACGATGGATTTATCAATAATATGTCTTATTTAGACTGCATTCCATCTACTTCGCAAGGTTTTATAGGTTAGTTTCGTATTTCTCCCCCAAAAATTTAAATGCATCAGTGCATTTACCAAGAAAATATAAATTTAGTTTCTATTTTCAATTCCAGGTTTGACAGGTAATTATTGTTATGTGGCCGCATTACGATTACGAGAAGTCGATCCAACGGTGGCCGCACTACGAGAAATCAATCCGGTCTTGGAAGATATTGTAAGGTTGGCAAGAATGAAGAGAAATAGAATTAGAATAGGAAATAGTAGAATCAAGGAGTTCTTTTTGTTTGTACATTGTTCATAATAATAATAACAGAATGTTGTCACGTTGGTTTATACAAAAATGTAACGACGCCGTTCTTCTTTCTTACTATTCAATCGAATATACCTTATTATAACGCCTCTATAATAAAACAGATGTTCGGTTTGTTGTTTTGAATTAAATCATAGCTAGTTCAGACCCTTCTGTGAGTGAGGTAAAAAAATTGGCAATTGGAATAATACCTAATTATACCAAAACAAAAGCCAAAGTGGTGACCCCGATCTATACACGACGACACGATGCCTCCACCGGAATCTGGAGCCCCTGCAGCACCTTCGCAGGATTCTACTTCAACGAACCAGACGTACACGGCAACTGAAATAGCGAGCGTGGCAATAAGGCTATCTCCGATCTGCTGTCGAAACGTAAAAATTTGGCAACTACAAGTACAGGCGCAGTTCGAAACTTCAAGCATTACAGCCGAAAAGACAAAATTCAACTATGTCCTGGCTATACTAGATCCAGACGTAGCCGAAATGGTTTCGGATTTCCTCAGTCAGCCACTGACCGCTACTCCATACACAGACTTGATGAGAAGATTAGTCAATGAATTTGTCAATGAATAAGAGCCAGAAGTTCGAAAAGTAAATAAACTATTAACCGAGTTAGAGTTGAGTTGCCAATGCCAATGCAGGGCATTGGCAGGATTCACGCATAAAAGATGATTTTCTACGAACAATTTTTATTCAACGACTGCCTGGAGACGTAAGGTCGATCCTAACTTCTGGTAGTGATCGGCTGGACAATCTTGCCATAATGGCAGACAAGATCGTGGAGTGCTCATCTCCACAATCTTCATGTATCAACTCTCTTAAGTCAGATAACTCAGTAGATCGAATAAGCATGCTCGAAGCGCAAATATCGCAACTTACAACGGCAATAAATGAATTATTACGAGATGGATCGCGTCCCTTCACAAGAAATAGAGGCAATAGATACAGAAGCTCCAGTACTCCACCATAGGACTCCATCACGAAACAAGCAAAAAGAGACAAATAAAAACGGTTTGTGCTACTTCCATAATAAATTTGGAGTGCCGCGTGGAAATGTCGAGAGCCCTGCAACTTCGAAAAGGATCCGGAAAACAAACTAAGCCGCCGTCACCAGTAGGCTCGATAGGGGGCGGTGGCGGTGGCCACAAATCTAACAGATTATTTGTGACAGATCGCGTGAATGGAACAAATTTTCTGGTATATATAGGGGCATTCGTTTCGGTAGTCCTGTTCGACAAACACAAAAACATTAATCCCACGAGTGTCGTACTTTTTACAGCAAATCAATCGCGTATAGGATAAACAGCACAGTAGTTGGCACCCTACTAGTTATTGGCACTAGTTCAAAACATTGGAATTAATTAGAAACGGGATTCATTGGAACTTATTTATTGTTATGAAACAAATTGAATAATAATGAATTATTATATCAATTACAGCAATCCGATTGTTGAAAAACAATATTTTACATATTGTTTATTTATTGTTATAAAATACAAAGTTAGTAACGTGCTACAAAAGACCTTGGCGTTTTTATGTGTATACGTTGGCTACACTGTTTGTCAGATTAGTTCGTTTATGACGCTTGCTCAGATTGACTGTGATTTGCGATTTGCTTCTTAATATGCTAAGAACTGGTAAGTACAATTTGCACGTTTTTACCTTAATATCCAATTAAATTATAAGCGGCTTATATTGTTGACTATTTTGAATGGTTATATATTTTAAATCTTCAATTTTTTATTAAATATTATTTAGTCTATTAAAAATACCAAGGGTGTCAATTACTGCACTATTTTTGTTTAGGATTTAGTTTATAACATGGGTGCCAATAACTATACAACTCTTGCAAGTAGCAAAATAAAGTCAATGACCATTAAGATTATAGTTTAAACATTAGGCTTCAAGTTTTTATTTCCTGTAAAAGGCTACACATGTACGTAAATAGTTGTTAGCACCCTGCCAATGACTGTATTCTAGGGAATGCCAATAACTACAACAATTTATTTTTTCTTTTTCTGTTTTTTTTTTAGATTTTATATTATGAGTTTATAATTTTCTGTTTATTTTTTAGAGTATTTATAACAAATTGACTGTTATTTTTAACCCCTTACAGGTATCTCATAAAATGCTGAAAGTTGAAGATGGGAAGACTTACAAAAAATATATATAACGAAAACGACATTCAAAAAGCTCCGAAAGCTATTTCAGAGGATGGAATGCCCAAAAAAACTTCATCAAGAAAATATGGAATTCCTAGGACCACGCTTCAATTTAGTTTAAGCGATAAGTTTCACAAAACGGGTCATGGCCCTAGTCCTACCCTTAGCAAAGCAGAAGAGGATTTATTGGTTAAGTGGATAGAGGTAAACTATAAAAAGGGTTTCCCACGTCGTATGGAGGATATCCAAGCTTTTGTTAAAGATTTCTTAGACCAGTCACCCAGAGAGAATCTTTTTAAGAACAACACACCCGGAGAACGTTGGTATAAAGCATTCCTAAAGCGAAATCCCAACTTATCTCAGAGGTCGGCCGAAGCTGTAACACCTGCTAGTAGCAGAGTAAGTGAAACTAATGTACGGAAGTGGTTTGCTGAGATTGAATCATATCTAGAGGAAAAAAACTTACGTCACATTGTACAAGATCCATCTAGAATTTACAATGGAGACGAGACAAACTTTTTACTTTGTCCCAAAAATGCAAAAGTCTTAGCACCGCGGGGTTCCAAGAATGTTTATGAAGTTGACAATGGGCAAGCCAAAACTTCACTCACTGTAATGTTCACTTTTTCAGCAAGTGGGATGGTCACCCCGCCAATGGTTATATATCCATATAAGCGGCTTCCGATTGATATCATTAACTAGATACCGAAGCAATGGGGTATCGGAAAAAGTAATAACGGTTGGATGACCCGCGAAAATTTTTATGAATGCATCAGCAAAGTCTTGTACCCTTTTTTAAAGGAAAAAAACGTGCAATTCCCTATAATATTGTTCGTTGACGGACACAGCACACACCTGACTTATAAACTAAGCAAGTTGTGTACCCAATTAAAAATAATTTTAGTATCTCTTTCTTTACCCAAACATGACTAGAGTGTTACAACCAGCAGACGTTTCGGTCTTCAAACCAATGAAAGTTGGATGGAAACGAGTTGTATTAGCTTGGCGAAGAGATCATCCAAATGAAAATTTTACAAAGAAAGTCTTTGCACCAATTTTGCAGACGGTTGTAGACAACTGCATAAAACCCCATACGATTATTCATGGATTTCGCGCTATGGGTTTATATCCGTGGGACCCAAATGCCATCGACTTTACAAAGTGCTTGGGTAAGATCCTTAAGTCCAAACAAAAAGCAGATAAAGTTGATAAAAAAAATGTATATCATACGAACAATTTGAAAACATAGTCGGAGAAGATGCAATTGAAAGCTTCAATTTAGGCGACGAGTGCTGCAACAATAAGCCTAGGGAATATTCATTGTTGTATAAAATATGGCAGAAATTTGTGTGTGAATCCCAAGACCAAAATAATGATAGCCCGAGGGCCGTCTCGATTGTGAATTTTGATCTAGAGAATGCAGAAATAGTGATTCAAGATGAGAGCCTAAGCTTTGAAACACAAATTGGAGATCAAATAGACGCTACGTCAAATAATATTGGATATCTGACAATAGAATCAAGTGACATACTTTTACTTCCAGATAAAGCAAACCCTGAAGATGCATTACTACCTGTAGAAGAATTAATATCTGTAAACGAAACAAGACGAACCTGCAGATGAAAAAATATCTGCAGACGAAGCAATACCTGTAGGTACTGCACTATAGAAGTGGAAAATGCTGAATGCCAGGCCACAAATAAAGTATCTGTGTCAAATGATGATTTAACAAATAGTGATTTGACCTCAAACAAATACAAAAGCTCTGACTTATCTAATTTTTTGACTTGGCCACAAACGCCCGAAAGAAAAGGAAAAAAAATATCTGAAAAACTGTCATTTGTGCTTACTTCATCGGGTTAGAAAAAAATTTATGAAGAGAAAGAAAATGAGAAGAAGTTGCTTGAAATAGAAAAGGAAAAGAGGAAACAAAAACGACTAGAGAAAAAAGAAAAAGCAAATAAAGTAAAAAAATAAGTAATTTGAAAAGAAAATCTTCCATCGCCAATAAGAACGTTTTAAAAAAACCTAAAGTTACTCAAACGTGTGGACGCTGAGAACTCCTTTCTTCAGACACAAGAGAAAATACCAGTTTCTGAGCCTGAAGTCGCAGTTTGTTCCAAGAAAGCTAGATACGTGAGAAATTTATATCTTCAAACCCTGAGCTCTGAGACCACCTTCATGCACGATTATTCTTTAGCAAATTTCGAGAAAAAAAAAGGTGAACTCAGGATTATGCTACATTTGTGCAGGTTGATTTTCTGTTGCAAGAACTGGAATTAATTGCAGCATGTGTGTTAGAACATATCATTAGATGTATACAAAAGAATTTTCCAGTATCAACTGCAGACACATTTACATGCAAAGCTTGTTTGAAGGCTACGTAATGCCAATAACTGTAGTTTTAATGGTGCCAATGACTAAGTAAACTGTGCCAATTACTATATTTTTTGGACATGAGGAGATTTGTATTTTTTTTTCTCGGAGTAAAAATAAGTTTCAGTAAATGTTGCTTGTGTTAGTAAACAAACTGTACTTAATTCACATGATGCATAATTAAAAATGTTATTTCATTCTGTCATTTGATTATAATCCCAAAATATTCTCGACACTAACCTTAAAGTGCCAATAACTGCGGTGTCTACCCTAGAAACTTTTGGTGAGAAAGTGTTACTAGTAGCTCTCAACTTACGACGCGTTTTTAAATGGCCATTCGTAGTCGCCTAAGTGTCGCTTCCAATAATCGGTGCCGATTTCTTAACACATTTTGGTTTAATAGTGGACTTGAAAAACGCGAGACTGGTGGGTTCGAGAACAACACTATCACGTAAAGGCCGCGTAAAGGCCACATCGCGGCCACAGACACTGACACTGTCAGACACCCCATTCCGCATATAAACGATTTTTCGACTTGTCTGGCCGGAAAGATTTTTTTCCAAATTGGATATCGTTAGGGCTTACTATACATTCCAATAGTAGAGGAAGAGATTCCCTAGACTGCTGTGATTATACCGTTTGGACACTACGAATTCACCGTATTAACATTTGGTATTTGCAATGCGGCGCAAACTTTCCAACGGTTCATCAATCATGTTCTTAGGGGACTGAATTTTTGTTACTGCTCTTGGACCATATTTTAATCGCCTCAGATTGTGAGGAAGAACACAAAGAGCACCTAAAAATTATTTTTGGAAGGCTAAAAGAGTGGGGAATGGAAATAAATCTCCCAATATGTGTTTTAGGTTCACAGGAAATAAAATTATTGAGCCACACAATAAAGAAAAATGGAGTGAAACCACCTGTACATCGAGGACAGGCGTTAAGAAAACTCCCTAGACTAACGAATACGAAAGAATTACGACGATTCTTGGGTATGATAAATTTTTATCGACGATTCATCAAAAATACCGCAGAGAAGCAAGCACCGATAAACGAATATCTCAAAAAGCGTCCCAAAAAGGATAAATCACCTATTTAATGGACCACCGAAGCTATAGCGGCATTCGAAGGTTGCAAAACTGACTTGGAAAATGCCATCATATTGTCGCACCCTGTGGACAATTCTCCGCTGACTCTCACAGTCGATGCATCTGATCGAGCAATAGGAGGCACATTAGAACAGATAGTTGATGGAAGGAAACTACCAACCTCTGGGTTTCTTTTCAAAGAAGTTGAACGAAGCAAAACAGAAATATAGTGATAAAGAATTGCTGGCAGCATACGAGGCTATTAAACATTTTCGATTCATGGTAGAAGGCAGAACTTTAATCCTGCAAACGAACCACAAGTTCTTGATTTATGCTTTCAGACAAAAAGCAGAAAAAGCATCGTCAAGACAACTACCCCATTTGGAGTTTATTTCACAGTTCACCACGGATATAATTCAGATCGCTGGTAACGAAAATGTAGTCGCAGATGCTCTGTCAAGAATAGAAGCAATCACCTGCCCACTAAAAGTAGATTTCATGCTAATGCAGAAAAACCAAAGCGAAGACAATGAACTGCAGAGAATTTTAACCAATCAAATGCCGACGTCACTCCAGCTCAAAAAAGTCACCTTCACAGATGGAAATAGTCAAATTTACAGCGACATATCGGGCGACAAAATCAGATAATTTATTTCAAGCAACATGAGACACCAAGTGTTCAATCGATTCTATACAATCGATTCACAACTTGTCACATCCTGGCATTCGAGGAACCATCAAGATGGTAGCGAACCGGTACGTTTGGCCAAACATCAGGAACGATCTACAGCAATGGACGAGAGCCTGCTCAAACTGCCAAAAAGCCAAGATTCAAAGACACACAAAAGTCCCACTAAAAGTAATACGCTGTCCAGATGGAAGTTTCCAGGAACTGAATATTGATTTGATTGGACCTCTTCCAACGTCCGGAGGAAACTCATATGGCCTGACTATAATTGATCGCTTTACTTGCTGGGCAGAAGCCATACCGATACCAGACTTTCGAGCTGAAACAGTTGCTGAAGCACTTTACACATGTTGCATAGCACGATTCGGAGCACCAATCAAAATCATTACGGACCGAGGACGGCAATTCGAGTCAGCCCTGTTTACCTCGTTAACTCTGACAATAGTATTTAAAGTAGTCCATACAATAGCCTATCTCCCCCAGGCAAATGGAAAAATAGAAAGGTGGCATCGAACACTGTTGACAGCAATAAAAGCACACGAGACACAAAGAAGGATAGAAATCTTGCCTACGGTATTCCTGGGAGAAAGATATATAATTAGAGAAGATGTGGTATTTCACCAGCTGAAATGGTTTATGGTACAACATTGAGATTACCAGGTGAATTTTTCAACATGGAACAACCCCAAGCAACTGACCCAAATACATTCGTCAGCAAGATTGAAGAAGCGGTAAGGTCATTAAAGCCATTTCCAGACACCAACCACAGCACAAACAACATTTTTGTTTCGCCAAAACTATCAAGCTGTTCACACGTTTTTGTGCGAATTGATGCAGTGAAGAAACCCTTCAACCACCTTATGAAGGCCCATTCAAGATCCTCCAACGAGAAGACAAATACTTTCTTTTGGATATGAATGGACGTCGACAGAAGATTTCACTAGATCGACTCAAACCGGCCTACCTATTACAAGAAGCGGAAAAAGATAGAGCACGAGCAGTTAGACTTGACCATGAGTACACAAGTTTGACGAGAAGCCAAGGCGAACAATTACAACAGCCTTAGGCTAAGAAGACAAGAAAAAAGGTATCTTTCAACATCTAAACTTTTTCCCTGGATCTCGATTCCGGACCTCTCTATATCGTGGCTCGACACCATCAGCTGTTTGACCTTGATCGAACCACTGGGGAGGGACTGATGTGGCCGCATTACGATTACGAGATTTCGATCCGACGTGGTCGTAATACGAGAAATCAATCCGGTCTTGGAAGATATTGTAAGGTTGGCAAGAATGAAAAGAAATAGAATTAGAATAGGAAATAGTAGAATCAAGGAGTTCTTTTTCTTTGTGCATTGTTCATAATGGGTACGTTCACCTGACGTCAACCGTTGAGTTGTTGAGGTAGCGCTTGCGTTCAGACATACCGCTCACTTACAACCGTTGTTCAACTGTTGAGTATTTTTGTGAGCGTAAATATTTCACGCTCAGCACAGTCAACGTGTATGTTGCGGACATGCGCCAAGTGGGAAGTAAAAGTTGCAAGTAAGAATGCTCCTGATACAAACAGCGACAAATAAATGCTAATAATTACTTCTATGAACTTGAATCGTATCCAGAAACATGTCACATATCTCTCGATGTCAACAATGCGTTCAGACTATTTCCAACATGTTGAAACAACTTACACTCAACCGTTTTGCACTGCTATTCAACAGTTGACGTCAGGTGAACGTACCCAATAATAACAGAATGTTGTCACGTTTGTGTATACAAAAATGTAACGCCGTTCTTCTTTCTTATTATTCAATCGATTACATTTATAACGCCTTTATAATAAATGAGATGTTCGGTTTGTTGTTTTGAATTAAATCATAACTAGTCCAGACCCTTCTGTGAGTGAGGTAAAAAAATTGGCGATTTGAATAATACCTAATTATACCAAAACAAAAGCCATTTTTCAGTTTCTTTCTACTTTTATGGCTTTCCGTTTTCTTAAAATGGTTCTACTTTAGATTTCAGTGTGCTTTGCATTGTATAGAGTCTTTTCATGGGGGGGGGGGGGAGTGATGTTATGTTGGTTGCCTAAAGTGTCATATTTTTTATTTGAAAAGATCGACACCATGGGTTGATCTTGAACTCAGTCGAGTCCAGCAGTCAGTCGAGTAACACGCTTTTGATTGCTTTAAAATAAAGTCCTTAAAATTACGAGTCTCAATTATAATAAAAGTATCTGTCTACTTTAGTAAGAAATACAACAGTTGGCGACGAGGAAAACAAAGTGTATAACTTCGTTTCAATAGTTATTTGTTTTATTTTGAGAGTTTGTAAAGCCGAAGTGAAAGATAAGCGTTATCAAAAATTCTTCGAAGTGTACCGTGGTGGCGGAATCAAACTGTGGTTACAGCAATTATTTTTTTTTCCTGTGTGATCTCAATAAACTCTATGTCGGGCGTTGAGTTCTCCTCTGTAAATAGTGTACATCATCGGGGATTAAATAGTTTTCTCTCAATTATTAGTGAAATCATCACTCATTATTATCAGCCATAATATTTAACATTATCAGCAAAGTCAGCCATTTTAGTTTGTGTTTAGCATTCAAGTCAAGTCGATATTCGATAGTCGAGACGTTCAAACTTCAAATCAAGAAAGTGAACGAATCATTAGTTCAGGAATCACGCTACATACTGTCAGTCAACTGTCATCGCAGTGTACATACGTCGTTGTCTTGTCAAGCCAATAATTATAAAAAATAAAAAAATCTTTAATAACAAATAAATAATGCCTGAAGAAGACAAATTTACACCATCAGTGGGTCAACAAGTAGTCGGGGATGGTGGAGTATAACTCACTCCGAATTTTGGGAAAATTTTTACATAAAACGTTAAGTTATGACCATTATAGACGATATCTTGAAAAAAATTTGCGGAATATACAGTATGACCCATTTGTTCTTGAAACACCCTGTAGAATCTTAATTTATGGTGCGATTTTAAAGAAATTTCTTTTAAATCATAGAGCTTAATAACCTATATTTTGGGAGCAAAAAGCGTCTCATTCTTACAAAATCCAAGGCCTACTAGATTAGTGTTTACTTGTAAAATCTCAAAAATTCATATTAGCGATTTTTTTAGAAAAAAACTGTGCACGCTACTGGATTCACCAGCCCTCAAAACGGTACTGTACTAAATTTTATTGGAAATGTCAGAGTAATAAGGATCTTGCAGTTATTTTAGAAATTCATAATAGAACTCCGAATTTTCATTAATTTATTCGAAAAGGTCAAGAGAGACAAAATAGAAATTGTACGTCTAGTTGGTGATAATGTAGGTACTTTAATTTTTTAATTATAATTTTTTATTTATTTATTTATTTTTTTTATTTTTTTTTTATTTTTTTTTTAATTTTTTTTTTTTACTTTTTTTTTACTTTTTTTAATTTTAATTTTTACTTATGATAGCTTTTGACCTTTTTCAAATTAATTTATGAAAATTCAGAATATTATTATGAATTTCTAAAATAACTACAAGATCATTTTTACTCTCGACATTTTCAATAAAATTTAGAACAGTACCGTTTTGAGGGCCGGTGAATCCCTTGGCGTGCCCAGTTTTTTTCTAAAAAAATCGCTAATATGAATTTTTGAGATTTTACAAGTAAACACTGATCTAGTAGGCCCTGGATTTTGTAGGAATGAGACGCTTTTTGCTCCCAAAATATAGTTTATCAAGCTCTATGATTTAAAAGAAATTTCTTTAAAATCGCACCATAAATTAAGATTCTACAGGGTGTTTCAAGAACAAATGGGTCACACTGTACATAAAATATTGAGAAAAATGAGTTTAAAGTATCATAAAATTTACCAAAAATGACAGTTCAATTTCCATTAAATTCACTAAACTGACAGATTCGTAGAACTGAGAATGATCATGTTGTGCAGCGTTGTCATATCTATTATTTATTACTAACATCTTGTGAAATAAAAATATTTGGTATAATTTGCGAAGGTTATTGTTTTAATTTTAAAATTTCAAATATTTCTATTCAGAAATACATCAAAAGTTATAAATGGTCCATGCGAGAGGGCAAGGATAATATCACAGAGGCCGTCAAATAGATAATGGGCCATAAGACTGGTTATTAAAGTTATGTTTGAATATTTTCAGACTGATAATGTACCAATTAATAATTAACTAAATAAAACACATTTTTGATTTTGATTTATTTCCTTCTTAAAAAAAATCACATCATAAAACATGAGTTTTTAATTTTAAAATAATATATTATTGACCATAACGTGACAACGTCGCAAAACATTATATTTTATTGAAGTGTCCATGAATGGCATTGTTGACATTTCGATTATTGCCTCACGGCTTTGTTGTGAATTGTTCAACTCATTAAAGGTTATGTCAGTTTAATTAATTATCATCGAAAATTAAAAACCATTTTTAGAAGTTATCCTACACATTTAAGAAATGAAACTGTTAAAACAAGTTCAGGGAATGTATTCTAGTTACTTATTTAAGGAGTGTTGACAGTGCAGCGTTATATTTTGCCTAGAAAATCGTGAAATAATGGAGCGAGAAAACTGTTGATGAAATGAAAAAATCGAGTTAAAAATTCGTTTTTTTCAAAATTGTACGAAGGGTCCGCAAATTTTTTTGCTTAAATCGACTTGTTTTAAGGTAAGCTTCCTTCCTATATAGAAATTTTCCTAAAATTCGGAGTGAAGTATTCTCCACCAGAACCGATTAGTAAAGTATCCGTTCCTTTACCAACTTTTAATCCTGGTGTGGAGTCTTTCACGTCGTTCGTAGAGAGACTGGAGCTGTTCTTTTCGCTCTCAAATATTGAGCGTACGAATTATAAGGCATATTTGGCGGTGGTCTTGGATATTAATACCTATGAGCTGCTGAAAAGCCTGGTCAGTCCATTAACAGTAACCCAGTCAAGTTACACAGATTGTGTCAAGGTATTAAAAGCTCACCTACATCCTACAGGAAAAATTGCAAATCGCTATAAATTTTATAACTGTAAGCAAGAATATAATGAAACATTAAACGAATATATAATTAAAACTAAACAACGGGCGTCAAAATGTGAATTTACAGCAGGTGTTCTGAATGAAAATTTGAGGGACAAATTTGTGTCTGGGCTAAGAAAATCATTGCATATAACTAAACTTCCGTCGGAGGAGGATGACCTAACATTCGAAAAAGCCTGCGAGATAGTGAAAAAGTTGGAAACGGTGGAAACAAACACTAAAGTATTATGTCAGGAGCAAGACACCACTTGCTTATTTAGTCAGTCAAGTCGTAATCAATAGCGTCAAAGTCAAGCTAATCAACATCGGCAACGTCAGTACCAAAGCCAAAAACCATCGAGTTAAAGTCAAGCGAATCAACACAGTCAGCGTCAGTATCAGAAGTCATCGAAGTACCAAAGTCAGTCAAAGTCAAAGAGCAGTAACAAGCGGTGTGTCTTCTGCTCAGTAAAACACCACCCAAATGCATGTCCAAATTACCCCTTACAAAATACTAATCCTTACCTCTTACAAAATTCTAATGATAGTTTCACTTTGCATTTTTTAGTTTCAGAGAAAGCGATCCCAACGTTGAACTTGTGCGTAAAAGGACGAAAGATCGATTTTTTTATTGATACTGGTGCATCAAAAACCCTAGTAAGCCACAGTTGGTTTAAGAGAAGCTTTCCAGAGTTGAACATCAGGCCGTATCTTGGTCCATTAAAGGCAGCAAATGGTCAGCACATAGATGTTCTTGGAGTAACGTATGTCTCAGTAAGTGTGGAAAATAAAAAAAAGGTATGTTGATTTGCCATTGGTTGTTGTGGGGTACCTATCATGTGACAAAATACTAGGAAGAGATGGGTTGAATATACTGAGTCCAAACTAGTCTCAAAATTTAAAGCAGATCTTTCTTCGGTGGACAGTGTTGACACAGCCATGGATCAAATCAAGATGGGGGTCAAGGTAAATTTGTTACTCAGTTGGAAGTAGAGTATCCAAGAGCATTTTCAAAAGTTGGTAACGATGTCCCAATTCAGCATTTCGAAGTTAATATTAATATTAAAGACGAGGTCACACCTGTTTCCAAACTTGACCCATTTAATGTACTTTGTTGCAATGATTTCTATATTACAGGCAAAAGACAAACTTGGCCTTCAGGAGAAGTTGAGACGGCTGTCCGAGTTTAAAAATCAAGAAAGTTCCGACAATACACAGGGTGCCCAGAATCAGGGCCACAAATTTTTAGAAATAGCTGAATCCCTGACGAAAGAAAACGCGCATCTGCGAGGTACGATCTAAGGCATAGGTAAATGTCCCCTGTAATTTGTAA
The DNA here is from genome assembly GCA_910589415.1 of Malachius bipustulatus. Classification (NCBI taxonomy): domain Eukaryota; kingdom Metazoa; phylum Arthropoda; class Insecta; order Coleoptera; family Melyridae; genus Malachius; species Malachius bipustulatus. The sequence goes on along the minus strand of OU342638.1, from coordinate 4,866,715 downwards.
ATTATAATTTTTGTTTTATTTTACAGAACGTGTTCGAAATATGGACTTTTACTTTTTCTTATATGGTCTTCAATGAACCAAATCAGCTATAAGGATAAAAATAGGGTATGATATTGTTTATTACCTGTTTTATCATATTTTAGTGGTTACTCTATGTAACTAGGTATAGGGTAGATAGAAGATACAAGAAACTTTGTGTTCTGTTAATATTCTGTAATCATTTACCTGGTTGTTTATTAAAAAAGTAATCTACAAAAAAGGAATAATCATAGATCTTTATTGTAGAAAATTAGACTCTTTGAACAACAAACAGGATACATTTCTAGTACCAATACACCAAAGTAATGTTTTCAGTATACACAGAACACTCATTACAAAGAGCTGTAGCTACAACTTTTTTGTGGATCACATGGGGGGGAATTTTTCCAGTAAGACAGGAATTTTCGTTCCCTATACTAATGGTTTATTTGTGTTTAAAATAGGTTTTGACAAAATATTTGGGACCTTATTTATTGGGGATCAGGTCTCCCAAGCTCTGCTTAACGTCATTAAATCAATTTGTGCAGAACCACATTATGTTATATAATTCAAAGCCTCACAAGCTGCCATTTGGTGGAGGCATCAAAATTTCCAGTGACCCCTGCCTAGGTGACTGCAATATAAATTCACAGTGTGCCCTCCTACACCCAATCGAATATTTTTAGTTAGAATATTTATTCTATTAAGGCGAGAGTTAAACAAACTAGTTATTTATTTGCAGAAAAATGACACGTAACGGTCCTCGTGCCACTAATAGGGGTCCCAGTGAAGACGCAGTTAAGAACGCTGCAGCAATAGTAATAGAGGAAAAGATATCTGTCCGTAAAGCAGCAGAAATGTTCAACTTATGTCACGTAACACTGCAGAGGTGTGTGAAGAAAATTAAGTCTAATGAAACTATCTCAACCGGTTATAAGTCGCACAACAATTTATTTTCGGCCACAATGGAAGCCGAACTTGCAGTATATTTAAAAAGCTCGGCTAATATTTTCTATGGACTCACTCCAAAAGAGGTCAGGAGTTTAGCTTACAAGTATGCGATAGCCAATAAGCTGAAGTTTCCTGCTAAGTGGCTTGAAACTAAAATGGCTGGAGCTGATTAGTTCTCTGACTTTTTAAAACGAAATCCTTCACTATCCATTAGGACTCCTGAATCAACTAATGTTGCCCGTGCTTGCAACTTCAATCGAATAACTGTTGGCAATTTTTTCGATAAGTTGGTCACTGTAATGGAGAAATATCGATTTGAACCTCAAAATATTTATAATTTAGATACAACAAGAGTTCCAAATTTTTTTTTGTAGACTCTGAAGAAAAACTTCAGGAGTCCATGTTAGAAGAAAAAACCCGGAAACCAACGGAAGTGGTTTTAGATAAAGGACATACAAAATCAGTGCTTTCTGGTAATACTGCAAGTATTAAAGAACATTGAATTTTATTCAATTAGACAGTTGTTAATAAGCACAAAGAGAATTAATTATTTTTTTAACTGCTAGTGTCTTGTAAATATTACAGATATTCCTGTTTTGCAATACCTCTCTGTCTTGTTTTAAACGCGTTATTGAGACTTATTCAGAGAAAGGAGCTACAAGCCTTTAGAAAAACAGCCAGACGAGCTAACATGAGAAGGATAATAGAATAGCGCAATTTGTATAACCCTGAAAAGCACACATTTATCTAAACTGGACAATACTTTTAGGGACATCACGAGGATCCTAAAAATGTGCCATTTTCCAAGTATGTGGAAGTGCTGAAGGAAAAGGAGGAAAAAGAGTCTGAGATTGCAGCTCTGAAGAAAACTATCTCAAAATTAGAAGATGAAAACAAAGTTTTAATCAAGCTGAACTTACACTGGTAGCAAGAAGCTAGCTCTGCAATATTTGAAAGCAGGAGAGATCTTTCGGCTACTGTTGTTCGTCCGGGCACTTCAACATTTGAAAGAACTCACACCCTCGCTCATAACACAGCTGATGATGGGGAAATAAAAGAAAATTCGCCATTATTTCATGAAGTAAGTAACAAATTTCCACTCTAATCTTTAAATCTTTGCAATAATTGGGCATTTGATTTTGTATAGATGTGGATATTCCATGTGATAAGGACCTTGCCGCAGAAGCTTTGCCCGGGGTAAGAACACTTATTTTATATTATCTGTGACGAGGGTCTCGTCTATTAATTAATTATTATTTTATGTTTAATCAAGAGGCAGGGTTTTTGTTAGAGACGTGATAACCGTCTTATCACGGTCCAGCCGGCTATAAATACAGAGCTCATCGAGGGAACGGACAGTGTCCATCAGGTACTGACTGATCGACATTCACATCTGCTGTCTAGCGTACTAAGTTAAGACAGGAGCAGGTGGCCTCTATTGCCGTATTGAGGTAAATCGAGAGCCCTAACATTTCTCTGCCCGTATTGAGGGCTCGGAGAAATTACTGAAGCGTCTCCGGATGTATTGAAGTCATGAGGAGCTCAAACCTCGGGTCCCGATCTCCGTATTGAGGTGCAACGGGCCGCCCACACATCTGTTGACCTGCATCGAGGGTCGAAACTCCGCGCTCCGCCGTAGTGAGGTGAGAGCGCTTTACATTCCCTCTTTGACTCATAGCGAGAGACGAAGGGGGGGGGGGGGAACATCAGAGTATCCCCGACTGTATTGAGGTCAGGAGGAACTCAACCCCGGGTCTCGTCCTCCGCATTGAGGTGCGACGGGACGCCCACGCATCTGTTGGTCTGCATCAGGAGTCAAGGAGTCTAGAGGAACCACCCAAGAAGGCAGCGCTGGCCGTACAATATTATTGTTAGTTGTAGATTTTGTAAATATTTATGTGTAAATAAATCTATCGTTATCAAGTCTATCCTGATTATAAAGAACCCATCACATATGTATACAGGGTAAAGCGCGAGAACCGTAGGGCAATATGTACAGGGTGGGCCAATAAGCGAGGTAAGCGGCTGTATCTCAGAAACTAATGATCGTAGAGAGTTACGGTAAAAAATTTTATAGGTTAATTGGGCAAGGGAAAATGCTGGAAATTATTTTCAAGTTTCCAAGATGGCTGCCAGAGGGCGTTTGCACCATCTTGAATTACATAAAGTTACATTTCTTGTGATTTTCCCCAATGAATGTAACAAAAAAATATTCGCGTTTTAATGTTAACTTAAAGTCGAACATTTTTTGTAAAAACTATTTTCCTCTATCTTTCTAAATAAAGTGGTGGGGGGTATTTGAATTTTGTTTTAAACAAATGCCTGTAACTTCGAAACGGCTTTAATGATTTTGGATAAATTTGTTATAATTCGAAAGAGCATTTCTTGGGCTTTTAGGTTTCTTGTGACAATGACAGTTGTGACCTATACGGCCGCCGATAAAGGGCGTTATTCGATATTATAACCAAAATATTGGATTTTCTCAAAAAATTTAAATGCGATGATATGACTTTTTTTAGACTAGAAAATAGACAAATGATCAACCAATAAGCCTGCGCAAACCTCATCTTAATATCTTTTTCCTAACTCAAATTATTGAAAAAATACCAAACCAAGAAAATTCATATATCCCCATTTAAAAATGCATCGGTCGCTTTCGATAAGAAGGCAAGTAGTAGGCCATGGAAATAAAAGACAAACTCCTAACTTAAATATTGGCAAGTAACGTCAAACTTCTGTCACACACGCAGCCCACTATTATGGTTGATTGCATATAATTTGAGTACTTTTTAATCAAAATGCTTCTCACAAAATTAAATAATGAAGCCGTTGACATGATTGCGATTTATTTCGAGTGTTTTCAAAATGTAGCTATAGCTGCAAGACAGTACGCGGCACGGTATCCAGATCGCCTTCATTACGGGAGAAGAATGTTTCCGCGCTTGGTACAGCGATTACGCGATACTGGAAGTTTTCGTTGTGCTAAACGTCGCAGGCGTCGCAATGGAAGGACGGAAGAAAATATTATCAATGTCTTGGCTTACATAGAATTTTATAGACATGTAGAAACTAGAACATTGTCTCTAGACTTGGGAATTTGTTGCATGGACAACTGTTAGAAATATTTTGTAAGATTATAGGTGAATAATTTTACCTTATTCCAAGTATCTTAGCACATACCCTCAAATACAAATTCAGTGTTAAGGGCCCCATACACGGACGTTCATGTCTCAATTCATCGACGTGCAACCATCAACGCGCAAGCAAAAACGAATGTTAGTGGCCATTTCTCCGTCGCGGTTATGCGTGCACATTCAAAAACGTCACGATCAGGTTCCTCCTGAAAACAATTCCACGAGCATGTGAGTGCGCGTCGAAGCTTGCGCGTGTGTGTTTAAATAATTTAAAATCGGAAAATAATAATAAGGGACACTACAGTGAAGTAGAAGGTAGGTGAATTTTTATAATAATTCAGGTAGTTAATTATTGTTTATTTTACTGTCTGTAATGTATTTTTTCTACTACTAACCTTCAATATGCATATTAAATATGAATCACCAGTGCTTTAATGGGTCTCATTAAGATACAAATTTTCATTAAAGCACTGGTCAAGCTATATCCAATGGCAGAGGAGCATTTGCAATCGAATCGGTTCCTGTTCGCTAACAATCGGGTCGGCAAGCCAACCGAAGTCACAGAGTTGTCATACTCACGACAAAAATTGCCTTGTGATATAAGTTCTGTATTTCTGAAAAAAAAATTCTGAACGTTTATTTAATTTAGAACATAAGTAACATTCAAAGAAAATTTATCAAGATTTTATGTTACCTTAATTAATTTGATAAGTAGGTATATCGTGTAAAGATGGGAAGATAAAGTATTATATCATCCGTAGCGCTCCGTGATAGTATTCAAAGCGGCAACGCTGCGACCCGCGTTGCGCAGGTAAATAATATCGTAATTAATGGCTGTCAATGTTATTAAAATTATTAATTAATCTCAAAATCGAAGCGTAAAATTCGGAATTCGAACTTCGCATCATAAAAATTACGCAGTAGTGAGTAGTGCCCTTTAAACTTGATACTAAAACATGTCTCAGCAGAATAACCTTAGCGACGAAGAGAAAATTTGGTAATATGCATAAACAAATAGCAACCTATCTTAACCTCAATGATCCGAAATTGTACACGGGTCATTGTTAAAATATATAATTTTTTAATCTTTTCTATAAAAAAAAGGGTCGTAGAAAAAATAGTGTATGGAACTCGCAGATAATGGCTATTAATACGCTCTTATGATGGTTAAGACACTCGCCTACGGCTCGTAATACTCGCGTATTAATAGCCTTCATTATAAGCTCGTTGCATAATATACTATTATACAGTGAGTCTCAATCTTTCATGTGGTGTTATTGCACGCCTCATGTTGGTATCCTGACGCTCTATTAATGGTGATATCAGTTTAAGAAGTTCCACATAAGTATCTTCATCCATTCTTAGATAGTTACGCCCATCGTCAGGCTCTACTCTTAATTCTTCCAGCAGTTTCACATGCGACAATTGTTCTCTCTTTAAAAGCCAATCCTTACTCCATTTAGAGCGATATTTCTTCTTTTTAATTTTTCTTTCCCCATTTTTAACAATAATAGCACACGCCACTGCCACCATACACATTTCTTCAGACATTTTTGCACGACCGTCTATGTCCGCTGCTCATACAAAACTGCAGCTATGAAATACAACTCACTTGTCGTCTGTGGTCAAATTATGCTAACGTTGATGCGCCACGTACATGAATGTACGATGATGCATTAAATCAAGAACGTGCGTGTATGGGGCCCTTTATTCTGGTTTTATTTTTTTTTACTACTGATTATGTTGTTTTCTACTTTTATATTACATCCTTACCACATAGTCTTGCACCAGGCGCTAAATAAACAAGATTTCGATAATAGATTAAATTATTGTCATAATGGATGCTAGGCATACTTGAGGAAAACGGAAATTTCTTGAAGGAAATTCTCTGGACCGACGAGGCTACCTTTAATAGTGCTGGTAGAGTAAACCTTCATAATATGCATTATTGATCCGCTGAAAATCAACGTTGATTAAGAGAGAGAAGTGCAGCAGCAGGGACGCTGGAGCCTAAATGTGTGGTGCGGTATCATTGGGGACAGAATTATTGAACCTTACTTTTTTGATCAAGCTTTAACTGGTAACCGCTTCTTAGAGTTTTTGATCAACGACTTGCCAATTTTGTTGGAAGATGTGCCACTCGAAACTAGGAGAACTATGCTTCTGCAATTAGATGGTTATCCGGCACATTATTCAATTAATGTCCGAAACCATATTTACTGGATCTTTCGAGAACGCTGGATAGGAAGAGGAAGCTGATTTCCTTGTCCGGCAAGCGTCCCCCGACATTACTTCTGGGGACGCTTAAAAGACATTGTTTTTCAAACTCCACCAACAACACGAATGGACATGGAAAACAGAATTCGAAACTCAATTCCTCAACTATCAGCGGCAGAAATCGAGGCTGCGGTTCTGCTCACTCAAGAAAGACTGGATCAATGTGTGGAATATGACGGAAGGCAATTTGAACACAGAAGGCATTAATCTTTTTTCAAAATGGGTCCTTGTTGTCAAGGACCACAACTTTATTTAAAAGGAAAATCGTTACGAAAACGCGTGAGGAGTTTGGCTTTTGTTTCCATGGCCTACTAATTGCCTTCTTATCGAAAGCGACCAATGCATTTTTAAATGGGGATATATGAATTTTGTTGGTTTGGTATTTTTTAAATAATTTGAGTTAGGAAAAATATATTAAGATGCGGTTTGAGCAAGCTTATTGGTTAATCATTTGTCTATTTTCTAGTCTAAAAAAATTCATATCATTGCATTTAAATTTTTTGAGAAAATCCAATATTTTGGTTATAATGTCGAATAACCCCCTCTATCGGCGGCCGTGTAGGTCAAAACTGTCATTGTCACAAGAAACCTAAAAGCCCAAGAAATGTTCTTTCCAATTATACCAAATTTATCCAAATCATTGAAGCCGTTTCGAAGTTACAGGCATTTGTTTAAAACAACATTCAAATACCCCCCACCACTTTATTTCGAAAGATAGAGAAAAATTGTTTCCATAAAAAATATTAGACTTTAAGTTAACATTAAAACGCAAATACTTTTTTGTTACATTCATTGGGGAAAATCACAAGAAACGTAACTTTATGTAATTCAAGATGGTGCAAACGCCCTCTGGCAGCCATCTTGGAAACTTGAAAATAATTTCCAGCATTTTCCCTTGCCCACTTAACCTATAAAATTTTTTACCGTAACTCTCTACGATCATTAGTTTCTGAGATACAGCCGCTTACCTCGCTTATTGGCCCACCCTGTATATGTAGGGCGTTATATGTAGAAGTGTTGGAAGTAGAAGTCTAAAAATTCGTACACGTGTGATATCAACTTTGACGACCTGAACTATAATATTTACACCCTCACACCACTTCTGATTATACCGGAAGTTGCCATCGAATTTCTTATTTTAAATGGATAAATGTATACAGGGTTACTGGTAACTGGATACATTCCTTTGGTGATCTGATAAAACAAGAGGTAAGGAGTAAATTAACCCCAACATGCACTATACAAAACTCAATAGATTTTGAGATATTTCGATTTTCAACTTTTCTTAAAAAAATGGTTTCAAATGTCTTGAAATGTGATTTTCAAAAAATCTACTTTAACTTTTTGATTTTTTTTTTGCTGGAATACTTGTCCAATACTATGCTTCCTTCTGGATTAAAAAATATCCTGAGGTATTTCGATCGTGTGAAAATTTCAAAGAAAAACTTTCACAAACTATTTTTTTTTAAATAAGATTTAAAAGTTTTTACAAGTTATTTTCGCAAAATTGTCAAGGCAACTTGCGTACAAATTGTTTTAAAAACTTCCCTAGTGTAGTAGCTATCTAACAAGGTACGAATCTTGTACAAGAATAACAGAATCTCCCCGCTATGTACCGTTACCGAGGAACAAATCCTTAAGTGGGGACGTTTTAAAAAAAATACGGCCCTGAACGGGGGTCTTAAAATTATCTGTCCCGGTCCATTTTCAATAGGTCGTATTTGGGGGTGACGAGCTTCGTCCCTACCAAGTTTCGTCCCGATCGGTAAAACTTTCAGACACTTTAGTGGCTATTACTAGGCTATTCCCGAAAAATCCCGAAATTCCCGAAAAAATGACCCTTCCCGGGAACGGATCCCGCTCATTTTCAATTAGCATCGTGCCACGGTGCGCCTCTTCAATCAAGCCAAATTTCAACTTTCCCACATGAAAACTGGCGGCTCTAGAGTGTTTCCTAGCAAAGTCACAGACAAACAGACCGACAGACCGACATTTTTCGGGCACAAGAATACGTATACTTACGAAACTTCTGTGACTTTGCTAGGAAACACTCAAGAGCCGCCAGTTTTCATGTGGGAAAGTTGAAATTTGGCTCGATTGAAGAGGCGCACCGTGGCACGATGCTAATTGAAAATGAGCGGGATCCGTTCCCGGGAAGTGTCATTTTTCGGGAATTTCATGATTTTTCGGGAATAGCCTAGTAATAGCCACTAAAGTGTCTGAAAGTTTTACCGATCGGGACGAAACTTGGTAGGGACGAAGCTCGTCACCCCCAAATACGACCTATTGAAAATGGACCGGGACAGATAATTTTAAGACCCCCGTTCAGGGCCGTATTTTTTTTAAAACGTCCCAACTTAAGGATTTGTTCCTCGGTAACGGTACATAGCGGGGAGATTCTGTTATTCTTGTACAAGATTCGTACCTTGTTAGATAGCTACTACACTAGGGAAGTTTTTAAAACAATTTGTACGCAAGGTGCCTTGACAATTTTGCGAAAATAACTTGTAAAAACTTTTAAATCTTATTTAAAAAAAATAGTTTGTGAAAGTTTTTCTTTGAAATTTTCACACGATCGAAATACCTCAGGATATTTTTTATTCCAGAAGGAAGCATAGTATTGGACAAGTATTCCAGCAAAAAAAAAATCAAAAAGTTAAAGTAGATTTTTTGAAAATTACATTTCAAGACATCTGAAACCATTTTTTTAAGAAAAGTTGAAAATCGAAATATCTCAAAATCTATTGAGTTTTGTATAGTGCATGTTGGGGTTAATTTACTCCTTACCTCTTGTTTTATCAGATCACCAAAGGAATGTATCCAGTTACCAGTAACCCTGTATAATCACATTTTCAGATTGATTAAAAAAAATTAATAAAAATGGTGTTTATTTGTAAATTATTATATAAATTATTATAAAAAAATATTTGTAAAATTTGTAATGAGTAATTTATGAGTTATAAACAAATAAAAATCGCAATTTTTCATTTTCAAAGCAGCTTGATTGATTCCCGCACTTCCGGAAATACCGGAAGTTGACACCTACTTCGTTATTTTAACGGGGACACCCTTTATATTATTGTATTTTTAAATTGCCTGGCAAAATCGAATACAGGTGGTTTTCACAATTGGAATTTAGGTTGAGTGGTTTTTGAGTTATAAACAATTGAAAATCGTAATTTTAAATTTTCAAAGCGTCTCACATTGAAAACGGCTCAAGATATTTAAAAACGGCTTACATGTCCCTATCTTAACTTTTTATAAGTTATCCTACCATGTGGTTTAAATTTTTATACAGAGTGATGAAAATTAACAGATTTTTCATCACCCTGTAGAAAAATCTAAACTACATAATACTGCCGTGCTACGGAAGAAGAACGTATGTGCAGTTTTTTCAAAATTCGGATTTTTGGTGGTTTGGATGTTTCTTGGTTAGTTCTATCAAATGAAAGTAAAATAAAAAATAAAATTTTCAAAAATGATTGAAAAAATCACTATTGAATTTTGGCGGTTTGTAAATATTAGTTCATAATATCAAATTTACTACGCAATAGTAACGCATGTGTATGAATTCCTTAGTATTTTAACCCCATGTGAGAATAACTGAACAAAGTGTTTGGAAATACTACACATAAACAACGCACGTTGTTACATACGGTGTTTATGAGTACGAGAGCGTCAGTGATCATCACCCGCGCTAATATCAACTAACGTAGGTGCGGACCCACCTGCACGTACGGGATTCATGCAAAGCAATTTAGCAAGAAATACTACTGATTTTTCAGCAGACATAACACATACGTTTATTATGACTAGTATTTTAGGCAAATTATTTCTGAATTCAGTTGAGGGAAGAACGGCGAAGTGTGAAGTTTGATTTAAATTTGTACGTTCTTATTAATCGTACATAATTTACATTTCTAATATTTAGTACCTATAACATAAAGAAAATATTTCGTTGTCAGTAATTCTTTTTTTTTTATCTGTCGTATTATATATCGTATAATCTGTGCTGTGCCTCAATAAAACAGGAAGGAACTAAAATGTAAACCTCCCAATAATCTTTGAGTTAGTGCATGTATTATATTATTAAGGTAAGTGTTCTTTTCCAGTAATTAGAGAAATTTATTTTGTTTACTTTAACTGAAAATGGTAAAGTCTTATAATAATTATCAAAGTACAATGCTCGATTTCTACCAAACAGACACAATAAAAAAAAAAAAAAACTAAATTTTTGTAGTCGATTTACGACAAAACTGGCATTTTTAGTTTGGTCAAGTGTGAGAGGTTCTGCTTTGTTTTATCCATTCGGTGGAAATCTGGCATAAGATTACAAAAAAGTTGTTTTTCTTTTCATTATGTAACACATAGTAACACTATTTGATAACAAAAAGTAAAAAAATCTTATTTTTAGAATGAAAAGCGTTTCTCGAGGACAGAAGCTTGTTCGCCTGGTGCAATACAAGCAAAATGTTTCAAATAAAAAAAATGTATTACGTACTCAACCTTCAAGAAGTGAACAAGATACATCTGATCATAAAGAGACTTATGTTGAAACGAAACACTATGCACATCAACTTGATGAACACTTTCTCAAAATGAAGTTTACTATTCACTGCTATTTATTCTCCGAGAACTGTTCAGATTTGAAATTTCTTATAGAAGAATTTTTGCCTCATAAAAAATTGATCAACGACATTTTGGATGAAATTATCGAAGTAGTTTGTGAGGGCATAACCAATCATCTTAATTCAGTGGATATCAGTGGAAATTTACCAATATATGGCGATCTGATACCTTTATTTTCTGAGAATTTAGAATTAAATCCCACTTCTTCTCTGTTTTATCTTGAAAATTTTTTTTTCAACTGAGAAAATCTCAGTTTTGAATTTAGATATTTCTAGCAATAAAAATCAATGCAACCTCAGTATGTACGATGTCGATAGACCAAGTGGAAGTATTGAACAGGTGATTGTCCCAAACAATGACAATAATAATTATAATTCACAAAAAGTGACGGATATTGTAACAGACAATGTTGAAAGCGAAGATGTGCCAATGAGCGAGTCAAGCGAAATGTTTTTGCTTGATACAAGTAATACAAAAGCAGGAGTTTCTAGGATTCGCAAGAAGTCTTAAACCAAGAGACACGAGAAAAAATTATTTGAAGCAAAGACGAATCAAAGAACACCCGGTAAAACCGCCATGTAATTGCAAGTTAAAATGCCAGGAACATTTCGCTGATCATATTCGAAACAAAATTAACTCTAAATATTGGAATATGACTTTCAAAGAGAAGAAAGTATTTCTTTCAACTTATGTTCAGAGATGTGAAATTATTAGAAAAAGACCAATAAATAGCCAGACGGAGACTAATAAGAAAAACAATATCAACAAATATTTTTTAAACGGCGAAAATAACGAGCGGTTTCGGGTGTGTAAAAATTTTTTTTTTATCTACTTTGGGTTATAATGAGAGATGTGACACAATATTGAGAAAATTTTGTAGCCCACCAAAAGATCACAGGGGATCCTATGAGAGGCATGATAAAGTTGATAAAGAAATAGTGAAAAATCATGTAAAATTGTTCTCACCATGCGTATCTCATTACAGAAGGGAACATGCCCCTAACAAGCTTTATTTACCTAGCGATATCACAATAACGGATATGTTTGATGATTTTATTAAAAAAAATTCTTCGATTAAAATATCTTACGAATTCTACCGGAGTGTCTAAAGACCTAAACATTTCTTTTACAAAGCTAGGGCATGAGGAATGCGAGAAGTGTGAAGCATTTATTTTACATGACAAGAATCATAACAAAGATAATTATGAAGACCATCCCTATTGTGACGATTGTTGTAAGTGGAGAAACCATATAAAAAATGCAAATGAATCCAGACAGGCATATCGAAATGATACAAACAGTGTGAATCGGCCAAATGATACAATTGTCATTTCAGCTGATATGCAAAAAATTATTATGCTACCAAGAATAGACGTTCAAGCAAGTAGTTTTCACACCTCGAATCATAGCTTTTAACCAGTCTTTTGTACCTGTTGGTAAAGTTTCGAAAACTAACAAGCCTTTTGCGGTTTTGTGGCATGAAGCTGTGTCCGGCAGGAAAAAAGAAGACATTATAAGTGCCTACCATGCCTTTTTAACGTTACATGCCCGTGATTTCAAAAATGTCGTCATTTGGGTAGATAATAGCACCGGACAAAATAAAAACTGGTGTTTTTTAAGTTATTTAGTTCATATTATAAACTCGAATGAATTTGTTGCTGATACAATAACAATAAAATATTTCGAAGTAGGCCACACTTATATGTCTGCTGACAGTTTCCACCATTCGGTGGAACAAGCATTAAGAAAGCTACCAAAATGCTACGATTTCCATGATTTTGTGGAAGTGGTGAAAAACTGTAGGGCATTCACCACTGTTAAAGAAATTACATTTCATGATTTCAAAGATTGGCCAACACTTACTTCAGCCTATCACCTTTCAAAATTGAACAGAATTGATAAACCGTTATTTTGTCATATAATATAAAATAAGTTTTGTCATATCTTCAAAATTAACGGAGTTATCGCTTGGGGCGTTTTTTATAATTCACCCTGTATAATACTTAATTCTGATTGATGATAAATAAAACACTAATGTTTTAAAAGATTCTACTGATGTATATTGCTGGATATTAACGTTACACGTGTTTCACTACTTTGTAGCATCTTCAGACGCATGTAAATAAAATTATTGTATAGTAACATAGCAACAGTATGGTAACCTAAGTGATCATAAAACAAGTAACTAGATTTAAATGAATTTTAACAGAACTAACTAGATCATAATATAATTTCTTCAGAATCTTCTTAGTCGTTGATATCGAGAAGAAAATCAAGTAGTGGAGAACGATATGTGTCTAGTTGTTCATTTATTAATGTGTATTGTTGATTATGTAAATGTCGGTGGATCTCTAGAGATTCAAGAAAATTTAATTTAAAATAACGATCACAATGATGAAGTAATTCAATTTTGTTGTTTGCTGTATAAATACTTAATTCATTTTTTTCTTGGCAGAAGTTATGTTAATTAGTACTAATTGACACTTATTGACACTTATATTCCATTCTTCTTATTCTCAAGAAAGAGTCCAATTTCTACTCCAATAATCACTTCATTTTTTGCCGAATATAGAGTTTTAGTGCAACTAAATAATGATCTATATTAATTATAATGAGATACAACATAATATGTGATCTTTGGTATTGATTATGGCCTCTTGTTAAACAATCCTTGTGCTCGAGACCACCTCGAATGCAAGAAGAATGCCCACTCATTGGCAAGAAAAGGAGCATCGACACCCTTCATAGGACCAGAACCATTCTGTGGCTTCGAAGATACTTTCTTCAAGCAGAACTCCAAAAGGAAGCAGAAAACCTGAGAGAAACCCATTGGAGGAACCTCTCAGGGTTGAGACAAGCCAAAGAACTTCTCGGGAATTTTAACCGAGAAAGGTCGAAGATACTCTTCAACCTCAGCAAGGAACGTCTCAGAGCACTGACGGGATTCCTAACGGGACATTGCAAGCTCAAGGAACACCTGAGGAAATTAGGCCTAGAAGAAAATGACATCTGCAGATACTGCGGGAAAGGAAACGAGACACCACGTCACCTGCTGCTCAACTGCGATGCGATAGAACTCAAAAGAAGTAATGTTCTGGGCCACCACCAGCTAGAGGCAGGGAACTTACCCGACCTTGATCCTCTCAAAATCCTGAAGTTTCTCAAGGAAACGGACTTGGAGAGGGTGCTTCACTAAAGGGATTCCACACCAGGCGAAGCACAGTAGAGGGGATACAATAGATCTTTTAGGTCGCAGTAACTTGATCACCCTCAAAAATACAAATACAAATACAAATGTGGAATACAACAGCATCAATCTTTTATCAATAATTTAATCATTTAATACTTTTTAACAATTTAATACTTTAGGTACCACTCATGTTGCGTCGAAGTTTACTTTTAACCCTTTCAGTACCATATCCATTTTAACCAACATGAGGTTTACACATCTATAAAATGTATGCTGAATATATTTTATTCCTTTGATTCACAATGGTCGTCTCCATGAACATCTTTATTATTATCCTGTTATACTGGTGCCCTCTTGTTGCAGTTTGTTGAAGTTTTGTGCATTCTCGTAGTGGATGTCAGTAATCAGGTGGTTTCTTTGTTGTTTAGGTTATATTTTTGGATTTATTGACATTGTAGTAAGTAAGTATTTCAAGTTTAAATAATTATTTTTCGGTTGATTGGATATTTGGTTTCATGTATTAGGAAGACTGTAATGTAATTATGATTGAAATTAATTTTGAACCTTTCGTTTCTAAAATATCTACTTGTACCTTTAAACGACCATTGTAACTCAAGGGTTGTTTTTTTTTTAGTTTAGAAAATAATAAAGAATACAAATAGTGGCATCTAAAAAGCCACTTTTCAAATTATTTCAAAATTATTGTTTTTTTTTTATTTTATTATTTATTATTATTATTTCAAGACTCACATGAAGATGAGGACGGAGATGAGGTGAAGGGAACTTGGGTGAGCAAAATGAAGAACGATCAGAAAATGAAACAGCCGGAAGCGAAGAAACTAATGATCAGCACAATAATTCAGAAAACCCTAATCATTCAAAAAAGTAGTGTTGTCGATCAATCAAGGACTACATTCAAAGCCAACCTCTACCCTTTCTAAAACTTATGGATTGATGAGTCTCTTATTATATTAAGGGCGCTTATTTTTTAAACAGTACATTCCCTCAAAAAGGCACCGTTTTGGGATTACATTTTTCATATTATGTGATTGCGAGACAGGCTATGTCTTGGACTTTGTCATTTATACTAGTGTTACCTCAGATATGAAGTAAAAGTGGGATAATCTGGGGATATTGTCATGACTCTGATGGCCCCTTATTTGAATAAAGACACACGCTGTTTGTTGATCATTGGTACTCTATTACATTATTTTCTCTGCTTCATGAGAAGAAAACTAATTCATGTGGTACAGTAAAGTCCACAAGAAAGCATATGCCAAAACGTTCACAAGAAATTAAACCTGGTGAATTAATACATGACTCCACGGATAAACTCCTGGCGTTAAAATCATATCACCTCACTGGTGAAAAATTTGTCAAGTCTAGCTGTATTGTGGCATACAACTGTAGCATGGGGTCAGTGGATAAGTCTGATATGTTGCTTTCATCGATTGAGAGCGTAAGGAAAACTATAAAGTGGCATAAGAAAGTATTTTTCACCTCTTAGATATCAGAGTTTTAAACTACTTACAGCTCTACAAAACAAAAGCGCCTAAAAATTTTCAAAAGCCGTAGGTACACTGCTCGAGACAAACAGCAAATGAGGACCTGAATAACGGGCAAAGTTCCAAAAATTGTGAAATTTATTTTATTCCTTTAAAAATGGCTATGTGTCATCGCCTTTAATGTAAAATGTTTTATGTTTTAATTTATTATTTATGTTTTAATGTAAATGTTTTAATTTTTACAGTACAAGTATGGGAAGGAGACCATCTATGCTGAATGTGATTTGAGATTGACTGAACGCCATTTTACAAGTTTTATTCCACCTAGCGCAAACAAGACAAATCCCACCACCAAGAGATGCATGGTCTGTGTAAAGTAAAAAAAAGCGAAATTAAACAAGATATATGTGTGCAGTTTGTTGTGCCGTACTTTGTGTTGTACCATGTTTTGAAACGTATCACACAAAAAAGAATTTTTAGTTAATTTTTTAGGGAAATTGAACTTTTTATTTAGTTCAATTAAATAATTTTTTATTTTTTGAAGACAAGATAAGATTTTTTCGTTTAAACAACTAATATTTTTATTACTGACAAGAAACCTCCGGTTGACACCTGCGTCATCTTACGGTTTCTTGTCAGTTACTCGGTATTTTCAATGAAATAATGTGGGTTGATTTGACAAAAAATAATGTTTAGTTAACAATACAGTGGATTTCGTTGAATTGAACTACAATAACAGTATTGTCAAATAGAACACAATTGTTATAACAGACATTAAAAAATAGTTACACTACAAAATGAAAATTAACTTGTACACTAGGTCAATATTATTATTATTATTATTTTGTTAACTACCCATGAATTTGTTGAGATTTAGAGAAATCAAATTAGTAAATTGTAAAACCTAATCCATACAATTATTCGTTGGTAGTTTCTACCCAGTTGTGTTGCGACGCACTTTTCAGTTTGTCAAGAGACCAATTAAATGATTGAATTAACTGGCTTTGCTGCGTATCTCAACAAAAGATTAGTTGTCCCAGTCTATTTAGATGATTAATAATTCAGATTTCAGACAAACCAGGTACTTACAACAAGGCACAATCTCATTTTGCATGTGCGTATTAACGCGTAAACATTCTATGTGTGTCTGATGCACATTTGAATCAGAATTCTTAGTTTAAAAGTGTGTGTATACCTAACAGTGGCAAGTGTGGTGGTTTTCTTTCGGAAGCTTCTTCAAAATTTATAGGTAAGTAGCTATAGCTCTAATGATGTATACTAACAAGGCTTATTACTGTTGTGTATTGGAATTCAAATGATCTGTCTGATCAATTATTTTTTTTAAATCAGTACCATAATGGATAATAGTGACATTGAGTTGACAGAATTGGTGGTAAATTCTTTGGTCAACAATCTATCGACAACGGAAGTATTCATCGAAGAGACCTCTTCTTGAGAAGCTTGCTTGATATTGGGGCTTCGGTTATTTGAGTTGCTAAAATGTGAGTATTGCTTAATTTTCTTAACGAATCTCTCAAAAGGTACTTATACAGCTTTTACACATTGTTAGAAGGTGTTTATGTGTGAATATTTTTTCATTGTCGTGACGTATTTCCCTGCTTATTTATTTATTTAAAATGCTATTTTAGCGGAAGAAATCACTCGTGAACGCTTGTTGTATATGACGAAAGAAGACTTGAAAGAACTGCTGAAAGGATATAAGTTGGGAGTAAGGATTGAATTTCGGAGGAAACTGACAGATTGGAAAATACAAAACGTAAGAATTAATACATATAGGGTATTAATCTCTCTATTATCAGCTTCACAAACACGAGCGCGCCATGAAAAGTGTGACTTTCCCTCCGTATAAAATAATAATAATAATATACTATTATACAGGGTTACTGGTAACTGGATACATTCCTTTGGTGATCTGATAAAACAAGAGGTAAGGAGTAAATTAACCCCAACATGCACTATACAAAACTCAATAGATTTTGAGATATTTCGATTTTCAACTTTTCTTAAAAAAATGGTTTCAAATGTCTTGAAATGTAATTTTCAAAAAATCTACTTTAACTTTTTGATTTTTTTTTTTTGCTGGAATACTTGTCCAATATTATGCTTCCTTCTGGATTAAAAAATATCCTGAGGTATTTCGTTCGTGTGAAAATTTCAAAGAAAAACTTTCACAAACAATTTTTTTTTAATAAGAGATAAAAGTTTTTACAAGTTATTTTCGCAAAATTGTCAAAGCAACTTGCGTACAAATTGTTTTAAAAACTTCCCTAGTGTAGTAGCTATCTAACAAGGTACGAGTCTTGTACAAGAATAACAGAATCTCCCCGCTATGTACCGTTATCGAGGAACAAATCCTTAAGTCGGGACGTTTTAAAAAAAATACGGCCCTGAACGGGTGTCTTAAAATTCTCGGATCCGGCCCATTTTCAATAGGTCGTATTTGGGGGTCCCGAGCTTCGTCCCTACCAAGTTTCGTCCCGATCGGTAAAACTTTCAGACACTTAGAGTGGCTATTACTAGGCTATTCCCGAAAAATCCCGAAATTCCCGAAAAAATTACACTTCCCGGGAACGGATCCCGCTCATTTTCAATAGGCATCATGCCACGGTGCGCCTCTTCAATCGAGCCAAATTTCAACTTTCCCACATGAAAACTGGCGGCTCTAGAGTGTTTCCTAGCAAAGTCACAGAAGTTTCGTAAGTATACGCATTCTTGTGCCCGAAAAATGTCTGTCTGTCGGTCTGTCTGTCTGTGACTTTGCTAGGAAACACTCTAGAGCCGCCAGTTTTCATGTGGGAAAGTTGAAATTTGGCTCGATTGAAGAGGCGCACCGTGGCACGATGTCTATTGAAAATGAGCGGGATCCGTTCCCGGGAAGTGTCATTTTTTCGGGAATTTCGGGATTTTTCGGGAATAGCCTAGTAATAGCCACTCTAAGTGTCTGAAAGTTTTACCGATCGGGACGAAAGTTGGTAGGGACGAAGCTCGTGACCCCCAAATACGACCTATTGAAAATGGGCCGGATCCGAGAATTTTAAGACCCCCGTTCAGGGACGTATTTTTTTTAAAACGTCCCGACTTAAGGATTTGTTCCTCGGTAACGGTACATAGCGGGGAGATTCTGTTATTCTTGTACAAGATTCGTACCTTGTTAGATAGCTACTACACTAGGGAAGTTTTTAAAACAATTTGTACGCAAGTTGCCTTGACAATTTTGCGAAAATAACTTGTAAAAAACTTTTAAATCTTATTTAAAAAAAATAGTTTGTGAAAGTTTTTCTTTGAAATTTTCACACGATCGAAATACCTCAGGATATTTTTTATTCCAGAAGGAAGCATAGTATTGGACAAGTATTCCAGCAAAAAAAAATCAAAAAGTTAAAGTAGTTTTTTTGAAAATTACATTTCAAGACATTTGAAACCATTTTTTTAGGAAAAGTTGAAAATCGAAATATCTCAAAATCTATTGAGTTTTGTACAATGCATGTTGGGGTTAATTTACTCCTTACCTCTTGTTTTATCAGATCACCAAAGGAATGTATCCAGTTACCAGTAACCCTGTATGTATGTATTTACTTTTTTCAGAATATAACTACAGTTTCGACTTGTGATACAATTGATTTAACTGAAAACAAGGAAACGGGGTCCACACTGACCACATTCAACTCTGCTAATGCTGCAACTTTGTCATACTCAACTTCTAACATTTATTAAACTAAAAAACACTTTTATTAAACTAACCCATTAGCAGAGGTACCTAATCACATTTTGTCAACTTTTTTTTCAGTAAGTTCCCGATGTAGTTAAAGGTAGTTCCAATGGTGATTAAGTTTTTAGAATTTATGAAAAAAACAAAAAACTAGAGGATGCCTCGCGAAAAATAATAATAGATTCCATAATCGCTTGGCACATGCAACGTTCCATAAAAATCACTGGTCTATGTGTGCATTTCAAAGAAACTTCAGGGCTTTAAAAAATTTAAAGGAACCTGTAGATCAGTGGAATTCAATTCTACTATTTATTTTAACATCGGAATTAGACTCTGTATCAAACAAAGAATGGGAAGCAGAAACAAAAAATTTTGAAAACACAACAGTCGACGACTTTATTAAATTCATTACAGAAAAATGTCAAGTACTTGAGATTACAGATAATAAGTCGTCTCAAGTTCCAATAAATGTAAAAAGGGTTCATACAAATTTAACTACAGCTCATGCAACAAATGAAAACAATTATTTTTCCAATACACATCGTTCATCATACAGTAACAATCATTTTTCTAATACAGCTCATTCATCAAGAGGCTATTTCTCTAACAAACCTGAAAATAGAGCATATCCATTTTATAGATGTTCACATTGTAATGGTGAGCATGGTATTTGGAATTGTGATAAATTCTTGAAGTTATCAATTCAAGGTAGAATAAATGTAATCAAGAATATTGGGACTTGTTTGAACTGCCTAAAAAAAAGGGTCATTCGGCACAGGAATGCGTGGGGAGAGTATGTAGAATTTGTAACAAAGGGCACAATACGTTGTTGCACTTGTATCAAAATCAATCGGGCTTTCAAGCAACACAGCAAGTAACAAATAACAATGTGCAGACCCCTGAGCAGTCTCACAACAATTCAGGTTCAAATCAGGATGGCAAACAACTATCAAACAACAATGACAGGTCTTCAATTCAATCAAGTACAGTTGTGGCAAGTTGCTTCGAAAATATAGGTCATCAAGTAGTTTTAGCAACTGCTACTGTACATATTCACGATCAAAATGGTAAATTTCATTCTGCCAGAGCATTGCTAGACTCAGGATCACAATCAAATTTCATGACAGAAGATCTGTGCAACAAACTCAATTTGCAAAGGCAAAAGGTCAATATTCCTGTCTCTGGAATAAGCGAAAACATGATCAAGGTCAAGGCATTTCACAAAGACACTGATTCAATCGCGAGTTGATTCATTTTCAGCAAATTCGACTTTTTTAGTTTTGCAAAAAATCACAGAAGATTTACCTACTGCTGATTTAGATTTAAAACAAATTAACATACCAGAAAATATTCAGTTAGCAGATGAGGAGTTTCATATATCTATAGAAAACAAATCGCTAGGTGTACTCTATATTTCTGAGGTCACAAGCTTTCGGAGTAATTAAATTACGCAACACTCCTTCATCAGGTGAAACTGCAATGAGAATTCAGGCGGTCAACAACTATTATAGTCGCAGGTAGATATCCATTTATAGGTGAAGTGACTTATCGAAATGTGAGGTTTGCCTACACTTTGTTTAGAAAACAAGATGTTGAAAATTAGAATAATCTTTTTTGCGAGCATCTATTGGAGGCGAAACGCTTACTATCCGGCAAGGGTACAAGGAGAACATAGCTATGATTATGGCAACTACCGATGATTCACTCCATTAGAGATGTTGTGGAGATTGTCTCATGTAAGGACTATGACTAGACCACGTGAAAAACAGCTAAAAAAGGGAAAAAAATCCCCGATTACACCACTAAACAACACACAAAGCACACAAGTAGGGTTAAAAATGTTAAAAGTTATTAAATAAAATAGTCATGGGGACGCATATAATCTGTATGCCATTTTTGTTGGATGCATAATCTCCACACACTGCGATTTACCAATGGAAGATTTTATCACTATGGTAAATTTCATTTTCAACACCACTTACTTCTCCTTTAACGATAAATTCTACCAACAGATTTATGGCACACCCATGGGCTCAGAAATTTCACCTATAGCAGCTCAATATGTGATGGACATGCTGTTGGACCATAGCTATAGCAAAGCTGTTTGATAAAATTATCCACAAAAGGTTATACAGGGTGTCTCTGAAAGGTGCGGAAAAAAAGCTACCACAAATTCCTGAGGCCTAAATAAGCCGATCTAACCCAACTTATCTCTGTCCAAAAGTGGATGATTTCGGAGATACAGGTGTCAAAAGTTCAATTTGGTTTCCGTTTTTCTTAAATAACTTTTTTAATAATTGGTATATTTTCACAATATTCGGCTGAAGGGGCTTTTGTGGGGTGAAAAATTAAAAACTGCAATCATTTTTATTGTAAAATTTAGAGGGCGCCACCTGCGGTACCTCGAACACATTCAAAACGAACTATCTTTTTTGAGCCACTCTGTATTTAACTTTTAAATAAAAATTCTTATTCTCCAACGTCTTTTACCAAAAAAAGGCATACGTGGTAAGAGTTGATTTGAGCAGCCGTTTCTGAGATATCTGGATTTAAGAAAATCACTACGTGCATGGCCAGGCCTAAGTAAGTAATTGTATTAATTGAATACAATTTGAAGCAAAGGCGTTGAATTAAAATAACTGTCACTGAAAGCTACAAAAAAACGACTAGGTACATAAATGTGGATTTAACTTTATAGGTACTTTAGTTAAAACAGTCAATAAGAGATTTATCAACAACAAAAATTTAGTTTAATTTAATTAAAAAAAAATGCTTTTATCAAATGTTCAAAATGATTTACATTTTCGTGTATACAAAGATTTATACGTTTTAAAAAATTAAATTGAACTCTTTGGAGCATTTCGTGATCATTTTTCAAAACGTCCATTCCGGTTTCAATACGTCTCCTTAATTAACCTTCTGTTTTTCCTATGGCCTAGAATACACAAGGGTTTTCAAAGTTCCCCATAAAAAGTATTCTATCCGTGTCATAGCAGGCGATCGAGCTGGCCAACTTGTGGGTGCATCATTGGCTCTACCTATCCATCTATTTGGATACTGTTCGCTCAAATAATTACGCACATTTAGCGAAAAATGTTGAGGAGCGCCGTCAAACCACATTCATCTTTGAAGTTCCAAGGGCAGGAGATCAAACAAGTGTGGTAATTCGTTTTGCAGATGTTCCAAATAATTTTCGCCATTAAGTCGAGGTGGTAAAATGACAGGACCAATTATGAAAGTGTCTATGATTCCTGCCCACACATTGATCTTAAACTCATGCTGATAATGGCTTACTTTTGATAAGTAATGGCTTACTTTAATCGCATGAGGATTTTCTCCAGCATAGACATGTACATTGTGCAAATTAGTTATGCCAATCCGCGTGAAACAGACTTCATCTGTGAATAAAATTCCTTGTGTAAAGTTCCTATCCTGATTCTTCTTGGAAATGAACCGGCAGAAAGCTAGACGTGGTTCATAATCATGGGGTAAAAGGTCTTATACCCGTTCAACATGAAATGGGTGAATTGTTCTCTGGTCACCCTGTTAACAGTATCTTTGCATACACCTAGCTCTAAGCGCAATCGTCTGGTGCTGAGTTTAGGATTTTCTTCAATCCTATTTAAAATATCTTATTCTTATCCTCTTATCCTATCTTATATCTTATCCTCTGGAGTTCTTATCGTACGTGCACGGCCTTAATTAATAGAAACAGGCGTAAACCTACCTTGCTTCACGAAGACGTCTTTCATTAAAGGTTTTATGGTTTGGTAAACGACGATTCGGAAATCGTTCACTGATAATCTGCAAGATTCTAAACCATTTCCTTGGCAATATCCAAAAACCAATAACATATCGTTCATTTCTTCATTAGTATACTGTACGGCCATTACTAAAGTAAATTTGTTTTTTTAGATTCGATTTGACACCAATTACTTACTTGCTTTATAGTGACAGTGATCTCGTTGATATAAATTCGTTAAGTGGGTCCCGTGGTGTAGTGGATAGAGCGTTCGTCCACCAGCCGGTAAACCT
This sequence comes from Malachius bipustulatus, assembly GCA_910589415.1. Lineage (NCBI taxonomy): Eukaryota > Metazoa > Arthropoda > Insecta > Coleoptera > Melyridae > Malachius > Malachius bipustulatus. The sequence continues at coordinate 4,843,246 of OU342638.1, read as the reverse complement.
TGGTTCGAAACTTACCAGCAGCCGAAAAGTATTTGTTGTGCTACTCGAGCCAAAATCGGGATGCACCTTGTGGAAGGCAATGGAAAAGCACCGCATAGTACAGTACTCTGCCTCGTAATACTTCTCAAATAGTGCCTTTCAGGCTCTTCCGATAAAAAGGGTGGCCCCCAAAAGAGTGAACTCCAACAGTACGCGCACCACAGGCATATGTGAGAGATAGCTCACACCTGAAACCTGGTATGGCCTTTAAGTAAAATAATTTTAATTCAATGCCTTCGCTTCAAATTGTGTTTAATTATTACAATAATTACTAATAACTACTTACTTAGGCCTGGCCATGCACGTAGTGATTTTCTTAAATCCAGATATCTCAGAAACGGCTGCTCAAATCAACTCTTACCACGTATGCCTTTTTTTGGTAAAAGACGTTGGAGAATAAGAATTTTTATTTAAAAGTTAAATACAGAATGGCCCAAAAAAGATAGTTCGTTTTGAATGTGTTCAAGGTACCGCAGGTGGCGCCCTCTAAATTTTACAATAAAAATGATTGCAGTTTTTAATTTTTCACCCCACAAAAGCCCCTTCAGCCGAATATTGTGAAAATATACCAATTATTAAAAAAGTTATTTAAGAAAAACGGAAACAAAAGTGAACTTTTGACACCCTGTATCTCCGAAATCATCCACTTTTGGAAAGAGATAAGTTGGGTTAGATCGGCTTATTTAGGCCTCAGGAATTTGTGGTAGCTTTTTTTCCGCACCTTTCAGAGACACCCTGTATAAATTCTTAATGATAAACAATGTTATCAGTAAACAGCAAAATGGATTCATCAAGAATAAGTCAGTAAACACAGCCATCTATCAGGTCATGGAAGAAATACTTGATGTAATAAATGACGGCGATATTGTGGCTGGAATGTTCATGGATCTGTCAAAAGTCTTTGACTGTGTTAACATTGAAACTCTTATTACTAAGTTGGAGAATTATGGGGTGCGAGGCATTCCACTAGAACTTTTTAAATCCTACTAAACAGCAAGAAAACAGTGCATCAAAGTTAAGAGTGACGGTGGGGAGAATATATACTCGAGATATGAGGAAGTCAAAACTGGGGTCCCTCAAGGAAGTTGCCTTGGACCGTTGCTCTTCGTAATTTACATAAATGAACTACCATTAGGTGTAAATAATAGAATTGCGTTATATGCAGATGACACTTCACTGGTTTTGAGGGAGCCGACTGTGGAGGCAGCACAAAACAAAATAGTGAATGTACTTGTTACATTAGAACAATGGTTCAGTCAACACAGTATGAAACTGAACATGGTAAAGACTCAGATAGTAAAATTCTCTTGCAAAAATGAAACAACTCTAAAAGTTGACGTAAACGAGAGCGAGCTCACCTCAATGCACGCGGTTAAATTCCTCGGCATAACACTCGATGAACACCTTAACTGGAAAACACACGTTGATAACACTTGCAAAGGTATAAGTCGTTATATCTTCGCCCTGAGAGTACTAAAACAAATTGTAGACAGACATACCTGTCTAATGGTCTACTATGCTGTAATTAAGTCGTGTAATTTCGCCTTCATTTTACAACAATTAGCAAATAAAAATAGATCCAATTTTATAAAAATCCAATAATAATTTTTTCCGATTCCATTCACTAAAATCAAAGACGCATTAAATTTTATAGATAAGCCCGGTTGTTGTTGAAATTCACGAAGTTTAGAGATTTTTTATGCATTCGCAAATTTTAGTGGTACCTAATTAGGTGCATTTTAGAGTCAATTCATGACAGTAATCAACCCAGAGTCAACGTAAAAACCCCGATTACCATTTTTTTCTTCGCGATAGCCACCGAAAAATAAGATAGGGAGAGTATAAATACGGGCAGATTTGAACGCTCAGCCTCTCTCTTTTTCTCCGACGACGTTCTCGCTAGTTGCCGAACCGTTGAAGCCAGAATAGAGTCCCGCTACGAACCAAGTGATTTTTGAAGTGTTAAGAAAGTCCTAGTGCATCTTATAACCGTCAGGCAACCGAAACCGAGGTAGGTGCCCGATTTAATTCAATTAATTCGCCGTAGATATCCTAATCCTGTTCATACCCGCCCTCCGGTTATTCCCGACGCCCATCGCCACCCTCGAAGGTCATAGAAAGGTCCGCTAGTACTTCTAGACGTAAGATAGGCAGTAAAAGCGGTTCCCCCTGTGACTGGGAAGCTGAGACCGGCAATTAACCCCGCACCTAAGAGATTTCCATCATAACCAACTCTCCCAGATCTCTCACCACACCCCCGCACCATAATCCGTGTAGTTAGGTAACCGTATCTCGAATAGAGGCATCTAGTTCTAGGGAATCAATTCATATTTTTGTCAAGCCAGTCGTTGATCTCATTCGCTCCACATAACTGTTTATCCCGGATAAAGTTTGAACTTTTTTTACCGCAGCCCTTCAGAGCATTAAGTCACCCTGTATAATTATTTGGGTTAGTAAAGTGTATATTTTAATTTCATTGTTTTTGCATTTCATTACCGTTAATCTATTATTCGAAGGGATCTTAATTTCTTTTTCTTGAATTTCATCACCGTTAATTTATTATTCGAATTGATATTATTTTATGAAAATAAAGCATTGTTATTAATTATCACTGGACGAGTTCATCATCATCCCCATTATTTCATACCGATCCTAATAATTGTATTTTATTTAAACCTGACCTGACCTGCTATATTCTGATATCCCCGCACCACCGCATTAACATAAGTAAGCCTCGTTCATCTGTGCCTACCGTCGCCCCAGCACCAACACCAGTACCGTGTATCCGACGCTCCAACCGCCCGTCGAGCCGAGCGCAACAGCACAGACCGCCGGCAGCGGCAGGAATACGTAGGTAGGTATCTCGACTGACTGCCACCAGCACCAGCACCGATCTCGCATCAACTCGCTTACAGCTACGCTCGTATAAGGGAAGCCCGGCATTTCTTCGAGGAGGCGCCTAAAGACCGCTCTCCCGAACACCATTGCACCGGTAATAACTTCAAACGACCCCTGGCTTTCCTCTCTTCTTCACTGAGCTACCCTAAGGACCAAGATACGTCGAACGTATCGTTTTATGTGACCTAAGGTAATTGGGAATACAAATTAGCGAGAAGAATTCCCCGGGGGAGCACACCTCCAGAAAAAAGCTGGCGCCCGAGCAACCCGTGGTAACACCGACGTGACCGTAACCGTGAAGTTCCCCAGAAACCGGAGTTCGTCACAATGCATATATTCACTCCAGATTACAATATGGAATAATATTCTGGGGCAACTCCATTGAAACCAATAGAGTATTTAAGCTACAGAAAAGGTGTATCAGGATGATATACGGTTTGACACCTCTCACATCATGCAGAGAGATCTTCAGAGATGAACGCATTCTTACATTTCCATCCATCTATATCCTAGAAGCGGCTTTGTTTGTGAAGAGATACTATGAGTACTTCCAAGAAAGAGAGGGTAACCATAACCATGAGACCAGGCATAAAACGTTGCTGAACAACGTAGGCCAGTAGAATCGTCCTCAAAAATGTCCTCAGTTTGCGTTACCATGCACAAATTCTATACTATACAAAATTCGATAGACGACCCTTAAGAGATGTTAAATCCAAATTTGCAGCACCTTGTGATTTTTTTTTACCAAGTTATGCCAAAAAACGTTTATTTTTTTATTTTTACGAATATCTCGGTTCTTATCTATCGCACATAAGCAAATGACATATCATTCTCTTCGTTATGGAATTACCTGTATTTTTGATAGAAATATTATTTTTGTTACACTGATAATAAAAACAATATTGAGGTTTAAAGTTATCAAATTGTCTTTCGAAAAAGGTTTTTTGCAAATTACTTATTTTTTTTGCATTTTAACGCTGGAAAGCCCTAGTAGTTTTTTGAAGAACAGTCAATTACCGTTACGCTGATTGGTCAATCATGAAAATCCGATAAACGAGTCTCTGGTAATCCACCTGAGAAATTGTGCATGTCAAAAATTGGTATTTTATCCGTTTTTTTTTTCGTTGATTTTTTTATCTTTTGTGAGTGGAATTGTAGTGTGTATCTATTTTATTCATGAAAGTGAGTTTTGTGTGAGATATTTGGATCTGACAGTGTATGTTTTCCCGGTGCTATCACGTGCGTTCTTAGTTGCGTGAAAACTTCTAGTCACCGTGACTAATTAAACGGCCAATTTATATTAACTCGGAAAACACGTCACCAATGTTTGTCTCAAAAACTTGGAAAAGGGTCAGAAAAAACTGAGTTTTACTCTTAAACCAGAAAAAATTATCTGCAACAAATGTTGTAATATTTTAAATCAAAAAAGCCGAACCACGATCTGATTGCGTCAACAGGAAAATAAGTCTTTATCGCTCTCTATATGGCTGAAACAACGAAAAATCTTACGACGAATTTCGTTTTATCTTTTTCTCCCGCATGGGACAAAAGACAAAATCGGATCTTACTTCTTTACCACCATCAGAGTGAGCTGCTCAGCAGCATTCATTTCGAACTTGTTACCAAATCCAAGCATGCCTTGGCAATATCTTGGAAGCGGAAACCTGGGGCTGGAAGAGACATAAATGTGGATTAGAACCCGTAATGAACACTAAAGATCCAATTCAATCTTCACATCTCAAGGTTATTTCCTGTGCATGCACACAAGATTGCGGGGCAGCTTGTGGCTGAAATGCTCTGCAGTTTGCAAGAACTGCTCAGGTCAAAGTTGTTTAAACGTCGCGGAAATCACTGACGACAGCAGCGATGATGAAGACATATATTTGCTAACCACGGTTGCCCTGCCTCGCTATTATAGCCGAGCTAAGAATTCAGACAAAATTTATTGTGGAATAGTAAACAAAGAAAATGAGGAAGAACCTGGCCCATCGAAACGTGGTAGAAAAAAATAAAATAATTATAATCTTGACTCCTGTAAAAGCACTTTGTACTTTGTTTAACTGATTATTACTTGATTTTTCTTAAAAAAAATACACTCATATGTTTTTTACTTCAAATTTAGCAACTAAGCACGCAATAAAGAAAGTATTCAAAATAAAGATTATTAACTTGTGTGTTTTGCAATTTAAAATATTGAATATTTATGAACAATAAATGTAGAAATGTTGCACATTGAATGTAAATTAAAACAAATGCTCAATTTTTCATGCGAGTTTTCGAGTCGTTGACGAATGTATTCGTCAATTCAAAATTGTACATCACCGACATGCACATGTTTGCGCATAGATTGCCGGAGACTGGATTATTGGATTTTCAAGATTAACCTACCAGTGCACAGGCAATTGACTGTTCTTCAAAAAACTACTTGGGCTTTCCAGCGGTAAAATGCAGAAAAAATAAGTAATTTGCAAAAAACCTTATTCAAAAGACAAATTTTTAACTTTAAACCTCAATATTATTTTTATTATCAGTGTAACAAAAATAATATTTGTATAAAAAATGTAGATAATTCCATAACGAAGAGAATGATATGTCGTTTACTTATGTGCGATAGATAGAAGCCGAGATATTCGTGGAAATAAAATAAAAAACGCTTTTCTGCATAACTCGGTAAAAAAAAATCGCACGGTGCTGCAAATTTGGATTTAACATTTCCTAATGATCCTTAATCGAATTTCGTATAGTACAAAATTTGTGCATGATAACGCAAACTCAAAATACCATTCTACTGGCCTAACGTTCCAACCAAGCTTTCCACCGTGTAGAAAAATGTTCGGTTTCAACTAATTAAAATATATAATAAAATACCAACTTCATTGAAACACTTAACCTTTAGAAAATTTAGAAGAGAATTGAAGAAGGTACTTGTTGGTAAATCGTACTATAAAGTTGAAGAATTCTTTGAAGATTCAGAACTCTTAAAACTTAGCTGAAGGCGAAAATCTTCTGAAAATACATTTTTAATATTTTTGATATACCTAATTTGATATTTGATATTTTTGTGTGGTGGGATTTTTTTCATAAATAGTGACCAATGTAATACTGTTGTATGATATGGTTGTGAAATGCTAGTGGTAATGATATTATTGTGATAATTCATGAGATATTTTTTAATATGTGTTTATGTTTTGTGTAATTATGTAACACTATATGACCTGAATTTATATGCTGACCTGTTCTACGCCACTGGGCAATTTTTTGTGAACCAATAAAGTCTATCTATCTATCAAAGAGGAGGTTCGTAGGGTATTTATAACCAGATTTGTAACCAAGTGATTTTTTTAAAGAGGGATAGCATCGGTCTTGACTGTGTAGGTAAGACATAGTCGCTCTACTCTGGTAATTTTGGTTAGAGATCGAGCTCATTTAGCCAGCCACAAATTTTTAATTTATAAATAGTTAAATTAACGAACACAAACAACTATGTCGAGCTGGGATTCAAACCCAGACGGTGGCAGCGTCAACGGCCAACAGTCAACTACAGCTCACTCCGAAACCAAGTCATATAATAAAAGAGGTAATTGGAAGCAGTGGTCCGATTATTTACGGTTTTCGAATTACACATTTTCATTTTATTCGATATTCTATGATTTTTAAAATAATTAAACTTCTACAATTCTATACCGTCATCAGTTTGGAATGTCGTCTCACCTCTTGCACTTGTTATTTTTAAATTGATTTTTTTTTGCAAATTAGTAGATTGTACGCCATTTTGATTCGATTTTAGTGTTTCTCAAAAAAATATCGTACTTGATGTGTTAAAGCGCTCTAGAGAGGCGGCTTGTGAGAGCAGCTCTGAAGACTCTGCAGAAAAGCGTATAAAGGTTGATGATAATGTTTCGATTGACTACGAAAATCTACAACCAGGCACTAGTGGCAGGGAATTTTCTAATCCGTCAGTAAGAAATGACAAAAACGCCACCGACGAAGATGACACACCTCCGTAGTTGTGGTTTTAGTATTCATTACTATAGTTGGTGCATGGCTAGTGGACCAAGAATCTTCATTGGTTCTTTCATTGTTATTTCCACATTCATAGTTACAGTACTAAAGATTATAATATGTTTAATATGTATCTCATATTTATCGAAAAGTAAAATTGTTCTTTTGTATATTGTTTTTTATTTATTTAATTTAACCAGAAAAGCATCTACATAGTGTGACGAGATCCGAGGGTCTCGTCTATTAATTAATTATCATTTATTTCTAATCAAGAGGCAGGGTTTTTTTAGAGACGTGATAACCGTCTTATCACGGTCCGGCCGGCTATAAATACAGAGCTCGTCGATGGAACCAAATACACTAGACTATAATACGTCCAACTTCGACTGAAAACCGGCAGCGAGGCGACACTAGCGAACCTGGCGGCTCGAGTCTGGACTAGAGTTGTTTTACTGGGCCCGGAATAATAATAATAATGAATAGTTAGTGGTGTGCAGATAGTATCTATTCGATACTTTAGTATCTGATACTTGAGGGATTCGAAATACTCGAATCCTCTGGCCAAGTACTCGATACTCGGATACTCGCCACTCTCGCGCTCGCCAGTAATCAGTAATCACAAACCCAAGCCCATCAAGAGCCAGGCCTGTCAGCAACGACAATCGAGCTTCGGTCACACTACCACCTACCCTACCAGTCCTACCACCATATGTGTGATTCGAGTCAATAAACATGCGGTCGGTTGGTCAGTTTCACTTATCAGATTCTCTAATAAATCTTCAATTTTTAGGGCTACATTTTCATTATAGAGTTAAGTAGGTAACCTACCTACGGAGTTAGATTTTTTTGTTAATAAAATGTTAAATTTTTTAAAGAGTAACGAGGATAATTATTGTTTTTTTTTTCTTTTTTTGTTTTCTAGCATACATATTTAGGTAGGTATTATAATACGTATACCTATGTAGGTATCTTCATTTTTTTTTCTTACAAGACTGAAGTAAATGAAAAAAATTTTTTTTTGCTTATTTCACATTCCATCTCAAGTATTTTTTCATTATATGTAATACAGTTACATATTTACATTTTTATTTGATAATATTATGTTATTACTTATAATTTTCAAAGAGTCAAGTATACCTATAATTATTCCTTTTTTGTTTTCTGGCTTGAAATTTTTACTTTTTTTAATTTTCTTAGAGGACCGAAGTAGCCTTGCATAACTAGTCAGTAGGTACTCAACGATCCCATAGAGAAATATCGGGTCCGGGGTCTGGGTATAATGATTAAATATCAAGCAAGCAAAAGTAATCAAGTAATCAACTCAAAGTATCAGATACACTTGTGACTAATGTATCAATATCTACTCGATATTTTTATCTGTTGCACATCACTATGGTGCAGTGTGTAAGTTACAACTCGCGACACTAGATGGCGCTGCCACAGCGGCTGCCTTCGAAATGCATGTAAAATTGCCGGAGTTGAACGTATTATAGTCTAGTGTATTTGATGGAACGGACAGTGTCCATCAGGTACTGACTGATCGACATTCACATCTGCTGTCTAGTGTACTGCGCTAAGGCAGTAACAGGGGGCCTCTATTGCCGTATTGAGGTAAATCGAGAGCCCTAACATTTCTCTGTCCGTACTGAGGGCTCGAAGAAATCACTGAAGCCTCTCCGGCTGCATTGAGGTCAGAAGGAGCTCAACCCCCGGGTCCCCCCTCTCCGTATTGAGGTGCGACGGGCCACCCACGTATCTGTTGACCTGCGTTGAGGGTCAAAACTTCGTGATCCGCCGTATTGAGGTGAGATCGTTTTACATTCCCCTTTTAACTCGTAGTGAGAGACGAAAGGGGGAGCATCAGAGTATCCCCGGTTACGTCGAGGTCAGGGGAAGCTCAACCCAGGGCCCCATCCTCCGTATTGAGGTGCGACGGGACGCCCACGCATCTGTTGGCCTGCGTTGAAGGTCTAAACATCGAGATCCAGTTAAGGGCGGATAGCTATAATAGCACCAAGAAGGCAGCGCTAGCTATATAATATTATTGTTAGTTTTAGTATTTGTATATATTTAAGATTAATGTGTAAATAAATCTATTGTTACGCAAGTTTATCCTGACTGGAAAGAACCCATCACAATAGTAAAAGTAAATACATGCAGAGGCAAGTTGCCTGTTGGCAGGTCTGATAACGAAACTAGGAATTCCTTAAAACTAATTAACGTTCCCAAAGACTAAAAACTGATTCCCTAAAACCGATTAATAACCAAACTTGATCTTAGCGAATCTCCACTAATACAAATGAATCTTCATTATTTTTCGCTTTCTCTGAATGTTAGATGCAATCAAAGACTTCATTTTGCTTTTCCTCTGGGTACTTTTCTAATTTTTTAGTTTAACAGGTGGTATTTGCATGAATTTTTCTGGTTATGCTTTTTGTTGCTTTAAATTTTCTTTAAGTGAGTCACATTGATGAATAATAACCAAGTTGTATCCAAATAATTATGTTCCAAATTTAGTGGATTTTCTTCAACTATCAACTAATTTTTATTAATTACCTTTAAGAGTCTATTTTGTAGTCAACTGAGACAATAATTACTGTAGGCCCCCCACCCCAAGCTATATTCCTGTAATTGACGAGACTATGAAAAAAAGCGTAACAAATTTTTCCTAAGTATGGTTCTGCATTATCCTTGATGGTTTGTTTATACAGGGTGATCAGTTAAGGGTACGGAGCGGCCATATCTCGGTAACTATTGGTCCTAGAGCCTCAAATTAAAAATTTTCCAGACATAAGTGACCATGAGAAATTCAAGGAAACTATTTTCAAGATAGCCGCACTTCCGGAAATACCGGAAGTAGACACCTATTACAGTAAACTCAAAGAAAACGATAGGTTGAATTAACTATAAAGACCATATGAAATTGCGCCTATCAAGTTTCATGGTAATATGAAACAAAAATATTAGTTAGATGAATTTTGTCACCGTTCAATTAATATTGTTATCCTAAACAAGATATTTTGTTAGAGTGATTAACCATTTTTTAGTTCTACAACAACTTTTCGTATTAATAGAAACAAATGATAGTCTTACAACGACTTTTTTGTTCACATAACTAATGGTAGTTGGGCTGTAACCATAATACTTTGTAGAACAACCATTTTAGTTTTTTTTTTAATTAATTATTAAAGTGCATCAACCGCTGAGGTTATTAGCACTTATTTCTGTGAGGGAAGAGGGCAGGTATTTTGGGTTAGAGCAGTGTTAAGCTATATTTCCCTAAAAAGGTTAGACGTGTGAAGAAAAGCAAAAAACTGTTCGAGGCCATTTTCTTCCAATGATATAAGATCATTTTGCAACTTTTCGTCGATCATTTAGCAACTTTTCGTCGTGAAAACCGTAGAGTTGTCTGTTGGTATGTTTTGATGGGCATTCGGTCACCAAGTGGCGGACTGTAAGGAGCGTTTGGCATGTAGGGCATAGGGGGGAATCCTCTTTTGTGAACAGGTGGTTGTGTGTTATGTTTGTGTTACCAGTTGCTATCCGTGTGAGTATAACTTCCTCTCGGCGTGATAGGTTGTTTTTCTTTTTTATTTCATAGGGGGGGGGGGGGTTAGAAGCTTATTCCTCCTACCACATAGCCTGAAGAAATCACTTTCCACTTTTTTTGCAGTTCTTGGCTGTAGCAGTTCTTGGCATTTGACATCGTAGTGTGTTGCGAGGTGATTGTTCAGTTGAAGGAATTCAGTTGCTTCCTTTGAGAGTGCATCTACTTTTTCGTTTTCTGTGATGCCAGCATGCGACGGGCACCACATTACGGTGACCTTCTTGCCTCTTTGTTCAATTGCTTTTGATATAGTCTGTTGGATCTGGATTGCAATGGGGTTACTGGAATACATTTTTTGTAGTGCTTGGATTGAGCTGAGTGAGTCAGTGCATATAAGGAAGCTCTTGTTTGGGTTTTCGAGGGCATATTATGCTGCCTGGAGAATTCCGATGAGTTCGGCTGAGAAGATACTATACGTAGGTGGGAGAGAGATTTTGGGATTGAAATAGCTACACCTAACCCGCTTGGCGACTTGGAAGCATCAGTATGAATCACCACTGCAGCACTGATGGTATCTATGACATCTTTGTAGTGTCTCGAGTATTCAGAAGGGGGGGGGGGGGGTAGCACTTTTTGGCAGTGCAGTTAGGGAGAGGTTATAATTTGGGGGGCGATACTCCATGGGGGGACTTCGTGGCTTAGGTTCAGAGACTTTGATATTAGAGGGAGGTTTAGTGATGCCAGTATTTTTATGATTGTCCGGTGTAGCGTGCAGCTCGATCGGTGTTTGGACTCGTATATATTTGCATATATGGTGGAGAAAAGGGAGTGATATGCTGGGTTTTGTGGATTTGCTGTGGTTTTCGCTGCATACGACACGATCAAGTGTTGCCTTCGGATCCAGAGGGGCAGTTCTTCAGTTATTTTTAGTAGGGTTCTGACAGGACTGGTTCTATGAGCGCCGGTGGAAATTCTTATGGCGGTGTTATTGATGGTTTCTAGACGGTTGAGGGTGGATACGGGAGCAGATGCGTAGACTGTTGATCCGTAGTCTATCTTGGATCTTATAAGGTATTTGCATACGGTAATTAGGAGTTTCTCTTGTGCTCCCCACTGGTGGTGACCCAGAGTTTTAAGAAGGTTTAGTCTCTTGATACAATCCGCTTTGAGTTGTTTGATGTGTGGTTTCCAGGTAAGCTTTTCATTCCAGGTTAGCCCTAAGAATTCCCCTGCACACTGGGGAAGTCGGCACTCATTTAGTATAAGCGTTGGGAATGGGGTATGATTTTTCTTGGAGAATATTACTAATTTTGTTTTTGTGATGGATAATCTGAATTCTGTGTTCTCGCCCCACTCTGCCAGTGAGTTAATGGACTTTTGAAGGAGACCGTGCATCCGTTTATTGTCTGTTTCTCTGCAGTAGATAGCTAGGTCGTCGGCATATAAAACAGCTCTTACAGGGAGTTTAACCATGGAGGTTATTTCATTAATAGCAATCAAGAATAAGGTGACACTCAGCACAGATCCCTGGGGAAGTCCATTTTGGGTGGTGTATGTTTTGGATAGGGAGCCATTAGCTCTAACTTGGAAGCTTCGATTTGACAAAAAATTTCTGATGAATTCAAACATGTTGCCCCCTATGTTCCACCTAGAGAGCGTCTGAAGGATTTTGTGCCACCAGGTGGTGTCGTTAAAAGTGTGACTTTTAATGGCAGCTGACAGTGTTAAAAGTGGTTGTTTACATGGAAGCGTGTTAAAAATATTTTTCAGGAGTGTTAAAAATATATTACAACAATCTACTTTTTCTGTACTTACATTCTTTTTTTAAACTGCATTTTCTCATGATGAAATCAGACAAAATTATAGGTAATAAGATTTTTTCATATTCTTTTTATTACTGGCAAACATATTAATAAAAAATAAGTACCTAGTCAAGAACACAAAACAATAATTATTGTTCAGAAATTGCAACTAATAATAATTATTTTACAGATATTTAATTCATACCATATTAACCTACAATTCACGATAGAAAAAGAACAGAACAACTCAGTACCCTTCCTAGACACAAAAGCTATCCGTACCGAAAATCGAACTGTGATATTGGATTGGTACCAGAAAACCACAAGCAGTGGGAGATACCTAAACTATCATTCTTATCATGAGGACAGAATCAAGGTAAACCTGATTCTGGTCCTAAAATTAGAATAAAAAAATCCGCCATCCAACTCTATACATGGTGTCTGCTTAAGGCTGGCCACCGGCTATATCTCGGAAACTAATGGGCCTTGAACCTCAAAATAAAAAATTTCCAGACATAAGTGATCACGAGAAATTCAATGAAAATATTTTAAAGATGGCCGCACTTCCGGAAATACCGGAAGTAGACACCTACTTCGTTATTTTAACGGGAACACCCTGTAAAATATTATATTTTTTAAATGTCTGAAGAAATCGAATACAGGTGGTTTTCACCATTGGAATTTAGATTGAGCGGTTTATGAGTTATAAACAAGTGAAGATCGAAAATTTTCAACTTCAAAGCAGTGTAGAACTAGAACGGCTTAAGATATCTAAAAACGGTTTACATGTCCCTATCCTAACTTTTCATGTTTTATCCCACTATTGTCCGTATTCATCAAACTTCAAAATATAACTCTGGTGTTATATTTTGTATTTTCTGACCCTACGAATGCTACGAATTTTAAACCAATGACATGTTCCAAAATATAACCCCAGGAGTTAAAATTATGGCCTATGTGGAGTAGATTTTAATACAGGGTGATGAAAATTATCCGATTTTCCCCCTTCAGTAGTAGACTCTTTATAAAGAACTTTATAAAGAAATTGAGGCCTGCTTATGCAGACAGACTTCCAATAAGAAAAACTCTATCAACAACATTATTAGATCAAACATATCAAGAAATTATCTCTGAAACAGGCTCAAGCTTGGAAAGCGAGTCTGTTTGCCTTATCGACGGCTGGAAAAATAGCCATTCCAATACAAAGACTGTAGTTTGTGTTTCACATAATACCAATGGAACTCAAGCTTTTTTGAATGCTTGGGACCTCACAGGCGAACTAGAAACTGGTGAAAAATTGGCAGAAATAAGAACGAATCAATTGGTCTAGCGAAAGAATCATATAATACCACGATACACGCAATAGTATCAGATAATGCTAGTAACATGGTAAAAATGGGTGACTGTCTCATGCTATGTGGCATAGTATATGTAGTAGTCACACTGACAATTTGCTTGCTAAAGATATGGTCAACAAAGAACTTACTACAAATGTTATCAAAGTTTTGAAAGTTAATTGTTTTTTAATGTGGCATTTTTTTATTTTTAATTTGCCCACTTGAACTCGATCCGACCATAAATAAGGGCACAACGAACCGGAAAAGTCTAGGCTTTATTGCGGACGAACGGAGAGGGGTGAGGGTTCTTGTTAGGCTCATTGGAAAGAGAAAACATTTTTTATTTATCTATTTATTTATTTGTTTTTTTTTTTCGTGCGTATCTTGCCCGCGCGCGCGAGATATACATGCAGATTTCTCTTTAAACCGGGCGAGAAAGATACCCGAGCAGCCGTGGGCGGAGCTTACGCTCTCCGCTTGTCTATACTCCGGGCACAGTCACGATCGGCCGGGAACGCGCGCTCGGAATTTATTTTCGAATGCTTGTTCGCTCGTACCTCGCTCAATTATGGATCGATTTTGAAAATTCTTGTTTGCTTTTGATCGCTGAACGATCGGGAATGAAAAAACACATCGAGTTACTGTTTTTTTCATCTGCTGACGGGTCGATTTTTCTTACATTTGGGCCGTTGTTGGCCTTGTTTTTCATTCTCAGTCGCGTTCTCTTATCTTGCTAGCCTTCTATTGTTTTCCCGGGATGACGCGCCGTGTTCACGAAAACAATAGGCAGGTACACAATAGAAAGAGGCGCTACACAAAAGACTGCATCTCGATCTATTCATGGTCAAGCGAGTGCAGCACATGGCTGCTTTAGGTAAGAAAATTATTTCGAGAATGGATGAAATAGAGTTTTCCAACTTTCTCACCATCGACGGGGTATTGAAAACGTGTAGACGTAAGGAGACAGAGTAGGAGTAAAGTCGTAGAGAAAAATTTGAGAGACAGAGAAACGAGTTCTTGCCTGTTATTTTATTTCATTTTCCATCTTGAACACGTGCGAGACGGACGTTTTTCTGGAGAGTGACGGTAAGTGTTGTTTATAACGATCATATTATGAATGTTACTCATTTAGTGTTTTTTTGACGAAAGTTTTTTTGTATGGTAATACTTTGATTCCATTCCAATCTAGAAGAGAACCGGGTTATCCATTGGTCGTGCACTCTTCATAATTCAGTCAGACAACTGTTACGCAGTTTCGGAGAATTCCAATACTACCAGTATCAAAGGGTGAGTTGAATTATTAAATTTCTCTTCCCCGTACATTAACATCTTCCATGCATTGTCCATAAGACCGCGGACGATGATGTCTATAATACGGCATGCGCCTCGTTAATCTTCATTGTTTATATCTGTCCACTGTAATTTTAGCAGCACTGGTGAAAAAATTGCTCCGGTTCTACGCGTCCAGCTGAACCTTATCAGAAAGTAATTGTGAGAAAGCTCGAATAGCATCGCTGATTAACCTGGAAGAAGGTTGCACCCGATCTGGCAGCAGAGCACGTCGATACCTGTACCGGTGAAGAACAATCATGGCCGAACCCAAAGTTGTGTCGCGCAGAAGTCAAAGATGATCAAGTTTCTCAGGTTCTAAAGAGTCGAGGTTTGGCTGTGCTCCGGGCTCATATCAAGGTCTCCAAGAAGTTCCGCGGTATTTCCATACCGCGCAAGACTGAAGAACAAACCTTCCACCGGAAGTGTTATATGGCCTGTACGAACAACACCGATGACAATACCGGACCGAACGCGCCAACTCGCTGCACCTGTCAACGAATGAGTAAGGAATTTGATTTCAATCTTCTTTGTTTGTTCTGTGATAAAGAAGTGAACAAGCTGACCCGTCTAAATCATGGGGTCGTTCGGATGAAAAATGCCGGCAGCGACGTCTTCATTTCGGAGCTTCTGAAAATAGCTGATTCACGGATACCCGATCAACAGGCAGTACTGATAGCCGACCGTATTGAGAATCCCGGTGTACATTTAGCTGAAGTAGAGATTAATTATCATACACCGTGTTTCAATACTTTCACAGGGGGGAAGATGCAATGGCCGCCAAAGACATCATCGTGCTGGCCGAATTTTATGTCTTTCTTTTTAAAGTACAGCAATGAAAACGCACACATTAATATGTTTTCACTCGATAGCTTGTTTTACTGAGTTCAAAAATGAGACCCCGGATTTCTCAAACATCACTGCAGACTGAGTCAGAAAGTCAATCGACAATACAGGGTGTTCTACAAGCTCTATGACAAACTTTGACAGATGGTAGGTTGCTTGATTTTAAACATATTTTTTTTAATAAACAAGGGTCCGATTCGTTTTTGTTTAGAAGTTACAAGCATTTAAAAAATCGTAATTTTTCAAGTTCAAGGCCCTGTAAAAGGAAAACGGTTCAAGATAGAGAAAAACGGCTTACATGTCCCTATTTTAACTTTTTATGGACTATCCTATGGTATAGAAACATTTGTACTTTCTTTGATTTTTTTGAATGTGGAGAAATCTCAGATTTTTTCAAATTTTTTATCACCCTGTATAAACATTTCATCTACATCATTGAATAGTACATGAAAAGTTAAAATAGGGACATGTAAGCCGTTTTTTTCTATCTTGAACCGTTTTCCTTTTACAGGGCCTTGAACTTGAAAAATTACGATTTTTTAAATGCTTGTAACTTCTAAACAAAAACGAATCGGACCCATGTTTATTAAAAAAAATATGTTTAAAATCAAGCAACCTACCATCTGTCAAAGTTTGTCATAGAGCTTGTAGAACACCCTGTATTTTAACGTCTGATATGTTCATTTGAAATTTTGTATTAGTCCCAGCTAGGAAGGATCGTGTGATTTTGTGTCGTAAAGAATTGCCTATGAACTAATCCTTCGTGAATATCGGAAATCTGAAGCTGAAGAGGTTGAAAGATGTAACTCAGTAGTTAAGGAAGCTGCAAAGATTATTGATAGACAAGTCGCCGAGAGAGTGTTCCCTCGTGGACACTATCGAGCGGTGGATTCTTTTTTTACAAGTCTTGAGACGGAAGTACCCCCGGCTCTCCTGTTATTCTGCCAAAATTTAATTTCGAGGGAAAATCCGGAGACCAAACATCGCCTGATGATGTCACTATCCCATACGATCATGGTAGCGGCTAGACCGGCACATGTGTTCTCGAGGTACCAGATTGGAATTGCGGTATCTCTTCACCACAGACACGGTTCCAAAAATCTGATAAGAACTTTACACCATCACGGCTTCTGTGCCAGTTACGATGAAGTTCTCAAGTTCTATGACAGTTATCTCATGTCCCCTGTAAGACCTCTGATATTGTGTTCCGATTCTTCGCAGTTTGTGTTTGACAATGCCGACTACAATACCAATACATTGGATGGTAAAGGTACTGTTCATATTATGGGAGGAGTAAGAGTTATGAAGGATGCCAAATCCATATTGCATCAGTCTTTCCCCAGAATGAATGACAGGGTCACTTCCATTGAAATCGCTAACAAAGGGTTACACCTGTCAAACGTTTCGAAGGCGTTGCAGATCGCGGCAAGGTCGTTGCTTCTTCTCTTCCTTACTTTGAATCACGCGGCGGCATCGATGTTCTTCTTGATATCAGAATGATTGCCGAAAATTTCCTCTGGATTTACAGGAAGTTACCGCTACTCTAGCAGAAGCGGCAAGGTTGGCGAAAGAAAGCAATCAGGATTATGCCTTTGTAACGTTTGATCAGCCTTTGTATACATACAGGGTGTCCCATGATATGTGGGCAATCTCCCGGATTTGGGTAAATTTCGTAAAAATAAATGAAAAAATAGCCATAAAATTAATTCCTCAGAGACACCCCTACAAAGATATTAGCTGTTGAAGTTGAGGGTTGAAAATCAATTTTTTGCAATAACTTTTTTATTTCTTGACCGATTTTGATAATTTTTGGTTTTATTTTGTATTATTTTGGACTGTTTATAACAGTGTTTCATAATCTTTGATAGCACATACATAGACCTCGGGATGGCATAACCCCCTCATTCACTTGAAAGAAAACAATAAAAATAATCATTTTACAGTTTTTCAAGGTTAATTTTCTATTTATTTGATATTTTTTACATAAAAAATGTATCCGTATTTATTTCGATAGAGGGAGCCGTTATCGAGATAAACGTCCTTCTAATAGGTGATGCATCGAAGGAACTTTCTAAATTTCAAGTAAATTTCAACAAAATGGCTGACCTATGACAGTAAATTGAGCAGGAAACAAAACAATAACTTAATTAAATACACGTCAGTGTAAAAAATTCCATTTCAAGCAGATTCAAATCTAACTGATTTTCTGCGTATTCAGCGTTTGTGTAACTTATTTTAAAATCAGTTAGAATTGAATCTGCATGGAATGAAATCTTTGATACTATTTGACGTGTATTTAATTAAGTTATTGTTTTGTTTCCTGCTCAATTTACTGTCAAAGGTCAGCCATCTTGTTAAAATTTACTTGAAATTTAGAAACTTCCTGCGACGCATCACCTATTAGAAGGACGTTTATCTCGATAACGGTTCGATCTATCGAAATAAATAAAGATACATTTTTTATGTAAAAAACATCAAATAAAAAGAAAATTAACCTGAAAAAACTGTAAAATTATTATTTTTATTGTTTTCTTTCAAGTGAATGTGGGGGTTATGCCATCCCGAGGTCTATGTATGTGCTACCAAAGATTATGAAACACTATTCTAAACAGTTCAAAATAATACAAAATAAAACCAAAAATTATCAAAATCGTTCAAGAAATAGAAAAGTTATTGCAAAAAATTGATTTCCAACCCTCAACTTCAACAGCTAATATCTTTGTAGGGGTGTCTCTGAGGAATTAATTTTATAGCTATTTTTTCATTTATTTTTACGAAATTTACCCAAATCCGGGAGATTGCCCACATATTATGGGACACCCTGTATAAGAGCAAAACATATTCTGGAGGGTTCTAAAGATGAAAATCTGAAGATTGTCAAGGCCCGGTTGGGCTCATTCCATCTCACTATGTCTTACTTGGGTTCCATTGGTCATATAATGGCTGGTAGTGGGCTACAAGAATTGATGGCTACAGTTTATGCTCCAGAGTCTGTGAAACATCTCATGAAGGGCATGCTTATGCTCGGGCGGTCAGGGCTCACTCGCTTATTCAAGTTGCTCTATCTAAAATAATTTTTGAAATGCTTGATTTATCAGAGTAGGGAAAGCAATATTTAAATTCGGTAAGTGAACTTGCAGGAACCGATTTATTTTTGAGGAAATGCAGAAATCTCGCTTCCAGGGAATTTATAAATTGTTTGAAGATAAATTGAATGAGCTGGCCACTGACCGCTCGCCAACAACGCGGCTGTTGATTCAATATTATAAGCTGGTAACTCTATTAAAGAGATTCATAGCCCTCGATAGGACTGGGAACTGGAGTGATCATCTCGATTGCATTGAAGAAATGTTGCCCATTTTTCACGCCACTGGCCATAACCTGTACGCAAAAAGTGCTCATATATACCTGCAGGATATGCGGGCTCTAGATCGCGTAAAGTTCCGAGATTATACAGAGGGTGGTGATTTCACCGTTAGATTGTCTGAAAAATTCTTCTGCGGGATGGGTACCGATCAGATAATCGAAACCACGTTGATGAAGTACTTCAAAGATCCTCGCATGGGTCTCACTCACGGACGCGGGACAGACGACAGTGATCTCGCTCGATGGGTTGGTACTTATCCCGCTTGCGTAGAACTGTGCGACCAGTTCTACGACTTTTCTTGTCTCTCAGCGGATGGAATGAGTGAACAGACGAATTCATTTGAAAAGCACAGCGACGCTCGCCCAGCTCGTATCAAGTGCGATGCGCGATGGTCCCTACTTGCCATTCAGTGGTCAGAATCTTCTGATGAGTCTCACGACTGGTCTTGTCGCTGATCCAAGTGTTAATTGTCACCGGGCGTTTGAAGAAGGAGTGAACGGGTTGAAACAAATTTTCGGCAAAGAATTGGAGGACGTAAAGATTCCCCGCAACGGGCGGGTAAAGTCACTCGAATCTAAGCCTGTCAAATTTGCAGACAAGGCAGTGACGATAGACCCGCTGACATTATTCAAAAGAATTTGCTTGTTGAAAAAAAAACTGATAAAAAGTTGGAGGAGTTATTCCAGTACGAATTGGCACCATATCCACTTTCTCTCTTTAATGCCCATGGAATGTTGAAACCCCAAAATAAAGCTGACTTTTTTGACAATTTCAAGCCTTTGCCTGCCGCTCCACATTTATCTTTTCCCGTATACGTCATCGATGGGGGATTTCTGCTACATCGTGTGATATGGCCGAAAGGGGAAACATTTTCGAAAATTATAGATTCTAATGTTGACTATGTTGCAAAAAATTATCCCGGGGTTGTGGTGATCTTTGACAGGTATCCCGATTCAAAAACTTGTACAAAAACCCCAGAACGTTCGCTGCGGTTACAAAAAATGCATGTGTTGATTTTTCATTCAATGTTAGCATGAAGCCTCAGGTTCCTTAAAAGAAGTTCTTGTCCACTAGCTCGAATAAATAAAAACTAATTCAACTGCTGACTGTACAAATGGAAGCAAATGGTATTGCAACCAAAATTTGTCCAGATGATGCCGATGCAATTATTGTGCACAGTGCCGTGAAATTAATAGTAATAATAATAATAATAATAATAACAATTTATTTGCCCAACAGAATAATTCCAATTACAGGACAAAAGTTATAAATTATCAACTAAATATACATATTATATACAAAAAAATTAAAAAAGAAAACCTGATCGAGACGTCGTAATAATTGGTAATGATACCGATTTGTTAGTCATAATGACGCAGCACGCATTAGAGAATCGATTAAACTTGTACTTCCTCAAGCACAATAATTGCAAAAAGTTTTACGACAGTTCTTCGTTCATTTATAAGGATCTCACAGGACTTATTGTTATGTTCATGCATGCGTTTACTGGTTGCGACACAACTTCACACTTCTTGGGTCGGGGCAAAATAAAATTCGTGAAGTTACTGAATGACAGAAAGAATACGCGTTTTTACGCGAGATGTTTTTCCGACCCAGACAGTACAAGAACTGACATTGTTACCGCTGGTCGAATGTTAGTTGCTTATATGTATGGGTGGGAATGCAATAAAAAAAATAATATCAGTTTGCAGAGATGTAGATAAGCACATTTTAAAAAGAGCGCAGCAAGTTCTAAGGGGAAGTTGTCGGGGCTCCCGCCCACGGATTCGGCCGCGGGTTTGCACGCACTTCGCGTTTATCCGTATGGATTCCGGAAGGGAAAGTCGACGGTAGACGCGGTCAGGGCAGTTATAGAAGAAGCGGAAAAACCAAGATATGGTCACCGGGGAGTGCCGGGACTATGTGCACTGATCACGCTAGACGTGACGAATGCATTTAACAGTGCCAAGTGGAACTGCATCGAGGAGTCGTTGGCGGAAGCAAAAATCCCCCTATACCTTCGAAAATTAATCGGCAGATACCTATCCGACAGATCACTGAAGGAAGGAAATAGAAAAGTAAGAGTCAGCAGAGGCGTTCCGCAGGGCTCCATCCTGGGACCAACCCTGTGGAACGTCATGTATGACGGGGTGCTCAGAACTAGGATGCCCCAGGGGGTTAAATTGATAGCGTTCGCCGACGACCTGGCGGTGACGGTGAGTGGACTAACAAGGGACACTCTAATGGAGAGGGGCAACGCGGCACTAGATACAATACTAAAATGGATGGAGAGGAAATCCCTAAGCCTGGCTCCCAAAAAGACGCAGGCGATGTTATTTACAAATTCGAACAAAGAACTAGAAGTTACCTTCAAACTAGGGGGAGTCTCAGTTACAGCTGGGAGATCCTTGAAATATCTCGGGATATATACCTAGACACGAAGATGATCTTCGGCTTGCAGGTGGAGACCGCGGTGCAGAAGGCACTCAGGACGTTGTCAGCGCTGAACGGAATAATGCCAGCAGTGGGCGGGCCTACATCCGCTAAAAGGAAACTGCTAGGCACGGTGGTTCAATCGATAGTATTGTACGGAGCGCCAATATGGAACGGAGCAGTAAGAATAGCTAAATACCAACAGATGTTAACGTCACTACAAAGACAAGTGCTCATCAGAGTGATCTCGTCGTACAGGACAGTGTCATCTGAAGCACTACAGGTCCTGGCTGGAGAGCTCCCGATCCAGGAGCAGGTAAAGTTAAGGACAAAAATCTCTTGCCAGAAGCACAGAGAAGATAAGGAGACCAGAAACCAAATTAGGAGGGAGGCGATACAGAGGTGGAAGGAGACGTGGTCAAAAGAGGGGAAGGGGGAGTGGACAAAAACCCTTATACCCAAAATCGAAGTCTGGCTGAATGGAAAGGTAGGACATATACACCATTATATTACACAGGCGTTTACAGGACATGGTTCTTTCGGTACATATCTCAAGAAAATAAAAAAGCGCAGGGAAGTCTATTGACTGAAAAGGAAACCGCCCAAACCCACATCCTTTCTCAACCCCACCCCAAAACTCAGGGACTCACACCTGGTGAGTACGGGTGTGGCAAACCCGGGGTACCTTGCTGAGACTCTCCTTACTTCAACTAGTCTTGGGAGAGGCTCCTTCGTCTTTCAACTTTCTATCGGTCTCTCTTGACCAAACCTTCCTTCAGTTTCTTTTCCTACTACTACTCTTAGAGTATGGTAACCTCGTCTTCAGAGTCCCCGGACCCCACGGTTAGGGGGTAACCAAAAAAACATAAAAGAAGATGTCTGGTACAAACAAAAATTTTGAAGTACCCCAGGCGGGTAGAACCAATGGTTCAGAATCCCGCCCTGTTGTATCAACAGGCTGCCATACGGATTCTGGGGGGGGGGGCAATACTCAGACTAATTCTACAAAACAGAAGAAAGTGACTTCTGCAAGTCCATACACCCTGCTTCCTAGGAAGCTATCAGTGAACATATCACCACCGAAAGAAGGTACCCCAAGCAGGAAAAATATGGCGACAATCGACTTGGCTTGGGACGAAAAAACAGGTTCGTCTAACAAGAAAAGGAAATTAGAAGATGAAACGTCGAAAGAAGGAGATGAAAATAAAACTAAAATTTCTAAACTGCAAATTAAGCTTAATAGACTGATAAATGAGGTAGATAAAGAGATTAGGAAGCTAAGCAAGGCAGTCTCGGAGAACAGTAACACCAAAAGAGAGGTGAAAGAATACTGTTCGAACTCAGAGGTTCGAATAAGTAAGTCCCATTGTTCAAGGGTGCGTTCTATGGCGACACCTGACATCCTGCTTGCGCTGGTGCAGGTAGGGGTGACGGACGGCCGGCACCCGCGGACAAACCACTGTTGACTTGATGCTCTGTCAAGACACCACGCAATTTCTCTCTCTCAGCTCTCGACCCTTTTCTCTAACGCAAAGTAATTGTGCCCTGTGAAAATATTAAACCGTGAATTTATTTTAATCATTTATACAAACTTGCCACACTCATACCAATCACACGTCATTAATGTTAATTCAATACCGTTGAATTGAAGTGTTGTATCATTGAACCACCCCCCTGTGGAAATCAAGAAATCTACCAGACTTCGCCGCTGCTCTGCTGTGAGTAACTAATTAGTGCAATGTTAATTTGTTAATCACTCCCCCAACCCCCAACATGGTCCTTCGAGCCGGATTGGTATGAAACGACAAGTTTGACCCCTTATTGAACTAATTCACGGTGATTTTCGCTCTAATTTAAGTGATTAATTAATATACCTATCAAGTGGTAGTAATAATAATACCTAAACTGTGTATCTGCTCTCGTGTTAAGACTTTTAATAATAATCATTATTAGTGAAAGTGTCTCCGCGTAATTTTCAATAATTACTACGGTCTAATTGATCTTCCCTGATTGTAAGATACGTAGTAGCTTCCGTTCCCGCTTCCCTACATAGACGGCTTCCCCCGCAAGGTACAACAGTGGACCAGCCCATCTTCAACCCCCGATCCAGCGCTTTTCACTACGGTAGCGAATTATCTCCGCAACCGCAACAAGCAGACAAGACGGGACTTGGTCGCGGAGCTCAGGATTCATTCCGACCACGGGACCACCCACTGGAACTCCGGCGACGCGTAACCACTGACCACCGCCCTTCGCAGAGCCGACGACTGGCTGTTGACCTTGACCCTAGACGCAACCTACCACAGCTGTGCAGCCTGTTGTAACCACTCAACCCCTGACTGGAATAATTCGACGCTGGATTTCCAGTAGTAATGCAAGTAACGAGGTACCATCTCACTGATTTATTAAAGTTCCAACATTTACTACCTTCTCGCATTTTCTATTCGCTTAATAATTTTTATTGATATTGGATTATGAATGAATATTTTTAATGTATTGTACATGAATGAATTGTAATTAATTTACTTTTTCACACTTAACATCACTCACTCCAAATGCACCAGGTAAGGTAGATTCACGTGGATTTTATTATTAATTGCTCTCACTTGAAATTACTTCAGATAAAAATGTCTAAAGCTGAAAGGGATTGCAAAAAGGCTCAACAGGCTCTCGTTAGAATACAAAAATTTGTAGCAGACAATGTTGGTCAGCCAACCGTACCCATTTCTGAGTACAAGGTGCGGGAGAGGCAACTTGACACTGTTTTTAAGGATTTCGTCACCGCTCATGACAAGCTTGAGGAGAAAAGCCCTGTCGACCAACTTGCTAGGTTTGAGAAGGAAAGATCAGAGTTTGAGAATCAATATTTTTCAGTCTTAGCGCAAATTCAAGACATTTGCTCACCCCCCAAGGTCGTTTCTCTCCCTAGTGCTCTTGACTCTGAGATACCCCCCGTCCCTGTCCTAGAAACGAAACCCAACACAAGCTTTTCTCAGGTAAAGTTACCCAGCCTAAGTGTGCCCATATTTTCAGGTAAAGGCGAAGATTGGTTGAGTTTTAAGGATCTATACTGCGCTCTCATTGACAGCAATGACTCGTTGTCTCCCGTGGAAAAATTCTATTATTTGAAATCTGTGTTGAAGTCGGAACCACTCCACTTAATTAATAGTATGCCATTGTCTAACCTTAATTATCAAAAGGCATGGGATATTTTAGTAAGTAGGTATGATAATGATCTTCTAATTATCAACGCTCACTTAAAGGGACTTTTTGACTTGCCAGTCGCAACGAAACCCAATCAATCTCAATTACGAGAATTTATCACTAAGGTTCAGCAGCATTTGACCTCTTTGAACTCTCTGAAACTCCCCACTGACTCTTGGGACGTAATACTAGTTTTCATGCTTGCAAAGAAGTTGGATTTCTCAACTCATAGGGCTTACGAACTGGAAAGGGACGCATCTAAATTACCCACTGTTAAGGAATTTTTAACCTTTTTAGAAAGAAGATGCACCGCACTGGAGACTATGAACACCAGTGACTCCAAATCCAAGCCAAAGGCTTCATTTGTCTCTCAGCAACTTGAACCAAGGCACTTTTCCCCCTCGCCCTCTTCCATTGGACATACCCCCTCGCATGCCGCCCCTTCCAAAAAGGTAAGGTGTATCTACTGCTCCAATGAAACTCACCGAGTCTATCAATGTCCTGACTTCTCCAAATTGCCCGTTGATCAACGAGACGCCTTTGTAAAAGGAAAGGGTCTCTGTTTCAACTGTCTGGGCTCCCAGCACAGATATAAAGACTGTAAGTCATGGGGCTGTCGTTCCTGTAAGGGCAAACACCATACTCTCCTTCACGGACTTCAGAGTACCATCCCACAGCCTTCTAACATACCTGTTCTTCACACCTCTCACGTCACAGAGAGATCCTCCTCTCTGATTCTCTTAGGAACTGCGTATGTCAATGTGATAACCCCTGATGGCAGAAGCTTCCTGGCTAGATGTCTACTCGACTCAGCTAGTCAAACTAGTTTTGTTACTCAAAAATTCTTCCAGAAGTTGAACATTACCCCAACTCAGGAAGAGTGCAGCGTCACTGGACTTTCTGAACAAGTCACCCACTCAAACTCTCTAATCTCGATTACCATTAGCTCACGGGTTAATGGATTTAGGAGGAAGGTTCCCCTAGTAGTTTTGAAGAACATCACTTGTCCCTTACCACAGATACCGGTGGATGTTACAACTCTGAATATCCCCGAATACTGTTCTCTTGCTGACCCTAACTTTGGCACTCCAGCTCCGATCGACATCCTCTTAGGAGCTGATGTCTTCTACGATGTTTTGTCAAATGGTCTCGTCAGATTAGGTCCAGGTTTGCCCAGCCTACAACAGACTTTTTTGGGTTGGATCATTTCTGGTCCAGTCAAAATAAACTCAAGTGATACCCCTCTTTCCTCCTATGTAACTCTTCACACATCACTTAAGGATATAGCCGATCTTCTCCCTCGATTCTGGGAATTGGAAAAGGTGCCAGTTCGTCAGATACTGTCGGAGGAAGATGAAAGTTGTGAACGCATGTTCTGTGAATCTGCAACCGTTCTCAACAAACGATACCAAGTTTGTCTACCCTTTCGCACTCTGAACCCCGAGACAGACCTTGGTAACTCTTATCATAACGCCCTGAGGACTTTCTTATCTTTGGAAAGACGACTTCAAAAGAACAGTTGTCTTCGCACAAAGTATACTGAGTTCATAAATGAGTATGTGAATCTCGGTCATGCTAAAATGGTCCCCTTCGAAGTCGATAAGTATCGATCTTCCAATTCTGACGGATACTTTCTCCCTCATCATCCAGTTATGAAGGAAGACAAAATACGAGTGGTGTTCAACGGATCTGCTCCCACCACATCTGGCAAGTCCCTAAATGACATTCTCCATTCTGGCCCTGCTCTGCAGGGAGAACTCTTTGATATTCTCTTTTCTTTTCGCCTTTTCAAGGTAGCCCTCTCCTGTGATATACAAAAAATATATCGGCAGGTTTCAGTAGCTCCCTCTGATAGGAAGTTCCAACGCATACTTTGGCGTGACGATTCTAAAAAGAGTTTACAATGTCTCGAATTAACCACGGTAACATACGGGCTAAATTGCGCTCCATTTTTAGCCTCTCGCTGTTTAATTGACCTTGCTAGATCCCACGCTTCTCGCTTCCCTCTCGCTTCGAAAGCAGTGCTTCTTGGCTGCTATATGGATGATTTTCTATATGGACAGGATGACCTAGATTCCGCATTACAACTGAAGGCGGAATTAATAGAGCTTCTTAACTTAGGAAGTTTCCCCCTGCACAAATGGTCATCGAATTTCCCTGAATTGCTCTCATGTTCTGACTCTGGCTCCAGCTCTGTGGACTTTGCCGAACTCTCCACTTCTGGCAAGGTACTTGGCCTGCGATGGAATGCTCAAGATGATTCTCTCGTCATCTCCCCTCCCACAGAAACCCCTAAGTCGTGCCCCACCAAGCGGTCTGTTCTTTCAATAATAGCCAGGTTCTTCGACCCCTTAGGACCGACTAACCCCTCGTTCGATAGTCAGACCCTCGAAGAACGTTCGAAGGTAACTCACTTGTCAAACACTAGGCCCTGTCCTATTCAGTTTGAGAGATTTTCGAGGTATCTGAGACTCCAGAGGACAGTAGCGTATTGTCTTCGATTCATAAATAATTGTTTAGGAAAATCTCACAGTCTATCTAACGCTCTTTCGCCGTCAGAACTTCAGCAGTCCGAGTTGCTAATTATTAAGCTGGTCCAACAGGATTGTTTTTCGCGAACTCTTTCGCAGCTTAACTCTAACGCTCCCATTAGTGATCACGCTATCCAACAGCTTCATCCCTTTCTCGATAAGAATGGACTGCTGAGAGTAGGTGGAAGATTGGAGAACGCTCCCGTTCCCTACGAACAGAGACATCCTCTTATTCTCCCAAACAATCATCACGTTACCAACTTGATCATTGACCAGGTTCATGTGGATTCTCTCCATGCCGGACCGCAGCTTCTCCTATCTAATCTGCGTTTGAGGTTCTGGCCCTTGAACGGAAAGAGAGAGGTAAAGAAACGCATATACAAATGCGTTAGATGTTTACGAGCTCGGGCTAAGGCTGCTCATCAGCTAATGGGTTCCCTGCCTCCCTCTCGCGTTTCTCCCTGCCGACCATTCGTGAATGTCGGCCTTGATTTTGCAGGACCAGTAATGGTCAAACAATCTCGACTTCGCAAGGTGCTCACTACAAAGGCATACCTGTGTATTTTCATTTGTATGGCCACAAAGGCAGTTCATCTGAAGTTGGTATCCAGCTTGTCCACTGAAGCATTTATTCTCTGCTTGAAACGGTTTATAGGCCGCAGATCAAGACCTCACACAATTTTTTGCGACAATGGAACCAATTTCGTAGGCGCAAAAAACAAACTCAATCAGCTTCATGACCTGGTGATAAGGGAACAATTTCTTGAAAAACGTTCTTCAGCTCTTAATGATTATGTCAGTAACCAAGGAATCACGTTCAAGTTTTCGCCACCCTACTCCCCTGAGACTGGAGGTCTATGGGAAGGAAATGTGAAGATCACAAAGTATCACCTGAATCGTGTTTTAGGCAACTCAGTTCTCACATTTGAGGAACTCTACACTGTGCTTTGCTCTATCGAAGCAATTCTGAACTCCAGGCCCCTCTGTCCATTCTCTTCTGACCCACAGGACCTGAATTATTTGACTCCTGGTCACTTTCTTGTTGGATCTTCTCTGTCGTCCTACCCAGAACCTGACTACCTGTCAACGCCAACTTCTAAACTCTCTCATTGGGAAAGATGTTCTGAGCTTGCGCAGTCTTTCTGGAGGCATTGGCACCTTCAGTATCTTCATTCCCTTCAAAATCGACCCAAATGGAGGTCTCCCACCCCCAATTTGTCCATAGGTGACATGGTCTTAGTGAAAGAATCACATCTACCTCCTTTAACCTGGCCGATGGGTCGAATTTCTGAGGTTCTCCCTGGCCGGGACGGCAAGGTTCGCCTCGCTAAAGTCCGAATCCCCAAAGGTGAAGTCTTAAGGCCAATAACGCGACTCTGTCCCCTGCCTCTTGAAGACCCCCCTGACTCTTCCTAACTTCGTTGATTCTTTGATCAGATAAGAACTCTTGTTCTTAGCTCCCCATCTCGCTTCCCTTGCTGAAATGTTCTACCCTTGATTTTTTTTCGCTTTTCTCTTCCCCCCCCCCCCCGGATGTTCGAACTCAGAGGTTCGAATAAGTAAGTCCCATTGTTCAAGGGTGCGTTCTATGGCGACACCTGACATCCTGCTTGCGCTGGTGCAGGTAGGGGTGACGGACGGCCGGCACCCGCGGACAAACCACTGTTGACTTGATGCTCTGTCAAGACACCACGCAATTTCTCTCTCTCAGCTCTCGACCCTTTTCTCTAACGCAAAGTAATTGTGCCCTGTGAAAATATTAAACCGTGAATTTATTTTAATCATTTATACAAACTTGCCACACTCATACCAATCACACGTCATTAATGTTAATTAAATACCGTTGAATTGAAGTGTTGTATCATTGAACCACCCCCCTGTGGAAATCAAGAAATTTACCAGACTTCGCCGCTGCTCTGCTGTGAGTAACTAATTAGTGCAATGTTAATTTGTTAATCACTCCCCCAACCCCCAACAAATACTCTTCTAAACTAAGAAGCCTAATGTCCCAGCTTACAACGAATGAGATCAAAAAACTCCTCACGGAACAAGACATAGAAACCCCGATAATAATAGAAGACAAAGAATGCTGCCCAGAAACAGAGATGAGAGATTCATCAACGCAGACAGATAGCGATTGGCTAGTAAATTCGCATAAAAATCCTTGGAAAACAAAACTAGTAAAAGAACAGATAGAGGTTCTAAGAACATATAATGACTTCGAAAGTGTGAAGAAGAATGAATGGGATGACTCGGCGTACCAAAACGTACAATTGGTGATTGGAAACCCAATAAATGCCATAAATGAGCCTTGCACCTTGATAATAACTGAAAGTAATGGAACCAACACGGAGACATACTTGCAAAAAAGTACAAAGAAAGATTTCCCGAAATAGTAGACATGGCAACAGAATTTGAGATACTAGAAAATACAACAAAATTTAAAAAAGGCGAAAATGTTTCAGAAATAATGCGCACACTAATAAAAATTGAAACACAGTGTCAAGAAGGTGATTTGTGGAACAACCTGCTGAAAACCAAAGCATATGCAATTGCAAACAAAATAGAAAAAATCGTGACTCATAAATTATCCTACTACGACATAGAACTCCAAAGGAAAATGATACAAATAGCATTTTCTGATACAAAAATACAAGTGGACCTATACAGTGCATTTATTTTAAGTGTTGGCATAGGGAATAGCATGTAAAAAATTACACCCTATGTTAACTTATGTTGTCTTGATGTCATCTACTTTACAATACGGCCTTTCAGAAAAGCCGGTCATTGTTCAATTTTATGATACAGGCTGTCCCATTGAGGTGAAAAAACTGCAAGAAACGGTAAGAGATACGAAGTCGGTTAAATTACAAAAAAGTTGCGCTGTTTTGAGACGAGTATTTGGCAATTTTTTTTTCTCAATATTCCCAGAATTTCCTGAAATATCCTGAAAAAACTTGGATCATGCAGATTTATTATTTTAGCCATATCTTCTTTATTATTTAAAAAAAAATATTATTTTTTTGTGGGTTTACATAAGCCGTAATGAGCTACTTATTTGACGTTTCAAAAATTTCCAAAGCCGACTAGATCTTGGGATTTCCAAAGTCAACTTTGGTTTTTCTTATTACCGCCATATTGTTTTTCATGCCATTCGCTATAGAAAAAAATCAAGGAAACAAAAAATCCATTACATTGCAAATAAAAACAATAAAACCCAAATAACTAAGCAAACTAACAAAAATAATCTGAAATTATCAAATAAATCGCTCAAAAGGTTTTCGTTTTATTGTTTCAATTAATTTCTGTTAGTTTGCTTAGTTATTTGGGTTTTATTGTTTTTTTTTTATTTTTGAATAAAAAATGTTCACATGTTCTCTAATAAATTAATAATTTTAACTCACTTTGTTTATTCTGACTCCTTTATTAAAGTTTAATAATTCAAATGAAGACTAAATATTAAAATTTAAAAAGGACCAGTTTTTGACATGTTGTATCGTAAAGTACCTACATGACATTTATGTAGGTATACTATTATTGAAAATTTAAAACGATTTCTAAATTACAATGGGTAAGACGTAAGTTAATATAGGGTGTAATTTTTTACATATTATTACCTATGGCAACACTTAAAAAATGCACTTTTTGACATTCGGTAAAAAAAATTTTTTCGATAAATTTGACAAAGCAAAAAAAAATTTAAATTTATTTGCAATGTAATGGATTTTTTGTTTCCTTGATTTTTTCTATAGCGAATGGCATGAAAAACAATATGGCGGTAATAAGAAAAACCAAAGTTGACTTTGGAAATCCCAAGATCTAGTCGGCTTTGGAAATTTTTGAAACGTCAAATAAGTAGCTCATTACGGCTTATGTAAACCTACAAAAAAATATAATTTTTTTTTTTTTAATAATAAAGAAGATATGGCTAAAATAATAAATCTGCATGTTTCAAGTTTTTTCAGGATATTTCAGGAAATTCTGGGAATATTGAGAAAAAAAAATTGCCAAATACTCGTCTCAAAACAGCGCAACTTTTTTGTAATTTAACCGACTTCGTATCTCTTACCGTTTCTTGCAGTTTTTTCACCTCAATGGGACAGCCTGTATCATAAAATTGAACAATGACCGGCTTTTCTGAAAGGCCGTATTGTAAAGTAGATGACGTGTACTATTATTGAAAATTAAAAACGACTTCCAAAGTACAAGACAACATAAGTTAACATAGGGTGTATTTTTTTACATGCTATTCCCTATGGCAACACTTAAAATAAATGCACTGTATATACCAAGAGCAATAAATAAAAATGCACAAGGCAGGAAATACTCAGCAAGAGTTACACAGAGAACTTTTGATACAAACGCAATTACCGTTAGAAAACCAGGTACTGACTACATAGATCTTCTAAAAGATGTTAAAAGGGTTATAAGTGAGACCAAAGAGGCAGACGCCATACAAACTATAAGGAGCTCTAGAGAAAACGAAATGCTAATCATACTCGAAAAAGATGACACCAAAACGAATAATCTTCTAAAAACGATAAAAGACAGAATAACAGGGTCGGAAGTGAAAGAGCTAGGTAAACTAAAAGATAAGAAAAAGGTGGCCTATATAAGAAACCTAGATGCAGAAGTCACGCAAGAACAAGTGCAGAGAGCTATAAGGGATGAAATAGGAAATCAGGAAGCAACGATAATAGTTAGCAATCTCAGACCATCAAGAGGGAGGACCCAAACGGCCACCATAGTGTTCGATATGGATACTGCGGAAACACTGATAAACAAAAAATACATTAAAATTGGTATGATCAGGGGTATAATAGAAGAGAGAGTTTATGTAAAACGATGTTACCGATGCTGGAACTACGGGCATATCTCCACAGAATGTACAAGTAATATAGACAGAACAAACTGCTGCTTTAACTGCGGTGGAACAGGCCACCGAACAGCGGAATGTCGGAGACAAGAAGAATGTCCACTATGTGACATGAAAGGACACAGGATAGGTACCCCCAACTGTAAGGCACTAAGAGAAGCCAAAAAAATGGTGAGGGAGAACAGATCCACTCCAAAAATGACGAAGGAGCTAATAAGAAATGACAAAAGTGCACAAAATGATGACTCATCCAAACGCAAAAGAGGTAACCTATTTGAAGATGAAGAAGAAGAAAATGAAACGCTCCTGGAAAACGAAAGAGAAATGAACATAGATACGGAGGCTCTTAATAGCACATTTGATGAGTAACACAACTCTATTGCGACATAAACAACTACCGTCCAAAATGACTAATTCTATACTACAAATACTACAAGTTAACCTAAACAACTGCAAAGCAGCCCAAGATCTGGCCTTTGCAACGGCAAGGAACAGCAAGATAGATATAATGTTGCTCAGTGAATACAATAGAAAAGGCACAGGGAAATGGTACGTCGACACCACTGGCAGAGCAGCGATAGTCGTGCTGAATGGTAAACCTACTGGGGCCAACGGTGCGTGAGAGAGATATGTATGGATACAGCACGCGGACATATACTTCATGAGCTGCTACCTGTCGCCCAACGAACCGTTTGAAGTTTTTGAGAGGAAGCTCCTGGGAATAATAAACGATGATAAAAGAAACTTCAAAAAAGGGGCTAAAAGAATAATAGCTGGAGACTTTGATTCAAAGTCACAAGAATGGGGTGGGAATGTAGAGGACAGAAGGGGGAAACTTCTGGCTGAGCTGGTAGCCCAGATGAGTTGGACCGTATTAAACGACGGACTCATACCCACCTTTCTACAGGTTGGGCCAAGGATGGTATATCGACCTGACATTCTGCTCGCCTAGCCTCGCAGCGGTGGTCAGGGACTGGAGGTGTTGCTCGAAGAGACCTTGAGTGACCACAGATACATACGAATGCAAATCGAGGGGGATAGAGTAATACAGCCAAAGAGACACATGGGGTGGAACGTAAGAACCCTTGATCTGACAAAACTTAAAAAGTTCGCCGAGAACGAGAAACCAGGGCCGGTACGGGAAGCAAGAGAGCTCGACGAGATGCTTGTGCAGGCAGCCAACAGATCAATGAGAGGCAGAGATCAGGGCCCTCGACGAAAACCAGTATACTGGTGGAACACGGACATCTACGAGTGTAGGAAAAGGTGTGTAGCTGCCAGAAGGACATTTACAAGAGCGAGAGCCAAGGGGCAAACAAGGGTTGACCAGCTTAAGCAGGCCATAGGGGACGCAAAAAAGCCCTAAAATTGGAGATCCAAAAAAGCAAGAGGGAGTGCCGGAAGAAGCTCTGTGAAGAAGTGGATGGCGACCCCTGGGGAAAAGGATACCGCGTGGTCACCAAGAAAGTGGGCAGGGCAGACGGCCCAAACCTCAGCCCAGGAAAAATCCTGGAAGTCGTCTCGGCACTGTTTCCCGACAGAAGAACGGAAATGTTCTCCAGATTTGAGGTCAGGGGTGGAGATGTACCGGAAATCACGGAAGAGGAACTGGAAGACGCGGTAGCAACAACTCGAGCGAACAAGGCTCCAGGGGAAGACCTCATACCGGTGGAGCTCGTTAAACACGTGGCTCGGTTAAGGAAGGATTGGGTCCTGAACACGTTTACCGGACTGCTTAGGAGTGGAAATTTCCCCTTAACGTGGAAAAGAGCAGTCGTGGTACTGATTAAGAAAGACTTGAAGCCAGAGGGCGAACCATCATCATATCGGATGATCTGTCTGCTAGGCCACATTGGCAAGATGTTTGAGAAGATCATAAATAGACGTATTGTTGAGGAAATACAGGCGGCTGGTGATTTATCACCAAACCAGTTCAGGTTCAGGAAAGGGAGATCCACCACCCAAGCACTGGATGCGATAATGACAGAGTACAGGACGGCAAACATGAGGACGTTGAAAACGAGAGAGTTGATGGTTTTGATAACACTCGATGTGAGCAATGCCTTCAATACTGCCAACTGGCGACATATAGTCAGGGAGCTACAGGAGAAAGGGATCAGCTACTATCTCCAGAATATCATAAGAGACTACCTGACGGATAGATGGCTGATAGTCGGCCAGCGTTGCCAGTATCAGTACATAAGTACTGATATCAGTACTTTTGGTTGCTTGGCAGTACTTCAATGCCACTTTTACAAAATTAACTCATTTGCAGTACTTTTTTACGAAGCTACTTGAATATAATTTATATAGTTGGTATACTGTTTTATGAAACGAAACTAGTTCTTGTAATGTTTTCCAATTATTCGTCAACGAAGTCTACGCGCAAGCGCAAAATCAACACTGCTGCTGGCAGTTTGTCATATATGGTGTGACAAGTGAAAGTGACACTAACGACAAATACAGCCATAGGAATGACAAATGATTGGCAACAAGAAAACCTCAACGCATCCGCCGTTTATTAACCCGCGAAGGCGAAATTCACTTCATTTTTCGAGCTACGACTGCTACGAGCTCATTGAGCGCGAAATCTTCTATGAATTCTATGATAGGATAGAAGACGATTAATCTATTAATGTGTATGTAATTAATTATAAAGAAATAAAGACTATAGTTAATGATTGTTGTGGTGTTCAGGTGTTGCGTTAAGTTTGCTAGTTTGTCAAGACTAAGAAATTACACAGATCTTGCTAGGTAAGTAAAAGTATATTCCTTTATTCTTTTTCTATTGGAGGCTTGTTTTATAACTATTTTAGCTTATTTAGTGTTGGTAAGCAGTATCAACTTTAATTGATACCCTTTATCTTTATTTCCTAGGTGTCGGTGTTAGTAGTCTCTGCTTCATAATTTGGTGGTTGGTTTTTAGTATTTTTATATTGTGCAAATAAGTATTTCAAATTCAATAACTATGGCAAAGCAATCGAGTATCACAAGGTACGTCTAATGATGAATAATAGAACTACTAGACTAGTGGAAATGCATAGTTTTTTTTACAGTTTTCTCACCATTTTGAGAAAGAACTCGATTTGTCCACCTCTTCCAGTTGTACAGGATTCTCAAGAGCTCTTACAAGTTGAAAGTCAGTCAGAACGAGAAGATAAAGATCACTCATCACAAAGAGAAATTGAAGATCAGACGTTACAAGAAGAACTTGAAGATCAGTCGTTTCAAGAAGTTGAAGATCAGTCCTTCCAAGAAGTTGAAGCTCTTCAGGCATCCCAAGAAGTTGAAGGTCAATCGCAATCATTGACTTCAGTTTCTACGGTATGTATAATAATGTAATTTTTTCTGGCATAAATAATAATTAAAGGGTTCGGTGCAAAAACCAGTCAACTCCACTTTTTACCTAAAATGAGTTATTATATGCATAATATAGAAAAAAATATTGCGGATCTTCTGGTGCAAGAATCAGTCACATCCAATAAATTTTAACAAAGATATATAGGTCTTGGAGTTGACTGCACCAGAACTTAGGTGCAAGAATCAGTCAAGTCCGGGAGATGACTGTTTCTTGCTACAAATAAAAATGTCAATTTTGAGTCACAGAAAGACATCCGTCACTTCGGCGTAGCACTGCAGGCGGGCACAGCTATAGTTGCACGTGACTACGCTTTAGTTTACTTCTTAATACTTTTGTGAACATTTTGCGAGCATTGTGAATGTGTATCGAGAGTATACAGGTGTAAGAGAAGATAGTTTCGTTATGAGCAGTAGTTCGAGTAATGAGTCTAACGTGGAAGACCCGTATGAAGATTCAAGTAGTGAATATGCGCCATCGGATGCATCTGATGTTCCGGGTCCTAGTAAACGGCGGAAAAAGTATTCGTTGATTGCTAAGAAAGATATCCATGAAAGTGATGCGAAAGAAGAAAGATCGGTGTGTCATAAAACGGCGACTCCAAAAAAAGTTCAAACCGTAAAGAAAAAAGGCAAGAAACGGGTTAGGATTAAAGGCAGATGGAAACGAAACATAATGAAGAATAAGAAGGCTAAAGGTGAGGAATATATTAGGTTGTCCAGAACACGTGACCTTTCAACTGTCAAAATGGCGGCCTGTAGAAACACAAACGCAAATTATCGAACCAGAACAGTCAGCACGCGGCAATTAGAGAAGTTTTATTTTATTTATAACATTTCGAAATAATCAATTCGAACATCGAGCTATATCTTAAGTTTACTGTTATTCAGTGTGCGTGCTTGTCAGTTACAATAAAAATGATGTTACTAAGAAAAGTATGATTACCTGTTATCTTTAGAAAGTGGTGCTTCCGACATTATGGTTCGCTATAAAGAAAAAATTAGGATCTTGAACGGCGTTGATCCATTTTTCTTAACTCCAGAGGATCCTGGACCACCTGTTTCTGCACCAGACATCGTGTCGTATTTAGTGTTGAGCCACACAGTTTTTATACAAAAGAAAACGAAGGCTTATAAAAGTTTAAGCGGCTACAAGTGCAGGCTTTTGCATTTAATGGGATTGAAGCAAATTGCTAATCATGTGTGATCTTCATTGGAAAGGTAAAATGAAAATACTATCCTCCTATGACCCATAGCAATAAAATATCTTGATCATTAACTTGTTTTTATTAATGTATTGTTTTTTGTTTAGGGTAAAGCATTCTCAACGAATGAACAAACCGCCTTGCTTGCTTGAATTATCTGTGAAGAAGACTGTGCCATAAATTGTGGCCATTGCACCTGCATGGCTGGGCTCTCTGAAGTTTGTAGTCATGTTGCTGCTTTGCTGTTCACAGTGGAGCATAATCACAGAACAAAAACCATCTCATCGTGTACAGATGCTGCGGCAGCATGGAACGTTCCAAAAATATCAGAAGTTCCAATTGTTCGACTTAGTGAAATGGAATTAAATAAAAAATCCAATGTAGAAAAGCCGTCTTATTCTGTTGACGAAATTCCTGCCATTGAAGGTCAATCACCATTATCACTCCTACCATAATCTCTTACATTATCAACTAATTTTATTAATGTACTATTATAAATTTTATAGGTATATCTTTTATACTTGTGTTTTTAAACCTTTATTATAATCTTGATAAATGTTTTTAAGAATTATTTTGAGTTTATGAAACTTCATAATATAGCTTCAGCATGAGGATAACATATCAATTGTAGAAAAAATCAACAACTTCAGAAACATAAATTTTATTTATTATAATGAACATAACATACTTTATTGTAACATAAGCTGGTGTTCATTACAAAGTTGTCAATAAAATTACAGTTTTATAAAAACACAATTATTATTTTATATATTAATTTATTGGAGACTGAAATTTTTACAGTAGGTAACTTTAATAATACTATAGTACTAATATGATCGTGTCACTAAAAAATTCAGAAAGCCAATTTAAAAAACGGTGAAAGTATTCAAAATTGAATGAACGCATAAGAATACTGTATTTATGAGATTGATGTGCGAAAGGTTTTTAACGCAACTTCAAGTTATAATTAAATTAAGTTGGAATAAAATAACAGATAAATATTTAACAATTAGGAAAAAAAACTTTCGTAAAAAGAAAAGGGCACCAACCCTGAATGTCTAGGCCACTAGAAGACAGTAGTAGAGACAGTAGGTAACATTTGTGTTATGTCGTCTCCTGTACAGAACAGAGATGGTTTGAATCTGTTTTATCACTTTCTGCCAGCAACATCATCTTGCAGATTGGCGACAGCACTACTGGAGGACTCTCCATGATTTGTCACCTAGGTAGGACATAAAAACTCTCAAGTTAACGAAATTAATAAATAAATAAACTCAAAAAATATCACAAATTAAGTACCTCCGAAATACTCTCATTTTGAACTTTTTCTTCTTTTCTCAACTCTGTATTGTATTCTTTCTGAGCAGATCATCTTTAGCCCTTTTTAAAGCAACGTCTGAGTTATTATATCCCATGGCCAAAGAAGGAAACCTGTCAGGATCGTTTTCAATTTTCATCAACTAATGCTGATGGTTTTCCTAAAATTTAAATATCGAAATCAAGAATTTGAAGTAAACAGAGTATTTTTTATCATCGTTATAACATTGCATTTGGACCCCCTTTTGCAATAGGGAACCAACCAACAGAAATACAACTGAGTTAAATGAGAAATTACTGATGTAGTAAAAATGTAGTACCTACATGCCTTCAAAATTTTTCAGTTGGTGCATGTGATCAATAGATGGTATAAGCAGAGCTCCAACACTTGGCTCCTCTATTGCAAAACGTTTAGAACCCTAGTTAAGCTAGAAATACAAATTATCTCATTTTTTCGCAGAATGTCAGTTGGTTCCCTATTGCATAACGGGGTCCATTTACATCTACAGGAAAAAATATCCGATTAGGTAGGTAGGTAGGTAGGTACATATTATTACATAAATGCGTATCAGTATCAGCTTACCAGACAAAAAATGTTTGCTGCAAACCCTGGCATATTAGGTTGTTTCT
Organism: Malachius bipustulatus; assembly: GCA_910589415.1. NCBI lineage: Eukaryota > Metazoa > Arthropoda > Insecta > Coleoptera > Melyridae > Malachius > Malachius bipustulatus. The sequence continues at coordinate 4,804,526 of OU342638.1, read as the reverse complement.
GATAAATCAGATCTTCTAATTGCTTGAAGCCATTTCACACGTCTTTTTTAGAAAGTTCATTGAGATCTTTGCGATGCTCAAAATCGCGATCTCCACGGATTCCACACTTTATTACAACACAACAGCAGGCGGTAGGCATTTTTAACCCAAAACCAATTTAATAGGGAATAAGAGATTGTATATGACCTTTTAAAAGGCTTCAACTTTTAAGTATATAAAAAAGAAATAAACAAATAATGTTATCTTAATAATCCACACCACTTTCAATAAGAGCTGTTCAGTTCTACAGGCGGCCATATTGAATCCATTTTGACAGCATCTTGGACAACCTAATTAACTTCGCAAATAAACGAATTCCCAAGAAAACTACTGGACCAAATTGCCAGTGTAGAAAGCAATGTTTTACGAAAATAAGTGATGTACAAAAACAAAATATACTTGAACAGTTTTATCAAACAGGAGATAAAACTATACAAGATATCTATCTAGGGGGATTAATGAGTGTGGCAAATGTGCACCGGAGACGGCCAACTACAGGACAAGGGAAAGAGAAAAATAACACCTATCATTATAAGGTAATATTTTTGTTGCAAAATACAATAGTTGGTTCTAAAATATATTATTTCTTTTCAGATTCGTTTAGGAAGTCAGGAAACCATAGTGTACAAGAAGGCATTCTATTCCTTGCATGGAGTTACGAAACATAGAGTGTCTCATATTGCACAGAAGTTGACACAGGGCAGTATTATGTCGCCTCCCGATAATCGTGGGCATCATTCCAATAGGCCAAATAAAATCAGTGAAGAGATTGTTGCACAAATAGAGGAGCATATTATTCGAAGCTTTCCCAGAAGAAAATCTCATTACAGCAGAGAAGATAATGAGAAAAGGTATTTTTTATCTCCTGAGTTGAATATTGCAAAAATGTATCGCCTCTACCTCGAAAAATTTGAGCCTGAAAAGTATGCACTCCTAGATGATGGGAAAAGTTTAAAAGACATTAAGCCAATAGTAACATATGATTTCTATAACCGTCAATTTAATTTGAATCATAATCTTAGTTTTGGACATCCAAGATCTGCCGTTTTGGACCTGCCAGAAATGTGACCGCCTGAACAACACAATTGCCGCAGAAGAAAATGCAGAAAATAAGACCCTCTTGGAAACTGAAAAACGTGTACACTTAATGAAGGCCGAAATTTTTTATACCAAATTGCGGGAATATACAAACTTTGCCGTCGAAGATGAATCGGTTGAAGTTTTATGCTTCGATTATCAGCAAAACATGCCACTGCCCCATATTCCATCAGGTGATGTGTTCTATAAGAGGCAGTTATGGGAATACAACTTTTGCGTATATTCTGCTAAGAAAAAAGAGGGAACATTTTATATGTATGATGAGCTCACAGCAAAAAAAGGTTGTAATGAAGTTGTAAGTTTTTTACGTTTTTTAAGTTTTTTTACGTTTTAAGTTTTAAAAGACGAACTTTTATTTATGAATTATCAATACAAAGCTTCTGGCAGAGTTGTTCAATATAATGTTTCTGTCTAGTAACAGGCAATTTTAATTTACTATGCCTGGATATAAATTTACATAACTCGCATGTACGGGCTGATGAAAACCCTCATTGCTTCATTATCATTATCATCATCGGTTTCAATCAATTATTGTTTGGCAGGAATAATTGGGAATTTTTTGATTGGACCATGCGTATTGCCGCAACGATTGAATGGTGAACTTTATTGACAGTTCCTTCAGAACGCTTTTTTGGATTCAATAGAGCATTTATGGAGCCCCACCTCATTTTAGCCTTGCTGTACGGGACCATCTGAACAACGTCTATCCAAACCATTGGATTGGATAGAGACTATCCAAACTAGAGGAGGTCCCATTGCCTGGCCTCCACGGTCTCCCGACCTAACACCAATGGACTTTCACATATGGGGTCATCTAAAAACTTTGGTGTATTCCTCTCCGGTTGATACTAGGGAGGAACTTTTACAGAGAATCACATTTCATTGTGATGTGATAAGAAACAATGCTGGGTTATTGTGGCGAGTACAGCAGTCCTCTATTCGTCGTGCCCGCGAGTGTATCAGAGGTAACGGAGCCCTTGTTGAACCCACTTATGAAATTTTTATTTGATTATGAAATAAAACATTAATTCTTTTATTGTTATTTTTTTATCGAAAACGGTTCATTTTATCGACAAGGAACAATAGTACCTTTTCTGCAGCTTAATGTTCAACTAATAAAGTGTAGTTATTATCTAGCAATAATTGCATTGCTTTGCTATATCATTTATTGTATCATATTATGCCTTGTGAAACGATAAACTAGAATTGAAATAATTTACACTGTCAAATTAAATACTAAAATATTTTAGTTAAGAACTTTCTAGTATGTTTTAAGAATCAAAAAATATATTTGTTATTTAAACTGTTAATGCTCATGTAAATATGCGCTTTAATCTACATCTTGACGATTCAATATGTAAAGTTAACAGGCTACTGGGTTTTTCCACTAGACAAACAACAGAATTCCATGACATCCGTGCCTTGATAATTTTGTATTCCGCTCTAGTAAGATCGAACTCCTACCAAGTAAGGGTCATCATCGATCGTATCGAGAAGATACAGAGAAGATTTGTTAAACTCTTATGTTTCAAAAGTAATATTGTTTACTCTAAACCAGATTATAATGCATTACAGAGCTATTTTCGGATTCCTTCCTTATCAATTCGCAGAAAGTACATAGACATGTGCTTCGCCTTTAAGATTCTTAATAGTTTAATTGATTGTAATGAAATTGTGTCTATGTTTTCTCTACGCGTTCCTGGTTACGGGATCGAGAATCACCATTGTTATTTGTTCCATACCACCACACTGACTATGGTAAGCATTCGTGTAATTGTAGACTTATTAACACTGTTAATGAATATTTTGATATCGATTTTTGTGGTATAACATTAAATGGGTTTAAGTCAACTATACGATCTAAACTTGGAATGTAAAACATGGGTGTTCTTGTATTTCTGTTATATTTTATTTTATTTTTTGTAATTTCGTTTTTTGTATTTATTGTTTAATGGTAGTACCGTTGATAAAGTTATTATTATATAAATACAACTTTTATTGAATTCAATGCTATTTTTCAGTTAAGAGAACAACCCTGACAAATACAGTCAAAGAAGATAGGAACATGTGAAATCCTAAGTGAATTTTTGATACTTTTTATAGCTTTGGATAATTTTTTAGGAACGTCAAAATTCAAAATTTAGATAAGAGCATCTGGCATCCCATTTATTACCTTTTTCTTTTTTTTTAAGAAATAACCACTCTTTATAAAGGAGAGAGTTTTACATCAGAGCAGGAATTTGGCGCCTGGTTTGAACTTTCTTGAACTTTTGGTGCGGGTGTAGATTCTTGAGAAAATTAGGAAATGGCTTTTGTCCAAATTTAATTAACTTTATCTTGCAGAGATAAATTATCGTTTCATTATCTTACCTTAAATTACCGCAACGGTAATACCTCTCAATACATCTCTCTCTCACACGAATTTCTCTTGCTTATTTTCTCTCACCCCTCCTACCTACAAGACTAATCACAAAATATTTCAATTTAATAATTATTAATTTAAAATTTTAATTCAAAATTCTACTTATTATTAGGGTTTTATTTATCAACAACATGTAGCGATTCTTCAAGGTTTTAAAGGGTGTTCTGTTTATCTGAAGACATTGTATACAGAGTGTTTCAGAGATATAGGACAAGTTTAAAGGGTTAGTCCCTCTCATAAATATAAGTTGAAAAAATAAATTTTCAATTTAAAATGACGTTTAAAAGATACAGGATGTCAAAGTTTAAAAAATATAATAGTTTTTGGTTATAACTCGTGTAAATTTGAACAGATTTTGATGAAACTTGGAATTAACAATAAGGAAACGAAGCTCACTAATTTTGCTATCTCTGGTTTTGTAGACGTCATCCAGTGGCGTAGATATTTAGGGTCGAGCCACTTTTCCCTCCCTGTCTTTTACGCCACTGACTTTATTTCAGATGCCAAAACGTTACTAAATTGCCCATACCATATCATGCTCATAACCATCTGGCACACCACTACTTTGTCGCTTCGCCAAGCTAAATAACGATATGGAGTTCCAAGGGCAACGATTAGTAGGAAGTTTCATGGGCTAAGTGATCTAAAACATGGTAGGCAGCCTGTTATGAGTCAACTTGAGGCAAATAATATAGTTATAGCGATAGAAAAAGCTGCTGAATGGGGTTATCTTCTTACAAATATAAACATTCGTGTTATGCTGAAGGGTCATCTCAATCACAAAAGTGTAATAGTCAATATTTTCCACGACAATTTACCTGGTGAAAATTGGGCGAGACATTTCTTGCAAAGACCCAAAGAATTGACTGTTAGGTTGGGACAAAATACATAACGTTGTCGTAGTGACGTTACGCATGTTGAAATAAATGAATATTTCAATAATTTTCAAGTAGTGAAGGTGCAGAATTTAAAAAAATATATTTTCTTGATGAAACAGCTATCCAAACTAGACATGAAGTCTTACGATTAGCCCCCATTTATTGTCAATTTAATCCCATAGAGCTAATCTGGAGCCAACTGAAAAACAAATTTTGGAAAAACAATTCGAATCCTAAACTGAGGGACGGTGTTTTGAAATTAATTCGCGAAACTATACCGAAAATTGAACATCATTGGAAGAACTTGTGTTAACCACGTTATGAAGATTGAAGAAAAATACAATTTCTGTCATGTAAATCCCATTATAATAACTGGTGATTCTGACTAATCAGACTCTGAAAGTGACCACACTGAGAAAAATTAGTTAATAAGAACAGATTATAAAACTTCTGCTTCTTGAAGCAACAGAACTTATTATTGAAATAATTAGAATTCTAATTCATTCTTACTATCCAAATTATTTCTGTAATAAATGGCTTTATGAGAGTCAGTTTATACGCATTATTCGACCATAATATACCGGAACATACACTTCTCATAATTACCTGCTGTACAAGTGCATCCTTTTTTTATCGAAAACGGTTCATTTTATCGACAAGGAACAAGAGTACCTTTTCTGCAGCTTAATGGTCAACTAATAAAGTGTAGTTATTATCTAGCAATAATTGCATTGCTTTGTTATATCATTTATTGTATCATATTATGCCTTGTGAAACGATGGTGGAGTTAACTAAACTATACATCAGTCGACCAACAGATATAGTAATAAAACTGCGCAACAAACTTTTAAGGTCCGAGTAGTCACATCTGTGTGCATTACAATATGCTCGAAAAACCAGTCGGGAAGTATAGGGAAATGGAGAGACAAAATGGAAGTGGTATAATAATAATAATAATAATAATAATAATACTTTATTGCCCAACAGATTTACAACAAATCCAATAACAGGACAATATCTAAAGATTAGTAATACCTAATATGTGCAGACAAAAACATCATACCATTAAAACACTATCTATTATAAAATATTTAACAATATAACAACATGGAAAGCAAGTTAGGGAACGAAGAAAATAAAGTTATACATAACCCTCACCCCCCCAACAAAAGCATGACAATATCTAAAAATTCAAATCAGCAACCCGCAATATATCAGTTAAGGAGCTGGCATTTAGGTCACAAAAACTAGAGATGCGATTAAAGTGGGTTGACATAACGTACACCGGCGATTTTAGAAGTACATTTGACCTTGCTATGCGCAAGGCAAACGTACATACAACATACTACATACTACATACATAACAACATAGTACGACAATGAATTACAAATAACCACGAAGAGAACGGGACTTGAAAAACAAAAGCCGTTGTCAATTATTGAGTACAATAAATATATGTCAGACATTGACCACCAAGATCAACTTCTTTCATCATACATGTACTGCAATTATTTGTGCAAAATTCTTTCAAGCTATATAATGCCAATTCTGTAAATAGGAAAATGGCACTATTATGATTTCCGGATTTCCATAATAAATGCTCTTCTCCCGTCAAACCACGAGTTGCAATTGGCCCAATTTGCAATACGTGTAGAACCCAAACATGTCATTACGAAGATAAGTGAACAAACTCGTGACAAAGGAAGCACAGTCAAGACAAAACGAAAACAGTGTCATCAGTGCACTAAAAATGGTAAAGGAAGAAAACAAATTACATTCCATTGCAATGACTGTAATGACAAACCAGGGTTATGTCCGAAGTGTTTCAATAAATATCGTGATTCTTTATAGTTCATAGGTAATTACTTTCAATTTTTGTTGTATGCTTATTGATAGTTTTTGCTATTTAAGAATGGTATTATTTTTTTGCGGTAACCAGATTGATTTTAATTTTTGATGTTTCCAAAGTTATATGGGATAGCAATATTTGATTGAATAATGAAGTCATTGTTCAATCGACATGAAACTATTATTCGATAGGACAATAGTAATGCATGCCATTACTTCGTTAAAATTACACTAATAATTGATTTGTTATCTAATAGGAGTAGATAAAAGTTGTAACTTAGCACGGTTTTATATGAATAAATCTTTGTTACAGTGAAATAATGGATCGTATTCTAGAAGCGCGGCTAGAACCCATGTACAGCTATTTAGTAAACAACATGCCATATAGCACACTGATTAAATGCTACGAAAGCAGTCCTGCGTTAATGTCTACTTTCGAGCATCCTGTCGCTCTGCTTGAGGATTTCCAAAACGTTTTGCCATGGGACTTCATAGTGCGCCATCAGAACCTTTCAAAGCAAACTGTAGAACTGTTGAAGCATCATATGAATGGGATGATTCGAATGTCTACGTGAACACACCGTTTGATATTTTGAAGAATTTTGTCGACCAACCCTACTTCAGTTTGGACCATTTCTATAAGTACGTGGAACTTCCAACAGAATATATCGAAGAAAATACTGAAAAAGTTGACATAAGGGGAATTTGCTATCATCAGGTATTGAGCGAGGAGTTTTTGACTAAAAATGTTGATAATTATGTAGGCATCACCCGATAAGTGTAAATTTGCTGAAAAAATGTATAATATACATTTTTTTTAAATACTATGTTTTCACTTCTATAAAACCGGCCATTTACAGTTGGATTCATCGAAAGTGTATTGCTGAAAGATGCTATTGTCAAATATAACGATGATTTTTGGTATTTAATTGGTCAACAAGAAACCTTAAACGAGGAGTTTATTCATAAATACAGAGAAGAATTAAATTGGGAAGTTCATTGTAGTGTGCAGGAATTCGAAGAAAACCTTATTGCGGAGCACTCAGAATATGTTCATTGACCGAGCGTTTGATTTTACTAGAAATTATCGCCCAGTTTCCTTAAAAGAGGAGTTTATTCATAAATACCGAGAAGAATTAGATTGGCAAGTTCTTTGTAGTGTGCAGAAATTCGAAGAAAACTTTATCGCGGAGCACTCAGAATATGTTCATCGGCCGAGCGTTTGCTTTTACCAGAAATTATCGCCCTTTTTCCGTCTTAGGTTCAAAAACTATATCTGCTGTCCAATAGAACTCGTCAAGCCACATATTACCCGAGATTTTATTCAATATATTACTGAGAACTATATCGATTTGGCAACAGTTTTGCAGTAATTAAATATTTAATTAGTCAACACGAAACCTTAAACGAGGAGTTTATTCATAAATACCAATAATTAGATTGGGAAGTTTTCCCAAAATTCTAAATTAGATTGGGAAGTAGTGTGCAGAAATTCGAAGAAAACTTTATTGCGGCGCACTCAGAATATGTTCATTGGCTTCATTCGTTTGTTTTTACCAGAAATTATCGCCCAGTTTTCTTCTTGGGTTCAAAAACTATACAGGGTGATTGATTGAAACGCCACATTAGAAAAAGTTCGACTTCCAAATGATCTAGGAATCTGAAATTTGGAACTTAGGCAACATACCTAATAACGAGTCAAAATGAAATATTACCAAGATGGTAGAACATTTAAAATGGCGAAAGCAACGGCCATCTTTGTTTTCTTTAAGTGGGACACCCCATATATTATTGCATTTTCAGATCGTCTGAGAAAATGTAATAACAATGGTGCTTATAGTTGTATTTTAAATTGAGTAGGCCATGAGTTATAAACAAGTGAAAATCGTGATTTTCCAACTTAAAAGACATTTACCACGAAAACGGCTCATGATATCAGAAAACGGCTTACATGTTCCTATCTTAACTTTTCATCTGGTATCCTACTGTAGAGTTGAAATGTTTATACAGGGTGATGAAAAATCTGACAATTTCCACCACCTTGTATAAAGATTTCAACTGCATATTTGGATGCCTTATAAAAAGTTAAGATAGGGACATGTAAGCCGTTTTCTGATATCTTGAGCCGTTTTCGTGATAAATGTCTTTAAAGTTGGAAAATCACGATTTTCACTTGTTTATAACTCATGGCCTACTCAATTTAAAATACAACTATAAGCACCATTGTTATTACATTTTCTCAGACGATCTGAAAATGCAATAATATATGGGGTGTCCCATTTAAAAAAACAAAGATGGCCATTGCTTTCGCCATTTTTAATGTTCTGCCATCTTGGTAATATTTCATTTTGCCTCGTTATTAGGTATGTTGCCTAAGTTCCAAATTTCAGATTCCTAGATCATTTGGAAGTCGAACTTTTTCTAATGTGGCGTTTCAATCAATCACCCTGTATCTGCTGGTCAATAGAACTCGTCATGCCACATATTAGCAAAGGTTTTACTGAGAACTATATCGATTTGGCAACAGTTTTGAAGTAATTATAAGAAGGCTTTCGAGAAGCTTTACAGGATGCACTCTCCGGCAATGGACGACCGCCACGCTAAGTCCATATTATTATCACTACAATCTGGTGATCAATTAGACTACTTTGATGGTGATAAAAAAACAATCGGATAAGATATTCGTCTGGTGTCCGAAGATTATTCGGACTAACGATTACTAACCAAAGCTACGAGTATGACATACTTTGCAGTTCGGTTAAAAGTTGCTCGGGGTGTCGTTTTGGAAACTACAAATCATATTTTTGGGATAATTTTGAAAACTTCGTGGAAGATTACATTCGATGATGATGATGGATGATGAAGATGATGATGTACTGAAATTTGGAAGACTTTTGTTGCGCCAATTTTCAAAAAAGGAGATCGGGGTAACATAAAAGTTTCCAGAGGCGTTAGCATGGCTTCTCCGATATCAAAAATGTTTGACTCATTGGTTGCCGACACTTTGTCTTTCGCCTTTAGGAGTGTTTTGATTGGCGAGCGGCATGGTTTTGTCAAAGGTCGTTCCGCCAACACAAATCTGTTACTTCTTACTGATTACGTGGTTAATTCTTTGGAGTGCGGCTTTGATGTTGACTGTATTTACACAGATATATCTAAAGCTTTTGACAGTGTTAATATTAGTCACCTTATAGGGAAACTTTAGATTTTTTATTAAAATTTATTTTAAAAATTAAATGGCTTGTGAAATGGAAGACTTATTTTTAATTTTACTAGCATCACTTCTCATAAAAACGCTACATCTCGCCTTAAAGAACCAGGTCAAATTTTGGTGGATTTTTCTGGAAAAAACGACGGAGATTTCTACAGGCTTTTTGTAAAAGACCCCAGTAAGGTACGTTACAATACGTCTGAAGATGCTACTTTAAAAGTAGCGAAAGACATTTAACGTTAATAATATCCATCAGTATACAGTAGAAGTTTTGAAACATTAGTATTTGATTTATCATCCATCAACATTCTTGATATTATAGATAACTTAAAATTTTTCTCCAGCATTTACCTAAACTCTGGCTACCATCAGATCAAAATTGATGAAGACAGCAGATTCAAAACTGCATTTTTCACCGACGAAGGTCACTCTGAGTTTTTGCGTATGCCCTTTAGCTTACGAAACGCTCCCGCGTGCTTTGCCCGCGTCATGAATGAAATTTTAAAGGGTTTCTTGAATAAAATTTGTCTTGTGTACTTCAATGACGTCATAATTCACTTGAAAAACATCTGACGAATTTGAGAATAGTTCTCGAACGACTTCGTCAACACAGATTAAAAGTTCAGTTAGTTAAATCCGAGTTTATTTTACAAGAAATTGAATATTTAGGTCACGTTGTTCCAACAAATGTCATGAAACCAAACCCGAAATTAATTGAAAAAATAAAGAAATTAACACCACCTACTATAACTAAAGGTATAAAAAGCTTCATACACCGGTCTTTCCGGCTATTATCGTAAATTTGTTACAAATTACGCTACTATAGCAAAACCTATTAACCGAGTGTTTAAAAAAGAGAGCTAAGATAGAACCGATATTATCGTACCCCGACTTTAACAAGAAATTTGTGCTTATCACCGACGCCTCAAACGCAGGTCTAAGCACAGTTTTATCCCAAGGCCCAATAGGCCAGGATAAAGGACGCTAAACGACCAAGAAAAAAATTACACAACTATCGCGAAGGAATGCCTTGCAATAATATGGGTAACCGGGCAGTTCCGACCATATCTATGTTATGGGTAATTTGATTATTCCAGGCATTTTTCATAATGCCCGAGCAGTTTATAAAGTGCCCAACACCATCGGACAATTTAATAATTCTGTATTTGTCTACGATAATTATTTACATTGCCCGGTCATTATAAATACTGCTATTATTTTCTGGGCACTTTGATTAAGTAACAGCAATTTGGCTACGTCCGTATGGTGTGATTCTCGCTGGCCAATCAGCATTCATTGTTGATGGCTTGTCGCTTGTTCAATCTTGCGCGTTAACGAGTTCACGTTCTCGATTGTTTTCAGTTCTTTGCTAGGCTGTTAATTGTGCTACAAACGTTTAATGCGTTTTGCCTTTTGTTTTTTAAGTCTTAGTGATTTTTCTATAAAATAAAATGCAGGAACAGTTCTTAACTGATGAAAGTGTATGAAAAATCGTTTCGACGAATGGCTGAATGAATTGTGTTCATCAAAAGGTCAGAATACACAAATTCCCACAAAATCACAATACTTGAAGTATATAGAAAAGGTTAACAGCCAATATTATAAAGGCTCATTAGGCCAGCGGGCAGATTTCTGTACTCGTTTTTGAAGCTAATATCGACGTCAAATGACTTTTATTAACATTTTTGTAATTACTTTCATGTCAAGAATAGATAAATTTTATAAATTTCCACTTAGCCTGGATATCTTCTTCAGACATGGCCACAGAAACTGCTCGTTAACTTATGAGTCTTTATAATACCCGCTGTAAAACATATAAAAGCAAAGTGGTAAATAAACAACCCGAGGATTACCAGCGTTTACGCAGGTTTGATGTAATGACTATTGGAGAGAAGGAAAAAAAACAAGCTGAAAAAATGCTTCAAAACTCTAATTCAAAATATACTGCCGCTAAAAAGGGAGACACAGTTAGAGTTCGAGTTCCAGGTGTCGACAGAGGTCGTACCGATGGAAGAAATATTTTGGCAATTGTCCTTGAAATAACAGATGCCAATCTTTATAAATAAGGCACGAAAAATGGAATCCTAAATCAACTTTATGCTAGGAACCAATTTACAATATGTAATGAAAAGTTTATTGATGCTGAAGAAATTCCACAGACAGAAATTTCACTAAGGAAATGTTCAAGAATGTCATCAAAAACTAGGGGCCAAGGCTATAGTCGATGCGGCTGTAAAGGGGGCTGTAAATCTGACAAGTGCAAATGTCGCAAAGAAAAAAAGCTTTGTAACTCAAAATGTCACCAAAGTGGAAACTGTTTCAATAAATAGTAGCTCTAGAATTTGACATTTTCTGTGTATATGTATTTGTAAGTACTTACATACCTTATTTTTTTTTCAGTTTATTACTTAAAAATTCGGTTTAATATTATAAATCCTCTGATTTTCTACGTAGAGAAATATGGATAAAAATATTCTCAATTTGCCCAATCGACGTCCAACATTATTCATAATGTCCGGGCAATGTGATATTTTCTATACGTATAAGTTATCATTTTGTCCAATCCCTTCGGGCACTTTCAAAATTGCCCGGACATTATAAATAATCCCCAATTATTTACATTGCCCACAACATCTATATGGTACGTGATCATGAGCCGCTTGAATGGCTATTCAATAAGAAGTAACCAAACTGAAAAATAGTGTGATAGCGCCTTAAATTGGCGGAATTCGACTGTGAAATGGTTTACAAGAAAGGTAAGTTTAATACAAACGCAGATTTGTTATCAAGTCTAGTAAACATATACGATTTCTCTGGATCAACAACCTTTCGATTTCCTGTGGTTATTTGCACAGTCTGGTGATGTCAACGAACGTTCCCTAGCAAAGTTAGATGACCTCGCAGACATAAATTGTAGCATAAAATGAACACTAAAGGCAAACGATAGCTCTTCGTCGGCGGCAGTGGGTCGTGTGGTTAAATAAAAAATAAAAAAGTTATTTACTTAAGTTTGAAAATTGAAAAAAAAAAGAACAAGTTTTGGGAGCCACGGAATTTTTTATTGAGACGTTGAATTCCGAAACGTTCTTGTTTTGTTTCACAGTTTTACTTTTAATTAAGGAGTTTGATCGACACAGACACAAGACTGAAATAAATAGCCATCCCCGTATATAACTATATACAAATTTATTAATTGTCCCAGTGGATATAATGTAGATAAAATAAATAATAAATTAATTAAATACCTGACTGTATATTGACACAAATAGATGTAATATTAAAAATAAATGTTTCTGATAGTTATCGAGTTTCAAGTAAAACAAATATTAATAAGCCCGTCAAACAGCGGCTGCTTACAAGTTAAATAGGTTAAGGTATACTTCAGTTTTGTAATGAAAATTATTCTGATAAGTAAATAACTATCATTATTGGTGTGAAAGTAGAGTTTAATAAATAAATAAGTAAACCGACCTTGAATAATGCTGGTTGTTCCTTTCGTCGATAATTCATTATTTGACCATCCTCATCATTCCTCATAGAACAGGTAATACCAAATTTCCTCCTCAATTTCCATTTAGTCCATAAAAAAACATAACTATATGACCAATGTACGGGAAGGGTAACATTTATTCTAAGACGGTAAATGTAAAGCACAGAATAAAAACGAAAAGAATTGAATTATAAATAATCTTGTACGCAAGATTAGGTATTAGGTACTGCAGAATAAGATACGGTAAGAGATTAAAAATGCTACAAAATATCAAATTCCCGCCCGAAACTCCAGAACCCAAGATTAAAGTTTTATCAGATATAAAAATTCAATCTCCATTTTCAACACAGAACATTCCCAGAACAACCCAGAAACGGAATCCCCCGTTAACGTCGAGACAAGACCATCTGTCGCAGATAATAACACGGTGCATTCACAGGAAAATGACATCTCTGCAGAATCGGTTAAGGCACTTGAAATTTTCAACTTTGACTGGGAAACTTTCATTCAACAAATAAACAAATTTAGAATTCTTCAAAATAACAAATGCAAATTTTTGGAAAATGGTTACAATGAAGAAATCAAAAACTGCATACTTAAACTTAATTTAAATGTTGATGAGTGTATGTAATTTGAATATTAATCCATTAAAACAAAATATTAGTAAAGTGATTACAAAGATTTTGCGAGATAAAGAATTTGATAACTGGTGTAGTTTTAGTCAAAAGGGAAAAGCTGTCATTTTATACAATGACGTGTAATGTGGCAGCAGTCAGAGCAATACCCGGAAGGGGACCTAACACAAACCGTTGTAGACACACTGCAACGAGTTTTAATCTCTTGCTCATGTGTTAGGTTCCTGTTAACACGGTGAAGTAGCTCGAATAAAGAAACAAAATCAAATTAGAAGCCTTATTTCTGATGGAATTTAGGAGTAAGGACTTTCATGAAGAAGTGTTGAACCTGAACATCTATGACCTCAACATCTATGAACCATCTATCCATATTATCGAGATAGATGATATCTGCCAAATTGATGTATGGGCTTTTTTTGGATCCAGGGGAACACTGTAACGTTCTATTTTAGAACAGTTACAATTATTATTTATTTTTGTACCATAGTTGGCTCTTTATTTTATTTCAAGGAAAAAGAAGTGGAATACGTTAATGGAGAGTATGAATTTTACTCATTCAAGTCGTAGTAGTTGGTCTTTACTGCGAAAACTAGAAACAGCCAATCAACGAGAGAAAATCCAATCGAAAATATATCCAAATGCGATAACTTCTCGATTAGTCAAAGTGTCGAACATGATAAACATTGACAAACATCAAGTCAATAAAATGAAAAGGACTATACAGAAACAAAAGAAGCAAACAGAGATTTCGGACGAAATAGGACAACCTTTCACCTTCGAAGCATTGAAAGCAGCCATCAAGTTAACTAAAATCAGAAAAGCTGCTGGCTTTGATGGAATTTACCCAGAATTTTTGAAACACCTGGGAAATTTTGCAAAAAAATTGGTTACTGTCCTTCTTCAATGACATATTACTTTCGGGGAAGTTACCTGCCGAGTTTAAACAGTCAAAGGTTATTGCAATCTTGAAACCAGGGAGAATAGCAGATGATCCAAGTAACTATAGGTCTATATCATTGCTAAGTGTATGTTATAAGGTGATGGAGAGGATGATTTTCAACAGAATTTCTCCTTTGATAAATGATATGCTTCCCCAAGAACAAGCTGGTTTTCGTCCAAACAGAAACTGTTGTGATCAAGTATTATCACTCACTACTCACATCGAAACAGGTTTTCAAAAACAGCTGAAAACAGGAATTGCCTTAATTGATCTAACATCCGCATATGATACTGTTTGGAAAGATGGCCTTCTTCACAAATTATACAAAACCATTAACTGCAGAAGAGTTGTCACCTTAATTGATAATATGCTATCAAACCGGAAACTTCGAGTTTTCATTAATGAAAAAAGCAGCAAAGTCAAATACCTGAATAATGGACTTCCTCAAGGATCATTACTAGCGCCATTAGAGATTTGGGAGTAGTTTTTGATTCGCGTCTTACTTTCAGTCTTCAGGTCGACTCTGTGATTTCTACATCAAGAAAAATGCTGGGTTTTGTGAAAAGAATCACTACGGATTTCCGTAGTACTGCAGCTATAACAAGAGTATTTTCTTCTCTGGTGAGAAGCATCTTCGATTACTGCTGTATTGTCTGGTATCCTTTCTTAATTACACCTATTGAGAGAATAGAGATGGTTCAAAGATCCTTCATAAACACATGATTTGTATGACATGTATTTATCATACTTCAACCTTGTGAGGATCAGAAAACGGCATATTTTTTTCTGCGTTTGTTTCTCTAATAAGGTAATGAGTGGAAAATCGAACTGTGAGACGTTACTGAACTTGTTTTCACTACGAATTCCTGCACATACGGTAAGGCGTCCTAACTTGGCGCATGTAGGGTTTCATAGAACTCTTTATGGACAAAACTGTCCAGTGGATAGATGTTCTATTTAT
The DNA here is from genome assembly GCA_910589415.1 of Malachius bipustulatus. Classification (NCBI taxonomy): domain Eukaryota; kingdom Metazoa; phylum Arthropoda; class Insecta; order Coleoptera; family Melyridae; genus Malachius; species Malachius bipustulatus. Next base: position 4,789,003 of record OU342638.1, on the reverse strand, counting down.
TACAATTCAATTGAAACTGAATTGGACCTGTCTGACCCGGTGGCTGGATTTAAAAGGATAGTTAAGAACATTTTGTTTGAGATATCTATTGTTTATATTTTGTGTAAATTGCTTCTGGCGTTAACAAATATTATTAAATATTATTGTTCAACTTACAGTGACTTACCAGAGACTACCTGCAGAAAATTCATATACGCTGATGATTTGGCTCTTTCTTATCAACATAAACGTTTTGAAAAAATCGAAAATGTACTAAATGAAGACATCCAAATAATGGTAGACTACTTCAAGAAATGGCGTCTTTGCCCCAATCCCAACAAAACCGAAGTATCTTGTTTCCACCTGAACAACCACGAAAAACTTCGACAATTACAAGTCTCGATGGACGATGTAATCTTGAAACACAATTTCAATCCAGTATACCTTGGAGTAACTTTTGATACTTCATTAACCTAAAAGTCGCATATTGACAAATTGCGCAAGAAACTTAAAACATGAAACAACCTTTTACATAAACTTGTCGGTTCGAATTGGGGAGCTCATGCAGACATATAAGAGTTGCAGGCATCTCACTTGTGTATTCTACGGCCGAATATTGTTGCCCAATCTGGATGAATAGCGCTCATGTCCATAAAATTGATTCTGAATTGAACACCACCATGCGAGTTATTACTGGTTGTATTAAGTCAACTCCAACACCTTGGCTGCCGGTAATTTCAAACATTACACCACCAAGAATCAGAAGACAAATAGCGTCTAAGCGAGAATTCGACAAATGCACACCGAAATTTCCAATCTGGCATGATCCTCCTACAACAAGACTGAAATCTCGAAATCCATTTTGTCAACAAAATCATGAGATCTTTTCCCCACTGGATTCTTGGAAGTCTAAATGCAGAGTTCAGAATGTTTTCAATTATCACCTTATCCAAGATCCAACAAAGGAAGTTCCCGGATTCGACCTACCGAGAAAGCTCTGGAGTAAGCTGAATCGTTTAAGAACTGGCCATGGACGCTGTAACTCAATGTTATTCAAATGGATGGCAGTTCCAAGTCCAAATTGTCTCACTTGTGGCGAAGTTGAGGAAACAATTACTCATATTGTAGAAGAGTGTCCAGAAACTAAATTTCTTGGCGGTTTCAATGACATCCACCGCTTTACTCCAGATGCAATAAATTGGTTACGAAGTCTAAAACCAATATGAACTGAATGGTGTGTCTAGGTTTTTTATGGGGTTTTTCCCTAGAGTGGCTGGAAAAGCGAATGCTTCACCATGATATCAACAACTCATCCTTATATATTCTACAAAGCGTTCTACTCCCCACAATGATGAAAATTCTACAATATTGTACTTATAAATCATAATACTGTATAAATGTATATCCACATCATCCTTCTAATTTAAAATGTAATAAATCATACGAAAATGTTTTTCATTTTGAGAAATTTAAATTCACCGCCTTCGTTTCGTAGGTACGCTATTGTTATTATTTTCTAAATTGATGTTGTTCTTTGCGATCGAAGCAAAAATGCTATCGGAAAGAGGAACGTTATCTGGTCCGAGTCCGACGTCGGCACCGTTGAATACCTACTACCATCAAGAAGCCTGCCGGTCGACTTATTCTTGGTTTCCCTTAATTTTGTTCATTTTAACTATCTCAATAAGTTTTTGTAAATCATTAATAATTAATTTATATTGTTTAATTCGTATTATTCAAAATATAATACTTTGCCTCAAGTATCTCTAAGTATGAGTGACGGTTTTAAAGGAAGGAAAACGATATCTGCACAGGATGGCGCTTTGTCTTAATTATTATCAAAATTTTACGCGAATTTATTAAATTTTTCTTTAAACAAACTGCTTATTGCGTTTTGGTTTTGCTTTTCTTGTTATTGTTAGTCATGTTAGTCTTAGTCGATTTCTATCTCTTAATTCGTTTTCATTTCTTTTAAAAATGCCACGTCACATTTTATTTTCCATAACTCTGATATGGCAGATATGATTGCTATTTACTATCAAGGGCAGTTTAGAAGAGCTGCAACGAGAAAGTACAATGAATTGTATCCCAATCTTCCCCAATCTAACAGAAAACTGTATCAAAATTTATTTCAACTGTGACGAGATCCGAGGGTCTCGTCTATTAATTAATTATTATTTTATATTTAATCAAGAGGCAGGGTTTTCGTTAGACGTGATAACCGTCTTATCACGGTCCGGCCGGCTATAAATACAGAGCTCATCGAGGGAACGGACAGTGTCCATCAGGTACTGACTGAAAGACACTCACACTGGCTGTCTAGCGTACTGAGCTAAGACGGCAGCAGGGGGCCTCTATTGCCGTATTGAGGTAAATCGAGAGCCCTAACATTTCTCTGCCTGCATTGAGGGCTCGGAGAAATTACTGGAGCGTCTCCGGCTGTATTGAGGTCAGGAGGAGCTCGAACCCCGGATCCCGTTCTCCGTATTGAGGTGCGACGGGCCGCCCACACATCTGCTGACCCGCATCGAGGGTCGAAACTCCGCGCTCCGCCGTAGTGAGGTGAGAGTGCTTCATATTCCCTCTTTTACTCGTAGTGAGAGGCAAAGGAGGGACACCCGAGTATCCCCGGCTGTATTGAGGTCAGGAGGAACTCACCCCGGGTCTCGTCCTCCGTATTGAGGTGCGACGAGACGCCCGCGCCTCTGTTGGTCTGCATCAGGAATCAAGGAGTCCAGAGGAACCACCCAAGAAGGCAGCACTGGCCATACAATATTATTGTTACTTGTAGATTGTGTAAATATTTATGTGTAAATAAATCTATCATTATCAAGTCTGTCCTGAATACAAAGAACCCATCACACAACGATTAAGAGAACATGAAAGTTTGAAGAAGAAGAGGATATGCTACGTCGAGTTGAAGAAAAGAGTTGAATAAATCGTTTCCATTTATTGGAAACTTCACGTACGACAATATTTTTCCGATTTTGAATTCTTAAATATTTTTGCACATTTTGTCGAAAAATTAAATTGTTTTCATTTATTGTAGACCTCACGTACATCGATATATTTACGATTTTGGACTTTGAAAGATTTTTTGTAATTTTAATTTGAAAGATTTTTGTAATTTTAATTGAGGAAATGATTTATTTTTGCTCTCGGAAAAAGTACGTTTATTGTTTTCGGTATAAATATTTTGTAAATTTGGTAACATCGATTGTTTTTGTTAATAAACAATTAATAGAAATATTGATCTTTCTTATTCTTTTCCGACGTTCGAATCTGAGAGTGAAGGAAAGGTAAGAGACCCTCTCGCCGGAACAATAATAAAGCACAGCTGACTCATAGCACTAGCACCACCGCACCGCACCGACCAGGTAGTCATCATAATAGTTCGCCGCTCACTCATTTTTCAGTACTAGCAACGACACTACCGATTCATCTCGCTTACATCTTCGCTCCACGAGAAGCCAGGGAATATATTCAGGAAACGATTAAATCCCGTTTTCCCGAATAAAATATTTTCGGTAATAACTATTGTAGATCTCTATCTTTATTATTATTTCAATTCTGTAAAATTAGCATTCTGTAATTCTGTCATATTATTTTGTGGATGACTCCGTTAGATGGCGTAAGTAAGCAATGTAGAATATGAATGTAATGGAAGCCATGGAAGTATGAAGAATGTGCTAACAAGTTCCATATTGTATTTTAATTGTTTTACTCTAATAATAATCAGTATAATAAAGAAGTAAAGTTTTATTAACGATCCACGAACCTTCTATAGGTTATGGGCCCAGTCAGACAAGGGTAGAAGGTATAATCGGAAAGTAACTGACAATTGAAAAATACTGATTAAAAGAGGAAGGAACTGGAAGAGGAAAATGGCGGAAAGGAGCCTAAATAATTATTTTAGTGTTAGACAATTCGACGGGACTGCATACTCTAACTGGGAGTTCAGAATAAAATTGTTACTGGAACAACAAGAAGTTTTGTGGGTGTTATCAGAACCAAAGCCTGTAGTGACACAGACCCAAACTGATCGTCTGGAAAAATGGACAAAATCTGATATAAAAGCTAGAGCAATAATTATCCAGTGCCTGTCGGATAATATTCTGGAATCAGTGAAGACTAAACTGACTGCAGGGGAGATTATGAAAAGTCTGGAAAATTCTTATGCGAAAAAAGGGATATCAACTCAAGTGATGTTGCAGAAAAAACTGAGAAGTCTCAAGTCACTGAGGGAACACCATTGAGCAAGTTTTTTGTCGAATTTGACAACACAATCTGCGAATTGAGGGCAGCAGGAGGAAAAATTGACGATAGTGAATTAATATTGCAGCTACTCTCGGCAATGCCCGAATCTTTCCAAAATGTTACAACTGCTATTGATGTTATGTTCTCCCAAAACCAAAATTCAATCGATATAGATTTTGTCAGAAACAAATTGTTATTGGAAGAAGCGAGACAGGAAAATTCACAGCAGAAGGAAAATCCAAATATGGCATTTACATCCCAAAATTTTAGAGGAAAAGGAAATTGGAGAAAATCTGGCGGAATATATAGAGGTGGTCCTAGTCGCAGTACCGACAGAAATGTTTCGAGCTCAGGGCTTAATAATGTGGGAAACTTTCCATTCAAATGCCATTTATGTGACCAAGTAGGCCATAAGCGAGCAGATTGTCCAATGAATAGAAATAGGAGAGGTGGTTATCGTGGAAATTTTAGACGAGGGATCTCTGGAAATTTTAGTCGACAACATAATGCTCATAATGTGCATGAAACTTCAGAACTTAATGATGACAATCACATCTCATTTTTGTCAACGCAAGGCTCATCATCTGTAGCAGATGAAGACAGCATAAGTTTTGTAATGGATAGTGGGTCAACAAACCATCTAATAAGAAAGGATTATTCCAAGTTTTTAGAAGCCAGTAAGAAGATTGAGCATAAAATAAATGTAGCAAAACAAGGTCAGTCAATAATAGCAACAAAACAAGGAAATCTTGAGGTATTAACAGAAACTGGAAAGCAAATTACGATAAAGGATGTATGGGCTTGTGAGAATTTACTTTATAATTTGCTATCGGTGAGGAAACTGGAGGAAAACGGACTGGAAGTGAACTTCGGAAATGGAAAAGTGAATATCATGAAAAATAAAGTATGTGTGTTGGAGGGAAAGTTAAAAGGAAAACTTTACTTTGTAAACTTTAAATTAAACAAAAATGTCAGTGCAAATTTGACAGTTGATGAAGAAATAATGCTTAAACACCGAAGAATGGGACACTCCTCAAAATTTCCAGCTCCTGGTGTATGTGAAGTGTGTGTGAAAGCTAAACAAACAAAACTACCTTATGAAGACCTTCCTCGAGAAAGAAGAGCCACAAAAATTTTGGAAACAGTGTCAACAGATATTTGTGGACCCATAAAACCAGCCACTTTTGATGGTAAGTCATATTTTATGACATTCATCGACCATTTTTCTCATTTTTGTATTACTTACCTGTTGAGTAATAAAAGTGAAGCACTTGAGAAGTTTAAAAGTTATGTGGCAATGGTAGAAGCAAAATTCAGTTCAAAAATTGGGAAACTAAGGTGTGACAACGGGGGAGAGTATATCTCAAAAGACTTTCAGCTATTTTGTGATCAAAGAGGGATACAAATTCAATATACAGTTGCATACAATCCTCAACAAAATGGAATTGCAGAGAGGTTCAACCGAACAATCATGGAAAAAGCAAGATGTTTAATTTTTGATGCCGACTTAGGAAAAGAACTTTGGGGAGAAGCAGTAAGAACAAGTGTCTATTTAATTAATAGAACTGAAACTAGAGCATTAGAAAGTCATAAAACACCAGCAGAGATTTGGAATAGCGAGAAACCGAATTTTGGGAAAATAAAATTGTTTGGATGTTATGCATACAATTTAATCCCAAAAGAGATGAGAAAGTCAAAATTAGATCCAAGATCAGAGAGAATGATTATGGTAGGTTATGCTGATAATGGGTATCGATTGTGGAACCAAAATGAAGGAAAAATTGTACATGGACGGAATATTATCTTTGACGAAAAGAAGAGGAAGTCAGCAGAAAACCAAGTTATACCAATTACGAGTGAGAGTGACAAGGGTGATCCCAAGAGTGATGAAAACCTAAATGAAAAGAAACAGGAAAGTGAAGAAGAGTTGGAAAATAACGATGAAAGGGGAAGAGAGGAAAACGTGAATGAAAGACAAACAAGGAAAAGTTCTAGGAAAGTGAACATGCCAAGGTATTTACAAGATTACGAACTAGAAGACGACATGAACTTTTTTGCAGCTCTTTCAGCAGGAAATTTATTTGCAGAAGTACCAAGATTGTATACAGAAGCTGTTGTGCGAGATCAAGGATGGAAAGAGGCAATCAAGGAAGAAATAGATGCTTTGGAAGAAAACGAAACATGGACGCTAGTTATACCACAAAAAGATGTTGAAATAATCGACTCAAGGTGGGTGTTTAGTGAGAAGTTTGTTAAAGGACATGTGAAAAAGAAAGCACGTCTAGTGGCGAGAGGTTTTAAACAAAGTGTGATTAGTGATGATGTTTATGCTCCGGTAGCTAGAATGGCTAGTATTAGGATGTTATTGTCTTTGTATACGGAATATGATTTGCAGGTATGTCAATTAGATGTAAAATCTGCATTCCTTAATGGAACGTTGAAAGATCCTGTATTTATGTACCCTCCGGAAGGACTTGATGTCAAAAATCCAAATTTAGTTTGCAAATTACAAAAGGCACTGTATGGATTACGTCAGTCGCCAAAATGTTGAAATTCATTATTTAATGATAACTTGCTAGAACTAGGTTTCCAGCGTTCTAAAAAGGATCCATGCTTGTACTTCACTGACACAATATATCTTTTAATACATGTAGATGATATAATTTTGTTCTCGAAATGTCAGGAAGAGTTAAATTTTGTAAAAAAGTCTTTGTCGAACAAATTTAAAATGACCCAATTTGAAAGTGATGTAATAAATTTTCTAGGTTTAAAAATTTTTAAAGTCAGGGACATGGTTTACATAAATCAAACTGATTTAATTAAAAAGATTTTGAAGAAATTCGATATGCTCGAATGTAAACCTCATGATTTGCCAATGCAACCCAAGTTTCAAATTGACTGTGGTAATAAAATACCTATTTGTGACCAAAATTTACCTTACAGGGAATTGATAGGTTCTTTGATGTATGTAATGCTCGGTACAAGACCGGACTTGAGTTATTGCATCAGCTATTTTAGCCAGTTTCAAAACTGTTATACAATTGATCATTGGAAGTATTTAAAACATACGTTGAGATACCTAAATAAAACACAAGATTTTGGATTGAAATTTGTTAAAAGTGAAAATTCGGAAATTAATATTTTTGCCTACGCAGATTCTGATTTTGCTAACGACATTTCTGATAGGAAAAGTATATCTGGATTCTTAATTAAAATTAATAATAATATTATCGAATGGAAAACACGTAAACAAAATGTTGTAGCTCTGTCAAGTGCAGAATCTGAATATTTGTCTCTGTCAGCATGTGTGTGTGAAGGTTTATTTCTAGGTCAAATGTTGTCAGAAGTTTTGAAATTTGATGTATTTCCAATTAATGTATTTGAGGACAACCAATCCAGTATTAAAATGGCGTCAACAATGGAAACAAAAAGAACTAAACATATTGATGTAAGACACCATTTTCTGCGGGAATGTGTTGAACAAGAAAAAATTATTTTAAGTTATGTTACAACCGAAAACCAGCAGGCAGATATTTTAACAAAACCACTCGCGAATCCAAAATTCAAGAATTTTAGAAACTTATTGAATGTTGTTGAAATGGAAAAATAATCCTGTTGATTTTCTGTACTAAACTTTGAGTGTGTATTTTTAAGTTCCAGCTGTTTGTTATTTATAGGTCAGTAGGTCAATAATAATGTCAGTATGTTCATGTTGTGTAATACAGAATTGAGGGGGAGTATTGTAGATCTCTATCTTTATTATTATTTCAATTCTGTAAAATTAGCATTCTGTAATTCTGTCATATTATTTTGTGGATGACTCCGTTAGATGGCGTAAGTAAGCAATGTAGAATATGAATGTAATGGAAGCCATGGAAGTATGAAGAATGTGCTAACAAGTTCCATATTGTATTTTAATTGTTTTACTCTAATAATAATCAGTATAATAAAGAAGTAAAGTTTTATTAACGATCCACGAACCTTCTATAATAACTTCATCTGACCCCTGGCGTTTTCCGTTTCTCCATTGAGCTACTTTGGGACAAGGGTACGATAATCGTACAATCTGTGTGACTCAGACAATTGGGAAACACGAGAATATTTACCACAGGGAGTAAACCCTTAAGAAAAATCTGGCGCCTGAGAAATTCTTCGAACACCAGACGAGTCTGAACCCGTGAATTTCCTAGCGAGCTCGAGATCGTCACACTTTTTTGTGTGTAATTTTCAGTGAAATTTTCAAGAATACAGCGAAAGTTTACCCATACTCTGCAAATACCTAATAAAATGGTAAGTAGATTATTCAAAATTACATTAATGTTTGACGACGATATTTGAAGATAAATAATTTGAACTAAAAATATGAGTATTTTATTATTATTATAAAATATTTCATTTTTATAAAAATATTTTTGAAAAATAATATTTTAATATCGAACCTAAAACCCAAATAAAGAAGAACATTTAACAACTAATAAGAAGCAAGGTTCAATAAAAATAATCAAATTATTATTATAAATATATATTACACAGGACCACCCTGTGTACCACTCCAACGAAAGTAGGAAAGCCAAGGTCGGTCTCCAGTGTATCCATAAACACGTAAATTTGCTTGCATTGCAAGCCCTGCCTCATTCATTTTTTTTTTCATATTTCTATAGTGAACAAGTTAAAAGAACATCCAAGAAGTGTTTGAGATTTCGCACACGTATTTCTAAAGTGACATAAGTCAAAAATTGATCTTTTGGGAAAATGTGAAAAACTATTAAGCGAGCTTAACAAATAAACAATACAACATAACATAACTAATGATTTTTTCCAAACTTATAGATACTAGGAAAAATGATTCAATATAATTATTATTGCATATTTCGAATCTTACCATTGAAAACGTGCCCTTTTTTATGTTTTTTTTACGTGATAACTCAAAAATGTAGATTTTTGAGTTGTCACTTTGGAAATACGTGTGCGATTTGTTGTTATACCAAACGTTAGTCGTCGCTGTTCTTATTCGCATGAGTACAGGTCAGATTATTTTCAGCCCTTCTGCAAAAGTGTTTGCGTATTTTCGAAGAAGTGTTGAAGTGTCGTTGTTATAGTGAAGTGTCGTAAATAACTTATACTTATGTAAACGAAGTTATCATAACACTTCTTATATTTTAATTTTCCGCGCACTATCATCCTTGAGGCGCATGAATGAACTGTAGCAGCAGGAGCTCTTCAGAGGGCGTATTGAATGATTAGTGTAAAACAGCAGTTTTAATTATTATTATTGTATGAACCTGCGAGTAAATTTAATTAAACTATTATTAATTAAAAGTTACTAAAAGATACTGTAATAATAGCTTTAAATGTTGTTACTCTTCTTTCAGGCAAGATTTGTTCTGCCAAATTTATGTAAAATATATTTTATTATGATATATTGTAATTTTAATAAAAAATCTCTTCTTTCAGAGAAACTCAGTTTAGTTCTTATTCCAAAAAAGAAATACCTAAGTGTTTATAAAGGCATTATTATACTTTATTAATACTAATATTATTATTATTATAACTCTGCGGAGACACAAGAGTGATTAAATAGAGGGTACACAAATAAACAAAGTTACACCTACACTTTTAAGTATTTCAACTTACTTAATAAATTATCAAGGTATGGTAAATATACGTAATTGGTAAACATTTTGTAAACATTTTTTGGCATTTTTGTATGAAAATATGAGTGAAAGTTCTTACAAATATATAGATAACTTCACAATAATGGCGGGACGTGCTGCAACCACCATTGTTGAAGAGATGGACATTATGACCCCTGCGCAAATACTGCAAGAGGATGTGGTCCTGCAGGACTTGGCGTTCGCAACGTCTTTGGAGGTCATACGATGGGCTGCCAAGAGGTGCCTTCTGAGGAGCACTTTCTTGTGCCAGCCATGCAATACACAGATTCCTTTATGCGATACGTAAGTGTCATGGACAGACACCAGTGGAGATGTCGACGATGTCGTGGTGCCAAAAGCATTCGTACCGGACCATTTTTTTCCAGGAGGCATCTTAGCATCATGCAAGACTTGATTCTAATCTGCTGGGGCAGGGATCTGCCACAAACAGAGATAGTCCGCGAAGCCCGGTTGAATCTACAGTCGATCCATGTCATCATCGACCGGTGTAATTTTTTTAGAGAGGTGTGTGTGCAAAAACTTATTGATCACCCGCTTGTGAGAGGTGGCTGGGATGAGGAGCAACAGCAACCGAAGGTGGTCGAAATCGACGAGTCAACGTATTATTTCCATCGGAAATACCACAAGGACCACTGGAGAGAGGGACATAAGGTTTTCGGTGGAAGTGAGCAGGAATCAGGCAAATGCTTCCTCGTAAAGGTGGAGAACCGGACAGCCCAAACCCTGGAAGCTCTCATCCAGCAGTCAGTTTCTACTTGGTTGAAACGTAGCAGCGTGACTATAGGGAACCCAATCTCCAAAATTCCAACAAATTTGACAGAAAGCTAAATCCAACAAGGCTTCCATGGGGTCTTTTCTTTACAAGTTAAAAGCAACCGGTTACTTTTTACTATTAATTTATTATTATTATTATTTTAATGTTTTTAAATGTTTTTAAATTTTAATTTGTTTAAATTTAAATACCCCATTACCGTTAAGAGTTATGTATTATTTCTTGTTACGGCCAATAATTATTCACAAATAAAGATTATTATTATTATTATATTATTACTACCTAGTACCTACACAAATTGGCGTTGAACAATAATTTTTTTAAGAAAGTTAGTAAAATCTTTATTGTCATGAAAAACGTTGATGGGAATGATTGTTATCAGTCCTGAAAACAATTATTATTGGTCAAGGTCATTTTTAATAGGTAGGTGGGTACTATTAGCTTGTAACTTGCAAAGAAATTGTCAACTGGTACTGTATAACAGGACCCAGATGTTTTTAAATTACAGTTGTCTACGGTTAATTAGTGGTTACGGTTTGTATCTTTCTGAAAATGTTGAACTTTAAACTACAATCGATTATGGCACCCGTTTTATTATTTATTAATAACACAAAAAGAATTTCTCAAACAACAATGTTAAAGAAACAATTTTTTACAGGGAAACTAGTGTTCATAAAAATGAATTACAATTTTACCTCAACCTCCAGTCCTCAGATATCACTTGATAATACCGTAGTAGGGATCCGTACTAAGTGGGAGCACAATATTTAAAGATAGAGAAGAAAAATACTCGCTCTATCTCTCTCGCTTGGTCGTGTACGAGCACCGTTCCGCAACTCATTGTTGTTTCTGTGCTTGAAGTGGTAGGAGCTGTACAACGAGCTACCGTGTAAATCTGGTAAAATCAAACGGTTGTTTGAATAATTTTTCTTTTATAATCTCTTTATAACTTTTAAGGTCTTTTCTAGTAATGGGAAGAAGAAAGAAGAGGTCTAGGAGTAGAGAGGAACTCTCAAAGAGAGAACTCTTGAAGAGGCTACAAGCCTTAGAGGAAAGACTCGACAAACGGCATAGCACCACGAGATCTCGATCCCCGTCGCAGCCGCGCTCGCATGCCAGACGCTCTCGATCGCCCTACCGCAGGTCAGAGCCAAACTCTCGGCATCGAGGGCAGCGACGTAGCAGCTTGAACGGAGACAGAAATGATCGGTCCTCGATACGCTCTTCTGGGTCTGGTGACCTCATCCCGATACGCTCGCGCTCAAACTCGCCGTGCGGTTCGGAGATAGAAGCACCAGAAACCAGGACGGGCCGCCTTACACCAGCTGATCCCACACCGAAACGAACTGATTCAGGAAGTCGTTCGGAGGTGCGGACAACGGTACCCGGCGAAAATAAAACTTTTCATGAGAATAAAGCTGAAACCAGTTACCAGGCTGACGATGTCATTCTAATTAATGATGCCGAAGATTATGCAGAAATTTTAGGGGACGATCCCTCGAATATTCCGCAAAATACCTTCTGTCTGAGTAATAAAATCGCTAGTCGTTGGAATATAGGTTTGCTAAAAGGGTTGACAGAAAATGAAAAGGAGCCTTTAAAAGGCACTAGAACTCCAAATAACTTACCGAATATTGTGCCGCCGGTAATAAATCCGGAAATTCTTATTAATTTATCTGCATCATTAAAGAAAAAAGACGAGTGCTATTCCAGTATTCAGAAGAAGTTAGGTTCTTCGATAATATCTACCGGCGAAGGCTTAGACCTTCTAATGGACAAGGAATTAGAAATTCCAAAGCAGTCTAAGGAGAACCTAATTAAAATATTTTGGAATGCGGGTCAGGCCAATGTGGCCTTATTTGCAGACATAACTGAAATTCGCAGACAACTATTATTACCGGCCCTTTCAAACGATCTAATTGTTAAAAATGTTGCACAGCTTTCTTCCCCAGACGAAATGCTATTCGGTAAGGAATTCAGCGCCAAAGTCACGGCCGCTAGAAGCACAGCAAAGGCTGGCAAAGACATAATGTCCTCTCAAATAGTAAGATCGCCAAAAACTCCTACAAGCTCGCGAGCTCCTGGGGTAAGAGGTAGGGAAGCGACGAGATACCCCTTGCCCAGTTCGGAAAACCGCAGCGGCCCGGTACATCATCAGAGGAGGGGGACAGTACCACAAGGGCGTTCATATCCCAGGACCTCTTACAGGACCAAGTACCAACAACCTCGAAACAAATTCAGGAAATAAGGGTAAGTAACACTGTTATTGCTGGAAGGTTAAAAAATTTTGTTGACATTTGGAAATCAATAACATCATCCTCGGTTGTGTTGTCTTGGGTTTGTGGCCATCGAATATCTTTTTCCTCAACCCCCAACCAGTTGGTTCCGCCAACCAAATCACGTTTTGCTCCAGACGAACTTAAGTTGGTCCGAGACGCAATTACTGATTTGATACAGCTGGGTGCTATACAAACATGTGATCCAGTGGCGGATCAATTTATCTCAAGGATATTCTTGACAAGTTAACCAAATGGTAAGACAAAAAATTGAACACTTTCGTTCAAACACCCCATTTTAAAATGGAGGATCTTCGTACGGCCACACGAATAATTACTAAAAATTGTTATTTTTCCACCATCGATTTAAAAGACGCTTATTATCTAGTACCGATAGATCCTACACATTATAAATATCTTCGTTTTTCTTTTATGGGGACCCTTTATGAGTTCAGATGTCTTCCATTTGGCTTGGCTTCTGCGCCCTACACCTTTACAAAATTATTAAAACCGGTAGTCACAGAGTTTCGTAAATATGGAATGTGTTGCGTAAATTATTTGGATGATTTTCTGATTATTGGTCAGACAAAATACGAATGCCAAAAGTATACCAGCTTTGCCATTCGACTGTTAGAGTCCTTAGGGTGTATAATTAATTATGAAAAAAACATATTAGAGCCGAAGACACAAATAAAATTTCTAGGCTTCGTTTTAGACAGCCAGGAATTACTGGTCAAATTACCGGACGAAAAACAAATAAAAGTAGCCAACCTCGCTTATCAGTTTGTGATACGGCCACACTGCAGAATAAGGGACTTGGCTCATTTAGTCGGTACCCTTATATCCGTGTGCCCGGCAATTAAATACGGGTGGCTATATACAAAATTATTAGAGATTGAAAAGTGTCATCATCTGGAAAGAAATAATTTCGATTATAATACCCGGATAGACCTATCTATCGATGTGATTCCTGATTTGCAATGGTGGCTGGATAACCTTAAAAATTGCTCTCAGGAAATAAAACGGGACTCATTCGCATTAGAAATTGCCACGGACGCATCCAGAACCGGCTGGGGCGCGTGTACCGACTCTCAGTCTACTCATGGCTGGTGGGGTGAATCAGATAAAAAATTACATATAAATGCTCTAGAACTGAAAGCAGTCTACTACGGCCTAAAATGTTTTGCCAAAGAATGTAATTCTTGCAATATTTTGATTCGCACAGACAACACTACGGCGTTGTCGTATGTGAACAAGATGGGAAGCATCCAGTTCTCAGCATTAAATAACCTTTCTAGGGACATTTGGCAATTTTGCGAAAGAAGAAATATATATGTGATCGCTTCATATATAAGCTCAAAAAACAATTTCAAGGCGGACCTAGAATCCCGAATACTACCGAGCGAAACAGAATGGTCACTTAACCCTTTAGAATTCAAAAAGATAATAAAATCCTTAGGGCAGCCTGAAATTGATATTTTCGCGTCCTCTATCAATAATAAATGTGATAAATACATATCTTGACTGCCAGACCCATACTCTATATCGGTAGACGCCTTTACAATTATTGATTGGGGGAAACTAAAATTTTACGCTTTCCCCCCTTTTTCAATGATCTTAAGAACGATCCAAAAAATAATTAATGACGAGGCAGAGGGAATTTTAGTGGTACCCCTCTGGCCTTCTCAAGCTTGGTATCCTCTCTTTCTCAAACTTAAAGTTAAAGAGGTAATTTTGGAAAACACTAATTACTTGCTTTCATCACCTTCCAGGACTCCGCACACTCTGAACCTTACCCTGGTGGCGGCGAAGTTGTGCGGCAGGCTTTCAGGATAAAAGGATTCCCGGAAGACTCGATCGAAACAGCTCTACGATCGATAACAAAATCTACGCTGATTCAATACAACACTACCTATAAGTTATGGTGGCAATACTGCAATAAAACTAACATTCCTCTGTTTCACGCTCGAGCCCCGGACGTGATTGCTTTTTTACAATACCTCTTAAGGGAGAAGCTTAATAAGTACGGTACTTTTAATTCCCATAGATCAGCCCTAGCCTTAATTTTACACCAATCGGTTAGTGAAGACAAAAATTTAAAAAGGTTCCTCAAAGGGGTCTCAAACCTAAGACCGGCAAAGCCAAAATATAAATTTACATGGGACACAAAACCGTTGTTGGTTTACCTAAAAAGTTTATTCCCACACGAGTCCTTGACTCTGAGAAATCTATCTTTAAAATTGGCAACACTGCTAGCACTAATAACAGGACATCGCCTTCAAACCATACACCTTATTAAACCATGTAATATTATAGAAACAGCCACCCGACTACAAATACTTATAGTGGATAAAATTAAATGTTCGGGTCCAAATAAATATCAGCCCTGCTTACACATACCATTTTATCCAGAAGAGCCAGCGTTATGCGTAGCGAGTCTGTTAAAAAGATATATAGTCGTGACGAAGAATTTCCGGAAATCAGATATTAACAATTTTTTGTTCCTATCTTATCGCCGTCCTTTTAAAGTGGTTTCAAAGCAGTCGATCAGTCGCTGGGTGAAACAATCACTTACACTGGCGGGAATAGATACGGAAATATTTAAACCGCATTCAGTTTGACACGCATCAACTTCATCGGCATTTAAAGGGGGGGTGTCCTTAGATTTAATATGCCAAACAGCAGGTTGGTCCCGAAGTACGGGTACTTTTCCACGTTTTTACAACCTCCCAATTAGGGAGAATACAGAATTTGCTTTGTCAATTTTAAACAAGTAATAAAGAACTCGACTTTGTTACTTACTTCATACAGGAAAAAGATTTTGTGTTGTTCATTACCTATCTCATTTATATATTCTCAACGATGAGTTCACGTTACGTTATTATTACCTTCTTAGCAAATCAATGATTGAATAAACCTTTATTTTAGACAAAGTTTTCAATTGTCAAAAAATAAATTCGGTTACTTATTACCATGAATTAAGGCTTTGTTTTGTCAATAAAGTTTATTTCCCTTACCTAATGAGTTTATATGTTCCTTTTTTTAATTGTTGTTGAAAAAATAAATCAATATACTTGCAGGACACTTATTATATTAGGTATTACTTTGCAACACGTCTTTAAACATCTACGGTATTATCAAGTGATATCTGAGGACTGGAGGTTGAGGTAAAATTGATAAATCAAACGAACTTACCTAAGTGAAGTTCGATTTCAATTTTATGAAACCTCCAGTCCGAAGATATCACCCCCACCCTCACCAAAATCCCAGAGTTTGCAAAGTAATTTACTGTCTTTAAACAAAATGAGTTGCGGAACGGTGCTCGTACACGACCAAGCGAGAGAGATAGAGCGAGTATTTTTCTTCTCTATCTTTAAATATTGTGCTCCCACTTAGTACGGATCCCTACTACGGTATTATCAAGTGATATCTTCGGACTGGAGGTTTCATAAAATTGAAATCGAACTTCACTTAGGTAAGTTCGTTTGATTTATCAATTATTATGATGAAGCATAATTTCGATTGAATGATTTAAAATTCTTTAAAAACCCTTTATTTCAACTTTGATATCAGGCTGACTTGAAGCCCATGGCTTATAGAAAGTAAAATTACCGGACATTAGTCTACGACGATCATCGTGAAGGCCTTGAGGCCTTAAGAAGAGAGAAGCGACCTCCAGTGAGACCTCAGTTTCCCGCTAATCGAGGTACGAAGAGATTTTAATACCAAGAAAATCGAATGGAGAGCCTCATCGCAGAATCCAGTCTAAAATTACCGTCAATGATCTATCCGAAGAGCTTAAAAAGAAGCTTTTCCCAGGTGTAAAAAATGGCACAAAGGCAGCAGAACGCCTTGAGTCTGCAAATACCACTACGACCTTAATAACTTGTGTGTCAACACGCAACATTGGAATCCGAACTTGGGATATTTATATAACTTTAATAGAGCCTGTTCGATATGCTTCCATCCCGTGGATAAAAGAACTCACCCCTAAATTGATTAACAGATAGGAGACACAGGACAGAGTAATAATTGAAAAAAATATGAATCTACTTGGCCATTATTTTTCCAACATTAAAGATAGGACTCCTACGGGAAAGACTCGCAATGTAGTATAACAGGGTCCCCTGCCATGACTGTGACCTAGTTTATATTGGTGAAACCAAAAGACAACTTAATAATAGAATCACAGCACATAAGAGTGATTGTAGAAGAACCTCAACTGTGCACTCACTCAGCATTCACATGAAACACAGCACACCCCTAAATTTGAGGAGGCTGTGATCTTGGTTAGAGAGTCAAATTATAAGAAAAGACTGATCCAAGAGATGATTGAGATTCAAAGGATCCACATTGTTCAAATAAATACTCAGATGTGAGAGGTCTCAGCTCTATTTATTCCTATTTAATTCATAGATATTGTGCTCACAATAATACGTCATAGGTGTATTCTGGGTCACATAACCCACACAAACAGTAGAAAAATTGCATCTCCAGGCTGTCTTGATTCTGTCAACTGCCCTTCACTTCAGACCTATCAATCAATTGCAGGTATAATAATAATATATAATATATAATATTGCAGGTATAATATAATAATAGTAGTTCCTAGGCGTATTGAAATTGAAAAAGCCAAATAGGAATACTGTATTTAGGAGACTGATTTGCCAGAAGGTTAACGTGTCGTTCTATACTTTCCTTAGATACATACTCCCCGGAACAATAATCCACTCTGATGGATGGGCGGCTTATGCGAATATAGATCAAATTGCCGCAGGTGTTTACGAGCATCGGGCCGTAATACACGAACATAATTTCGTAGACCCCTAGGAAGCCGAAGTTCACACTCAAAATGTGGAGAACATGTGGATGCGAGCCGAACGAAAACTTCGCCGGCAATTTAGAACCTCACAGGCCTTGTTTACTGCACGAGTTCGTTTGGCGCAATAGATTCCAGCTTGGGGGGAATCTTTTTGGCCAATTAATGCGGGCCATTTTTGTTGGTTCTTCAGTGTTACTGTGACTGTGATAGAGTGAGTTCATTAAAGAGAAATTTTAACAAACAACCTATATCTCAACCAGATTTCGACTGAATCATGTGTAATGAACCAATTAAGCACTGTTGTAGAAGAATGTAAATATATAAAAGTGTAATGAAAATAGTAAGGCTTATTTTTTGATTAGTTTCCACCCCTGTTATTTTTGCTCCCAATAACCACCATCGCCTCCCTTCGTAAAAAACCGTTGAGTCTAGTCTGTTATTTTATGCCATTTTGAATGCATTCAGAGCTTATATGATTGACAGCGTTCCTTCTACATAAATTCAGGTAGGACAAACGACAGGCCAACAAGGACAGTATCGAAATCAGGCTAATGCCCGTATTCACAAACGATAATTTACTAAATAATTACGTAATTATTTAAATGAGTGAGATGGAGATATGCAGTTTTTTTGCAATAGAATGAGATGGGGATAATTGATTACGTAATTATTTAGGAAATTATCGTTTGTGAATACGGGCGTATGTATACTATTTTATTTAATTATTTGTTTTTGAAATTCAATATATCTGCGTTGATGACGTGGTTTTAGTAAAACCCTTTTTTCAAGTTCAAATTGAGTTAATGAAGTAAAGGACGAACCAAGAAAGATTCCTGCAAGGCGTACCCCCCTAAATTAAATAACTAGAGGTAATTTATTTTTGGTGTAAAATAATGAAGCGTTATTCAGTCTCTTCACGGTTGAAAAAATGTCTAAGGCTTCATGGCATCATACACTGTACTCTCATAATATAAGTCATAAATATTTGTAGACACATTACTATGTAAAAAAAATTGTATGTTGCAAATTTTTATTTTTAGATCGAAGGCAAAGTCAGTGAAAGTCAGTGAACTGAGCTTTAATAAACTAAATAGTGAAAACCTGTAGGCTGTGTAAAGAACTAATAGCTAATAATCATTGTGGTGACTATTTCCCCTATTGTTTCAGTAGACTAAATTGAAAACAGTGAACTAAACATGTTCGCCAAGGTGTTGCTAATTCTGGTGTCGCGACAACGAGTTGGGGACTAATCGCGTATGATTGTGAGGACAAACAAGTGAGTGTATCATCGGTATCAATTCGAGACATAGCGCGCTGCCAAACACCGGAGAAGAACTACGACAGCGAATCCCTCAACGTCAAGGTTATTCAAAGAAATGAAATAAAAACTCAAAAGGTGTTCACATGTCTAGTTGAAGTAACCAGGGTAATTCACCACTGTGGTATGCATAGTCATAACTCCATCGTAGATGGTGGAATATCAACTTACATTCACAGAATAGGAGCGGAAGAATGCTTGAATGTGCACCGGTACAAATCTCTCCAATTATTCAATCAAGTTATCGGGTCAGTTAATGAATGGAATCACTACAACTCTAACCATTCTGGGAGAAATCGACACAGCAGGTTCATGTAACGAGGAAATTTATCATGAAGCGGGTCGCACTTGGCAAGACGTAATCATCCTGGATAGCGTGAAGATTCATACAAGAGACTACTTGGTAAACGTGAAGGTGGATGACAACGAACTTAGCTTAATTGGAGGAGTTGTATGTCCGTATACGAAGGGTTTTTGTTTCGATACCTCCTTGGGCGAGTTAGTGTGGACATACGAGAGATCAGGCCACTGCGGTGAAGACTTTAGTCTCCTCTACAAGGGGAATGCTAGTTGAGTAACAGATAAAACGACAAATGAACGCTATTTAGTAGTGGAAGATAGCGAGAAGATATTTTCACCTCAGGTTTATTTTGTTGTTTTTCTCTGCCAGCTTTGCTAGAGAGTTAATACAGCTCTTCACTGTATTTGATTGTATCGTCACTGAGTCCAGTGCTCTTAGAGCTGCCTGGCTATCAGTAACGATTTTGATGTTCATATTTTCAAATGAACCGGCTATCATATGTTCCACGCAAGCGTGGCTCAGGGCTAGCTTAGAGTGACATTTTTTTAATTTTATAAATTTACTCAGTGGAACTCTGCCACAATACTACCACCCTCAAAACTCTCCCATAACTTTTAGTTTTATTGACAAAATCTAGTTTTTGTAAATTTAATTTTTTTAAACCATTGATTGAATTTTTGTTTATTCACGGATGTTAATATACAGGGTGTCCCAGCTTATTCGAAGCGGTCTCTGTAGGCCAAACGATGGACTTTTTCAAAAAAAAATTTTGAAAATTCGAGTACTGAATCACAATCGCCATAATTTAAAATTATTTTGGAGTATACAGAGTGTCCCATATGACAGTGGCATATCAAAGTTATGTTTTTTTAAATGGAATGCTCCTATGTTATTGCATTTTTAGATTGTCTGAGAAGAGAAATAAAGATTGGCTTTTACAGTTGGTGTTTAAATTCAGAAGTTTTTGAGTTATAAACAAGTGAAAATCGTCATTTTTCAAGTTCAAGGCCCTGTACAACGAAAACGGCTAAAGATAGAGAAAAACGGCTTACATGTCCCTATTTTAACTTTTCATGTACTATCCTATGGTATAGAAACATTTGTACTTTCTTTGATTTTTTTATTTGGCGACGCGCGGAGAAATCTCAGAATTTTTCAAAGTTTTTATCACCCTGTATAAACATTTCATCCACATCATAGGATAGTACATGAAAAGTTAAAATAGGGACATGTAAGCCGTTTTTCTCTATCTTGAACCGTTTTCGTTGTACAGGGCCTTGAACTTGAAAAATGACGATTTTCACTTGTTTATAACTCAAAAACTTCTTAAACACCAACTGTAAAAGCCAATCTTATTTTCTCTTTTCAGACAATCTAAAAATGCAATAACCTAGGAGCATTCCATTTAAAAAAACATAACTTTGATATGCCACTGTCATATGGGACACTCTGTATATCCCAAAATAATTTTAAATTATGGCCATTGTGATTCTGTACTTGAATTTGCAAATTTTTTTTGAAAAAATCCATCGTTTGGCCTACAGAGACCGCTTCGAATAAGCTGTAACAAATAACCCTGTATTTGTTTATTGTAAGTCGTTGGGTTTCGTTCTAGCCTCCCACTAGATCAGACAAAATTTAATATTTTAAAAGAGAGCCCAATTCAAGCAGCTTCCGAACCCATGTGGCATAACTGATGATTTTGTTTTGTTGATTTTCTTGTTATTGGCAAACCGCTCGGTCCTCTTGACAATTGAATCAACCTAGGTGTACCTCATCTCCAACTGAGGTGAGCATAAATAATATCTCAGTCCCTAGGTGAGTTTGACAATAAATCTGAGGTAGAAGTGGACCTGGTCGGAAAGGTTGTCACCGCTGCTCCTAATATACTAACAATATTTGAAAGCCGCGTATCCCATCAGGGGTGGGTCGTACTATTTTCTTTCTTCTCGAATTAAAAAAGGAAATAGGACTCGATAAGTAAGTTTGCACACTAAACGGATGGTGGTGAAATGGTACTTATTTTATTAAAGATTCAACAATAATAATAATGGTAAATTAAATCCATATAATCTGAATAATTAACCAGATAATAATTATACATTCGTGGTTATAATTCGTAGCCCTCGAGTTATGTGCACGTACCCTTGCTTCACAATCGAGAATAGCAACAATAACAGAAAAGAAGTAATATGCTTAATAACTACTTCAGCTTATTGAAGGGTGAGCTGGACCCTGAAGGGGTTGTATCAAATTAAATTCGACGACGGTCGGCGTAGATCTATCTATTGTACTAGAGTTTATATCTGATTTTTATATTGGTACTTATCACTGTCCCGTATTCAGGAATATAACCAGGGGCGTCAAAGGTCAGCTAGGTCTTGATGGTGGTAGTGACGATACGAAGGGGAGTCGGGGTGGAAGGATCCCGCAGGTGCAGGTCAGCTTCCAGTGTCCGGTGTCCGATGAGACGGAAAATGCCCCTTTAGTGGAAATTTTATAGATGCGGGAATAAAGGCCTACAAGAAAACCAATCAAGTTGGTAAGGGATTCCGCAATAAACTTCTCGAAATGGTTACAGCCAAAATGACTTACCCCAGATAGTGTGAGGGCCTTCGAAATCTCACGACGTAGACCGGGAGCCTTGTGGCGAAAGGATAAATCCTCATGCGAGAGTCCTAGTGATGGCGTCTACCCAGAGCAGCATACAGGACCTTAATCTCCCTTTCACAAATAAATGCCAATATTCCGATAAAAGAAAATCGGCACAGGCGAAGGGTTTATAACACCACTTGGCAAAAACAAACCTCTTACTTTATTTCGGAAAAAAGGAATGGCGGCTCCGTTAGGATTTTCAAGAAGAAGCCCCACGTCTGACAGTAGCTCCACCTACTTAATACCAGATTTACTATCCCGAGTAGTGTAACAGAAATATGTAAATATCGCTGTACTGGAGAACATCGCCAATTTCAGTTATTCGTTATCGTCAGGAACCTTTCAGATAAAGTTTTATAAATATTTTATTTTGCAGATCCACTTACTGTAAATTAATTAATTGAAACCCAGATGGCACAACTGACACAACTATTGTTTTACAGTCCATTTCTGACATGTAACAAGGTACTGACGTGGAAGCAGCGGCCAGACTCTGCACAACCAGATACCATCGAAGGGAGTCAACGGGTACCTCTACTGGTAGAGGGCTGCTTCCTTAACCGGGGTGGGGGGTTAAAATCCGAAGGAGGACCAAACCAGTTACGCAACGAACGCAGTGTAGAGGAGCTGATGAGAAGAAGGGGGGGGGGAACTCTAAAAGGAAGTTAGTGATTATTTCTTTTCAATGGAAAAAAAAACATTACCCTTACCCCTAGTATTCTAGAGAGTTTTCTTTAATTTTATTAATAATCGAAGCTGAGTGAACTGACAAGGTAGCAACTTTATTTAAATCCCCTTTTCAGGTATATGGATCAACTCAAATCTTCCTGCTGAACAGGATGGCTAACAAAGAAGACCAATAAATGTTTTGCCCTTTTGGATCCCCGCGAGGGTTAAAAAACAGTATAACAATTGGAGCAAAACAATAGCTGCAATTTGCCAGTATTAGCACTAAGTTCTTGATGAATTGAACGCAAATTATAAATTATTAATTTTAGTATGGGTTATCAGCATGACAAAAAACCTCAGAATATACAAGTCCTTTATTAATTATTTATTTATTTAATTTTATGCAAATATACAAATTAGGAATACGAGTCCTAATTACCGACTTTCCTGAAATAT
Organism: Malachius bipustulatus; assembly: GCA_910589415.1. Taxonomy (NCBI): domain Eukaryota; kingdom Metazoa; phylum Arthropoda; class Insecta; order Coleoptera; family Melyridae; genus Malachius; species Malachius bipustulatus. The sequence goes on along the minus strand of OU342638.1, from coordinate 4,765,823 downwards.
TGCAATTAAATATCAATTAAATAAAAATGCCCTGATGAATGAGCTCCTACAAATACAGGATGGTTCTTTTACCGAAGACAACAACAATTAAACTGGAATTATCACCTCCTCAACTGTTCGCTTTTCTTTCTATTTTTTCCCCCTTTTTTTCATTTTTTTTCAAAGTTACAAGGATTATTACAAAGTGTTACAAGGCAGATTCTCGTGGAGCTGTGTTGAACCCCTTTGTGAGACGAGGAACATCACCACCTGTTTCACTAACCGCCAATATTATAAACGCTGGTTAAGTTAACTGGCCGATTTCTGTGGTCGTTTCTGGAGAAGATATAGACTATAGGTCGAAATTATTGCAATTTAATTACTCTTGGCATAAGAGCGATTACAAAATTTTAATAAAAGTTATTCGACGTCAATATTAACTTCAAAATCGGGCACAGAAATCTGCCAGTTAACTTAACCAGCGTTTATAATATTGGCCGTAAGTTAACTAATTCCACCCTTCACCTGGTGCTTAAATCACTGATTATTCATTGCATTGCTTATTCTAAATTTTACATCCACTTCGTGTGCATTCAATGTGCATTTTGTTCTATGTGTATTCTAAGTATTTTATTTTCCTATTTAATTATTGAGCATTTCTAGTAATTCAACATTTTGTACTGAATTGGTAACAACTAAATATTATCAATAAGACAACTAAAGTATACAAACAGATGTCTTGCGTAGCCTGGCATTGAACTAATAAAACAAGCTTTTTTATAAACAGGCATGCGACCCTGCCGACTAAGCATCTTTGAGTTTCTAGATTTGTAAGCAAGAAGATAGAGGAGCGCTGCGTCACCCGGAAGTGTCACTCTGGGAAGACCCCAGAAGTCGAATTATCTCAGGAGACAGTGTAAATTACTGAGTGGTACCTTTGACCATAAACTTTATTAAGAACGAACATTTACAAGAAAGCACCATATATTCTATCTAATATTTATTAGAATATTTTATTTTATTTCATTTCATTATGTAAAAATCTATCGTTTTCTTATATAAATTTTTTGCTATGGTATTTTTCTATAATATTTGAAAGGATATGTCTATAATTTAAATAGTTTCACCTATACTTGAAAATTTTTACCTTAAAGACGAAATTAGACGATAGATAGTTGAAACAAATGACTATTTGTACAAATAGAAGCGATTTTAACTGGACAAAGGAAAATAATTCCCAAAATAACGGTTTTTTATTATTTATTTCTGGTGTCAATTCTTTCTGAAAATATTTTAACAATGGGGGAAGCGTTTGAAATCAAAACCGTCTCCGGGTTATATTACCCAACAGGGACAATTCAGAGAATACCACAAGACAATTATTGATAGATGGAATTAAAATTTATGATGCAATGCTAAACAACGAAGGGAACAAAATGCTAATCAATTACGTGCTCATGACCAAGCTATCGCAAGCAGCGAAAATGCGTCTCAGCACGACGTATGATTTGGTAGAGGCACTTATGGCTGACATTAACAAGCACCTTTTGACAAAGAAATCGGCAACATAGATTTCTTTGGAGCTTCAAACCGCTCGACAAAACAATAAGTCCATCTCGGATTTTAGTAGGAAAATCAAGGACTTAATGATAAACCTCAAGATTTCTCAGGCAGATGGCAATGAGGAACTATCGAGGAGTTTTAGAAAGACCAATGAAAAATTGGCAATTAGCTCATTTTCAAACGGGTTAAATGATATTGCTATCAAAACCATTATCAAAGCCAGAAATTACGAAACTCTAATAAAAGAGTCAATTACGGCAGCAATGGACGGAGAAATTACCAGCAAAGGCGATAGAACATCGCAAAAGATTTTCGGAATGCACCATTCCCAAAGAGGTAACAGAAAATTTTATGCCGCCCTGGTAACAGCGTCTTTAGAAGAAACAATCCCAGAGGATTCCAAAAGAATCCAATCCATTATAGTAACTTTGGTTATAATAACAATAAGATGGGATACCCTAACCCTAGTCAATATCAAGGAAATAGTAGAGAAAGTTGAAAAAACCGTGGTGTACCAAATAGGTACGCGTAGGAGTTACAAGCGCGGTAACCGGAGAACAAAGCTACTTCATGGCCAATAATACATATCCCTCAATTTCAAATTGTGAGGAAACAACCGAAAGAAAAAACAAAAATTAGTTTTTTTCAGAAAAGCCCAATGAACTAAATAGCATTACGAATTTTAAGTTTGAATGGACTTAATAGCATAAGATTAAATATAGGAAATAGAGAATTAAGATATCTTTTAGATTCAGGCGCGTCATTCAGTTAGCGTCATATTTTCGTCATGCCTAGACGAACAAATTAGTGTAAACAGGAAAAATAGAATAAGAATCGAAGGAGTGAATGGGGCAATTTACTCATTGGGAACTACTAATATCAGTTTTGGCATAGGAAATAAGAATCTTATCACGAATTTCTAGTAGTAAATGATTTTGGAAACGGACCAAACGGAGTTCTAGAAACAGAGTTTTTCCAAAAAGGCACGTGTGTGCTTGACTATGAAAAATTCACATTCTCATTCCAAAAGGATTACGAGAAAACCAGTATCCCTTTAGAATCAAAATACGACGACTGTCTGTCAATACCCGCAAGATGTGAGGTAATAAGATATCTAAAGTGGAACAGCACAAGCGAATGTGTCATCATACCAGAGCAGGTATGCAAAGGAGTCTTTATTGCAAGTACGCTAGTAAAACCTAGAAATAAGGTAGTTCCAGTAAAAAATTTAAACACGATGAACAAGGAAGTTAAAATAAAGAATTTTGAGCCCAAAACCGAACAATTTTCAAATTACGAGCTCCAAAAAATAGATGACCGTTGAAAGAATCGAAAGATCATCCAGTTCCAAGAACATATCCAGAACTGGAGTTCATGGATACCCTATTGGTGTTTCTCTTACAATAACAGCGTACATACGGAAACTACCGACAAACGTTATAGGAAAGATTTATCCAGTTTATAACTTCGACGATTATCTACTCGAGTTAAAATTTAGACTACAAACAGCATGGAACGACGAAAGAAACAAGTTAATCGCATCTAAGACAAAAAGACAAGAAAGCTTTAATACAAAAACGAAACTAGTAGAATTTGAAATTGGCGAAAAAGTATTAAGTAATTAGGAACGACTCAACAGTAGACAGGACAGACAATATTTATAACGGACCATATACAGTAAAAATCAAAGAGAATTCTACAACTGAGACATACTCGGATGCTTAAAAAAATACTTGCCAGTCATCACCAGAAGTTTCAATAATTTGGACCCACCTTTTATTTCTTGGGTATCCCCATTTTATTGGCTAGCAACGATCTTTATTTGTCCGATCAGACAGACAATAACAACATTTTTTTTTTAATGAAAGCCCCAGTTGTCTTGATTCACGTTCTAGTCAATATATTTCATGTTCAAATTCGAACAATGAAAAATCAAATTTCCCAGTCAATACTTAACCAAGCGAATTATTGTATTGTGTGAGGAATTCAAGCAATCAAATTTCAAATTTTACAGCTATTGATACATCCGACGTATCACTATGTAACGTAAAAAATGAAAGTGATAAAGATGCAGATTTTTCTATAGCTGATAAACTTGACGATCCAGATTTCACACTGGAAAACTTTGAAAGTGGTGAAATATCTTCAGATAATGATACCGCTTCGGAAAAATCTTCTTTTGGTGAAATACACAATCCAGTTGATTCTGTACTAATTAAAGAGGTACAAACTACAGAAATGCAACATAATAATGTTGGTCTTGTGGCTTATAGTGATTCAGAAGATAATAGCAGTACAAAGGCGCTTGATATTTCTAGAGCTTTCGACCGTGTTTGGCATGGTGGACTGTTGGCAAAACTGCAGGCCTATGACATGCCCGAGAAATTCTGCTTGTGGCTTGGGAGTTATCTCGGAGATCGTTCATTACAGGTGGCAGTCGATGGAGTTCTTTCTGAGACCTTTGCCATCAATGCCGGTGTGCCTCAGGGATCCATTTTATCTCCGACTCTCTTTCTAATATTTATAAACACTTGCTTTAAACAACAAAAAATCCAATATACAGTTTTTCCGACGACAGTACCCTTATATCTTCTTATACGTTAGATGCGCGGACATCTGCCATCGACGCACAGACTCGCAGGGAGCAAGAAGTTGCCATACTTAACAATGACTTGCAAGACATTCTAACTTGTGGCGATAGAAACCAAGTCCAATTTAATGCTGGAAAAACCCAAGCAGTCATCTTCTCCAAAAAGACCAACGTTTTGGAGCCAGATATGATAATGGCGGGACACTCTCTTACCCCAGCGTCATCTCTTCGTTTACTTGGAGTGAGCCTCGGAGCGAACATGTCTTGGCATAATCATGTTGCAGGTCTGGCGAAGAGTGCTTCTCACAAACTTGGAACACTCTTCCGCACAAAGAAATTTTATACACCACAACAGCTTCTCCTCTTATACAAGGCTCAAATCCGACCATCCTTGGAATACTGCTCACATGTTTGGAGCTCAGCTCCCAAACATACGCTGAGACTACTCGACTCTATTCAGAAAAGAGCCATCCGCTTGATTGGGGACCAAGAACAAGACCGGGCAGAAATACATGTCGAGCCGCAGACGCTCATCCGTATCAGGTTCAGCTCGTTACACCTCGTACCACCTTATTTCAGACTTCTTTTATGTATAGAACCGCATCACTTTATACAAATTTATAGAACTCATCACTTTGGAATAGCATTCCAAAGGGCGTGTTTCCCGAAGTATACAACCTACAGAGATTCAAGGTCAACGTGAATCGATATGTCCGCTCATGCACCGCTCCCAGAGCGTCATAGGAATTTCCCTGCAGTGCATGTGCATTTTCAATAAAAAAAAGGAGTCAGATAATCTGACAACTAAAAAAAAAAGGTTAAGCGACATGAAGTGAATGAGAGTTTTTGGCACTATCAGAAGCAGAAAACAAACAGATAAAAGGGTTTATCGTATAATGGCAAAAAAAATTAATGTTAAATGGCAATATTGTATCAAAAAATTAAATAGAACTCTGAAGACTAGATTCAAGTGTGATATGTCTAAGAAACCGTCAAAAATTAATTGCAGACTAGTAAGTGACACAGACAGAGAAGGAATATTCCAAAAATTTTGGAGACTGTCATGGAAAGAGAAGAAAATCTACAGCAACATGTTAATGACTATGAACTCAACTAAGGGCGGTTTTTTCAATAGCAGTTTAAACTTGAGTTTAGTTAAACGGAGTTTAAAATTTAAACTGCGTTTAAGTTAGTTTCGGTTATTCATGTCTACTTCAAACGAAGTTTAGCTAAACTCAGTTTAATCGACAGTTTCAAGTGTTTAAGTACCTTTATTGTAAACACTGTCACTTAAATGTCGGTTCATAATAGTCAAATTGACAGCAACAGCAAGTCATATTTTTCTGACCTTCTCAATGTGTGTGCACGTAGACTTGTTTCTTGTTTTAATTTATTGTTTATTTTGCTAAATATGCGTTAATATGGAAGGTGTAGCAAAAATTCCTGGCACGTTCAAGAGGAACGCAAATTTTTCAACACAAGAGGTTGAAAGGCTTGTGGACTGTGTAGAAAAATACAAGCAAATAATAGAAAATAGAAGGACTGATGCAGTCACCTGTAAGAAGAAGAAAGCAGCCTGGGAGCAAATTCGAGATGTTTTCAAAAAAAACAACAAAATAAAAATTCACTGAGGAAAAAAAAAGAAATAAGAATAACTGGCGGTGGAAGAAACCAAGCACCACCAATCGATGAGATTGAAACCAGAATTAGAGATTTGGTTGGCAAACAGTTAGATGGAATGACTTCAGAGTTTGATAATGATGCTGGAGATAAAGATAAAGAGTTGGAGACGATTCATGGTAAGTTGGGTATGGTTGCGCTTCCGCGTGACATTTAATATAATATTCATTCATTTTGTGCTAGTGTATTATGCAGTACAATTTATTGTATTTAAACTTTTTGTTTTTTGATGTTGTATATGAATCCTCGTCGACACCAGATGACACCGTTGGGGGCCACGAGGGTCTAGACGAGAGTTGTTCACCTGTCCAAATCTCAATGCATGAGGAGCTATTGTTGGAGGAAAATAAACGGGACCGGAGTGTTGAAAAGCGGCCTACAACTAATGATTGAAGCATTTTAAAAATAAGGAAGTGTTCTGCACTTGTTACTAATAAGAAGAAGGTATGAGATCATATTACATTGTAGAACAGATTGTGAAACTGCACTTTCCTATTGTTTCAGAATAAAACAACTAAGAATATTTGTAATGAGACCTGGACAGAACTATCAAAAAAGAAAATTGAGCTGGTAAATCTGCAGATGAAGCATGCCGAAGCAGAGCATGACCTTAAAATGCAGCTGATGAGGAAGGAAAGCGAACTAAAAGTGAAACAGCTGGAGTTAAACATTGATGAATTAAAAAAAAGACAGCTCATGCCAGATTTTCATTAACATTGTATATTGTACCTATATTGTATGTATGTATTGAAAAAATTTAATGTATAATTTCCAAGATCCAAAACTAATTTATTTGCAATTATGCCTTTTATAATATACTCTTTTAATAATATACTCTAATAACTAAAGCCTCGGATGCAATAAAATTGAGTGAAAAGTTAAACTTCGTAATAAAAGAACATCTCTGAACTAATTGTTTAATAATCTTTGAAAATGATTTTCAATCAACATTCTTCTTGTGAAGGCATCATTGTGATCATGCACTACTTCTCCTGCATCCCCAATCCCTGCAACATCTTCATCGGGATCCTGTACTGCTGGCATGGGGTCCCGCTCATCAACTGCTAAGTTGTGCAGTACAGCTGTCGCCACAATAACTGCCTCAATTCTGTCCAAGTGCAGACGTATGCCCATGGATAGCACTGGAAACCTTCGCTTCCATACCCCATAAAATCTTTCAACCGGGTTTCTCGTACGCACCTGAGACTCCTGGTACAGATGCTCGGCTGGTGTTTGGGGATTTCTCAATGGAGTCATCATATATGATTTGACAGCATACCCACTATCACCTACTAATAATTTATTTAAAAATTCCCCGTTTCTAAATCTCATACATACTGCTGAATTTGAAAATATTCTTGAGTCGTGTGCTGAATCTTGCCACCTGGCAACTATATCTCGCACCTTCAAATTGGCATCACAAATAGTTTGTACATTTATGGAAAAATTTTTTTGCGATTGCGGGAATTTTCAGCTTCGTTTCCACCAGGAGATTGTATTTTCATAAAAGCGTAGGGTTAAAAGTACCATCTCTTCGGCTGTGAGGGCATTATTCCTAAAAAAAAAACAATGGTAATATCAATAAAATGGCATGTATAAATAATAAATACACTGTATAACTTTGCGCATTAACATTATTTGCAAGGAAATATATCGTGTAGTTATTTATAATAAGTAAGGCACGGTATTTTTGATACATAATTATATTAACCAAGGATGATCGACCTATACATACCTATCAGTTGCAGATATGATCTGTTCTCGTATCATTTCTACAAGCATACTGACTGTATTTTTCCTCAATAGAAATCGATATAAAAAATCCACGTCGTCCCATTCCAAAAAATGACGTATTCTTGCACGAACAACTCGTGGACGTCTTTATGGATGCAAAATTGCATGGATATTTTAATTTTCTTTATCTGAATCACGGTGTAAGATAACTAAGGTGTTGGAACAAGACTCCCCAGTGCGACCCGATATCGTCACGTTACATCTGTTTTACCCATTTGTTTTGTTGCTCTCGCTCGCAATGGTTAGTTCTGCCGTACTCTTCACTCGGACAAGCGCACAAGCGCTAGCATAAATGATTCACGCATATTCGCTGATAAACGCGTGCTTTTATATTCTAATTTTATTAATATTTAAATGTTGAAATGTCACTCGATGAAATACCCGTTATAGTTTCATCGCATTAACTTCTACAATTAGGCACATCACAGTTTCTACCCATTTTTGCTTATCGCTTCTTCAGAAAAAAATAAAATTGAGTAGCATGACACCCTGATAATGGCAATTTGCATGTGTAAGAGCAAGAGGTCAGAGCCCAGCTGGCAAGGCTCTCTCATACACTGAGGTTCAGGTTTTCGTCTCGCGCTTTACTGTTGAAATACGTGCTTCGTTCACTCACCTATATATCTTACACCGTGATCTGAATCGACCTCAATATATTCTTCAATATTATCCATGACAGGTATATAAATTCAGTGCTCACTTCCTTCTCAAACAGACTAATAACAATAACCAAATTCCACACCAACCAAATTCTTTTAAAAAAGTAACAAGTAATTAATAAGTAAAACACTCTACTGGTGCACTTGTGCTTATTATAAACAACCTGGCTCCTGGATTATATTTTTATTCATAAAAATAACTTTGTAGGTTAGTTTCACGTTAAACTTAGCTTAAACCACCAAAAATCTCGGTTTAAGAATCCCGAGTTTAAACCCCAGTTTAAACTACAGTTAACCTTAAACTAGCAATGAACAAGGATCATTTGTATTTAATCTTGGTTTAACGTTAAACTAGGTTTAAACTAGGATTGAAAAAACAGCCCTAAGAGGGCAAGAAATAGAAAGGAACAAGACAAATCCAACAGAAAATACATTATCGAGTATTATTTGAAAAAAGGTGATGAAAGAGTTAGGGAGTGCAAAAAAATGTTTCATGCTACTTTGGGTATAGGTCAGTGGACGTCCTTAAACTGGAAGAAAAGTGAACGACGCGCAGTAAATTTGAACGATGAGAGTATGCAATCTGAGGAAACTGATGATGATAACTCGGACTTAGAGGGTCAAGCGACGATAAATGCAAAAAACAAATATAAAAAGTGACAGAAACCATTCCTTTTCCGAATTAAATCATTTGGGAATTTTTTTCAAATTTACCAGTAATGGAATCTCATTATTGTAGAGCCAGTTCAACAAAACTTTACACATAGCCGATTTGGAAGTCAAAGCCGATTTTGAAAAAAAAAATTATATTTGTACTTTTAATTAAATTAAAATTATACTGGTGTAGGACAAAAACTATTTCTATTGCCACATTTTCACACATATTCGAGAAGAGACTGTATTTTCGAACTAAAAACCTGAGTGAAGCTCAATTCCACTTACATCAAACCAGGAAAGAGGAAGCTAGAATAGAAAAGCAGCAAGACAAGGAGAATAAAAGCAATGTTTATACAATGGATTTGCAATCCGTTCTTCTATCCTCAATGTCCAATGTCTCCAGTTCGTATTACAAAACAAAACTGACAGTGCATAATTTTACACTGTATAACTCACAAACTAACGATGGTATGTGTTACCTTTGGAATGAGAGCGAAGGAGCACTTACAGCCTAAGAATTCTCAATTTTGTCAGATTTCATTTCTAGTGAATTTGTAGCCACTACCTGTCGAAAATAGTACTTTGACTTTATACAGTGATGGTTGTACCTACCAAAATAGGAACGCTGTTTTAGCCAACGCATTATTCAATATTGCGGTCCTGACTCTTAGCACTCCTGCATTGAACGTCAGCTTAAGAATGAAAAAATTAATAGTGCCTGCCGATTACGTAAGTCCTAGACCTTACAAAGTTAAATACTTGGATCAGTCTTTATCCAAAAATTTTCAGCAAGTTCAATCTTACAATAATTCTATACGCCCAGGCAGAACTACAGGTGACACAGTTGTGACTGACTTGCGTGCCTTGCAATATAACCCAAATGGTAACAATTTACTACAAGCTACGATTTGCAGATAATTGGACTGAACTGCCTGTGAGAAAAAACAAACCTGTAGATTAAGAAGATAAAATTTGACCACTTGCAGCTCTTAAAAAAGTCACTAGAACCGGATTATCATTCATTCTATGACTATCCTAAGTATTAGGTACTATGTATAGATAGATTAATGTTTTAATGTACACTTTTTGCTATGTTCAAGCTTCCTTTGTTCAATCGCGTGAGTACCACCTTTTGAATACGCATGCGATTTGTTTGGATTAGTTCGTTGTTTTTTTTCACGACATTTTACTCTATTTAACACTATTGTACTGATGCAATGATTGTTGTAATTTTACGTACAATAAAGAGAGATATTGTTATTATTATTATTATATTCTCTCTCAAGTTGTCACATTGTAATTTTTTGAAAAATGATTTTTTGTACAACTGCCATTACTTTTAACGAAAGCTGACAGTGTTATGTGACTAAAGTGATTGTTTACATGGAAGCGTGTCAAAAATATTTGTATCTACTTTTTCTGTACTTGCATTCTCTTTTTAAACTACATTTTACTCATGATTTACTCATGATGAAATCAGACAAAATTATAGGTAATAAGATTTTTTCATATTCTTTTTATTACTGACAAACATATTATTAAAAAATAAGTACCTAGTCAAGAATAGAAGACATATTACTATAACTGCAGTTGCGTGGTTTTACAATTAGGGTGACGCATTGTGTCTTGTGTAAATGCTTTGGGTCAGATAGTTCAACCTGTTGTTTTATTTAAGGACCAGAGAAATAATCCAGAATTTTCAGATAATTTACCACCTGGGGCCAAAGCATTCACGACTTATGACACTTTTGTTAAGAGGATTGGACATTTTGCACAATATAAGCCTCCTGGAAAAGTGCTTTTGATTTTCAATGGAGCAAAATCCCATCTGGATGCAAATATTGTTGAGAGACACTTATGAAATCACATTATTGTGCACTCATGAATTGCAGCCACTGGACAAATCTGTGTTCGGTTCCTTTGAATATCACTAGGACGATGAATTGCAGCGGGTATTGGGGTCTTCATTTTGGTAGAAAGTTAACAGAGTCTAGTTTTGTTATTGATTTTCAAAAGTTTGGCCAAAAGCTACATCATCTAACGTGTCAGCAGCATTTCGGGCAACTGACATATACCCTTTGAATAGACAGTTAGTAGGAAGGAGCATTTTGCCTTCGACAGCGCACGATCTTGTGAGACCAGTCAGCAATCTTGAAAACCCATTTATGACTCAGCGCTCGCGCTCGGTGGTTTGGTTTGTTATCCTTTGGTTGTGTTCACGTTCTGTTGAGTTTCGCGTCGTTATTTGATAAAAATGGTTAGCTGTGCAGCATGTGGCTGTTCGCAGACAGCAAAAAATAAATCCTTGGGAATAACATTCCATCAGTAAGTATTGTTTTTTGGTTTTCAAATTATAAAAATTCACATTTACACGGAAATATTTGCAATACGCTGGTGTGTGATTCGGTGTTGAGGTTATGCTGAAGTTCATAGGCGTTTGTTAGGAGTGGTAAAAGGTAATAATAATTATTAAAATGATGATTGGTTTCAGTTTTCCTAAGAATGAAAACATAAGAGAAATTTGGTTGAGTCTTGTGGAAAAGCAGAATTGGACCGTGAAAAAGAGTAGTGTTCTTTGTTCGCAGCATTTTACTTCAGATTGATTTGATCGAACATCAAAACTAAAAGTTAGATTATTACAAAATGCTATAGGGTCAAGTGGGGGAAATGTAAACAATTCTTGCATTTGAAAACAAAAAAAACCAGATATTGTGATTAACTATTTTAACTTTTAAACTGTGATATTACCTATATAATTTGAAATGTTTTAACCATATTTTTCTGAATTTTGCCTTAAAATTACTTTTTGTTTAAGAGTTAGGGACCGTTTACAATTACCCCAATGAAAAATTAAAGTATATTAAAAGTAGGGGTAAATGGAAACAAACCATTTCTTGTCCTATTGCTTTATTAGTATATTTTGATGAGGAAATTGTGAACAGAAAGGCTACAAAATATATTGAGTTAATGTAATGCATCATATATACATGTTTACAATTACCCCCGTAAAATGACTATGAGTAGATACTTTTGTCTAATGTGGGAACCAAAAGATTTCACAGTAGAAAATAAACATGTCAAAATTAAAGGAAAACAACACTTTATTCAAGTTTAGTACCTACAAAAAGAAAACTACCCAACTCGGTATTTCCGGCTAATACAAACATAAAATCTGCTTAGGTAACTCTCACCAAATTAATTTTCAATGGACGGTTTCTCTATTTAAAAAAAAAAACACTAACTGTCCCTGAAAAAACATAAATTGTTTTTCTATCTCTAATCAAAATTTTTGGCTCAGGTAAGAGTGTCTCAATCATTTTAAATTCCACACATGAAATATCGTTTTCTTTCTCAATAAATTCTGTGCCAAATCTGTCGTTGAGTCTGAATCCAATCACTACTACATCGCCGCTATCTTCATCCACGCTACGTACACGGCAGACATGTTTGAATTTTGAATTTTCAACAGTCCACAACTCTGTTTACTATTACCCCTAGTTCACATTCACCCCACTTGACCCTACCCACTAAAGAAGTGAATAGATTAAAATATGTAAGTTTCTTGAGTCGATTGTTATCTTTAATGTTTTTTTAATTTTGTTGTTTGTCGTAATTTTAGGTGAGGAATTTTAATCCAACAGATATAAAAGATGCACAAGGCGTGCTTCTGGCAAGTTCTGCAGAAGGAGTGGAGTCAACTAGTATTTTGGATGAAAACTTGCTAAGGAATTCTACATTAGAGTTTGAATCTTCAAATATTGATACTCCTAGAAAGAAAAAAACTTAAAAGAAAAATTTCTGAATTGAAAAATATCAATAATTTGAAGACTCATAAAATAAGAAGATTACAGAAGCTGTGCTGGCGACAAAAGAATTTTCATGCGAAATTAAATTTCATATTCAAATACTACTGTCTGTAGTTCGAAATGTTTTTTATTAAAATAAATAATTCATATAAAAAATATTTTATTTAAATTATGTAATAATTATGAAAACTAAGATATAATTTTAAAACATTTTTTGGCTAAAAAATAAAAATTTTAAAGTTTTAAAAGTAATACGTGAGGAACCTATTTAATTAATAAGTTCCACATTAATTACTAGCCAAGCTTTTGGTCATTTGCAAACATTTTCTTGCCTCATATTATAATTAATATGATGCAAACAAATATTACAGAGAGCTTAAGGAGGAACTACGATCTCGTGTTGATGCTGGGGAGAGTAATCTTGTCATCAGGTTCATCAAAGGCGTTCCTCAAATTGTGGTTAGCAAGAAGGGAGTCAGCAATTTAAACTAACCCAGCCCACCAGATTGGAACACATATCTTTCTACTATCAAAACGTACGCAGCCTGAGAGGTAAGAGCGAGCAATTTTTTGTATCCACTTGTGATTTTGAATATGACGTCATAGGAATTTCTGAAACGTGGCTTGATAGTGAGATTGAAGATCCAGAGCTCATTTCTATCACTAATTATAATGTATTTAGAAAAGACAGAGACTTTAAAACTGTTGGAGTGTCAAAGGGTGGAGGTGTTTTATTAGCTATCAAAAAGTCAATTAGTGCTGTGTCTATTGACCTGACCATGCTCCACCAGGCCATACCTTGTATAGATGTTGTTGGATGTAAATGTTACATTGGAAATTATGTATATTTTGTTTATGTCGTTTATATAAGCAGAACACCACAACCAAAGGATCTTGAGGTTTTACTTGGTTATTTTGAAGAAATGCATCAGTATCACAAGAACATATTGATTATGGGTGACTTTAATATTCCGTATTTCAATCAAAACGCAACTTATGAACTCAATTCTTTATTGTGAAATTTTTGCAGTTTTTTAAAATTAAAACAAGTAAATAATGTTCTAAATTGCAATAGCAGGCTGCTGGATCTGATTTTTTCAGTCTTTCATGTGCATCATCCATTGTTGACTGAGGATGCATATCACCCTGCTTTGTTAATTGTAGTTGCTGTCCAATCTACATCTACTTTTAATTTTACCCAAAACCCCGGTATAAAACGTTATAATTTTAAGAGGGCAAACTTTGCAGCCATTTACGAGGAACTATTAGAGGTTGACTGGTCTGTTTTGCGTCGATCTTCTGACCTTGAAATAATATGCGATAAATTTTATAATATTCTCTATTCCATTTTAGATAAGCATGTTCCTTCTTTTACTAATAAAAGAAGAAATTATCCACCCTGGTTTAATCGTGATATTATTATGAATCTCCGAAAAAAAGAACAAATGTTTAAATGCTGGAAGAGGTCAGGTATGGCACATTTTCACCTGGAGTTTGTTAGACTTCGTGCTGTAGTCAAAAAACAAATTAAAGATTCTTACAGGTCTTATTTGGTAAGGGTTCAGGATTCACTTTCACTCGATCCAAAGCAACTATTCACATTTGTAAACTCCAAGAAGGGTGTTACAAGAATACCAGGTAAGATGAAATTTAATGGTCATGAACTTTCAGACTCCCAGGAGATTGTTGATGCTTTTTCTTCCTTTTTTAGCTCCACATTTCTCGCTTCCTCCTCTGCTAGATCGGAAAATAACGATGCAGGTGATGTAAATATGCCTTCGTTAAATATCACTTGTTTCACTGAAGATGATTATTTTGATGCATTAAGAGGGATTAAACCATCTCCAACCTGCGGTCATGATCAAATCCCCTGTTTCTTAGTTAAGGGATGGAGAGGAGTCTTAGTTAAACCTTTAATTTTTATATTTAATATGTGCTTAACACGCGGTACCTTCCCGGCTTGTTGGAAATTGACCAGAGTGTGTCCGGTTTTTAAAAGCGGAGACAAATCCGACATTTCAAATTATCGCCCAATATCACTGTTATCAACGTTTTCCAAGATATTTGAGATTATGTTATACAAACAAATCTTCAATCATGTACGGTGTTATATATATCACCCTGTCAGCATGGATTTGTTGAACACAGGTCTACTGTGACTAACCTGGTGCAGCTTACTCAGGTTGTTTCTGACGTACTGGATGGGAGGGGACAGGTTGATGCTGTTTACACAGATTTTTCCAAGGCGTTCGATCGTATTGACCACCAGATGATCATTACAAAATTAAATAATTTCGGCTTGTCTAATAGTTTAATCTCGTTGTTTAATTCTTATCTTCACAATAGACAGCTTTACGTTTCATATAATTGATTTAATTCATCCGTTTACATTGCATCATCTGGTGTTCCACAGGGATCGAATCTTGGCCCTCTTCTATTCCTCTTATTTATTAATGATCTACCTAATAAAATAAGCAGTAACATCCTGATGTTCGCCGATGATGTTAAAATTTTTCGTCCGATATTCTCTATAATTGATGCAGAGGCTCTCCAGACTGATTTGAATATCCTACTTGAGTGGTGTGCTGGGAATAAACTATCCTTAAATGTCAATAAATGCAAAGTAATGCCATACTTTCGCATCAAAGATCCAATTTTATTCCCTTACGTTATTGCCGACAGTCAACTGACTCGTGCGAATTTGACAAAAGATTTGGGAGTACTCTTCGATACCGAGTTGACCTTTTCTCAGCACGTGATAGAGGTCTCTTCTTCGTCGATCCGAATGCTTGGATTTATTATTCGCAACACTAAATCATTTCAGAGTGTTCAATGTTTGAAGACGTTAATATTACTCTTTTGTCAGATCTAAGTTGGAATATGCAATGATGGTATGGTTTTCATTGTATAACAATAAAGTTTCTATGCTTGAAAGAGTACAAAGGAAGTTTCTCAAATTCTTATGGTTCAAGAGATTTCATCGATACCCATATCAGGGCTTCCCATATGAAATCCTGATGCGGACGTTTGAGTTAGAATCTCTTAGCAACAGACACAGAGCCAGTTGCCTGATATTTTTGTTTAAACTATTTCACGGCTTGATTGACTCTCCATGGATCTTACAGAGCCTTGATTTCTCTATTAATCAACATAATAGTAGATCTCAGTGTTTATTTCGGCTACAAAATCCAAAAACTAATATGATGTTGAAGTCACCATTATTCAAGACCTGTTCTTATTTTAATGAAATAAGCCACTCGTGTGATGTGTTTTTTCAACCATTCAACTCTTACAAGAGATCTATTATAAACTTATGGTAAGAAATCTTGATCTGGGTGTTTTTGTTGTTTATTAATTTATAATATATAGTATTATTATTGTGTTATTTAGGCTACTGTGGTATAGGTACTTTATTTATTTATTTAATATAGTTTATTTCTATATGATACTTGGGTAATATAATACTGCTTGTGTATCTGGTCAGTCGAATCGACATTTATTGAGACGTATGTCCTCATTTTTTCCATTATTTCTTTCAATTCTTAGTTCTGTATTATTTTGTTTTTTTGTGTTTTTTTATATGCTATTAATGTTAAATAGGTATTTAAGAAAACAAACATTGTTTTTTTCCAGTAAATGGATATCATAATCTGTTGGGCAAATAAACGATTATTATTATTATTATTATTATTATTATTATTATTATTATTATTATTAATAGAGTACCCATAATCATCAACAAAGCTTGCCTTTCAAATTCGTAAGTTTGATACGCCACTGGGTCATCCGCCATTTGCAAAACCCATCCCGGTCCAAGTGGGACTTCGTATTTGCTCCTTCCTCCTGACTGTCTATTCAAAGCATATACCCCTTGATCCAACAGTTATACCAGAAACTGCGTTTGCACCTTCGATACTATCAAAAAGTACTCTCTAGAGGACCAGAATAATGAAAATCTCGCTGAAACCTCAAATAATTAATTTTAAATTGCGCTGTTTTGGATTATCTTCTATTGTGTTACTTCACATTTTATAACCTCACTTTAAAAGAAAAGTAAACTTGAAGCTTAATAAATTCATTCAATCATTATTCTGTCCAGCATGTCAACTGTCAAAGACTAGCTGAAAGATGTTTGTGCGCTGTTGCCATGTTATTTTTATTTAATATTTTCATATTTTAAATGTAGCTAACTAGTGGGAATTATTACGTCTTTATCTATAATAAATATAAATAAATATATCTAAATCTATTTATTGCAAAAGATAAAAAACTTTGTCTATTTTCAAACTATTCAGAGGGCCATGGAAAATAATAACAACTGCGGCTGTGTTTGACGTTTCTCTTAATAATTAGTTCTGGGTTAAACTTCAACTCCTCCGCATTCAAATCATTTAAAGATGGAAATTAACTCTATTTATAAATTAAATGCTATCATACAAACCGATAATGATCGTCTGATTGATTATTTGCAAGGAAAATCTTTGATTGTAACACAATTCACATGTAAAGAGAGGCAATGCAGACGAATATGTGGAATGGCGAAGAAAGACACAGCTCAACTACAAAAAGTTTTTCGCTGTAATAGATGCCGCAAACAGTATTCATTATACACAGGATCCTTTTTTGAAAATACTAAGCTGCCGATCAGAACCGTAATTCATTTGACGTGGATGTGGTCGTGCAAATTTACATCGGCTGCAACAGTAAGTTACACTGGTCTCGATAAAAAGTCAGTAGTCCATCATTTCCGTTACTTCAGAAACGTTTGCTCTTGGAAATTACTCCATACTAATTTTCAGTTGAGTAAGTATAAATAAATTACAATTGAAGATATTTTATCTCGCAAGGTTTTTTCAAATAAACCTAATTAATTCTACGAGGTCAGATCTGTTTTGCGCATTTTTTGGGTGACTGAATTTGGGACCTGAGGGTATAGTTGTCTTCATTTTGACGTCTTCATTATAAAAGTAACTAAATGCTAATAACCAGCTTGATTATTTTTTGTAATTATTTACTTATTTTTCATTATTGCAGGTGGGCCAGGACATGTACAAATTGACGAGAGTGTCATCGCTCGTCGGAAGTACAATAGGGGTCGACTAGTGTGGGAGCAATGGGTATTGGGAATTTACGACACGACTACAAAATCCGGTTTCGTGCGATACATAGAGTCCAGATACGCCGCTGTTATTATACCACTCAGTACACAAAATGTAATGAATGGAAGCGAGATTTGGACAGACAGTTGGAGAGCCTATTCTTCATTAGGCCGCATAGATTAAATCCATCGCTCGGTGAACCACTCCCAAAATTTTTGTAGATCCCAACACCGGCAACTGCACAGACACTGTTGAGGGTTACTGGTCGACTCTGCAAACCTTTCTACGGCGATTAGGTGTGATGAACTCGCCGTTCCTTTTCGAATACATTGACATGTTTCTTTGGTTTAGGAAATATGGTCGTACTTCAAAAGAAGCAATGCGTAATTTATCAATTCATATATCTGAGAGGTATCATTTTTAATTTAATTAATTCATTTGTATTTGAGTTTTCTTTTGAAATACGGCAATATTCTCGAAACTATTACATTTAGTTTTGATTTATTTTTGATGTATACAGGTGTCCCAAGATTTCTTTATCAAGGGATATCCGCGTTATTTCAAAAAATAAACAAATGAAATTCGGAAAATTTCAACCATATCCCTAAGGCTTTGCAGCTGCACCCCAATGCTCATTTACGCCTTTCCCCTCCTAAGTACCACTTTTTTTTTCCTAACCACAACTTTTTTTTCAAATGACACTTCCATATTTTTTTTGCTCGGCAGGATTGTTGACTTCTTTCTGAATACAATGTCATACGATTTTTTAAATCGAGACATATCTAACACGCCGAAAACAATATAATATAATAACAAACGAGGGTTGTCAAGGAGTTGTCATAATTCTCGTGAGTTCTTTTCAAAATAAGGTTGGCTATATTATTGTTGCTTTTATTTCCATAGCTACGCCTGACTATGGGAATTGAATAAAATAATATAATGTAAAAATATAATGTTTCATGTTATATCATGTATTAATGCTTAATAGATATAATTAGGCAGTGTAGTTGTCATTATTATTCAAATTTAGCACCGAATAATGTTAACTATGTTGAGCAAAGAAACGCGTATAGTGAAGTCACTCATATTTTTCGCAAATAGAGGTTCTTGTTAGCTATAAATGTTCCGCTTAAGTTCAACTCTAGTGGTTACGTGGACATGGTAATTATTTACGGAGAATGTCGGCAAAATGCCCGCGATGCAGCGCATTTGTATCGACAACGTTTCCCAGATCGTCAATTGCCATCTTATGGTATATTTTCTGCATTGGTGAGGAAAATGCGTACAGGGGTTTTCCCTAATTCAAAACATGCTACACACAAAACTACAGCGAAAACCGAAGACAATGTAATAAACATTTTGGCGTATGTTCATCTAAAGTCACACGTGTCCGTCAGAGCATTGGCGGCAGAAAGTGGAGTTAGTAAGAGAACTGTTCAAAGAATATTGAAAAACCATAGGTGTCATCCTTTTAAACTGCATTTGGTACAAGGATTGCAGCCCAATGACCATGAACGTAGGCTATAATTTATTGCTCGAATGCAAATTTTGATAGAATATAATCCGGAAGTCCTAAGGAAAATTTGTTGGACCGATGAATCCAAATTCTACAATAATGGCGTAGTTAATAAGCACAACGTGCATTATTGCTCTGCCAACAATCCCCAATGGATCAGGGAGACTTGGTTCCAGACAGTGTGGAGCATAAATGTTTGGTGTGGTATATTTAATGGATTGGGCCACATTTTTATCAAGGCACATTAACAGGCCAACGATACCTGGATTTTTTACGGCAAACATTGCCTGCCCTACTTGAAGATATTCCTTTGGCAGAAAGGATTGGAATAGTGTGGCAGCAAGACGGTGCTCCTCCGCATAATTCTCAGCTTACTACACAATATTTTAATAATTTGTTTCCTCTTGAATGGATCGGCAACAGAGGTCCAATCCCTTGGCCAGCTCGTTCACCTGACCTCACCCCGCTGGATTTTTTCCTATGGGGTTATTTTTAAAGACTATAGTATACCAACAGCGCATCGAAACTAAAGATGATATTATTAATAGGATTTGTGAAGCTTGCGATATGCTTACACCAGCTATGCTTTTAGCTACTTGCACACGGGCACTACAGCGAATATGTGAAACCTGTCTAGTTGAGAGGTACACAAATCGATAATCTTCTATAATAACCCAGCTTGAAATCAAATTGCTTGTTTTTTGTGTTGATGTTTCCTCAAACCACTTTAGCTAGTAATACCGGTGTTACTGGATATAGGCGGTAATAATAATAATTGCTTCTGTGATTTTAATGTCATAATAAATGTTAATTATTATTCTTTGACAACCCTCGTTTGTTATGATATTATATTCCGTAACGAAGCAATGGAAATTGACCCGTTTTAATAGGCATAATCATAATTTCCCCCTGTTTAAATTGATAAGAAATAGGTACTTTCAGGTCCAGAGTCATTGATGTTCCTTTTTAGCATTTCTAAAATTCTCTTAAATAAAATCGGGTGCAATAAGTGATAGATTATTTAATAAATAGATGAATAGGAAGGGTTTCATCCGGTCGTTGCATTTCCAGGAACCCCGCTGGCCGGGTGTCGTGAACTTATCGCTTGCGATAGCGGGCTACCTACCTACCTACCTACGCCGTGAAATAGCGGCCGGATTTATTAAATTCATAATAACATTTCTATTTTCTGGTTTTATTTAATTCAGTCGAGCGTCAGTTTTATTCTTTAGAAGCGATGGGAACTTTCCTCCAACAATTTTTTGTGTCCGTAAATACGAGAAACAAATGCAAACCAGAGGTAAATTTAATAAAAATCAGGCGATTGCAATCCTTATCGCCCCACAAAAAGCCGACTTCGTATCGACGTTTATTATTATTTCTAGAAATCATTTTATCCGAAATGCGTTTTTGCGACCGGCGTGCCCTGCCGGCAACAACCAATGAAATTACGCCGATTACTGATTTGACGATGGATGCCGTCATCATTTATTATAAAAGGTAGCGGAACCCAAGCAAAAGGCTCAATTCTTTCTGACCTGTTCGCTCGTTTTCAACCCGTTGTGATAAAGATAGTTTTCTGACCGTCTTCTGGACCGTTTCTTCTCCGTTGATTTAGTGAATTTATTTTTTAGACTCTGTCGAGCCGTGCTCGAAGTTTTCCCCGGAAGTTACCCGTTATTTCGCGCCCGTCTGGAATTCTGTAATAGTGGTCAGCACAGTGGTAGGGAGTTCGTAGATCGGATAGTAGAATTCTGGAGTGATTTCGATAGGGCCCACGGACAGTTCTTTCGTCGTGTGTATCTACTCTTACTTCATCGTCCGCCGTGCTTCGCCGAGTGCCCCGCAGAGCGCCCAGACCGCGACGTCCACAAACCGTTGACACCGCACCGACATCACCCCGCTTCGCAAAAACAACGTACGTTCATAATTGTAATAAAGCCGAGCCTTACACCCCACATTCACCTACGACAACCCACTTGAATTTGAAAGTCCTCTCTCTGTTGGCCGACTCCTGTACAACGACCTTCCGGGGGAGTTGCGGTTTTCTACCCACCGTTCTTTGCTTGGGCGCGGTGACCACCGGCACCGGACGCTCGGTGGGAAGGTAACCCTAGCCCGTTGCACACGGAAGTGATCCGGTGTTCTTGGAGCCTGGCCCCAGATTCAGGCGCACATAGAACACACGCTCATACACGCACGCACGGCTCGCCGGCTTTTCTGCCTTGTTTGCTGTTCTTAATTTGACGTACCACCGCCGCTAGGGGAATTTACCAGTCGCTCGTTCTGACTTTATACTGGTAGGTATGTACCTACTTAATTTATTTCGATCACCGAGTTATTTCATTTAATCGTATTTTTTACTAGCAGTGTACCCACAATAAAGACTGATCTGTTTATACCCCTATGACCCGTATGTAATTTTTTTTTCATGATATCGTATGATTATTTTTGATCACGTAAGTACCTACATATGATCGATTGTTGTATTTATTCATGGAGCTATGATTGTGATTATTTTCTTTAATTTGAATGAACCGTTCATTAATCTGTGCACGTAAGTACCTACCAGTTGATGAGTTGTCCAAAAGGGAATTTGAATTGTATCTTATTTTATTGGTAACTAAAAATAAACTTGTTTAACTCTGAGTCGTATCCTATGTCATTTCCCCGTTATCTCGCCGACAGCTTAGCTCCGTGAATGTGCCAGTCTACCAGGTAGGTGCGTAAAGAACAGAACATCGCCCTGACTAGTTCCTTAAATCTGGTGATAACTTAAGCCGACCCCTGTCATTTTCCTTTCTCCACGAGCTACCCTAGGGACAAGGGTACTAAGTAAGTACCATTGTGCATCAGGCACAGGGAAAACGCTGCGAGAACTTTCCCCAGGGAGTAAACCCTCACAAAAATCTGGCGCCCGAGAAGAATTTCCGCCGACACACGTAAGTTTTCCCGAAGCCCCAGGCCGGCCTGTCACAAATTTGGCGCCCGAGCAGGGACCTTTTTTTTAAGTTCCAGGTTCTAGAACTTTTCCGTTTGTATTTTTTTTGGTGGTAAAATTTCTTACGTTTTGTTCCGTGTTGTATATTTTTTAATAGCTCCGAAATATTTCTGAATACCGAGATATAAATTACGACTCACCGTAGGTATAGCTTAGGTGCATTTCTGTCCGATTCCCCGTATAGGTATCTAGCGAGTTAGTGCAATTTCTAGCAATAGGAACAGGTAACGATAAGCAGGTCGTTACCTCGCCGTCTCGTCGCCGTGTCATCGCCGTCTCATCGCCGTACCGTCGTCGCAGCGTCGCCGAATCGCCGCCGCATAAATAAAAAGCTCCAACAATAGACCGTCCGCTACAGAGAAGCGTTGCTGCCTGGTTCAGAATGCCACCGACCGGAGAAGACGACCAGCTGGGAGCGTGCGGCACCTCGGCGCCGAAAACTAGCAACTCCGACCTCTTGAAGTGCCTACTCCCGACCGAGGCGACAGACACGAGAACATCCTGGATTTACCGGCTGAAGAAGGACGAGCTAGACGCAGAGTTAGAGAAAATCGGTGTCCCGTGTCCTGGTACGGTGGAAGAAAAACGCCGGGTGCTGTCAAACCTGATCAGATCGATGCCCAGATCCGACCCGAAAAGCGGCACCACCTCAGAACCCAACGCGCCCGCCGTCC
Source organism: Malachius bipustulatus (assembly GCA_910589415.1). Lineage (NCBI taxonomy): Eukaryota > Metazoa > Arthropoda > Insecta > Coleoptera > Melyridae > Malachius > Malachius bipustulatus. The sequence goes on along the minus strand of OU342638.1, from coordinate 4,742,805 downwards.
GAACGACGACGACGACGAGCACCACGTCAGCGCCACCCGTAAACAACGTCACGTCCGCTCCAACTGGCTCCCATCACGTTTTCACGGCAAGTCAGCCGCCGGCCCAACAGGCCCCCGCGCCGCCGCCGCCGAACGTCGCCACCTGGAACCTGAGGTACGACGGCAGCACCGACCCCGTTGCGTTCCTGGAGAGGCTGGAAGAGATGCGCGAGATTTACGATGTGTCCGAGGAGCGCATGCTGCGTGCAATGCCGCTGGTGCTCGAAGGCGACTGTCTGGCGTGGTACCGGAACAACGCCGGCTCCCGAGCGACTTGGGAGGAGTTTTTAACGGCGTTTCGGAAGTTTTATTTCCGAAATGACTACTTTTTCGAGCTGGAGGCCGAAATCAGTCGCCGAGTGCAGGGTCCCACAGAAGACGTGCTGCATTATATCACGGCCATGCAGACGTTATTCCGACGGCACGAGGCTGTCCCGGGATACCGGCAGATGGACTGGCTGAACAGGAATATGCGACCGGAGCTGAAGCAAATGCTCTGACAACACCAGCATCCGGATGTGGGTGCGTTAATGGAGGCAGCCAAGTCAGCCCAGGACGTCCTCGCCGAACTGCGAGCCGCCAGAAATAGGCCCCGGCCCGAACCGAGGCCCGACAGGTAGCGCACAGAGTCTGGTTGCGCACCGCACACCGACAATCCCGTGGCTGCAACTCCTCCTCCCGCCGTGACACGGTCCCCGCCGTCGTACCGTAGCCCGTCTCCACCGTCTCACCGCAGCCCGTCGCCGCCCAGACCCGTTGTGGCTCCCGGGGACACCGCCGCGGGTTCCGCGACCCGCAAGACAGTCAGGTTCGCCACCCCTGAACAGCGACGTTCCCCTCCCATATGCTGGAGATGCGGGGAGGAGGGGCATTTCCGTGGACAGTGCAGAGGTCAGCCCAAAATTTTCTGCTCACGTTGCCATCGAACCGGCGTCTTATCAAGAGATTGTGACTGCGGAGAACAGGGAAACGCCCACAGGGGCGAGTAACGACGCCGACCGACCGTGAACTCGCCCCGAGCGTCCGTATGCCGCTTACACGACCGTCTCCAGACCCTGATACGAGGCCCTTCCTGAGCGTGACGATCAAGGGAGAAAGTTTCAGCGCCCTCATCGACACCGGTGCGACGCGGTCGTTCGTCGGCCAGAGGGCGGCCGCACATTGTCGTAACCAAGGCGCAAGTATCCGCCGCTACCAAGGCACGTCAGTGCGGGTCGCCGACGGCTCGTCCATACCGGTCCAAGAAGCGTATCTCGTCGACCTCCTGATAAAACGCGACCAATTGGAAGCGACCTTGTTGGCCATACCGTCTCTCCCCGTCGACCTGGTGCTAGGGATGGACATCCTAGGAGACCAGGATTTCCTGCTCGACGTCCGTGCAGGAGTGGTGCGGATTCGAGGGAGAAGATACCGGCTCCAGCGGCCACCCAGCGAGGATGGGGCTGTGACCGACCCGCGCCGCCCGCGCAAGGGGAAAACCCGCCGATACCGCGGGCCAGGGATTTCCCCTGGGGCAGGCCCGTCCGCCTGTTGTTCCGCGCCAGAGGGAGAGGCACCGGCTGACGCGGCAGATAAAGGCACGAGCGCGCCCACAGAGAAAGATCACCTGTCTCCGACGCAACGTTGCCGCCTCGATGCATTCCTAAGCGCGGAAATGGCAGCGTTCTCAGGCGTGAAGGGCACCACCGACGTCGCCGTGCACCGTATAAAGGTGAAGGAGGTAGAACCGATTAAGCAGAGACACCGACCGATGAATCCGAAGCTGCTGGAAATAGTGAACGCCGAGGTAGACAGGATGCTAGAAGAAGAGGTGATCGAACCGTCCAGTAGCCCCTGGAACTCCCCGGTTGTCATCGTGCGCAAGAAAGATGGCACCCCGAGATTCTGCGTCGACTTTCGCAAGGTGAATGAGGTGTCAGAAAAGGACGCGTATCCCCTGCCGTATATATCAGCTATCCTCGATAAACTCAGGGAGGCACGGTTCATATCCAGCCTAGATCTCAGACAAGGGTACTGGCAGATACCCCTGACACCGGAGAGCCGACCGATAACCGCATTCACCGTGCCAGGGAGGGGCCTGTTTCAATTCCGGGTAATGGCGTTCGGCCTACATTCCGCCGGCGTCACCTTTCAACGATGCCTGGACCGAGTTTTAGGGCCCGAGACCGAACCCTTCGCTTTCGCCTACCTGGACGATATTGTCGTGCTGGGGAGGACGTTCGAGGAACACCTGGACAACCTCCGGGAGGTGTTCCGCCGACTCAAGGACGCAAACCTCCAATTAAACCCAGAGAAATGCAACATCTGCCAGCACACTCTGAAATATCTAGGGCACGTCGTCACCGCCGATGGCACCTCCACCGACCCGGACAAGGTAGCCTGCATCCGGGAGGTGCCACCCCCGCGAACCATCAGACAGCTTCGGAGGTTTCTCGGCATGACGGGCTGGGGTACCGCCGTTTCATTCCCGACTATGCCCGGATAACGACGCCGCTCACGAAGCTCCTGAAGAAGTCCCAACGCTGGCATTGGGGGCCTGACCAGGAAGACGCCTTTACGTCTTTGAAGACGAGCTTGACCGAGGCGCCGGTACTGACCTGTCCCGACTTTAATCAGCCGTTCACGCTGCAAACCGATGCGTCCGACGCCGGGATCGACGCCGCCCTTACTCAGAGGTTCGAAGACCACGAACGGGTGATTGCCTATGCCAGCCGCACGCTCAACAAGGCCGAGAGAAACTACACCGTGTCCGAGAGGGAGTGTTTAGCCATAGTTTGGGGGGTGCAGAAGATGCGACCGTACCTGGAGGGATACCGTTTTACCGTAGTAACCGACCATCAGGCCCTCCGTTACCTGCACTCAATGAAATCACCCGCCGGGCGAGTCGCCCGATGGACCCTGAGCCTGCAATCGTTCGACTTCGATGTGGTCTACCGGAAGGGTGCGGCCAATAAAGTAGCGGACTTTTTGTCCCGCAGTCCGGTCGAGCCGGCGCCCCCAGAAGGAGAAACTTGTGCGACCGATACCGCGGAGCACACCGAACTCGACGCCTGGTGCCGCAGAAAAATCCAGGCAGTGGCGAGAGACCCGAAATCCGTCCCCGACTTCAGAGTTGTAGATGGCCGTTTGCAACGGCGAATTGCGGACGTGAACCGAGCACACGAGTCGACAGACGTGGATTAGTGGAAAGTGTGTGTGCCGGCCGGACTCCGACGCGCCGTCCTGGCGGAGAACCACGACAGGCCACCTGGGGGTAGCGAAAACCTGCGCACGACTCGCCGAACGTTATTACTGGCCAGGTATGTTCCGGGAGGCGGCGAAATACGTGAGAGGGTGTCATCACTGCCAGAGCTACAAATCATCGCAGCAGAAGACACCGGGGTTAATGCAACCGTCCGTGGTGCGGGATCCGTGGGAGACCGTCTCCGTCGACCTGATCGGCCCGCTGCCAAGATCAACCAAAGGCAACGCTTACGCTGTCGTAGTCCAAGACCGGTTCACGAAGTGGATGGAATGCCGCCCCATCCGAACCGCGACCGCTGCGCCGATCATTAGAATGCTCCTCGAGTCGGTCATCACCAAGTTCGGGTGCCCGAAGACCCTGATTTCCGATAACGGGCGGCAGTTCATCGGGTCTAGCTTCACGGACTTCCTCAAGAGCTGGGGTATACAACACCGCCTAACACCCGTCTATGCTCCGCAATGTAACCCCGTCGAGCGACAGAACCGCACCCTCAAGACAATGATCGCGCAGTTTTGCGGTTCCGACCACCGTAAATGGGACCTGTGCCTCCCGGAGTTAGCAATGGCCTACAACACCTCGTGACATGAATCCACCGGTTTTACCCAAGCCTATTTGAACATGGGGCGAGAGTTGCACGTGCCGAGTCGCACGTTCCCGACCGAGGGTCACGCCACCGAGGAACCGTCCGCGACCGAGTTTGCACCCCGAGTCCGTCGTCTTGCCGACCTCCGAGAGCTATACCAGCTGGTGCGTTTGAACCTTGGACACGCAACGGAGAACCAGAAGCACTACTACGACCTGCGCCGTCGAGATTGGAGGTGTCGGGTAGGCGATAAGGTGATGAGGGTCGAGCACCACCTGTCGTCCGGCGGTAAACACTTCGCCACCAAGCTGGCACCGAAGTATTCCGGACCGTATACCGTCACCAAAGTCCTCTCCCCAGTGGTCTATGACCTCAAGGACGACTCTGGGCGCCGAATCCGCAGGATCCACATAAAGGACCTCAAGCCGTATTCAGCCGAGCCGTGCACACAACCCAATTAATACCGAACCCCTTCTCCCCGATCCGTCCGAATTCTGTAATATGCTGATAAATCTGACGCCGCCGTTTCCGCAGGTCCGTCCGCCCTGATGGAAGGAGACGAGCCGATGGGAGAGGACCAGCTGTGGGGAGAGGCCCCTTTGCGAGCCACTACCTGGTCGGGGGGGAGCTGGGTAGGGGTACCTTCGGGTCCGTGCGTTTCTGCCACCACGTGCCCAGCGGCACAGACCGGGCCGTAAAACTAATCCGGGCGGTAGACCAGGGCGCCAGGGCGACCGCCAGGATGGAGGTACAGTGCGGGCTGGAACTGAACAGCCCCGATGTGATATCAATGCTGGACTCAATACACCATCCACAGGCCTTTTTCCTCGCCTTCGAGTTAGCAGAGGCGGACCTGGGGGGCCTTGTGGATGCCGGCGAGGCCGTGTTGGGGCCGACGCTGTTCCACCTGGGGGCACAGCTGATGCGGGCGGTGGAACACTGCCGAGTCAGCCGGCTCATCCATAGGGATATAAAGCCGGGGAATATCCTGACGTGGGGACGAGGCCTGGGCATGGTGGCCAAACTGGGCGATTTCGGCCTGGCCGTCCGAGTGCCGGACGCGACGCCGAGGCCGTACGGCTTCGCGAGAACCCCCGGCTTCATGGTTCCAGAAGTGGAGAGTGAGAAGGTATGCTCCTTCAGCGCCGACATCTGGTCGTGCGGCGCCACGCTCATGTGTGCTGCGACCGGCGGCCGAGTGGTCGTTGGGGACCGAGTACCAGTCGCTAGACGGAACAAGCGGCGCGGCCGCGCCAAATCCGAGGCCCCGTCGAGGCATAACCCGCTTGATGACCGCGCCGAGGCGTGGCTGCGCGCCATGCTCGCGACCCAACTGGAGGACCGACCGCCACCCTTGGAATTGGCACGCATGGCGCGACCATCGACCCAGGACGAGACGCCTCCCGAACCGGCGACCTCGCCGGCAGAAGTTGCCCTATCGACGAAGCACGCGGTGGTCATCCGACTCACCGACAGCCTACGTGAGTTGATGGAGGCACAACCGCGACCCCCGCAGCTCGACGACCGCCTGAGGCGCCTGCGTCCCCCCGGCGTGCGGTGTGACAAACAGATCAAAGTCCGGACCGTGACCGACTCCGGAAGGATAGTGCGAATACGCATACCGGCCGACCCCCGTAAACCGTGAGCCGCGGACATCGTGGTACGGATCCGGCCAAGGTAGGACGACCGTAGTTAACGTTATTCATGTTTATTGCAGATGGGCGACGTATTGGAACTGCAGTGGGACTGGAGCGGCCCCCCGTCACCGAATCGCCTCGAATCCGAACCGGCCGTACTACCGCAGCCCTGCGCGACCGCCCCACGCCGAGCCCCCGCCGATCTTCCTGCCAGTACGAGACCGGACCCTATGTTGGAGTTGCGGCAAGTCGGGCCACCGCCGGTTCGAGTGCAGCGGTCCGTACCGCATCTTCTGTTCGCGGTGCGGGCGCCTGGGAGTCATGTCCCGCGAATGCCCTTGCCGCCCGCCCGCGCCGGGCATGACATGGAGCGCGCCCCACGGATGGGTCGCGGCCGCGGCGACATCCGCGGGTGTGGACCCACCGAGACGCGCCCCGACGAGGACCGAGCCTCTCAAAAGACTGCGTCTTTTGTTTTTGCGAAGTGGTGGGGGGGGGGTGTAACGAAGCAATGGAAATTGACCCATTTTAATAGGCATAATCATAATTTTCCCCTGTTTAAATTGATAAGGAATAGGTACTTTCAGGTCCAGAGTCATTGATGTTCCTTTTTAGCATTTCTAAAATTCTCTTAAATAAAATCGGGTGCAATAAGTGATAGATTATTTAATAAGTAGATGTCGAATAGGAAGGGTTTCATCCGGTCGTTGCATTTCCAGGAACCCCGCTGGCCGGGTGTCGTGAACTTAGCGGGCTACCTACCTACCTACCTACGCCGTGAAATAGCGGCCGGATTTATTAAATTCATAATAACATTTCTATTTTCTGGTTTTATTTAATTCAGTCGAGCGTCAGTTTTATTCTTTAGAAGCGATGGGAACTTTCCTCCAACAATTTTTTGTGTCCGTAAATACGAGAAACAAATGCAAACCAGAGGTAAATTTAATAAAAATCAGGCGATTGCAATCCTTATCGCCCCACAAAAAGCCGACTTCGTATCGACGTTTATTATTATTTCTAGAAATCATTTTCTCCGAAATGCGTTTTTGCGACCGGCGTGCCCTGCCGGCAACAACCAATGAAATTACGCCGATTACTGATTTGACGATGGATGCCGTCATCATTTATTATAAAAGGTAGCGGAACCCAAGCAAAAGGCTCAATTCTTTCTGACCTGTTCGCTCGTTTTCAACCCGTTGTGATAAAGATAGTTTTCTGACCGTCTTCTGGACCGTTTCTTCTCCGTTGATTTAGTGAATTTATTTTTTAGACTCTGTCGAGCCGTGCTCGAAGTTTTCCCCGGAAGTTACCCGTTATTTCGCGCCCGTCTGGAATTCTGTAATAGTGGTCAGCACAGTGGTAGGGAGTTCGTAGATCGGATAGTAGAATTCTGGAGTGATTTCGATAGGGCCCACGGACAGTTCTTTCGTCGTGTGTATCTACTCTTACTTCACCGTCCGCCGTGCTTCGCCGAGTGCCCCGCAGAGCGCCCAGACCGCGACGTCCACAGACCGTTGACACCGCACCGACATCACCCCGCTTCGCAAAAACAATAACGTACGTTCATAATTGTAATAAAGCCGAGCCTTACACCCCACATTCACCTACGACAACCCACTTGAATTTGAAAGTCCTCTAACGTACGTTCATAATTGTAATAAAGCCGAGCCTTACACCCCACATTCACCTACGACAACCCACTTGAATTTGAAAGTCCTCTCTCTGTTGGCCGACTCCTGTACAACGACCTTCCGGGGGAGTTGCGGTTTTCTACCCACCGTTCTTTGCTTGGGCGCGGTGACCACCGGAACCGGACGCTCGGTGGGAAGTTAACCCTAGCCCGTTGCACACGGAAGTGATCCGGTGTTCTTGGAGCCTGGCCCCAGATTCAGGCACACATAGAACACACGCTCATACACGCACGCACGGCTCGCCGGCTTTTCTGCCTTGTTTGCTGTTCTTAATTTGACGTACCACCGCCGCTCGGGGAATTTACCAGTCGCTCGTTCTGACTTTATACTGGTAGGTATGTACCTACTTAATTTATTTCGATCACCGAGTTATTTCATTTAATCGTATTTTTTACTAGCAGTGTACCCACAATAAAGACTGATCTGTTTATACCCCTATGACCCGTATGTAATTTTTTTTTCATGATATCGTATGATTATTTTTGATCACGTAAGTACCTACATATGATCGATTGTTGTATTTATTCATGGAGCTATGATTGTGATTATTTTCTTTAATTTGAATGAACCGTTCATTAATCTGTGCACGTAAGTACCTACCAGTTGATGAGTTGTCCAAAAGGGAATTTGAATTGTATCTTATTTTATTGGTAACTAAAAATAAACTTGTTTAACTCTGAGTCGTGTCCTATGTCATTTCCCCGTTATCTCGCCGACAGCTTAGCTGCGTGAATGTGCCAGTCTACCAGGTAGGTGCGTAAAAAACATCGCCCTGATTAGTTCCTTTAATCTGGTGATAACTTAAGCCGACCCCTGGCATTTTCCTTTCTCCACGAGCTACCCTAGGGACAAGGGTACTAAGGAAGTACCATTGTGCATCAGGCACAGGGAAAACGCTGCGAGAACTTTCCCCAGGGAGTAAACCCTCACAAAAATCTGGCGCCCGAGAAGAATTTCCGCCGACACACGTAAGTTTTCCCCAAGCCCCAGGGCGGCCTGTCACAATTCTTTTCGGCGTGCTAGATATGTCTCGATTTAAAAAATTTATGACATTGTATTCAGAAAGAAGTCAACAATCCTGCAAAGCAAAAAAATATATGGGGGTGTCATTTGAAAAAAATGTAGGGGATGATTATTTAGGGGTGGAAAGGCGTAAAGGAGCATTGGGGTGCAGCTGCAAAGCCTTAGGGGTATGGTTGAAATTTACCGAATTTCATTTGTTTATTTTTTGAAATAACGTGTGTGACAATTTTATTTTGTCACCTCAGAATGTTTAGGTTGTTATTATTGGTTGTAAATAAAAACAATGAGGTTATGTTATTTGTTTATATTTTGTTTATTATTTCTGATTTATTTATTTTAGTGGCTGTTCTTCTGTGGTCTTGTCTTGTCAGTGTTGTTTGTCAATGTCATTATTAATGGTGGGAACTGAATGTTGTTTTTATTTTTGCAAGAGGAATCTTGATCCTGCTGACCGGAGACTATCAGTTTTTTGCTTAAAAAGTTCGATATATCTAATCACCCTGATTAAAAGTAGACAAAAAAAAAAAGGAAATTAAGAGGAAAAATTCAACAAAATTAAAATTTAATTATTATTAAAAATAAAAATCCACTCAGAGGAGAACGTTAAAACCTTTTCTTGAGGTTAATAATTATTGAAACCCAGCTTCACATTAAACTCGCAGGGAGTTTCAACGTGTGTTGGAGTAGGAGAAGCCGGATTTCGCTAGGCCGACCGTGCAGGGTACTGGTGGTATACGGTCATTCTTCTTAGAAGGATAAAAATTTATTACGGCAAGAGAACTCTCCCCGGATTGTTCCTTAAACGCCCTCCTTCTACATCGGAGGTGAGTAATTGCAAGTCCACTTTACTACGATACTTATTTTAGTTAACAGAAAAGGATATTGCTGGCACGCTTTGTGTCACCCGAACTTTCTTAGTCTCCGACAGCAGATTACAGATTTTCTCTTTGCAGGGTTGTTCGTCCAGGGTATTTGTTCATCCACGGTAACTTTTCGGACGTGGTAACTGTTCGCATATGGTATTTATCCGTACATGGTAGCTGTTCGTCAAGGGTACTTGTTGGTACATGGTATTTGTTACCACATGTCCAGGGTGTTGCTGTTACGTGGTGTCCAGCACGTTCGACCTTGGAGCAGATTGTATGATTTACTTTTGCGGAACGGAGTCACCAGAGTAGAGTCTCCATCTTGTCTTCGACACCGGCTGTCCCCACCTGACCGAGCCCGACGCACAACCGTTGGTGAGAGCAACCCGGCCTGCACAGGTATTTACTATTTGTCAATTACCTCCACTGCCTCAGGAGCCCCATTGGCACCGAGTCCAGGACTTCACCAGTGTTTGATATGATATAAACTAGGCACTCCCATGAAGCTGATTGTTTTACTAATATTCATTGTGGCCAACCTTAAACAACCCCTGCTAGGCAGAAACCCTGCGGCCGTGTTTGCCTCAGAAAATAAACCTTTGTTGGAGCTTGATTTTCGTTATCACCATAATAAAATAATACAAAATACATTAACAATAAAATATAAAAAAAAATTAAGTAAAAGTAACGCCACCAGAACCAGAGGTATTCTTTTTATTATAATTCATCGGACTCGACAGGTGGCGTTGACAGCTAGGTGACAACTCGCCCCCTGAGCTAGCCGTTATCGCCTAATCCACGCTCAGGCTCACGATACCGTGTGGCACGCGGATATCCCTTGATAATAGAAATCTTGGCACACACTGTATAGTGTCATAAAAAATCTCATACGCACAACAGAATAATAATCATCGATGTTCCTTTGCTAATGATGACCTAAAATATTCTGCGGAATTTTGTTGCCAACAGGATACAAACACCTACCCCGAGTCGAAAAAATATCGAGCAACCAGTGGATTGTCATCTTGCCGAGAGAAAATCTACTCCAGCATTCCTGCCCTAATCAAGAAACCATGAAAAGTCTTCACCGAAACTACATAATAACAGTTCCCAAGGTTGGAAACTCAACTCGAACGAAAAACAGACATATTTAGCATTCATTAAATGTTACCCTAAATTTAAGATTACAAAAAATAGGGATTTCTAAAACTTTTCCTTAAAACCCGAAGTTTTATCTTCAGGGGGGGAAGTGTCATGATGTATGTAAGTAGCCATTTATAGGAATAAGACTATGTAAGAGATGTGGAATGAACTATTTATTAACAAGGAACTCTCTGTTTCAACCCCAGGTATCAGCAGGTGTTCATTAATATTTTATTTTAGTTTACACTGTATAACGGGACAAGCCCAAATAAAATACCTACAGGGAAACTAACAGCATGAAATATAAAATATAACATAGTTAATACCAAACGGAATGCATAGTGAGCATCAATGGACAACGGAACGCTTTAGATGACCAAGGCTGCAGCCCAGTATATCAAGCGCATCTGAGGCTTCGTTACAAAGTTTACACATGGTGTAAACAATAAATATTAACAATATAACAGATTGCAACTTTTAGAAAATTCAAAATGTTTGCAAATTGAAATGGATTTTGATAAACAAAAGAAATTATGTTTCAACAAACTCAAATTTAGCAATGAAAATCTTTATGAAATAAAAAATTCCAGCAATAAAAACAAAAAAAGAAAAATCCATTCAATCTTAAGAGAAAGAGCATACGATGATTGGTGTGGGTTATCTCAGAAAGGTCAAGGTGCCATTTTATATCAAGAAGTAAAAGTAGCTAACAACTGGATTTATAAAAAGAATGGCTTAAGCTGCTTAGAATGGAGAGATTGCCTTAAAATTACATGCAATGTAGCAGCAGGTCGCAGTATTCCCAGACGCAGTATCCACACAAACCACTGCAGACATTGCAGTGAGTATGAAACCCTTCCACATGTGTAGGATATTGTCATTACGGAGAAACTTTACGAATCAAAAGGCACAACGATATAAGAGAAATGTTGGCGAATGCGTTACTGGAAAAAGGTTATGAAGTACACCAAGAAATATCTGGATTATCCATTGAAGACAGCATCAGAAGAATTGACATTTTGGCAATAGATAGAAAACTGGATACAGGATTCATAATTGACCCTACAATAAGATTTGAAAAACACCAAAATCAACCAGAGGACGTCCACTTAGAAAAATGTAAAATTTATGAGCCAACTATACCACGTTATAAATCCAAATTTCAAGTTAAAAATATTGACATTATTGGACTATTTTTCGGCTCTAGAGAAACTTTAGTTAAAAAAATATATTGAATTTCGGAAATTTTTTGGATTAAATAAATCTTTAATAATTTTAATCTTTCATTTAATAATTTTATTTTTTAAGTAATATTTTGTATACTGTGTCTTGGGGCAAACTGGTATGATGCCAGTCAGTTGTTTAAAACCCAGATAATGCTATAGACAACTGTTGAACATTTTTTGCTTAGTTCAAAGAATTTTACATAGATGGCGCCATAATCACAACCATAACAAACTTAAAAGAAGTCATTTTGTCAGTTTGTTCAGTGGATATCCAAGTGTAAAAACATTTATTGTGAAATAAAACTTGACTGGAATTGAAAATGTCACTTCCTGTTGATCTGAACCCAGTTGGGTAAGTATTTTACCTTTCTGTAATTTGTTTCTTTTACAATTGTCAGTGAAATAAGTTTAAATAGTGTTGATTTATAAATAGTACATTGACAGGTTAGATTTACATTTATAAAAAACTGTTTTATTGTGATGCAATGTCTGCTGTCCTTTTAGAAGGACGGTAGGCATTTGCTGATACTTTTTTAAAACTTATGCAACTATTTTATTACAGGGGATTAACTCTTCATGACTTGTTGTAAGAATTAGAGGATATTCAAGATGATGGACTGAATGATGCAAATGTGGTAAACATTGCTATTATGCCTCCTAATAATGCATGTCATGAATTGACGGATGAAGACTCTGGAGACGAGGACTTGGTTTCGGTAAACAATTTTCCCCAATCACAACTCCTTGCAAATGCTGAAATAAACAATATCAATTTGAGTGAATCAGATTCCGATAGTGATCCTGAATATAACATACCGCTGGCAAGATTAGAAAGAATAAATATTCATCCAAGATAAGCGTATAAGTGGAAAAACGGCGATATCCATAAACAAGATATAAGTTGGCCAATGAAACAAACTGCAGTAACAAATCGTACTCCCTATGAGATATTCTCCATGTTCTTTGATGAAGATATTGTGAGTATGATTCTTGAATACACCAATTTATACTCGGCTCAAAGAAATAATCACACTCAAATAACTACCAGTGAAATAAAAAAATTCTTTGGCATATTATTGCTAAGTGGATATAATCATGTGTCCCGACGACGTATGTACTGGGAAACAGTACTTGACACACACAATAAACTTGTAGCAGATGCCCTTTCACGCGACAAATTTGAATTTATACTATCACACATACATTGCAATGACAATCTCAATTTAGATCAGAGAGACAAATACTCTAAAGTAAGGCCACTCTTCAATAAACTAAATTCTAAGTTCTCAGAGCATGTGCCACACTTGGAACATCATAGTGTCGATGAAAGCATGATACCCTACTTTGGACGACATTCATGTAAGCAATTTATCGTGGGAGCAAATGAAAACATAATTTAGGTAGGCCCTGGAAAAAAATTTCATGTCTTAGATTGAATCCTACGATAAAATCACTGTCATTAGTTTTAAATGTCTTATTTTTCTTATTTTGTGATTTTGAGTGGTCTGAGATGCGTTCATGAATTACACTTGATACTAATTTTTGTAATTTACTAATATTATGCACAGAATTGATTCACATAATATGTGTTCTTTAACACTCCGAGTGCACTTCAAGCGTCATCACTCCGAGTGCACTTCAAGCCACGTCATTGGCAATTTATGAGCGATGCTAGATTTTTATACATGAAGCGAACTGCATGATTATTTATATGAAATTAAAAAAAGTGTGAATCTGACAGTTAAATAATCTAATACTTTTTAATTACGCGACTATCCGCCAAAAATTTATAAACTATGTATAGTATAGTATAGTAGGTAGGTAGCTATGGGTACCTACCTACATACCAGTGACGGCTCGTGCTTCAAAAAATTGGGTCGGCCTGCCAATGGTGGAAATAAAATGTACGACGTTATATGGGGGGGGGGGGGGGGCCGGGGAAAAGGCCCCCGCGGAAAATGCGATACAGGCGAATTTTTTTAAGGTTCAAGGTCACACGAATTCCCATAAGTTCAAAATTTACTTACAGACAATATTATAAAGGCTCATTAGGCTAACGGGCAGATTTCTGTGCTCGGTTTTGAAGCTAATATCGACGTCAAATGATTTTTGTTGACATTTTTGTAACCCCTTTCATGTCAAGAATAGATAAATTTAAAAAAATTCCACTTAGACTCGATACCTTCTTCAGAAATGGCCACAGAAATCTGCCCGTTAACTTAATGAGCCTTTATAATACCCGCTGTTATACATGTGTAAAAATAGGAAAAATCGTCGAATAGAAAAAATAGATGACGAACAAAGTAATAAAATAAAAATGTGCTTTTGCTTGAGTCACTGAATGAATGCAATATTATGCTATGCCTATGCATGCGCATGCATTGACACCATATGGATAACACGCGCGGTACGGCTATCATATGCTAGAGCTATCTCTGATGGAAGCGTTTTTGTAGGCTACGACTCTTGCTCAGTGTACGATGCCCTGGAAGTCACTAGGTGCTTCAACTGCTGCGGCTTTCATCACGTCTCTGGTAAATGCAAGAGCAAGACTATTTGTCCTCGTTGTGCTGGCGACCATCCTGTGAGGGAGTGTTCCTCTGAATCTCTTAAGTGTGCGAATTGCTTTGGTCTCAACAAGAACGCCGCTGTCTCTGATTTAAATCATGCCGCATGGGACCATAATTGTCCCACTTACTGCAAAAAACTCGCTTCCCTGCGAAGGGAAATCTTTGGAGAACAATAGCAACTACCACCATCGGCTCTTTTAGCCTCGTCCACGCGTGGCAATACATTTCTGAAACTATACTATCAAAACGTAAGGGGTTTAAACACAAAAACTCATGAATTTTACAATTTCGTTTCCACCACGGATTCATTTGACATTTTTGCCATTTCAGAAACTTGGTTGAGTTCTTCCGTACTAGACAATGAGCTTTTCTGCCATCTGTTTAGTGTTTTCCGATGTGACCGCTCTCCCAGTGCCACTCGGAGATCTCGTGGGGGCGGGGTAATGTTGGCTGTGAGATCTCACATGCATGCCAGAATTGTCGATCTTCATGATGTTTCTGCTCTGTTCAATTCGATTTTAGCAATTGATATCATAGCCGTGGATGTGAGATTAGCGAACTTAACCATCTGCATCGTCGTCGTTTATGTTCCGCCATTTGTCACTTCTGAGGAGGTGGGGATTCTGTTCGAGGTTCCCGAGGTTCTTGGTCTTACACATGATCCTGAACTTGTGATTGTTGGCGACTTTAACATAAGCGATTACTCTCCCCTTTCCGGCGAATCTTTTGGTGTTTGTGCTAGAACCCTCAGAGTTTTGCAGTCTGTTACACATCAAGCAGCATAATTCTACCTGCAATGATAACGGCAGATTTCTTGACTTGGTTCTGTTGTAAAGGATCGAATAGATAATTCAATTTCTATAATTATTTAATATTTAAGAATTTTATAAATTTAATAAAACTCTTTCAAGATGATGTAATCCAATTTAAGGAACGTCCGAATTTAGATTTCATTACATACGCAGACGGGAAATATAATATAAGCGGGCATTGAAGCAATAATTCTGGTAAGGTCAGCACTAGGGAAACCAAATACGCCTGTAGTCCGACGGCGGCACAGGAAGGTAAAGTCATTAATAAAGACCCAACTTGAAATTAAAACTCAAGAGAACAGATTAGAATTATTTTCCCAGATTAAAAACTGCTCAAAAATCATGTAGAGCCTTTTAGTAGGATGCTAATTATCAAGACCAGATGGTCAGCGGCGTGAGTACAGAGAGACATTGTTGAATTAATAGCCGCCAGACTAAACTATTGTATAAAAGATTAAGTTTCGGACGTGATCCAAACTGCGTTTTCGAAAAACCGCTGAGCGAGGTCAATTGGAACTGTGGGAACGAAAACCGTTCAACTGAAAAGGCGGAGTTAGTGAGAGGGCGGTTCCAAATTATTTAATGAGAGAAAAAGAGGAAAATATTCGGACATCGGCACTAGAACTCTGATTGGGGAAAATAAGTAGCCTGGGGGAAAAACGTCTAAGCCAGGAAGTTAAGAAGTAGGCGGTCAAACCGACTAACTCGAAAAAGTGGGAATTTAAATTTTCAGAGAGGAAAAAAGTAGTCTCCTTTCAGCTGTCGTCGTAACAGTTTGGGGAACGCGGAAAGTCTCTGGTACTTGACCAGATTTAATCTAATTGGCGTCGCGACGGTTATCCGCGAAATTAGTCTTGTTTTTAAAACAAAGTGTTTGTTAGCTAAGTAAAAATTAGTTACGCGAAGTAGAACCGCGAACTTTCTTAAAGTTGATTAAGAAAATTATTCTTGAATAATTTTTAGTTAAAATATTCGCAATTATTTGTGAGTGAATAATCAGTTATCCCGAATAGGAATAATAATTATTACACGGTCGCAATACGGGTAGTGTCTCAGTGAAGTGCCCAATATTTGGATTCTTTGGATACATTCGGATTTTCCTTAACCAGGAGAAAGGTCAGAGATTTTTGTATACTAATACTTATGTACTTTGGTATATTTTGCAACCTTAAGGGTTACTGCTGAATAAAGGTTAGATAAGCTGATAGAGTGTTGTGGATGAATAACCCACAGGGAGTTAATTAAAACACACATTGATTGTGTCGTGTCAAAAAGGCATTAAGATTTTATTTTTTTATGTTTGTTATATACCAAGGTAAATAATTGTAATTATTTACTACTTGTCATGTATGGTTACTGTAATAAAGGATAAAGTATCCACTATTAATCAAAGATTGATTTTACCAATAAAGGGGTAAATAAACGTAATTACTAGGTATTATTATTATTAAAGGTAATAGTTTATATTATATCTCTCACAATTTCGATGCATCCGTGAGGTAAAATAAAGTGAAATCTATTGTAGGAACTTAGGTGTATATTATAGCTCTCAAATTATTTTAGTGTTTTGTACGTTTATATTATTATTTTATAAATAAAATTGATTAAATTAAATTCATGAATTTAATTTTGCTCACCCAGACATATTAAAATTAAACAAAACGAATGGTCTGTTAAGTGATATAAATAACATAGAGAAAATTTCATTGAATTATTTTTTTTTCTATTTAATTTTCTTAATTTCAATCAGACCAACTAAACAAAAGAAAAAGCTAAGTTAGGAGTGTAAATAACTCTCCTAAGACATAATATAAAAAAACAGGAATACTAACAGTTCCGAATCAGAAGAGAGGCCTGGGCAGAGTCAATGAAAATTATTTTGTTTTTGTTTAAGGTACGTATAGATTTTTCTTATTGTTTGTCTTTAGTGGATTTGACACTCGAGATCGCCACGGTGTATGCCAGTGGTCAGATCCGGCTCCACGACTTCCTTTCAAAAACTTTAGTTCCGCTCGGCTAAAAATCAATTTGACTAGTTAACAGGAGTGTCGTAAATTTTGAGAAATCCCTAACAAGGGTTTTCTCCCCTGTTACATTGGTGTCAGGTGTGGGGTGCACGGTTACATTCATTTGTGAAAAAGACGGTCTCCCCTGTTACATTGGGTCAGGAGCGGGGTTTAAGAGTGTCAAAGACCGCTAGGAAAAACAAGAAGGAAAGGTTTCGCAGTGTCAAAAAGACCTGCATGAGAAATAGGAAAAGGTCAAAATTCTCCTAGGATTTTTTTTTAATCAAAGAAAATTTTAAGTATAGGTACCTACCTAACTACCTAGTCTGAGTACACATAAATTAAGGTAGATTAAAAAATTACTAAGTCAGGTCCCTAATTAACTTAGAAGGGCAGAAATTGATTGAAATGAAAAATTTGTTAATTTTTTTTATATATCAATAATTATTAAGAATAAAAGATTGATAAATAGATCTGCAAATTATAAGTAGATAAATACTACGTATCAGAGAGAACCGCTAATGAGCAGTACGTGCTGAAACCGTAATTACTGAAGTAGGTATTGTTTATGATATACGGCGCCGGAATTCAGGCGCGAGCAAATATTAAAGCTAAAGCGGCGTTCAGACTAAGAGGAAAATTAAAAGTTGAGAGAATACCTAATTACGCAGTACCATAAATTGCACAAGTGGCTATTTATTTTAGTTGGCTTATTAACCCCTATATGCAAGGTATTTTATAAACTATGTTTAATAATATTTTAAACAAGTTTTGAGCTATGGTACTATTGATTTTATGCGCGGCACTAGAATTGTCTGTTTTAATTGTCATCTTGCTAGTAATAATTGTGTGTCGTTATAGATAAGGAAAAATGACTTGTGGTTGCATTGTTTGAACAGCTGTTATTTTATTGATGTTTTGACCTATTAGGTCATTTTTATTTTATTTTTGTCGTAATTTAAACAATTATTACACAAATGGATTTGTTTTATTCTGTCCAAGTAAATAACCATGTTCCATCTGAATTTTTCGGGGCTGTTAAGGTTAATTGTTTCTATTTGGATTTGTTTAGAATGGTTTAGTATTGATAGGGGAATTCGATTGCTAAAAACTAGAATCGATAATGGCATCAATAATTTTTGTGATTAGCAAACTGTTCTCTACCGATTAAAAAATTAAAGGGAGCAAAATGCCGGAAGGAGACCCAGGGCCTCCTCAGGCAAGGCCGCACCGAATCGAGGTTACGGCAGTTCAGAAGGTTAGCTTGGGGGTTTTAGCCTCCACCTTCGATAGTTTTAATGGACAAGGCTCAGTAGTTGAATACTTTAATCAACTGGAAGCTAGAGCGCGACTTGACAACTTAAGTCAAGTTGACACTTTGAAACTTTTCAAATTCAAACTAACGGGAGAAGCAGAACAATTCTTCAAGGCAGATGGAGAATTGGATAGGTTGTCATATAATGACCTTAAGGCAGAATTCGTACGAAAATTTTCTCAGATACGGATACCAGGAGAGGCCCTATTGAGATTATTACGATGTTTTCAGCGAACAGATGAGAGCGTGACATCGTTCTGTATCAGATTAAAATCTTTGTGGGCCTGCGCTTTGACAGATGCCCTGATTGATGTGGAACATGCCACACAGGAGCAAAAAGTCGGAGTGAAGATGCATCATGGACAGCTGGTGCTGAATCAGTTCAAACGAGGATTAAGAAAAGACTTGATGGAAAAGGTCGGCATGACATTATTTGCCGAACAAAATTTAACTCTCGATCGAGCGGAAGAAATAGTCAAATTGCAAGAATTGACTTATCTCATGACGAGACAGAACTTCCAAGGAGAAGTTGTAAAGTTGTGCAGTTATTGCTCCAGGAAAGGACATACCTCAAGTGAGTGCCAAATAAATAAAGGGAAAGAATTCGAGAAGCCAGAAAGCCATAATTTTACAGGGGGAACACATGCCAAAGTATACGGGAATATTCCACTGATGGAAGAATTTACGACAGATGCCGTCCCGTATTTGGTAATTTTAAATGTAAACGGCACACCCAGGAAATGTTTATTAGATTCAGGAGCCTCTGTCTTTCTTATTAAGGAGAGCATTGTACCACGAAGGGCGGAAATTTTTTCTATGAAAAATCGATTGAAAATTTTAGGAGTGACAGGCCACTCCCTGCCCTTGAAAGGAATGACAAATTTAATTGTGGATGCAAGACCAAGGTCACGCGTTCAAGTCACAACTCCTTTTGTTATTGTAGACGATGGAATGTTCGAAGATTCGGATGTTCTGCTAGGAAGAGATTTCCTGAAACGAAACAATTGTAGCATGCAGTACTACAAGACAGGGACATCACAGATTCGCTTGTGGGGAGCATCCCTCGCCTTATTAAATAGCGAACAAGCGGAATATCGAATGCAAGAGGCTGGAATATATTTTGTGACAAGCAAAAAGTCAGGGAAACGTTCAGTTAATCGAGGACAACATCCCCGAAAATATAGCGACGTTGTAGCAGGACGCAGTAGTTGTCAAGAATACCCTAGGTCTACGCCCCAGGAAAAGGAGCACATAAGAAAACCATCGAGGAAACCGATCCAGAATGAATGGATAAATTCTAGAATAATTCAAAGGTCCAAGAAGGTAAGGCAACCTCGACGTGAGCCTTCGCCAAGGACACAGGAATTCGAACAAACTCCGGAAAGACCAGAAGAAAGTTTGGATCAAGGGACAGCAACTCCGAAAAATGTAATGTCAAGACCTAAAAGGAAGAAGAATTCCTCGAAAAATGGTTACGCGACAAACCAGAAAGTGAGAAAAAATTCTCACAACTTCGAAAATTTGGAAAAGAAGAAAAACAAGTTTTCCGCAGGAAAAACTACTCATTCAGAATGGGAAGAATGGTTAGAATTTATTAGAGAATTCGTCTCCAACTATAAATTTGAAGATAGATTCAGGAAACTGAGAGGGAGCGAATGGAAAATTTTGGAATGTTCTAGACCGAAGATAAATTCCGAGAAAAATACCGACGAGGAAAAAATGCAAAAAGAACAACAAGAAATGCTTAAATTTATGGTAAATTTGGAAAAGGATGCCTTGGAAGCTATGATCAAGGAAGAAGAGCAGGAAGCAAAAAGCAAGCATGAACTTACAAACCAGGAAGAAGAATTACCTGCAGAGACACTTGTGACCTTGAAAACAAGTGTAATAATTAAACCAAGAGGACAGACTGTCTTACCAGGAAGATGCAAGCATCCTTTGATGGGAAAAATTTTAGTGATCGAACCAATCGAATTAAATCACAAAGGACTTCAGGTTGCAAGAGTAGTAGAAAAATCACAGCTGGATGTGTCTGTGATCGTACTAAATACATCTGATCAAGAAGTAAAATTACCGAAAAATACGAAAATTGCCATGGCATGTAGTGGTGAAGAATTACCTGAAGAAGTAATTGGCCAAGTGCACAAAGTCTCAGAAGCGCAGGAAGATTGCAAGGAAAAATTTAATTTGAAACATTTGAACGATCAAGATCGCGCTAAGTTGGAGAAATTTTTGTATAAATTTCGAGATTTATTCCAAGACGAAGGTGAAGCTTTAACTACCACTGGAAAAGTTAAACATCATATAACTCTTGAGCCAGGAACAAAGCCGATTTGCAAGCCTCCATACAGAATCCCGTTTCATAAGCGAGAAAAAGTTCAGGCTGAGATCGACAAATTGTTGCAGCAAGGCATCATTCGACCTTCAAGTAGTCCTTGGTCAGCACCAGTAGTGTTAGTCGTAAAGGAGCAGCCAGACGGTACAGAGAAGTTAAGATTGTGTATTGACTACAGAGGATTAAATGCAGTAACGCAAAAGGAATACTATCCTCTGCCAAATATCGCGGATATTACGCAAGTTTACACGCCAGGTAAAGAAATGCTTTTCACAACAGTTGACATTACGCAAGCGTATCATCAAATCGAAATTGAAGAAAAAGACATTCCACTCACAGCTTTTTCAACTTATAATAATCACTTCGAATACATGAAAATGCCTTTCGGACTCTGCAATGCTCCGGCCACATTTCAAAGATTCATGTCAACCATCATGGCAGGATTAACAGGAGATATTTGCATGGTCTATTTAGATGACATTATAATATTCAACGCTGGTGGAATAGACGACCACTTAGACAGGTTGGAGAAAGTCATGGAACGACTAAGAGAAGCAAATATCAAACTTAAGGCTGAGAACAACGCGATTTTCTGAAGAGACAGGTAAAATACTTGGGACATATTATTTGTCAAGATGGTGTAAAACCAGACCCAGGAAAAATCGAAGCGATAAGCGAATTCCCTATTCCAAGAAATGTGAGAGGAGTACGTTCATTTATGGGACTTGTAAATTTTTACAGAAGATTCATACCAAACATATCTAAAGTGTCGGCACCATTAACCCAATTAACCAAGAAGGACGTGCCGTTTAAAATTACAAACGAAGTACTGGAGGCCATCGATAAACTAAAGGTCGCACTGACATCGGAAACTCTGTTGATTTTTCCCGACCTATCTCAACCATTCATACTCGAGGTCGACGCGAGCGGAACAGGATCGGGTGCCATACTGAGTCAGTCACGTGCAGGTCACGAGAAGCCAGTGGCGTACGCTTCAAAACAATTCAATAAAGCACAAATGAATTATACAGCTACTGAAAGAGAGTTAGCTGCAGTAATGTTTGGCGTCAAACAATTTAGATGTTTTCTGTACGGAAAACCCTTTTTAATAATAACCGATCATCGTCCCTTAAAATGGATGATGAACATGAACGACCCTAGCTCCAGATTAACTAGATGGGCGCTACAATTGGGAACATATGAATATGAGGTAGTTCACCGACCAGGTAGAGTGCACTCAAATGCTGACAGTCTGAGCAGGATGCACAATAAGGAAGATAATTATCTTCAAATCACGTACGAAGAATTCCAGGAATACGCACAGAAAAATGACATTCCAGTGGCGAAAAATGTGCATCAACAACCTGGGAATTTATTCGACGCACCTGAGAATCATTCTCTGGCGCATTGTGTGTCGCTAGATTTTGCAATGGAAAAAGGAATAGCTGAAATTTTCAGAAGAAAATTTGGATGCATTAAGTAATTAAAAGATCAGGATAAAGTAATCGGAGAAGTCGCGCAACTTAATCTTCCAAGAAGGAATGTTTACTATTTAATTACCAAAGGGAAATTCCACCAAAAACCAACTTATAAAATTTTGTGGCTCGCTTTGTCTGATCTAAAGGAGACGTGCAAAGAAAATAATGATTCTCATATCGCGATACCTAAATTGGGATGTGGAAGAGATAAACTTGATTGGAAGGAGGTGAAAAATATGATTAATTTCATTTTCTATAATTCCAACATCGAAGTGACCATTTATGAAAATGAAGACTTAGCAACGGAAGAAGCAAAGGTGAATTTGCTAAGAACAGATTTAGATTGGGAACCTACATGGGATAAAGAAATCATTAAAACATTACAGGAGCAAGATGAATACTGTAGTGGAATACTACAGCAGTATCAGGCTGAGGAACCTGATATCCTTGAAAAATATCATGTGGACAAGAAAGGAGTTTTATATTTATCTCGTAATCAAGATCATGATGATATCCTAGTAATACCTAAGAAAATGATAGCCAAAGTTCTTTCAGAATTTCATGATCCACCTTTGATTGGACATCCAGGTCAGGAAAAAACACTTGGACTCATCAGTACCAGATTTTATTGGCCATCTATGAGGAAGGACATCATAGAATATTGCCAAAGCTGTGATCAATGTCAAAGGAGAAAAACTTCTCCGCATTTGGGAAAAGCGCCCATGAAACTTTTTAATAATCCTTCAGGACCTTTCGAGATGATCTCTATGGACATTGTGGGACCCTTAGTAAGAACATACCGGGGAAATCGATATTTATTGACGGTACAGGATCTGTTTACTAAATATCCAGAAGCCATTCCTCTTGCTGATCATAAAGCAGAAACTGTAGCAAGAGCTTTAGTGGAACATGTGCTCACGAGACATGGGACGCCAAGAAAGTTACTTAGTGACCTAGGGGCAGAATTTACTTCAACTCTAATGAAAGAAGTGTGTAAGTTAATGGGAATAAAACAAGTACACACTGCTAGTTATTCCCCAAATGAAAATGGCAGCATTGAAAGAATGCACAGGGATCTGAAAATAATGCTCTCGCATTACGTATCAAAAAATCAACAAGATTGGGACGAATATGTTCCTTATGTGTTGATGGCAATAAGAGGAAGAGTACATTCCTCCACAGGGCATAGTCCATTCTATCTCTTACATGGACGAGAGCAAAGGTTACCAGTAGATGATTTTGTAACATCTACCAGGAGGAGATACGACTATGATGAAGACTACTCCTCAGAACTTTCAGAACGTCTAAGGAACGTGTATCGAGCGGTGAATGAAAACCTGGAAAAAACGGGACTCCAGAGAAAAGCTCAATACGACAAAAACACAAAAAGGAAAAGTTTCCAGGAAGGAGATTTAGTCTATGTGAAAGATATGGCAGCCAAATTAGGACTGTCGAGAAAATTAAGCTCAACATGGGTTGGCCCCATGACAATTGTCGAAGTATTGGGAGAAAAGACCTTTGTGGTTAAACAACAAGGGAAGAACAAAGAATATACTGTCATGATAGACAGGATTAAACCTTATGTCAAAAGGAGCGAGCTGTATGAGACTACAGAGCAAAAAGAAGCTAAGGGCAAACCTAGGAAGGGCAACAGGCCTACACAAACCTCAAATAGGGAATCTGACAGTGAAACGGGTGAAGAAATCGACACTGAGGAAGAAGAAGAAGAAGACCCAGAAGAGTCCTACGGACAAGAAAATAAATCAGGATCAAGGTTAAAACGCCGACAGCGTAGAACAAGGGAAGACTCAGAAAATGAGGAAAGTGAAGAACTCTCGGACGAGGAAGAGGATCCGGAAGTACGACGAGCCAGGAAGGAGGCACAGAGAAACGCGCAGATGTATTTGCCGTTCTGTCCACAGATAATGTACTATCCAACGCCCGCCATGATGGCGCCACCTCAGCCAGTGGCTAGATTACCGGCTCCAATTTCCCCAGAAAGACCACTTCCGCGGAGATCTACCAGACTACGACGACCGCCTGTTCGGTTGGATTTGTAGAAGACTCGTTAATTGCCCGTGTCTGGCCCGGGTTAAGAATAGGCAGACCGCCATGCAGCGTGTCGTAAGAGGCGGCAGAAGCATAAAAATTTCTACCCCCAAAAAACATTGTCAATTGCTTTGTTAGGTAGAACAACTGGCTTTTTGATCTCCAGTGGACCAGTTTTGTGTCCTTGGGAATTTAATTCCGAATGCCGTCTTCTCTCTTCAACTATAAATTTTTTTTTTTTGACATCTTTTGATTCGATCCAGATGTCGAACGACGTTGTTTTTTTATATATACAAAACTTGGGAATTTAATTCCGAATGCCGTCTTCTCTCTTCAACTATAAAATTATTTTTTGACATCTTTTGATTCGATCCAGATGTCGAACGACGTTGTTTTTTTTATATATACATCTTGGGATCATAAGACCATACATCGTAGTCGGCCCATGAATCGCCTACTACCAGTCTTTATTTGGGAGTCGAACGTCTGACCATTTCCACTCCAGGTCACGTAGTTATTGGCACGCTACGGTTATATTCCGTGTCAACCCATATAAACATATTATATTATAAAATCTATACTTCAGGATATTCAGTAAGTTGCTTATCAAGTCAGGTTGTACCCCTCGTGTTCCCTTTAAGTCAGACTTCCAGCCAAATTTTACCTCTAGTCAGGTTAGCTGCTGGACTCTGACAACATAAATATTATAAAGGTCCGTACTTACTCGGGCTTCTAGCCACATTTTACCTACAGGAAGGTTCGCTATTAGAACCCGAGAAACTCAATATTGACATTATAGATAATGCAAGATACTCTCAGGAGGCCGAGACTTGTAATTGTCTTTGAAATAATTGTCAACCAAGGTATCCACTCTATTTCGGAACGCAAAAGCGGGAATCATTTTTTTTTGCTAATAGTTGTTTCGTGAAATTGTGAGTTCCAATTAGGAACAAGAATGTACAGCGTTTGGCTGTTTTAATAGAACTCCAAGGAGTCAGGAAGCCTGACTAATAAGTCGTGGTTTTCAGAAATACGGTATCAGAACTTAATTTAATTTTTTTTTAATAGCAGTTTTTAGTAGATTCAGATAATTATTAAGGTATGCGATAGGATTAGCTTAAGGAATAGGTTGAGAGTAGTGTACAGAGTGAAGTTTGGGCTTCTGAATCGTGGCATTGGAGGGTCTGATGTAGGTGTCACCCTGTTATCCGCTCAGTTCTCCGTGTGACGATGACGGAGGACCAAAGTTCTACCTGTAAGATTTCATATGTAATTTAAAAGAGTATTTAATGGAAATATAATTATCAGTATAGATTAGATAATTATCTATGTTATTATACACCTATAATTAATAATTAGTCGTAGGAAGGCTAGAATTAATCAAAAAGGTGAAGTTAAGGTGAAAGATAGAACCAGACACCTGAATGATGAACAACAAAAGGTAAGGGTTATGATGAACTCTGTTCAGGTGATGCAACTAGCGACCAGTTTCCTTGTGACCTCAAAACATCTGACGTGCACAAATCGTCAGGAAATCATAGATAAATGGGAGGTAAGGGATAAAGAATTTCCTCCAGGGGATGAAATTAATTCATTAAATAAGGTCAGGTTCAGACCAGGGAATTAACAAGTTAAGTATTCCAGGAACAAAACCAATAATGGATAATAAAGATCCAAGGTCAATGACACACAATCAATGGATCAAAAATATTATTCACGGAAATTTTTCAAAGTTAGAAACTTTTGACTTAAGGAGGAAAATTCAATTTAAATTTTCAAACGTCATAATAGACGAGAAAATACGACCCAGTAAATGAATGAAGCTGGAAAAGGCAGGATGGTTACTCCCATTGAGTAAGCATCTGGTCTGTTCGACAGAGATCGAACAATTATCATTGTTATTGTAAATTTTGATATGTATTTTGTATTAAAACTAACAGTAAGGTTAGATTGTAGACTAACAGCAAGGTGCTGTAGAAAAAGTAGAAATGTACTGTATTGTAGAAAGTAATAATTAGGAGTGAATGCATAAGGTATAGGGTGGAAATTAAATAAAATGACGAACTGAATTAATAAAATGTGATTTTCAAAAGGTGACAACACGAACTGCAAGTGTGAGGACATTAGTGAATTTCAATTTAAAGACAGAAACGTCATAAACAATTTCGTAAATTCATCCGCGATCGGTACCATGCATATCCTAACGTCAATAAGTTTTCTACTAGGGCTAGTTCAATGTTGGAGCTTGATAGCTTACGACTGTGAAGATGTGCGAACAAACATATCAACAGTTTCAATCAAGGATGTAGCAGAATGTCCGGAACCAGAATCAGAATACGTTGTGGAAAAGGTAGACGTCAGCGTCATCCAGCGAAACCAGGTGAAACTCTAGAAGGTGATGACCTGTTTAGTAGAAATCATCCAAACCAAGTTCTATTGTGGTCACTTATCACACAGTTCTGTGGTCAGTGGAAGTATGTCAAGCTACGTATATCAGCTGGGAGCACAACAATGCCAAGAAGTACATAGATACAAAACTTTGCGCCTATTCAATCAAGTAATAGGACAAATAGTTATGAATGGAAGTACACAAGCTTCCTTGACAATACATGGAACCTTGCACGCAAATGGGTACTGCGAAGGAATCAGCTACCAAGAAGCAGGAAACTTCTGGGAAAATATTGTAATTGTAGCAGCTATAACGATCAAGACGAGAGACTATTTTGCTAGCGTCAAAATCGAAGAAAATGAAATCAGTTTATTGAGCGGAATCACGTGTCCATATTTGGCTGAATATTGTTTTGATACAGTGTACGGAGAAACCGTATGGGAAGAAGAAAGAGAATCCGGGTGTTTAAACTACTTTACCTTGCTCTATACAGGTAAAGCAAGACAAGTCACCAGTCGAACCACGAAGGAGAAATTTATGATCGTGGAAAGCAATGATAAAATCTTCGCCCTCACTATGGTGAAGAAAATTTCATTGTGCGGCGACGAAGTGTGGCAGACTGAACACCCTAGGCTGGTGTTGACAATAAATAACACAGCCTTGACGCAAACTTCAGGTATGAAACTGATACCTCAGAATACTGACCTACTCATGTACATGAACAGTAAATTTCTGTACATAGAGCAGGCTTACAAAGGAGAATTGGAAAGATTATATCTAGATGTTCTACACAGAAGATGTCTACTACAGAGAGAAATCCTGAGGAACCGGTTACTCATGGCTCCATTTTCGCCAAATGCTGTCAGCCAGCTGCTGAAAAATGAACCAGGATATGTAGGAAGAGTTTTGGGAGAAGTCCTTTATATTATGAAATGCACTCCCAAGGTAGTGATAATCAGACGTACCTCAGAGTGTTATAATGAGTTACCCATCACTCTAGACGAAAAACCTTATTTCATGTCTCCAATCACTCATGTAATACAGGTTTATGCTGAACAGATAGAGTGCAACGGTGTCGCGCCTCCACTATATGAAATAGATACTGAATGGGTAGGACTAACGCCTATTCCGACTGGGAAGAGAGATCCAGAGAAGTTGCCCGTGGAAGCCAAGCCGAAACTGACGTTCAAACCGATATTGCCATTAGGACAAGCAGGACTCTACACCCAGGAAGAAGTCAACAAGGTGCAGCGACTATTGACGTTTGGGATCGAACGTAAAGCCGTCGAAAACATTATCACGCGTCGTGTCGCGGGAATGCCCACAAGTGGACAAGGGTATTCCACTCTCGGAATCTTCAACCCGGAAGAGTTGAAGGAACTAACGCGATCTACACTCAAACAAACTTGGGGTTGGTTTGTGGATCTAGGAACTTTTATCAGTGGAGTTATCGGATTCTATGTGGTCTTTAGAATCTGTAAATACGTAATTGGAGTAGTGTTAAATGGACTACACTTGTATCAAACTCTAGGTTACGGGTGGAAACTCCTCGCGTGCATCTGGAATTCGCTCACGGTAATGTTAGTGCAAAAACATTTGTGGAAACAAACGCGAGAAAGTGCCGACGAGAAAGAACTTGAGACAATAAAAGTGACCGAATCACACGTAAACGAAGCGCGTACCGAACGGGAAGCTGAAGGACAAGGTCAGGTGGTGCACGTGCTATATCCTACGTTGCCTCATAATGCAAACCCAACTCACTGGACAGACAAGGTCAGTGCCACGACCTAGGAAGTCATTAGCAAGTGCGGTTAATTACTATCGTACGTGACTTCATACGTAAGTGTCTTCGTCAACTATACCTTAGACTATATACATAAATGGGAGGAGGTGTTATCCTCAGATCATGTATAAGTATAAGCATGTATTATTAGCATAGCTTAGACTTAAGTTACTGTTAGATTAATTCCTACTACTAAGGGTAGATTATAGGGGTAGAAGGTTAACAAATCGACAAGTCTTGTAAAACATGAATCGATTTGACAAAAAGGGGAGTTATGTAAAGGATCGAATAGATAATTCAATTTCTATAATTATTTAATATTTAAGAATTTTATAAATTTAATAAAACTCTTTCAAGATGATGTAATCCAATTTAAGGAACGTCCGAATTTAGATTTCATTACATACGCAGACGGGAAATATAATATAAGCGGGCATTGAAGCAATAATTCTGGTAAGGTCAGCACTAGGGAAACCAAATACGCCTGTAGTCCGACGGCGGCACAGGAAGGTAAAGTCATTAATAAAGACCCAACTTGAAATTAAAACTCAAGAGAACAGATTAGAATTATTTTCCCAGATTAAAAACTGCTCAAAAATCATGTAGAGCCTTTTAGTAGGATGCTAATTATCAAAACCAGATGGTCAGCGGCGTGAGTACAGAGAGACATTGTTGAATTAATAGCCGCCAGACTAAACTATTGTATAAAAGATTAAGTTTCGGACGTGATCCAAACTGCGTTTTCGAAAAACCGCTGAGCGAGGTCAATTGGAACTGTGGGAACGAAAACCGTTCAACTGAAAAGGCGGAGTTAGTGAGAGGGCGGTTCCAAATTATTTAATGAGAAAAAAAGAGGAAAATATTCGGACATCGGCACTAGAACTCTGATTGGGGAAAATAAGTAGCCTGGGGGAAAAACGTCTAAGCCAGGGAGTTAAGAAGTAGGCGGTCAAACCGACTAACTCGAAAAAGTGGGAATTAAAATTTTCAGAGAGGAAAAAAGTAGTCTCCTTTCAGCTGTCGTCGTAACAGTTTGGGGAACGCGGAAAGTCTCTGGTACTTGACCAGATTTAATCTAATTGGCGTCGCGACGGTTATCCGCGAAATTAGTCTTGTTTTTAAAACAAAGTGTTTGTTAGCTAAGTAAAAATTAGTTACGCGAAGTAGAACCGCGAACTTTCTTAAAGTTGATTAAGAAAATTATTCTTGAATAATTTTTAGTTAAAATATTCGCAATTATTTGTGAGTGAATAATCAGTTATCCCGAATAGGAATAATAATTATTACATGGTCGCAATACGGGTAATGTCTCAGTGAAGTGCCCAATATTTGGATTCTTTGGATACATTCGGATTTTCCTTAACCAGGAGAAAGGTCAGAGATTTTTGTATACTAATACTTATGTACTTTGGTATATTTTGCAACCTTAAGGGTTACTGCTGAATAAAGGTTAGATAAGCTGATAGAGTGTTGTGGATGAATAACCCACAGGGAGTTAATTAAAACACACATTGATTGTGTCGTGTCAAAAAGGCATTAAGATTTTATTTTTTTATGTTTGTTATATACCAAGGTAAATAATTGTAATTATTTACTACTTGTCATGTATGGTTACTGTAATAAAGGATAAAGTATCCACTATTAATCAAAGATTGATTTTACCAATAAAGGGGTAAATAAACGTAATTACTAGGTATTATTATTATTAAAGGTAATAGTTTATATTATATCTCTCACAATTTCGATGCATCCGTGAGGTAAAATAAAGTGAAATCTATTGTAGGAACTTAGGTGTATATTATAGCTCTCAAATTATTTTAGTGTTTTGTACGTTTATATTATTATTTTATAAATAAAATTGATTAAATTAAATTCATGAATTTAATTTTGCTCACCCAGACATATTAAAATTAAACAAAACGAATGGTCTGTTAAGTGATATAAATAACATAGAGAAAATTTCATTGAATTATTTTTTTTTCTATTTAATTTTCTTAATTTCAATCAGACCAACTAAACAAAAGAAAAAGCTAAGTTAGGAGTGTAAATAACTCTCCTAAGACATAATATAAAAAAACAGGAATACTAACAGTTCCGAATCAGAAGAGAGGCCTGGGCAGAGTCAATGAAAATTATTTTGTTTTTGTTTAAGGTACGTATAGATTTTTCTTATTGTTTGTCTTTAGTGGATTTGACACTCGAGATCGCCACGGTGTATGCCAGTGGTCAGATCCGGCTCCACGACTTCCTTTCAAAAACTTTAGTTCCGCTCGGCTAAAAATCAATTTGACTAGTTAACAGGAGTGTCGTAAATTTTGAGAAATCCCTAACAAGGGTTTTCTCCCCTGTTACACTGTCTCCCCTTAGTTGCTCTGTTGATAGGCTTCTGGAGTGTGCCGTTGCAGAGGATCCACACCATCCGGGTCTTTATATAAAAATTATTAATCCTGGGCCCGGACAACAAGACACGCTCTCGACAAATGTCAACCACCTCTCTTATAATTTTAGAAGGGGTGACTATGTCTCTCTCTCTATCGGTATTTGGTTTCTGTTTCTTGGTCAGAGGTTCTTCTTGAGCAGAATCTTGATTTGGCACTGTCTTGTTTCTATGAAATCCTATTTGCAGCTTTCGATAGGTTTATTCCTAAGTCTTCACCAAGACCCAACAGAAAATACCCACCTTGGTTTTCCAAGGACATAATTCGTAGAATCAGGGAAAAGTCCATCTGTTGGCGGCGTTACAAACGAAATAGAGATGAGGATTCTCTGTTGCAGTTTAGGCAGCTCCGTTCTGTATTAAAAAATGAAATTAAGTCTTCCCACAATGCCTATATATCCAACACTGAGGGGATTATCAAATCTGACCCTTCGAAGTTTTGGTCATTTGTCAATCGTAGTAGAAATGTGTCATCTATTCCATCTCATGTAACCTGTGACGATGTTGTTAACAGTAACCGTCAAGATGTGGCAAATTCTTTCGGCGCCTTCTTTACTTCCTGTTTCAGTGGCCGTCAACCCGATCCCTCGGGGGAGGTTCTTCCGTGCACTTCTGGTAACATCACATATTTACCTAACGCTTTCCAGAGTTCAGACATTCTGCGGTGTGTTAGGAAGTTTAAGGCTACTTTGACCGCTGGTCCTGATCTAATTCCCTCCTTCTTCATCAAAGATTGTATTCGATTGCTACTAGACCCTCTGCTGCATATATTCAACATAATTCTCAGGCATCGTCGCTTTCCGGATAGATGGAAAGCCTCGAAGACAATCCCAATCTTTAAGTCTGGTGATAGGTCAAACGTTAAAAACTATCGCCCAATAACGCTCCTGTGTAATTTTTCTAAGCTGTTCGAGTTTTGCCTCTTCGATCAGATTGCTCCTGATCTTGTCCACAGGCTCGCCGACTGTCAGCATGGTTTTGTGAGTGGTAGATCGACGGTCACGAACTTGGCGGTCATGCATGAGATTGTGTCTGAGGGTCTTGATGCTGGGCTACAGGTCGACGTCGTGTACACTGACTTTCGCAAAGCGTTCGACTCTCTGAATCACGATATATTACTGTCTAAATTGCATAGGTTTGGCTGCTCTGATAGCCTTGTTGAATTATTGGGCAGCTATCTCTCTGGCAGAAGTCAGTTTGTTGAGGTCTCTGGTGGCAGATCTGACGTCTTTGATATTTCTTCTGGTGTCCCCCAAGGCTCCGTTCTGGGGCCATTGCTTTTCAACATCTTTATAAATAATGTGACTGAGATACTTGCTGGTAGATGTCTGCTCTATGCCGATGACCTAAAAATTTACACTGTTATTAAGTCTGCAGATGACACGCAGACGCTTCAGACATGCCTTGATCGTTTCGCTGAATGGTGTGAGAGGAATCTTCTGTCTCTGAACATTCCCAAATGCTCGGTGATATCGTACTCCCGTAGCAAAAAACCAGTCTTACATCAGTATAATATATCTGGTGTCTGGTGTCGTCCTGAATCGGAGTTATTGTGTTAAGGATCTTGGTGTCTTATTTACCCATAATTTGGCCTTTACAGAACATATCAATATGATTACCCTTGCCGCTTATAGACTTCTCGGATTCATTATTCGAAATTCTAAGCAATTTCTCAATACAGACACAATGTTGTCCCTGTTTAAAGTATTGATAAGGTCTCGCCTTGAGTATGCCTCTCTGATATGGAGCCCTTCTTATATTTCACTCATGGATATTGTGGAAAATGTCCAGAGAAAGTTTCTCAAATATTTCAGTTTTCGTTCTGACTCGGAGTATCCGCCAAGAGGCTTCCCACAGAATCAGCTCCTGGAGAGATTTGAACTGGACAGCTTACATGATCGTCGCACAGCTTCCTCCATTGTTTTTTTATACAAGCTTCTGCATAATATTATCGCATGCCCGCAGCTCCTTAGTAGATTGAACTTTGTAGTTCCGAAGATGGGTGCAAGATTCCCAACAACGTTTTACCTTCCAACGCCTCGTACACGTCTGCTTGAGTCGTCGCCTATTTATAGGATGTGCTCTAATTATTCATTATATGAGAGTACTCTGGACTTATTCTTTGCGTCAACTTCGGAAATCAAGTCGTTAGTTGTGAACTTTCAATAATTGTTGTACATAATTATAATTTTAGTGATGTAACCATTGTAATGATGTATTTCTCCCACCAATAATTGGCTTTTGGCTGCTGAGTGGATGTAATCTAAATAAATAAATAAATAAATAAATAAATTCTAATACGTAGTTAATTTTTTTTTAATTGCATAAAATAGGTAAACAAACTCGCACACTGATTAAATAAATAAATTAATAAATTAATCTTAAATAATTAATTAATAAATATTAAGTCTACTAAATCAATTAAGTAAATCTCTAAAAAGCAATTTGGCAAGCAAGAAACACCTTTTTGGTTTCTGTTACTACAATAAGTTGCATTTTCATAAAAAAAAGATTAATAAAAATTAAAAATGCGTTCGACTCGCATGTTCCATCCCGTTGCAGCGAGGATCGCCCAAGAGAAGAGCGCCCGATTGATACATAGATTGATATACCCAAGTACGGCCAGGAGGCTCTCGGCCGACCCTGTGTGGAATACGCTACGCCGGCCGTGCACTGTAACTCTGCGGTTGGAAGCGACACAGTTTGTGTGCCGTAGGTCTTCGATTAACCAGCATTCTCGCGCCCAGCATCGGCCAGCCGACCTTACAATTTTCAACTTATGGATCACTCAATATTCACTATAGCTCTACACTTTTGCTTTTTGCTTAGATTTTTAGGCAAGAAAAAACATTAAATGGTATTATTGCAAAGTTCTCAGAAATTAAAATCAAGTTTATTTTATTATTTTCTAAAAATAATGTTATTTACTGGTGCAGTGGTTTGGGTCGGCCGGGCCGACCTTGCCGTCCCTGACGAGCCGTCACTGCTACATACTATTAATAGATAGGTATAATAAAGGTAGTGCTATTGATAAGAATGAAAAATTCAATTTTCATTATTTTTTCTCATTAAACCTATAAGTAATCATTCAAAAAGTATTCTAAATTAGTTGGATTATTGAATAAAAACTAGATTCAGTCAAAATTGTATTTATTTAGAATGAAAATACAGGGTTTCCCGTATCGTTATGTTCAAATCTTGTGAGCATATAGTAGGCTTATTCCTAAGCCTAAAAAACCCAAAAGTGGCAGGTCTATCTGCATTCGTTACGAAGTTAGACGCCTAAGAAAATAATGTCTAGTAAATACCAGATTTAACTTTGAAAACCACATAAAGCTTATTTTATTGACCACATCTTTAGTTTATCATGTGTTAGAAATGTCCTATTCCTTGCTGAATACAAACTTGTGCTCGGAGGCCTATTGCAGAAGTAACAGTTCTAATTTCTCGTCTTTTTTCGCGACCGATCTCTTGACCAGGATGCTGAATACGATCCAATAATAATTGCTTTTTGGAATTTAGTTACAAACGCCAATTCCGAAATATGGTGGTGTCCCATTTATTTGAATCCAAATGCCATTTTGTATGAGCAGGAGAACCTCTTCTAATGTTTATTTTGGTGACATTTACTCATGTCGCCACCATAACAATAAATTATTAGTCTAAACCACAACGCATGTGGTTGTGTGGTTTTCAAAGTTGAATCTTTGTTATTTACTAGTCATAATTTTCTTAGGCCTGTAACTTCGTAACGAGTAAAGATAGACCTGCCACTTTTGGGTTTTTTGGGCTCAAAATTAAGCCTACTATATGCTCAAAAAATTTGAACATAACGATACGGGACAACCTGTATATCAATCCATTTGACATTTCATTTCGTTAAGTCCCTTAATCGGTAGAATTCTGGTGATTAGTTATTGCCCCGACTTAACGAGCTACTTCTAACCTAAAAATGGTAAAAAATACCTTTATAAGACGCTTAATGAGAAAAGTTAACGATTTCAGTTGTCAAAACCTTTATAAGACGCTTAATAGCCCGTTTGGACTTAATAGCCCGTTAAAAAGTTCATTAACCCGTTAGAATACTCGCCGTAAGAAAAACTATTATTAGGTAATAATCCTTATTTCTTTGGCTTGAACATGACATTATTACGGGGTTTACAGTGTCAATAATCCAATAAACTTCACGGTAACTGGAACAATCTCCGAATAATTTATGTCAGCGTTATTCAAGAAATACAAAAAATTAATTTTAACAACCTAATGCACCTTATTTCAACAAATAAATGTCAAAATAATTATTATTTGACATTTGAAAATAAATAATTGCAAAACAAGAAGAATGCAATGTCGGAATGAGTTTACGATTTTACAAACCAAAATTTTCATTTTACAGTTTTACAGATCCAATCTAAGACATGAAATTTTTTCCCAAGGCCTACCTAAATTATGTTTTCATTTGCTCACACGATATAAACGGGAAGCCGATTAGATATGGATATAAATTTTGGGTAGGACCTACTGATAAAGGATATACTGCATGGTTTGAACCGTATCAAGGTGCTAATAGTGTGATAAGTGAAAACTATCGTCAATTCGGCTTGGGCCCCTCAGTTGTACTCAGCTATGCAGATGTGCTTTTATCTTTAGGATCATTTCCTTTCCATATTTTTTTTTACAATTTTTTTACAACTGTGCCTCTTCTCGATATACTTGCTGAAAAAGGTATCCGCGGTACTGGAACTATACGTGAGAATCGTATGTCAAAATGTCCTTTACAAAATAAGAAGCTAACCAAAAAAGAAAGAAGGGGATATTTTGAACACAAAGTTACGGAAGATAATCGTATCGTAATTGTTACATGGAATGACAACAATATAGTCAACATGGCATCTAATGCTGAAAACGTTACCCCTTCTAAAAAAGTTCAGAGATATTCGCAGAAAGAAAAAAAGAAGATCTCTATTGACCAGCCGGCTCTTTTTTCAGTTTACAATGCACACATGGGTGGTGTAGATCGCGGAGACCAAAACATAAGCCTCTACAGAGTTGGAATTAGAGGAAAAAAGTGGTATTTCCCACTTATATGCCATTGTCTTGATATGTGTGTGCAGAATGCTTGGCAGATTCATAGAAATGAAGGCGGTAAGCTTGATCACTTGACTTTTAGACGAAGAATTGTGTTGGTTCTCTTGCAAAGTGAAAATAAAATATGTGTAAAAAAGAGTCGCTTTTCATGCCTGGAAAACATTGACACCAGATATGACAGAATGGACCATTTTATAACAAGTCAAGAAAAACAAACAAGATGTCGTGTCTGTCACAAGAAGGTTTCTACAAAATGCGAAAAGTGCGATGCTGCACTACATATAAATTGCTTTATTTTATCATACTCGTTAAGACGTATTACATTTAATTTTTTTGATTTGAGTGACGTTTTTCACGTTCTAAAAAATATATTTATGAGCATCGTATGTATTTATAATTTTTCTACCGAAACCTCTTACGTGTTCTGTGTGTGCGCCTACTGTCCTTTTAAAAGGACAGTAGTTTTTTCTCGAAAAAATAAACTTTTTTAATAAAATTGTTCAATTTATATCAAGTTAGTTATCTAATAATGTAAATACTCAAATTTGAAGTTTTTGGCACATGAAAAAAATTCCGGGCACATCTGGGTTAAATAAACTTTATGAAAGATGTAATATTATGTTGTAGTGTTTATATTCCTGAGGTTATCAAATATTCAACCCTTATATTTCCAGAAACGATTAATGTAAGTATACAGGGTGATTCAGTCATGATGGATCAAATGAAGTAGGGTGATAGAGCACCTCAATACGCTTCGATCTAACCCCCATATGTGTGAACGGAAAATTGATGGTTCGGGAGTTATCATTATTTAAGTCTATTTCCTGGAGAACCTAATTTTCCAAAGACAGTGTGTCATGCTGACTTAACAGCTCGGTTTAGCTTCATGAAATTTTCCAAAGATGTAGTCAAATAATGAGTCTATCACATCGTGTGTAAGCTTACCCAATGCAAGGGACACAAATATAAAAAAATATATATTTCACAAAAAAATTATTGAAGCAGAAAAATTTTCTTTTACATAACAACGCTCATGTTAAAAATTTTTAGGGGTAATTTATTTTTAGCACATGTTTCAAAAACTTCTCTGTTCAATTGACAATCTACCCTACAAATTTAATTCAGCTAGGACTATAGCTTCTGGTAAAAAAAGCAAAATGAAAAAGGCGGAAATTCCTAGTCATTATGTATTTTTGTATCGCAATACATTGGATAAATGCGACAGTTGTCATAGTTACAGATTGTGAATAATATTGACAGAACTTAACATAGGAAGTTCATTTTGCAATATAATCTGTATTCCACTTCGTTCTTCTTCGATTTGCTACAAGTTTTGTTCTTTAATTTATCTTTTTTTAATTTAGTAGTTTTGTTCTTCAGTTTTGGTGTTATATCTAGTGTTCAATCGGACTTTTAAATCATATCTTCAAACTACGATTGGAAGTGAATTTGGGCTTAGTTCTCGCCCATCAGATTTCGGACCTATTTTGCTTTATATTAGTCGTCATGTCCTACTTGCAATCTGAATATGCCGAAATGCATTACTTCTATGGATATGCAGGAGGCACTGCTCGGCTTGGCGCAAGATTATATCGAACCCACGTGACGCGTCGAGGTGAACTACAGCCATAAACTTACCCGGTAAACTTACCCGGATTTCCGGGTCTTTTTACGCGTGCATAACGCATACATGCGGTCCACGGAAGCTACTGCTGGTCACGAGTCCAAGTTCCGGCTCTCCAGGATTTTCACGTGAGGCAATAATAACACGTGCCTCGAACGGAATGACCTGGACCAGCAAGACGCCACGGGGAAAGCGGAACCTATAAGACGGCTTCCAATCAATTTGGGGACACTCTCGGTCTTCAGCAAGCATCGCGGTTCATAATGCTTTTACGTTACGTCATTCTGTAATTAAGTCACACGGTGTAAGTATCTGTATTAATCTGTATCACTAGAATAAACTTCTTGTTTTATTTTACTTGTTACAGATATTCTGTAAGTCCCGCACCTACTACTGTTAAAAGTGTTCAGTGGAGCCCTGTATGTTCTTTGTTGTATACCCGTCTTATTTGTTCATATTTAAGAATAGTTTTGTTTGGAAAAGATAAGTTTCTTATTATTTATTATTTGTACAATTCATGTTTTATTGTTATTGAGCTTGGAGTCTGTGGGGAATCGGGAGTCTAGACAGCAGGATACATTGCTGGTTCGTGAGTACCTGAGTGTTATCGGCGCCTCTGATGGTCTTAATGTTGAAGAACTAAGGATGGTTCGTCTGGTACATTTCGATTCAAGCAGAAAGGTTTCCAGACCTGTTCGGATAACGGTGCGCTACAAATAAATGGTTCATACTCTCCTCCGCAAAATCAGAACGGGGCGCAAGGTTGTCGGGAGTGATGAGAGATTCCGGAGCATTCACGCATCAATGAATCGAATCCCCAGAGCTAGCTTTGAGTCGCGTTTGTCGGATGGGGAGGTTGGCCTTGCAATCCGGTACATCAAGGGCGTCCCTCAAGTAGTGGAAAGTAGACTAAGGACTGACCGTTTAATCTGAGCAAGCCCAGCAGACTATCATCAGGACCAGAGCATGTATCTATTTATTACCAGAACATGAGGAGTCTGAAAGGTGAAAATGAATTGTTTCTTGTAACATTTAGCTACTTTGAATATGACATTATTGGTATTTCCGAGACATGGCTTGACAAAGATATTCATGATCCGAGTTTATATCAACTACTGAGTATTGTGTCTTTCGAAAAGATCGTGATTTTGCTACTACCAACTTGTCCAAGTGTGGTGGAGTCTTGCTCGCGATTAGAAATGTAATAGAGGCAACGTCTATAGACCTGTCTGCTTTAGATGAGGAATTACCATTTGTCGTAGCAGGGTGTAAGTGTAAATTTAAGGGAGGTATCTTATTCATATTTGTTTTGTACATAAATAAGACTCCACCACTTGAAGACCTTAAAATCCTATTGAATTACTTCCAGGAAACATATCAGACTGCGGAGAACATATTAATACTAGGGTATTTCAATATTCCTCATTTTAACAGTGACTCATGTACTGCTCTTAATCTATCAATATTGCAGTTTTGTAATTTTTTGAATTTTAAACAGGTTAATAATGTACTGATTAATAATAATGAATACTGATGGCAGATTGCTAGATTTAATATTTACTAACAGTAAGGTGACAGTAACAAAAGATTCTAATCCGCTTGTTTATGAGGATGACTACCATCCGGCATTGTCAGTTTCTTTCGATATGTAGTTTGCTTCTTCTAAACGATTTCCTTTGAACTTTTCTATAAAACGCTATAATTTCAGGAAGGCAAACTATTTGCATCTATACAGTGCATTTATTTTAAGTGTTGCCATAGGGAATAGCATGTAAAAAAATACACCCTATGTTAACTTATGTTGTCTTGTACTTTGGAAGTCGTTTTTAATTTTCAATAATAGTACATGTCGTCTACTTTACAATACGGCCTTTCAGAAAAGCCGGTCATTGTTCAATTTTATGATACAGGCTGTCCCATTGAGGTGAAAAAACTGCAAGAAACGGTAAGAGATATGAAGTCGGTTAAATTACAAAAAAGTTGCGCTGTTTTGAGACGAGTATTTGGCAATTTTTTTTTTCTCAATATTCCCAGAATTTCCTGAAATATCCTGAAAAAACTTGAAACATGCAGTTTTATTATTTTAGCCATATCTTCTTTATTATTTAAAAAAAAATTATTATTGTTTTGTAGGTTTACATAAGCCGTAATGAGCTACTAATTTGACGTATCACAAATTTCCAAAGCCGACTAGATCTTGGGATTTCCAAAGTCAACTTTGGTTTTTCTTATTACCGCCATATTGTTTTTCATGCCATTCGCTATAGAAAAAATCAAGGAAACAAAAAATCCATTACATTGCAAATAAATTTGAAAAAAAATTTTCTTCATTTTCAAAAATATCGAAAAAAAATTTTTTACCGAATGTCAAAAAGTGCATTTTTTAAGTGTTGCCATAGGTAATAATATGTAAAAAATTATTATGGCAATATTAACTTATGTTGTACCCATTGTACTTTAGAAGTCGTTTTAAATTTTCAACAATAGCACATGCATGTCATGTAGGTACTTACTTTACGATACAACATGTCAAAAACCGGTCCTTTATAAATTTTAATATTTAGTCCTCATTTGAATTATTAAACTTTAATAAAGGTGTCAGAATAAACAAGGTGAGTTAAAATTATTAATTTATTAGAGAACATGTGAACATGTTTTATTCATAAATAAAAAAACAATAAAACCCAAATAACTAAGCAAACTAACAAAAATAATCTGAAATTATCAAATAAATCGCTCAAAAGGTTTTCGTTTTATTGTTTCAATTAATTTCTGTTAGTTTGCTTAGTTATTTGGGTTTTATTGTTTTTTTTTATTTTATTTTTGAATAAAAAATGTTCACATGTTCTCTAATAAATTAATAATTTTAACTCACTTTGTTTATTCCGACTCCTTTATTAAAGTTTAATAATTCAAATGAGGACTAAATATTAAAATTTAAAAAGGACCGGTTTTTGACATGTTGTATCGTAAAAGTACCTACATGACATTCATGTAGGTATACTATTATTGAAAATTTAAAACGACTTCTAAATTACAATGGGTACGACGTAAGTTAATATAGGGTGTCATTTTTTACATATTATTACCTATGGCAACACTTAAAAAATGCACTTTTTGACATTCGGTAAAAAAAAATTTTTCTATAAATTTGAAAAAGAAGAAATTGTTTTTATTTATTTATTTGCAATGTAATGGATTTTTTGTTTCCTTGATTTTTCTATAGTGAATGGAATGAAAAACAATATGGCGGTAATAAGAAAAACCAAAGTTGACTTTGGAAATCCCAAGATCTAGTCGGCTTTGGAAATTTTTGAAACGTCAAATAAGTAGCTCATTACGGCTTATGTAAACCTACAAAAAAATAATAATTTTTTTTTAAATAATAAAGAAGATATGGCTAAAATAATAAATCTGCATGTTTCAAGTTTTTTCAGGATATTGTTATGTATTATTATCTTATTATATGAATAGAATAGTGGGCTGGAGTGATGCTGGGCAACGGGAATAAACAGGAGTGTCAGAGTAAATAAGAGACATAAATAAAGTAGTACTTGAACCCACAAACTGTGTATTAGTTTATAAAAACATAACAAATTGGCGACGAGCTGTGGAGTTTCTTCAAGTTGAAGTTGTGGTCCTAAGTACAATATATCTTCCATCAGTTGGATTAAGTCTGACGAGTCGTGTAGAGGGGTAAAATGTCTCAAATGTCAAAAATTGTCCTGTGAGTAAAATAAATAATAGTACGAGAGCCCACGACCAAAATTTTTGTCTCATAGCAATACGACCAAAACCGCATCAAATTAATAGATTCGATTATTCTGAACCCGAAAATCGCAATATCAGAAATTTTCCGTGTATCGTCCGACCTAACCAAATTTTCAAAAATGTCAAAAAATTTTACCAAACTGTATCATAGCAATCCGTCTGATTTTCAGAATATAGTTAAATGATACCTCTAAGATATCGAAAATAAGTTTTTCAGACGCCACTAGCGTAGCGTGTACCCGGGAGACCACTTAAAAAAATTAAAAATGAGACAAAAAAAAAGTATCATAGCAAAACGTCTGAAAATGATTTTCACGAGTGAATTTGGGTCAGTGTATATGAAATAAGCATTTTTCAGAAGAAAATGTGAGCACATTAAATTTTGAGACCGTTTTGAAAACGTTAAAAAAATTTACCGATCGGTAACATAGCAATTCGTCTGAAAATTGTTAGACGTGATAAAATAAGTTGTCTAGATGTAGAAAAAATTTATATCAGACAAATTCAGTGTAGCACCTTACTAATCAGACAACTTTTCGATACTCCGAAATTATTCAAAAATCGTATTGAGGCGATTGAAGTCTATGTTATTACGAGCCAATGAATAAGTTGCGACCCATAAATTATTTGATGATGAAGAGCTTGATAAAGAGCTTACCCGAAACCGTCGAACGGAAGTTGAAGGACTTCAATAAATTGCACAAAAGGAAATTGGGATAAAGTAAAAAAAAAAACTGTTTATTTGGAGATACAACATGCGAGATGTGTATGTGTTTTTAGTCACTGTCGGACTAAATTTTTAAAGACTTTATCGAATATTTTCTTTCTTTTGTTCCTCACTAAGATATTTATCAGCAAATGCTTTGTGTACATCCGATAACGGACTCTCCATGGACATCCGATAACGGACTCCCTATTGACGTCCGATAAAGGACTCCCTACGGATGTCCAAAGTTGTGACAAATGGACACTGAATGGACGTCCATAGGACAAAAACCTTCCTATGGAAGTCCGTTGGTACATAGAGGGATGTCCATTGGACTACTTTGTGCTGTTTGGGATGAGGTCACATATGACTTTTTAAACTTAATCGTACAATAGCAATCTGAATGAGCGGTGTGAGCGTCGTTACAACTGTCAGAATAGCCTGCTGCCGCATGCGCTGTAATGATGCAAGGGACAGGAGCGTAAGAAGTAAATAGCCTTTCATGCCATAGGACTGTAACAAGCCCCAGGGCGTTTGCCGGGCGACTCCGGAACGTTCTTTTCGTTTTTGGGATTATAGGCGACATCGGAAATGTCTGAAAACAGTATTTTAGCAATCCCGGAAGCCATAAAAAAGTTTAACAAAAAATTGAACCGGGTTGCTATAATACAGTTCGGCTAAATTTTTTGACATTTTAAAAAATGCGCTCAGGCCATATGCTACGCGCAAAATGTCTGAAAATAAACATTTTCGTTATAAAATGACAAAATCTATGTACATTTTCAATATCA
Source organism: Malachius bipustulatus (assembly GCA_910589415.1). NCBI lineage: Eukaryota > Metazoa > Arthropoda > Insecta > Coleoptera > Melyridae > Malachius > Malachius bipustulatus. The sequence goes on along the minus strand of OU342638.1, from coordinate 4,700,199 downwards.
GACGTAATACGATAATACCGTCTGCCTATTTTTTTTGACATAGCAGAAATGGCCTCCCACACAGTTGCTACACTTTTGACCATTACCACCCACCTAGTAGGGTTCAGGATCATCTTATCTAACGACTTGATACGGTTTTGGCCGTAAAACGATGATACATGGTTTTGGTCGTGGGCTCTCGTACTATAATTATTGTACTGAAACTGAACTGCAGTCATATCGAACAGGAAGTTCTTAAGAAGTAAAGTTTTTAAGTCGATGTTAGAGAAATCAGAGTCCATAGAGGATTCTGCGTGTCTGTATAGTGAAATGGCTTTTATAGGTAATATTGAGCAGTTCAAACCTAAAGAAAGTGATGTTGAATCATATTTAGAAAGGATGGATCAATTATTTGAATATAATGGTGTAGCAGTTATGAAGAAAGTTTCTATGTTTATAACATTAATTGGAGGTGAAACTTACGGTGTTCTTAAAGACTTATTATCACCTGAGTTACCAAAAAACAAAAACTACGATGAGTTGAAGGAGATTTTTAAGAAATACTATAGTCCGAAGCATCTCGTTATAGCAGATAGATTTCAGTTCTATAACAGCCATCAAGAAAATCATGAAGATGTTGTCATGTATACTATAAAGTTGAAAAATTTGGTAAAACGTTGTAATTTTGGTCAATTTTTGGATGACGCACTCAGGGATAAATTTGTATGCGGTTTAAGATCTGAGGCAATTAAACGTAAATTACTAACTGAATTAGGAATTAGATTTTACGAAAGCAGTAAAAATTGCTACAGGAATGGAATTGGCAGAAGGTCAAGCAAAAGCATTAAGCTCAGAATCAGTAAACAAGTTTCAAGTGAGTACCAGAAAATATGAGTCGAATAATAATCAGAAAATGTATCAGACAAAAAATACGAGTCAAAGAAATCAAAACAGTAATAATAGTTGTAGAAGGTGTTTAAGGATTCATGAAGAGCCCATGAGGTGTCCAGCAGTGAACTGGAAGTGTTTTTCCTGTAACAGAATAGGTCACACCGCTAGGTCTTCGTTGTGTCCAAAGAATAAAGTTCATTACACAGAAGACGAACGTCAAAGTCAAGAACAAGAGCATAGAGAAACAGAAAAAAAGCTAGATGAGGAGGACCAATTATTCGAAGATTTAACACATTGGTCTAGAATTTGTAAGCGTGAAGATGTTTTCATGTCATTTATGTCAGACGATAACAGTCCAGTCATGGTAACTCTTATAATTAACGGTAGACCAGTGAAAATGGAGGTGGATACTGGTGCAAACAGCACAATTATGCCTTACAAGATGTGTAAGTCTATTTTTCCTAATATAAAACTGCAAACACAACAATGTAAAGTGTACACTTTGCTTGGAAAGGTAACCAACAATGTTTATAAAACAATGGTACATGTGAAGTTTCGGGAAACTGAAACCAACTTAGAACTAAAAGTTGTTGATTACGATAGTCAAATTTGTTTATTGGGGAGACATTGGTTGGGCGTGTTATTACCAGATTGGAAAGATAATTTATTGCAAAAAAATTCCAATTATTTTATCATGTGATGCCTCACAATACGGTGTTGGAGCAGTTTTGGCTCATGTTATGCCTGATGGCAGCGAAAGACCTGTTATGTTTGCATCCGCAACTTTATCCAGATCTGAACAAAACTACAGTCAACTGGATAAAGAGGCTTTATCTATTATTTTTGGTGTAAAAAAATTTCATAATTACTTATATGGTCGAAAATTTATTTTATTTAATGATCATAAGCCTTTACAATCAATTTTGTCACCCAACAAGAATTTACCAGCGTTAGCAGCCGCTAGGGTACAGCGTTGGGCAGTAGCTTTATCAATTTATGATTACACTATAAAGTACAGAGAGGGGAAGAACATTCAAAATGCTGATGCTTTCTCAAGACTTCCATTAAAAAATGCTAGGAGTGGTGAGACAGTAAATTATTTCTCAATTGTTAATAGTATGCCATTATCTTCGAAACATATTGCTTGCGAAACCGCAAGAGACAAAATTTTACAAAAAGTTGTAGATTTTGTGTTGTATGGCCAAGTAATGCGAAACAAATTGAAGATCCACTAGTGCCATATTACAGGTTGAGAGAGAATTTAAACTTAGACATGAACTGTCTTACATATAATAACAGAGTAATAGTCCCCAGTCACTTACGAACTCATGTGTTACATTTGCTCCACGAGCAACATCCTGGTATTGTTAAAATGAAAATGTTGGCTCGACAGTATGTATTTTGGCCAGACATTAATAAAGATCTAGAGAATATGGTTAAAATGTGTGAGTGTTGTCAACTTATGGCTAGTAATGTAGGAGATGCACCACTGACGTCGTGGTCATGGTGTACTAGAAAGTGGCAAAGAATACATCTGGATTTTGCGAAGAAAAATGGATTGAATTTTTTGATTTTAATTGATGCCAGTAGTAAGTGGGTAGATGCATGGATTTTAAGGAATACAACTGCCAGGGATGTAATTGCATGTTTGAGACAAACATTTGCAATCTTTGGCTTACCAGACGAGATTCATTCAGACAATGGTCCACCATTTAATTCTGGGGAATTTATAGTATTCTGCAATTCTAACGGAATAAAAGTCTTAAAATCACCACCTTTGCATCCGAAGTCTAACGGCATTACTGAAAGAACAGTTCAAACTTTTAAAAACAATTTATTAAAGCAAAATTTTGACTCAAACACTTCAAAAAGTTCTAATCAAGAAAAACTAGATAACTTTTTATTTTATTATAGAAACATTCCACACAGTATGACTCAAATTTCACCTGCTGAATTAATGCTCAAACAAAAACCAAAAACAAGAATTTCAATGTTAAAACCAAATTTTGATAAATACATCCAACATAAACAGAATGATTTATTAGAGAACAGAAACAGTGCCTTTAACAAAATACACCAATTTTGAAGAAGGAGAAAAGGTATACGTGAAAAATATTAGGGGTGAACAGACAAAATGGAGCTATGGTACTATTAAAGTTAAGGTTAGCCCCGTAACATACATAGTTCAAGTAGAAAATCATGCCAGGTATTGTCATGTTGATCATTTGAGGAAGTATCATAATAATCACTTATATCAGGAAGTACAATTAAATTCAAATTATCACGTTGCTACCAACTCACAACTTTTTAATTCTGTACCAGAGCATATAAATATAGACTCGACATCTAAACCGATTTATGATCAAAATAAAATCACTGATAATATTGAAGTGGAACCAGATGGTCAAGAATCTAACCACTTTGGTAATAACAATTCCAAAAATAATAATTCTAGTAATAGTGACAATTCTAGCAATATAACAAAAAATAATCTACCTTTAAAAGAACGAAGTGATGAATTGCCAAGCTTGCGACGATCAACACGTATTACTAGAAAACCTGACAGATATTCCGATGCTTAATTTTGTAATTTAGAATTATTTACCTTTAGAGTTGAATATTATTGTTTATTGTTAAGGGGAAAGAAATGTTATGTATTATTATCTTATTATATGAATAAAATAGTGGGCTGGAGTGATGCTGGGCAACGGGAATAAACAGGAGTGTCAGAGTAAATAAGAGACATAAATAAAGTAGTACTTGAACCCACAAACTGTGTATTAGTTTATAAAAACATAACAGATATTTCAGGAAATTCTGGGAATGTTGAAAAAAAAAATTGCCAAATACTCGTCTCAAAACAGCGCAACTTTTTTGTAGTTTAACCGACTTCGTATCTCTTACCGCTTATTGCAGTTTTTTCATCTCAATGGGACAGCCTGTATAATAAAATTGAACAATGACCGGCTTTTCTGAAAGGCCGTATTGTAAAGTAGACGACGTGTACTATTATTGAAAATTAAAAACGACTTCCAAAGTACAAGACAACATAAGTTAACATAGGGTGTATTTTTTTACATGCTATTCCCTATGGCAACACTTAAAATAAATGCACTGTATAATGAACTGTTGACAGTTGATTGGTCAGTCATGAGAAATATGCCTGACGTTGACATAGCATATGATAGATTTTACGATATTATCTATTCTATCTTGGACAGACATGTTCCCGTTGTTGGGGAGAAGAAGGGAAATTACCCCCCATGGTACAATCGACATATTATAATGAATATTATAATAATAATAATAAACTGTCTTTATTCCACCAATAGATGTACATTTCTTTACAAGCATCAATAATTATCAAGCTTAGGTATAAGGTGGAAAGGCGAAGGCCAGATAGTGTGACAAAAACTGACACACTCCTGCTCACCTTAACCATGAATCACACTATTTAAATATACATGTACAAGGAGGCGCTACTAACATAGTATCTACCAATTCTACGTGAAAAAAAAAACAACATAGGAATATCCCAACCCAACAAAATACCGATATCAATCACAACCAATAGAGTAATCTCATCATCTTACCCCATGTGTAAAAAGAATACAATAAATAAACAAATAATACACAAAAATAACTCGTATGAGAGCATGATTGAGAAATGTCTGTCATCCCAAAAACGCGCGAGCACCGAACCTCCGCGTACCCATATGCCCCAGACACCATGACCACCCACTGAGATCACAACAAGCTATGCCTCTGATATAATTTCGAACGGCACATTCGTTTGAAAGCCCTCACAGTCGCGCCCCTCAATGCATCAGTCAAGGGATTGTAAATCTTTACAATTTGGTCGCTAAAACTAGCTTTGAAGGCTTCGGTTTTGTGAGCTGGTATAGTTAATAAACCCCTAAATCTGACGTTGAGGTTATGCACATCAGTTCTGTAAGTAATCCTATTAAGTAAGTAGGGTGGCCTCTTACAGAGCAGAAATCTATGAAAAAAGCAACCCGCATGTACTTCTCGTCTGTTGGACATGTTGAGACATATTCGCAAGAAGACTCGTGCGTTTGATAAATGGAAAAAACTAAAACTTCCACACTATTACCGGGAATTCAGGAGATTACCACAGAACCAACCGCAGATTGTCACGGTATTCGCAGATTTCTTCAGGTCCACATATCTGGAGTCTAAGAGCTACGAACCAGGAGATGGTTTGGTCATTGGTGTTAACATCCCCACATTGAATATTACTCCTTTACGAAGAGTGACTTCTTTGAGGCGTTAAAGAGAATCAAACCAACCATGACGAGTGGTCGAGATCAGATTCCTGGCGGCCTTGTTCTTGATTGTGGGACTGTCCTTGCTGAGCCGTTACTCATATGTATATAATCAGTGCTTGTCACAGAGCTCATTTCCCAAATGTTGGAAGATCACTAGAGTATGTCGCGTCTTTAAAAGCGGCAACAATAATGAGATCACTAATTATAGGCTGATTTGTATACTGTCAGTCTTCTCCAAAATTTTTGAAGCCATATTGTATCCATATAAAATTTATAAGCCATATGTTTCTCCATGTTCATAAGTACATTTCCCCCAGTCAACATGGCTTTGTTAAAAACAGATCAACAGTTACTAACTAAGGACAATTTACGCAGTATGCCTCCAATGAGTTGGATAATAGGGGTCGATTGGACGTTATATACACCGTGTCTCTTGAATTTCTGGACATAGGGAATTCCCATGTTAAAATAAATTATTGTAAATATTGGCTCCCCCAATTATTTTACAGTAAAATGTCAAATATAAAACTTTTTAAGGGAAAAAAGCTGCTTCTTATGCAACAATTGAAGTTTCATTTAGTTCTTCCGTTTTTGAGAAAATCAGGAAAAACGTAACGGTTTTTCGTAGTTTTTCAAGGTTGCTTTGCTTTTGACAGATAATGCTAAAAAATATTAATTGTCAATAACTGATTGTTTAAAAGTAATTATTTATTATCATTAAAACTTTAAAAGTGGCAAAGTATTACTTTTTAAAGAAAAAACTTGTTTATAAAAATGAATTATTACACCATTGAAGAAATAATTGGATGAGGATTCCAAAAATGATTTTTATCTGAACAGAAATCAGTGGCGTGCCATCAATGTCTGCTAAAATATGCAGGTAAAATTCTGCACGATCATGCACCATCGTCACTAGTGGAAATAAAATTAAACGTGGTACATGAAAAAATTCCCCTTAATGCGTAATACCTGTATACGAAATTTCATTAAAATATCCAGAGCTGTATTACAGATATTACGAAAACATGATTTATTTTAATAAAACTTTATCACCCTGTATCTCAAAAGTTAAGACTTTTAGGACATACGTTCTTATGAAGTTTTCTTCTTAAAATGAACCCAAAAATCACCCCCTCAAATATTGACATTCAATTAGAAAAAATCCTGTATATGACGTGGCAGAATACGTGAGCAAGGCTTACCCTAGAGCTTTCACTTCACAAAATATTCAGTTTGGTTTTGAAGTCGCAGGGATTTATCCTTTGAACAGAAACATTTTTGCAGATCACGAATTTCTAAGCTCTTATGCAACAGATAGGCCGCTTATCGAAACTCCTTTTGGAAATTCGATTTACAACCCTTCACCTCAAGAAATTCATATCAAGATAATCTTTTCTATATCACATCCAAAAAGATCTGTTCTTTCTGTACTTGTGAGTCCTGAGCAGATAACCTTCCCTAAAGCCGATGCTAGAAAATGTTCAAAACGTGGCGGTAGAAAACCAGGTAGATGCAGAATATTAACTGATACGCCTGAAAAGGCTGAAATTGAACAGCAAGCAGAAGCCAGAAAATAATGTTAAAGAAGATACAAAAAGTAAAAAGACAAATAGCGAGCAGTAGTTCAGAAGAACCAAAGATTGATTCAGATGGCAGTTTACAAGATGTTTAGTTCGGTATTGCAGACGATTTGGAAGAGGACATGAATCATGAATTGAGTGTTAAAGACTTCATACTGGTTCGTCTAGCCGGCAAGAAGCCTTACACATTTTATGTAACTCAAATTATTCGAAAAGCAGAGACATTAGAGATTAAATAATATCTTAAAAAAGGAGGACTAAATAAATTCATATGAACCGATGAAACTGTATAATATGAACTACTCACTTCCGAAATCGTTATGAATCTGCCATGCCTTTCCATAACTGGAGGGACAGAAAGAAAACGTCGAGAGATGGTTTTTCACGTTGATTTGACGTCTTATAATGTCGAATAAATTTCATGTTTTTGCGTCTCAAGGTACACTAGCATGTGTCCCAAAGTACACTTGATTATTGTATCTTGGGACATTTTGATTTTTTTTTTAATTAATTATTTTGGTTTTGATGGATTAATGTTATTTTGTTTTACATTGAGTTCAATAATGTAGCTCTGCAATCTAATTTAATTTGAGTCAAAAATAAACTTAAAAAAAACTTTTTAATTTTTTGTGTCCCAAAATCTCTTTTATATTTTTTATATCTCTGTTTCTATTCATTATTTTTTTTTCAGATTAGCAGCTCAGACCCCAATAGTGATGTGGACGGTCCATCAAAGAATCCAAAAAAAGTCTATACTTATAAATATAGAAAAGATTGGGACACTCATGAAGAATTAAAAGCTTAGCAGCCGAGGAGGCTTATATTTTTTCTGTAAGGTGTGTGCTAAATACTACTTGGCGGAATTGCTGCGGTTAGAAAACATCAAAATTCAAATACTCATAAAAATAAATCGTGTACTAAAAGGTCAGAAACCCATTAAAACGTTTTCAACGCAGGCAGTATCTAGCGAAAAGCATATAAAAGAAGCCGATGAGGTACGTTTAGCATATTTCCTTTCGTAGTTGAACATAACATTATCTTAAAATTCAGTATATCATTTAGTTTCACTTGTAAAAAACTTAGATTATAAAAAGAAGATTTACACAAGCTTACTTGTGGTAGAACTAAATGCACATTGTTAATGGTGTGATTGGTGTGACAAGCTTTGAGATACTTATCGAAAAGTTGCAAAGTAATAAGTTCTGCTTACTTGTGGATGTATCCACCGATCGTGGTGGTGTAAAAGCTTGGCATTGGTAGTCAGGACTTTTGAAAATTTTCATATAACAGAATTTTTGGCACTTTTACCGGCGAGTGAGGCAAATGCAGAAAATTTACATAATATCATCGTTGATTTTTACTGAATTTCTATATGGTATGGCAGGTGACGGGGCAGCTGTAAAGATGGGGGCACACAATTCACTAAAATCTCGGCTACAAATGATGCCTCATTTATTTACCATGAGGTGCATATGCCATTCGTTTGCATTGCCACATATGCATGCGAAACATTGCCACCTGAACTAGAAAAGCTGCTGCGAGACGTTTATACGTATTTACTTAATACAGTTTTAAAAGACAGACACAATTTTTTTATTTCAAGAATATTTGCAATTCAACCGCATAAAATTTTAAAATTATCACAAACACGTTGATTGGCCCTTAATACTGTTTGTAGATTTCTAGAGCAGTATGGAGCTTTAAATTTATAATTTACAGCGGAAACCTTTGATAGCATCACAAACTCAGAATCCATCACGGTTGTAATAAACAATCCTATAACAAAAGTTTATTTGGAATTTTTAGATTACATTTTACCAGTTTGAGAAGTTGTCAACTTGTCAAGATCAAGTTTTATTCGGTTAACAAAATTAGTGAAATATTCGTGTTATTTAATTAATATACCTATATATTTTTATTATTTTATAGTATATTGTAAAGGCGTTTTATAAAGTTCTAATGGTGATTTTCTATAGAAAGTGGATGTTTCATACAATATTTTAATTTTTTTTTGCTACTGTCAATTTCAAATAAACAGGACTTGAAGAAGATTAAAAATCACGCAAAAATTAATAGATTTTATGGACTTGAAACAAAAATGCGAATTCTTAAACTCCAATTAAGAAATTTTCAGTAGATAGTTGTGTTAGATGCCAATTTTTACTATGCTACCAACATTTTATAAACGACGAATCTGGTTGTAAACTTCATGGAAAATATGAAATTGCTGTTAAAATATGCAATAATAAAAAATCTAAAATTTCAATATCCCAAAAAAACCAATCTGAATATCAGTCATGTTATATTTATGATAAATATTTTTAGTGTTGTGAGTCAGGATTTATATCCAAATGCTATATATCCATTTTGGATATATATCCGCCATGAATTAAACGTTAATGGCGGATATATATCCATTTTTGAATTCCGCGCCTATCTGAAACAACATCTTTTAAAAATTAACTTTTTGAAATATGACTTACTTGTCAACAGTGTCAGTGTAACCTATCATTTAATTTACCTCGGCTAAGTAGCTCGTGTAAATCAGAGAACAGAGACCACACAAGACCAAATAAAGAAGAATTATGATAAATAACCTTTCTAACCATATTATTAGTAGTATTTATAAAATTAATCTATAATCTATTAATCATCATTTTTGCATTTATGAGACTGTGTAAAATGTAAATTAAAAAAAGCTTTGCCATTAAAACATTAAAACGCTAAAACTTTGCCTTGTACCCGCGTATAAGATGCCTAGAAAAGCAAGTAACGTGTGGAAATACTTTAAAAAAACATCAAAAGGTAAATCTAAATACATAAATGGAGAATGCAATTTTTGCAAAAAAAAACCTATACGTTAAATCCAAAAAGAATGGAAAAGCACATTGCAATTTGTACCAAAGCCCCAGATGCTGTAAAAAAAATATTTAAGGAACAGAATATTGACATCCAAGGGAACGCAGTAGCAGTGTCAGTGCTAATAATGATCAATAATAATGATTAGAGAACGGATTATAGGCAAAGAAAAAATTCAAAATAGGCGCCTTTATAGGCACACTTTTTGGGATAAAAAGGCTTAAACCTGAACCAAATAGGCAATAAAATAGGCAAATTTTACTACCAAATTTTCACTACAGAGAAAAAATGAGTAACAGAAATTTACGTTTATATGTGCCTTAAAAATGCCGATTTCAATTACAAATATTGAAATGGATCGCACCTAGGTAGGATGATAAGGAAATTATTTCCATCTCCTTCGTTAAATCAACCCAAACCGAAAAAGCAAACAGTGCAAGAATAGGTGCGTAATTACCTAAAGGTAAAATTGTTAGGAAATCAAAACGCAGCCACGCGCTATCGAGGCAAAGAAAATTATTGAATAGGTAATCAGACAGACACTTCCGCCATATCCCGGGTAGTCTGTAATCAACATGGTTATATTCTTTAATTAATTCAAGCTGTTGCTTGAAATGAAATCAAAGAAATGAAACAAAAGCAAAACGAAGTGATAAGAAAGCACAGATGTGCAAAAGAGTGGAATCCGAAATGGACTGGAGTTTGAAAAATGCATGAAAGGGATCCATCATTCGCTTTCCATTGTTTTGTACTCTCTATGCAAAATCACAGCCCCTCTCGCCCTTCACCATTTTACGCTTCTGCAAACGAATTCTCTCGCTCATCATTCGCTTTTAGACATCTGATAGGAAGTCCACCGTTAACAACAAGTCTCAGTAAATTTCCCCGCTTTTCCGAAAGAAATCCCAACCAACCGAGATAAAACGAGTCACAATAGGTTCTTTTGCGCATCCGTTTCGGCCATAGTAATCCTGGCATACCTCAATCAACGAGCAGGGGTAACTACGTGAACACAACGGTAAACACAACGAAAGAAATCACAGCGGTCCTATTAGGGAGAAATTCGAGAAACTAGACGATCACAGTGGCTTTTGCGAAAAAGCAACGGGCCCTGGGTGGTTCCGTTACAATATTACACTTAGCATTTTGCTACAAAGCTCGGACCACAGTTGTCCGGGTCAGTTATTATTTCTATAAGGGATTATAGCTATTGACTTAGGACCTATATATTTATTTCTATCCAAACTTTTTTATTGCTTCAACTTTTCACATCCATCTACGTCTGCTCAAAATGTCTTCCGATATTATCAAGAATAGTGATAGATACGGTATGAAACCTGGTAGTGGAAGTATTCTACGGCAGCTGTAAGGATGAGAGCCTCGAAATGTGGAAAAGAAGTTTAAGTGTCCGGAACCCCAATACGAGTCTTGCAAACCTTCGACATCGGATGTTGGGTCCAAGCGTCCACGTGATGAATTATTGTATCCAACACCCGATATTTCACCTCCTGCAACCAAATATCCTAAGAAGATTTCATTGTCAATTAAAAATTATGATGTTTGTGATGTGCCGCTGCAGGAGGAAGTTCCACATATTGAGGTGTTATACAATCAACGTCACACCCAAGTATCCGCGATAATGAAGGTAAGGTCGTTATTATTTCTAATCATCTTAGACTCCGCTTCGATATCAGTTGGACTAGACATAGACCAGCTGCTATCGAAATGTGTTCCGATATCGGATGAGGAAGACTTAGAGCAGCTTTTATCGGAACCTACCCCGACAGCAGACGGGGATAATGTTGATTTGTCTATTTTAGAAGATATGTGTATGCATAGCTTCAAAGTAGATACGGTTACAATGCCAAAACCTGCGGTGCAAAGAAATTTAGGAGTGTACGCCGATGAATGCACACCTCATGAACATCCACTCGCATTATCCCTGATTGAGGCGAAACAAGATACTATTGACGATGTTATCAATCCACCATTTGTCTTGGTTGTGACGAGTCAAATCGATAGAACGATGTAGAGGCACCTAACGATGATTGAGCTGGGTGGAGATGAATTATCGTTGCAGTCATATCCTTTAAAAATTTTTGAAGATTTGGTGAAGTCTCAGAAAATTGAACGAGCCAATTTGGATAAAAAAAACACTTGATCGCATAGAGTGCGTCATAGAGATTGAAAATAATAAACAATCTGATCACACTTGCGATATGCTATTAGAGCATATAGAATTCAACCTTGCCGCCTAGAATACTTAGTCTATCATTGTTTCCCTTCGCACCCACCCGTGCTCCCATGATTATTTCCCGAATTCTATCGTCTGAGTAGGTATCAGTAGATAGCGTTGGAGAGTTCTGGAACACCTTGAAACCAAGGTCAATGTCAATTCATATGGCCATTTTATATGTGAGAGTTCTGGAACACCTTGACGGATGTTTCAAGGTCAAAAATGTATAAGCGAAGCATCAATAACTTTAAAGATTTTATTTATTAATACAAGGTCAAACATTAGCCGCCTCCCCCGCCTCCCCGTGTGTAAAAAAATTTTCAAATACTTTACTGAAGTAGGTAGGTATTCATGGTATATTATAATCTTGAAGATTGTATAAACGAGAGTGTCGGTCGCCGTTGAAATAAAATATACATATAAATGGTGGATTTAGAAAGCTATAGTCTAAATCTTTATATTAGTCTATAATCTTTGAAAAAATGTGCTGAGTAGTCTTGTGGCAAATTGTAACCAGAGGGAATATCTGATTCTTCGCCTAATAAATGCACCGAAACACACCAAGTGTGTACAGATCGCGGCAATGATGGTGTGGTCAATATTATATCTGACCAACTGATATGTGGACATACCAGAATAATAACAGACAAGGAAATCGTAGATGAATTTATTTATCAGCAACTGTGTAAACGTGACATCCAAGTAGATTCGGTTGTACCAAGACAGTATGCAATGGAACCGAACATTATAGTGAACGTTGAAGAGATCACGTCTATGCAGAATCCGCAACCGATTCCGTGAGTGAATCGATCGAGATGAGCCAAAATTCTATTAATGGAATGCGTGGTATTGGTGGTTCGAAAGGGCAGAACGTCGAAAGGGAGGAACGTTGCAGAACCTCCGAGGATGAAACCTGGAGGCGCTTCATTGTCGAAGGTTCCGGGAATATTTGAAAATTAAATTAGTACTGGTAAGAATCACATAATAACACAGATTGAATTCACGAAAATGTTAAAGAACAATTATTTATGAAAATTTTCGATACTCAATTAGAGTTTTTGCAAAACCAACTTTCTGTTTACGATGAACGAGCATGATTTATGATTGTACCTCCCTCTCACCAATCCTTTTATGTACCAATCATAATACAGTACCTATAATAAACCACAACCCTCTATCAGACTGTCTATAAATATGTGTGCCGGGAAAACATAGCATAAACGATGGCGAACAAGTGTCCGAGATGTTTGGTCGTCTATGTGAACCAAGAGGCGTTGTTCAACCACCTAGAGCACGGGTGTAAAAGATCGCTCACAACTCGAACATCAGGTAATGTGATAAGTAGGTAATCTAAATTAGGATTGAATTATTATAATTATTTACCAGTTCAACAAGTCGCACTACTGATGACGCACCTGCAAAGAATCGAAAACTCGTCAACAACTCTACTCCTAAGTAACATACCCAAGTGAAGGCTTTTCTCTCTACTCAAAAGTTGAGTTTGAGAGGCATAGATCGTATTATTATTGGAAAAGTGACAGCGGACGTGTTGAAATTGGAAGTACGGCATATGGAGGTAGGTTGGCGAGTTACAAAGTTAGCAGCGATGTGAAGCACGTTAGTGTGGAGGATTTTATGAGTGATGTTCGGGAGGACACACACATTCGTAGTATTAGTCAATGAATTAGTAAAACATAGAACTTTTAAGGTGAATTTAGAATAATTGTTTGGTTTATCGATGGTGTCCTGACAATACCTCCTATCTGCAATTTTGAAGAAATTTAGATTTTCGCGGCAAGCGTTTCTATTTGCCTACGCGCATGTCTTAAAACTCCACCCAACTGAAAGAATAAACTCAAAAGCTTATTACAGCTCAAAGAAATATCTCCTATCTACTACCGCAGTGACATTTTACGGAAATACCTCCTATCTAGCAGTCGTGCATGTGTTTAGTGTAATGGCAGTTTGTCTGGTAAGTAAATCTGTAATTTTTCATTTGTTTTAACAATTAGCTACTTTCAAAAGGCGTGTTATTGTACCGTATAGGTTAGTTTACCAGTGTGATATTCAATAATATTGAATTACATTCATGTAATCTGTAATCACTCTTTGAAATTGAAGTTTGTAGTTAGGAGGTATTGCCATCAGGAACGAGCATTCATGTTATTAGTTAGGTGGTATCACTATTATGATTTTTATTTTTATTTCTTATTGTCTCTACCAAATTCAAACATAGTGTGGGTATTTATTAAGTTATAAAATGATGCTTATAATATTATGTGGTTGCGTACAACATCATATTGTTTGTTTTTTTGTTTCTCGGGCAATACTAATTTAGTGAAAAAATTATTTCTTGCAGATTTTCAATTATGTCATCTAGAAGCAGAAAGATATTGCAACTTGCATTAAATAATGCATGCGATTTTACAAATGAACCGGAAACCGACATTCCAACAGTACCACCTCAGTATAATTTGGAAGATTTAGACATAATTTTTGAAGATGATACTGCTTTTTTGAATACCCATCAGAATTCAATACCCTCAGAAAAAGTGATCCCACAAAGCCAACTACTCCACACAGAAGGTTTCGAAATCCTCCCCGATATTGAATCATCAGAATTCTCCAACGATAGCAGTGAACTTATTGGGGATAATTTATTTTCAAATGAACCACAAGAATTCGCAAGCAATATCACTGATATCGGTATAGATGGAGTTGAAACAAACTTGGTGCCGTCTAGTTTATTCACTGACTTGACAAATATTACTGTTTTCGACAAAGAAATTAATACTACAACTTTAGAATGCTGTGACCAAAAAGAGTCTTCATTCAATCTACCAGATGATGCAGAAATAGAAACTGATGACTTGAATTCATATGATCCAGAAATAGAACATGAGACTTTAGGAGACAAAAATAAAGAAAATAATAGTGGTTCACTTGACTCAGGTGACAGAGTACATAATATGGATAGTCCGAGAACAAAAAACCGAAAAGCGGATCCAAATAGCTGGAAAAAAAATTATAATAAACAGTTGCGTATGGAAGGGAAAAATTATCTTGGGTATACAAGAAAAGGTGGTAAAGTGAAGCAAGATACTTTGAGGGAAGCTAAGAAAATTGGACCCACTTGCCAATCTAAGAGCTGCACCCGTTCTAAGAAAAGATTCTGTTCTTTTTTTTCTGAAGACCTCAGAAAAAAGCTTTTCAATTATTTCTGGTCCCAAACAAATTGGGAACAACGAAGAATTTTCGTTGCATCTCATGTCACAAGAGCAGTGCCAAAACGTAAAACAACAGAAGGAGATTCAAGAAGGAGCGGAACTTTTGAATACAATTTACCCATGACAAATGGCAATAAAAAACCCGTATGTCGTACTATGTTTTTAAATACATTAGGGTTGGGATCATTCACGGTTCAGTCTTGGGTTAACCAGAGCACTTTTAGTATTACACCACACAATGAAATTGCTGTTTCTAAGCGAAAGGTTCCATTATCGTTAAAGGCAAAAGATTTAGATTTTCTTGATGATTTTCTCGACAAAATACCAAAGCTTCCTTCGCACTATGGGAGAAAAGATAGCTCTAAGCAGTATTTTGAACCGATTTTCCAATCTTTAAGAGAGTTGATTGATCACTATAAAGATTACTGCAGAGAACACAATCGAACACCATTATCAAGACAGGTATTTAACAAAAGATTGCAAGACAAGAATTTGTGCATTTATCAGAAGAAGAAAGACCAATGCAATACTTGCTGTGCACATAACGTTGGTAATATATCGGAAGCTGAATGGAAGATACACAGAGATAAAAAAGACAGAGCACGCGATGAAAAAATGATTGATAAAATTCATGCGAAAGAAGGTGCCTGCGTTACAATAAGTATGGATTTGCAGGCAGTTAAAGTTTGTCCAAATATTAATGCTAGTGCAATATTCTTCAAAACAAAGTTATGCTGTCATAATATGACCATGTATGATTTAACTACTCATGACGCCGTATGTTACTGGTTTACAGAGGTAGATTCAGACCTTCAATCTTCCACGTTTGTTTCCATCATTTTGGACTATCTAGAGAAGAATTGTATTGATAAAGATTTACCCATTATAATATACTCGGATGGCTGTACCTACCAAAATCGGAACAATATCTTATCAAACGCACTGCTTCATTTCTCAATTAAACATAAAGTGGAAATATATCAAAAATTTTTAGAGCGTGGACACACACAGATGGAATGCGACAGTGTTCATGCCCTCATAGAAAGAAAATTACGGGGAAAATAAATCTATCTACCTAGTGACTATGTTAGAGCTACAAAAGAAGCTCTAAGTAAACCTAGGCCCTATCAAACAAAAGTATTGAGCCATAACTTTTTTAAGAACTTTGCAGAAAGACAAAATATGCGTTATAACTCCATTCGACCGGGACGGCATACTTCTGATCCTACGGTTACGTGTATAAAGGCTTTATCATACAAAGAAGATGGAATAATCCGATACCTACTGGATTTTGATGATGAATGGCAAGAATTACCCATTCGACCACGAAATGTTCCTGATTTTGACGATTATCCAGCATTACATAATTCTAGATTAAAACTAGCGGTTACAAAATGGAGTCATTTGCAAGAGCTTAAAGCAGTAATACCAGATGATTGCCATGCATTTTATGACCAACTTCCGAAGAATAAAAAATGATTAGCTTTATTTTTAATGTGATTTTCCTATTTTTCCATAATTTGATGTATGTTAAGAAATATTTTTTATTTAAGTTATGTTTCTGTGATGCAATGAAAAAATATGTTTCTGTTGATTTGTTACAAAAATAAGTATAATAGTTTTTGATTTCAAAGAATAAACAACGATTATTTTGTTTCCATTTGAGTACATTTCAATAATACCACCTATCTCCCAAATGATTAGCAGCAACAACTCCTATCTGAATTTATCAAGTAAGTGACAAAATTAATGTTGAAAACTTTAGGCTAATATGATCAACTGTTACCTACTAATAATATATGAAAGTCACATTTATTATGGAACTATCAAATAATAATTTAAACGTTTTTTGTGTCTCCTGTAAAATTATGTTTTTGCAGATAGAAGGTATTGCCAGGACACCATCGTTATACTACTTGTAGAGCAAAGACATATGAGACATTAAGGGCCGGTTGTTCGTACAAAAAGTTAATCTGTGATTAGCTAGCCATAGTTAAAATTTGAATATGTCCAACTTTCAATCACGTTGTCAAAAAATGCAAAAGTAGCGCTTAGCTAATTTGAGATTAAAGCTATACGCGAGCTAACAACATTGTAATCTTACAGTTTTCTCGACTGACAGCATTCGGCACTATTCGACGGCACTATCGCTAGCGATCGGCAGCTTCGTTTCGGGTTTCGCCTCAACGCATGACGTTGCAATTTTCATTATTATTATTAACCCCTTAAGTGGGCTGGGATATTTGTGTTAACTTTCGCATGGTGGGCGAGTAAAAAAAAACGACAAATTTTTTTTTTCACTTTTTTTCTGTAATAAACCGCCTCTTAGATATCAAATATAAGTTTTTCCCCATTTTCAAGTGTTCAATTTTTCACGATTCCAGTGGCGGGTACCATGAAATCCATTAAAAAATGAAATAAAATTACTTAAAATATGAAATATGCAGAGAAATAACATATACAGGGTGAGTCATTGATATGGGAAAGCTCGATTACACCTATACCATTAAAGATATCGAAATGAACCAAAAAGTGCTGTAAATGGGAGAGTAAAGTGCAGTTTGTAAAATTATTTTCAGATACACAGGATGGCCCAATATTGCTGTAGGCCATACAACTTTGTTATTTTAAATAGGACACCCTCTATATTATTACATTTTCATATTGTTTGAGAAAAGTCAAAAAGAATGGTTTGTAAAGTTGAAGTTTGTAATGAGCAATTTATGAGTTATAAACAAATGAAAATCGCGATTTTCCATTTTCAAAGCAGCTTATATTGAAAACGGCTCGAGATATGGAAAAACGATTTACATGTTCCTATCTTAACTTTTCAAGCGGTATCCTATTGGATGGAAGAAATTTTTATACAGAGTGGTAAAAAATTTGATTATTTTCATCACCCGGTATAAAAATTTCAGCTACATGATAGGATACCAAATTAAAAATTAAGATAGGGACATGTAAACCGTTTTTCCATATCTCGAGCCGTTTTCAATATAAGCTGCTTTGAAAATGAAAAATCGCGATTTTCATTTGTTTATAACTCATAAATTGCTCATTACAAACTTCAACTTTACAAACCATTCTTTTTGACTTTTCTCAAACAATATGAAAATGTAATAATATAAAGGGTGTCCCATTTAAAATAACAAAGTTGTATGGCGTACAGCGATATTGGGCCATCCTGTGTATCTGACAATTATTTTACAAACTGCACTTTACCCTCCCATTTACAGCACTTTTTGGTTCATTTCGATATCTTTAATGGTATAGGTGTAATCGATCTTTCCCATATCAATGACTTACCCTGTATATTGCAGTTTTACTTTAGAAAATGAAGTAAAAAAGTCAGTGGCGTACCTATCTTATTAGTGTAACTATTATATAAAAATTTAAAATAAATTATGAAAAATAATAATGTGCAAGGAAAGAGTGTTTATTGTAATGAGAATAGATGAAAAAACCTCAATGGCGTCTCTTGAAATATCAGTCAGTGGCGTTTCTTATTAGGGTAACTGTTATATAAAAATTTAAAATTAATGATATAAAATAAATATGTGCATATGGAAAGTTTTTATGAGTACCTATTGCACTTATAATTGATAGAATTTAGAAAAAAAAACAGTATTTTTTTTATAAGGACTTTCTAAAAGGTCCAAGTTTTCAGAAACAATAAACGTACCTACCTATCAAAAAATAAAAAATCTAAAACCGAAGAAAATAAATTTAAAAACTAAAAATTAAAAGCAACTTCGGTGATAAATATTATAATTAGAAACTAATACGTATAAAAACGTATACGTATAATGTTCTTTTCCAAAAGGAATAATCAAGAAGGACCTTGTAGTCTTTGCGCCTTTATTTCTTGTTCAAATAAATCAATTTCAAATTATAAAGCAATACAAATAGAATTGCCATCCATGTTTATGGTAAAAATGTTCCTCGACATCCCGAAACTAAATTGTAGCTTCCTACAAAATAGTATACTCACCATAAAAACACATTTCAAATATTACCTAGGGACATCTATATTTAGGTAGTAAAATTGATACCAATCTTGATCGATAAAATATAGTACACTGTAATAGTTCCTAAGGGCATCTAGAAGTAAAACGTGTGTAGTACAATACAACTGGGATTGAATAATAATTCTATAAGCTAAATTGCAGAGCGCAGCGTTCTAGTTCTATTCCGTGCTTAGAGCTGCAGTTGTTATTTCGGCGCGGGCCACCGGTTCCGCTCTTTGTTATAGATTTTCTTCCATAGATCCCTTATTTTTTATGGATTTGGTTCATACTTTCAGTAATAGATGGCACAAATTAATACCTTCAAAATGAATATAGTTTTGCCTTTAAACCTATATGTAAGATAGATGTAATCAAATATACGACTACAACCGTCATGGCCACCGCGTGGGAGCAAGAACATGACGATTGTAGTCGTATATTTGATTATCTCTATCTTACATATAGGTTAAAAAGGCAAAACTATATTCATTTTGAAGGTATTATTTTGTACCATCTATTAGTGAAAGTTTGAACCAAATCTATAAAAAAAGGGATCTATGGAAGAAAATCTATAACATTCAAAATTCAAATCTGTCTACTATATGGAATAATAAATGGCGGTACCTCAAAAAAAAAACATAGGGTACCTGTGTTACCGGTATACTAACGAAAACAGGAATCTGTTACGTTTTCCTCAAATCTAGACGCTGTCAAATCAAACCTATTTCTATCACACAAAATAATTTTTATCTGGCAACACTGCAAATCACCCTCGTGGGATATTTTTTTACTTTTCAACTCTAGAAGCTATAATCATATAGAAGTGATATTTGTCATTTTCGAAGTACCTAAGTAGTGTGCTATTTGTCATTTTCGCAAGTTTTGACTGTTGATTCAAAAAAATTTTTTTTTGCACAAATTTGTAGGAAATTATTTTGAAAATGTTTATTTTCAATTAGCTCTGTTTACCTTCTCTAGCTCATAATACTGTAGGTGAAATAATGAATTCAATGCAAGGAAAGTTTGCAGATTGTTCAATTTCACTAAGTGGAAAAGTCAAACCGGTCACCATGATCGTGCACCTACTTTAACGCTATTTTTGAGACTCCTAAAATATATATATTTAATAATATAAAATTTAGGAAAAGTGTGAAAACATATTTGAAAAATCCTAACATATTCTTTATGAAATCTTATTAAATTAAATAAACTTTGGTTTCCAGCGTCTGAAATTTTTTCTGATGGCGAACTGTTTTTTGACAAAACTACAATTTGTGTGGTTATTCAGAATAGTAGGTACCTATTTTATAAAAATATTATATTATATTATTTTATATTATATAAAAAAATAAAACAGCCTTGTTTGTACCGCTATACATAGAATGACACCTGCGTCATTCGGCAACATGGATAAGAGCCCCTAGCCTCGGTGAATCGTGCATCCCGAATTTGTCATCAGACTCAACAAGCAACACGAAACACCTCCAAGAAGAACTCGCCAACTTAGCCTTTAAGTGGTAAGGTAACGACTTACTCTTACGCCAAAGCGGTGTCTCACAGGCACGGAAGACATTAATGCATTATTGGGGGGTTATGAAATATTTTTGTGTTAATATACGCTTGTTATTTAATTTTTTGAACCTATAATAATCGGATACACTTGTGTTTAATTATTTTTTATTTGACAAAAAATAAAAAATTTCACTTTTAAAATAACAATCTCAAAAAATTAAGTTAAAATTCCTAGTCAACAGGTGGCAATAAAATATAATCAAATAATATTTGATTATATTTTTTTAATTTTTTATTTATTTATGGCTGCAATAAACTGCATTATGTTACTTTCGGAGATGTGCAATAAATTGAAGCAAACGTAATTGCATAGTTCTTTTAGGAACGTGAAGAGGATAATAGAAAATATTGTTCTTTATGAGACAGTTATTTACTTCCTTTCGATGAATGAAAAGTTTATACAAAGCAATATTTATGTTTGCTTTACCCACAATTCGGTGTAATTAATCATAAAAATAAAGTATTCTTTACGGTAACCCGATGTCTGCCAGACACAGAACAGGACATGCTATACTTGAAAAATTTATTACTCGCTTCCTGTGTGCACAAAAATTATGAAATTTTGGCTGTGGTTTCCTAAAGGTACAGTGAAAAAATACACGAACGGAAAAAATTATTTCAAAAGTAATAACAAAAATATAGCACATTGAAAATGTGTCAGTGTCTGAGAGACACCGCATTACCACTTAAAGGTTAGATAATGCTCTGCAGGCGAGTGGCTGTAGGTTTACTCTGTAATTTGCTGCTCTCAACAGTTTGTTTAAAAAAAATATATTTTACTTTCCGAAACTCTTGAGGGGTAAAAAATAAGATCATTTTTAGTGAGAAAATTATATAATTACGAAACTGAGTTCTCTTTCTCCGTTACCTCGCATCTGGCATACATCCTCCTTTTACTAGAGTGTTCGTAACCGTCGTAACCGTGCCTTAAATCGGGATATTGTGACGCTTTATGACCCAGGCCAACTGTACTGGTGTGTTGCTCTGCCTAAAAAAAGTAAACGTTCTCTTATTCAGTCAATAACAGTCAATTTAATATTCTTTATGAAATCATATTAAATTAAATAAAGTTTCGTTTCCAGCGTCTGAAATTTTATCTGATGGCAAACAAATTTTTGACAAAACTACAATTTGTGTGGTTATTCAGAATAGTAGGTACCTATTTTATAAAAATATTATATTATATTATTTTATATTATATAAAAAAATAAAACAGTCTTGTTTGTACCTCTATACATAGAATGGCACCTGCGTCATTCAGCAACATGGATAAGAGCCCCTAGCCTCGGTGAATCGTGCATCCCGAATTTGTCATCAGACTCAACAAGCAACACGAAACACCTCCAAGAAGAACTCGCCAACTTAGATAATGCTCTGCAGGCGAGTGGCTGTAGGTTTACTCTGTAATTTGCTGCTCTCAACAGTTTGTTTAAAAAAATATATTTTACTTTCCGAAACTCTTGATGGGTAAAAAATAAGATCATTTTTAGTGAGAAAATTATATAATTACGAAACTGAGTTCTCTTTCTCCGTTACCTCGCATCTGGCATACATCCTCCTTTTACTAGAGTGTTCGTAACCGTCGTAACCGTGCCTTAAATCGGGATATTGTGACGCTTTATGACCCAGGCCAACTGTACTGGTGTGTTGCTCTGCCTAAAAAAAGTAAACGTTCTTTTATTCAGTCAATAACAGTCAATTTAATATTCTTTATGAAATCATATTAAATTAAATAAACTTTGGTTTCCAGCGTCTGAAATTTTTTCTGATGGCAAACAGTTTTTTGACAAAACTACAATTTGTGTGGTTATTCAGAATAGTAGGTACCTATTTTATAAAAATATTATATTATATTATTTTATATTATATAAAAAAATAAAACAGTCTTGTTTGTACCTCTATACATAGAATGACACCTGCGTCATTCAGCAACATTGATAAGAGCCCCTAGCCTCGGTGAATCGTGCATCCCGAATTTGTCATCAGACTCAACAAGCAACACGAAACACCTCCAAGAAGAACTCGCCAACTTAGATAGTGCTCTGCAGGCGAGTGGCTGTAGGTTTACTCTGTAATTTGCTGCTCTCAACAGTTTGTTTTAAAAAAATATATTTTACTTTCCGAAACTCTTGATGGGTAAAAAATAAGATCATTTTTAGTGAAAAAATTATATAATTACGAAACTGAGTTCTCTTTCTCCGTTACCTCGCATCTGGCATACATCCTCCTTTTACTAGAGGGTTCGTAACCGTCGTAACCGTGCCTTAAATCGGGATATTGTGATGCTTTATGACCCAGGCCAACTGTACTGGTGTGTTGCTCTGCCTAAAAAAAGTAAACGTTCTTTTATTCAGTCAATAACATTCTCAGCTATTTTATAGTTATAGACACGTAAACTGTTTGTACCTGAATTATAGTAGTTCGTTCTTGATTACACTTACCGAGCCCCTGTCCTTCGGACCAACCCATTTTCTTGAGTATTTTATTTCCGACATTTTCTGAGCCAATGGGCTCGGTTATAGAAGCTCCCCCAACAGGCAAGGACTCCACGGTTCTCTAGATTTGAGGTATTTTTCTTCCAGTTTACTCGGTTGTGGCTCATCCGGGTCACCATTATTCAGCCAATCAAACTTAATCCGTCTTTTCTTCGGACGGTCCCTAAAATAAAAACATCCTGTAAACATGGAAAACTCTCCAAGCATTACATAATTCTGTTAATGCAGGATACTCGGAACAACTTTTCAAAGTAGGATATTGGTAACATGAATTTATAATTATTTTTATTGAACCACTTATTTGATTATATAATATTTGATGAGTTTTATTGGGTTTAGGTTCTAATTTAAACTTGCCACTAAAGATTCTTTACAGAACAAATTAGAAAACTTTCGCACAGCATGCGAGGAGAAGACTGAAGACATGGACGGTACCGTTTTGTCCTTATTGTGGTATCTGACTGATATGATATGCTGATGAGTCCATAATAAGGACGAAACGGTACCGTCCATGTCTTCAGTCTTCTCCTCGCATGCTGTTCGAAAGTTTTCTAAATTGTTCTGTAAAGAATCTTTAGTGGCAAATTTAAATTAGAACCTAAACCCAATAAAACTCATCAAATATTAGGTAACATGAATAATACTCACCCACAGAAGGATTTTAGGTAAAGGTGTATATTATTGAACAACTTATTGATAATTCTTAAAGCTCTATATAACATGACATCATCAAAACAAACCCCATGCATGCACTCCAACATCCTATAAGTTAGAGCCCCCACCCTTAAAAAATTTAATAGCATCTTATATACATATTTTCATATAGGGGAAGGTGGTCTGAGATGGCATACTTTTCGAAAATGGCTAATAAAAAAGAACATTTGCTAAATAAAAAAAACCAAAAATATGTTGTTTGTATACATTGTTGTTGTCTTAACAAAAAGAGCACCAACTTATTGAACTTAATTGTTTAATTTTATTAAAAAAATAAATAAAATGAATACTGTTACAATAACCATCTAACCCAATACCGAAGGGTAAGATGACATACACATCTACCCACAGAAAAATTGTGGATCCATAATTATATTTTAAGAACACAGTTCACAAACTACTATTTTTGATGATTTTGGAAGGCCAATGCATTCCGCGTGGCACCACTTTTTGCAAATTTGACAACGTAACCACCATTCTTTACTTCGCGATCTGCTATATGGTTCAAGACAATAAATACAGGAGGGATCTGGTTCATCATTTTCACTCTCAGAAGATGGTAAAATGCGTTTTTTGACCGAACGTGCAGATTTCCTCACAGCTGCAGCTGCCTTGCAAGACCCTTTAGTTCGGCAATGTCTGGCGTAGAGTTTAGAACTCCGAACTTTCCCTTTTTACGATTTGTTCGCTTGGCAACAGTTGCCATTGGTAGTGGGGAAATATCGGATACGCTTAGATTGCATTCTAGATCTTTAGATGAAGAAGAAGATTCAGGTTGTTCTCGAACGCTCGCGAAAATTTCTTTTGTTTCTTCAAATTGTTCTTGAGCACTCGAGAGCACATCTTTGGAAGTTTGAGGGATTGAAGTTGAGTCAATAGAACGGAATGAGGTTTCTGCGGTTAACGGTTGTTTGACCACATCAGCTTCTTCTAACAGTGGTTTTCTCGATTAATTTTCTGTCACATTTGCAGGTGCAAACATCCAATCGGGGAAAATGTTTGCGTTTAGTGGAAATATTCCAGTAGCGGCAAAACCACTTTGACCATTTTTTACGGCGGCGGCTCGAAGGTATGCTTCTTTAAAAATCCCTGCAACTTGTTGGTGAGTTACTGTTCTACCAGGATGGCTTTTTAGCCAAACATTCAATTCTTGATTATAAAATGTATTCAGAGGACCAAAGAAGCTAACGTCCAGTGGTTGGACTCTATGAGTACAGTGAGGTGGGAAACAAAAAATGACAATACCATTCTCTTTCGTATATGTTAAAACATTTATGTTTTTATGGCTGGAATGTCCATCTAGGAGCAACAAAACAGGATTTTTTGAGGAAAATGTTTGACGTATTTTACAAAATGCTGCAGCCATTTAAGAAAAACCTCACCATTCATCCATCCTTTTTCTTGAGCAAATCCCACAGAACCAGTTGGAGCATTGTCCATTAAATCCAATCTCATATGTTTTCTTGGGAAAATATAAGCTGGTGGAATGTACGTACCTCCAGCATTTACACAGCAAACCGATGTATAGTGTAGGCCCTCTCAGCACTGGTCAAAACACCAACTTGCTTTCGCCCTTTGGTGGCAAAGATTTTTGAGTTTTGTTATGGTACTGTACTAAAGCCTGATTCGTCAACATTCCAAATTTGTTGTGGCTCGAATTTGAATCGGTCTGTTATTTCGGTTAAATTACGAAAGAATGTTTGAATCTGAGGTTTATTAAATGCGCGGGCCCTGGTCGCTGATGTAGCTTCTGGTATGCGAATAGAAATTACAGGATTTCGGGTTCTACAGGCCCTTAACCAATCTACGCCAGCCATTTGCTTTTTGGTAGAAAATTTATGGGGGATTTTCTTCCTAACAGCTATTTGATATGCTAACCTTCTAACATCAATCGCAGTCATTCCAAAAAAAACGAACTTCCAAATTTTGTAAGTGTTCAACAATTCAACAAACAATTAAGCAACAAACTGCTTCAGGCTTCTGATATGCTAATGTTTTCTAATTTGTACTTTTGTCGTTGTATGTTATATTTTCTACAATGTAGTATGATATGTTCAACGGTGAGTGGACTAAGGCAGGTGTCGCATGTAGGGGGCGGGGATTTGTCTAGTAGGTGTTTGTGGGTGAGGGCTGTATGGCCGATTCGGAGACGGTTTAGGGGACATCAGGTTTGCGGTTTTCTTGAGACAGCCAAGGTCGGATGTTTGGTTTTATTTTGCACAGCTTCTGGGGGGTATTCTTCCATTCTTCCTGCCATTTCCTCATTATTGAGAGCTTTAGCGAGCTTTTGATGTCAACCGTAAGGTCTTTTTTTTCTCCGTCGACTGCTGCTTCCTTCGCTAATTGGTCTACCATTTCATTTCCTTTTATTCCCTGGTGAGAAGGAATCCAGATTAGTTTTATAATTTTTCCAAGGACTGTAGCGTGAGATATTTCTTCCTGAATGTCGCTGGCGACGGGGTGTTCCGTATCATATTGGGATATGTTGTGGATAGCGCTGAGGAAGTCTGTGAAGATCAGGCATTCTTTTGTATCAGTAGTGTTTATATATTTCGTAGCCGGTAGGATGCTGAAAAGTCCAGCTGAGTGGATGGTGCTATACTTTGGAAGTTTGAACTTTCTTGATGCTATGTGAATGTGTAGGAAGGCCGCTCCCATGCTGTTTTGTATTTTTGACGCATCAGTATAGATTTGTTCATATTATGTCTGGTAGTTGTTAATGATTTCCAGAAACATTTTTTTGTGATGAAGCGAGGATACCTCGTTTTTTTTAAATTTTGTTAGGGATGTATGTGTTAGTCTGCGGTCTGGATTTTTTCCAAGGTGGGGTATTTGGGTCGGAATTGTAGCGTGGTATCGAGAGGTCTGTTATATGTGAATTTTCAGGATGCTTGATATTCTGACTTGTATTGCCGCGGGGATGTTACGGTTCTTGTTATTGTCGATGTTGGGCCGAAATGGGAGGACATAGGCAAGAACTGGGTGGGATTTGAGATGTAAGAGGCCGTTTATGTAGGTGAGAGTCATACGGTGTCGTCTAAGTGGCAGAGGACATTCCCCGGCTATACTTTGTAGGCTTGCAATAGGGCTCGTGTGGAAGGCTCCTGCAGCTGATCTGTTGTGTTTTGGATAGTTTCCAGTGATTTTAAAATTTTGCTTTTCGCTGACTGGTAAGCTATGCAGCCGTAATCGAGCTTTGATCTGATCAGGGTTCTACACATGTAAATTAATAACGTGTCTCGGTCAGCTCATCATTTTAGGTTTGATAAAGACTTCATAATATTAATTCTGAGGTGACATTCATTTTTTAACGTTTTTATATGCGGTACCCATGTTAATTTTTTGTCAAGGATCATTCCCAAAAACCTAAACTCTGTGACATGTTCTATCTGTTTATTGTAGAGCGTGAGCTTTGGTGGGTTTGTTTGCTTCTTTTGTCTGATGAACTGTATACATTTAGTTTTGGCCGCCGAGAACTGCATCCCGTTAGTTTTGGTCCATTTCTCTAACTCTGATATCGCTTGCTGTAAGAGCTTATCTGATGTTGCGGTGTATTTCCCTCTGCAATATATAGCAAGATCGTCTACGTATAGCGACGACTCTATTGGTTTGTTCAAATTTTGTGTGATGTCATTTATTGCAACGAGAAATAGAGTAGGGCTAAGAACAGATCCTTGAGGCAATCCGTTTTTTTGCCGAAAAGTGTTGGAGAAATGTCCGTCAACTGTGACGTTGAACGTCCTGTTTGTAAGAAAGTTCCTGATAAAATGGAGAATGTTGCCATTAAGGTTGATTTTTTTCCAGTGTCTTTAGGATTTTGAAAGTCCACGCAGTATCAAAGGCTTTATTTATATCGAAGAACACGGCGGTAGTTTGTTGTTTATTTTTAAAGGATTCTATTAATTCGGATTCCAAGCATATAATCTGGTCAATGGATAAACGCCCGCGACGAAATCCACTCTGTGTGTTAGTCAGGAACCCTTTTATCTCCAAGAACCACAGGAGCCTTTTGTTTACCATTCTTTCGAATAGTTTGCATAGGCAGCAGGTGAGGGAAACAGGTCGCTCCTTTAATTGAAAAGTGACATATCTAGAAAAATGTAAAGTTTCCAGGAGAGTAGTTTGAAGATTTACAATTTTATAAAAGAACTAATAAAAGTAATCAGCTGTATATAATTTAACATTTTTATTTATTTTATACTTGCATTAAGGTTTATTTTTAGATTTACTTTATAATGAATTACTACCACGGCTTCAATGGATTTTTTTTAATTCCCAAAAGTGGATGTGACACTTTTCCACAGAAGCCAATATATTGATAATTGAGTTAGGACTAATAAAAAATATGTTTTTTTTTTAAGTATGTATAAATTAAATATCATGAAATAATAAATTTTATTTTCATAAAAATATGTATTGAACAAAAAACATTTTTATTGTGCGATTAAACATTTTTAATGCTAATAAGAATATTTACTACTTATAACTCTTATAAGCTATAATAAAAATTACAAATTCAAATAAAATTCAGCATGTCGTGATGGAATGTGATTTAGTCTTAGTAGTTCTAACAACCATTTCTTCTTCTTTTCACCAATTTTTCTTTTATCCTTGTATAACTGCTGCAATTCTAATTTCTTTCCTTTGTTAACTGATACTCGGGGTTTCTTCACGTTCAATACACAGTAATCTTCTTGTGAGTACGATGTCTTGTATAAAATTTTATAGGGATTTCCCGTTTCAATTTTTATTATTTTCATATTAGCCATTTTATCGTTATTCCTGTTATCAAGGTTTCCAATCAACTCATTCAATTTTTTCAAATCAAAAAAATCTCAGAACGACATTTCTATAACTTTGTAGGGTCTGCCAGTTTTTTTTTGCACACTTTATAATGCTCACGTATTCTGTTGGTAAAAATATTGGTCCTGATTTCAAAGATCTTTTCACTTGGCGTTCAATGACCGAATGAGCAGAATCTTTTTCATTCTGTGTATGTCCCACTATCAGAAACTTATGGGTTATAGATTTTATGTTCATGTACTCCTTTAAAGCGTAAATGTACATTGTTATATTATAATGAAACGATTTTTTTGTTGTCCCACACAATTATCGGAGTAGAATACAATTTCTATTTCACCGCTACGATTTGAAATTGATCTCTTGTATATATTTCAAGAGGCAAGACCAATTTCATTGGCTCCTCTATGCCCTTGGGTCTCATCCCATACGCAACAGTAGCATTGATCTTGTCCTTTTTGTCGTATTTCATACACTGTAAAGTTTAAAACATTCAATTTAGATTTATAGTAGAATGTTTATACATGCTTGAACGTAATCTCGATGTAAATCTTTTAAGCTCTTACTCCCTTCAATAATATACTCTCGAGATGAACGAGCTCTAGCGTGATGACTTTCAATCCTGGGTATCAAATTTATGTGACTTCTTATTCCATCTTTTAAACGCACATCAAGCTTGGGATGATTTCCATGTTTTCCCCGAAGATCTCCTAAGATTATTCCTCCAGCTTTCTTCTGTTTATCTAGTACTGTCCTTATAGGTCGATCAGAAATATCTAGAGTTGATTTAAAATACAACTTGCATACACGAATTTGATTTCCATCAATTAAGAAATGAAATGCACTATTATCTCGCCGTTTGATTTCGTTGATATGATACTGATATTTCGGTTTGATTGGCGTCATGCATGCCGATAAATGCCTCTGTGAATCACCAAGAGCCCAGTAACTTTCAAATATCAATCTGCGAGATTCTGCAGAAACTATCTTGGCATGAGGGCTTAATGTATCTCGCTTTCATTTTTTTTTTTTGCTGATTTTGAAGATGATACATACTCTTTTCCAGAATTTCGTGCTAATTTAGCTGCATTTTTTCATTTTATTTTATTAGATTTGCGTTTTTTAGAGTATTTTTTTCTTCTGTGAAAGTATTTTCTGCATCAGGGTGCACTGCTTCAATTTGCGAACAATTCTGTATATCCTCATTTTCTAGTTCTGACTCACTGTTACTACTTGAGTCTGATGAGTAATTGGATCGTCAAGTGAATCATCTGAACTGCAAAATGGGTCAACCATTTATTTTAATTATTCCTGAAAAAATTGGTATTTATAATAATAAGAAGACTTAATCTTGCAAAGTGAGGGTATAAAAAATGGTCACATAACAAAACATTTGTTTCAAAATATGTAGAAATTAGTCACATTTTGAAATACAACCCTAAATAATTGACATAAAAGAACTTTAATATAAAGAAAAAAGTCACACAGTGACGTTATAATACAGTCCTAACTCTGAATATGTGTACTAAAATTATGTAGTAAAACGTCATATTTTGCAATATGCCGTTTAATCTTAATCCTAAATAAATACAATGCACTTACCTTTTTATGCAATACAGACATAATTCAATAAATATTCTGCCACACAAAACATTCCACCTGCATGCCTAATTCATAACTGACAATATTCCACAGAAACTGAATGTAATGTTAGTAAATGGATCAATGTCACTTCTGCACTCTGGTGGCAGAACTTTGGCACTATGCTTGTGACGTTTTTCCATATAAATATAGTAGTGTTTTGCCTTAGTTTGATGGAAATAACTCGAAAATGAGGAATTTTAACTTATGTCACTTTTCCATCAAAGGAGCGAGGTCTATAGTTGAGTATATTGGTGGCGTCTTTGTTTGGTTTCAGGATGGGGACGATGTGTGCTTTGCGCAATTTTTCAGGGAATGTGTTTGAGCTCCAAATTTTGTTGAATATTTTTAGGATGTGCTGGGTTGTATCCTGTGTCAGGTTTTGTATCATAATAAATGGAACTGTGTCAGGGCCAGCACTCCTATTTTTGCATTTTTTAAGAGCCGATGTCAGTTCCCAGATGGAGAATGGATCGTTGATGGGATCGCTGTTATTGCGGATGTTCAGCTGCTCGGCTTCTGTGGTTGTCTTAGGTATTAGAAAGTCAGGGTCATATATTTCGTGACTGAATGTGGTGCTAAGATTTTCGCCAATCTTGTCGGCTTATATCTGAGGATCTGTAATCACGGTCGTTCCATCCATAATGGTTGTTGGACCTCTTGCTACTTGGAATCCTTTTATATTTTTGATTTTCTGCCAAACTTCTTTAATTGGTGTATTTTTATTCATTTTTGCAACATAGTTTTCCCATTATTTTCTCTTGCTTACTTTGATTGTGCGTTGGGCGAATGCTCTTGCTTTTTTCAAATTTATGAGTGTTTCTATAGTGGGGTGTTTTTTGTGCCGGTTGTATGCTTTTTTGTTAGCTCTGATGGCATTTTTACATTCTTGATTTGTAACGTACATTTTGTACGTACCGGCTAAATGCCAGCGAGACGGAGACAACGGCGGGCGCGCGCAGTGAGTGAGTGATGGTGGGTTTTAGTGCGACGTAAACTGCCGGCTGGCGGCCTCGAGTTTCGTAACATCGACTGTCGAGTTGAAATCAGGTGCGTTCATCTTCATACCGGCCCTTTCACTTTCTTTTCACTTCTGGATTCGCTAGAGGAAGGTACGTTTCCGCAAACACAGGGAACTTTTAGCGAAATGGCGTTGTGAACTTTCACTTAAATTATTATAAACATCGCCCACGTTTTTGGCTTGGTGAGTGTCGTAAAATGATGTTATTAATTGTGTTGGAATTATACAGATCATATTTTGTTAATACCGTGTGCTAATTTTAATTACAGCTTCTAAATCCGATCACGTTTCGCTCGCATGTAGAGTTTTGTCCGTCACCTTTTTTATCTCAACCTATCTTGAGGACGGGACATCGCTTTATGTACCCTCGGCAAGCAGACTCGATCGGACCGTTCATTAATGCAAGAGTGTTTCTGATATCCATGAAATTACAGCTTTCCCCCTACGGATTGATTTTTCCCTGGAGGCAATCTTTTTCTTGGAGGCAACTTTTTTTCCTGGAGGTCGTACCGAGAAGAACTCCACGTACCAAGGCAGATTTTCTTGGATACCAAGTAAGAACTCCACGTACCAAGGCAGATTTTCTTGGATACCAGGTCACCCTTTCAAAGCAAGTTCCTGGAGCCAAGCCATACGAAGATAAGTGCCTTGTAAACTCTTAGCAACCGATCCATTCATTCGACTAGCACCGCACGCTCTTGTTTTTTTATTATCTGTTAACCGTGCTCAAGAGTGTAATATTAATCACTGTGATATATTTTATATTTTAATAAAGAGTACCTGTTGTTCTGCTGACCTGCTTGTTATTGTTGACCCTCTTAGACTAGCGACTCAACCTACGACCCTTGTTATCTTTTACCGTCTCATGCTCTCAACGACTATTTTTCCCATCTAAGGGTTAAATAGTTCGTTTCAAGTGGCGCCCAACGTGTCTATCTGCCAATAATTCGTTTCAGATTCCACCAAGGGACATTTCTTTTCTGGAAAGCTGTATGTTTTGGGATACATATATCGGCTGCTTCAAGAATATTTGTTATTAAAGCATCTGGCAGTGTATCGGCAGTGTCTGAGGGACCTATTTTTTGTATTTGACTGTAGGTTATTTTTCTAAACATATCCCAATCAGCTTCATGGAAGTTCCATTATTGTTTTGTAGATATTTCGTTTCTTTGCGGACTAGGGAACTTAACTTCGATTGGGAATTGATTAGATCCGTATAGGTTATCTACAACGTCCCAACTTGCGATTGTAGCTGTTTTTGGGTCAGCAAGAGTCAGGTTTATATTTGAGAATGAGCCTGAAGCAAAGCATATGTGGGTGAGCTTTTTGGTGTTTAGCAATATTATGTTGTCTTGATCAATAACCTTTTCTATTTGCGACCCTCTGCTATTCGTGGTTTTGGATCCCCAGCGGGTACTGTGTGAATTTAGGTCCCCTGTTATTATGGAAGGAGGGGAGATCTGTTTAACTATGTTTTGGATGTCATCGTGCTTAAATTTTTTGTTAGGTGGGACGTATATGTTGCATATGGTGAGTGACATTGTGTGCGTAGTTTTTACTTCAAATTACTTCTCAGTCTGTGTTAATTCTAAGTTGTTGGGTCGGATATTTTGTTTTCGTTAATATTGCAGCCCCGCCGCTAGCGTTGCCATCAGTGATACGATCTTTGCGGAAGTGATTGTAGGCATGCATTTTGAGCGAGTTTCCTGGTTTGAGATGGGTTTCCTGTAGGCATAGTATGTCGGGGTCTTTGTCTTTTATCAGGAGTTGGAGGTGTCCCAGGTGTGTACGGATACCATTACAGTTCCACTGAATTATTGAGAGCATTTTTGGTTATTTATTTGTTTTAGTTGTTAGGTCTGCGGGTTGTGCTTAGTAGCTTGTATCTGACATTGCGCCATCGTGGTCAGTGAAGTCTGCTGAGTGTATGTTCTCCATTGATTCAGCATCAAGAAGGCGTAAATGGCTGGGTGTGTCTAGGAAGTTATTGGAGGTTAGGATTTGGCTTTGGATTATTTTGACTATTCGGGTGCATCTATTTTTTATACTTCTTTCTTTAAGATAGGGTCGTATGTCTTGGAGTGTTTTTATTATTATATTTATGTCTTCTGTATGTTTTTTTGCTTCTGATAGAGGATCGGGATTGCCGACGCAGTCTTCTAGAAATGCTTTGATATTTACAAATGGCATTAGGAATTTGTTAGGTTCTGTTTCCATGATTTCTTTAAGTGGTTCAAGAGAAGTTTCTGTATATATAGATTCTGTCGAGCTAGATGTTTTTTGTTTGTTTTTGGGTTGCCTAATGTTCTTGATTTGACTTGATTCATTATCAGGAGGATTTGGAACAGCGAAGGGTGTGGAACTGTTTGCTGTGAGGATGTCGGGAGATGAATTGGCGTCGACATTTGCAGTTGTGTTTGTTGAAAGGGTTGCGGCTGTTCTTTTTTTGGTTTTGTTAATTTCTGCGGGTAAATTTGATGTCCCGTTCCAGTGGAGTCTGGTTAGAGATTTGACATTGGTCTGCTTTGTGTCCCTGTTGCTTACATAAGAAACAAACGAGTTCACCTGTACTCAGGAAGATTCTGTATTCTGTGCCGTTGTGTGTTAGAGTGAATGATGGAGGGAGGTTTAAATTTTCATTCGGTTGAGTATAGATTTGCCTTCTGAAACTTAGCATATGTGCGAACTCGTCACCTCCAAGACCCGCACGGAGGAAGGACATTGGGGATATCTTACAGCCAAATGTCTGTAGGGATAGTATCAGGTTTTCGTGCGGGACTGATTAGTTGTTGATTAGATGAGGTTATTAGCCGACGAATGGGAATTTCATTATCGCCTATTTTTATTTTATTGTGAACTGTGACAATTTCGTCTACCAGTTCCTTTCTCGTAAGAAATATACAAATACGATTGCGCGATATTCTGGATGCGTGAGTCATGTTTTTTGCTCCTACTATCTTGCTTATTGGCAAAACATAATCAGTAAGTTTTAAATTATCATTTTGAACGACATCTAATACTATTGCAAGTTCTTTTTTTGGGAAAAGTTACATTTTTGTGACATTTGCATACGTGTTTGCTGACTTTGTGAGAGGGAATCATTCTGGGTTGAATTTCATTATGTATATCATTATATTTATATTAATAATAAAACTTTATAAGTTAGTAGGTAATAATAAAGTCTGGTTCTATTTAAAAATGGGTTATACAAACCAAGAAAGAGTCTTTATGGTGAAAACCTTTACAATTACTTGAATTTTTACTGAATAATTTTAGAAAACAACGTGAAATTAAATTAATTTCTGATGTCAAGCGTTATGCGCAATAATTTTAGCTTCATTTTGATATCAAAACCATTTCTGTCAGTTTAAAAGGCGAGCAGGAATCCTCAAAAACCACTTTCGCAATGCTAATCCCCTATGGCCCGCTTTGAAAATCCACACCCTGTATAGTATCTTGACATAAACTTAAAGTTAACTTAAAAGTATAAACGAAATTAACAAATTCAATAAAAAAAAAGAAGAAGGCAAGATAAACAAGAAAATACATAGTAAAATACATAGGTACTCCACCAACAGCTTCCTATTATAAATTCCCAATATAACCCATATTCACCCCTATAAACAGACGCAACAATAATTACTTAACCTAAAACACTTTGCAATTCCCGCAGTACACATTTCCAACTACCATGAAATAAATCGGCATCCCTCAATAACAGATTACAATTTTTATACATTATATACATAGGAGACTTCAACATCAAATTCGTTCTTGCCAAAGGCAAATAAAATACATCTGAGTTTTTTGAATATCTTGCTGGAACACCAATAGCAACTCTTTCCAATAAAGCTGGTGAATCAATATAGCCATGAAGCAATCTAAATAGGAAGCGCACACTTCCAATGACCCTGCGCGACTCAAGGGAAGAAAAATTAAACCGCTCCAACAAAAACTCCTGCGATACACCGTACGGAGGATAAACACTATCAATCTTATAGCATAAAAACTTTAAAAATCTTCGCTGCACTGACTCTATCCGTCTCTTATAAGTATTATAGTATAGTAAGGTGCCCATACGTGCGAAGCATACTCCAAAACAGAACGGACATAGGTGCAGTACATGACCTTAATGCAATTGACATCCTGAAACTCCCTGCATGATCTAATAACAAATCCTAGAGACCTACAAGCTGTGTTTATAATACATTGTATATGCTTATCAAAAGTCAGTTTCTCATCAAAGACCACACCCAGGTCCCTGACCTCTTGAATCCCATTTAAATAATGCTGTCCAATATTATAATTATGCATTACAGGGTTTTTCTTTCTGGTGAAAGAAATTACCTTACATTTATTATGGTTTAAATTCAGCAGGTTTTCATTACTGATTAAATCTATCGAGACCGTTCTGAAGACGTCGGCAGTCTACTAGAGAACTAACTGTCACAAATAATTTCACGTCATCAGCGTAGACAAGCATATCGACATCACTACCCGCACAGATATCATTAATGAACAGCAGGAACAACAGAGGTCCCAATTTAGAACCCTGAGGCACTCCAGAAGAAACCGGAAAGCTATCCGACATGTGACCAGCTAAGTCAACGCAGAGGGTTCTGTCAGTAAGGTACGAATGTAAGATGTCAACCATCATATCATCCAGACCACAATTTCTTAACTTACTGATGATTATACCATGGTCAACCCGATCGAACGCCTTTGAAAAATCAGTGTAAATGACGTCCACCTGACCACCGGCATCAAGCTTTTCACATAAATACTGGGTAAACTCCGTTAAATTAGTCAATGTAGATCGCCTAGTCACAAATCCGTGCTGTCCCGACATTATAATGTGTTGCACGGAAGCATATAACCGGTCATATGAAATTGTCTCGAAAGTCTTGGATAAATTGGACAATATATAAATAGGTCGATAATTCTCGATGCCACTACGATCACCGCCCTTGAAAACAGGCACGGCTTTGCCTTCCTTCCACCTTCTAGGAAACGTACATGTCTTCATAGACAAGTTGAAGATTGTGGTTAAAGGTGATGAAAGTACCGATGCACAATCCTTCAACATAAAGATCGGAACACCATCCAAACCCTGAGCAGACTTGGGTTTCATAGATCTCAAAGACGAAAGAAGAGAACTTCACCCTCAGTGATTAACCTATCACATAGGAAGAGTACGGGTTTTCATACCAATGAAAGCTGTATGAGACAAGAACTGAATATACACCGATCTGAAGTTATCGGCAAAGCTCTGGCAATTGTTTCCGGCGAGTCGTACACATCACCCATTTTGCAATTCATCACGTTTAGCGTCCTGGATAAACCACGTTTGTTTTGCACAAATTCCCAGAACTTAGACGGGTTATCATAAGATGGAGCAAGGATGTAACTGTGTTTTTCTTGGTCCCAGTAAAGGAATTTTTGAATTACACCGTTCCAATAATACGTTGAATATTGATCATAGTACAGACCAGTTGTAGAGTCATAATGATAACCACTACTTTTATCAAAAACATACTTTGAAACATCAGGTACAGCTGTAATAACCACAAAAATGTTTAGTTTGACATAACTGTTATTTATTACAGGGTGATCAGTAATATATACGCACTCCGACTGTACAGGGCGTTGAAGAGCTTATTAATTCAAAACGTCGGAAGGTTAGCAATGTTTGCGTCTTGTCTTCCGTGTAAAATGTTATAATAGTTAATTTTTATTAACATGGATACCTAAAGGCCCAGTTAAACGGTGCATAGTTCAGCGAACCACGGAACTGGTGCGTGGTTCAGCGAACCACGGAACTGGTGCGTGGTTCGCAGAGACTCGCACTTAAGCGAACCAGGGGTGGTCACACAGTTCGTGGCTCGTTTAGTTTTATTTCGCAATCAGTTCGCCGAGACAACATGGAACCAAGTTTATTTTATTAAAAACAAGTGCTACAATTTTCAACCGTCATTCAGTAATAAAATAACAATCATGGATGCAAGGCAACAGATAATCGCTTCTGCATCCTTGTGTGTCATCCAGTGTGGTTGGTTTTTACAAAATCGCAAAAAGCGCAAAAATAGA
Source organism: Malachius bipustulatus (assembly GCA_910589415.1). Classification (NCBI taxonomy): domain Eukaryota; kingdom Metazoa; phylum Arthropoda; class Insecta; order Coleoptera; family Melyridae; genus Malachius; species Malachius bipustulatus. Next base: position 4,662,801 of record OU342638.1, on the reverse strand, counting down.
AGGTGGTGGGTAGCCTCCCACATGAAAAGCAGAGAAAGGTATGTATAAAAGTAAAATAATAAAATTCCTTACTCAGCTGCTTAAACTAAGAAACATATACCTACCATAAAAATAAATCCCCTTATTGTCTTTATTTACTGCAGCTACAGTGGATCACACTTATTGGCGGATTTTTTAAAGCAGCCTTCAGGATATTTTGAAAATTTCTGCAGGATGAAGGCATCAGACTTCGAGGTCTTATTACAAAAAGTTGGACCTAGCATTAAAAAGTAGGACACAATTATGAGAATAAGTATACCTGTTGACCAAAGACTTGCTATCACGTTGCGATTTTTAGCTACAGGTGACAGTTACAGAAGCTTAGGTTTTCTTTTCAAGTGTTCCCGCCAAACCATTGCAAACTGCATCCAGGAAGTATGTGAAGCTTTAGTTCAAGCACTAAAAGATGAAATAGAGGTATGTACCACTTTCTTAAAAAATTTTATTGCAAAAGAAAGCGACTGCGTTTGAACGTAACATAGATGCTAGCCTAAAAGTAACATAAACATACCTAACATGCTAGAAAAATGTGTCGTTTGTATCCTGGCTGTCTTCATCATCATATGGGACCATTGAAGATGTTTTTACAGCTGGTTCTGGAAATGAATGTGGTGGGTACTCCAGGTGACTTGTATTTCTCAGTGACGAATTAATTATTTGACTATGGCCGCACCCTGCATAGCCTCTAGTTGCATTGTTCGACGAGATGGTGGATTTTTTAGTCGAAACATCAAGTTGTCTATTTCATGCATCGCAAGTTCTTGAGAGTTTGCATCTATACTCCTCAGTTTAGAAAGCAGTAAATCTGTAAATAATTCCAGATGATCCTTTTCCGGATTTCTGTCGCTTTTTTCGGATACTGAGGTAGCTGCTTTTAAAATTTTTAGTGCCTCGTCCATTTGAATTTCGTCAGCTTTGGTTATCTTTCTTTTTTTAAACCTGGTAGTTGTCGTAGTTGACGTGTTCGTACGTGGATCCTTCGCTACAGAAGTGTTTTCTGTTGCTTCACTTATGTAATCTGTTTTCTGGACAACAGTGGACGTTGAAGATGATTCTGAGACATCTTCATTAATATTGGCTGCAAAATCTACTTCAACTTCGTCAACCTCATCATTCATTTCCTGAAACGACTTCATATCATATTATATGATTTTATATTAAGTAATATTGAACCACTTAGGTTATGTAATATTTGAGAACTTTGTTGAGATTTAGGTTCTAATTCTATTGCCATTAGGTTCCTTTTACAGAATGAATTAGAAAACTTTCGCACAGCATGTCAAGTGAAACTGAAGACATTGACGGTACTGCTTCGTCTTTATTTGTACTCATCAGCATGTCACATTAGTCTTGAACGTACCTACTACACATACTATGCGAAAGTTTGGAACTAATATTATACAGGCTGTTTCATTAATCAGTGCAGAAAATTCAACTTGAGATTCCTTGTTGAATTTTAAGGGGGGTTTTTCATAAAAAAATTCTTAAAGGCTCTTTCCCTAAGAAGTTATTTCCCCTTAAAGTAGGGTAAAAAAATTCACATTTATTGATTTATTTCTGAAATGACTTGAAATGAAAAAAAACGGGTAGGTATTCGAATACTACTGCCAGGCAGCCTCCATAATTACATAATTTTATCCACCCTTGTTCTCTGCAAGGATGTGAATCATACTACCCCTAAAAGTTTTTTTTTCCAGAATTTTTTTCCTAATATTTTTTTTTATCTTTAAATTCACGCTTTGAAGGGCCAATTAATAAAAAAAAATTTGTTTCCTAAAAATTTCACGGAAACTCAATACTTTCCACTAAAGAAATAAAATAAGAGCATGTATTCAAGAAAATGGTACCCGTTTTGAGCACTCTCTTAAACAAAATATTGTTAATTTAATTAAATATGATTGTGTTTATTGTTTATTATTTTTTATGTATGTTTAAGTATGTAAAATCACAATGTTATAATTTATGTAAGTCCGGTTATTTTATTTCTTTAGTGGAAAAGTATTGAGTTTCTGTTGAATTTTGAAGAGACAATTTTTTTTTGTGAATTTTTTACCTTACTTTAAGGGGATGTAACTTCTTAGGGGAGGCTTTAAGAATTTTTTTTATGACAAACCCCTCTTAAAATTCAGCAAGGAATCTTCAGTTGAATTTTCTGCACTGATTAATGAAACACCCTGTATTAAGTAGCTAATATTATTTATATTATATTATATTATACAGTGCTTCTCAAAAGCAACGGATAACTTAATTTTATCGGTTTATATTTAAAATAAAAAACAGTTCAATTTTGTTTTAATTTATGTTCTATTGACGCAAAATTTTTTCTACCTGTTCCTTGGCTCAGTAATGACGTCAATGCATTTTTTTGATAGGACACCCTGTATATTATTACATTTTCAGATTGTCTGAGAAAATCCAGTAAGAATAGCTTTTACTGTCGCAGTTTAAATTGAGTAGGTTACGAGTTATAAACAAGTGAAAATTACAATTTTTAATTTTGAAAACAGTGTACATGGGAAACGACTCCAAATATCTATTTGGAGTTATTGTTATAATAATGAAGATAAAATCATTTCAAAGGTAAAAGTTTATTTACAGGAAGAATTATTGAAGGTAGGTACCTAATCAGTACTTTGTTTTTTCAAGTTCAAAACGATCGATAGATATCCCCACATATTTCTTATTAAACTCAAGGTCGTTCGACTTGGTTGTAGGTTGCTTAGAGGTGAGAAACACAGATGATGATGATGATGAAACTTCTATAATCATTATTTTGGTTTTATTTTCATTTTAAACTAAAAAATTAATAAAATTATGACATGTCAAGCTGTCACTTTGAACATGTTCAAATAGTTTAATCATCCAAAAATCTGTGATTAATCTAACCACAGATTTACATACTTAACTACGTTCAAGTTTTTCAAGTGAACAACGCAAATTTGTCCCTAATCTGATTAACTTCCAAAACACAGATTAACTGCTAATCTGTACTGAATTTTTAACACCGCTTTACTTTTGAATTTTAAATAACAAAAACTTGCAGATAATCACGGATTAGGCAATTTGAACAACCGGCCCTAAGTAGTTTATTTTTAAGTAGGGTAAGCTAACCAGTTATTCACCACATGGTACTTATTATTGGACAGTTCCAGTTTGATCTGCAAAAATAAGTTTACAACTCGTCATATAGTTATCTACAATTTTCAGAGATGGCACCCCATACATTTAAAGTTTCACTCAATTCCGCGATGTCATGCGCCCTTTCTGTTTCTAACTGTTTAACTGTGTCAGTTGGAAGTGTAAATAGCGACAGCGAAGTTTTTGTTTTCTTAAGAAAGTTTTTGTGTTACTAAACTATTGTTAAGTCCATTTTAAACCACATCAATTTGTAAACAATCAAGTTTTCTCGTATTTAGTAATTAAGATGGTATCTTGAGTGACTTTATTTGTAGGTTAAGTTGGATTTATGGAGAGTTCAATAACTAAACCAAAAAATATAAATTTTTGTTATTGGACAAGTGTCCATCAATAACTACTTTGAGTCAAACGGTTCAGATTTATTCAGCATTTGTATAAGTATTTTACGCTGTTTCTTTTATTACAGGTTTCCATTATTTATTTTGCTGCTAATTAGTTATTGGACACATGTCTAATAATTGGATAATGAGCTGTCCAATAACTAGGTCTTCTACTTTAGGTGCTGCATTAAGTTCATGATCATGCCAAGGACGGTCATATATAATATTAATAACATGGAGTGTTATATCTTTTACGTCACACTCTGGTGCAGTAGTAACTGCCACATGACTGCATCATGCTAATGCCTTATGCACTGCCACCAACCTGTGTCATTTTATCGTCATCATCATCATCATAATTCAATTAATCATGACATCATGGTGGTCACTGGTATTACAATTCATTCTGCCACCTAATGAAATCTATTATACTTCTCTATTATTAATAAGAAATAAAGCCCTTCAGTTTTCAAGTCTTTGATTATCATTATACATTTACGATGCAACAGTTTGGCGACGAGGTGAAAAAGACAATCAATGTTTCTAGAAGAAAAAGTTACATTATCATCATGAATGCTGATGAATTTAAACAACTTATGAAAGCATTTACAGATACTATAACATCCAGTCAAACCACATTAGCAGAACAACTTAGATCTCAAGCATCGCCTACAAATACGTCTTGCACCAGTGTTTCTCCATTTGCGAATTATGACACAACAACTGAAAAGTTTTCGTGCTATATCACAGTAGCAATAAATAAAGCTCAGTTACTCAACGCTTCAGTCGTCGGGTCCGCACATTACAATAATTTGTCGGCATTCCTAGGCCTGAGAAGTCACTCAAAAACATTAGTTAAGACGAGCTTGTAAAAAGCTATAGCACTCTCAAAGACATCAGTTAGGACGAGCTTGTAAAAAGCTATAGCACTATGCTGTCTCCTTCAAAAAATGTGGTAGTGTCACAACATTATTTCTTTTCATGTTACCAAAATTAAAATCAGAATATCGCAGAGTATGTTGCAGTTCTCCAACGTCATTTGATTGACTGCGATTTCAATCTCACTTGCTCTTGTACCATGAAAGTATCTGCCGCCGAAGTTTCCCTAAGATCACAGTTCGTTAGAGGTATTCGAGACAACTGGATACGTGAACAGTTATTACAAGGTGATGTCACAAAATTCGAAGATGTTTTGAAGCGTGTCCTGTCACTTGAAGCTTCTCGCGTACAAAGTAAGGAACTAACTACTCTAAATCAACATGGAGCTACTAGAGTCTCGGTGTCATTCCAATTCCAATACACGTTCCCAGTCACGAAGCCGCACAAACTTTCATCCTCGAAGAAATACAGTTGATTATAATATAAGTCTCTTGTAATAGATAATTTGTGTTTTCAGTGTGGTCGAAACAATCATAAATCCAATGAATGTCGCATCGATAGAAGAAATCTCAGATGTTCTTCGTGTTCTGCAGGACATATTGCGAAAGTTTGCATTAAGACCCTTACTGGGAACAAAGCTGGTACAAAACAAGCTATCGTAGACCAGCATAACAGTAATACAGTTGATAAAGAATACTGAATACAATACATATGTATAAATTCAATAATTCCTTGCAATTCTGAGAATGTAGTAGATTTGTATAAAATAAAATCGAATGAGAGATATACCATCACTGTCACTATTAATGGAAAACACAAGGAAATGGAGGTAGATTCAGGAACAAAATTTTCTATCCTGTCTGAAGTTACCTATTACAGTCTCGAATTAACTACATCATTTCAACCTTCGAATGCTATCTTTCTCCAAAAATATTCTCGCATGCAAGGGAAAGATAACTGTCACTATTGGATACAGAGGCAAGTTTGTTACATCTGAGTTGTACATAGTCCCTGCTGGTTATGATTGTCTCATTGGTCGTGATCTAATCAGAAGTCTCGGATTGGAGTTAAAACAAATTGACAACGAACTATTGAGATTTTTTACTCCTACTGATGTCTCAGATTCTTCTCGTCACTTGTTTGTAGATGAAAGCATGGTAGGCTTCAAAGGCAGAACTACCCTAAAACAATATATGCCCATGAAGCCTGCTAAGCGTGGGATCAAAGTTTGGGTTCTTGCGTGTTCCGAGACAGGCTACATGCTGAATTTTAAAATTTACGAAGGTAAAGCCAAAGAAGTTGACCCCAACAAATTGCCTTTTACAATATATCTTGGAAAAGTCGTGAAAAGGTTTGTGAAATGAGCGAAGCGTAGCGGAGCGAATTGTACAAATTTCACGAACAAAATAAAATCACTTTTAAGACGAATATTATATAATGGTTTTTGTAAAACTGCTCTATTTTGATAATAGAATTGATGAATTTAGAATGACACTCAACTTCAAATTGCATTTTAAAATATTCAGATAAGTAGTGTACTATGCATAGCAACCGTTGCCGACGCTATGGTCACAAACAAATGCGTGTATACAAACAAACAAAAAACGCTATAATAATTATTATTATTAATTTAAATTTCTGAACAATTATTATTGTCTTGTGTTCTTGACTAGGTACTTATTTTATATTAATATATGTTTGCCAGTAATAAAAAGAATATGAAAGAATACTATTACCTATAATAATTTTGTCTGATCTCATCATGAGAAAATGTAGTTTAAAAAGAGAATGTAAGTACAGAAAAAGTAGATAGAAATATTTTTAACAGGAGTGTTGTAATATATTTTTAACACCGGTGTAAAAATATTTTTAACACGCTTCCATGTAAACAATCACTTTAAACACTGTCACCTGTCGTTAAAAGTGTGACTTTTAATGGCAGTTGCACAAAAAAAAATTTACATATTTTTTCCATACTGATTAATGGACCTATAACCAACATATGCAGTAAAAAAGGAGGAGCTCAGGACCGAATTTATGGTTCTGCAAGGAATCGCCAAGCTGGCCAACTACTCGGAGGAGACGGGGAGGCAGTATCAGCATGCGGAGACGGCCTGTTGGCTGCATACAGCGGGTCAATACTGTCTCTATTGCACCCTTATTAAGATCCACCAGCAGCAGTGTCTTCTCCGCATCGAGGAAGTAAAGCGGCGGCTCCCAGAAGATGTCTGGGATTCGATCGATAGAGCCGTCGCTGGTATGGTTGTGGAGCCGTTGGTCTGCTATGACATCGATGGCTGTAACGGGGCCCACTTACCACTACACCATGGTAAGAAACAAATAACCAAGAAATCGGGGGACATCACCGCGAAACAGACTGCTGACCGAGCGGGGCTTGTCACCCGTTAAGACAGTCGGCAATCTAAACAATCCTTGTGCTCGAGACCACCTCGAACGCAAGAAGAATGCCCACTCATTGGCAAGAAAAGGAACATCGACATCCTTCATAGGACCAGAACCATTGTGTGGCTTCGAAGATACTTTTTTCAAGCAGAACTCCAAAAGGAAGAAGAAAACTGAGAGAAACCCATTGGAGGAACCTCTCGGGGTTGAGACAAGCCAAAAAACTTCTCGGGAATTTTAACCAAGAGAGGTCGAAGATACTCTTCAACCTCAGCAAGGAACGTCTGAACACACTGACGGGATTCCTAATGAGACATTGCAAGCTCAAGGAACACCTGAGGAAGTTAGGCATAGAATAAAATGGCGTCTGCAGATTCTGCGGGAAAGGAGACGAGACACCACGTCACCTGCTGCTCAACTGCGATGCGATAGAACTCAAAATAAGTAATGTTCTGGGCTACCACCAGCTAGAGGCAGGGCACTTACCCGACCTTGATCCTCTCAAAATCCTGAAGTTTCTCAAGGAAACGGACTTGGAGAGGGTGCTTTACTAAAGGGATTCCACACCAGGCGAAGCACAGTAGAGGGGATACAATAGATGTTTTAGGTCGCAGTAACTTGATCACCCTCAATAATACAAATACAAATACAAAAAACGGGGCGTACTTACTAAATGCTTCAATTAATTTATTTTTGTTATAATTTAGAATTTAACTATTTTTAACACATTATTTTAACTTTTAGCAAGACCTTCATGTAATGATTTGAGTCATAAAAGTCCAGCAGTTTTTTTTTTTTTTGCAATTCGGATAATGATGGTTAGTTGATGTTTATTATTTAAATGTGTAAGATTTTTTTGAATGTGTTTTTCTTAGTAAATTCGGAAGACTCTATTGATTTTGAAGACCCATATGCAACATCCGGTGATAGTGACGAGTGTGAGCCTAGTTATGAAAACTCTTCAGATACAGATGAATCTGATGGTTCACCACGAGCTAAATTAGCTAAGCTAAGTGCCAAACAATTACAAAGTACAAAAGGTGCATGCAAAGTAATGTCAAACACCCGTGATGCAATAAGGTTGATTGAGGAAAATATCGATAAGGAAAATACCAACACTGAAAATTGCAAGACTGAAAACAACGTGACTGAAAATACCAACACTGAAATTCCCAAGACCGAAAACAGGACCAAAAGAAATTATTCAAAAAAATTTAAAAATCTGACAGGAAGAAATCTAAGAACCCAAATACGTGGACACGTAATATTGCAGCTTTAGCCAGGAAAAAGGGCGAAGCTTATACAAATCAAAAAGGAAAACAGATTAATACAAAAACGGTGAACTTAGGTACATTATGCAATGATACTTGCAAAAAAAATTGTAGTGACCGGTTCACTTCTGATCAAACGAAAAAAATATTTTCAAGTTTCTACAACTTGAATATCGACATGAAATATTTGGTACTTTTTAGAAGTATATCATGGAAGGCTCCAACAAGGCATCGACAAGAAGCTAATCGTCAAAAGACTGCTTGTTTTACCTGTATGCAAAAAGGCATTCTGTTCTTTGTATCAGATTAGCAACAAGAAAATTGAAAATCAACAACACGCTCTAAAGAAAGGTCTGCAAACACATGAACCCGACAAACGAGGAAAACATGACAAAAGACCTCATAAATTGGCAAATGAAGTAAAAAGTTACGTAATGGAACATATCAAGCTATTCCCTGTATCACAATCACATTATTCGAGGAACAAAAATCCCCATAAGCAATACCTTTCTCCTTTGCTGAATATTTCAAAAATGTATGGCTTTTATCTTGAACGATGCTCAGAAGATAATAACAAGCCTCTTCACTATAAAAAAGTATTGTTCTTACAATCGAGTCTTCTCCACCTAATTCAACTATTCTTTCGGTGAACCCCGTAGCGATACCTGTAGCACTTGCGACAGTGGAAACAATAGTGAAGAGCATAAAGAAAATTATGAGGTAGCTTTTTTCTCTTCAAAAAGCAGACCGAGAATATGCAAAAGCTAATGAAGCTATATGCTATCTTACAGTGGACCTACAGCAAACACTGACTCTTCCTCGATTAACAACAAACAAGGCTTTCTACCTACGTCAAATGTGGTTGTATAATTTGGGGATAAATTCAATCACAAATAAAGCAGAAAAAGCTAATTTTTCACTTGGACAAATTTCCGGAAGTGGGACATATTTACCTAGATTCGGATAGGGATTTGGGGCGCATCGAAAAGGTTTTACGTAAACATGAAAACATATATCTACCAGATGAGTACTATAATCGGCCAATCAAGCAAAATGAATCATGTGACAGATATGGCTCAAAACTTTCGACATTTTGAAGATCTGGCAAGCAAACTAAATTTGATCAACAGGAAAAAAAACCACTAAATGAAAACGTATTTTTTTAGAGACGGAGTAAAATGGATCTGAATAAACAGTTTAGGATCTTATTTATACAAAGAAAACTATGACCTCCCTAGAAAAAAATATACTCCCTTTAAGGAAGTAAATATTATCCGGAATGCACGTCTTCCTCTTCCAAAAGATGTTAAAATTCACAGAATACTAGTTAAAACTGGACGGTTATCAGATGAAAAAATTGCTAATCTTAAAACTCAGTTGCAGTATGTCAAGGAGCCTTGCAGGTGGTATTACAACACCAGTATAGCTGAACATGAAAAATGAGCTTATACAGATTCACAGATACAGATTCAAAACCTACATATCGTCGCCTTAATCAGAAAAACCCGTAAGTCCACATTTTATCAAAATCGACCTTTTTACGCCATCTATGAAATAATAAATAAACCTACAGTTGAAGAAAATATCGTATCTCCAAGATGTTTCTGTAATTTATTATTCCTAGAAAAGAATTTCCCATAAGTCCTCACCGGTGTCAAATATAAACGTAAAGCCCGTATGTCCACAATAAAACCGCCATTTGAATGTAAACAATAGACGTGTGGTGACTTGCTCTGTGTTTACCTCCCGATACTGTGCGATTTTGCGAGTTAGATTTGATGAAAGTGTATAAATATGGACCGTAAATACATGCAAACATGTTTAACACAATTATTTACTAGAAATTATTGGTTTTACACCCTCAATTTACATTTTGCATTTTGTCTTGGACTTACGGGTTTTTCTAAAATACCAAATTTGCTCAGACATCATGATGCTAAGGAGATACGGGAATTTCTCGTTTTATTTTATAAACTCTTTTTTGTGCCTCTTGAATAATTTTCATTTTGTGACTTACGGGTTTTTCTGATTAAGGCGACGATATTTCATGTTTTTTTAATTTTATTTAATAAGAATTTTATACATAATAAGAAGTAATAAGACCTGGTTGTTTTGTTTTACCATATACAGTGTGTGTCACAGGCATGGGACACCCTCTTTTTTGTCTTTATTTTTTGAGATCATTTTTTGAAATTTGGTACATCGCATATTCTCGATAGAGCGCACTTTTTAGCAGAAAATTGAATTTTTTCCCACATTCGATTTTTCCGGAAATGTTACCAACTTTTTATTTTTAAATGGGACACCCTATATATTATTATATTTTTGGATTCTATACATTTGTACAAATCAAACAATACCACATAAGTACTTCCGGACTTCCGGAGCGGCTGTCGCACGAGTGATCGTGTCTCTGGTGCTGGGCTGTCTGGCTTCGTCGCCGCTAAAAGAAAATTACATGTATAATACGTCGGTCGCTGCTCGGACACCACTACCAGCAGTGATATTGAAGCCTGGGTTCGCTCTCTATGGCCCGATCATGAATTTCAGGTGACTAAACTTAATTCAAAAGGTATGAATTCATCTTTCAGGATAGATGCTGATATGCAGCTTCAAGATATAATATATGACTCGGATAATTGGCCGAGTGGTGTTATTGTAAAAAAATTCATTTTTTTCGATTCAAATTTCAACAGCAAAAATCTGACTTTTGCGGGTGTCATCGTCAAAGTTACGACTTCTGCTTTTAACTACAGTCTCTGAATCGTTCGGAATTGAGTAGTTTTATTTGTGAATATCACAACCAATCATTATAATCGAACACATTCATCGGGTGGCGGTGTAGCTATTTGGTCCAGGGATGGTGTGCGCGCCGTTCCACTGGACAACACGGAACTCCGCGTTGAGAAGAGTTTTGATTTTTGTGGGTTTAAGTGGAAAGTGGATTTTAAAAAGCAAGTGTATGACAAATAACACAAAAATACATTGTATTTTTGTGTTTTTTTTTCTATGTATGGTGATTTTGATGTACAGGCTGGGTCATCGAAAAGGTAACAAGCCTAATAGTTTGGAAAGTGAAGATGTATACGAAAAACGCCAAAACAGGTCGATTTTGTTATCGAGGGGGACATATTTTCGTGACAAAGTTAACTACCCATGTTCACCCCCTTGGCAGGGTAGCTACCCCTTTGCTTATCATCATAGGGAACAGCTATCGAGTGATACATCATTTGAAAGCTACTTGGATTCTCTTTACAACAATATCCAACATTTTGGGTTTCGCTTACATACAGGGTGGCCCAACTAAAACATAACTCCCCCTAATAACTTGGAAACTGGTAGAAGCTACGGTTACACTTTCCTGTGGGAAAGTAGAATATAGAAGATTTCCATCCACCAAGGTATTTCCAGAAATGCATATTTGCATTGTTTCAGAGTTGAAAGAACGTTATAGTATAATGTGTCCAACAACAGGATGTCAAAGAATTAAATAATAAAATAATTAAGTAAAATGCCTTGGAAGACTGCTGACATTGGATTTTGTAATATTATCTAGAAGTAATGAATATTGATTAAAATATCTTAAATAAAACATTATCATTAAATCTATTAATTATTATCAAAGCATATTAATATTAGGTAAATAAGTAGGTATTATTATATTAGTAAATATGGGGATAACATAACTCGTTCGATAGGAAAAAAATTATGGAAACCAGAAATTAATAAACTTAAACATTTTTTTTTTAAGTTTTATTCTTCTTTTTTCAAAGAAAACCTAAAAAAAAATCGTCGAAAACGTCAACATTTGTAAAATACGCCAAAATAGTGCTTGTCTTATAATTTTTTAATTTGTCTATGAAATTCGGTCTAAAAAGTTGTTTTTTTTGTAAAGAAAAACGAAGAATCAAATTTTTTTACCGAACAACATAAAAAAACCATATGGCGGCCATAAGAAAAGCGAAAGTGGACTGTGAAAACTCCAGGATCTAGTCGGCTTTGAAAATTTTTGAAACGTCAGATGGGTAGCTCTTGCCGACTTATGTAAGCCCACAAAAATTATTTATTAATCTCCAATAATAAAAAAGATATGGCAAAAATTAGAAATCTCGATTTTTCAGTTTTTTCAGGATATTTCAGGAACGGTCACAGACATCTTGTATGTCTTGACTGATTCGAGATGGCCACAAAATTACGCATCTTTTGTTGAGTAATTGAGTAATAAAATAAACCTAGCCATTGGGGCATAAAAATATTTGCATTATGTGGTGTTAGCGGAACCATGTACGATTTTATAATATACCAAGGCTCTACAACTGAATTCAATAAAACTGAATTGGAAGTGTTAGGGCAAGGAGCAGCCGTAGTTCTAAAACTATCTGAACGGATAAATCATCCAAATGTCCAATTATATTTTGATAATTATTTCAGTAATTATCAGCTGTTACAATACTTGAGACAAAAAAATATATTTTCTACATGCACTGCTAGAATTGATAGGTTTGCCCATCCTCCTTTTTTTTCTGATGCAGAAATGAAAAACAGAGGAAGGGGGGCTATGGACCAGGTTGTCAGTGATGATGGCATAATTCTAACAAAGTGGTTCGATAATAAGTCTGTGACGCTAGCATCCAATTTTATGGGCATTGGAGACCCAGATTTATGTAGAAGATGGGACAAGTCCAAGAAGGAATATATTCACGTACAAAGGCCTGAAGTTATCAGAAATTACAACTCAAACATGGGAGGAGTTGATAAGTGTTAGGATTCACTCAGATCGGAATGCAGACAGAAGGAATGTATAATGGGAATGGTGCGCAAGCTGGTGAAATACGGGTGTGTAGAGGAACTTGGGATAGTAACAGAGATACGAGTTAGTGGTTGTATAACCGTCGTAGAGTCAATATATGAATGTTAATAATATACTTCTTCGTCATTATTGTTATTGTATAATTATTATTGAACTGAATAAATAATGTTCCTAATATTTGACAGCGGTGGGATATCCACAAAAATGCCTTTTCTTGGTGAAAGTGAAGTGAAACAAAAATTTAAGTTTTTAGCGAATTTCCCATGAAATAAATTCTAACACCGGTGGTGTTGGTGCCGGTGTTGGTGGTCTGAGCCGCAGCGCGAGTTTTCCCAACGCGGGCCTCGCATGGGTATTATGTGTTACCTAGGTACCTACTTGAGAGAAGTTCCGCTCCTCCGTTAACAACAATTAAATTTATTAGAAGCTGAATTTAGTAAATTAAAGGAAAACGGAAGCTCAAGAAATCTTGCACGAAAACACTGAGTATGAAGTATTAACGTATTATTGGATTGATATCCGACTGGTGTCGGTAAGTAAAGTAGATCAGGTATGTAAATGAGGAAGCATATTACAGGTTTTCTAAGGAAAGATTATAAGGGGGTGAAGCAGTGGTATGTTATGAGAAACAGCATACAAAAATTTACCAAAATTAAAGTTTGCGACATTCGAAGTTGATGGCACTGCAATAAAGTTTATTAATAAGTAGAGTTTAAAGGAGATAAGTTATAAAGATTATTCCAAGGTTATTCCCAAAGGTAAGCAGCTATTACCATGTTGAGTAGAGTTGTGATAAGTAAGGATAAGTAATGAAGATTATTCTGAGATTATTCCTAAAGGTAAGCAGCTATTTTTAGCTAGTGAGTTGAGAGATGCATGATAGATAATTATGAGTAGATGAAAAGCATGACTAAAGTTGGGGAGCTCTCCAAAGTCCAAATGGACTTACATATTTTGAATTCGATAGGTAGAAGTAAAGCAAAATAAGCATGAAGCATGAATATAAGGCATGAATTAAGCTGGTATAAGGCATGAAGTAAGCTGAAATGGAATTGAACCCAAGTAGCATTTTGGGGTTGATTTGCGTCGATTCGATTTGATTTAGGTATACTACCTGTGTAATCTAATTCACCTAACATAAATTGCGTGAAGTTTGCCTCGAATTTACGTGACGAAGATCAGACTGAGAGTAGATATTAGGTACATTCATCGACGTATTTGAGAATTGTCGCTGTGAAGTTAAGTGGATTCAATTATTCAATTGTTGCTATGAAGTTAAGGCGATGTTGCTGAAATATGTACATTCGACGTTCGTCTTGTTAGGTATGTGGAATCGACTTAATACTTTGTTTAAATGGGTGAGTACCTGGTGGTGTGGACCTAGTGCACATGCAAGTGAGAGAGAGGAAAATAGTCACTAACAAGAGGCCGTGAATTTTAAATAGTTTATCTCTTTTAAAAGTCTCTCATTTTCTATCCGATTCTGTTTGATGTAGGTACTCTGAAGTTCTGAACACGCTGTTGGCGCGCAAGGCGCAAGATTAAATTTCTCTTCTTCAGTCAGTGAGTTTTCTACCCTCACAGCATAAAATGAAGAACGAATGTTCACGGAATATTGGATATCATAAATTATTAATATTTAATAGTTGCGTTTAGAAATAATGTGTAGGGATGCGAATGCCCGAGTGTCAATTTACATGTCAATGAAATTTTGCCAGGAAACTTATGATTAAAGGTGGTAAATAACAACGTGCCCCGTGAATTGACAGTTTAATAAAGTACGTACCTAGGATATATATATAAAAAAAAAAAATTGAAAAATTATGTTATAAGTACCTATAGCTTTTTCGTTGTAAAAAAAAAAATAAAATCAGATTTAAAAAGTGGGTTTTATGCAATTACATATTTTAATTTTGTGATTAACTATTGATTAATTATAATGTAAACAATGGAGGCCTCCTAATGATTTTGCCAAGTGATGAAGACGAACGTAATTAAAATACTTATAGGTACTGAGAAGTAGTGAAGGTAATATTTCTTTATGATAAGATTAATAAGGGATGTAATGGTTTGACTACTATGTTAGAATTGTAAAAGAACGTAAGCAGATTCAATCTCTTTCATTATTACATATTTGGTATCGATGTACAAAATATCAGTAAAATAAATATCATACGCAATCAAGGTCGACTTAGTTAGCATAAAGCATCCGACGCACTGAAGAGCCAACGTCCGCTGCGTGAAGGAAACGAAATATCCAGACAAAGGTTTACTTTTAAGTTCTTTTAGTATTTTTAGTTTGATGTATTCTGGTGCTCTTATAATACAGATAACAGGTGAGTTGATGTGCTCACTAAATGTGCTATTCCTAAGATGAGTAGAGTTAAGGATAAGCAAAAAGAGTTAAGGAAGAAAGATTGTTAAGTAGGTCCATGATAAAGATTATAATTATTTTATGAGCCTTACTGAATAATTAAAGGAACTCGTAAGAGATTTATTTAGAGTTAGAGAAAGAAATTGAATGATGAAGCATGCATAAATCATTAATCCGCATAGAGTTAACGTATAGTCACGCATAGAGTTCACGTAGTAAAAGAGAGAATCATAATAGGTACTTAAGAGACAAAGGTTAATGGGTACTGAAGATGTCTAAATTGCTGAAACGTTGAAGTAGAGCTGAGCGTTGATCGTAGAGTTCTGGGAGGCCTGTGTGGCCTGGTCTGTGTGACGAGTAGGCCTGTGTGGCCTGTGCATAAGTTCGAGTCCCTGAGAGAAGGTCTGTGGCCTGAGAGTGGCCAAGAGACAATAATTGATGCCTATGTAGTCTGCATGTGTAGGTCAGAGTGGAGGCAAGTGTGGCCTGACTTTGTGTTCCGGGCGTGAAGGATCGAGGGGATTCTGCCGACCGCCCGCGAGCGAACTTCAGATAGGGAGGACCATGGTCGGTACTGTTGACCATAGCGTGTCTTGGCGCGGAAACCTTGGCAAGGCTAGAATCAACGGCTAATGATCAAGATGTCTTGAGTAGAGTAGTGATTTACGTGTATTCAGCAGGGTGCTGTCAAAGCACCAGAGGCTAGCAAGAAGGCCAAGAATGCTTAGCGTTAGGTAATGACAAGCTTAGGCAAGCTTTAGGAGGAATAAGACAGTTAAAGACACTTAAGTGTTCTCTTTAGGAAAGTGAACAGAGGCGACGCAAGGTAAGAGAAACGAATTACTTTCTTTTCTTGAAAGTAAAACCTTATTAAGGAAAAACGATCATATATTCAAAAAAAAAAAGGAAAATACCTAGACAATATGAAAGTGGTAGGCCTAGTTCAGCTGATAAGCCGACGACTCCGAGCTGAGCTGGACCGAGTTGCTGCTAGGTTGGCTGATAAGCCGACGACTCCGAGCTGAGCTGGACCGAGTTGCTGCTAGGTTGGCTGATAAGCCGACGACTCCGAGCTGAGCTGGACCGAGTTTGCTGCTAGGTTGGCTGATAAGCCGACGACTTCGAGCTGAGCTGGACCGAGTTTGCTACCAGAGCTGGAATGATTGGGTTTGCTTTTATGATAACTAGGAGGCTGTGATTTCGAGCGGGTGTCGTTCGATTTTGCTGCAAGGGTAGCTGGGAAACGTCGAGTTTGACCTCTGATGGAAGTACGATGAATGGAAAGGGAAGTAGATGACTGAGTGAAACAGATGAGGTTGGTATAATTAATTGAGCATTTGCTTCAGCCATGCTGCAAACCAGTCTGCGGGTTCACCTGCCAGACTCTAGAGGACCCTGGGTCTTTCCATTGTAGGATTCGAGGACGAATCCTGGTCAGGATGGACGAGTTGTTAGGATTCACTCAGATCGGAATGCAGACAGAAGGAATGTATAATGGGAATGGTGCGCAAGCTGGTGAAATACGGGTGTGTAGAGGAACTTGGGATAGTAACAGAGATACGAGTTAGTGGTTGTATAACCGTCGTAGAGTCAATATATGAATGTTAATAATATACTTCTTCGTCATTATTGTTATTGTATAATTATTATTGAACTGAATAAATAATGTTCCTAATATAAGATGGATTTTCTCATCACTATTTACAGAACATTTATACGTTCTCGAAAATGGACATTGAGAATGTTTGCACATGCAATCGACATAGCATGTGTGAATGCCTGGTGTGAATATAAAAAGCAAGCAACAGCTCTCGGAGTTGAAAAAAAACATATTCTAGACCTTTTGCATTTTCGCCATTATATTGCAGAAGTGCTTATAACAGCGAATAAAACACCCAAAAAGAAAAGAGGAAGACCTACTACATCAAGTAATCAAGAAGATGCCCCTATAAAGAGAAGTAAAACACTACCTGCCAGTAAGCCTTTACAGGAAGTGCGTTTGGATCCGATCGGTCATTTTCCAATGGTTGGAGAAAGCTACAACAACCGTTGCAGATTTCCAGATTGCAAAGGAAAAAGTTGCTTCAAGTGCACCAAATGCAAGATACACTTGTGCCTATCTAAAAGAAGCAACTGCTTTTTGAAATACCATACAGAAACATAATTTGGGTTTTGTATTTGCGTTCAATAAATTTTTTTTTCCGCAAGCGTTCTAAAATGCGGCAATTATCATACTGTACACACCTTGTAGAACGATCTCATTATGTTACTAGTAACAATATTTTCATTATTGTCCTAGCATAATAATAATTAACGTATGACATCGCCAAAATACATTGAATTCGGACAACTGGAAGTACCCGCGGATTATCTAGCTACTATTGCTACGACTATACGCTTTCTAATCATGGCGAGTGCTGTCAATCTAGCATAGGGTTAGAGTTCAATGTTCAATGACAAAATGTGTTATTGACATTGACGTAATAAACGTCAACGCAATTTTTTTAATTTTAATTAATAATTATTAAGTGAAAATCTGCCTCATGATCCGAATACTAAGGCAATTTCACTACCATTAATTGAAAACACCGCAACTGATGTCTTTCCAAAACTTAATCAAGAATCTGACGCACTCTTAGAGCATGGTTGTTCTCATACACAAAAACAAATAACTGTTGAAACTGGTTCAGCAAGCAGTGGCTTGAACATTCAGAATTGTAAACTTGAAAATTGTTAATTCCAAATTACTGTAATAAATAAATAGATAAATAAATAAATTCAGAAAATTTTATGTTTCAATACTACGCTTGCGGAAAAAATCGTATATGTCACTTGGAGTAGAATGCTCATTTTGTGTTTCGCTCAATTATTGCACTGCCTCGGCTTCGCCTCGGCTGCAATAATTGCGCTCAACACAAAACAATCGTCATTTTTCAAGTTCAAGGCCCTGTACAACGAAAACGGCTGAAGATAAAAAGTTAAAATAGGGACATGTAAGCCGTTTTTCTCTATCTTCAGCTGTTATACAACCTTGTTGCACTAGAAGATTTATTTACAAAACTACCCAAGCAGCATTTTAGGTTAAATTTACGTCGATTCGACGTAATTTAGGTATACTAATCTAAGTCACCTAACCTAAATTACGTAAAATTTACCTCGAATTTACGTAACGAAGACCAAAGTGAGAGTAGATATTACGTAAATTCGTCGACATATTTTGGAATTATTACTATGAAGTTAAGTCAATATTACTATAATACTTAGTTAAAATAGGTAATATAAACCTCGCGAGTGAGAGAGAGGCCAATAGCCGAATAGCCACTAAGCAACAAGAGGCCGTGAATTTTAAATAGTTTATCTCTTTTCAAGTCTCTCTCGATTCTGTTCCGTCTGATGCACTCTGAATTCTGAACACGCTATTGCTATTGGCGCGCAAGTCTATTTCTCCTCGTCGTCGTCAGTCGTCACTCGTCAGTCAGTTTTCTACCCACACGGCATAAAATGAAGAAGGGAGGTTCTCAAAGAATACGGATACGATAGGGTAGTTGATTGTTTGGAAATAATGTGCAGGTAGGTACGCGATGCCCAAGTGCCAATTTACATGCCAGTGAAATTTTCCGAGGAAACTTATGATTATAGGTGGTAAATAACAAGCGCGCCTCATAAATTAGGCAGTTTAAAGCTTTTTCTTTTTCAAAGAAAAAAACATGTTTTTTTCAGATTTGGAAGGTAGGTTTTATGTAATTATTTTGCAGTAATATTGTGTTTTCGTATTTCACTTCTTGCAATGTTATACTTCATTGTAACAGCAAAAACTATTGATTAATTTTAGGATATAACAATGAAGTCCTCCAAATAGGTAGGTATAGCGGATTTTACGCCTGAAGTTAGCGCAAAGAACTAGCATCGATAGTAATACATACATTTCCAGTGCACTGCTACCAGACAGTAAAAATTAATTTCGCATTTAATGATAGGGGCGAGGAATAAAAAAAAATTCTATAATATCTCCGTCCCTGGACATTTACGCACGCTGTTTGTCGGAGGTACATCTGTGATGGATGTGTCATGGACCAGTTAAGATTATTAGCAAGGAAACTTACTTTCGATAAGTAATTATTTTAAAGTCAATTAATTAACTATCTTGTTATCAAAACAAGTAGTATTTGCAATGTTATACTGACACATAAATAATATGTTTAATAACAAGACCTTAACTCAACCTTGCAGAAATGCTGAATAAGGGTAAATAATGCCGTTGGCATTGACCCAGCCATATATAATGGACGGACACTCCATCCGATGAATCAGATAGATATTATTGTCGATTATTATAGTATTAGTTGTAATTATGTAAGTATTACTAGTCATAAACAACCGTCGTTATGTAGTGTGTAAGTGTTACCTAATAAACCAGTCAAAACCCAATCAACTTTAATTATCCTGCCCATCCTCCTTATCTATCAAATGGCGATCCTGCAAACTCACTCATAGTTAACCACATGGCGATCCTGCATTACCCATTAGTTTATCACATGGCGATCCTGACCTTAATGGACCAATAAACCCAATCTATCGCATGCCGAGATTGCGAGTTTATCACACATCTAAAGCAAAGACTATTTTGTAATAATTCGAGGTTCATTGCCAATTAAATGCATGAAACTTGTTTGAAATCCCACTGAACTGCTTGTAGAATTTCGTGCGTGGCAACCGTGTACGGGAATATTATGTTCTAGCGGCCTCTCGGCACTAGATCTCGGAGCTATATTCAGGCTCGTTGGTCAGGTGTCAGGTGTTGCTGGACTGCCTGGAGTGCCATGTTGTGGTTATGGTTATGGTACTACTTATGGTTATACCTTGAAATTCTTGAACATCGCTGTCGTCACGTTAATAACAATTGTACCTTATACCTATACGCTATAAATAAAAATTACTTGAACCAGCTTCAATTTAGAGGAGTACCTGTATTATTTTAAATTAGGTATGTCGGTAGGTACCTATCAGGTTTTTGTAATGCAGGAAAAATATAAGTAAATTAATTCTTAAACAAACAAATGTAATAATTTGATATAAAATTACTTATTAACATTAACAAATCAATGGGATTCCACATAAGGGGGAAGCAAACATCCAAGTGAGGTTACGTTACATACACATACGGAAGAGGAAAATAAAATTGCACTAGGTAGGTACTTCTTCTTTTGGATTTAAAAATGTATACTGGCCTTTATTAGTTCAGTACATCAAGCTAAATTACCAAACTTTTCATTGAATGTAGGTACTTGGAATTTAATTACGATTAACTTGGCATTACTTTCTTTTTGTTGCTAGTTGAAAAACTTAAGTAAAATTACGTAAAATTTTTTATGTTTATTTTTCCCAGAATCATTTATACTTTGAAGTAAGATTTTTTGTGAATAATGACTTAATTGGTCTATGTCCATTCATATGGATAACTGTAAATAGAAAATTTTCCCATTTGTGGCCCTCAAAGTCATTTTTACTTTCAAGACGAATATAGGGAAATTAATTACCAACCCTAATTTACTTATTATCGACTGTATGGTTAATATAACTTTGAAGTCAGAAATTGGTAAACAATTTGGTCAAATAGTCTTATGTAATACCCTATATTCACCCTGTTGGTAAATTTTACCATAGGGATATTTTTATTAGTCAAATTACCTATTATTTCCTACAACATTTACTTATAAGTTAAATGTCTTCAAAGTAAAAAACTGACTAAAATATTACTTCATAAAATAGTTGAAAGTCGAAAATTAAGTAAAATATAAGTAGTTTTGACTAAAATAGGACAGAATTTCTTAATCTTCGCTGAAACGACCAATTTTGCTGCTTGGGTATGAGTTGTTCATACTGAACATAACAGTAATGACATGCTGCTTAATGTATAATATTAATGTTTGTAAGCTGGTATATTATTACAGGGTGATTGATTGAAACGCCACATTAGAAAAAAATAGACTTCCAAATGACCTAGGAATCTTAAATTTGGAACTTAGGCAACACACCTAATAACGAGTCAAAATGAAATATTACCAAGATGGCGGCACATTTAAAAATGGCAAAAGCAATGGCCATCTTTGTTTTTTTAAATGGGACACCCCATATATTTTTTTTTTTTAATTGATATAATTTTATTGAAATATTAATTTCAATTTTCAATTTCAATTTCAATTTAATTAACGGACTTGCCATTTACATATAAGCGCACATTTAAGAATATGAATAAAATAAACTAAACTAAACCAAACAAAAACTAAAACTAAAATACAGTATAAATAAATAAATAAAACAACTAGTACTATACATATAACGAACATAGCATAAGATTTGTCATTTATATATAGAGGTCTTCAGGGCCACCTTGAAAGATCTTAGACTAAGATTCCGCATTTGTGATCTCAGGTCAAGCGAGTTAACCGAATTCGATATCCTGGTAATTGAGGAGTGCATTCCATAGTTGGTCCTATGGAACTCAACCTCAAGCAGTGGTAGTTGCCTCAGCTGTCTGGAGGGAGCAAAAATTGTAAATAACCGCAGTGCCTCAGGACATTTTATAATTGAGTTTAGTAATTTGAAGACGAACATGATGTCGTTGTACATGCGTCTGGTATGGAGACTATTAAGTGATAGAGATTTTAGTAAATTAGGATAATCATTTGAGTTGTATGGAATGTTAAACCGGTAACATAATAGATTTATGAATTTTTTCTGGATTCTCTCAATACGATCAATGTTGATTTGATAAGTGGGAGTCCAGATCACAGAGCAGTATTCCAAAATTGGGCGAACTAGTGCCGTAAATAGCACTCGAACGCATCGAGAGCTGGAGAAAGATCTAGTTGTGCGACTAATGTAACCCAATAATCTTGATGCTTTTGTGACTATATGATCCACATGTCGCTGATAATTGAGTTTTGGGTCCATGTACACTCCCAAGTCCTTCATGGATGTTATTGTATCTACCGTAATACCTTTTATATAATAGTCATATTTTTCCGGGAATCTCTGTCGTGAAAAGGTATTTATTTTAATTAATCGAGGGGTTTATCAGAAAGATACAGTTTTTACAGCAATGATTAGCGGGTTATCTCGCCGGCACCGGCTATATAAGCAGACCCAGAAGACAAGCAAGGCAGAAGACTCCGAGGAACTGACTCGAGAGTCTCTCTCCCTTCTAGTGTACTGAGCTAGAAGGCCCCGACCCCATACGACAGGAGGCATGTATTGAGTGCACTCCGTCGCGTCCATTCAGCTGGTGATGGTAGGTCAATGCATTGAGTTGAACCTTACTGTAACACGGCAACGGTAAGTTGATGAGAGTGAATTGAGCTCCCGTCGACTGCCAGTCACAGCAGGGTAACAACCGGGACTGTAGTAAGGTCCCGGGCGGACCCTTTCAGACGGCGCCAGGCCTGTATTGAGGGCCAGGCGTCATAAACGTCGGATCGCTATGTAAGGAGTTGTCGGTCCGACAGTCTCGTCACGATGCGTGTTCCGGCGGCAGCAGCGGCAGTAGATCCGACACACGATGTGCGGTGGTTGGAGAGCTACTGAAGCAGCAGGCAGCAGGACCAGAGGTGGATCGACCGTGTAATCGGCCAATTGACAGAGGTGCGTGCACCGAGGCGATATCTTTCGCCAATCGGAGGGGCTGCCGTAACGAGAGCCGGCCCACACCGTCAGGATTCGACAGTATTAATTTAACAGGGATAAATATATGTAAATATAGTTATTGTAAATAAAGATTTTTATTATTATAATTGACTTGTCACGGGTAAAAGGGGGCAATTATCCATCCCTGGGGAATCAGCTCTACCCAACCGAAAATCCCGTTACAAGATTGGCGCCCAACGTGGGGCTGCTTCACCTCTGGTCCTGCTGCCTGCTGCTTCAGTAGCTCTCCAACCACCGCACATCGTGTGTCGGATCTACTGCCGCTGCTGCCGCCGGAACACGCATCGTGACGAGACTGTCGGACCGACAACTCCTTACATAGCGATCCGACGTTTATGACGCCTGGCCCTCAATACAGGCCTGGCGCCGTCTGAAAGGGTCCGCCCGGGACCTTACTACAGTCCCGGTTGTTACCCTGCTGTGACTGGCAGTCGACGGGAGCTCAATTCACTCTCATCAACTTACCGTTGCCGTGTTACAGTAAGGTTCAACTCAATGCATTGACCTACCATCACCAGCTGAATGGACGCGACGGAGTGCACTCAATACATGCCTCCTGTCGTATGGGGTCGGGGCCTTCTAGCTCAGTACACTAGAAGGGAGAGAGACTCTCGAGTCAGTTCCTCGGAGTCTTCTGCCTTGCTTGTCTTCTGGGTCTGCTTATATAGCCGGTGCCGGCGAGATAACCCGCTAATCATTGCTGTAAAAACTGTATCTTTCTGATAAACCCCTCGATTAATTAAAATAAATAATAATTAACTGCGAATGCCTCGGAATTCGTTACAGTGTATAGGAATAATATTCGATATTTTCCATTGAGTGGGAAATTTTCCGTTTTTAATGCAGTTGTTGAAGATGATATGCAGTGGTAAAAGAATATTATTCGAGTATTTCTGTAGGAATACCGCGGGTATCTTATCAGGACCAGTGCTACCGTTTGACTTCAACGAATTAATAGCATCCGAGATGTCTACATTGCTCATTTGGGCGGTACACATATCATCAGTGGCGACGGGATTTGCGAAGCGATCTGTATGGGATAACGCTTCACGTCTGTAGTTCGATTCAAAGAAGTTGGTAAACAAGTCGCACACGCGGTCTTCACTCTCACCAAGCTTACCATCATATGACATGCAATTGGGTATGTTAGTTTCATTGCGTGTTTTTCGAATGTATGTCCAGAAGTACTGCGGTCTTTCAACTATGCTATTTTCGACGTTGTCAATGAACCACCTCCTGTCCGATTCCAGTGATTCTCTGGCTCTACTCCTCAAGTTGGAGAATGTCATATAGTCAACCGAAGACTGTGAGATTTTATATTTCTTGTGAGCTATTTTTTTTTTGAGATATTAATGCGCGAGTGGCTTTTTTTACCCACGATGGATATGTAGATGTCTGAGAGAGTTTAATCGGGACAAATTTATCTATTATATCAAAGACGTAATTATAGAATAAGTATACACTCAGATCTAGATCGTCAGGATCAACGAAATACCAGTTAGTGAAAGATAATTCATGATTAATTTGATCATATGGTGCGTTGGCAAAATCATAAAACGGATGGGTTGAACTATTAAGAATATCGAACTCGGAACTCCCGATACTAATTTCCAGTGGTGGATGATATTGATCAACTTTTGATAAAGGGTCGGCTTCGGAGACCTGTACATCATATGAATTACTTAATACTAAATCTAATATACTATTTTTATGATTCTTGATATGATTGAATTGATTAAGATTTAAATATGATAATGAATCACAGATTTCTGCATTTAGCTGATTGTAGACAAAGGTAGGTTTGAGATCGTTACTGTTGGGAAAGGAGTTCCATGTAATCCCAGATAAATTATAGTCACCTACCAAGCATAAAGTTGATTTTTCCCAGTCATTGGTGATACGTTCAATTTGCTTGAAGTGGTCGACGTATGAATTGTGTTCAGATAGTGGTGGTAGATACAGAGTACACAATATCAAATTAGAGTTCCCAATTTTTACTCTTACCCAGATTTCTTCGTTATGAGTACTAGACTTCAGCTCGTGAGATGTCAATGATTTGATTACGGCTATCAATACTCCTCCGCCCCTAGATTTGGTACTGGTGATTTTGCTTCTATCGGATCGATAAACAACATAGCGGTCATCTAAAATTTCGCTACTATGAAATGACTCATCCAACCATGTTTCAGTTAGGATGACTACAGGATAATGCAGAGATAAAGAAGTCTGTTGATTTGGTTCTCAGGCCGCGGACGTTTTGATTTTTATTAACTATAAAAATGTTCACATTTTAACAGATTATACATAATGATGTCAATTAATTTACATAATATTATATCTGATTTGAAAATCATGAATGATTACTTTAAGAAATGGCGTCTTTGCTTAAACTCTTCAAAAACAGAAGTTACATGTTTCCATCTCAATAACCACCAAAAATCTAAAAAGCTAAATATAACTTTCAACGGATCGTCACTGAATCATAATTTCAATCCAAAATATCTTGGTGTGACTTTGGATATATCTTTAACCTATAATCAACACTTAGAAAAAGTGAAACAAAAATTAAAAACAAGAAATAATATTCTATACAAACTTGCTGGAACAACTTGGGGAGCCAATGCAAAAACAATTCGCACATCAGCTCTTGCACTTGTTTATTCAACAGCGGAATATTGTGCACCCGTATGGCTCAACAGTGTACATCAATCAAAAGTGGATATTCAACTGAACCAAACATTACGAATTATTACTGGAACAATTTCCTCAACTCCGATCCATTGGTTACCTGTTTTGTCAAATATTCCTCCATCTAATCTCCGAAGACAACAAGCAACACATAAAATCATGAATAAATACCGAACATTTCCAGATGATTTTTCAATAACATCGGACCTGAATAATCTTCCAACAACGAGATTAAAATCAAGAAGACCTGTGTAGCTAGAAACATACCTGGATCGACCATTTAAAATTGAAGATGAATGGAGAAATGATTGGCGAAATAAAAGTGTTTCTTTATTCAACAACACTTTAATCGAAGATCCTTCATCATTAGTCAACGGTTTTGAAATCAGAAGGAAAGTCTGGGTACAAGTAAATCGCTTAAGAACAGGACACGGTAGATGTAATTCAATGTTACATAAATGGAATTTAATACCAAGCGCTTCTTGTATTTGCGGACATCCTGAAGAATCCATCAATCACATTGTCAATGAATGTCCTTTAACCAAATTTTCTGGAGGTTTTCAAGCAATTCATAAAATTTCCACCGAAACAATAGACTGGTTACAGAATTTGAAGCTCTTGTAAACAAAATCTACATTAACAGCCAGATAACCTCAGAAGGGCAAAATGATTGGAATACTTCAAACCAATCTCAACAGGATGGTGTGTCTAGGTTTTTTAATGGGGTTTTCCCTAGACTATATCTCTCAAAGCAAATGCTTCACCATGATGTCAACATCGCATCAGAATATCCTACAGATCGTTCTTTTCCCCATGATCGACGAAACCAATCATATGTAATTTAATAAACTAAACAACATGTATCGTAAGACTGCAATTTGTAATTTCAAACGAATATATATATATATATCAGTATAAAAGCATAACAACTATATATAACAATAATAATAATAACAATTAATACGAAAATATTGGTATTCCAGCTCCATCAGAAAAATCCCTAATTGAGCGCCATCGTTTACGACTTCTTCTAATGCACATACTGCTCGCTCTAATTGTAGCACATCCAATTTTTACTCTCAGCCAATTCATAATAATGCTATAAGGAATATGCCATTTTTCAACTAGTTGTTCTGCAATTCTTCTGAATAAAGTCTGAAATTCATTTCCAAGAAAACCATCAACCGAAGTAACTAGTGGGGTAAATGAAGCATGTCGTCTTTGGCTTGCCAATGTATATTTTTTCTTTTTTTCGGATTCGGCTCGATTTATAATGCACTCGGGAGAGAGAGAACTGTAAGATGGGGCATCAGTGTCTACAACACGAATATCAAACAACGCCTCAACTTGCGGCTCCCAGACTCCTCGGCATCCCAAATCAGCTTTTAGTGCAGGTTCATCATTTTTTTTTTCATTATCTTCAATCATAGGTTCTCGAATACAATTTCCCCATGCAATTTCCATTAAGTCACCTAAAGCATCTCTAATCTCATTATGTCTTCTAATTATTAAACCGCCCAAGCGGCAGTTTAAAGCATGGTCAATTGAAAAATTTTTACCGCATTCATCACATGTGGTTGGCATATTGATTGGGACTCTACCATAACGAATAGCAAGACCATCTCTGAACTCACAAGGGGATAAGTCGCAATTTGATCTTTTGATAGGTGGACAAGACAACCAAACACCAGTTTTCATTTTCTTGTCTGTTGCTCTCAGGATTGTTCGTTGACGACTAGGTGAAATTTTTTTTACTGCGTTAGATATAATCATTTCATTGCTTATCTTCTTCGTTTCTTGTCCTATCTTTAGAGCGCTCCTTAGAGTGGCATCATGGGTATTCTTATCGAAAGGATTGTAGTTAGACATTGATTCAAGAAGTGTTTTAGTTCCAGCTACTGACGTTTCGTAAGTGATTGTAGCATTTAACACTGGATCAGACATACCAATTCCTCCTTGTCTTATAGGCAAGTGTAATATTTTACATTCATCCTCATTGACTTCACCTCCAAGGATTGATGGGAAAAGAAGTGTTCGGATTGCATTTCGTAAAGGCTGAAACAAATTTTCATTTTCATATAAAACTCTTTGTAAAAATGTCCATTCAGCCTGTAATGATTTAGTCGCAACCGTATGGGCAGCTTGTGGAAATATGTCAGCAACTTCAGCAAGGTTTTTAACACTCTCAGTCCAATGGTCAAATATTGTATATTATATATATATATTATATATTATATATTATATATATTATATATTATATATTATATATATTATATATATATTATATCCAATATTGCATTTTCAGATTGTCTGAGAAAATGTAATAACAATGATGTTTATAGTTGCATTTTAAATTGAGTAGGCTATGAGTTATAAACAAGAGAAAATCGCAATTTTCCAACTTTAAACCCATTTACCATAAAAACGGCCTATAATATCAAAAAACGGCTTACATGTTCCTATCTTAACTTTTTATAAGGCATCCAATTATGCAGTTGAAATGTTTATACAAGGTGGTGAAAATTATCAGATTTTTCATCACCCTGTATAAACATTTAAACGATACAGTAGGATACCAGATAAAAAGTTAAGATAGGGACATGTAAGCCATTTTTTGATATTATGGGCCGTTTTCGTGGTAAATGGGTTTAAAGTTGGAAAATTGCGATTTTCACTTGTTTATAACTCATAACCTACTCAATTTAAAATGCAACTATAAACACCATTGTTATTACATTTTCTCAGACGATCTGAAAATGCAATAATATATGGGGTGTCCCATTCAAAAAAACAAAGATGGCCATTGCTTTTGCCATTTTTAAATGGGCCGCCATCTTGGTAATATTTCATTTTGACTCGATATTAGGTATGTTGCCTAAGTTCCAAATTTCAGATTCCTAGATCATCTGGAAGTCGAATTTTTTCTAATGTGGCGTTTCAATCAATCACCCTGTATTGGTTCACAAAAAATGTTTATTTCGATTTCCCGCAAAATTTACTTTTATCACTTACAACGTTGTTGCAGCATAGGGTTCAATTATTGTAATTTAGTGTACCTTCGTAATGTAAGGTAAAAAAAAATATATCGTCCTCAATAGTGTATTTTTCAATAAAAAAATACACAAAAAAAGGAGTTGTTATATTGAAAAGGATTTAATGTATGCACCCAGTTAGAAATTTAGTTGATTTATAAAAGCGTCTAAGCTGGCTATACTCTCTATTGTTATAAATAATGTGTGTGTGTGAGTAAAGTTGAACATTCATGTGCTTCCAATTGAGATGACGACTGCAGGTGTTAACGTGACAAAAGTCAGACGAGCATATTTAGAGAAAGGAAGGGAGATCGGAGGTTTTCAGCCCTGCAGCGATGAAATGAAGGAGTTCCAAAACAAGGACACTCTTCCTTTAGCCAGCAAATTGGACGGTAGAGCTCGAGAACGAAACGAGTACCTACGTAGGTATACTCGGTACTTATTGAGTTTCGGGATTTGCGTGGATATTAAGGTGAAGACCGACCGGAGTGTTGTGTACTATAGTCAGAGGAAATCAACTCTGAGCACAGCCAGGTTAAAGCAGTAAGCAATCACCATTAAAATAACTACGAAATAATTAAAGATTATAATAAAACCCTTAAACTATTAAATAAAAGGATAAAACCTCATCTAATAATAATAACAATAATAAATTATAATAGTAATAACTCCAAATAACTAAAACGGAAATTTTGATAATTAATAAATAAATTACTTTGTTATCGATACCATAATCCATAAAATAATATACCGATCTCCTTTGAAATTTAGGCACGTGCGAAGAAAGAAGATTTTAGTTAGGTATCGGGGAGCATGCTATTTTCTTTTATTAGCTATAAATTGTAGACTATTACTTGTTTATTATTGATGATTTTAATTGTTCTCATTGGAAATTTGATTTAATGAATAAATTAAGTTAAGTTGTCGGGTTTCGTTTGCTTTTGAATTAATATTGCCCATTAGCCCTGAATTTGAATACTTAAAGTTCATGAAAGAGTTTCTAGCCGAGGAAAGAATTCACAAAATTAGTAGAGTTAAAATTTGCACGAGTGCATGTTGTAACATTTCAAAATAGAGATTTAATTTTTTTGCAGTTTCACTTAGAAATATTTATTCTAAAAATCATCTATGATTATTTAGTTTCTCTAGTTTTATTTTATTAGTAATTTATAGGCTTAGTTTTTCTATTTTAGTTGTTGAAGAATAATTTTTGATTGTTAATTCAGTATCGTTAGGTGGGAATGATAAGGTGGCTGATAGAGAGGACGAGAGACGGCCGCGTCGAACCGACGATTGGTTTAAGGAAGGTCTTCTTGTGAGGTTCTGTTATTATAAATCTCCTTTTATGTCAATCGTGTAATTATTGCGACCTGTGGCCTATCTTTTTTCATCAGTGCCCTTAGCTTGGATTGTTGGTTTGTGAGTTATTTTGAGATTGTGTATAGTGTCAAAAAAACCCCAATGAAATTGGGTAAGTAATTTATTTTATTGGTATCTTTGTCACTTTTTTATCCAAATTTTGGAACTTGCCTTCTCCCGTGAATAGAGCTTGAGTGAACTTGCTTTTGCAGGGTTTTTTTGTTTGGCGTACTAACATTCCTGGCCAGGGATAGTTGGGGGTAAAGGCAGAGGGACCGTGGGGACGTCAAGCTCCCGTTTTGAAGTGAGGCCTCCTCTTTGAGCACTGGGATGGTGTGGTGGTTTGATCGACTCCCCTGAACAGGACGTCCTTCACCGGATAAAAGGCCAGATTTCTCTATTTATATTGCAATCATTTTTACGTGTAGTTTACATGGACAGTATTTTCCGGTTTCTATTCGATTCCTAGGAAATTAATCACATTTATTATTGATTTATTTATTTATTGATTATTGTATATACCTACATTTATTATTAATTATTGTATATACCTACGGAACTTACAGTTCGTCGATAATTTCCTGTTACCTAATTAAAATATTATTTTCAACTACTCTGAATCCGTGAGTTTTGCGAACATCCTTCTAGGGAGAAACTGTTTTAAATAGTCAATAATCGATAAATCTTTAACATAATATTAAAATCACATTCTTCAAAAACCAAATTGTTTATCTTGTGAAGCCGATCATAGCTATGTGCAAGCTCTTAAACTTAATGTAGTAATAATTGTTCTTACATACTTAATTAATTATCATTTAAATATTTTACAATAGCCATTTATACTTATACAGATGATTTAACCTTTTTATAATAAAATTTTTCTATTCATAAATTTTTATATTCTTGAGTCTTGCAAATTATTAAAACAGTGAAAATATCATAAAACCATTTTTTCTTATTTTTTTATAAAAAATAAGTGGCGCCTGACTAATCGTAAATATTGTTTTTTTGTTGCTTCGGAAAGTACCTATACAGGGTGTCCCGTATCGTTATGTTCAAATTTTGTGAGCATATAGTAGGCTTATTTCCTAAAAAGCTTAAGCCTAAAAAACCTAAAAGTGGCAGGTCTATCTGCATTCGTTACGAAGTTACAGGCCTAAGAAAATAATGTCTTGTAAATACCAGATTTAACTTTGAAAACCACATAAAAATTATTTTATTGACCAAATCTTTAGTTTATCATTGAGGCGGGGTTCCTACCCTCTTGACACCTGTTTTTGTAGACTCACCTTCTTTCTGGCTGTCAAAGGGTTGGACCGCTATCAAGTGGGCCGAGCGGTTTGCCAATGATAGTGGTCAGAGAGGTGTGAGGCACGCAGATTCGGGGGCTGCTAAGAGTAGAGCCCTCTTTATGTGAAATTCAGTGTTAGGGTGGTCAAGGGTGATAAATATGAACACCAAAGTTATGATTAAAATTATTTACTAAAATAGAAAATGAAAATACACTACTGAGATATAAACCTAATTATTTCATTATCTCCTACTAAATTTTGATTATAAACTGATATGCAAAGTAAAAAAAAAAAATTAATTTTAGGAAAAAAAGAGAAAAAAAAACAAACTTTAGAAAAAAAAAACTATCTTACGTACAATCTGACTCTAATCAACTACCATTTTATTTGTGGGAATAGTGCTGTGGCGGTGCCTGATCTGATTAATTTAATTTAGTTTCACAGGTGACGTTAATAAAAAAAATCAAAAATAAAATTTCTTTAAATCAAAATTTAAAACTAATAAAAATCTTTCGAACGGAAAAAACAGTAAAGTTCTAGTGTTAGTCTCATCGACTTACTACTTAGACGTAGCCTTTGGATTTGCCCTTTCTGTAGCTCTGACTGTAGCTCTGCTGGGTATCTCCCCGTGAAAGGAACAACCTCATTCACTCGCGTTTACTTTAATTTCTCGCGCGAACGCCCTGACCGTCCTCTTCGGTCCCCGAAAAACCACTAACTTTTTGGTTTCTAAACCCCTTTCCAAATCAGTTACTCTTTCTCGGGTTTCGAAATGTGATTTTCACTGGAGTGTTGCCACTTTGACTTTTATTTACCGGTCGTCCAGTTACTTGACGTAGGTAAATGAAAGCTAGGTGCATTCTGATAGGGAATGACAACCATGCAAGTTGTTCCAGTTTACCATGCGTTCTTCAGTCAGCGTTACATTAAAAAATTCAGCTAGCGTCATTAAAATTTTGCCGCGGTGGTTGTTTCTTGGCCTAGTTAAATTGTTTTTGCTTTTCGTTCACGACGCCTAATATTGCTTAAAAATTAAATATGCAGTATTTCGAAATTGTGCAATTTCATTGACTCCTGATTAAGTAAAATATGTAATTTAATTATAATTTATTTTCTTTTAAAACTAAGTAACTATGCCAAAAAATACCGCGACTATCCTGGCTCTGCCACATCACTCCCCACTTTCAAAAAAGAAAACTCGTTGAGTTTTCTTTTCTCTTCACATAACTACCAAAAGGTATTACCTAATGGTTCTGTAGGGATGAGAGTATAAGATCTGCCGTACATTGATACAGTCAGCTTCGAATTTCCCATGAAGACTCTACAGTCGTGGAGTCAACGTCACTCCATTCTACAATAAACCTTGACTGAAAGAATTGCGTGTTTAATTCCAACTTACATTCTGTCGGACGTTCGGAATATCGGAGCTGACTACACGGATATACTACCAACAATTACTATTCTGTCATATCATATTACATATGGAGCGGCAGTCTTACACTTACCTATTTCTTATTACCTACTTAATCATAAACTTACTCGCTTTTCTTCAAGCCTGCTCTCGAGTTTCACTAATTACTACATGTTTACTATTATATGGTTGACCTATCCTAACTTGTCGTAATGAAAATACCTCCTGGAGTAATAACGCATACTATTTATTTTTCATGATCGCTGACTGAACTGTTTTGCCTGTGTACTGTGGTGTACACAATTAACTCTAGAAGGCATGAATCTACGTATTTACAAAAGAAATCTCTAAAATTAATTACACAATTCTCTGAAAAAAATGAGACGTCAAGAGCATTACTCTGGCGGGCATTGACTGAAGTCTCGCTCCTCTGGCTGTCTAACATCCCTCGTTACTACAATGGCAACTTTCGCCATACTGATAAAAAAAAAACGGCAGCCGAGTGTCGAGTGACGTAGCCATACCGGCCCTCTTGACAATTTGTAACATGTCTCAACATTCTTCGTGATTAACCACTATTAGTCCTCATAATCACACACTAAACTACTAAACAAAACCTGTTCACACTGCTCAAATTATTCTTCCTTGCACTAGTTCGGTAAGGAGTGTTATCGTGGGGTCACCGGTCAGGTCGAGGTTAAGTCATTGTCCGTCCAGTGACTTATGGGCTGCTGAAGCACTGGGTATACCGTAGTGGTAGATGCGTTCAACGTGGTTCGTGTCGGCGGCTCTTCGGTCTCGTTTCGCGGTACGAGGATTTCCTCTAGTTCCGTTCCTGTAGCCATGTCATGCTTTTTGGCCGTTTTCGCTCGATTTCGATGCAGCAACACTAGCGTAAGCGTATTCCACAAACTCGCGAGTAACGAAAGTCCACAACCAAGAGTCTGGTAAAGTTGAAGTCCGTTGATTAACACTCCCAGACAGTACTTAATGGCACGGAAAATCACATAGAATCCTAAAAGTCCGCTCATGAACACACCAACTTCCGAGAACCAGCCATAAAGTTGTTTCAAGGTGGATTCTGCAAGTTTCTTCATTTCTTGATTATCGAAGAGGCTCAAGGTGGAATAACCTTGGCTGTTAGTTGGCAGTCCTGCTACTTTCCTGGCGATGATG
Organism: Malachius bipustulatus; assembly: GCA_910589415.1. Classification (NCBI taxonomy): domain Eukaryota; kingdom Metazoa; phylum Arthropoda; class Insecta; order Coleoptera; family Melyridae; genus Malachius; species Malachius bipustulatus. The sequence continues at coordinate 4,628,845 of OU342638.1, read as the reverse complement.
TTTTCAACGGCTTGCCTTTCACTTCCAAATGTCAACGCTCGTTGGACCTTATCTACTTCCTCTTGTGTGTACAGACCATATTGTCCTATTGGCTGGATAGAGTCGAACAAGTCTTCTTCAACTTTCAGCTTCCTCGGTGGTAGTTTAATTGTCGGAAAAAACAAGCTTTAAAAGTATCGCTGTGGTTCATCACAAGTTATCTAGGATGTTTCGTCTGATATACTTCCAGGTCGCAAAACAGAGTTTTCTCAACTAGCGTTAAAGCGAAGATTTTCTTGGTTGTCTTTCACGACAACGTACTTCTCGGACAACGTCTTCGCTTCTATTAAATTTATTTTCTTTGGGTAGGTAACGTCTTTTCACTGGCTAAGATGCTCTCGTTTCTCCCATTGGTAATGTTCTGCTGATTCTGGATAACTGAACTGACTGTTACGTGAATGGATGCAGCAGACCAGCAGATAGTCCCACTTGTTTACTTGTTTATCTTCACAGTCATAAACGATCAGTCCTGAACTAAGTGTCCGTAGGCACACGATAACTAACACGTTTACGAAGACACACCGTACACTAGCCATTTTGACAGTCCTCCTTTGTTGTATATCCGATAGCTGGACATGACCTGACCTGATACTCCCTTACCTTGTAGTTTTTTCACTCTCACAATTTACAGTTTTAGGAACGATTTGTCATAAGCACTTTACAAAAAAAAAATTTACAAAAATAAAAAAAAAAATCAAAAGATACAAAATACTCGAGACGGCAAGAAGATCAACTGATAAATAAATGGTTATTCCATGATTAGTTACTTCCAATAAATCATATTTTAACCCACAATAATATAATACCCATCATCTCTTAAACAAAAAAAATATAAATCCCTACATAATAATAATAATAATAATACTAAAAAAAACTGTTTGCAAAAAAATACCATTTAAAAAAAAAATTCTACCCCTTATCGCTTATATACCACCTGAATCAAAAAATTTCTACTCATATCGCTAATATATAACACCTGAGTCAAAAAATTTCTACCCATATCGCTCATACCGAGTGACAAGTTTCAAAGCAGAACATAGGCGAATAGCATGGGAATCACATATTTGCAGTTTATTTCTCACCACTTTTATCTATAAGAACGGTAATGGTGTCTATCGAAAGAGAATTGTTTTCTGAGCATGCTGATACCAAATACTTAATAACTAACAGTTTTTTTATCATCCCAGAAGAACTTAAACATTTTCAAAATTAAAAGATGAGCAGCCATGACATGCTAAATTCGGATAAATTTTTGGCTGTCAAAGCAAATATTTTCAATTATTTAATTTATTTCAATTCTGATTGAACATCACTAAATAATTACGAAAATCCTCATTCACCATCGTTTTGTTTTACCAAAAATTGACAATGAAAAATAAACACGTAAAATAATTGAACTAAAACAGATTCAAGTACCTACAACAAATATTCAAATAGTCCTTCATTTTGAAATCAATATTCCCACCCTTTTATAAATTGTGCTTCGGACTCGTCGTCCGAGTTGTTGGCTATTAACGAGTGAACATTCAGCAATGAATAGCTCTGTAAATTTTGTTTTTGGTAACCCCAAGATCCCAAGAAAAGTCACAACAAGGATGAGCTGCTAAATCGGGAGATTTGGCCGGCCAGTTAATAATACCACGGCGATAAAAACGCGTCCCGCATTAGAATAGCCATTATTATTATTATTCATTGACAATCTTTTCAGGGAAACGCGTATTGGTAATTAAAAATGTTTGTTTTGACAGTAACAAAATTATTCGAATTAGGCATTCATGGCCGCTCACAATTTTAATTTTGAAAATGTTTAAGTTCTTCTGGGATGATAAAAAAACTGTTAATTATTAAGTATTTGGTATCAGCGTGCTCAGAAAATAATTATCTTTCGATAGACACCATTACCGTTCTTGTAGATAAAAGTGGTGAGAAATAAACTGCAAATATGTGATTTCCCATGCTATTCGCCTATGTTCTGCTTTGAAACTTGTCACACGGTATATAACACCTGAGTCTCCCTACTACAGTAAATAGTACAGCCCTAATGGACTTCTGCATTGGCCTTCCTGGGGATGGCGGGGGACCTGAAACATAACACAAAGCGCTCTGGGAATCTATTAACCGATTCCGCACTACTGTTCGTATTCGCCACACAACTCTATCTTCTCTATTTCTCCTTGACATGGATCCCAGATCCATCTCATCTCTTATAAAATGCCTCTGTCGTCTATAATTTACATAGGAGACTCTATCACGCTACTTTCTCCTTGATATGGATCCCTGACCCATCCTGTCGTCTCTAATACGACGTCTGTTACTCATTACTTCAATACTCCGGGAATTCTCTCTTCCCAATCTCTTGTTGATATGGATCCCTGATCCATCTCTGTCTCTTTTATTTTACGACTTCTCTTTTCTCTACTATCATACTCTGGGTCATTGAACACATTTTTCTCTCTGTCTATCTTTCTTTGGCGTGGCTAGCAACCACATATGGCTCCTGGCCTGGTCGAAAATCCATCGACCGGCCTAACGTCAGCGAAACACTTCTAGTCGCTGCTACATCGCTTCCTCGGTGCGATTCCTCCAGCATTTTTTACTAAATGCTGAACTACGCTGCTTCAGAGACCTCGCAGCGATATAACTTCTCAATACAATTCATCTCCAAATTCGCAGCCGGACTGGTCCAACCAGTCGATCTCGCAGGATTCTTATACTGCATCGCAACAGGCTTTCCCAAGAAATGCACCCTATGCGCATTTGTGCGGCTTCTTTATGAGTCACTTCATCGGGCCTTGGACTCAACGGTCCGGACTGAACTTGCAGTCCCCTCGGAGATTGGAGGCTTCCTGTTTACTCAATGAGAGTAAAGCGACCTGGCATCTTAGCCACGCCCTTCCTCCCACCACTACGGTACGAGGGTAGTAAGGTTTAGAGACAGAGTTTTTGTAAGACAGGCATAAGATCAAGATCTGTCATCGGCAACTGACTGATGTACAACAGAATTAATTTTTACATTATTAAATAACCATTACCATTATTACGTGTATAACTTTATTAAAAACATTAGTTGATCCAAAATCCAAATAACACCCGGAGTTCCAGTCTCTGGACGCTAGTTATAGACTTACAACCTAACCGGCTACTTATAGACGTTTTATGTGTCTACGAGAAAACTTAGTGGAATGACCCAACGGCCATTAATTAAATAAGAGTCAGTTAATAGAGGTCGATTCCCGTCAAGTCAAGTACGATTCGACATAACATTTTGGTCCTTCGAGCCGGATTGTAATTAAAAAACAATCAAATAATCACCTAATTGGGTATAATTAAGTAATAAAAATAAGTGTAACGTGAGTGATCGTGTAACTATCATCATCAGCACATCCAGACAGTGAACAGAAGCAGCAGAGAAGCCAGTTACCTATATCAAGAAAGCTTCCAGTAACCAAGAGAATTTAATAAGGTCAGAAAATCCTTTATTATCCTATCCTATTGTTCGTTATGTCTTTATTTGCCAATTACTGAGTTTATATCTGATTTATGTTGCACGTTTAATTTAAGCGTAATACACTCACCTAATACAAATAATTACATATAATAATTTTCTGATCTCAAATCTATATTTATAAATGATTTTAATTATTAGTAGGGATTATTCAGAATTAACTACAGGTGCGTAATCATTTAAAAAGGGCAAGCTGATTTACATTTTCAAAATTGGTATTAACATCTGAAACGTTAATATTTGAAGTACCCAGCTTGAATCTAATTAATTCAGAATAAATTTGAAAATATCAACCTAATCACGCGCATTGTTTGTGTCATAAATTATAAACTTACAGGAATACAATATAATAATTACTATGGTCTTGTCCGCGGAACAAACTGCGTTACTGCAAAATTTACAAAAGCAACGGATTCCGTTAAAAACTAAAATAACAAAATTCCAGACATACGCGAATGGAATACAGGTCTTGTCAGAACGAGAACGAGTTACGTTGAAATTAAAATTAGATCAAATTAAGGTAGTTTTTGAAAAATTAAGTGACATACAAGATCAGGTTGAGGCAATTGTCGAAACCGATACAACTTATCGAGACGATTATGAATTTACGTATTTTGAAGCAATAACCACCGCAGAGATATTAGTAAATCCATTACCACCACCAGCTAATCCGAATTCAAGTAACGCTAACCAAGTATCTAATAATGACACTCAGTCTAATACAAATGCGAATAATGCAGAACAAAATTTATCAATAAAATTACCAGTCATTTCACTTCCTTCCTTCGATGGAAATAAGGAGAAATGGTGTGTATTCTATGATACCTTTTCATCATTAATTGATAAAAATGAATCATTATCAGAGACACAGCGTTTTCACTATCTAAAAAGTAGTTTAACTGGTGAAGCGGCTAGAATAATAGAAACATTACCTATGACAGGAACGAATTACCGCATAGCTTGGGATACGTTAATAAAATGTTATGAAAATAAATCGCTAATTACAAAGCAACATATCAATAACATTTTAGATATTCAACCAATTAGCAAACCAAATGCCTCCTCAATTAGATCTATGCTTGATTGTGTCAATATACAGTTGAAGGTGTTAAAAGCATATCAAGTACCTACAATGCACTGGGGTGCTATAATAATTCAACTCATGCTAAATAAATTAGATTATAATTCTAAAAAGGAATGGGAACAATACAATTCCGAAGATTTACCTACTTTTGAACAATTTAGTTAATTTTTGCAAAATAAATGTAGAGTTTTAGAAGCATTGGAGTGTGGGAACGCATCTTATCATAGGAATGTTAATAACACCACCAATAAACCTTTACAACAGGTAAATATGAATAAGGGGAAATTTTCTCAGATAAATGTCGGTCAGAGGATGTCCTCTCACACTGCCGTATCTAATTGTCCAAAGTGTATCTTGTGTATAGAAAGACATCTTATTCAAAGTTGTCCTACCTTCCTAGAATTGCCTATTGACCAAAGAATTCAACGCACAACTGAACATCAACTGTGTAAAATTTGTCTGAAAGGTAATCATAAAACTTCGAAATGTTTTTCAAAGAACGTCTGTAATATTTGCCAAGGCCGACATCATTATTTACTACATTTGCCGACCACATTACCTGAAACTACTCAGGGATTAAACCCTGTGACGAATTACTGCCATAATTCTACAGAGATAATATTACCTACTGCTGTTGTACAGGTAAAGAATAACAAGGGCATTTTCGTGGAATGCAGAGCTCTTTTAGATTCGGGTTCACAATTGAACATTTTATCTCGAGCTGCACTAGGGAAATTCTCACTTACAAGTAAAACCGTAAATTTGTCAATATCTGGAATAAATAATGTTGCAAACCAGGTAAACGAAACTACAAAATTATTAGTTAAATCAAAGTGTAATAATTATTCAGCCAATTTGGAGTGCCTTATTTTAGATAAAATCACCGCAGATTTACCCTTAATTTCAATCAAGCGGGAACAATTGGAAATTCCCAAAAATATAAAATTACCGGACCCATATTTTAATAAAACGGCACCGATTGATCTATTGATTGGTGCAGATACATTCTGGAATCTGCTATGCGTAGGGCAAATACGACTAGGCAAACAATTACCCATACTTCAAAAGACGGTTTTCGGATGGATTGTTAGTGGTCCAATAAAGAACTTCGATCAAAACAATGAACGATCTAAGTCAAATAAGAGCTGTAATACAGCTACAGTCGATACCGCTACGACAGATCAATTAGTTAAATTCTGGCAAACAGAAGAAATTGATAATACGGCGGACAGATTAACCGCTGAAGAAAAGGATTGCGAAGAGCATTTCCAAAATACGATAACTAATGATAAATCAGGGCGTTTTGTTGTAAAATTACCGTTCAAAACAAATCCGCCTACTCTAGGGGATTCACGCAACATGGCAATGAAACGATTCTTATCATTGGAGCGTAAATTAACTCATTGTCCTAACTTAAGAACCAATTATACCGCCTTTATAGAAGAATACCTCATTTTAGGTCATATGAAGAAGGTTTCGAGTAAGTGTCAAGATGATGAAGGTTTTTATCTACCCCATCATGCGGTATTAAATAACCAAAATATTAATAAATTTAGAGTCGTTTTTGACGGCTCCGCCAAATCCAGTAATGGTACAAGTCTAAATGATCATCTTATGACAGGTCCAACTATACAATCAGATTTATTTTCATTGTTATTGCGCTTCCGTACACATAAGTACATAATTATGGCGGATATAGTTAAAATGTACCGGCAAATCTTGGTGGACGAGAGTCAAACCAAATATCAAAAAATTTTATGGCGAAACAACTCTAGTGAGCCAATCTCGACCTATGAATAAAAAAAAATCACTTACGGATTATCATCGTCCCCATATAGCGCAATTAGATGTCTTCAACAAGTCGCGTATAATTTTCAAAATAATTTTCCGATCGCTGCTAAGGTGATAATTAATGATTTTTATGTCGATGACTTATTAACGGGAGTCTCGACTGTCGAAGAAGGGCGCGAATTATGCACTAATTTAATCAATATGTTAGGGACGTATGGTTTTCAATTAAATAAATGGTGCTCAAACGATGAGCAAATAATCTCGAATTGCAAACCCCTGGACTCGACAAATGTAAATAATGATAAATGTTTATTTGAAAATGCCGACACGAAAACATTAGGTATATATTGGAATAATAAGGAAGATGTCTTAAAGTATAAAATACAGACTTTCAATGATAAGAGAAACGTGACAAAACGCATTATTCTCTCATATGCTGCAACTTTATTTGACCCCCTCGGATTAGTCACGCCGATAACAATAAAGATGAAATGTATACTTCAAGAATTATGGACAAGGGGGATAAATTGGGACGAATCAGTTCCAGTGAATATTCATACCAGTTGGAATAATTTTGTTTTAGATTTCGAGAATATGCCCAACATAAAAATTCCTAGAAGGATTCTACCTGACGCTGAGAATTCACAACACGAATTGCACGGGTTCAGTGATAGCTCCCAGGTAGCATTTGGTGCATGTGTTTACCTAAGAACAATCACACCGGATAAGAAGGTCCATTGTGTTTTATTCTGTGCAAAATCCAGGGTAGCTCCCATTAAAACCCTATCAATTCCTCGTTTAGAGCTATGCGCAGCACTACTTTTATCCAAACTAATAAATAAGGTGATGGATTCAATTAACCTCCCAATAAATAAATGTGTATGCTGGACAGACTCCACTATTGTTTTGAATTGGCTGGCTAAATCTCCAAATAATTGGAAGGTGTTTGTAGCGAATCGTGTATCCAAGATACAAAACAATAAACACATTAATAGTTGGCAGCACATTAGCACTAAACAAAACCCAGCGGATATCATAAGTCGCGGTATGAACGTAAAAGAATTGATAAATTGTAATTTATGGTGGGAGGGGCCTAATATCTTAAAAAACACGGCGAATCAGGAAATAATGAATCCAACACCTGAGATACAAACCATTCTTATTCCCGAACAGCGAAAAAATTGTTGTATTGCCGTTCTGGAAAATTCCGAATATTTTGCCAATATATTTCAGCGTTTCTCGTCATTTAATAAATTGAAAAGAGTTTTAGCGTACTGCTTTAAATTTATTATGCACGTAACAGATAAAAACGCTAAACGCGAAGGTTCACTTACTGTCCAAGAATTAAAAAAGGCAGAAATATTTATAATTAAAGGCATACAAATTGCAGAATTTAAAGCAGAAATGACACAATTAATAGGTGGACAACCAATTAGCCCACAAAGCAAGTTAATCTCATTAAATCCTTTGTTGATAAGAACGGCATAATCAGAGTAGGTGGTCGTCTAGCCAATGCGGACATTTCTTACGAGAAGAAATTTCCAATAATTTTACCGAAAGGAAATCACGTCACAAATTTAATAATACATTTATTTCACACAAATTTAATGCATGCTGGCACGGTTGCTACTCTGTCTGCCATACGCGAGCACTATTGGTCCTTAGGAGGAAAGAGTGCAATAAAATACATGATTCATAAACGTATCACTTGTTTTAAGTGCAAACCATTGAATAAATTTCCCCTGATGGGAAATTTACCAAAAACGCGGGTCGAACCTGCACGCCCTTTTATAAATACCGGAATAGACTATGCAGGGCCATTTCAGATTAAGGAGAGTCGAGGACGTTGTAGAAAATATTTAAAAGCTTATATTGCAGTGTTTGTTTGTTTTGCGACTCGAGCCATACACCTAGAGTTGGTGACGGACTTGTCTACAGAAAGTTTTTTAAGTGTATTAAAACGTTTTATGGCCCGTAGGGGTCACGTTTGCAATTTTTATTCAGACAATGGCACAAACTTTGTAGGCGCTGATAAGGAGTTAAAAAATGTAAAACAATTTCTAGCAAAAAACGTCGACATAATTAAAAATCATTTATCAATCACGAATACGCAATGGCACTTCATACCGCCTCGGGCTCCCAATTTCGGAGGCATATGGGAAGCCGGGGTAAAATCAGTTAAAACTCATTTGAGGAGAGTATTAGGCAACACTCTTGTAACCTACGAAGAATTAAACACGATAATTGTGCAAATTGAAGCTATCCTCAATTCTCGTCCCATATCACCCTTAAGTTCTGACCCCAACGATTTAAATCCGTTAACGCCGGGTCATTTTTTAATCGGCGAGTCTTTACTAGCCCCAATGGAACCAGATATTCGTCATCTCAAGATTAATCGACTATCTCGTTGGCAATTGTTAGAACAAATTAAACAGCACTTCTGGGAAAGATGGTCTCGAGAATACCTCCATACATTACAACAACGTAACAAATGGAAAACCAAAACTAACAATATTCAGGTTGGTTCCATGGTCGTTATTAAATGCGATAACCTGCCACCTCTTCGATGGATGTTAGGACGAGTACTTGCAGTTCACCCAGATTCATCAGGTGTAGTGCGTGTGGTGACGGTGAAAACAAAGAATGGCGAACTCAAACGCAGTGTAAACAAATTATGTGAACTTCCGTTTGACACGACGTGTTAGTGTTTAAATTTTCTTTGTATAGCTGTAGTTGACATTTCCATTATTAATGTAAATGAGTAATCTATATGTAGATATAAGTATTACGTTAGTTAGGTACTATAGATGTTTAATTTTTATTATTAATAAGCTAGTAGAATAATAATTTACTCTGTTGAATAGATCACGAATCTATTATTGTTTTGATTGAAATTTTGATAATTTCAATAGGGGGCGGCATGTTTACTCAATGAGAGTAAAGCGACCTGGCATCTTAGCCACGCCCTTCCTCCCACCACTACGGTACGAGGGTAGTAAGGTTTAGAGACAGAGTTTTTGTAAGACAGGCATAAGATCAAGATCTGTCATCGGCAACTGATGTACAACAGAATTAATTTTTACATTATTAAATAACCATTACAATTATTACGTGTATAACTTTATTAAAAACATTAGTTGATCCAAAATCCAAATAACACCCGGAGTTCCAGTCTCTGGACGCTAGTTAGACTTACAACCTAACCGGCTACTTATAGACGTTTTATGTGTCTACGAGAAAACTTAGTGGAATGACCCAACGGCCATTAATTAAATAAGAGTCAGTTAATAGAGGTCGATTCCCGTCAAGTCAAGTACGATTCGACATAACACTTCCCTACGTAAGCCGGCTCGGGCTTGGACAGTTATGTCCGGACTGAACTTGCAGTCCTGCCAATTAATTGAGCCATTTCCATTCTACTTTAGGGCCTCTGGGAACATGCTCGGGATCATAGGCCTCTCGCCTTTATCCTGCTCCTCGCTTGCTTGTGCTTTCCCCTTCGTCGACCTACCTTTTCGCAGGAACATTGTGAGTGATCCTGTTTTCGGGACGCTATTGTTGAACAATATCGACACTGCTCCTTTTCCTGCAGAAGGAGGTTGGGTCAGCCCACAATGCCCATCTGTGGCATTCATCCTGTCAGCAGCTAGATATTCAGTAGCTGGACAAGAATATGATGAGACGAAATGCCTCACAGCGGCAATGGGAGAGATAATGGCTGGAGGGATACCTCAGCCATTATCAGTATCAGGATCAGTTGCCAATTGACTACTGAGGTGAACGGACGTGCCTTACCTGTTCTCTTCAAGTTTTAAGTTCCAAGTAAATAAAAAGACTTTAAAAAAGATGTCATTGTGCAGTGGTTGTAAACGAGATTTACCTCCTGATAATGATTTTGTTACGTGTGATTGCTGTAAGAGAAGCCTACATTACGGTTGTTCTAACGTACGAGAGGCTGTATGGCGCAGATTCACGGCAGATGCTAAGTTAGCGTGGAAATGCGCTATCTGTAAGATAAAAAATCCGACGACTGATACTATAAATCCTGATGTTATTGTAAATAAAAATGAGAAAATTAGTGTAGCGATGAAAAATAAATCATCTAATGCCATGGAACCTGTGACTAAATCAACTACTGTGGGTGCTAGTAGTAGCCGACTTGATGTGACCGATCCTCCTGTTGTGAAAACTATGAAGGAAACGACTACTATAGACGAGATCAAATATTTGAAAGAACTTCTCAGACATAAGGATCTCATTATTGATAATCAAAGAGATCTTATCATATCTCTTAAGGATCAGATTGCTTTAATTAAGTCGGTAAATAATGTAATACCGAGTGTTCATAAAGATCCGACTATATCACTTAGCGTTTTTGAAGCGGAATCAAACAAACATATGACGAAGAATATTAAACAAACTACCAAAAATTCGACAACTAAATCTATTGCAAATAGAGATAATATTTCCAAAAACCGTCATTTAGACAGTGGGATAAGGGACAATGTTGCTGTACAAACTACAGAAAATATTGAAGAATGTATGACGAGTACAGGTGACGATGCTGACGTCGACTGGACGAAGGTGAAGTCTATGAAGGCGTTCAAAACCAGGAGGCTTAATAGACCCATTGTTGGAAGTAAGTCCGGGGATAATGGGTGCAGGTTACGGGCTGCCAAGTCTCTCAGTTACTGGCATGTTTATCGCTTGGACCCAGACACGACTTCTGAGGACTTGGTGGAGTATTTGAGTGGTAATTTTCCGGGAGTTGCTGTGGAAAAGTTAAAGTCATCTAACCCTACAGCCTATTCGTCTTTTAAGGTTACAGTCATGGAGGCTGATGGCCGTAATATTTTGGATGAGGGACTGTGGCCGAATGGAGTAAGAGTTAATAAATTTTTTCTTGCAAGAGAGAAGTAATATTGATGTCGTAAATGTTAATGCTGTTCACAAAGACCATGATAAAGTAACTGGGAAATCCGTCTCATTTTTATTCTCAAATGTGCGATCAATTCGTGGCAAGATGGATGAGCTGGCTGTTTTGCTTGAGGAGTTGGGCGACAGGTTTTCACTTTTGTGCTTGGTGGAACACTGGCTGTCACCTGATGATATATTGAACTGTGTTTTGCCCAAGTATATGGTTGCTTCGAAGTTTTGTCGCACAGACTTCAAGTGCGGTGGATCTATGATCTGTGCCAGATCTGTGTCACAATTTGTCTGATAGATCTGTAGAGAAAGATTGTGAGATCTCCTCAGTTTATTTACCTAATATAGATACTCTTGTTATGTGTATATATCGCTCACCGTCTGGAGATTTTGGCTCATTTTTAAGAGTCCTTGCCGGTGTGTTTGACTGCTCTGAGTTAATTGGTTGTTGTGTGTTTGTTTTTGGTGATTTTAATGTTGTTTTTAACACGTGCGATGCCAAAGCTGAGCAATTATGTAACTTTATGTCGGGCTATGGCCTTTTTAAACTTGTAACCTTTCCTACCCGTGGTAGGAATTGCATCGACAATGTTTTTACAAATGTAAGTAGTGATCTTGTCCGTGTCACTCCACTGAATACAGGCTTATCAGACCACCTTGGCCTTGATCTTACCTTTAACATTGATACTAGTAGAAAGAAGGAAAATATGAGGGACAAGATCATTCGACCTATAACTTTCGTTGGTAAGTTACGGCTTTTTAACTTTTTGGAGTCTTTTGATTGGTCCTTTTTGGATTCTGGAAATTATTCTGTTGCATGAAATGCAGGTCAATGAGTATAAAGCACATAAAGTGCAATTACTAGCTTGTTAGGTGGGTTCGGAGAATTACTCCATCGCCCATAACAATTGTCATGCTGGCAGTGCCTGAAACTCCAATCGAGAGGAGCTTCCAACTAATATCCAACAGCAGACCCTTCCAGAGTACCAAATCAAGCACAGACACGTGTTTCGTTCTACTGGAACTCATCAGTGTGCTGCATCTGGAGTATCTGGGGGATGCTGTCGGATAAACGGAAGCCGGCACCTCTTAAGCTACGAATTAACACGGAACTCCGTGTGGTGTAAAGTAGAGCGACATCTAGCGGTTATTCCAAAGAACTAACCGTGAGTTCACTCTAAGTTATTGCAGTCCCAGACACTACCAATGCCGTCGATTGACAATCATGAAGAAGAGGAAAGGCAAGTATACTCAAGGATTAATGCATGAAATGCAGGTCAATGAGTATAAAGCACATAAAGTGCAATTACTAGCTTGTTAGGTGGGTTCGGAGAATTACTCCATCGCCCATAACAATTGTCATGCTGGCAGTGCCTGAAACTCCAATCGAGAGGAGCTTCCAACTAATATCCAACAGCAGAGCCTTCCAGAGTACCAAATCAAGCACAGACACGTGTTTCGTTCTACTGGAACTCATCAGTGTGCTGCATCTGGAGTATCTGGGGGATGCTGTCGGATAAACGGAAGCCGGCACCTCTTAAGCTACGAATTAACACGGAACTCCGTGTGGTGTAAAGTAGAGCGACATCTAGCGGTTATTCCAAAGAACTAACCGTGAGTTCACTCTAAGTTATTGCAGTCCCAGACACTACCAATGCCGTCGATTGACAATAATGAAGAAGAGGAAAGGCAAGTATACTCAAGGATTAATGCATGAAATGCAGGTCAATGAGTATAAAGCACATAAAGTGCAATTACTAGCTTGTTAGGTGGGTTCGGAGAATTACTCCATCGCCCATAACAATTGTCATGCTGGCAGTGCCTGAAACTCCAATCGAGAGGAGCTTCCAACTAATATCCAACAGCAGAGCCTTCCAGAGTACCAAATCAAGCACAGACACGTGTTTCGTTCTACTGGAACTCATCAGTGTGCTGCATCTGGAGTATCTGGGGGATGCTGTCGGATAAACGGAAGCCGGCACCTCTTAAGCTACGAATTAACACGGAACTCCGTGTGGTGTAAAGTAGAGCGACATCTAGCGGTTATTCCAAAGAACTAACCGTGAGTTCACTCTAAGTTATTGCAGTCCCAGACACTACCAATGCCGTCGATTGACAATCATGAAGAAGAGGAAAGGCAAGTATACTCAAGGATTAATGCATGAAATGCAGGTCAATGAGTATAAAGCACATAAAGTGCAATTACTAGCTTGTTAGGTGGGTTCGGAGAATTACTCCATCGCCCATAACAATTGTCATGCTGGCAGTGCCTGAAACTCCAATCGAGAGGAGCTTCCAACTAATATCCAACAGCAGAGCCTTCCAGAGTACCAAATCAAGCACAGACACGTGTTTCGTTCTACTGGAACTCATCAGTGTGCTGCATCTGGAGTATCTGGGGGATGCTGTCGGATAAACGGAAGCCGGCACCTCTTAAGCTACGAATTAACACGGAACTCCGTGTGGTGTAAAGTAGAGCGACATCTAGCGGTTATTCCAAAGAACTAACCGTGAGTTCACTCTAAGTTATTGCAGTCCCAGACACTACCAATGCCGTCGATTGACAATCATGAAGAAGAGGAAAGGCAAGTATACTCAAGGATTAATGCATGAAATGCAGGTCAATGAGTATAAAGCACATAAAGTGCAATTACTAGCTTGTTAGGTGGGTTCGGAGAATTACTCCATCGCCCATAACAATTGTCATGCTGGCAGTGCCTGAAACTCCAATCGAGAGGAGCTTCCAACTAATATCCAACAGCAGAGCCTTCCAGAGTACCAAATCAAGCACAGACACGTGTTTCGTTCTACTGGAACTCATCAGTGTGCTGCATCTGGAGTATCTGGGGGATGCTGTCGGATAAACGGAAGCCGGCACCTCTTAAGCTACGAATTAACACGGAACTCCGTGTGGTGTAAAGTAGAGCGACATCTAGCGGTTATTCTAAAGAACTAACCGTGAGTTCACTCTAAGTTATTGCAGTCCCAGACACTACCAATGCCGTCGATTGACAATCATGAAGAAGAGGAAAGGCAAGTATACTCAAGGATTAATGCATGAAATGCAGGTCAATGAGTATAAAGCACATAAAGTGCAATTACTAGCTTGTTAGGTGGGTTCGGAGAATTACTCCATCGCCCATAACAATTGTCATGCTGGCAGTGCCTGAAACTCCAATCGAGAGGAGCTTCCAACTAATATCCAACAGCAGAGCCTTCCAGAGTACCAAATCAAGCACAGACACGTGTTTATTGTTATGGGCGATGGAGTAATTCTCCGAACCCACCTAACAAGCTAGTAATTGCACTTTATGTGCTTTATACTCATTGACCTGCATTTCATGCATTAATCCTTGAGTATACTTGCCTTTCCTCTTCTTCATGATTGTCAATCGACGGCATTGGTAGTGTCTGGGACTGCAATAACTTAGAGTGAACTCACGGTTAGTTCTTTGGAATAACCGCTAGATGTCGCTCTACTTTACACCACACGGAGTTCCGTGTTAATTCGTAGCTTAAGAGGTGCCGGCTTCCGTTTATCCGACAGCATCCCCCAGATACTCCAGATGCAGCACACTGATGAGTTCCAGTAGAACGAAACACGTGTCTGTGCTTGATTTGGTACTCTGGAAGGCTCTGCTGTTGGATATTAGTTGGAAGCTCCTCTCGATTGGAGTTTCAGGCACTGCCAGCATGACAATTGTTATGGGCGATGGAGTAATTCTCCGAACCCACCTAACAAGCTAGTAATTGCACTTTATGTGCTTTATACTCATTGACCTGCATTTCATGCATTAATCCTTGAGTATACTTGCCTTTCCTCTTCTTCTTAATTATTCTGTTGACTGTAAGTTTGATCAGTTTGTAGAAATTATCTCTT
Source organism: Malachius bipustulatus (assembly GCA_910589415.1). Lineage (NCBI taxonomy): Eukaryota > Metazoa > Arthropoda > Insecta > Coleoptera > Melyridae > Malachius > Malachius bipustulatus. Next base: position 4,613,620 of record OU342638.1, on the reverse strand, counting down.
ATGGATGTGAAATGGCTTTTCCCAGAAGAACCATTAAACAGAATAGTAAGAGTGAAATGAGACTGAAGTGGTATGATGCCAGGCTTAAATCCATGAGAGAGAACTTTATTCTATGTGACAATTTATATCGGTTCACTGGCTTGGCTGCTCATAGAGATATTAGAAATATTGCTAGAAAGTCCTACAGAAGTGCCATTTCTAATGCAAAATTGGAACATATAATAATAAAATGATTAGATTATCCAGCAATCCAGTTAGGTCATCTTGGAAAATAATTAATGAAAAGCGATCAAACAAAGCTAGAGGCGACAATAACTGTGATATTCTACCTAGTCAATTTAACTTGTACTTCACTAACATAGCCAACGACATAGTCAATGATTTACCGGCATCTGACCAGGATCCGATCAGACTGATGTGTAATAGTCAGAAGACTCCAATTGCTGTTGATAGGTATTTTTATTTTAATGAGGTTTCATGTTGTAATGTTAGACATGTTATCGATAAGTTGAAACCAGGCAGTACTAGTGATGCTTATGGTATATCTGTGAGTATGATTAAATATGTAAAAGATGTCATAATTTCTCCTCTTACAAAGCTTTTAAATATGTGCATCAGGGAAGGTGTCTTTCCCTCCGTATTGAAACGAGCTGTAGTCGTCCCCATACATAAGAAAGGTTCCAAAGAGGACCCGAATAATTACAGACCCATTTCTCTGTTACCGATATGCTCTAAAATACTTGAAAAGATACTGTCACAACAGCTGACTAATTATTTTGAGGAGTTTGATCTCTTTTCCGATAACCAATTTGGCTTCCGATCTGGTCGCTCCACAGTCAAAGCGATGGTCAAACTTGTCGATTCAGTTTTGAACGGTTTCGAAGATGGCCACCTTTCTATAGTTAGGCTACTCGATTTAAGTAAAGCGTTTGATTGTGTTGATCATTCTAGTTTATTACGTAAACTATACAGGGTGTCCCATTAGTGCGGGATTCTTCTCTGGCAGCTTCACTTTTGAAGCTATAAAAAAAGATGAGGGAGAAAAATTGTATGGTTTGAAGAGACCTTCAACCTAAAATAATTTTCAGCTACACAGGATGGCCCAATATCGCTGTACGCCTTACAACTTTGTTATTTTAAATAGGACACCCTATATATATTATTACATTTTCAGATTATCTGAAAAAAATCATTAAGAATGGTTTTCACAGTTTCAGTATAATGTGAATAGTTTTTGAGTTATAAACAAGTGAAAATTGCCATTTTCCATTTTCAAAACAGTTTACAATGAAAACGGCTCAAGACAGCAGAAAAAGGTTTACATGTCTCTATCTTAACTTTTTACAAGGTATCCTATGATGTGGATGAAATTGTTATACAGGGTGATGAAAAATCTGAAAATTTTCATCACCCTGTATAACAATTTCATCCACATCATAGGATACCTTGTAAAAAGTTAAGATAGGGACATGTAAACCTTTTTCTGCTGTCTTGAGCCGTTTTCATTGTAAGCTGCTTTGAAAATGGAAAATGGCAATTTTCACTTGTTTATAACTCAAAAACTATTCACATTATACTGAAACTGTGAAAACCATTCTTACTGATTTTTTTCAGATAATCTGAAAATGTAATAATATATAGGGTGTCCTATTTAAAATAACAAAGTTATAAGGCGTACAGCGATATTGGGCCATCCTGTGTAGCTGAAAATTATTTTAGGTTGAAGGTCTTTTCAAACCATACAATTTTTCTCCCTCATCTTTTTTTATAGCTTCAAAAGTGAAGCTGCCAGAGAAGAATCCCGCACTAATGGGACACCCGGTATATGTATAATTTACACCCAAAAAGTGTTAGAATGATCTCTTCTTTCTTGTCTGACAGGGTTCAGTCCGTCAGGTTCAACTGCCAGCAATCTGAGTTTCTGCCTGTTAAGATGGGCGTGCCACAAGGTTCAGTTCTTGGACCTCTGTTATTTTTAATATTTATTAACGACCTTCCTGACCTTACTGCTGCTGCCAGGATCATCCTTTTTGCAGACGATACTACTGCCATAACTACAGGTCCCCAATTAGATCAAACCATAGAATGTAGTAATGCAACCATGGATCTGATGACAACCTGGTTTATTTCTAACAGACTTCAGTTGAATGCAGATAAATCATCATCCATGGTTTTCTCCCTAAAATCATTGGATAAGACCGGCTTAACACAATATTGTGATAGTATAAATTTTTTGGGTTTAAAAATCGATGGTGACCTACGGTTTGCGTCTCATGGCGTTTTTCTATGCAAAAGATTGTGCTCCTCAATTTATGTCTTGAGAAACTTGGTAGATTCGGTGTCACCGTCGATATTGCTTATGGCTTATCATGCACTATTTCAGTCACATTTAAGCTATGCCCTTTTAATCTGGGGTCATTCTCCCATCAAGCACCGTGTATTTTCATTGCAGAGGAGAACCGTAAGGGTTATTGACGGCTTATCATATGGGGATGACTGCAGGGATTCTTTTATTAAACTAAAAATTATGACACTTCCCTCACTGTACATCTATCAGTGTTTGTGTTATGTTGTATCGAATAATCAGGGCTATCATGGCAATACTAATCACTTATATATGACCAGATTTAAACATAAATTGGGTGCCAATTTCCATCGATTGACAATGTCTTTCACAGGCACGCGATATTTTGCTATTAAATTCTTTAACAAGATTGATGATAGGTATAAGGAATTGCCAGTTACAATTTTTTGTAAACGCGTCAAGGATTTCCTCTTACGTAAGGCTTTCTACAGTATAGAGGAATTTATGGATTGTCAATTTATTGACCTTGACTCTTAGTTTTAGTAGCTTGAATATTTTGTCTGACGTGTGTAAAACTATATTGTTGCTAACACTAAATATGTATAAATAAATAAAAAATAAATAAATAAATACCTTATGGTAGATATGCCGACCAACGGACAGCACGTATAAGAGTCTGCCGGGCTGTGTCCCATTTGATAGCCCACCGTATTGCTCTTAATGCAATAGTATTAGATTTGGCTGTAGACTGGGAAGCAAATGTACGTGTTGCCAATGGAATCACAGGAGGAACACTAAGTCCAGATGTCCCGGCTGCGGTTGAATTCAACGTAGCGGACGATATCAATGAAGCAGACCTACTGGACACAACCCAGAATGCTATGTCAGTCCTATTGGTAGCTGTTTACAGAGGGACAGACTGGGTCGATGCATTCGCCTTGACCTTGTTGGTGCATACTCACATATCCGTGGCGAAACAAGGTAATGTCACGATAAAGTTCCTCACGAAGATCATCCAAGGTGTGAACTCTGATCTCGGAGTTGATCTTACTCTAAACACCAACGCTATAGCTGCTTTCTACAGGCATTTCGGACAGGGTGTTACTGATTTGAATGCTGAAGATTGTTTCAATCATTGGGCTAGACTCCTCCCTGCAGAGGCCTTGAGAATGACATTGACTGTCCAACAGACTGCCATGACTGGTCTGACAGTATTTGTGACCATTGGGAGAGCCATAAGAATGTACCCAACTTTCGACTGGGCATTCATTGCCAAATGCTTACCTCAAGACTGCGTGAACTATCAGGCCGCTTTAGCATTGGTGAATGGAAATGCATACTACGGATACCGCAAGGACATGGGAGCAGCAGCGTCCACCAAATACAAGAACCTAGGTTGGGTTGCTTATCAGCTCCTATTTAGAATCAATGGGGAATCAACCCTCCGATCATACAAAGGGTGGCCTCGAGCAATACCCCATCAGGCAACCATAAGTCAGAAAATTGACGATTTCCAGGATGCAGAGGCTCGGAGGATTGCTGAGGAGGGGGCTGATGTTGCTGACAGGGGAGTCCGAAATGTTCTCGTAGAGGCAGTCAATGATGAGAATCATAACGCACTCTTTGTTCTTTAGATCGTCACCTGGTTATTCCCTTTACTGTAACTCTAAGACTGTGGTGAATCCTAAGACTGAAACTAATATTAGCTAGGAAGTAAGAGTCGTTATGTTTACAGTATTATTTTATGAATATGTTTCTCTAACTTTTTATACCTACTGGGGACTGATGTATCACCTTCTGTGAATGATCCTCATTGTTTAAAAAAAAAAAAAAAACATGGGAGATCGGGAGACACGAGCCCTCCTAGCGACTCAGTCTCGACCGATATCCAGAGTGTCGACCCTTACGCACTCAATAATCAGCAATGGGAAAGCAGCGGGAATCTGAAATTCTGGAGACTGGGTGATTCAGAACCGAAGAACTCGGGAGCTGTTGGAGTGGTGGTGTTGTGGTGGTGTCGGGGGCCGAAGGGGTTGGAGGGGTTCGGCGGTTCGGTGTGCGAGTGAGTTAGTAACTATACATTGCAAATAAGCATTTAGCACTTCAAGTTATTTTTCCGTTCGTTTTTCTCGCCATAGTACTATTCTCCCTATCTCAATTTATATGTACAACCTATCCCTAAATTTCTGCCCTAGTACCTATAGCTAAATAAAATTTTCGAATATCTCTACTAATTGCTTGATAGCGCCTGACCCTGAAAAGCTATAATTTTGAAGTACCTTGAACACACCCTATTTTATTTATTTACCTTAAAACACTGATTTACCTCACAGTGCCGGTGTACCTTCAAATCTACCCCACAATTGAGGCTCACCCTTGTTGAATTAACCCTTGAATTCACCCCCAATTGAGGCTCACCCTTGTTGAATTTACCACACTGTGCCGGTGTACCTTCAAAACCACCCCACAATTGAGGCTCACCCTTGTTGAATTAACCACACTGTGCCCTTTCGAGAACCAGTTTTTGAACTCCTGTGTTAGAAATGTCCTATTCCTTGCTGAATACAAGCTTGTGCTCGGAGGCCTATTGCAAAAAGTAACAATTTTCTCGTCTTTTTTCGCGTACCTCTATCTCATGACCAGCTTGCTGAATACGATCCAATAATAATTGCTTTTTGGAATTTAGTTGCAAACGCCAATTCCGAAATATGCTGGTGTCCCATTTATTTGAATCCAAATGGCATTTTGTATGAGCAGGGGAACCTACTAATGTTTATTTCGGTGACGTTTACTCATGTTTGGCAATTTGTGTGGCTTACAAAGTTGAATCTTGGTTATTTACTAGTCATAATTTTCTTAGCCCTGTAACTTCGTAACGAATAAAGATAGATCTGTCACTTTTGGGTTTTTTGGGCTCAAAATTAAGCCTACTATATGCTCAAGAATTTTGAACATAACGATACGGGACACCCTGTATACTCACGACAAATACTCTCTGGCGAAGAGCACCGCGCATGTAATCCGTTTAAATAAAAAAGACAGGTTACAAAAAGTGACGCCCAACGTGTGGGGCCCGAAGCTATTGAATTTTATTATTGAATATTAATTAGTTTATTTTTTGATATTTCTTCAAATTTATTAAGACTACCTATATTAATATTATTTCAGAGTGTTGAACTGAAGTTAAGGAAATTATTATGGCGAACGTATTTTTATTATTGAAGTCGTATTCTTGCATATTTATGTAGGTACCTAATTTATACCTACCTAACGGAAGTTAATCTCAGCTTGCGATAGTGATATCTGGTCTTAAAATATTTCGGTTTGTTTAGCAGTATAATTTTGTAATTTTTAAATTTTGTGGCATTTTGATTGAATAAGTTGATTGAAAGGAGAATTGCTCAGATTTTGACGGTTATCTTTATACGAAAATTTAATTTTATTTACAGATTGTAATTTGTGTGTTTGCCGATTTTTTGTCAGATTTGTGATTCTCTAGATAGAATACTGCTGGGTTGTAGTATTTTTTGATTCCAATTACTCTTTCAATATGGAGGATATTATAAAACCTAAGCATTTGCTCAAGGAAGAATTAGATTATGAACTAAAAATTAGATCGGTCCAATCGAACAGAGACCAAAATGAGAAACGTAAGATATTGGCTAGGTTATTTGATAAGGAACGGGATAAAAAGGAAGCGTTGATAGACATGTCATCTTATCATTTTGATTTTGAGGCTGAAAAAACCGCAATAGAGGCTACTATAACCTCCATCCAATCTAATTTAGCGGACTTCGAAGGCACGGCCGCTGATTCACTTTTTCAAAGGTTAGTATCGAGGATAAATCGTGTTACAGCACGAGTGAAACGCATGCCTATCACATTAGGGAATAACCCTGAAATTACCAAGGCACAAAAACAATATCAACAGGAAACTTACGCAACGACTCTTTCACTCGATGCTGAGCTATACGAGAAAGTTGACAGAGCAACCCAAGACGTGTTTAGAGATGCTCTAAATAGTACTACGACCCCTGCAGTTAATTTGCCTCCTCCAATAGTAAGTTGTAGTTCAAATACAGAGCCTATTTCCAAATGGAATATAAAGTTTGATGGCAACCCTCACAGGTTACATTCGTTTTTAGAGCATGTTTCGGAAATTTCGAAGTCGAGAAAAGTGGATGATCAGGTCTTGTTTGGTTCAGCGGTTGAATTTTTTGTAGATGACGCTTTTGTTTGGTATCGTAGTATACAGAGCAGTTTAAGTGATTGGAACTCCTTAGTTGAGAGGCTGAAGAAGGATTTCCTTCCTCACGATGTTGATGATGAGATTTGGGAGCAGATCAAGTCTCGCAAACAGAGAAAAAATGAAAGGGTGTTAATTTATATAGCTTACATGGAGAACTTATTTACTAGGCTAAGTAGGGTACCGCACGAAACTACGCGTGTGAAACATATTAAGAAAAATTTATTGCCAGAATATTACAGCCAGTTAGCCTTGCATACCATCGACAATGTGTCACATTTGCAAAAGCTAGCAAAGAATTTAGAAGATTCTAATCTGTACCTTTCGAGAGGAAGACCCCAGAATGTCGGTAATTCTAAGCAGAATTATGAGGGTGGGAAGTCTGTTTTTTCCTTTTCTTCTAGTGTAGGTACCAGAGACAGGGATTTTCAAAATAAATCAGATAGAAATCAGATTTCGAAAAAGAAAAATATGCTTCATGATAAGCCTACTACCTCTTCTAATTCCGATGACTCCAACAAGACAAACCCTGTCCTTTGCTGGAACTGCGAACTCCCCAATCACATCTTTCGTAATTGTACCCTAAAGAGAAGATTATTCTGCTTCCGCTGTGGGAATCCTGGCGCCAAGTCTAAGGACTGCCACAGGTGTGCAAAAAACTAGGTAGAGGAGAGCGATGTCTTGGCCATCGCGGCACGTCTCCTGAAAAGGCCAAGGATACTAGTAAGCTTTATACTAACTACAGTGAAGAAAATATTCGAAATACGGATAGAAAGTCTCTAGGTCAACATGAAAGATTAAGTTCTGTTAAAGAGGATCAAATTACCCCGTTGTTTGTAAATAAAAGTTCAGACAACCGTCCTTATATAACTGTAAGTTTGTTTCAAACCGAGATTATTGTTTTGTTGGATTCAGGTGCTACCTCATCTATAGTTGGTAGAAAAGGAGTACAGGTTATTGAACGTTTTGGTTTGAAAATAGATAATTCTCTCTCGGAATCAGTGTTCACCGCCGACGGTTCAAGACAAACCGTGGTTGGTGTAGTACACCTACCAATTTGCATAGGTAAGGTCTGTCATATTGTTGAAGCCTTTGTAGTTCCCTCGTTGGATCATTCATTCATTTTTGGAAGCGATTTTTGTAGACAATTTAAGTTGTTAATAGACTATAAAAAAGAGCAATGGCATGTGCAGAGTGAGGCTTCCAACAGCGACCTTGAAGTATTTTCGTCTGTATCCGGGGAAGTTTGTCTTACTCATAACCTACTTTCCTTGGAAGGCCTCACACCCGATCAGAGGGTCAAAGCCGACGAAGTTATTCAATCATTTAATGATATCAACAGTGACGAGCGGTTAGGAAGAACGAATAAGATATCAATGAGTATCGATACAGGTGATACAAAACCTTTCAAGAAGAAGCAATATCTTATGTCACCCTACATGCTTGAAATCTTACATTCCGAGCTCGATAAAATGCTTGAGTTGGGTGTGGTCGAACCATCAAGTAGTCATTGGTGTTCGCCTGTTTTGCTAGTTCGAAAAAAAGATAATGAATATCGTTTTTGTTTCGATGGTCGAAGTCTGAATGATGTGACCAAACACGATTCTTATCCGTTGCCTCATGTAGATGGGATCCTAAATCGTTTGCGTAATACTAATTACATTTCCTCTATTGATCTTCGTCATTCTTTTTGGCAAGTCCCGTTAGATTCAGAATCGAAAGAGAAGACTGCCTTTAGTGTAGCGGGTCGTGGCCTCTTCCAGTTCACGGTAATGCCATTTGGTCTTTGCAATGCGGCGCAGACTCAGCAGAGACTAGTGGACGCTTTGTTTGGACCGAAATATGAACCCAAGATCTTTGCTTACCTAGATGATATTATTGTCACGAGCACCACTTATGAGGAGCACTTGGAACTGCTTTCTGACGTCAGGCGGATCCTTCTGGATGCTAACCTCACAATTAATCTGAACAAGTGTCAATTTTTCAGAACTTCGCTAAAATTCCTGGGTTTTGTAGTAAGTTCAGACGGTCTGCATACAGACCCGGACAAGGTAGCTGTTATGGTGAATTATCCAAGGCCAACAACAGCCACGGAAGTTAAGCGTTTCGTAGGCATGTGTTCATGTTACCGCAGATTCATTAATAATTTTTCCGACCTTGTTGCTCCCTTAAACGGCCTCTTGCATGGTAAAAAGAAAAAAGAATCTATAACGTGGACAGACGAAGCTCAAGGAGCTTTTCTTGCAATTAAGAATTCCTTGGTTTCAGCTCCGATCCTTTCACAGCCGGACTTTACGCAACCTTTTGTTGTGCAATGCGATGCCAGTGACACTGGCATAGGGGGTGTCTTGACCCAAACTCTGAGTGGAGAAGAGCGTGTGATAGCGTATGCCAGTCGTTCATTAACTCGCGCTGAGCGGAAGTACACGGTGTCTGAACGTGAGTTACTTGCCATTATTTTCAGTGTAGAAAAATTTAGATGTTTTGTGGAGGGCACTCACTTCAGTGTCGTGACAGATCACCACTCACTTCTCTGGTTAAGTACCATTAAGAATCCAACCGGTCGATTGGCCAGATGGGCCGTAAGGTTGCGACAGCACTCCTTCACGTTAATCCACCGAAAAGGTGCGTCTAGCGTTGTCCCCGATGCACTTTCTAGAATTCCATATCCTGAAATCAACTTGTTGGAAATTGCACCATCTGGGAAAGATAATTGGTACAAGTCCATGTGTGAGAAGATTACTAAGTCACCTAACTCTTACCCTCAATGGAAGATTGATGGAGACCTCATCTATAAGTTTGCGCCATGTCAGTTGCCTCTTGAATCCAATGTGAAAGAGTGGAAGTTATTAGTTCCGAAGTCTCAGAGATGGGAAGTAATTAAGTCATGTCATGACTCGCCGGTTTGTGCACATTTTGGTTTTACTAAGACCCTTGCCAGAGTGCAAGAAATCTATTATTGGCCTAGCATGAGGCACGATGTTTTGAAGTATGTTCGTTGCTGCAAGGTTTGTGGCTCGCAAAAGATGTCAAATAAGAGCCAGGTGGGTTTGTTTGGTTCTGAGAAACATGCCCAATATCCTTGGCAGATTATATCTGTAGACCTCATGGGTCCTTTTCCTAGGTCCTCAAAAGGACACACACACTTACTTGTAGTATGCGATTGGCTGACTAAATATGTGGTTCTGCAACCACTAAGACAGCCCACAGCACCAAATATTGTGAAGTTTATTGAAAATGAGGTATTTTTGGTTTTTGGTGTATGTCAGTTCGTACTGTGCGACAATGGTTCTCAGTTTGCTGGTTCTGTTTTCAAGAAACTGATGGATGAATACAAGGTACAAAAAATCTGGTTTACCCCTAAGTATTCTCCTCAGTGTAATTTTGTTGAGCGTAGCAATAAGACCATTGGTACGGCAATAAGGTGCTATGTGGAATCCCATAAAGATTGGGATAAGAATTTGTCCAAGATTCGGCAAGCTATTAATACAGCAAGGCATGAGGTAACAGGGTTCTCACCTTCTTTTTTGAATTTTGGGCGATATGTGCCTTTGTCTGGAAATTATTATGGAACAGTTAAGTCTACTGACAATTTAGAAATAAGTCCTGGTGATCGAAAGTCCTATGCTAGTGAATTAGGGAATCTTTCTGAGATATTCCAGGAAGTGCAAAAGAGATTGCACGATTCTTATATTCGCAATGCCAAGAATTATAATCTTCGGAGACGAAATGTTGTCTTTGAATCAGGTGCTAAAGTTTGGCGTAGAAACAAGGTTTTGTCTGATGCTGCCGCGGGGTTTTCTGCAAAGCTAGCTCCAAGATACATACTATGTAAAGTTACGAAACGAATAGGTGAAGTATCTTATCTATTAGAAAATATGGATGGTACTGATGCAGGTACCTGGCACGTGAAAGATCTGAAGGCGTACTTTGGGTCGAATTCTGATGTTTCGGTTGGATAAGAATCTTTTTGTGTTTTTTTGGTAGAGTTGTGACCATATGTGGTAGGTATATATCGTGCCGGTACGTGGCACTAAAGGATCTGAGGAGTACTTTGGTTGCAATTCTGATGCTTGTTTAAATAGAAGTTCCCTTTTTATTTTGGAGATCTAAGACCATAGATGCAATTTTTTATCTGAATTACTGCTACGGTAGCGAGAATTAGTTGTTTAGGGCGGACAATTCCTGGAGTAGAGTTTTCCCGATTTCGACCTTCCCCGATAGTGTCTCCATTATGGACGTATGATACGCGTAGATATCAGCCCCTGGATAACTTTATCTCCCCTACATTGTAACACCTACTTTCGCACCCACTGACGAGTGCCCAGTATGAGTGAAAATTTATCCCCTTTGGCTTGTGTATTTTCACTTTCGGAGAGAGGTGGTGTAACATTTCAAAATAGAGATTTAATTTTTTTGCAGTTTCACTTAGAAATATTTATTCTAAAAATCATCTATGAATATTTAGTTTCTCTAGTTTTATTTTATTAGTAATTTATAGGCTTAGTTTTTCTATTTTAGTTGTTGAAGAATAATTTTTGATTGTTAATTCAGTATCGTTAGGTGGGAATGATAAGGTGGCTGATAGAGAGGACGAGAGACGGCCGCGTCGAACCGACGATTGGTTTAAGGAAGGTCTTCTTGTGAGGTTCTGTTATTATAAATCTCCTTTTATGTCAATCGTGTAATTATTGCGACCTGTGGCCTATCTTTTTTCATCAGTGCCCTTAGCTTGGATTGTTGGTTTGTGAGTTATTTTGAGATTGTGTATAGTGTCAAAAAAACCCCAATGAAATTGGGTAAGTAATTTATTTTATTGGTATCTTTGTCACTTTTTTATCCAAATTTTGGAACTTGCCTTCTCCCGTGAATAGAGCTTGAGTGAACTTGCTTTTGCAGGGTTTTTTTGTTTGGCGTACTAACATTCCTGGCCAGGGATAGTTGGGGGTAAAGGCAGAGGGACCGTGGGGACGTCAAGCTCCCGTTTTGAAGTGAGGCCTCCTCTTTGAGCACTGGGATGGTGTGGTGGTTTGATCGACTCCCCTGAACAGGACGTCCTTCACCGGATAAAAGGCCAGATTTCTCTATTTATATTGCAATCATTTTTACGTGTAGTTTACATGGACAGTATTTTCCGGTTTCTATTCGATTCCTAGGAAATTAATCACATTTATTATTGATTTATTTATTTATTGATTATTGTATATACCTACACTTATTATTAATTATTGTATATACCTACGGAACTTACAGTTCGTCGATAATTTCCTGTTACCTAATTAAAATATTATTTTCAACTACTCTGAATCCGTGAGTTTTGCGAACATCCTTCTAGGGAGAAACTGTTTTAAATAGTCAATAATCGATAAATCTTTAACGTAATATTAAAATCACATTCTTCAAAAACCAAATTGTTTATCTTGTGAAGCCGATCATAGCTATGTGCAAGCTCTTAAACTTAATGTAGTAATAATTATTCTTACATACTTAATTAATTATCATTTAAATATTTTACAATAGCCATTTATACTTATACAGATGATTTAACCTTTTTATAATAAAATTTTTCTATTCATAAATTTTTATATTCTTGAGTCTTGCAAATTATTAAAACAGTGAAAATATCATAAAACCATTTTTTCTTATTTTTTTATAAAAAATAAGTGGCGCCTGACTAATCGTAAATATTGTTTTTTTGTTGCTTCGGAAAGTACCTATATACTCACGACAAATACTCTCTGGCGAAGAGCACCGCGCATGTAATCCGTTTAAATAAAAAAGACAGGTTACAATGTAGAAGATAAGTTGGATGCTGTCTTGCAACGTGCTGCTAAGATAGAAGCTATGTTCGACACTTTTGCAGGTACTAATAGATACAATACATGTACTTGTAAAAATGAAGACACACACATACTCCTTACAAAAAGAAATAAAACCAATAAGTTCATTTGAAGAGCCAGAAAATTTTGAAAAAATGTTGGGCGACAAGAAAACCATGGCTGATGTTGTTAAGTCTTTAACTAATATTTGTGAAAGTGCTGGCAAAGGAAACGGCCTTAATAATAATTTCTACACTTTAGTAGACAGAGTTTTAACAAGAAAATTTCTGACCCTGTGCACATGGGCTGGTGCGGCTCGAGAACAAAAAGAAAAAATACCGTTTAAGATTTATAAAAATATAATACCTAGAAGTTTTTTTAAAGCTATAAATTTATCAGACAGAGAATTCACGTTGAAGGATTGCCAAGATTTCTTCAAAAATGTACTTCGTAACTCTACTCGAAGAAATAAAAGTAGCCAAATAAGAATGTCAGCAATCAAAAGGCGACCGTCAAATTTGCAGTACAAGGCAAGAGAAAGAATAAATAATCAGGAAGAAGTACAAGCTGATGAAAATAAGGAGCAGATAGAAGACGACGGAAATGGGGAGCAAATAGAAGCTGACGAAAATGGGGAGCAGATAGAAGAAGCCGGCGAACATCAAGAACCTGATGGTTTGCCTGAGTAAGACTAGGACTAAGTTTTTTTTACTTAGTATTAAAAACAATTTTATTGTTAAGTACTGAAGATGAAAATTTCTTTAACTAGGATGCAGAAGAGATTTTTTATTTTTTTTTATTACGTATGTATTTATCTAGAAAAACAGCATTTTAAACCGTGAGTAGTTTATTTCTTGTGATTTATAGTTAATTTTGTTTTACATACAATTCTGTTATAAACATATTACATATTTTGTAAATTGTTTCAATAAAATTTTTGTTAATTTGTTTCAAGTATAAGCATATCCATATTATTTAAATTATGAACTTTTCTAAAATTAACAGTTTACAATAATTTTTATATTTAAAGTTAAAAATACAAAACGAAACTATGTAAGTACCTACTTTTACTAAACCTTATTTTATCCAAACTGAATTAAATTATTTTAAAAAATATAATAAATTAAAAATTATCAATTATTATTAAAAAATCAAAATATAATTAATTTATAATTATAATTAAAAATATAATTACTTAATCTAAACTAAACAGTGAGTACTATACTTACATACTTGACTTGACTAAACTTTATTAGGTAAGTAGGTAAGTATCATGCTTATGTAGTACATAATAGGTATGTATTATAATCTATGTATATAGGAATTCATGATATAGGTATAAAAATGTTATCGTTTAGTACTATATGTTTAATCCATTCATTCCAATCGTCGGAATTGTGTTTTTTTTAATACTTTTTAATAATTTTACAATATTAAGGAGTTTTCCTCAATTTTTCCTTACTTTTCAAAGTTTCATGAAAAATGTTTGTTTTATTTCCCTGGGTCCTTAACAATATTAGACTGAATTGATAATTAATATGCTCCCTGGCATTTGATTATAATAATTTAATTTAATTGAATTAATTGAATAATTGATCTGTTTGACAATCTAAATTAATCTGACAATAATTAATTGATTATTCTATCCTCTTGTCTGAGATGGTCTTCGGGTTCCTTTGATTTTATTCTGAAAAGAGTGGGAAAATTCTGGAGAGTATGATGTTCAAACACTTTGACATTCGATGTAAATTTGTAAAAAATTGCAAGGCCACTATTCTTAGCTGTGTTAACTGCGTTGTACTTAGGAACGGTGGGAGAGCCGATATCGATTGTGCTCATGCTGCTTGGGACCCCAAGTGCGTGGCACTCATTGAACAGAAAGAGAGATTGCGTAATATCGTGTTGTCAACGCAATAGCAGCTATGCATTTCTCCCGAGTCATGCTATGTTGGTCAGTCTGATAACGAAATACCAGGTTGTAATGAATCCCGTGATAATGTGCTTGCTCAGTCATGTAGCAGGGTTTCAACATTTGAGACTACAATCAACATATGCTATCAGAATGTTAGGGGGCTTAATTCTAAAACTCACGAGTTATTTAAGGCGTCGCTTATAACAGAGTTTGATATCATCTGCTTTTCAGAGACTTGGATTGGCCACTCTGTTTGTAGCCTAGAGCTGTTTTCTGAGGACTTTAATGTCTTTAGAACCGACAGAGATTACGCCGCACTGGGTGTATCCAGAGGTGGAGGAGTTCTAATCGCTCTAAGGAAAAAGTTATGTGCAAGGGTTGTGAATACGTCTTCGATTTCTTCTAGAACCCCGCAAATCGATATAATTGCTCTGAGGGTCTGCGTTTCTGATTACGACTTTTGCATAGTTCTTGTATATGTCCCGCCTGGGCTACCGTCTCACATGTATGAGGATTTTTGCGACGGTTTGACAGCCATAGGGGACCTTCACAATTGTGACCTCATATTTGTGGGGGACTTCAACTTACCAGAGTATTTCCGTGCCGTCTCTAGCGGTGGTACTTTTAGCAGTAAAATATTGGCACTTGATAACCTATCTAGCTTTTATGGCCTTGTCCAGCATAATGATGTTCTTAACGACAACAACGGGATTCTAGATTTGATTTTTACTAACATCGACTCATGTTCTGTTACTAAGACTGAAGGTTTGGTGAAAGAAGATGCGTATCATCCGTGCTTGTCTTTACAACTGTTTGCGAAATATAAGACTGACGATGAAAAATTTCCTACAAACATTAATGTCGCTTCCTATAAATTTAAAAAAGCTGACTTTTCTCAATTATATATGTCTAGGTGAGGTTGATTGGGACTTCCTGATGAGTGCCAATAGTGTCGATAAATCCGTTGAGGAATTTTACATTAAGTTGGACTTGATATTTTCGAAATGCATCCCAAAACATAGGCCTAAGAAATGTAGTAGATACCCACCATGGTTCAACAGAGACTTGATAAGTGACATTAGAAATAAAAAACGTTGTTATGATAGGTGTAAGAAGTATGGTCACAGCTACTATATTCACGCGTTTAAACAGCTCAGGAGCAGAATCAAATATAAAGTCGACATGCTATACAAGAGATACTTACGGAATATCGAGTGTAGGATTCGGTCTAACCCTAAATATTTTTGGTCCTATATTAACAACAAAAGAAAATGCACTTCCCTTCCGGACACATTAATTTATAAGAACTCCACAGTGAATGGTCCCCAGAATATTGTCGACTCTTTTGTTGATCACCTTGCCTCTGTTTACTCGCGTTCCCGTAATGATTCATCGACATTTAATCTCTTGGGAGCCCGTAACGCTGCTGGTGGGTCGGTTGACGTGATTGACATTATCGCTCTTACTGAGGAAGAAGTTTCGAAGGGTTTGAAGAGACTTAAGCCCACTTTCACCGCTGGGGTGGATGGTGTTCCATCATTTATTGTTAGGGACTGCGCTTCCGCTTTTGTTCGTCCTTTAACTATTTTATTTAATCTTTCTCTAAAAACACACACGTATCCAACGCGATGGAAGATGTCTAAAATTTGTCCAGTTTACAAGAAGGATGGGCGCAATCTAGTTGAGAACTATCGTCCAATTTCCATTATATCAAATTTCAGTAAGGTCTTTGAGAATACACTGCATGAAAAACTCTATCAAAAAGTTAGTGGATTTATTCCAGTAACCCAACACGGGTTCATGAAGGGACGATCTACGGTCACAAATTTATTAAATATAACTCAACGTCTATGTGAGGTGCTGGATTCTGGTGGACAAGTGGACGTTATCTATACTGATATGTCAAAAGCTTTTGACAAGTTAGACCATGGAATTCTTTTGCAAAAAATGCTTTCTCTGGGCTTTTCGGCAGATCTAGTGCGTTTCTTTCGTGATTACTTGGTGAACAGGGGGCAGTGTGTTTGCTATCGGGGTTTTACATCGCGTGTCATTTCACCTTCATCTGGAATTCCGCAGGGTTCTGTTTTGGGTCCCTTGTTGTTCATTCTCTACGTTGCAGACTTGCCGAGCGGTTTGCACTGTGGTAATCTTATGTATGCAGATGACTTGAAGCTGTTCTATGATGTGTCAACCCTGAGTAACTGCGTGCATCTGCAGGAAATGCTGCAGAATGTCGTTCTCTGGTGTGAGGAGAATAAATTACCTCTCAACGCGGCCAAATGTAGTGTAGTTTCTTTCACTAGAAAACTAAAACCTTTAATTTACGACTATAAAATGAATGGGATCGCGTTGCCAAGAGTTGATGAGATACTGGACCTTGGCGTAACATTTGACAGCAAAGTGAACTCTAGGAGTCATATACTGAAGATAACAAAACAGTGCTACAGTACATTGGGTTTCATTATACGCAATTCTCGAGAATTTACAAACGAGAATGTATTAAAGTCACTGTTTATTTCACTTGTGCGTTCTAAGCTGGAGTATGCGTCTGTTGTGTGGGGCCCAAGCAGCATTGGTTATATCGATTTAATCGGAAAAATTCAGAGAAGGTTTTTAAAATATTTATGGTTCAAATTAGAGGGATCTTATCCTGTGATTGGCTTCCCGCACGACAGACTGCTCTCCCGTTTTGATGTCATGGAACTCTCAAAGCGGAGGATGTATATATCTGTTGTTTTTATAATATATTTGATGAATTTTATTGGGATTTAGGTTCTAATTTAAATTTGCCACTAAAGATTCTTTACAGAACAAATTAGAAAAACTTTCGTACAGCATGCGAGGAGAAGACTGAAGACATGGACGGTACCGTTTCGTCCTTATTATGGACTCATCAGCATATCATATCAGTCAGCTCTAAACCACACATGCTATACGAAATTTGGAAGTTCTATCTATTCTAACTGGTGTTTTCGTTTTGTAGTGGCCTCTAATTTTCAAATGAGTGAGCAGGCAACCAGAGAAACGTGCGTGTCTTTATATAGTATTATCCTCGCTATAACAGTAGAGTTTTCATGGATTTATGAATTTTACACTACTAATGCAGAGGTTTCTATTAATTCCAGAACTACACATTGATTCTCATAACTATATACCTACCCACATTCATTTTCAAGCTAATTTTATTGAATTTTTACTGATGTGTATTTATAAATTAGATGTTACTACACGGATTAAGATGTTATGGCCCATTTTTTCACCCTGGCCTTTTTAGATTTATAATTATTTTTATTGAACCACTTATTTGATTATATAATATATTTGATGAATTTTATTGGGATTTAGGTTCTAATTTAAATCTGCCACTAAAGATTCTTTACAGAACAAATTAGAAAAACTTTCGTACAGCATGCGAGGAGAAGACTGAAGACATGGACGGTACCGTTTCGTCCTTATTATGGACTCATCAAATATATTATACAGGGTTATTCACGGTATACGCCACGGAAGATTATGGCCGTGTCTCTAGATTTTAGGATCTTTTTATTTTTGGAGTGGATAGAGATCCGGCAGAGGTACGTTTTAAAATTATATTCGTAATGTACAGGGTGTCCCAAAAGCATGAAACATATCAAAGTTATGTTTTTTTAAATGGAATGCTCCTATGTTATTGCATTTTTAGATTGTCTGAGAAGAAAAAATAAGATTAGTTTTTACAGTTGGTGTTTAAATTCAGAAGTTTGTGAGTTATAAACAAGTGAAAACCGTCTTTTTTGAAGTTCAAAGCCCTATACAACGAAAACGATTCAAAATGGAGAAAAACGGCTTACATGTCCCTATTTTAACTTTTCATGTACTATCCTATGGTGTAGAAACATTAGTACTTTATTTGATTTTTTTATTTGGCGACGCGTGGAGAAATCTCAGAATTTTTCAAATTTTTTATCACTCTGTATAAACATTTCATCTACATCATAGGATAGTACATGAAATGTTAAAATAGGGACATGTAAGCCGTTTTCCTCTATCTTCAGCCGTTTTCATTGTACAGGGCCTTGAACTTGAAAAATGACGATTTTCACATGTTTATAACTCACAAACTTCTGAATTTAAGCACCAACTGTAAAAACCAATCTCATTTTTTCTTCTCAGACAATCTAAACATGCAATAACATAGGAGCATTCCATTTAAAAAAACATAACTTTGATATGTTTCATGCTTTTGGGACACCTGTACATTATGAATATAATTTCAAAACGTAGCTCTGCCGGATCTCTATCCACTCCAAAAATAAAAAGATCCTAAAATCCAGAGACACGGCCATAATCTTCCGTGGCGTATACCGTGAATAACCCTGTATAATCAAATAAGTGGTTCAATAAAAATAATTATAAATCTAAAAAGGCCAGGTTGAAAAAATGTGCCATAACATCTTAATTCGTGTAGTAACATCTAATTTATAAATACACATCAGTAAAAATTCAATAAAATTAGCTTGAAAATGAATGTGGGTAGGTATATACTTATGAGAATCAATGTGTAGTTCTTGAATTAATACAAACCTCTGCATTAGTAGTGTAAAATTCATAAATCCATGAAAACTCTACTGTTATAGCGAGGATAATACTATATAAAGACACGCACGTTTCTCTGGTTGCCTGCTCACTCATTTGAAAATTAGAGGCCACTACAAAACGAAAACACCAGTTAGAATAGATAGAACTTCCAAATTTCGTATAGCATGTGTGGTTTAGAGCTGACTGATATGATATGCTGATGAGTCCATAATAAGGACGAAACGGTACCGTCCATGTCTTCAGTCTTCTTCTCGCATGCTGTACGAAAGTTTTTCTAATTTGTTCTGTAAAGAATCTTTAGTGGCAAATTTAAATTAGAACCTAAATCCCAATAAAATTCATCAAATATATTATACAAATAAGTATAATATATAATATACAGGGTGTCTCTGAAAGGTGCGGAAAAAAAGCTACCACAAATTCCTGAGGCCTAAATAAGCCGATCTAACCCAACTTATTTCTGTCCAAAAGTGGATGATTTCGGAGATACAGGGTGTCAAAAGTTCAATTTGGTTTCCGTTTTTCTTAAATAACTTTTTTAATAATTGGTATATTTTCACAATATTCGGCTGAAGGGGTTTTTGTGGGGTGAAAAATTAAAAACTGCAATCATTTTTATTGTAAAATTTAGTGGGCGCCACCTGCGGTACCTTGAACACATTCAAAATGAACTATCTTTTTTGGGCCACTCTGTATTTAACTTTTAAATAAAAATTCTTATTCTCCAACGTCTTTTACCAAAAAAAGGCATACGTGGTAAGAGTTGATTTGAGCAGCCGTTTCTGAGATATCTGGATTCAAGAAAATCACTACGTGCATGGCCAGGCCTAAGTAAGTAATTGTATTAATTGAACACAATTTGAAGCAAAAGCGTTGAATTAAAATAACTGTCACTGAAAGCTACAAAAAAACGACTAGGTACATAAATGTGGATTTAACTTTATAGGTGCTTTAGTTAAAACAGTCAATAAGAGATTTATCAACAACAAAAATTTAGTTTAATTTAATAAAAAAAATGCTTCTATCAAATGTTCAAAATGATTTCCATTTTCGTGTATACAAAGATTTATACGTTTTAAAAAATTAAATTGAACTCTTTGGAGCATTTCGTGATCATTTTTAAAAACGTCCATTCCGGTTTCAATACGTCTCCTTAATTAACCTTCTGTATTTACTATGGCCTAGAAGACACAAGGGTTTTCAAAGTTCCCCATAAAAAGTGTCATAGCAGGCGATCGAGCTGGCCAACTTGTGGGTGCATCATTGGCTCTACCTATCCATCTATTTGGATACTGTTCGCTCAAATAATTACGTACATTTATCGAAAAATGTGGAGGAGCACCGTCATGCATAAACCACATTCATCTTTGAAGTTCCAAGGGCAGGGGATCAAACAAGTGTGGTAATTCGTTTTGCAGATGTTCCAAATAATTTTCGCCATTAAGTCGAGGTGGTAAAATGACAGGACCAATTATGAAAGTGTCTATGATTCCTGCCCACACATTGATCTTAAACTCATGCTGATAATGGCTTACTTTTGATAAGTAATGGCTTACTTTAATCGCATGAGGATTTTCTCCAGCATGGACATGTACATTGTGCAAATTAGTTATGCCAATCAGCGTGAAACAGGCTTCATCTGTGAATGAAATTCCTTGTGTAAAGTTCCTATCCTGATTCTTCTTGGAAATGAACCGGCAGAAAGCTAGACGTGGTTCATAATCATGGGGTAAAAGGTCTTATACCCGTTCAACATGAAATGGGTGCAGTAATTGTTCTGTGGTCACCCTGTTAACAGTATCTTTGCATACACCTAGCTCTAAGCGCAATCGTCTGGTGCTGAGTTTAGGATTTTCTTCAATCCTATTTAAAATATCTTCCTCAACCTCTGGAGTTCTTATCGTACGTGCACGACCTTAATTAATAGAAACAGGCGTAAACCTACCTTGTTTCACGAAGACGTCTTTCATTAAAGGTTTTATGGTTTGGTAAACGACGATTCGGAAATCGTTCACTGATAATCTGCAAGATCCTAAACCATTTCCTTGGCAATATCCAAAAACCAATAACATATCGTTAATTTCTTCATTAGTATACTGTACGGCCATTACTAAAGTAAATTTGTTTTTTTAGATTCGATTTGACACCAATTACTTACTTGCTTTATAGTGACAGTGATCTCGTTGATGTAAATTCGTTAAGTGGGTCCCGTGGTGTAGTGAATAGAGCGTTCGTCCACCAGCCGGTAAACCTTGTTCGAAACTCACCAGCAGCCGAAAAGTATTTGTTGTGCTACTCGAGCCAAAATCGGGATGCACCTTGTGGAAGGCAATGGAAAAGCACCGCATAGTACTCTGCCTCGTAATACTTCTCAAATAGTGCCTTTCGGACTCTTCCGATAAAAAGGGTGGCCCCAAAAGAGTGAACTTCAACAGTACGCGCACCACAGGCATATGTGAGAGGTAGCTCACACCTGAAACCTGGTATGGCCTTTAAGTAAAATAATTTTAATTCAATGCCTTCGCTTCAAATTGTGTTTAATTATTACAATAATTACTAATAACTACTTACTTAGGCCTGGCCATGCACGTAGTGATTTTCTTAAATCCAGATATCTCAGAAACGACTGCTCAAATCAACTCTTATTACGTATGCCTTTTTTTGGTAAAAGACGTTGGAGAATAAGAATTTTTATTTAAAAGTTAAATACAGAGTGGCCCAAAAAAGATAGTTCGTTTTGAATGTGTTCAAGGTACCGCAGGTGGCGCCCTCTAAACTTTACAATAAAAATGATTGCAGTTTTTAATTTTTCACCCCACACAAGCCCCTTCAGCCGAATATTGTGAAAATATACCAATTATTAAAAAAGTTATTTAAGAAAAACGGAAACCAAATTGAACTTTTGACACCCTGTATCTCCGAAATCATCCACTTTTGAACAGAGATAAGTTGGGTTAGATCGGCTTATTTAGGCCTCAGGAATTTGTGGTAGCTTTTTTTCCGCACCTTTCAGAGACACCCTGTATAATGTATAATCAAATAAGTGGTTCAATAAAAATAATTATAAATCTGTTGTTTTTATGATAAAGCTTTTGAGAGGACAGATTGACTCACGTGATCTCCTCGAGACTGTGAACAGATGTCTGCATGATCCAGCACGAAAGACAAGATCAGAAATATTGTTTTATCCTGATGCTCCCAGAACCAACTTATTGAAATTTTCCCCTCTATATGTTATGTATAGTCATTGTAATGGACTCACTTCGGTGTGCGATCTTCTGACGATTTCATTGGGGAGCCTGAGAGATGTAATGTTTTCTTAAATTTGTAAAATTAATTACTGGTGTAGGATATTTTATATTATATTTTATTTTATGTAACTGCTTTTTTATCATGGTTAGGTGTAGTGATTTTGTAATGTATCGTTGTTTCTCTGTATAGATAGAGCTCACTATTGTATTTTATTTCCTGCCATTTAAGGGTTTTGTCCTGTTAGGCAGTTGATCTCTGAATAAATAAATAAATAAATAAATAAATAAAAAATGTTACCATTATCGGTAACTTCTCGAGTGTTACTGAGTAATCTAATCATTTTAGTTTTAGCACTTGCTAGTTCCTTTGAATAATTGGTGTAGGATTAGGTGAGATTATAATGCAAGTATTTAAATTAGCCTTCAGGACAGGCGAAATTTATTCTAAATTGAGCATGTATTTAATTGCTTGTAATTAATAATGTGTTTTTGTATGGCGCTTTCGAGTTAACTTCTCGTAGGTTTATAAAAAGACTAAAATGTACTTAGCTTTAAAGGGTTTAATTCTCCCTGTTTGATTTTGTATAATTTGACAGGTTTGTTTATTGACTTTCAATTGAAGTCCACTTTAATAAATTGTTTGGAAAAAAATTTAGACCTTAGTCTATTTTGTCATTGGTTACCTTAGTAACATAATATTTGGTTCATTAGAGGTAAATATTGCACATTGTGTTTGTTATTTTGTCTTATATTGTAGGCTTATCAGAAAATATTGTGACTGATAATAATTTATTTATTTAGTATGTCTTGAATTTTGCAATTGGATGCTGGAAATGATTAGAAGAAATCGTGACTTTCTGAAGACGATCGAATTCACAGACGAATGTAGTTTTTCTCGGGACAAGATTATTAATTTTCATAATTATCACATATGGGCTGATGAAAACCCTCACGCTATTGTCGAAACTAACCATCAAGAACAGTTTTCTCTTAACGTGTGGGTCGGAGTTATTGGGGATTATTTAATTGGGTCTCATTTTCTACCTCCTCGATTAAATGATGAGGCATACGTTAAATTTTTAAGAGAAGTGCATCCCGTACTGCTGGAGGAAGTTCTTTGTGCGTCAGAAGGGATATGTTTTTTTATGCATGATGGGGCTCCCGCCCATTTTAGTCAAGTAGCACGTCAGCATTTAACTGAAACATATTATGCAAATCACTGGATAGGTCGAGGAGGACCACAGAATTGGCCCGCTCGATCCCCGGATCTCAATCCTCTCGATTCCTCTACTTGGGGCCATTTACAGCATTTGGTTTATTGTACTCCTGTTCGCGATGTAGATGACTTAAGAAACCGCATCATCGATGCATGCAGGGGTAATAAGAGACTCCAGGAATATTTGAGCGAATACGTGGCTCAATGGGCCGACGTCTAGACGCATGCGTAATGTCTGAAGGTAGACATGTTGAACATTTACTATGATTTCTACATGTTGTATGTTTTGTTATTAATAAATTAGTTTTGTTTATCCCCCTTTAATTATTTAATGCAGGTAGTAACTACAAAATAAGAATAAACCCAGTTCGCATTATGACGATGCATCTCTGTAGTTGTTCGTAAAATAATTTTTTGCTGCGAACTGGTTTATTTTGTGCAAAAAATTCAAGAGGCATTTTTTGTTTAGAATGAAACAGGCTATTGGAAATAAATTTTTAAATGTTAAACAAATAATAAGACAAAAAGCTGCATTGGAAATAAATTTTAGGGGTTGCGTTTTCCACCCCTTACAACCATGCGGTAAACCAAATAAAAATTACTGGCTAAGTGTCTTTTTGGTAGTAGAAAATGTCAGGTTAATTTCAATATTGTAACTTTTTTAGTGCTTGTGAAAAAGTGTCCACCCCCTTAAATGTTTTACACTTATTTAGTTACACCCTTATTCTTTTGTACTTTTATGCACATTTTTTTCGAAGTAGGTATTTGGCTCGATATTTCGACCATGCGGAAGAAGAGTGTTACAACTCAAAATTTACAAGTTTTCATGTTTCTGTATAAATCGACTCATAAATGGACCTAGTTTTATGGGAAAAAATGTTACATCTCTAGCTCAAATACTTACCGAGAGATGGCGACATGTAACATGGGGATTTACAGTGATTTCAGTGGTATTTGCGTGCAACACGGTCACAATTTAGTTTGCCACCGACTTTCCGTGTAGTAATGTTGTCGTGTGTGAAGAAAACTGTTACATTTCGGTATGATACGTTCTATGCAATTGTGTTTGTTATAAAAATCTGTTGTAACTTGATATAAAACTTCTGAATATTAAGGTAAGTGCGATTTTGAATTAATTTTATAGTAAATAACATTTCATTTATAAATATTCCTTTTTTGCTCAGAATAGAGGTGATAAACTGTTGGTAATTTTCTGTAGAATAAAGTAACATTTTGACTTGTAACAGTCTCTCATAGAAAATCCGATAAAATGATGCTTCATCTCAAAATGTACCTATATTGACTAAATTTTTAGGATTTATGTAACCATAGTATCCTTTTGTAGAAGAAAAAGATATTTTGAATAGCAACAATATCCAATAATAAGTACAATAAATTTAGTTACAGGTAGAAATGTATGTGTTTTCCTTATTTAGGATTTTAAGATTCTATTTCAACTTGAAGACGTTACATTTTGTCATTTAGGAAAAATTTTTCTTATTAGAATGATTACCTTATTATATATTTTCTATACTTTTATTTTGGATGATTTTTTGCTAGGTATATTCACACATACCTACCTACTCATTCTTAAAGCCTAAATTTGGCTTTGAGGTTATATAATTTTCTAATTTTATAAAAGCTTTGTGTGAATCCCATAATAGTCACATTTTAGGTGAAGTACAGGATTTTCAAGTGAAGTCAATGCAAATATGATTTAATTTTTATCATTAAATGTGATGTAATTTTTGCAATTACAGGATATTTTGGCAGGTAAAATGTCGCAATTCAAATCTGGCCGAAGTACACGCATGTTGCGTATGTTAAATATTGATCTTGAACCCGGAGAGCAAAATAACTCTACAAGTCAAATTCCAATTTTAAATAATGCATCCAAATGCATCCTAACTGAGGACAATCATCCTGAAGGTGATATCCAGAGGGATAAAGAAAACTTTACTGCAATTATTAAAGATTTTCCTTATGAAGCACCTGATGTTCCTTACAACGAAAATGGTGAAGCACTAGATCCACCTGACAACTTTTTCCCTGATCAAGTGAATAACAATTTTTCTACAATTATTTCTGAGCCCCCATTCAATGAAGAACGCTCTAGCCGAGAAATAAGCGAGGAAGTACTGGAAAATGCATCTTATTTTGCTGAAAATTATAATACCAACAAATCTAATCTTTATTGTGATGATAATATTCAATCTCAAGGTAGGTATACCTATGAATTTTTCATTTTTTCTCAGATAAATATGGTTGAAATTATGATTTACTCTTAGGTAGCCTAGAGACAGCACCAAAGGACAATATCACAATAGTAACTGAAGCGGAAGTATCTATAATATCTGAAACTACAATAAAAGTTACGGGTAGGTAATATTCATCTTTAGCGAAATCTTTTAAATTACACAACAAAATGTTTTGTAGACGAACACGTTTCACTGCTGTCCTCGAGTAGTTCATCATCTTCTGGTTTATCTTCATCATATTCATCCTCAAGTTCCTCGTCTTCATCGTCTGATGTAGATATGGGACCTTTAAATTGCCCTAAAAACTCAAATATAAATGAAGGTAATACTTTTTATAATCTTTATTATACAATTCAGATGTATTTTTTATTTACTTTTTATTTCCAAGACGGCTCCGACGAGGACCTACAAAACGATCCATACGGATCTGATGATAGTGTACAAGATCCGTTGTACGAGAAACCATCCGACCCTTCAAGCTCAGAAGAGGAACCAATAAAGAACAAGGACGAGACACCAAGAAAAAAAAGAAAAGTATTGGTCCCAACTGAAAATAGCAATAAAAGTAGAAAAGGAAAGAAGAGGCCAGAATTGTGGCAAAAAAATCGCGCGAAAATGTTAAGAAATAGAGGCGAATCGTACGTTTCTACTCAAGTACAGAAAACTGAAAATGGTACAGTACGAATTAAAAAAGAACGACCAAAGAAATCAATTCTACCCCCATGTGGTGAAAAATGTAGAATTAAATGCTATGAAAAAATTTCTTCCGAACAACGTGAAAATTTTTTTTCTGAATTTTATAAGCTTGGTGATATCAGCAAACAAAGAGAATACATAGCATCAAATATGACAAGAATTAGTCCCAAATATAAATATAGTAATGTGGCCCATCCAAGAAAACCAAATAATGCATTCTGCTTTATCATCTCAGAAAAAAAGATACGAGTCTGCAAAAAAAATTTTATATCAACTTTGTCAATTAACAATAGAACTATTCAGACTGTACTCGAAAAACAAAATGTTTGTGATACAGGTAAGGTAATTGACAGTGATAAAAGAGGAAAACACGGAAATCACAAAACAGTGAGTGAAGAAATCAAAAATAAAATTAGGCTACACATTAATTCAATTCCTAGAATAGATGCACATTATTGTAGAGCAAATACTACAAGGCAATTTATACAGGGTTACTGGTAACTGGATACATTCCTTTGGTGATTTGATAAAACAAGAGGTAAGGAGTAAATTAACCCCAACATGCACTATACAAAACTCAATAGATTTTGAGATATTTCGATTTTCAACTTTTCTTAAAAAAATGGTTTCAAATGTCTTGAAATGTAATTTTCAAAAAATCTACTTTAACTTTTTGATTTTTTTTTTGCTGGAATACTTGTCCAATACTATGCTTCCTTCTGGAATAAAAAATATCCTGAGGTATTTCGATCGTGTGAAAATTTCAAAGAAAAACTTTCACAAAATATTTTTTTTAAATAAGATTTATAAGTTTTTACAAGTTATTTTCGCAAAATTGTCAAGGCAACTTGCGTACAAATTGTTTTAAAAACTTTCTTAGTGTAGTACCTATCTAACAAGGTACGAATCTTGTACAAGAATAACAGAATCTCCCCGCTATGTACCGTTACCGAGGAACAAATCCTTAAGTCGGGACGTTTTAAAAAAAATACGGCCCTGAACGGGGGTCTTAAAATTCTCTGATCCGGCCCATTTTCAATAGGTCGTATTTGGGGGTGACGAGCTTCGTCCCTACCAAGTTTCGTCCCGATCGGTAAAACTTTCAGACACTTTAGTGGCTATTACTAGGCTATTCCCGAAAAATCCCGAAATTCCCGAAAAAATGACACTTCCCGGGAACGGATCCCGCTCATTTTCAGTAGGCAACGTGCCACGGTGCGCCTCTTCAATCGAGCCAAATTTCAACTTTCCCACATGAAAACTGGCGGCTCTAGAGTGTTTCCTAGCAAAGTCACAGAAGTTTCGTAAGTATACGTATTCTTGTGCCCGAAAAATGTCTGTCTGTCGGTCTGTCTGTCTGTTACTTTGCTAGGAAACACTCTAGAGCCGCCAGTTTTCATGTGGGAAAGTTGAAATTTTGCTCAATTGAAGAGGCGCACCGTGGCACGATGCCTATTGAAAATGAGCGGCATCCGTTCCCGGGAAGTGTCATTTTTTCGGGAATTTCGGGATTTTTCGGGAATAGCCTATTAATAGCCACTCTAAGTGTCTGAAAGTTTTACCGATCGGGACGAAACTTGGTAGGGACGAAGTTCGTCACCCCCAAATACGACCTATTGAAAATGGGCCGGATCAGAGAATTTTAAGACCCCCGTTCAGGGCCGTATTTTTTTTTTTAAAACGTCCCGACTTAAGGATTTGTTCCTCGATAACGGTACATAGCGGGGAGATTCTGTTATTCTTGTACAAGATTCGTACCTTGTTAGATAGGTACTACACTAAGAAAGTTTTTAAAACAATTTGTACGCAAGTTGCCTTGACAATTTTGCGAAAATAACTTGTAAAAACTTTTAAATCTTATTTAAAAAAAATAGTTTGTGAAAGTTTTTCTTTGAAATTTTCACACGATCGAAATACCTCAGGATATTTTTTATTCCAGAAGGAAGCATAGTATTTGACAAGTATTCCAGCAAAAAAAAATCAAAAAGTTAAAGTAGATTTTTTGAAAATTACATTTCAAGACATTTGAAACCATTTTTTTAAGAAAAGTTGAAAATCGAAATATCTCAAAATCTATTGAGTTTTGTATAGTTCATGTTGGGGTTAATTTACTCCTTACCTCTTGTTTTATCAGATCACCAAAGGAATGTATCCAGTTACCAGTAACCCTGTAGAAGGCGGAAAAACATTAGCAGATCTACATAGAGACTATGTGAAATTGTGTGACGAACAGAAAGTGGAATACGGACATTACCAATTATATAGCAAAATTTTCAACGAGGAGTATAATCTGTCTTTTCATGTACCGAAGAAAGACCAATGCGAGGTATGTTTGGAATACCAGAACGGATCAGAAGAGGAAAAAGCTAAACTCGAAGAAAGACATCAGGAACATTTACGAGAAAAGGAACTTAGTCGAAAAGAAAAAGACCACGACAAACAGAATAGTGCCGTTGATGTGAAAGTCATAGTTTATGACCTTCAAAAAGTTTTGCCATGTCCAACTGGACATGCGAATTCATTCTATTATGTCTCTAAATTAAATGTTTTCAATTTTACCTTATATGACATCAAATCCTCAGAAGGTGACTGTTATTTGTGGCACGAAGGAGAAGGTTCGCGAGGCGCAAATGAAATAGGGACTTGCATATTCAAATACGTTGAAGCTCTTTCCAATAAAAGTGACGAAGATTTAGAAATAATCTTCTATTCCGACAATTGCTGTGGGCAAAATAAAAACAGATTTATTATTGCTCTTTATGTTTTTATGGTTAATAAATTGAAAATTAAATCTATTACCCACAAATATTTTATAAAAGGACACCGTCAAAATGAAGGAGACAGTGTCCACGCAAGAATCGAGACTGAGGTCACAAAATATAAAAAAGCAAATTCAATTTTCGTTCCAGACCAATATGCTGTTATAATTAGACAAGCTTAAAAGAAAGGAAAAAGTTACGAGCTTAATGAATTATGCTTCAAAGACATAATAGATTTGAAAAAATTGGCTTCGGAGATTGGCTTACATCAATATCCCCAAAAATGTAAAATTTACAAATTTGCGAGTAGTTAAGTTGCAAAGATCACACCCAAATACTCTATTTTATAAATATTCCTATGGAGAAGAGAAATTTATGGAAGCCGAAATTATTAATGAAAGAAAAAGAATTCAGTTTGAAAATATAACATTAAAACCTGCTTTTATGAAAAAACCAGGGATTTCAGAGGTAAAGAAAAAAGGGTTACTGGAACTAATTGAAAAAAAAAATGTGTGCCATATTATTATTTAGATTTTTACAAAAACCTCTAATTTAGAAATTCATCTTTAGTTTTATGTTATCTAATGAATGACCAAAGAATAATGTTTAATTTGTTTATAATTTTGTTAATAAATAAAATGGAAAAAAGGTTTAAGTAAGATTAGTAGTTTTATTTCTGCAGAAGAGAGTTACATGTATTATTTTCCAAACTGTTTACGGACAAAAGTCCGTAAAATCAAGAATGTGTAATTTCAACATTATATAAATAGAATATTAATGAAATCATTAAGTTACAAAGTAATTTTAATAGAATTTTGAAAGATATAAATATATTGTTACAAGTTTTATTAACAAAAAAATATATGATCAAGACAGTTACAATTATTATTTTTTCATAAAATAAAACTTCAAACATCTTGTGCAAATTGACGCATGAAAAACTATAAAAATAAGGATATTATTATAAAAAAATTTAAACCTGAGTCTCTACGGTTGTCAAAGTTATGGACAGTTACGTTGTAAAATAAACTATAAACAGCTCTCCTGTAAAATCGCGGTTTTTGAGTTGTAACACTCTTCTTCCGCATGGTCGATTTGGTTTCTAATTTTTAATATAGCACATAATTGTTGTTATTTTTACCTGAAAATAAATAAATAAGTAAAACCTAATCTTAGAAATAAATAGTTGATATTACATTACGTAACGGACTAACTGCCAAAACAACAAAAATTACTTGAACTATTACTGAGCTGAAAATAAGCATGTTGTCCATTTCTTCGTTTTTGTTTTGTTCCGTTCCGACTAACGGATATAGTAAAATCTTATTCTCCCGTTCTCCCATTCCCATTCCACTCTCGAGCTCGAACGAAAGTGCGTTTTCGCTCCAGAAGTTCATTTCTACCCCATAGCAAAATTCGACCCGAAGAACGAATCCGCCGAATTCGATCCACTAGCAGAATGGAATGGGAATAAACGATTCCACAAAAGTATAGAAACTTCCCACCACTAGTTGGAAATACACTTGATAATTATTTTGATAGTCACAAATGTAAAAAAATTGATTTGGTAAGAAATTTACCAAAGCTTATCTGTGATCATGAAACCGATCTTTTCGATTAATCCAACCAGTGTACTAGTGCTATCTGTAAAGATATAGTTTATTAGCCTTATTAATAAACTAAACATTCCTATTCCCCACCTAAACCGCCTAAATATCAATCAGAAGTTCTTTTGATAAAAAACCCAGAACACATACGCTTATAAAAAGCTTGATTTTGCGTTTAAGTAACACTGCCCCATCCTCCGGGCGAAAGTGTAGAGACAAACGATAATTCATTAACAGGTTCCTAATTACGAAAGATAATTGCATGACCTCATTGTGTCTAAGTTCCACACATTGCCTTTTAATTACTACTTATGGCATTTCCTATAGGAAGAAAGCTTAATTCATTAACTTCAGAATCAATCAACTTTAGAATTAATTCACGCTAATATACTTAAAGCAAATGCGAACTGACCATGCGTTAAATGAAATTAATCCACTTAAAATCAAGTGGGTAGTTTTTTTTTTACAAACCTCTCTTTCGTTTTTCGCGTCTCCTATCACCAGGTCGTCAGGTCAGGAGGTTAATTAAAAGATAATAATATGATGACTCATTGGGGTTTTAAGATTCCCGTTTGAAGGAAACCGCGAGTGTGTGAGTATGAAGGCAAGGCGGCTTGGCAGAGTAGAGAAACGCAGAAAAGGGTTAACCCAAATATGCCCACTGTCTTTAGGTTGCTGAAAAGTAGATATTTTAACAAAAGTATAGAGTAAAATAATCCAATGAGTTATACAAGTGATTTAAAACTTGCGGGGTAAGTATTCTGCCGTGTTAATTGAAAAAGACGTATCTACATAAAACATGGTTTTGAGAAAATGGCGATGAAAGAATTTTGTTCCTGCCAAGTGCTTAGCAATGTTCAATAATCTAACGTTTCTGCATGGAAACGTGATTTTACATGATGTTTTTAATTTTTAATTTGAAAACTTTCCAATGTCTCTGGAAACATGACTTTTGTTAGATACGACATTTTCAGTTAACAAATTGTTGTGGTCACTTAGATGTACTGTGTTAATAAAAAAGACGTATGTTCAGAATTTTATTTTTAACTCAACTAATATAACTGATTACTTATTATTAACGCTATTAATAAATGAACTAGTGATGAAAATTCTATATTAAATATTATTGTACAATAACATTTAAAATGACAAAAAATAGATCTAGTCAAGTTTGTCGTCTACCATATCATTGACAGGTAATGTTTGCCAAAACTGAATCCTATTTTTTGGTATGATTGGCCCAAGTTTATTGATGATTGTAGTTTTTCTCAACGTTGTTATTCCTCTGCATTCTTTTAATACTTCCGGTTTTGAAACACCTTAAAAAATCTAAATCAGACAAACATTCGTACATATGCCTTGTAACGTCGTTAAAGGTTTTATTCTTTAATTGGCTCCATTTAAAATTATTAAATGGGACCACATTCTCTAAATCCTTGCTATTAAGGTTCCGAAAATATGAATTTTGAACTAACATCGCCACCTGTTGCCGAGTGGTAAAACTAACTAAACTAGGCAAGTTCAAGATCCCTACCTTTAGTACAATCTGTAACTTCCTTCTCTTACAATCTTCCTTTTCGATAAATTAGAAACACAGATGTCGCTGTGATGTAGTTTCGCAAATTTAAATACAACAACCCTTTCTTCGAGCTGCGCGGAAAAGGTGCTCCGCAATTTCTGGACAAGTTTGTTCGTCTTCCAATCTTGGGGCTTGAAGCGACAAGTCGCACCCCTACCTTTTCTCTTTATCTAAGGACCGATTAATAAATCGGGTAAGTAAATTGTTCAAACTATCTGAAACTTTCTCTAATAGAGTTTATATATTGTTATAGTTCTTTCTACCTACCCTATCAATTGGGGTACTATCTTATCTCGTCGGAAAACCTATCTACGGAGTAGAACCCCACCTGTCTTCACGGACGCCATATTGGTTTCCACCATCTCTACATCTGAATATCCGCTTTTATGGAAGGAATCCCTTACATTATCTGAAGGTTTTGCTACTATCTGCCCATGAATACTGGATCTCATCATTCGTAGCCCCATATTTTCGAGTTTCATCTAACCTCGAAGGACGACCACGTTACCAGAGTTAGGCACGTGTTCCCACGGGACACGACTCCATTCACCAGTCTTTCTGCCACCCCAGAGGGAGACCACGGTCTCCTATCCTGAGATTTCGTCCAGGGCCCCGCTCTCCAGTCTCGGCACGACATTCCAAGGAAGGCAAAATGTCGTATCAGTAAGCAAAGTGTGACATAACCTTTTATTGCTCAGAGTGATATCAGAGAAATCTGTTAGGATTTTTGTGTCGTTCTATTGCCTTATCTTGTCGAGAGATTGATGTTTGATTAATTAAAACTCATATTAATAATAACTATGAAATACCTGATATACAATTATTACCATTATTATTCAAGTAATGCTTGAAATGAATTTGTCACTTTTTATGTGAAGGAAAGATAGATATCTATTTTCTCTACCAGTTAAACTGTTAAATGAGATATTTTGCAATTAACTTCATGATCAATTAATTAGTAATTTCATAACCATAGAATTTCAATAAGTTATTTTGTAAACAGAATTCATAAATATACTTTTCATTTAAAGATCAATTTTATTATTCAGTAGGTAGATACAGTAGTTAGAAATGATTAACATCTCATAACCTGAGTGAATTTTGATGCCTTTATAGTTCAGGTTACTTTAGATCTATTATTCAAAATTAAAAGGTCATCTGGCATCCCAGTACCTTATATCTTAGAGGTAATTAAACCGTACCGCTTTATGCTGCTGATGCCACTACAGTCGCATGAAATCTGAATGAGATTTTGGTGCATCAATAAATACTTCGGCCCAACGAAGGTAAGTCGGCTTTGTTTTTCGACAACGATCGAATTTTAATTGGCCAAGAATCATTTTAATTGGCCCAGAGCCTAATCTAATTAGCCCGACCGCAGCAATTGGCACTCCCCGGTGTGGAACGATTACTTCTTTGAATTAGAAATCCAATTTATCTTTATCTTATTTGGCTTTTATGTATCTAGGATTTTCATAAAATAAATCTCATAACTATTTGAACTTTACGATTTGTCTGCGATATCACTTGATATTTATATAAATTTCTCTTGTTGCTTACTGCATGTATTATTTACTGAAAGCTTTTGCATGATTTAGTTTTAAGCATTATTGTTTCCTAATATATGTGTACCTACCTAATTATCTTTGTGCAAAGTGCCGTGCCGCGAAAATACCTACTTTTTCTTACCGCTACACTGCCGCTAAAGGGTAACCCGTCAGGGAGCTTTACGGAGTGGTTGATTATACCGTCGTGATGTCTCGAGCATGTTTTAGAGAAGCTTAATTCCGTACAGAGAGGATACTCGATACGAGAGCTCTGTAGTTAAGCTGTCTTTGAAAGCTGTATCCAAAAATCTTTCCCTGAAAATTACCTTACCATTTTCTCATTAAGTTAGGTTAGGTTTCCATTAATCTTTGACTCTCCAGTCAGCTGTTGATAATAGTGCCGACGAGCGCTAAAGCTACGAGCAGTGTTGCGACGTATCCCTTGCATTCTTTACGTCAAACGTAGAAAACGAATTCTTTACGTGTAAAGATACATCATAGCGTCACATAGCTTTTTCGATCCCTACCTTACCGACTTTAGTAGATTTCAATCATGAATCCCGTTCAAGCTTTATTAAGTGAAGAACTCGCTTATGAAATAGCGATTAGAAAACAAGTCCCATTTAGTACACAGGAGAAAAGACGAATTCAATTTCGTGCCCTGTTAAATAGGGAAGAAAATTCTCTTTCTATTTCCGAATCTGTCTACCCCTTTGACAAAGATTCTGCAGAGGTGAAAAAGACTCTTGCAGATTTGAAAATCAAAATACAGGACGCTCCCTTGTCTCTTAATGACCCTATCTGTCAAAGAATTCAATGTCGTCTGAATCATGTGATCTCTAGAATCAATAGATTCAAACTTGATCAAGATCCTGAAGCAAAAGCTTTAGCTGATGATTTATTTTCTGAGGCTTTAGAATTAGAAGGTCAATGGCTTCTGAAAAACGACCAGTCCCTAGACCAAACTGATAACTCATCCAGTTCCCAGAGTGCATCAAGCTCTACTGTCTCCACTCATTCTAGACCTAGTGTTCCAGTTTATAAATGGAATATTAAATTTTCTGGTTCTTCTAAGGATAATTTGATCCAATTTCTAGAAAAGGTCAAAGAACTTCAAAGGTCGAGAAATGTCTCAGACCGCGATCTTTTTGATTCTGCAATGGATCTTTTTGAAGACAAGGCCCTGATTTGGTTTCGCAGTGTTGCAAGCTCAATTATTTCTTGGGAAGATCTCAAGAATAAATTGAAAATTACTTTTCTCCCCCTCTCTTACGATGATGACCTATTAGAGGAAATCAAACAAAGAACTCATGGTGAATTTGAGTTAGTTGCTATTTATGTTGCCTCGATGCAAGGTTTATTTAAGAGATTGTCTACTCCTCCATCAGAAGTGGAACAATTTAAAATAATCAAGAAAAATCTTCATCCCTATTTCCAAAATCATCTTGCCCTAGTTGAGGTAAACAACATTCAGGACATAATTTCCATTGGAAAGAAGTTAGAAGATAATAGGACTATTATCCAACAATATCGTCCCCCTCCCTCTAAGAAGGTTCAAAGTCTCTTAAATTCTGACCTAGCATGTTCTGGAGAACCAGCTTCTTTCTCTTCTCGTAAAGCCAGAGGCACACCAACTAAAGGTGCACCTACACCTAGTAACACCAAGATCCCTGTTACTAACCTTTCTGCAGTCACCTGTTGGAATTGTTCCAACAAAGGTCATACCTATGTAAGGTGTAATCTTCCTAGAAAAGTTTTTTGTTATGGCTGTGGCCATAAAAATGTCTACAAGTCTAAATGCCCCTCATGTTCGGCAGATTTCCTGAACTCTCTCAAAGTCACTTCTCGTTCAAAAAACGACGAAGTTGCACAACAGGGTGCAGTGCGACAACAAGAGACAAGCCGCCCAAAGCGAGCCCTTGTAGAAAAGAGCTTGAAGTCAAAGGACGATCAGTCTCCTCCCTTTCCAAAAGACCAGCACTAATATCTTCCAGTTATCTTGTTGATTTCACTATCCAAAAGGAACAGTGGAAATCATGGTTGCAAAAAGTTGCAAACTTTTTCGAATCCTTTCGAATACCTCCTAAAAAGGACATACCTAAACCAAGTGCTGACTCTTTGATACCTGTTATAGCTCCAATCTTATTATCTAACCCTGTTGACAATAGACCATTTATAGCTGTCAAAATGTGTGACGTACCTTATACAGCCCTCTTTGACACCGGCGCCAATATCTCTGTTTGTGATTTGGAAACCATGCAGGAAGTTTTGGGCGAACTACCCATCCCTTCCAAAAATTCAGATTTATTGTGTTCTCTAAAAAATGCCGATGGTTCCCCTCTATCTGTTATCGACATAATTGAACTTGATCTGACCATAGATGACGTCACAAAGAAAGTCCAATTCCATGTGGTATCTTCCATCTCACCACAGATTATCTTGGGAATAGACGTAGCTCGTATTTTCAACATGATGATTAATTTCGTGAATGAATCTTTCGAAGTTCATCCCGGTGATCCTTCGTCTTCATTATCTTCTATCTTACCTAATGAACTTAAGGTTTGCGCTATCAATAAGATTCAGGATATCTCTTGTTTACCTCCTACCGACCTGTCTAGACTTGAATCAACGATAGACAAATTCAAAAGTTTGGCACGTGTTGATATACTCCCTGAAACCAATGTGCTATGCCATTCCATAGAAACTAAAGACGCTAAGCCTTTTAGACAGAGACAATATCCATTATCTCCAACCCTTCAACAATATCTGAATGAAGAGGTAGATAAATTACTTAAGTTAGAAATTGTCGAAAAAAGTAATTCTCCTTGGGTCTCCCCTGTTCTTTTGGTCCGCAAGAAAGACAAAACATACCGTATGTGTTTTGATGGTCGGAAACTAAACGAGATCACCACACATGACTCATATCCCCTGCCTAGAATCGATACTATCTTGAGCAAGCTCAAAGACGCTAATTATCTTACCTCCATCGATTTAAAGCAGGCTTTCTTTCAAGTTCCTTTGGACGAAGAATCCCGCCCAAAGACCGCTTTTGTAGTTCCCGGGAGAGGTTTATTCCAATTCCGACGAATGCCTTTCGGACTGAGAAACAGTGCTCAAACCCAACAACGACTTATGGACACAATTTTAGGTCCAGCTTTGGAGCCATTTGTTTTCGTGTATCTAGACGATATAATTATCGCCACCAATAGTTTCGAGAAACACCTGGAAATTTTAAGGGAAGTATACGAGCGTCTAAAGGACGCTAATCTCACTGTCAACTTTGACAAATGTCACTTCTGTCGAGATTCTCTCTCCTTTTTGGGTTTTATTATCGATAGAAACGGATTGCGAGTTAGTGAAGAGAAAGTTAAATCGATTATTGAGTCCCCTGTTCCCCATAACACCACTGGAGTAAGACACGTCCTAGGTATCTTACAATATTATAGGCGTTTCATAAAGGATTTTTCTACAATCAGTGCTCCTATCTCAGCTCTGCTGCATAACCGAAAAAAGGGACAGTCGATAGCTTGGAACTCAGAAGCTGATCAAGCTTTTAAACTTCTCAAGGAACGACTAACTACAGCTCCCGTTCTAGCTAGCCCAGATTTCTCGAAGCCCTTTTGCATACAGACGGATGCAAGTGATTTCGGGTTGGGTGCAGTGCTCTTTCAACTTGAGGGAGATTTTGAACACCCCATTGCTTTTGCTAGTCGAATGCTCTCGAAAGCCGAGAAGAAATACACCGTTACCGAAAGAGAATGTTTAGGTGTCCTCTTTGGTATAGAATATTTTCGCCCTTATGTCGAAGGTGCAAATTTTACAGTTTACACCGATCATGCCTCTCTTCTCTGGCTTCGCACGTTAAAAGATCCTATGGGTCGCGTAGCTAGATGGTGTTTACGCCTCAGCCAGTTTGATTTCGACATTAAACATCGAAAAGGCACTTGCAATGTCCCTGCAGACTATCTTTCCCGTTCTATTTCTTCTATCTCTCTCCAAAACTTTGTACCTGATGATTGGTATAAAGACATGGTCTCCAAAGTTACCGAGTTTCCCGAGAAATACCCTGACTTTACCATCAAAGACAATATTCTTTATAAACATGTTAAGCCTCGAGTGGAAGTCGTGTCTAACCTATCTGATTGGAAAATTGTTGTCCCTACTCCTAATCGGGAGGAAATAATTGCTCAATTTCATGACCCTCCAACTTCTGCACATTTTGGAGTAAGTAAAACTTTGGCAAGAATATCTGAAGTTTATTATTGGCCCAAAATGATTATCTCAGTCAAAAAGTACGTGAGAAACTGCCAGGTTTGTGGTTCGCACAAAGCCCCAAACACTGCTCGCGTAGGACTCATGGGTAATTATAAGAAAATCAATTTTCCCTTTCAATTTCTCTCTATTGACTTCATGGGACCTTTCCCTCGATCTAAGGCTAGAAACACCCAACTTTTAGTCGTCACCGATTGGTTTTCAAAGTTCGTTTTGGTTAAGCCAATGCCTAATGCTACAGCAGCTGCCGTTACAAAATTTCTTGAGAACCAAGTGTTCTTAATTTTCGGTGTGCCCCAAATTCTGCTTTGTGACAACGCTCAAATTTTTAAAAGCAGTCTATTTACTAATTTGCTGAAAAACTACGAAGTTAACTTGTGGTATAGCGCCAGGCATTTATCTCAGGTGAATCCGACCGAGAGAACGAATCGTACCATCCTTACAGCCATCTCATCTTACATCCGTGACAATCATAAAGATTGGGATAAAAATGTTTATAAAATCGCACAAGCAATTAACTTATCGGTGAGCGAAGTTACT
The DNA here is from genome assembly GCA_910589415.1 of Malachius bipustulatus. Classification (NCBI taxonomy): domain Eukaryota; kingdom Metazoa; phylum Arthropoda; class Insecta; order Coleoptera; family Melyridae; genus Malachius; species Malachius bipustulatus. Next base: position 4,575,035 of record OU342638.1, on the reverse strand, counting down.
AAACACGCTCCAGCTTTCCTACTTTTCGCTAGAAATGTCCCTGTAGACGGAACCTTTTACGGTCCAGTCTCAGATAATTATCTAGAATTACCTGATGATCTGTCTTATGTTCATCGAGAACAAGACATATCTAAATTACCTCCTATCTTCAGCGATATACGTGATAGACTTAAGAAAGCTTACGAAGTAAGTAAGAAACATTACGACTTACGCAAGCGCCCCGATGTTTTCACCGAGGGTGACCTCGTCTGGAAACATACCTACCCACTTTCGAATGCCGCAAAGAATTTTGCTGCTAAATTGGCCCCAAAATTCGTACTGTGTAGGATATCTAAAGTAGTGTCTAAATTAGTGTACGAATTACAAGACCAAGAAGGCAATCCCCTAGGTCGCTGGCATTCTAAAGATTTGAAGGCGTATCGAGGCGAAGACCCGCCGAAAAGCGACGAATAGTTCCTTGTAATATCTTCTCTCCAATTTTATTTCCCTACCTATCTTTATCTCTCTTTTTGTACTTGACAAAAATCCGTTTAGGAAATGAGGTCTAGCAATACGAGAATTGAGAAAGCTCCGTTTCTAGTTGTATCTTAGAATGAATGAAGAATGTGTGCAGAATGAATACCGTATCTTTCAAAGCGTTTCTCAAGGATCTCGAAACTAGCTGTGTGAATGTGAGTACTCAAAGTGTAAATGTTGCTAATTTTGGGATCGGTATTTGCTATCCTCAGGCTCTCATTTTATTTTATCGCTCAAATTTTGAGAACCCATATCTTTCTGGTTATCTGAATCATTACCTTGAAAAGTAACTATTCGCCAATCTTGTCTAACTAACGTTTACAGGTCTAATGTTATCTTTTAAATTTTCTTATGTTCAATAAACTAAAGAAAATGCTATCTTGCCGTTGTATCTACCTTATCTTATCTTTTACCTTTATCTTATCTACCGTCTAGTTTTAGACGGGTGCTTTCCCGACAGTTTCCGCCCTGCTACGTGCTAAAGTGAAAACTGCTCTGCTAATCCAATCAGATGACAGCAGATCTCTTTTATCTTATCTACCATCTTTCCAAGTTTGGGTGCTTTAAGATTTTCCGCCCTGCATGGCTAAAGTGAAAAATCCCTCTGTTGCCTCAACGGAAGACAACAGAATATCTCTACCTTATCTTATCTACCGTTCAAGGAAACGAAAATTGAATTTGCAATTTTCTTCTTGAAAAATGACAGGCGTAAGCTTTAGTCAAAGCTTCGTGCCTTTCTTATCTTTAATTTCTTTTCAAAGAAAAGGAATTATCCTATCTTACCTTGTCTGTACCTGTTGCACCATAATAGAATGGTAGCTAATACTTATCTTCTCTGCGAATATTTTCCAAATTGGAAAATAAAAATCTATGTGAATTCGAGCTACGAATTTACAAAGGTGCCTTTAGATATTCGGTGTTAACACAAATGAATTTGAACACGGATATCGAATGCCCCCTACCTTAGCGATGAAAATGGTTGTTCCATTTTTCTTATCTTACCGAGTGAGATAAATTATCTTACCGTTGCCTTAATGTTTATCTAATAATCCAGGTGATTATTGATGTTTTCTCTGTGCAATTATCGAATGTTTATCTGTGTGATTATTTGATGATTTATCGAAGTGATTATTGCAATTACGCTATTTGATAAGCTACGCAATGATTATCCACAAACTTCCTTTCTCTTAACCGTTCATTATGGAGTCGCATAGACGACGACATAGTCAAATTTTGACTGGTTCAGAAATGAAAAATCTTGCTCATGGATTACCCTTGTGGACTCCAAAAATTTACCTTTCCCTGTACATAGATGTTTTGATGCCCAAGTTTGGACAGCATCAACCCCCTTGAGGATCGAGTTTCACTTTTCCTTTGTTAGACTTGCTACTTGACCTCGACAGTCTCATTCCAGATTTTTCCGCGCCCCACTGTTTCAGTGGCGGTGCATGCTCCAAATCAGAATGCAGGGTTGTCAATGGTCAAGGAAACACCATCTAAAGGCAAAGGAGGAAACCGTGCCCACCTCAGGAGATCTAATATTATCTTATTTTATCGTATCTATCTTATCTTATCGTATCTAACCATACCTTATTATCGTATTATCGTATCTTATTATCTAGAAAATATTCTTTTGTTTATCGACATTGTTCGGCGAGAACAATTACCGTTTAAGAAAGTTATCTTAATTATCGTTACTACCGTTACTAGCATATCTTTTATTTTTGTTACCTTTGCAATGAAGCATGAATATTTTATTTTTATACCTTATGAATAATTATTACCTAGTGCTTAATATTTAAGTTGCATGTAATTTTAGTAAACCTAACGCTATTCCCTTTGAAAGTTGCATGTTACCTTAGTAAGCATATATAAGAGAAATTTTATTCATTCAATGAAACAGATCAACGATGTCGTTGACAGTTTGTTCGTTCAGAATTGTTATCTTATTTCTTCTAAAGGTTCATGTTATTTATGAACGTGATTTCTGAATCATATTCTCTAAGCTTATCGTCACCTAGTTGTCCCGCAAACATACCCTTCTTCGGGTATAGTAACAACTTGAAATACGCCTGTGCTTTTTCCAGTTGGTTTATCTTTAATCCTTTCCTTACCCCGGTAAAGAGAGGTGTGTAACGTCGTTAAAGGTTTTATTCTTTAATTGGCTCCATTTAAAATTATTAAATGGGACCACATTCTCTAAATCCTTGCTATTAAGGTTCCGAAAATATGAATTTTGAACTAACATCGCCACCTGTTGCCGAGTGGTAAAACTAACTAAACTAGGCAAGTTCAAGATCCCTACCTTTAGTTTAGTTTAGTTTAGTTATATAATGAGTGGGTCGATTAGTGACACCTCCACTGCGACCAAGCGGTCTATTGTGGCTCATACCTAAGTAATTTACATCCACTCTAGCAGGCCACTGCTTTTTAAAAAGCTAATGACCTTAGATGGTGTGAATGTATCCAGGTCTCTCGGAGAGAGAAGTACTTTTCCGAACGTTGAGTGCCTGGTTCTTCCCAAGGCGGGGCAGTTGCATAGTACATGCTCTGCTGTTTCTACATCCTCCAAACACAGGCGACATTCTGCGTTATCGGCTAGATTCATCCTGTGTAAGTGGTGGTTCACTTTGCAGTGTCCTGTGTATAGGCCTATTAGGGCCCTTAGGTCAGTCCTTTTGAGTTCCAGTAGCTTTTTAGCTCTGTTTCTCGAGGGTCCCTCAATGAAGGTCTTAGAGTGAGTTAATCCTGGTAGAGTTTGCCAGTACCGAAGTACCTTGTTTTCCGCCCAGGTGTCTATTGTTGTTTTGGCAGTATTTGAGGATATGCCAAGAGCAGGTTCCGGTCCTGTAAATTTGGATTCAGTTGCTCTTCTAGCCAGAGAGTCGGCTATTTCGTTCTCTCCAAGGCCGGAGTGACCTGGAATCCAGACCAGAGTCAAGTTATTGTTTTTAGCTACTTCATTGAGTGCTGCTTGACAGTTCCATACTAGTTTGGAATTGCAACGAATGGAGCAAAGGGCTTTTAGGGCCGCTTGGCTATCTGAGAAGATTTTAATTGTTTTCTTCGTGCAGTGCGTTTCAACCAGCATCTGCGCGCTGAGTACAATGGCATAAATTTCTGCCTGAAATATTGTTGCGTACTGACCCAGGTTTGCAAAGAATTCTCGTCTTGACCCAGCGTCGTACGCTCCGGATCCAACTCCCGTTGGAGTCTTTGAACCGTCGGTAAACCACGTGAGGTCTGCTTTGAGGAGGTCGTTTGAGTTACGCTCCCATTCGTCTCTGCTTGGAAAGAGGACGTTGTATGCAGTGCAGTGGTTTGTTGTGTATGGCATCATGTCTGAGGGCATACCCAGAAGACTGTGACTTTGAGTGTCGTCCAGTAGACTGGTCCGTTCCATGACACAAGCCATTTGTGTGCTTCGTGCTACCTGTAGTAGTCTGTAAGTTGTCCATCTGGCCTCTCTTTCCAAGTATATATGGAGTGGAGGAAGGTCCAGAAGTATTTCCATAGCCACCGACGGTGTGGTGCTCATTGCTCCACTGATTGCCAGGCATGCTTGTCTTTGCAGACTTGACAGCTTCATTTTGGCCAAGGCTTGTAAGCCTTTGGACCACCAAGCTACACAGCCATATGCGATCATTGGCCTAATGATCGTTACATATATCCAGTGTATTTGCTTGGGACCAGTGCCCCAAGTTCTTCCACAGATCTTTTTGCAACTCCATAGGGAGAGCTTTGCTCTGTGGATAATCTTTTCCAGATGGGAGTTCCATAGTAGCTTCCTATCAAGTGTGATACCTAGATATTTAGCCTCCTCCGCAAATGGTATAACTACTCCTTGAAGAGTAGGTGGTATAAGGTCTTCCAGCCTTTTTCGTCTAGTGAATGGTACTATAACAGTTTTGCGAGGATTTACAGACATCTGCTCCCTCTCGCACCACTGATACGTGACTTGAAGAACTTCCTGAAGGACATTGGATATTGTCCTCTCGGAGTTTCCTTTGATCATTATTACAAGGTCATCCGCATATGCTTGAACTTCAACTCTCCATAGGGAGAGGATCGCCAGCAGGTCGTCTACAAGAAGGGTCCATAGTAGGGGGGAGAGTACTCCTCCCTGTGGGCACCCTCTCCCCGGCCTGAAACTGACTTCAACTCCTCCCATCGAGGTCGTTATCATCCTACTATCTAGCATATTACGGATCCAGCCGTTTATGACCGGTTCTATTCCTCTGGAAACTGCTGCTTCATACAGTGAGTTTGGTAATGCATTGTTTACCAAACTTTGGTAATCCCTACCTTTAGTACAATCTGTAACTTCCTTCTCTTACAATCTTCCTTTTCGATAAATTAGAAACACAGATGTCGCTGTGATGTAGTTTCGCAAATTTAAATACAACAACCCTTTCTTCGAGCTGCGCGGAAAAGGTGCTCCGCAATTTCTGGACAAGTTTGTTCGTCTTCCAATCTTGGGGCTTGAAGCGACAAGTCGCACCCCTACCTTTTCTCTTTATCTAAGGACCGATTAATAAATCGGGTAAGTAAATTGTTCAAACTATCTGAAACTTTCTCTAATAGAGTTTATATATTGTTATAGTTCTTTCTACCTACCCTATCAATTGGGGTACTATCTTATCTCGTCGGAAAACCTATCTACGGAGTAGAACCCCACCTGTCTTCACGGACGCCATATTGGTTTCCACCATCTCTACATCTGAATATCCGCTTTTATGGAAGGAATCCCTTACATTATCTGAAGGTTTTGCTACTATCTGCCCATGAATACTGGATCTCATCATTCGTAGCCCCATATTTTCGAGTTTCATCTAACCTCGAAGGACGACCACGTTACCAGAGTTAGGCACGTGTTCCCACGGGACACGACTCCATTCACCAGTCTTTCTGCCACCCCAGAGGGAGACCACGGTCTCCTATCCTGAGATTTCGTCCAGGGCCCCGCTCTCCAGTCTCGGCACGACATTCCAAGGAAGGCAAAATGTCGTATCAGTAAGCAAAGTGTGACATAACCTTTTATTGCTCAGAGTGATATCAGAGAAATCTGTTAGGATTTTTGTGTCGTTCTATTGCCTTATCTTGTCGAGAGATTGATGTTTGATTAATTAAAACTCATATTAATAATAACTATGAAATACCTGATATACAATTATTACCATTATTATTCAAGTAATGCTTGAAATGAATTTGTCACTTTTTATGTGAAGGAAAGATAGATATCTATTTTCTCTACCAGTTAAACTGTTAAATGAGATATTTTGCAATTAACTTCATGATCAATTAATTAGTAATTTCATAACCATAGAATTTCAATAAGTTATTTTGTAAACAGAATTCATAAATATACTTTTCATTTAAAGATCAATTTTATTATTCAGTAGGTAGATACAGTAGTTAGAAATGATTAACATCTCATAACCTGAGTGAATTTTGATGCCTTTATAGTTCAGGTTACTTTAGATCTATTATTCAAAATTAAAAGGTCATCTGGCATCCCAGTACCTTATATCTTAGAGGTAATTAAACCGTACCGCTTTATGCTGCTGATGCCACTACAGTCGCATGAAATCTGAATGAGATTTTGGTGCATCAATAAATACTTCGGCCCAACGAAGGTAAGTCGGCTTTGTTTTTCGACAACGATCGAATTTTAATTGGCCAAGAATCATTTTAATTGGCCCAGAGCCTAATCTAATTAGCCCGACCGCAGCAGCCTGATAAAATTCTTACCATTTTTGTGACATGCTGCAGATAAAAAATTCAGGGAAATAAAATTGCCATCAAAGTCTGTTTTGTAAGTCATAGTGTTCTTTCCTCGTTCAAAAGTAACCTGAACCATTTCATGCAAATATGGCCTAGGTACTATTTTCTTTAACTTATATTGCGATGTGTGATCTTTCCATTCATAAAACATATCTATATTCATGTCGATAACATCAGTATGAGCACTAGCTTTCTTTACTGCGTCTTTATAATCGCTGAAGTCATATATTTTTCCCTTTTTTCTGAGAGACTGTTCCACGCAGTGATGGAAAGAATCCGCGGCCATAAAAGTATGGCCGGGTTCAAAGTACTTTATTTCCAAAAGTTGCAAATTTGTTTCACCAGAATTAATGAGGTACACAAAAAAACAGTACAAACACCAATTTTTGTTCTGCGAGGAACAATTATCAAGCCATAAAATGATGTGTTCCACATCTCTCACTGATAAAAAGTATGCATAAAAGGTACTGATTAGATCTTCTTTCGCCCGCCCTCTTATAGCCTCGTGCCAAATTACCGCTGTATTTTTTGTGTTCTGTGACTTTCTAGCTTTGTCTCCAGCTATGACAAAACTTTCGTTGAAAGCCACCAATCGGGGAGTAAAAATTATTTCCTTAAATGTATCACATCTTGGAAGCATAATAATCTGCAAAAATAAAAATGTAGGACACATAAAACATTAACAATGAAATCAATTATTACTTTTTGAAGGTCTGCTGTTACAGTAATTTTTTTGGGATTTTGACTTTCTGCATCTTCTTGGTATTTTTGTCTGGCAGCAACATATTTTAAGTGGTGAATGCTCCAAGCCTTACACGGTTCACAGTCATCAAATGTGGCATCTTTTTTGTGGCCAGTTACTTTTCCATGTAAATTGAATTGTTCACATGTGAAACATTCTTCGTGACCCAATTTAGTGAAAGAGATATTCATCTTAGCAACTACATCTCGATATAAATAGTAGGAAAAATGTTTATCGGGATGATGTTCCATAAAATTTTTATACATGAGTGTAATTGAAATGTCATCAGGAAGATAGAGACGATTTGGTGCATGCTCCCTTCGGTAGTGAGACTTTTGGGGACCAAAAGATTGGATATGCTGTTGTATCAATGTTTTGTCAACTACATCGGTTCTTTTGTTTCTTTTTCGCCCATCAGTTTTTGCTTTAATTCGTTCATTATCGGTCATGTCAAAAAGTGAACTTCTTATTATTCGGTCATTTGTTGGTTTAAAACCCAATGTAGAAAGAAAAAAAGTTTTACATACTTGTTTAGGTGAGCCATTTTTATCTTTAAAATAGTAACACAAACTCTTCTTCCGTCTAGAAGTTTGATCAGTAGTTTTTCTTTGAACTGGTTTTCGTTTTACGCAACTTAAGATAAAATTTTTCCTTTCTGGTTCAGGCATAAGACAAAATTCTTCATTCAAGCTTCGCCGATATCTTTCTCCACGTTTTGTAGTGCATTTTTGAATGCATGTTTTACAAGGTGGTTTTAACGAACTCTTTTGCTTTTTTGTCAGTTGTTTTAATTGTTTTCGTTCTGAAGCACTAGAAATATACTTTTTTCTTTTTCTCAAGTTACCTGTTTTTGTAAATCTTAATCCATCAATTATCGATAAGCAAGTATCGATGATTGCTTCTAAAGTGTCTTTTGCAATAATTTCAGCAATGTTTAAATCTGCGGTAGATTCTGCGTTAGAATTTGTGTTAAAACTTGTTAGTAATACAGGGTTCCCTTGCTTTAATACAATGTCTTGCAGTATGTTAATTTTACTTACATTAATTTCATCGACCGACTCCGACATGGGTTCACCTTTAATTACTTCATTTTCAAAGTTATTTGTATCCATAAACTCAGTGACACAAATATTATCTTCATTATTATTGCTAAACTCACTATCAGTAGAGTAGTTCCCATCTGATGGTAAATACTCTTCCTCTTCAAGTTCTATCATTTTATTTTTCTTTGCGGATTTTTTTTTAGGTTCTTGAAATTTGTTTCTGAGCTGCTTATTTAAAGCCATCATAACTAAGTGTTTTGATCTATTATTCGTAAAATAATTACTACTGCTGGTCATGTTTATTCAAAACTGTTGGAAAGTTTTAAAACACAATTCTTATCAATTCTTTCACTTCACTTCACTTCACACTATTATTTCTGTTATTGTAATAATAATAATAGTACCTAGTACACTACTTCTGAATCTGCTGTTTAGAAACTAATTACTGCCTCTCAAATATTACTTGAAACATATATTAAAACATAATATATCAACTGTTTTCCAACAATTATTATTAATAATAATAGCTGCACGCTGTGATCACACGTACAAACAATCCGTAAATAAGGCAATAATTATTACTATGAAAGTGAGGTTATGCTCGCTGGATACTCTACCGTCAACCTGATGAAACAGTAGTGATGTTAGTTGTAAATGACGTATCTACAAGTTAAATTGCAAGATACGTTAATAAACACTAACATTGCTAGTTACGTTTTTTTTAATTAACAATTTGTAGCTTTTTGTAGTTACGACTTTTCTTTCTATATAAATTTTGTTCACTTGGAATGCATATACGACTTTCTTGTCTCACAGATAGTAGCATAATGCCGTCCTACTTTTGCTGGTGCTAGTAACTCAAAAATGACCGAAAGTGTAGATACGTCTTTTTCAATTAACACGGCAGTATTCTCTAAATTTATTGTGAATGATTTATAAATTTTCATACATATTTAATTTAAATATGCCAGTACAATAGCATATTATCAGAAATGTACGGTTATGTTATTTTTGATGGCAAATAAATGCCTACAACAAGACTACTTTAAAAAGGACAGTGGGCAAATGCAACGTATGTTTCTTTGCAGCGGGCTTACTCTTCACGAGCTATTACGATCAGTGGAAGAAGATTACATTCCTGGTGGTGACACTATACAAATCAATTTACTGCCACGAGCAAATGACGGTTGGGAAACTGATGAGGATTCTGGTAATTAAGAGGAAGTGAACATAAATAATTTGCCAGGAAGTCAACTTCTTGCTGAGACTGAACTGAATGATAACTCTGATGAAGAATGAAAAAAGAAGACCTTATTCCGAAAATCGAGATTTTCACTTGTTTATAACTCATAGCCTACTCAATTTAAACTGCAACTATAAGTACCATTGTTATCACATTTTCTCAGACAATCTGAAAATGCAATAATATATGGGGTATCCCATTAAAAAAAACAAAGATGGTCATTGCTTTCGCCATTTTTAAATGTGCTGCTATCTTGGTAATATTTCATTTTGACTCGATATTATGTATGTTGTCTAAATTCCAAATTTCAGATTCCTAGATCAACTAGAAGTCGAACTTTTTCTAATGGGCGCTTTAATATAATCACCCCGTATAACGCCTTCAAAAACTGTTCAATATCATGTTTATAACTACTGTAAAACTGTAAAACATCTCTATAAAATATCAATAAATTAGTTTAGTATACTATAAGCTAAAACGTGCTATAAGTATGATCACATCTGTGGTTACAAGGCAGAAACTGATATGTCACTTTTTTTCTCTTAAGCAAGAAAATACATTTTCTTTCTGATAAGTCTATAAAGATGTAGTGCTTGCTGTGGTATAAGCTGATACGTCTAAAATATATTTACAATCTACATAACACAATTGGCAACTACTGATATGTCAATAAGCTCATGAGACTGTAATGGCAAAACCTGATATGTAGACATTATCATGTTCTGACTTGGCCGATTTTTACTGAGACGCCAAGCCACAATTTGATGACGTTACGTTGTGTTGTTTAGCTACGTTGCAACTTCCCACAAAAATATTTCTGTTACTGATCAGAAATTTCTTCTTCCCGCGGACATACCCATCTTGAGTGCGATGCAGACCACGCTAGAATTGCCTGTTAGAATTGCCTAGAAATCTGCCCGTTAGCCTAATGAGCCTTTTTAATATTGGCTGTTAGTATTTTTTCATATTCTCCTTGGAGCTGTGATTTTATTTCGGTGTGATTAAGTCTGAAGCTTTGTTGAAATCCCAGGTATTTATACAAGTCATTAGGGTGAAGTTGTTGCAATGCTTGATTATTCAGTACTTGATGATTTGGTTCCTGAGTTAGTTTCCCCTTTTCCAGGTGAAGTGTTTTGCATTTGTCCACTCCGAACTCCATTTTTATGTCTGTTGATATTGTTTCTATTGTTCCGAGTAACTGTTGTAATTGTGGTCGCGTTGATGTGTAGATTTTAATGTCGTCTATATACATTAGATGATTTATGATGTAGATAACCTGTTTGTTATGTTTGATTTGGTGTTATTGAGAGTGTTTGATAATGGATTCAGAGAGAGGCAAAACCATAAGGCGCTCAATGCGTCTCCCTGGAACATACCACGTCGGATATTTATCTGGTCGGTTTGTATGATTTATGTGTTTGTGATTAGGATGATTTTTGTTCTCCAGTTATTCATGATTGTTGTTAAGAATTGTTCGATTATGGGGTGTATTTTGTAGATCTGCAGGATTTTCGAAAGCCAGCTGTGTGGTATCATGTCGAAAGCTTTTTTATAGTCTATGTAGGCAATGTGGATATTTCTCTATCATAAAAAATAAGCAAATATCTGTAAATGCTGCGAGCAAAGGATTTAAAAAAAATTACGTAATAAAATTAAGGGGAAAGTTCCTTTTTCACGAGGAATGTGACCTGAGCCAGTTTTAAAAATGGACAAAGAAAATATTATTGAAAAATGGATTTTAGATAAAACAATATTGGGATTTCCGATGCATCCTGAAGATGTTTAAAAATATGTTGTTCAAAATATATTAAAAAGCCCTTCAAAGGAAGAATACATTGACAGATGACAAGCCTGGCCGAAAATGGCCGAAACTTTTTTTGCAACGTAATCTACAAATTTCAAAACGACAAACTAAAATCATCTCAAAGGCTCATGCTTCTGTCACCGAAGACATAATTCGTACATAGTTTAGAGATTTAGAATATTATTAGAATATATAGAAACTATTTAGAAGATTATTTTTAATACAAGATAATTGTTTAGATGTAATTGAAGACAATAGTAGAGTGCTAAACTGCGATGAAACAGGAATGCAGACTTGTCCAAAAAGCGGACTACTACTAGGACCCAAAGGCTACCACCAACTTCTATGATGTCGCCAGTGAGAAAGAAAGGGAGTCAATTACAAACAGTTATTTGCACCTTTTCGGTCAGAGGAGACGTTTTACCTCCAATGATAGTATTTCCCTACAAACGAATGCCAAATCACATTAAAAATTATGTTCCTGAAGACTGGGCCTGGGGATATATATTATGTGACAAGTGTAAAAAATATAAAGAAAATAAGCAACCTATTTAGAAGGGACAGATAAATTTAATGAACGCATAGAACGGAAAAACTTAGGAAATAATGAAAGGGCTAGTGACAGAAGTAGGTATTCGAATCATAAAACTGTCGTAACATTTGATTTGCAAAACACATTTTCATTACCAAAATCGAATGTGTCAAAAAACTTATAAAACAAAATTAGCTTGCTACAATTTTACAGCTCATTTAAGTACAAATGGCACTGTTTACAACGCAATTTGGCATGAAGGTACTAGTCAATATGACAACATTGTACACTGTGCAACAAATAAAATGCATTCCTGCATTTTACTCCCGTTTTCCTGGTAATCAAGCATTGTTGCTTTAACATCGAATAGTTAATTTTACTGTAACTCACTAAGTCTACGGTATACTCTCGACGGGTTCACATCGCAGTTGACGAATATAATTTATTGCTGTTTAGGAAAAGTCCTAAGTGTACTTATCGAAAATATATAAATGTAAAACCAACACCTTGTTTTACTAGTAGGCTTCACTTATTGTATTGGTTTCTAATTAAATCAACCCTTTTAAAAAGGGTAAATTAGAAAACAAATACATAACTGGCGCAGTCGGTAGGATTTCTTAAAATTAAACTGTAAAATCAGTCTTCTTGTGTGTATCGTGAAGTGCAACGACAACAAGGAGACAACGTGAAGTGAAAATCCGTGAACCAACCAGGAATAGAGCAACCCCGTAGGGAACGAGGTCTCCTCCAATCAAGCCAACAAGCCCAAAAGAGCAACCCCGCAGTAGACGAGGTCTCCCCGCAATCAACTAGACGGAACGAGCAACCCCACAAAGGTGAGGTCTCCCCGCATCATCAACCCGGAAAGAGGAACCCTGCAGAGGCAAGGTCTCCCCGCAACCAGCAACCAGCTAACCAGCATCAACTTCAATGAAGACAAAAAGTCAGAAACAATTATTTTGAAAGCAAAATGAATTTATATGAATATTGAATACCATATTTGCGAAATAAATATATAAAGCTGAAAGCTAAAATTCGCAAAACAAGAAAATTAAACATTTTCAAAATTACATAGAAAGATATCATAATATGATGTTATTTAGATTTTATTTCAAGCAATTTTGAAGGTTTTATAATAATTATTAGCATAGCATTATTTTTAATATAAGTATTATTTTCTGTGAGTCTAAACCTGAGGAATCAATAAGCTAAGAAATCAATGAATTCAAAAATTTAATGAGTCAGCCATCTAACAGCGATTATCAAAGCTTAAACGATTCGTCAAGCGAAGACGACGAACCAATAATAGAGTTAGGACATCTGAATATTTCTCTCGATAACCCCATAAACGACATGGCACCCCCAGAAACTAGAGCGGCCGCTAACACAGCAGGCGCGACCCAACCTACTGTAGAAACTCTAATTTCCGCGGCTAGAAACTATGGAGAAATTCTCCCTAAATTTTCTGGACAACCTTCCACTTTAGAAACCTTCATTTTAAAAATTGATCCCTACGAAAAGTACGGAAACAGTGCTGACGGCACCCTAAATAACTATGTGTTCTGCATGATATGCAACAAGCTGTCGTGCGAAGCGAACGATTTTATAAGTTGCAGGCCAGACCTAACAAACTGGTCTTTGCTTAAACAAGCACTCAGAAATAAATTCGGCGATCTGACGGATCGCAGAACCTTGGCACACCAATTCAAAATGCTGAAGGTAAAACCATCAGAAAATTTAAATGCATTTATTGAGCGACTAAAATCAATTCAGACCCAGCTAGATATTAAAATCGCGATGGATGACGACATAACGAACTATCAGAAAATAGTTCATCGTGAAATAAATGAGCAAACTTTAGAGGCTTTAGAGGTTCTATACAATAACTGCCCACCATTGCTCCAAACTATCTTGGATGTAAAAAATCCGAATTCTCTAAATGCAGCTACCACTGTCGTTTTAGAATACACCACGAAACATCCGCAGGAAAGATTTCCTAAGCCAATTAACAAACCCGGCAACTTTATTTCGAAAGGAATTTTTCCTTCTCGACAATTGCCCAATTTCAGCCAATATACTCAGGCTCCGAGACCATTTACCCCAAACCATTACCCACGTCAACGACCAAATTTTTATAATGCAAATAATCTACCCGGTCGTCAAGCTCCACGACCCGCTTTCAATCCAATTCGCCCAGCAAATTTTAATTACCCAAATCTACAATCTACAGACTACCAAAGCAATAACTTCCCCCAATTTTCTAATAATGCATTTAGTCCTAATGGACAAATCAGTCGAGCAAACGTCTCGACTAACAGGCCTACACCTATGTCCACGAATAACGCGAGATCATTTAACAGATCCCTAAATTCGAATTTTAAAAATTGGCGTCAACCCAGACCCCAAATCAATTACACGGAAGTCATTTCTAACGAAATGCAAGGTATGGAACTTGCACCAGATCAGCCAGAGCAGCCAGAGTGCATAAACAAGGTTCATGACCGTATAGTTACCTGACATACGATGACGAACACAATTACTTCGGTAATAACGCGAATTACGACTATGACGCGAGTCCTCAAGAGATGCAATCTCTTGAGAATGAACATGAGTTCAATGACCAAGATGCACCAAGAGTTGAAAATTTTCGTCAACTTGCGAGACGAAAACAAACCTAGCTGTAACCAAAAATTACGACTATTATAAAATGCCAATAGACCCAATACTACCATGCCTCAAAGTTGACAACCCCGAATTAAATATGATGATAGACACCGGCTCCACTCACTTGCTTATTAATCCAGACATTGTTGACAAATATTTTCTTGACTACGTGTATGACGAGGATTTGGAGGATAGGTACCGACTCTTGGCTGATAATTTCATTTTCATACTAGGTAACCGTCTGAAACAAAAGACTGCGTCTTTTGTTGCGTTTTTGTTTTTGCGAAGTAGGAGGGGTGTAACGAAGCAATGAAAATTGCTCCGTTTTAATAGGAACACTCATGATTTTCCCCTGTTTAAATTAGTCAGAGATAGGTAATTTCAGGTCCAGAATCATTGATATTCCTTTTTAGTATTTCTAAAATTTCTCCTAAGTAAAATCGGGTGCGAGGAATGATAGATTATTTAATAAATGGATGTCGAATAAGAAAAGGTTTATCCGGTCGTTGCATTTCCGGGAAACCAGCTTGCCTGGTGTCGTGAACTTATCGCTCGCGGTGGCCGATTACCTACTGTGCTCGTGCTAAATGTTGGGCGCCTTTAAAACAATTTGACCAGCTCTTTTACAAAAGACTCTTATGAGTTTTAACAAAAATCCTTATCTCAGTTCACATGGGTTATGTGAAACCCTCAAATCAAAACGATAACCCTTTTAACTTTAACATTTATAATCAGTGCTTACCATACAAACATAAATATTAACTTAATAACAAACTTAGTTTGCTTCTTTCTTCTGGGCCCTATGATATTATTCCATCGGTACTCCGTATGGATTATGATTCTTCTTTGATTTGGTTTTATGTTACCTTCCTTTAGAAGTCTAAGAAATTTGTCCAGTATTGTTGCTATTTCTCTTGGAGAATTATCTTCAATAATATAGTTTCAAATTCTTGATCTAATAGATCTTCTAGGTCTTCTTCAATAATAATCAGACGCTGGCTTTCCTACCGCTGACGGCGCGTTCTCCTGTCTACTTTTTTATTATTACCGACCGAGTCCCTAACAACAACAACATGGCTTATCAACAATCTAAAATGGACTCCTGTAACTTGGCGTTTTTACCCAGGACTGCAACCCATATCGAGTGCACTACCTACCTACCTACCTACCTACGCCGTGAAATCCCGGCAGGAATTATTAAATTTATAATAACATTTCTATTTTCTGGTTTTATTTAATTCAGTCGAGCATCATTTTTACTCTTCGGAAGCGATGGGAATTTTCACCCAACAATTTTTTGCGTCCGTAAATACGATAAATAAATGCAAACCAGAGGTAAATTTTAATACAAATCAGGCGATTGCAGTCCCTATCATCCCGCAAAAAGTCAACTTCGTATCGACGTTTATTATTATTTCTAGAAATCATTTTCTCAATGACAACCAATGAAAACACGCCGATTAGCGATTTGGAGATGGATGTTGTCATCATTTATTATAAAAGGTAGCAGAGCCCTCCGGGAACTCTCACTTGAAGGGCGTCGGGAGAAAACTATGAATGTCAATTTCTAACGATATCGGACTAGCAGGCTCATATAATAGCCAACCTTAGGAACTAGTGAACGCCTCTATAAATCTGGGAGAAAATATTCACTGTCACCAGCTATGCATAGGTTTAAATATATCGTGCAGGGAGAAAATAGTGAATGTCACGACAATAGAGAAAACAATGAATGTCAAAAACTATGAATGTCAGTGGAAAATGTTTAGTGACTGTATCTGGACTGCACCTCAGTCTAGTTTTTGTGTTGATTGGGTGTAGACATTATTAGTGCCGTTTATTGTTATTGTGAATTTTACAGAGTAATAATTCGGTGTTTTTTAGTGTAAAAGTTAACAGGTAAATACCTATATTACTCGTTTATCGGACTACTATTATTGTTGCGGTAAATGTTACAAGCGATGATAGTATTAATTTAGTTCTGTTTTTCGTTTTTATAGCTTTGCCATGTCGGAATTAAGAAAAGAAAGAAAACAGGCAGGATGCATGAAGTCATGAAAAAAAATGCGTTTGCAATCACACGAGTTTGGCGAATTTTGTAACTGTGCTAGATTAAAATGCACACAGGTTATCAGTGAAGCTCAAAGGAAACTTATTTTAGACCACATTAACTCATTGACTAGTAACAATGAACAAAATTCTTACCTAACCTCATTGATTATTCTGAATCCAGTACAGCAACGTAGATCACGTAAGGACGAAGAAGAAGCAAAATTTCATGAGGCAAGTTATTTCTATAGTGTGAGAATAAAGAAAGAAGATGGAAATTTTAAGGAAGTCCGAGTTTGCGCAAATTCTTTTAGAGCTGTTCACGGAATCACACCGGGAAAACTGCAGTATTTACAAACTGCTTTGAAAGCAACAGGGGTTGCCCCCAAAGATAAAAGAGGAGGCAAAAATTACAAGCAACTAAGCGCAGCAACAATAAAAGCTGTACGTGACCATATTTCTTCCTTTAAGGCTAGACAAAGCCACTACAGTTTAAGTGATAATCACGACAAGGTGTATCTACCCGAAGATCTAAATATTAGGAAAATGCACACAATGTTTCTAGAATTGAATCCGGAAATAATTGTTTCCTATCAAACATACAGAGAGATATTTCGACGTGATTTCAACATTAGTTTTGGATATCCGCGAAGTGATACCTGCAGTCAGTGTGACGAATTTACTGGTAAACTGAAAGCTGCTGCTAAGGACGATGCAAAACTTAAAGCACTTCAAATCCAAAAAGAACTTCACCTCCGTAAAGCTAAAACTTTCTACGATCGTAAAAGGAAAGATCGTTTTAGAGCTCGCAAGGAGAAAAATTTTGAAGCAATCGCAATGGACTATCAAACAAACATTTCCCTTCCAAACATAACCACGAATGATGTCTCCTACAAGCGACAACTTTCTATGTTTAGTTTTAATATTCATGTTCTATCGAATGCAAATTCTTATTTTTATACTTACCCAGAATACATGGCCAAAAAAGGATCAGACGAGGTAAGTTCGTTTCTGTTTCATTTCATTATGAATTATCTTCCGGATGAGATTGAACGTCTACATATTTTTTGTGATGGGGCGGGAGGCCAAAACAAAAATTATACTCTAATACGATTTATCCACTACATAGTGTCAGTCGTTAGACGTTTGAAGTCTATACGAATTACTTTTCCGGTACGAGGACATTCATACCTAGAATGTGATAAGAATATGGGCCTAGTAAACACTAAGAAGAGAATGGAAGTTCCAGTCGATTGGGAAGAAAACGTTTTAATTTCAACCTCTCGTATTAAACCAACGCCATTTGTTGTAATTTCAGTTGATCAAAGTTATGTGAAGAAATGGACCGAATTTTTAACCGCTTCGATTGTTTCTTGATTCTTGGTTGTCCGTGATCTGTGTAATAGTTGAGATCTAGTTTTGCGTTTCATTACCTGGGTTGTGGCAAGTGCAGTTTAGAGGATTTTTTTGGATCAGCTAGCAGTAGTTCAGAGTTTGCAAATAGAGTCAGTGGTCGGTTCCCATACGGTGTTGTGTCTCCGCCGTCCGTTGCGTTTCAACGCGTGCCCCGTGCAGTGCCTACCCCCCTGAACCGCCCGACATTGCACCGACGCCGCACCGCTTCACAAGAACAAGGTACGTTATTAATCTGAATAAAACCGAGCCTTGCGCCCTCCATTCACCCACACCAACCCACTCGATTTTTTTTTTGTCCTTTCTCTGTTGACTTGGCTCCCGTACAACGACCTTCTGGGGAGTTGTGGTTTTCTAGCCATCGTTCTTTGCTGGGATGCGGTGACTACTGGTCCCGGAGGCTCGATGGGAAGTTAACTCTAGCCCGTTGCACACAGAAGTGACCCGGGGTTCCTGGAGCCCGGCCCGTAGAGAGTGGCATACATCACACACACACGCACATACGGCTCGCCGGCTTTCATCCTTGTTTATTGTCTTTTTTTCACGTCCACCGCCGCTTAGAGAACATACCCATCGCTCGTTCCGATCCCTTAATGGTAGGTACCGACTTAATTTCTTTCAATCACGGAGTTGTTTTATTTGATCATTTTTGACTGACAGTGTAACCATAATAAAGATTGGTCTGCGTGTTTTATTTATACCCCTATTCCCCATATGTAATTTTTTTACAATATTGTATGATTGCCTTATTCACGTAAGTACCTACCATTATTTTTTTTCTCTTGATTTGTTTTTGAAGGAATTTACATTGTGCTTCAATTGTTGTTAATTAGAATAAACTTGTTCATATTCTGAGTCGTATTCTATATCAATTCCCCGTTATCTTGCCGATATCTCAGCTCCGTGAACGTGCCAGTCTACCAGGTAGGTGCGTAAAGAACATCGCCCTGACTAGTTCCTTTAATCTGGTGATAACTTAACCCGACCCCTGGCATTTTCTCTTCTCCACCGAGCTACCCTAGGGACAAGGATACTGAGAAAGTACCATTGTGCGTCAGGCACAGGGAAAACGCTGCGAGAACTTTCCCCAGAGAGTAAACCCTCACAAAAATCTGGCGCCCGAGAAGAACGTCCGCCGACGTACGTAAGTTTTCCCCAAGCCCCAGGGTGACCGGTCACAATGTATAAATATGTATATACCTGAAACATTGTTATCCTTATTTTATAGATGTTTTAATACAAATTAAAATAGCATCTTGACTTAATGGTAATATGATCATAATATCGCAATGGTTACTTATATTGTATCCTTACAAACTGTTACTTCACGAGGTCTTCCTAAAGATCAGGTTCCCAAACTCCGATCTCATAATCAAATAATTTCCTGAAATACTTCCATTTCCATCAATTTTCTTAGACATATGGATATTACCGAGGATTAGGACGAATAGCCAGGCCTACAAAAAAGAAGCAAAGGTGTGGGACCTCATCACTCGACGGTTCAATAGTTTCTCCACCAACCAGAGGACTGTCCAGGGGTTGGTGGCATATGACAACCTCAAGAGGAAATAATTGAGGAAGGAGCTGGCAGAACGTAATGTATGCACTACACTGTATAAAAATGTAAAATTTTTGTTAATTTAGAAACAATTTATAACTAGGGAATAATTAACTGGAAAGTAATAATAAATGACTTTTTCTATACAATGCTGTACAAGGCATCTTGTTTGTTGTGATATTTTATGGTGTGTAATACATAATGAGATATATGTACTACTTATAAAATGAACAAAATATTTTACTTTGAGTAAGGTATATCTTACAAAAGATAAGGTTCCTTTCCGATTGTACTCGTATGTTGGAAGAATCCAAGAAGCTGATAACAATGGTTATGAAGTGAAATTTTTCAAAAGGAATGGCCGCAGTATGCAATTTACTGAAACAGAAGAAGAGTCATATTGTTACGGAGTGAACTTTTTCGAAAATTATCAGAGCCTCTAAAACATACCTCATCGCGCTACAGTAATATGTTGCATTTTAGTATCTGGAAGATATAACAAATCTGTTAAATTGATATGTTGGCACTTACTGATGATTTGTTTTAAGGAGAAGATAATCGCTATGTTAAAAACTCAGAACAAGAAATAATGCTACTTACACTTTAGTTTCAAAACAATTTATGTACCTATCTCAAGTTTTTATTTTGAAGTTTATACTTAAGTTAAATAAAGCTTTATTATGATCATTTTTGTTATATTTTTTAGTTACCAAATTATCGTTGTCTATTTGCAACGCCTCTAAGTGGAGTAAATTTGAAACAAAATCTTAAATCTTTGACATGGTACCGAACGAAGACACAGCCTAAAACAGGCCCAGATACCTCAGACTGAATTTCAATTATCTTGCCTACAAAATAGACAAAGGAGGTTCAGTTGCCCCACTCTACTAAGGTAACTGGACCCAGGAGCGCCAAAAAAATAAAAAAAATATTTAATTTATTACCATATTGCATTATAAATTTAAGGTATGCGTATCTCTTACAGGTAGACTTGTTTAAGATCCCTACACATTCAGAAGTTCATTTTAACAAATCATATTCGAATTAGATAAGTTTCAAATTCATCAACCACATCAGCTGTTGTAAAATCATGACCCAGTTTCCCCAGCTTACCTTAGATGGCAAAAAACTCAAAGGACTTTTGGCACTATTTATTATTTTTTTATTATTATTGAAGATTCACATGCACTGCAGGGAAATCCCTATGACGCTCTGGGAGCGGTGCATGAGCGGAGATGTCGATTCACGTTGGCCTTGAATCGCTGCAGGTTGTATACTTCGGGAAACACGCCCTTTGGAATGCTATTGCAAAGTGATGAGTTCTATAAATTTTTTAAATTATAAATATTCCAAACAGATCCAAAAAAAATCGTTAATTCCTTTGATGTATCATCCATTCTACCATTCATTAAGCCCCAAAACAGCTGACAATGTAGATAATAATATTCCCGAAGAAGAACTAGAAAATCTGGAAGACAGTGAAAATGCATAAAAGTTAATCTTTCTTGAAACTGTTTTTTTTTTATTTTTTTTTTTTTTAATAGTAGGTATTCGTATTTCTTGGAATATAAAAAGTACAAATAAGCAGGTTCTTTATTAACAGTGAATAATTACTTATTAGATCTGGTAGGTTTAGGGCTTCAAAATCTATACGTTTTTACCTTCATTTATTTACAGTAAGTATTTTCGATTTGTTTTTATCGAGTTGTTTTCCATTATATTAGGTCCTTATCTAGCACAACATAAAATTATGGTTCTACGGAAGGGCTACTAAACTATCTATGCTGTAGATGAACACAAAATCTATTATTGATTGTTAATTATGGGTATACTAAAACTATAGTAAATAATATTGTTTGAATTTTTCCCAAACGAAAACTATATTGTCTCATTTAATTTAAAAAATAAATCGATTTTCAGAAAAATTCTGATAAAATTTGAAAGTGTTTTACCAAATCATCAAGGTAACCGAAAGAGAACTAAATAAACTGATAGACTGATTTTTCATCTCACTTTTAGATTTAAATCCATTTTTCTCAAGTTCTTAAAAAATGAGTTACTATAGATTTCTTTGGATGCGTCGAAATGATGTTGTGGAATTAAGAAAGTCCACTGCATTTTTTCCAAGTATTTCACGGACAAACTGTATGACATCATGGTTGATAATACAAATCTGCATGCTGTCGACTGCATGCATTCAGCATTACGACAATTATTTTTCAAATTTCAATTGGCTGCAATATTTACGACGACGCAATATATGGAAGTGACAAAATTTTCCAACAAAAGGGAAGAGGAAGATCTGAAGAAATAATTAGAGAGGATGGTCATGTAATCATCACAAAATGGTTTAACAATAAGGGTGTGATTGTAGCTTCAATTACATGGGAATTGGTATTGAATATAAACTGTGAACGATGGGACGAAAAGGGAAAGAAATACATTCATATTCCATGACCTGAAGTAATAAAATATAATATAATAATAATAATAAAACATTATAATATGCACATGGGGGGAGTTGACAAAATGAATTTTTCAATCACGTTTTACAGATATTTTATACGTTGTAAGAAATGGCCTCTTCGAATGTTCACTCATGCTATTGACTTATCATGTGTGACCTCTTGGTTGGAGTACAGGCAAAAGGCAATGACTTTAGGGGTAGAAAAGAGTAAGATTTTAGATTTACTGCATTTCCGAGCCTACGTCGCTGAATCATTGATACCGGCTCACAACAAAACTCCTACAAGAAAAAGAGGACGTCCAACATCGAAGCCTCTCGAAGACATTTCTGCAACACCAAACTCTTCACGGCATAGACGTGATGTAAGACCGATTGAAAATGTTCTTTTTGGCCGAGTGGATTATCTTCCTCAATTTCATGGTCAGGAATACGGTGCAAGGTGTAAATTTCCAAATTGCAAGGGCAAATCAAGAACAGTGTGTTCAAAATGTAACCTACACCTATGTTTTACCAAAAATAGTAATTGTTTTTTCAAATAGGTACCATCAACAATAAACTTATAGTTGCTTATTTTTTGTTTCATTGCTCGTTTTTCATTTATTTACAGACCATATATAATTTCAGTTATTTTTCAATGATTATTATTAATTTTTCTGTCAATCACTTGAGAATAGATTTCTCAAGGTATGTAGGTATAGCTCAGTGTATCTATAATTATTTTTATTGAACCACTTATTTGATTATATAATATATTTGATGAATTTTATTGGGATTTAGGTTCTAATTTAAATTTGCCACTAAAGATTCTTTACAGAACAGATTAGGAAAGTTTCGTACAGCATGCGAGGAGAAGACTGAAGACATGGACGGTACCGTTTCGTCCTTATTATGGACTCATCAGCATATCATATCAGTCAGCTCTAAACCACACATGCTATACGAAATTTGGAAGTTCTATCTATTCTAACTGGTGTTTTCGTTTTGTAGTGGCTTTTAATTTCAAATGAGTGAGTAGGCAACCAGAGAAACGTGCGTGTCCTTTATATAGTATTATAACGAACACCGCTCTGGAAGAATTCTAGTAATTGCTTCTTTAACCTTTAACATTATAGTCCACGAATTTGCTTGTTTGTTTACATTCTTTTTTTATACTGAGTTAGTCAATGACATGTTCCCGACAGTTCCAGTCACATGTCATGTGACACATCGACAGACAGACGTTAGTTCTATGGATTTCTGGAGTGGGCTAGCCGAACAATCTGACATTTCTTACCTGCTAGAAAGGAGTAGAACGTGACACTGATGCATCGGGGGACTATATAAGGACAGCCTGCGGTTGCGTGGAAAGTAGTAGTATCCTGAACGTGAAACAGTGAAGACTGAAGTATAGACAGAGCAGAAGTGAAGTGTGAAGTAAGGGAGCCAGTAGTGACAGATAGCGGATATAAAGAATAGACAAGTGCAAGTAGTAGTGTAGTCAGCTGTTTGTGTTTTGATTATTTAGAATAATTATTAGAGGTTATAAGTACTTGTGGTGTTAAACAATAAAGGACTTTACAGACTTTGGTGGTGATTTATTTATTGTGAGACCCGTAACAGTATTATCCTCGCTATAACAGTAGAGTTTTCATGGATTTATGAACTTTACACTACTAATGCAGAGGTTTCTATTAATTCAAGAACTACACATTGATTCTCATAAGTATATACCTACCCACATTAATTTTGAAGCTAATTTTATTGAATTTTTACTGATGTGTATTTATAAATTATTAGATGTTACTACACGAATTAAGATGTTATGGCAGTCTTCTCCTCGCATGCTGTACGAAGGTTTTTCTAATTTGTTCTGTAAAGAATCTTTAGTGGCAAATTTAAATTAGAACCTAAATCCCAATTAAATTCCATCAAATATATTATATAATCAAATAAGTGGTTCAAAAAAATAATTATAAATCTAAAAAGGCCAGGGTGAAAAAATGTGCCATAACATCTTAATTCGTGTAGTAACATCTAATTTACAAATACACATCAGTAAAAATTCAATAAAATTAGCTTCAAAATTAATGTGGGTAGGTATATACTTATGAGAATCAATGTGTAGTTCTTGAATTAATAGAAACCTCTGCATTAGTAGTGTAAAGTTCATAAATCCATGAAAACTCTACTGTTATAGCGAGGATAATACTATATAAAGGACACGCACGTTTCTCTGGTTGCCTACTCACTCATTTGAAATTAAAAGCCACTACAAAACGATAACACCAGTTAGAATAGATAGAACTTCCAAATTTCGTATAGCATGTGTGGTTTAGAGCTGACTGATATGATATGCTGATAAGTCCATAATAAGGACGAAACGGTACCGTCCATGTCTTCAGTCTTCTCCTCGCATGCTGTACGAAGGTTTTTCTAATTTGTTCTGTAAAGAATCTTTAGTGGCAAATTTAAATTAGAACCTACAGCTCAGTGTATCTATACAGGGTGATCCCGAAATGGCAGACACGGAATACAGGGTGTTGTAGAGGATGTTCAGAAAGACTGTAAATTTAAAACAAAAATTGTTTCCGCGGCTTCGTTACCGAGATATAGAGTGTCCTTTTTCCAAACTTTAAATCGAAATGGCGGTCAAATTTAAACAACCTCCACTGGCAAAACACATGATTTCACATAACTATAGCGATAGTGTTTGCTTTTTATTATTTTTATTATCGGGAACGGAATTACAGGCATTCAAAGTTTACCTATTCCCTGTGTTCGACAAAATTTTTCAATGTGGCATCGTTGCTCGAATTCGAGATTTTGGATAATATTATCGAATATGTCGTATCCGCGCAACGATTATTGTTTTAAACTTTGTTGTGTTTCCATTTCATATGTTTCCATGGTAACATCTATCTGGGTATTGTAGACCTACTCATTGTTTTTCTGCCTGAAGAATGGTATCCAGTGCAGTGTTGTGACTTTATTTTCTACAAAAGTGGTCATATCTTCTTAAGGGGGCCATACTAGAGAAAACAGTAAATAAAACTTAGAATCTTTAATCCACAATAGATGCTGTGGTGCTGTCCGTGTCCGCCATTTCGGGATCACCCTGTATACATATTTACATAATACGTTTGCAACCATTGATTCACAATGTCCTTATTCGTGGACATATTGTGGCGGAGCCAGGATAGTCGCGATATTTTTTGGCATAGTTACTTAGGTTTGAAAATAAAATAAATTATAATTAAATTACATATTTTACAATAATCAGGAGTCAATGAAATTGAACAATTTCAAAAATTTAATGCGCATTTAATTTTTAAGCAATATTAAGCGTTTTGAACGAAAAGCAAACAACTTAACTAGGCCAAAGAAACAACCACGGTGGCGGAAATTTGATCACGCTAGCTGAATTTTTTAATGTGACGCTGGCTGCAGAAAGATTGGTAAGCTCGGACAAATAGCATGGTTGCCATTTTCGTGTCAGAATGCACCTAGCTTTTATTTACCTACGTCGAATAACTATACGATCGGTAAATAAAAGTCAAAGCGGCAACACTCCAGTTAAAATTAGATTTCGAAACCCGAGAAAGAGAAATCAATCTGGAAAGGAGTTAGAAACCAAAAAGTCAGTGGTGTTTCGGGGACCGAAGAGGACGGTCAGGGAGTTCGCGCGAGAATTGAAGATAAAACGCGAGTGAATGATTTTTGGCTTTCAGGGAGAGATACCCAGCAGCTGCAGTCAGAGCTACAGGGAAGACAATCCGAGGGCTACGTCTAAGTAGTAAGTCGATAAGACTAACACTAGAGCTTCACTGTTTTTCGTTAGAAAATTTTATTTTTTCTTTATTTTTTGAGTTCAAGAAATTTAAATTTGATTTTATTAACGTCAACCGTGAAACTAAATTGATCAATAAGATCAGGTTCCGCCATAGCACTACTCCACAGCTAAAATAGGTAGTTGGTTAGAGTCAGATCTGCCCTAATATAGCAAAACCTAGTAACTCGAGTTACTAGGTTTTACAATTTTATCGCATCTTTGAATTCAGAGCAAAAAAATACGTATTATAGCTATATTTTCCATCTTATTCTAGCTCGTGGTTTGGCTAATAATGCTATGTCTTTTTTCAGTATCTATACATGTTGTCCATTGAGACTTTATTAATAACCTGCAACTCTTGTTGCTAGCTTCTACCAATTTTTCATCTAAATTATTTTATATACTTCAAGGTCGATAAAATTCAGTAACTCCATGTTGCTAGGTTTTCCTAATTTTAATAAAAACATTTCTTATGGAATTTATGTACTGCTCTTGTGGCAAGTCAGAGTTACTCGTTTTTCACAAGTTTCAGTTCAGTCTTAAATAATGAATGGAATAAACAACTACATCACTCATGTGTGTGCTGTAAAAAAAATTAGAGTATCTATAAAGATTTTAAGTGAAATTTCATTATATTTTAAAGTGTTTACAAGTGGAAGGTGGAATAATTTAATAAATTTACTATAAATTTGCACTACACCATGTAATGGTAATTGTGTTATTGATTATATATATATATACTATAAATTTATTTATAATTTATTAAGTAGACATAAATTATAATTAGAAATAATAAATATAATAATTATAATTGATAATTAATTATTATTTACAATTATTATAAAAACTAATTATAAATATAATTATATAATATATTTGATGAATTTTATTGGGACTTAGGTTCTAATTTAATACTTATGAGAATCAATGTGTAGTTCTTGAATTAATAGAAACCTCTGCATTAGTAGTGTAAAATTCATAAACCCATGAAAACTCTACTGTTATAGCGAGGATAATACTATATAAAGACACGCACGTTTCTCTGGTTGCCTACTCACTCATTTGAAAATTAAAGGTCACTACAAAACGAAAACACCAGTTAGAATAGATACAACTTCCAAATTTCGTATAGCATGTGTGGTTTAGAGCTGACTGATATGATATGCTGATGAGTCCATAATAAGGACGAAACGGTACCGTCCATGTCTTCAGTCTTCTCCTCGCATGCTGCACGAAAGGTTTTCTAATTTGTTCTGTAAAGAATCTTTAGTGGCAAATTTAAATTAGAACCTAAGTCCCAATAAAATTCATCAAATATATTATACAGGGTGTCCCAATATTCCATGGACATGGAGCAACCACAGATTACTGAGGTAAAAAAAAGTCGCTGGGACCAAACTTATCTCTATACCAAAATGCTTCGTTTGTCCGTTAGAGGGCTTCAAAGTCTTTTGAAAATTTTAGTTTTTTTGAAATAGCTCAAAGTCGGCAGATTCAAATTCGATGAAATTTAGTAGGTAAATTTCTTATTAAAAGTACTTATTTCTGATGTACGTGATAATTTGACGGAAACCCGGGAAGGGGTGAAACTACCCCTACCCTCCATTAAAATCGATCGTAATTGTTGATAGGGTAGCAGGAACACTGTTCATGCTTTTTTGTTTGAAAGATACATCGTTTAAGCCCATTTTTGGTCTCTTACAAAAATCTGTATCTTTCCGTGGTGCTATGTGATAAAATAAATTAGTCGATGGTACCTAATCAAAATTTTATTTCATTCTTTTAATTTTAAATCAAATTTTCAATTTTCAGGTGATTATTTGATCTGATCTCATAAAAGATGTTTAGTATGGTTCGGTTTTTTTTTCAGGTGTTTGCAAACGGTTTTTTTCAAACGCAGTAAACAGTTTGCAAAACGTCGAGGTTCCAAGAAAAGTTAAAATAATTTTTTTGCGCAGGATGGAACTTTCTAGGGTCCAAACCGGCGCCCACATCGAGCATCTTTTATGAGATTAGATAAAATAATCACCTGACAATTGAAAATTTGATTTCAAATTAAAAGAATGAAATAAAAATTTAGTTATCATCGACTAATTTATTTTATCACATAGCACCGCGAAAAGATACAGATTTTTGTAAGAGACCAAAAATGGGCTAAAACTATGTATCTTTCAAACAAAAAAGCATGAACAGTGTTCCTGCTACTCTATCAACAATTACGATCGATTTTAATGGAGGGTAGGGGTAGTTTCACCCCTTCCCGGGTTTTCGTCAAATTATCACGTACATCAGAAATTAGTACTTTTAATAAGAAATTTACCTACTAAATTTCATCGAATTTGAATCTGCCGACTTTGAGCTATTTCAAAAAAACTAAAATTTTCAAAAGACTTTGAAGCCCTCTAACGGACAAACGAAGCATTTTGGTATAGAGATAAGTTTGGTCCGAGCGACTTTTTTTTACCTCAGTAATCTGTGGTTGCTCCATGTCCATGGAATATTGGGACACCCTGTATAATCAAATAAGTGGTTCAATAAAAAATAATTATAAATATAAATATAATTAGACATATAAATTCATTCAACCCAGTTGTTTCACACTATATTTTGGCACATTCGCCACATAGACAATATCTGTCTCCTGAGCTGACAATAAAATTTATTTGGAAAGATTTTTGTGAACATAATAATAAAATATCATATGATCTATATAGAAAAATATTTTGGATGAACAAAATATTGGATTTAGTCGTCCATTTCAAATCGAATATGAGGTGTGTCTTCACATAAAAAATATACCTCTTTCAAATGCAGTAAAAATAATTCAATTTAAGACAGATCCAAAAGCTTATATTTCACAAAATCATTCTCAGATAAAAACTTTACTGAAGTGGATTTTTGAAAAAGAATTTTGATAATAAATTCCCTAATAGCCCTTATGCAACACCTATGGGAATAAATACTGCAAAAAAATTGAACTCCCTTTGCGCTCTTTTTGGTAATTAAAGAAGAAAATGGTTTTGGCAATATATGCCAATTAATGACGATGTCCCAGACTTGCAATGTGTAATGTGCCAGAAAAATAATTTTTCAATATGTTTTTGTTATAAGTGGATATATCTAAAATGAATAAGACAAAAAGGGTTAGTACTGGGGACGTTGTCAACTAAAATTTTCTAGGCTAGAGTGTACTCTTTATTGTTTTCCAAGCTTTCGAGAATCAATCATTCTCTTCTTCAGGGATCTAAAATTAATTCAATGATAATAAATAACAATAAGTTAAAAGTTGGTGGCATGAACTTACTCCAATGTGAGGTTTATAATTTAAAATCCAACAACAGTAAAAATCTCAGGGAACATTCCCTCTCAGCAGGAGACATAAGTGGTAATAATTAATGAGAACATACAAAATCTTCACACAAACAGTTATGACATGTTAAAAACCGTCAATCGGTTGATTAAAATCAATATAAAATTACATGATTGACTTTACCCTCAACTACCATGGCAGGGTCAAATTGGACCCCACGAAAATATTCCTGCAATTTCACTGAAAGTTTATAGATGTTGCAACTGCGCTTCAGTGTATTCTTTCAATAGGTAACTATCTGCCGATTCACCACCAGCAGCTCAGTTTGCGTCTATCTGCTTAGCGGGAAAGTACATCTGGGGTCCAAATTGACCCTGCCATGGTGTAAGCGTTGCAAAATCATAACGTACTGTGTCTTAGAAATGGCTGGTGTTGGTGAAAAAAACAGACCATTGTTAGAAAATGAGCTAGTACAAATTGCTCAAGATATCATGGATAATGGTCTAGGTAGTGATAATGAGTTTTCTGACGAACCTAGTGAGCATAGCGAACACGACACGGACTCAGCACAGGAAAACTAAAGCGAAGAAGAAAGTGATGATGAGTCCGATGGTGAGTATAATAGAGGATCCTATTTCTATGGGAAAAATAAATTCAAGTGGGCAAAAAATCCACCTGTAACAAGCCGAACACGACAACAAAATACATATAATAACTCATTTACCCAGTGTAATAGGGGAAGCACGTGTCAAGAAACCAAATATACCTATGCAAGCTTTTGACCTTTTTATTGATGAGGATATTCTACAACTACTAGTGAACAGAACTAATGAAAGAATAACAGAAATGTCTGAAAAATATAATACTCATAACTTGTCCTGTCAATATACTCAACATACAGATATGATCGAAATGAGAGCGTTTTTGGGCCTTCTTTATTTATCAAGAGTATTCAAATCAAACCACGAAGATGTGAAATCATTATTTGCAACAGATGGAACTGGCCGCGATATATTCAGGGCAACAATGACATTGAATCGATTTGACTTCTTACTTATAGCACTTAGATTTGATGATAAAGACTCACGACCAGAACGTATTAGAAACGGAGAGCTGGCTGCTATATCAGAAATATTTCAAATGTTTATAACCAACTGCCAATCCAATTATAGTTGCGGTGAATACCTTACTATAGATGAAATGCTTATTGCATTTCGAGGTAGATCTAAATTTAGGATGTATCTAAAAAACAAACCTGATAAATATGGGCTAAAGCTTCAATGCCTCTGTGATGCAAAGACCCATTACCTTTTCAATGCTTTTGTGTATACTGGAAAGGATACTCACAGGAACAACCCAAATCCAAAAAATTTTTCAATTCCTACTCAGGATGTGCTATCACTTATTCCGCCAGTAGCCAACACCAATCGAAACATTACTGCGGATAACTGGTTTACTTCCCTAGAACTGGTAAATGAGTTGAAGAAACAGAAATTGACTTACGTAGGTACAATTAGAAAAAACAAACGCGAAGTTCCACCTCAGTTTTTGCCCAAAAGGGAGAGGCCTTGTAATTCGTCATTGTTTGGCTTTACTAAAGATTATTCTCTTGTTTCCTATGTGCCGAAAAAAAATCGTGCAGTCCTGTTAATATCTTCCATGCATCATACAAATACAATTGATGATGGAAAGCCTGAAATTATTAGGTTTTATAATGCAACAAAGGGTGGTGTAGATTCCCTCGATCAGAAATGTGCTTGCTACAAGATTGGCAGACGAACTAGACGGTGGCCTCAGGTCATTTGGTTTCGTATAATGGATATTGCTGGGGTCAATGCAAATATAATTTATAATGCTATAGCTGGAAACAATGACATGCAGAGGAGGAATTTTTTAACTTCTTTAGGTCGTGATCTTTTGCAACCACAACTAATTCGGAGATCTACATGCCAGTTTTTACCACGAGAACTCCGCGGTATTATAACCAGAATAATTGGACCTCAAAATATGAACGAAGCTCAAGCTACACCTGAAGTTCTAGCTGTTCCCGAAGCCCCCCCTCCCCTGGGTGGGCAGAGATCAAAAAGGGGAAAATGATATATTTGTCCATATACTCAGAAAAAGGAATCCAGGGTATGTGATATTTGCAAAAAACATATTTGCAAAATTCATGGAAACAGTTATTTGTTACTAAAGAATATATTGTTATTTTTTATTCTATTTTCTTTAATGTTTTATATAAACTAAACTATACCTACCAATTTTTGTAATTTTTTTTGCTGAATTCGTCTTCATTAAGGGTGTGCAATAGAAAAACCTTAACAAACTGAAAAATAGTATATAAAATTAACAAAAAAATACGAAGGGTCCATATTGACCCTGCCATTGTGTAAGTGTGAAAATTTCAGGCCATGGTGGTTAGGGGTTAAAATAATTAAAAAATAATTGAATATGTTACATCTTTAAAACGATGCCATCTTGAAGAGACAACAGCAGGCAGATGGTGTGTGCGCCGGACAGTCGGGGCTATCGTGACGTCAGTAGGCATGCGTGGTTGTGACAATTCTCGAAATTTCGACTCGATAGTGGCAGAATCGGTTAATAGATTACTAGAGCGCCTAGGTAAGGTAGGGTAGGTTGACCACCCCGTCCTTGTGTTGTTTCAGGTCCCCCGCCATTCACTGGAAGGCCAAGGCAGAAGTCCATTAGGGCTGTACTATTAACGGTAGTAGGAGTGACTCAGGTGTTATACAGGCTGTCCCATTTTAATGTCCCACCTCGGATAACTTTTGTCAGTGACCTTGAATCAAAAATTGTTTGGTACAAAAGTTGTACAACTTGGAGGGGGACATTTGATGGCACTAATACTTTTGACCTTGGGTACTAGGTTTAAGGTCATTCAAGGTCAACTTTGTTTTT
This sequence comes from Malachius bipustulatus, assembly GCA_910589415.1. Taxonomy (NCBI): domain Eukaryota; kingdom Metazoa; phylum Arthropoda; class Insecta; order Coleoptera; family Melyridae; genus Malachius; species Malachius bipustulatus. The sequence continues at coordinate 4,543,183 of OU342638.1, read as the reverse complement.
TTAAATGGAACTTCCTATTTTTGACATCGGCAATCGATTGCGCGTGAAAAAATATGAGACTTTTGTCTGAAACTTTTTTTCTGAAAACGCAAATTTAATCGACTTATGCAGCTGCCAAAATTAAAGTTTTTTAAGCTTTGTGAAATTTTAACTTGAGAATGGTAGCTTTCTAAGAAAATCCGCAAGAGACAAAAAGTACTTGGATTTGCACAAGGAACCGTCACGAATTTTCTTGAAATTTTTCAATGCACTTATCGGTGCAACGAAATTTCCATTATTGCATTTTTTTCAAAACGTTAAAATTGAAAATTTCAAAATTTGTGCTCCATTCCTTATCTCAAAAAACTCTAAAAAATACACTATTTACATGTATTGGCTCCCTTAACTCGAGAATGGTTCCATGTCATCAGCAATTGTTATTATCAATATCTACCTTATCGATACGGAAAATGGGCTTTCTAATCACAGCATATCGTAGATCTGTTTTGTTTACTTCGTTCCCTTCTACCTGCTGTCACTTGCAAAGGACTTTTCGTATCAACTTCTCTAGTGATTGTGTTTGGTGTTCGTTCAATTATGGCTGATTACAGTCCACGTGAAATAATTAATATGGCAAAAGTTCTTGGTGAAGCACGTGGTAATTATTCGCAGGCAGTCCGTTTATACCCGCTGAGATATCCAGGTGATCGACCGCCATGCCGTCGGACAATTCGTCACTTGGTTGGCAGGGCTAGCCGTGGCCATTTACAGCGGAACAGAAGGAAAACAGGACCGCGTTTGGTACATTCTTTGACAACAATAATTATTTGTGCAATAACACAGAATCCTCATATCTCAACCAGGGGCGTGCAACGAATTCACGGGATTTCCAAGTCATCAGTGAACAGGATAACAAGGCATTATCAGTTTCACCCGAGTTATACAACTGTAATATGCTGATTACAGAGCTTCCCATTGTTACCGTAAACTTATCTATTAGATCCAAATCGACTTCCTTTGTTTTATATTTATATTTTAATATCTTTTATGTATGAAACTGACCACAAATTCATGAGAACCTTAAAGAACCCTTTGTTTTATATAAATTAGCATAATTCCAGAAGAGTCAATATCCGTTCCCATAGAATCGAAGATTCTAATGTATGTTAACGATTTCCTTTCCGATAAACGGAAGGTTATAAAATCCCGAAATGTAAAAGGCTCGAGTCAGTTCACTAGATACACTTATTACGTCGAGTTCTTTAGTTGTAATCTAATTATTGTTACTGCGTAATTTTTGTATCTCATGCTCTCAAATAAAACTTTTTAAAAAGGTCTCTATCGTGTTTGCAAATAAAATTCCCGTATCATGTGCACTTGACACAAGCTCTTACAGCCGAAGATCCCGTCCGCCGACTGCAATTTTGTAACTGGAGCCATAATCAACTCGCACGGGATACATTTTTTTTCGATCGAGTATTATTCACTGATGAAGCTAAATTTGAGAACTGTGGAGGCGTGAATACGCACAATGCTCATTATTACGCAGAAGAACAACCATCTTGGAGAAGAAATAGATCAATTCAAACTCGTTGGACGTCATTAATGTTTGGGGCGGTGTAATTGGTGAAAAAATAATAGGGCCATATTTCTTCCAAGGGATGATGAACCAACATGTCTACCTGAATCTTCTGCAGAATGAACTGCCGGTTGTTCTGGAAGATGTTCCTCTAGACATTCGAAGAAGAATGTGGTATCAGCACGATGGGGCGGGGGCTCACAGAACAATCATGATCCGAAACTTCTTGAACCAACAATTTCCTGGTTCTTGGATTGGACTGAATAGTCCTGTACAAGAGTGGCCACCCAGGTCTGCGGATTTGACACCGATGGATTTTTTTTCTCTGGGGTCACATAAAAAACGAGGTTTTTTCTACAGAACCAACAACTGCTGATGATATGAGGCAGAGAATTCGTCTCGCATTCAATAATGTTCCTGGAGAAATGGTTCGAAATGCTCAAGATAGCTTCCGTCATCGAATTCATGAATGTATCCAAGTGAATGGTGAACTCTTTGAACACAGGCGCTGAGAACAGAGTTTTCATTAATTTTGAGCTATTTGTACCGAATGAAAAATTAAACTTTTCTTGATGAAAAATTGTTAATTTGAGCTGCTTGTACCAAAGGAATAATTAAACTTTTCTTGATGAAAAATCTAACTTGTGGTTCTCTTCTTAACCTCACCATTCTCGAGTTGAAAATTCAAAAATTTTAAAATTTTCAGTTTTGAAGGCTTTAATTGAGAAAATTTGCATTTTCAGAAAAAAAGTTTCAGACAAAAGTCTCATATTTTTTCACGCGCAATCGATTGCCGATGTCAAAAATAGGAAGTTCCATTTAAAAAAACAAAGTTGACCGTGAATGACCTTGAACCTTGTACCCAAGGTCAAAAGTATTAGTGCCATCGAATGTCCCCCTCCAAGTTGTACAACTTTTGTACCAAACAATGTTTGATTCAAGGTCACTGACAAAAGTTATCCGGGGTGGGACATTAAAATGGGACATCCTGTATATAAGCGATATGGGTAGAATTTTTTTTACAAATGGTTCAAAATGATTTTTTTTAAGGTTTATTATAATTTTTTGTTTAAGAGGTGATGGGTATTATATCGATACATGTTTGCCAAATTATCGTGAGCAGCAATTTTATCGTAAGCGAGATAACTATGACTGTTTCATGCAGATAATGCATATGAACGACCTGCCAAAGTATTGTAAAGTAATATCAGATGTAAAGATCAGGAAAAATGATTTTTATATAGCGTAAGTGTTCACAATCTGTTTTGATGCCCAGCAAACTACCGTTACCTACAGTCATTCTTGAACTGTATACCGCCAAAGAATCGTAAGCCAAATCACGTGATGTCACTTACGATAGTAGTTTTGTTGGTTACAATACTTCAGTGTTACCATGTGTTTTGTAATAGTGGATAACGGTAAGTGTTTTTCGAATTTTTATTATTAAAGAAGTCGATTAATATGATCTCAGCTATTTTCCAAGATAAACTAGTGACATAAGTTAATGTTTTGACTACAAGAGTGTATTAGGTAAGTCTAACTTTATTGATTTTCATGCAGTTAAATACGAAACCATTTGAACTAACCTCAAAAATTTTTATACTATTACTTAAACTCTTCATTTAATTTTAATTTTTAGTCAGTTTGATTAAAAAGATACACACAATAATTCAAAGCTAAATGTCCATTGGTCTTGTTTATCATTAAAACAAAATTTTGCAGAGTTATATTTGAAATGGCCGTGCCAAAAACAAGAACAGACAAAATAATGGAAGCTGCTCTTGCAAGCATCGAGCAAAATGTTCACGATACACTCTTTACTGATGAAGATTTTGATGCAATTCCCATCACTATGGAAGAATCAGAGCACTTAAGTAAAATTAATTATGTTCAGGAAGCTACATCGACAGCTGAAGAACACATGTCTCACATAAACAGTCTTCAGAGTAACGAGATTTATTCTGACTATGAAACTAGCTATGAAGTGTCTTTTTTAGGTGACAATTCTTCATATTTTTCACCAATATGTTGCAACCTCAGCTAATAATTTTGAGCTGCTTAACTGCGTAAATATTATAACTGCAAATGTCACCGACGATAAATTAACTACTCCCATTGAAAAATGCAACGTCAGTTGCAGCACAAGTGATCTGATGTCACAGCCAGAGCATTGTAGAAGCCCTGATAAATCCCAAATGAAACTTGTTGCTTATGACATTTCATCTGAAGATGACTCTGCAACTGATGTTATAACCAATCCAATAAAATCTATAAAGACCAAAAGCAATTTATTTAAACAACGGTATGATTCTGAGAGATCATTCTTTTCAATGGAAGATATCGAGGATGATCCGGATTTTGAATTTAGCGATCAAGAGAGGGATCAAAACACAGATGATCTAGGTTTGGTGGGAGTTAGTGGTTTGAAGAGAAAAGCTAAACCCAACAAAAAGAATATGGAGAAGAAAAAAAAAATACTCGGAGAGGGCAGAACGGTCAATGAAGTACCATGTAAAGCGAGATGTCAAAATCAGTGCGCACAAAAGTTCACTGATTGCCCTTTGGTTTGGATCTCGTGGGACAATCGGCCAAAGTGTAATAGATTTTTTTGTAAATTTAAAATTGATAGCGCTAAATTAAATGACATAATGTGAAAAGATTTTAATTGATACGATTAATATTATTCATACCCATATTTATTGTTAGGTAATTGTTAAAATTTTTATATTATTGTCTTTTTATGATTGATTGTTATGCTGTGTACAAAAGCAACCTGTCACAGACAGGCAGCACAACTTTAAATAAAGGATTTCTCTCTCTTGAAAGACATGATATCCATGAATTTTACTGGGGCCTGGGAAACTATGAACGGCAACGTAATTGGCTCTTAGCTTGTGTTGAAAAGATTCCAATTCGTAGGAGAGTTCAAGCTTCTTCGCAAAGCAGGAGACAAAATTCTTTCAAATATATTATTAACTGGAACGATAAAGCTGCTGAAGTATGTCAACAATTCTTGTTGAAAACACTTGATATTTCACAGATGTCCCTTAGATATGCAGTACAAAATAGTGTACAGAAGTCTGCAAAGCCTGATGGAAGGGGAAGACATACACCGCACAATAAAACACCTGATAAAGTGAAACAAGAAGTTCATAACTTTATTAAGAAACTGCCAGCTGTTCCGTCTCATTATTGCAGGAACAAGACTAGTCGTAAATATCTTCCTAGTGAATTAAGGAATGTCAGTTTTCTATACAGGATTTTTGTTCAACATCAAGAAGTCGAACGTTTAAATATCAAGCCATCGCTTAAAATTTTTAGAGACATATTTTTAAAAGATTTCAACTTGGGATTTCACCAACCCAAAAAAGACAAGTGTCGAATTTGTGAGAGCAGAAAAGACATATCTTTCCAAGAAACAGAAACATCTAGAAGTGTATTTGCAAAACATTTGGAAATGAAACATCAAAGCAAAGAATTATTCTTAAGTGATCAGAAAAAGCACCTTCATGACGATTCGTATATTTGTGCCAGCTTTGATCTTCAAAAAGTTCTTAACACACCACATGGTGATAACTTACTCTTGTATTATTCGAGAAAGTATTCATTTTATAATGAAACTGTATACGAAAGTGGGACTAGAAATGGTATGTGTTTCATATGGGGAGAATCTGATGGGAACAGAGGATGCAACGAAATATGTACAATCATGTTTAAATATTTAGAAGATGTGGATGAGAGAGGATTGAAACATGTAATACTTTATTGTGATAGCTGTTCAGGACAGAATCGGAATCGTGCAATGCTAGTTATGCTTCAGACGTTTTTGCAAAAATTTGCAAAAAATATACAGACAATAAAAATTGTCTTCCTGTTACCAGGGCACACCTACATGCGACAATTGAAAGATTTGTTAGAAAAAGAGTAGTGTGGGCACCATCGGAATGGGATACCATGATCACAAATGCTAGAGTTGTTCCTAGACCTTTTAATGTTATAAGGATGCAGCATTCTGTTTTTAAAAACTGGAAAAAGTTAGGAGATGAACGTCTTCCTGCTAGTGTTAAAACGTCAGATGGGCAAGCTTTTAAAATAAGTCAAATAAAGCAGGCTGAATTCACAAGAGGAAAGTTAAAGTTCACTTGCAATTACACTTACATAGACAATCTTGGTATGGAAGTATTATTGGCAAAACAAGGCGGTATGTTATTTATCGTTTTTACAACTTTTTATTACCCTTAGAACTACTTTGTTTTTTTTATAGGTTGTGACGTTACGTCGAGCGTCACGACGCCGCAACGTCGAATTATACAATTAATTTAATAAATAATAAATTAATTTTTAATTTTTAAATACAAAATTCAATTCTTTTATATTTTATAAAATGTCTCATATTAATATTCAAAAAGACGGTAGTAACAGATAAGAAACCGAAGCCAAGCCAACTGAAGAGATAAGACGGCGTTGTTTACGGTCGGAAACTAGCGTCACTGGTAAAATTTGTAATATTTCAAATTAAATAAAGGAATGTTGTTGTTGTCATGAAGAAGCAACAGGCAAAAAAGGGACGCGCCCGATAACACGGCGTTGTTTACGCGAAAACCGGCTATATAAGCAGCGGACGAAGAATGAATCGAGGAGAGCGAATACAGACGTCTTAGGAAGTTGACCTTCGATATTCTGCTAGCTCTCCGAATCCTCCAAAAGGAACGAAGTGTTGGAAAGTTGCTCCTCCACTTATGTACTTTTAATCCAATCCCGAATCTCGCACGTTGCGCGAAATTCATCCAAGTTCACGCTGGAGCTAGGAAGTTGACCTTCCTCCAGGTGGCTTACCAGAGCGCGCCCTCCGGGCTATCGAACGCGAATCAATGGTAGCATGTTGCCCTGCCCTGATTTAATTGTTCCGGAGCGGTGTCAATTCTTTTCCCTAGACGCTAGAATGTTGCTCTAGCGCCAAGTCACCGATCGAGATCTTCTACGTAAGTTGCACATGGAAGATCTAGTCGGCTAGACGTAAATTTAATCTTCTGTCTATCCTATAATTGAAAGTTGATCAATTATGCGGTAGCAGAGATTTGATTCCCATGTAGTTTATTCGATTTGTAAATAATTTCATTTTTAATAAAGATAATAAATTTTAAGTCATTAAAACGCCATAGAGCGTTACTATTTCAATCAGAAATTATTATATTAAATTTACCACAAAATAAAATCAAACTAATTTTTATTTAATTTTCAAATTATTGCCGCCTTGATAAAATACCAGTTTTTATTCAAGAATCACGGCATCGAGAAATCTTCTGTTGGTAAAAACCCTTATCTGAATCGACACCAACCGAGGTGTTATTATATCTCTCTCGCTCCCGTGCTGCAGTCGCTCCACGGGTAGGTACATTTAATCTTGTATTTTTGTGTGTTTTTGTAGCAATCTGACGGCATCAGGCGACCAGCTTGAGCGATGACCTTGACCTAGACACCCCTTGCGATAGGTGAACTCGACGCCAGCCGGAAAACCAAGAATATATAATCGGTTCACGATATTTTGATTTATTAATTTAAATAAATAAATTGATTTCGTGTTAGCACATTGTTGTGATTATTTTCATGTATGTGTCTGTCCTCCCAACTGTCTGAAGGCAAATAAAAGTAACATTCCTTAAAAAAAAGGACGTTACAAGGTCGTATAAATCAATGTGACATAATGGCTTCTGCTCTTTATTCCGGGAAATTACACATTGCGACACAAAAGAAAAGTGATTTCGAAAAATTATGTCATCAAAATATAATACCGAAACAGTACCACAAAGAGTATTTCGATTTAAAATCAAAGACATCTGTAAAGGATGTGTTACCGGAAACCGACGCAGAAGATGAAACCGACACAGAAATTGATAATAAATTATAAGCGTTATCATTATTGATTGTTTTCATAAAATATACTGAAATTTGTTTTCCTATAATTTTTTAATTTCAATTGGGGAAAATAAATGGAGTAAAATACAAGGTGGTGAATTATAATTACAGTCCAAAATTATCAAAAAAACCCTTACATATACAACAGTGGCGACGAGAATCGGATCAACTGTGGTTCACGTATAAAAATTTAATAGAACTAAAAAGTAAAAAAACAGTAAGTACGGCGAGGTTAACCTCCCAACTCCCACGTGTATCCGCGGTTAAGAAACCTATGATTCAGGGGCCTCTTTGTTCCCCCATGCTTTGAAAGCCCTCTAAGCATTCCTTACATCCTTTACAGTCCTGCACCCGCAGCCCTACTTACATTACTTTCAGCTTACGTTACGTAAAATGGAACAGTTATTAGGAAAACTTACAGAAGTCTTTGATAGATTAACAGCACAAGGTGCAGTAAATCGAGAGGATGCCTTGGCAAGTTCGAGCAAATCTGGCCCAGATTTAAAAGGTATACATTTACAACCTTACGATGAAGACAATGAAAGCTTTGAGACTTATTTGCAAAGACTAGAAAATTATCTAGAACTAAGGAACTTGATGGACGAGTCTGACGAGAACGACAAGAAGAGAGTACAAATTCTTATCAATTGTTTGAGTCCAAGGACCTACCAAATACTTACAAGTCTTACAGCTCCGGATCTTCCGAAGTCAAAATCGTTCAAAAGTCTGATGGATGACATTATTACGAAATCATCTATGCCCAACACCTAGCGAAGTTGCCGAACAACACAAATTTGCAATGAGAACTCAACACGAAGGTGAATCAATCTCTAAGTTTCAAGCCGAATTAAAGAAACTTACTATTAACTGTAATTTTGTTTGCAACGCTTGTAAAGCTTCGACAATAGATACTCATTTACGATCGCAATTCATCCGAGGTGTCAGGAGTAGCGAAATTAGAGAAAAACTGTTACAACAAAGTAACATTACATACGAAGAAACAGTCAAGCTAGCCATGTCGATAGAATCATCCAAGTTCGAGAGCAAGGAGATGCAGAATCCAGAACAAATAAATTACATAAATAGAGCCAAATTAGGCAAGGCAAATATTCTTTTTGACAAAAAGAGACAGCACAAGGGAAACCTGAGTGGTCAAAAATACAGGAAGTCCAAAAATATCGACAATAATTCGGTAAAATGCTTCAAATGTGGGCGGAACAATCACAAAGCCCCCCAATGTCACGCAAAAAATTTAAAGTGTCATTCATGTGGTCGAGACGGTCACGTAAGTCAAGTCTGTTTCAAGAAGTCACAGCCACAACAAAATCAATTGTCCGAAAATTCCGATAATTCGGAACTATACACTATTAATTCAATTGGTTCATTAAATTCTTTAACTAACGAAAAATTCGAGGTGGACATACAAATTGAAAATTCTAAATGTACAATGGAACTAGACACAGGGGCAGCCGTCTCAATTATGTCACGAAATACTTTTAAGAATATCTGTGCAGGTAAGAAGCTTCTCCCAACAAACTTAAAACTACGCACCTATACAGGGGAAATAATTAGACCTATTGGTACTTGTTCAGTGGATATACGATATAAAAATTAACATGGAACAGGCAATATATACATAATTGATGCAGATGTAGAACCAATATGCGGACGAGATTGGTTGAGGAAAATCAAATTCGATTTTAACAGTATGCATAAACTGTCAACGGCTGATAATAAAACTAAATTAGAAGAATTATTACGAAAATATGAAGACATATTTAGGCCAGAAATTGGGGCTATTCCAAATTTTCAATACAATTTACAAATTGAGGAAAATGCAAAACCAATTTTCATAAAACCAAGACCAATACCTTATGCACTTAGAGATAAAGTAGAGGAAGAAATTGACAGGCTGAAAAAATTAGGTATCATCAACAAAATTACATATTCTGAATGGGGAAGTCCGATAGTACCAGTGATAAAAAAAGATGGTACAATACGATTATGTGCGGATTACAAAGCAACAATAAATAAAGTATTGAAGGACGACAAATATCCAATCCCCAAGGTTGATGACATTTTTGCAAAAAGGAGTGGTGGTAAATACTTTTGTACATTGGATGTTTATCAAGCTTACCTACACATGCGGGTCGATGATACAAGTGCTAGAACTATAAGGTGAACAGGTTAATGTTTGGTACCAAGGTAGCTCCAAACTCCTGGCAAAGATACATGGATCAGTTGTTGGGAAATTTGCCGGGTACGGCCTGTTTTTTCGATGACATCATGATACAAGGTAATACATATGAGAACCTTTTTCAAAATTTGGGAAATACTCTTGAATGCCTACGCCAGAATGGATTACATATTAATAAATCAAAATGTCAGTTTTTCTTGAAGTCAGTCTCGTACTTGGGTCATTTTATAGATGGACACGGGTTACACCCAATGCCAAATAAGGTTGAAGCCATTACCAAAAGTCCATGGCCAACTGATGTAGAGGGAGTGAGAAATTTCCTCGGAATAGTAAACTACTACCAGAAATTTTTACCGAATCCAGCACCTACGCTACACCCAATTAATGCATTACTCCAGAAGAATACAGCTTTTACATGGACAAACCAATGTGACTTACCTTTTAACCTTTGAACAGGTAAAGAAGCTTATTGCATCGACACCTATTTTAGTTCCATATGATCCAAATCTGCCTTTGCTATTAGCGGCTGATGCTTCGCCTACAGGTCTGGGAGCGGTTATTTCATACTTAATTCCAGACGGTTCTGAAAGACCAATAGCTCTTGCCTCACGTTCCTTATCAAAAGCGGAAAAGAACTACAGTCAGATTGATAAAGAAGCTACCGCTCTAATATGGAGCTTAAAGAAATTCTTCCAGTATTGCTATGGCAGAAAAATAACTATTATAACCGATAACAAACCCTTGACAAGAATTTTACACCCAAACAAAGATCTTCCGGCTACATCGGCACTACGACTTTTACATTACGCAAATTTCATGGCAGGATTCAATTTCGATATACAGTATAGGAATACAAACTTACATGCCAATGCGGATTATCTATCAAGATCATCTTTAACTATGCAACCCGGAAATGAAGAAGAAGATGATGACTATGCATTTTACATGAATCAAATACACATATTACCAGTTACAAGAAATGAAATCAAGAAAGAAACTATGAAAGATCAAGATTGTAGGAAGCTAATCGAAGAATTACGTACAGGAAAGATATCTTGCGTTGAAGATGCTTGCAAAATACAGCCTGCAAGATGGATGTGTTTTCAACGGAATACGAATTATAATTCCAAAATCACTACAGGAAAGAATCTTGGAAGAATTACATACAGCACACACTGGAATAGTCAAAATGAAAGCCCTAGCAAGGAGTTACGTTTGGTGGAAAGGCATCGATCAAGCAATCGAAATTCGAAACTATGGCAAATGGTTGCAAAAGCTGTTGTTTGTACAGAAACAATCCGAAACCACAAAGTCCTACACACCATTGGGAGTATCCAAAAAATTCCCATGGCAAAGAGTACATGTCGACTATGCAGGACCTTTTCAAGAGTCTTACTTTTTGGTAATTGTGGATGCCTATACTAAATATCTAGAAGTTTTTCCAACTAAAACAATGAATGCAAATACAACAATTAAACTATTGAGAACGACCTTTGCTAGATTTGGACTACCAGTGACGTTAGTTAGCGATAACGGATCTCAGTTCCGTTCACAAGAGTTTCAACAGTTCATAAAATCTAATGGCATTATACACAAATTCTCTGCGCCTTACCACCCATCTACAAATGGGCAGGCGGAGAGATACGTCCAAACGTTAAAGCAGAGTCTTAGAACTATGGCTGAAGAACCCGGGGATATGCATCCTAAGATATGTAGATTCCTCATGCAGAATAGAAAAGTAAGAAATGAAACAACTAAGTTAAGCCCAGCAGAACTAATGTTTCGTGGTGAATACAGAACGAGATTAGATTTAGTGAACAGATGTATTACAAATGAACAAATCGAAGCTAACAGGCCTGTAAATGTCACAAGGAGATTTAATGTAGGAGACAGAGTCCAGGTGAGAGTCTATGGAAACCCTACTTGCAGATGGAAATTCGGAAACATTACGGCACAGAGAGGTCATTTACACTACGAAGTTGAGGTTGATGGCCAACGGCACATAAGACATGTTGATCAACTGCAGAGAACTCAATACCACGGACCAAATGAAGCTCCGGCAGCTATAGCTCTACCTAATAAGGAAAGTAATATCAAGGTTACAGAGGCCCAGAAGAAGAAAAATTTTCGGATAAGGACTTCGGTGACGATGAAAATAAACCTCCCGAGGAAAACAAGTTACCCGAAGAGAATCTAATGAAGGAAAGGGACATACAAGATGAGGGGCGAGATGTAAGCATGAAATCAACTACACCCAAGATACTCAGGAGATCTACAAGACAAATGTGGGGTTCCGTGGGATTCCCCTAGTTGGGCGTCTGCCACTGCGCAACGGGGAGCACAAGGCCAGTCGGCAGGCATCCCGGCAACTCGAGCTTGAACCGTCACAGACAGCGGACGTGCGGCACCTAGTGTAGGGTGTAGCATAATACCTCTGCGTGTCTTATTATACAATACATCCTACAGTTACCACCAACACTGTGTATTACTACTCTATCCTGCTTACACTGCTAGTTCGAATGCAGATGCAGCTGCTCCTCCTTCTACATCTTATGTTTGCAAAGCTTGCGGGCAGTACGGCCACGCAAGGCAACAATGTAGACACCGCCATAAAACTTGTAGATATTGTAATTCAATTGGGCATATTGAAGTGGCTTGTTTACACAAAGCGTCACGAGCTCAAGTGCATGGAATTCAGCCCAACCTCAATGAATAATTATAATACTGTTACCACATTTTATACGGATGTATTAATAAATGATTCTTATAATAGTCGTGCTTTTGTCGATTTTGGAAGCGATTGCTCAATAATGGAAAGACGCATCGCACACTCGTTCAACTTATCTATAAATAAATGCGATGAAATAAACCTTACAGGATTTCTAGGTCAAAGTACTTCATTCATGAACCATGCCGGTTATATTAAATCGACTAAAACTCAACTTTGATATAATTGCCAATTTGTTATTACAAACTCCACTTTTGATAGGTCACAAACAGTATTGTACTTATTCTCGCATACAGGATGACTTAAAGTTCACGCATAATACTAGAAAAAAAAATTGTGGGCAACTCTTCCAATATGATAGTCTATCTGAAAAAGAAAAAACTAATTTATTTGCACTGTTTTCTGAGTTTTAAAATACGACAACGCATCGCATTACTCAATACACACACCCCTGAAGATCTGATGTTTGGTTTTCCATTGCTGATCGATACTGATAACTTTCCGTCTGATTCTGAAAACTCATTACTTACCTGATGTTACGAAATAACGAGCCGAAGCTGCCGAAAAACTTGAATTAAATCGTAAACAGCAGGACAAAATCTTTAATACGAAGCGTTGTGTCGCTAAGACTTACTCAGTTGGCGATCGTGTATTACCGAAAATATCCAGTCTACCTTGCAACAACCTAGCAAGAAGTTGTTATCTAAGTTCAAAGGACCGTTCCAAATTGTGGAAGTCCTGCCGCATGACAGATATCGAGTAGAAGAAAGTATCTTTTCTATCAGTTCCAGAGTATCTTTTCTATCAATTCGAGAGTATGGTACGAGGGAGTGGTGTGCTTGGGACATCTCAAACCTTTCACCATTCGACAATAATTACAGGGTATGTTTCTCATGTGTCCGCTCAAGTAGCTCATGTGTCCGCTCAAGTAGCTCATGTATCCGCTCAAGTAGCTCATGTGTCCGCTCAAGTAGCTCATGTATCCGCTCCAGTAGCTCATGTGTCTGCTCAAGCAGCTCATACAATTGCTTCTCCTCATACAACTCTGTCGTGATTGCTTTTGTAGCTTATACTAGTCGTCTCTCTCGGCCTATTTTTCAGAGTCACTAAGCTGCTGTGATCGAGGACGATCACCTCTTCAGGATGGCCGAATGTGGGGTTCCGTGGGATTCCCCTAGCTGGGCGTCTGCCACTGCGCAACGGGGAGCACAAGGCCAGTCGGCAGGCATCCCGGCAACTCGAGCTTGAACCGTCACAGACAGCGAACGTGCGGCACCTAGTGTAGCGTGTAGCATAATACCTCTGCGTGTCTTATTATACAATACATCCTACAGTTACCACCAACACTGTGTATTACTACTCATCCCCTCGCACTACACAAAGGAAGGCACCTCACCGATTGAATTTATAGCCAAGGGGAGAATGTGGTATATGGTTGCTGCGAACAATCTGTTACGGATTCTGGTGTTCTGTTCTGTCATTTAAAAAGTGTCAATACTGTCAAGATAGAATAAGATCAGGAATAATATGTATAATTTTTTAATTTCAATTGGGGAAAATAAATGGAGTAAAATACAAGGTGGTGAATTATAATTACAGTCCAAAATTATCAAAAGAACCCTTACATATACAACAATAACCTCATTTTCTTTATCATGTGAAGTGGTTGAGCTATTTAATTTCAACACGAGGCACTCTCTAGGGTTCGCGCCGATTATAATTATTATTATGATGGTTCTGAAGTCTTCCGATCTGCTCTAGGGAGTTCGCCCTTTTTTTGCTGGATGCCTTTTTAAACATCCAGACCCATCAAGACCGATGACAGCCAGATCACGACCGGCTAGCGCTAGGACGAGCACCAGCACCAGCACCAACAAGGAGCACTCCCAGGGAGCACGGTGCCATGCACCCACAGCCAGCACTACCACCAGCACCTTCACTATTCATGGCAGATCCTCGGGAAGTCGTGTTAAACACTTTGGAGGGACAGGCAACACCACCACCTGCTTTACAAAGCTAAGTAATTCAATCCTTCACTGGCATACCTAGCCTGGTGCTATTTTTCATTTTTCAAATCATTGCTTTTTAACTGTCATTTCACCTTCAGGGCTCTAAGGCCTCATTATGTCAATTGCAGTTTGGATTCTTCTCTCATTTAATAAAGCAATTTTTTAATTATTAATATCGCCCTCACACGTCATCGTGTGGGTGTCAATATCATTGTATAATCCATTTTATCTTTCTTGTTTAATAATTGCATAATTGTATAAATCACCTATTTCATTATTATAACCATTTCATAATTTCTGTGAATTTGATATTTCATTATTAATTGCACCTACCTGTGATACCAGGTTTTTGTACCAGGTGATACCAGGTAATTCACCAACAATTGCAATTTTTCATTTTTTGTGATATTTGAATATCTTTATTATCTATTTTCCTGCCTATTTATATTAATTACTTAAATAAAAACTGTTAAAATTTGCATGTGAATTTTCTTCGACCTGTGACGTTGTTCATTTGTGTGCATTGCCATAAACAATGGTTAAATTTTCATTTTGAGCTAGCTGGCTGCTAAATAGCATTCCTAACCTCCCCGAAACTTGCTCGAGGTGGAAAGGAAGGTTACAGAGAGAGCAAATGCCTCATCTCCCACTAGTACAAACGGCATAGCTGTGCCATTTGCATCATTAGGCAGAAGTGTACCTTCCGGAATGTTCAATTCATTTCTGTCCAGCGAACGTGAAAAAGTCGAGTGTTTGAAAATGTTAGAATTACTTGATGAACCATATGCTCCGACTTCTACGTAAATGAATTTGTAATTTGAATCAGATATGGCTAAAAGCACAGTAGAAAAAAAAAACGATTTATAATTAAAAAATTCGGACCACTTAAGGCTTTTTCATTCTAATGTGTTTTCCGTCAATCGCACCAATGCAATTGGGAAATTGTGTTTTCTCATTAAATTGTTGAAAAATTTTCAATCAAAAGTCACGATCCAATCCTGGCATGTAAGATGGCAGCAAAAATTCCCAAAGCGCATCACACAAATCTCTAATAATCTGACGTGTTGTTGAATCTCCCGAGTAAAAATTCATAATGCAGTGATGCAAAGCTGTTGCTCGTGGCTAAATATCTGTAAACAGAAAATTCAAGTAAATTCATGTAGGTACCTAAATTTTTCTTTTAATTTTTCAGGCAATGACATACAAAAGAAGTGGAAAAACCTAAGAACATGTTTCAAGAGAGAGTATGAGACTCAGAAGAATCGACCATATGGTTCTGCAGGAGCCAAAGCTAGACGCAAGTATATTTATTTTGAGCATTGGCTATTTCTACTGGATTCCATTGAGAGCAGAGTAACTACTAACAGTATAGGTAACATGGATAACGAGGACGAAGATATGGAAAAAGAATCGGAACAGCAAAAAAAAAACCTGAACACACAGCTTCTAACCTTAAGGCAAAAAGGGCACCAAAGAGGTCATACGAAGAAACCTTGCTGCAAATTTTGCGAGAGAAAAAAAAGATGAAGACAAGGAGATTGATGAAGATAAATATTTTTTTTTATCTCTACTCCTTTCCTTCAAAAAATTTGATGAAGATCAAAAATTCATTGCTAGGTCGGAGATCATGAATGTGATGAGAAGTGTCCGGGGGTCAACAGAGTCACATTCCTAATAATGAAAACATACTCGGCGGTCAGCAGAGTTATACTCGCTCTAACGAAACCTCCTTCCATCATACCGCCAGGCTTCAAGGGCTGCCAGACATCTAGCCAAGATCATATCAACAAGACTGGCCGCCATCACTATTTTCTCCAACAACTCAAGATCCTTCGCGTAGAAGATTACAGGACAGTCAGTTAAGTCAGGGTGCGGCTCAATTTTTTTCGACTTACTGAAGAGTCCACCGGAAGCAGATGACAATTCCGAAGAATCATCTATTTTGACGTTGACATAAGTTATTTTGGGTAATTTAAACATTTGTTAAACAGGCTGTCTTTGGAAAATATAAGCAAAAGTAAAAAAATTATTGTTTTCTTTCTTTAGCTTGCTAGTGGCGGTGTAGTAACGTAAGAAAATTGTCACACTTCAATACTTAGAGCTTGTTCAAGGAATTGAACTGAAATTTTTACAATAAACAACTACCAATTTAAATTTTATACCTATTATATCCAAGATAAAAAATTGTTTACACTTGCCTTATTAAAGTTACTGCCAATCTTTCCTCTGGTCCAATAGCCCTTCGTTTGTTTATATTCTGATAAGTAATACGAGGGCCTACTAACACTAGAAGTTTCACAAAACTTTCTTCACTCATGCGGAAATAATTAAAAAACTTTCCTGGATAACCTTTTAAACTGGCAAACAGTTTATGAAATTGTCCATCTAAAAGTCCTCTGCTAATCATTGGTTGTACCCAATATTTTCTCTGATTTTTTTCCTTAGAAGCAGGGCACAACGCACACAGTTTCGACGAAATCCATTTTGAAAATTCACGGACAAGCAACTATCTCGTTGCCTATGTGCGCTTTGTAGAGCCACGGGCAACTTTCTGGCGACTAGATTATTCAATCACCGAGATTAATTTTCTTAAATTAATTAATAAATTTTATAATCGATAGTGACCTAGTAAGTTATTAGTAGATAATGAAATAATTAAGTTGATGATATCTCAGTAGTGTGTTTTTCTAAATTTACAATTATTTTAGTAAATAATTTTATTTATAACTTTGATATTCCTATTGACCACCCTAAACACTGAGTTGCAAACAAAGAGGGCTCTACTCTTAGCAGCCCCCGAATCTACGTGCCTCACACCTCTCTGACCACTATCATTGGCGAACCGCTCGGCCCACTTGATAGCGGTCCCACCCCTTGAGAGCCAGAAGGAAGGTGAGTCTACAAAAACTGGTGTCAAGAGGGGTAGGCACCCGCCTCAATGGTGTCAGGTGTGGTATACACAAGAAGGTACACCGGCAGTGAAGGATAGTACAAGGGTACGCCGTGGGGTCTGTTTTGACGTAAATCCAGGGATCCATATCAACTAGAGACTGGGAAGGCAGAATTCCCAGAGTATTGGAATATTGTGTAATAGGGACGACGAGATGAATCAGGGATCTACAGGGTGATCAGTAACTCGCGCACTCAGAGCATGCTGCGGAAAACTTCACTTTTTAAGAGTGGTAAATTTTCTTACTGCAGTGTTGTAACTTCTTTTCTTCCAAAGATATGACCATTTTTGTAAAAAAAAAAGGTTGGACCACTGCACTGAACATGTGCATAAGGTTATTGAAAAAATTACCTTTAAACTTGGATGAGGGAAACTCTGTAGCTTGAAAACCAACCGTTGGATTCAATTTTTTTGGCAGAATATCCTTAATTTTAATGGGCTCTATATCGCCCTGTATTCGGAGTGCGTGAGTTACTGATCACCCTGTATATCAAGGAGAAAGTAGTAGTAGTAGTTATCTATCAATAAGTTATCAGAATCAATATTCACAGTTTGTTCCAGAGTGAATTTAGTAGGAGTTCGAGCCAAATTTCCCTTCATCCTCGTAATACCAAAAGCTCCCTTTGAAAAATGACTCAAGTCTGCGTTAGTTGATTGCAAGTGCAACAAGTCAGAAACGTAACTCATAAATCACCTGGCGTAATTGGGCTGCTTGGATATGAAAAACAAGTAGGAGGTAAAAGGTAGTTAACTACCTTCTACATTCCCCTCTATCGCCACGGTGCCAAGGGTTTCGTCCAAATGACGTTGATGTTGCTAGTTGATTTTGTTACCTTTAAAAAGCATGCGTGTTTCAATATTGGATTTATTGAACACGCTCAGGCGTATTATAGATTGGGTTGGCAATAATTGGATTGGCAAGGAGCAGGTAGACTTCTTGAATGAAGCCGTCATCAAAAGTCTACGTGTTCCTCGACCTGTTTCTACCACAAATTTAGAAGTCACAGAAGATATTGTGGCAGATAAGGAAGTTGCTGGAGAAGAGGGAGGAGAAGGAAAAATGTCAAATTTAAATAATAAAAAAGATTCATTCGCGTTTCGGTGTACGTCGAGAACGTTTAGTTTACTACGGGTTCCTGAATATACTGTTTTTCCTTAGTTATTCAAAGTACTAAAAATCTAACATTACAACTGGGTATGTACCAACTAATCCTTTTTTAAAATTTCGCACTCAATAGTGAAGAAATCATATAATATCCGTAAACAAATGCCTGCCTGAAAAACCATAATGGAACCAACGACCTCAGGGGCCTCTGGATGCAGGGGCCCTCTACCCTCATCGCTCGCATCAAACCATCTCAGCCCCTCGCAATCTGCTCCCCTCACCAGATCTTATGCTGCAACCCTCAACGAAAAACCATCCGCCATTTTTCCCAATAGAGAACAAACAATTCTATTAAACTCCATCGATGGTATCCAAATATCTAGTTACATTAAAGCTGTTGGCAGCCTAGTCGGTCCAAAAAATGTACTCAGCCTGGAAGATTTATAATAACCGAGTCTGCATTTTCATATCCAGTGTCCAATTTGTATATAAACTCGTCACAGAACATAAATCATTATTGGTAAACAACTATGAAACAATGGTTCGAAGATTCGTCACACCAGCAAAAAGGATAATAATATCAAATGCTATCCATTGTATACCTCATTCAGTTCTGGAAACAGCAATCACGAATCTCGGATTCAAAATGTAGCTCCCATGTCATTCCTCCGAGTTGCAATACAGGACGATGAATACTCACATGTAGTAAGTTTTAGAGGTCAGATTTATGTCCAACCAGATGACTCAATAAAGCTGCCCCTCTGGACCTTAATAAAGTCAGGTGATATAAACTATAGGGTCTACTTAAGCTTCGACGAGCTCATATGCTTCACCTGCAAACTAACTGGACATATGGCTGCTGCATGTCCAAACTCTCCAAAAGCACCCACAGAAACAGAGAGCCCATCCCTACTATTAAATCCTATTACAGGCCTTCTCGAATCTCACCCTCCCCAGAAATCCAATGAACCTCACACCCGCCCCCCTCCAATAAAATCTCTTGATATCCAGTCTACGAATACCCCACACGAAGAGCTAGAAGAAAAATTAACCCATTCCATATCCTCTACACAGTCAGCTCCAAGCACGACAGATACAATACCGAGTTCAACAAACCAGTCCCCTGCTGGTTACGAATTCCTAAAGCCACACCCAAAGGCACCTAAGCCGGAACGGAAAAAGTTTTAAAAAATCGAATCACTGGAAAGTTTATCTGACTTGTCTGAACAGATGTCTCTCATCAAGGACTTCTTAAAAGAATCCTCAGCCAACTATCCACTAAGCTACGAACAATTATACCACTTCTTTGAAATGGTTCATGGCAATCCGAAGGAGTTGCAGTCTTTGAGGTTGGCCGTGGCTGGTGGTTCGTCACTTATATAGGTGCTCTGGAAGCTGGCGGATGAAACTGGCCACTTAATTTTTTTTTACTTTTATTACCTATTTTAAAGTACTACTGATTATCTTTATCGAAATTAATATCGTTCCTTTTTGTCTAAGAAACGCAAGCCAGAGACAATTGTTTTCCCAGGTAGTGTTTTAACTGTGTCGTTTTTCTCGTATTTTTGTTACCGATTGTTTCGGAAATTTATATATTGTTTATCTATAAAAATATTTTTCGTCCCTTAAAAACATTCTACTTTAAAAACATTACAGTAAGTGCCGCTGACTCACAATGTCCAAAACCGCGCTAGTCCCCGAACTTCTCACATGCATCCAGACCGCATACGAGATCAGGATACGAGGTGTCGAGGTCCCTGCTAAAGCCGAAGAGCGGCGAAAACTTTTACGAGGCCTTCTCGCACAGGAGGTCGGCGACCGCAGTTGCTCGTGTCCCGACAAGTTCCCATACACCTTCGATGAGGATTCAAAGGAGGTGCAGACAGATTTGAAGGGGGTCGAAGAGGCAGTCCAGGCGTTTCAAGGAGATCGTAGTGCTCCTGGCTGTCGGAGAATTATCTGTAGACTAACACATTTGTCCAACCGTATTTCGAATATGACTGCGACTACTGCAGATCAATCCAAAGCTAAAGAGTCTCTAAAGACTCTGTTAGTGTCGAGCCAGATTTCGCAATGAAACTTGATATAGGTAGACGTGCCTGGACCCAATGCCGCTTCTAGCCCGCTTCTTCCATCCTCGGGGTCTACCTACTTTTCTTCTAGCTCAAAGGCAGTCCCAGTATACAGGGCGATGAAAAATCTGATAATTTCCACCACCTTGTATAAACATTTCAACTGCATAATTGGATGCCTTATAAAATGTTAAGGAACATGCAAGCCGTTTTTGATATTATGGGCCGTTTTTGTGGTAAATGGGTTTAAAGTTGAAAAATTGCTATTTTCACTTGTTTATAACTCATAGCCTACTCAATTTAAAATGCAACTATAAACACGATTGTTATTACATTTTCTCAGACAATCTGAAAATGCAATAATATATGGGGGCATTCCATTTTAAAAAAACAAAGATGGCCATTGCTTTCGCCATTTTTAAATGTGCTACCATCTTGGTAATATTTCATTTTGATTCGTTATTAGGTATGTTGCCTAAGTTCTAAATTTCAGATTCCTAGATCATTTGGAAGTCGAATTTTTTTTAATGTGGCGTTTCAATCAATCACCCTGTATAAATCGGGTATTCAGAAACACTCGGGTAAGGAACCCCTGATAACTTTTCTAGAAAGGGTCGAATCCCTTCGCCTGTCTCGAGGCTTTTCAAGATCTGACCTGTTCTTTTCTGCCGGTGACTTGTTTGAGGGTGACGTGTGGACATGGTGGCACACAAATTCACTTAAAAAGCGCTTCTCGTGTTGGGACGAATTAGTCCAGAAATTAAAAGAGACATTTTTGGGTGAGAGTTACGACCAGAATCTTCTGGACGAGATACGCTCGCGTAGACAGGGTCCCCGAGAGGACTTATCTCTATACATATATTGCCACTATGGAATCTCTTTTCTGTCGTCTCACGCAGCCGCCGTTAGAGTCAGACATAGTCCATTCCATCCGACGAAACGTTCGACCGTAATTTATTACAGCACTCGCCCTTCAGACTGTCAATACAGTAGCCGAGCTAAACACCCTTTGCCGGAAAATTGAGGAGTCTTTATCTGCGTGTGGAAAATTTAAGAGCGAATATCGGAACACCTGTCAGGTCTCGTCAACATACCCTAAAAGAAGGAATTGTGACCGTAGTGGTCATCGTTACCCGAACTGTCGGGAGCGACGGAATAGATTTTGCTTTGGATGCGGCAGGAAAGGAATAACCAAGTCTTCCTGTCCAAATTGTCCAACGGAGGACTCACACCAGGCCTCACGTTCCTCGGAGCCAAAAAAACTCGCCAGGCACGGGCGCCAGGAGCCCAGATCTTGGACGCCCAGGAACTTCAGGTTCCCTAAAAGGGATAGCGACACCGGGACAACCCAGCAAGTCACAGGGATAAGTATCTTGCCCATCTTGCCCCTTTGTGCAGATAATCAGTTTAAATCTAATCTTCCCTCTAACTTACCTGTATCGCTCTCGTCAACTCTTCCCTCTAGCTCTGTATCTTTATCTTCCCCTGTACATTTTAATTTAAAATAAATTCTATTCTAGAAGAATTATACACTCCAAGCTCATCAAGGCCCTGCACACAACCTGGCTCATCACAAGGAACATCCAGAAATAGTTCTGCAATTGAATCATCACATGGAACACCTACAAGGGATTTCACTGTATCGACAAGTAATATTTTCTGACCTTTTCCTTTTGAACTAGTACTAATTAACTGATATAATCGCTTTTTTTAGAACTGCTGGAGAGTTCAACATCGAGCAAAAACATCCACCGGGATGTGAAGCCGGGAAACATCTTGGTGCGCGGTACGGAGCCACACATGGAGGTCCAATTAGCGGATTTCGGGCTAGCCGTTATCACCAGGCCCACCCCGTCCAAATGACACGGCTCCGCCGGGACCCCGGGTTTCGCGGCTCCTGAACTGGTGGGGAGGCCACCGAGTACGACCACCGAGTCGACGTCTGAGCCTGCGGGGCTACTGTATTGTATGCTGCCACCGCTCTCGCCGGCCTCGGGAGACCGCCGTACTGGACCGTATGGGGGTGGGCTACCGATGGCAGCATGAATCGAGCAGAATCCCCAGTGAAGAATCCCCCCAGTGTTGCGTTGGGTTCGCAAAATGCTGGAAGACAATCTGTCCCGACGTCCGAGTCCATCGCCGAAACCCCGACGCCCGGAGGACATCTAGCAGTCCGTCCTCTGACTCCAACCGCGACTCCCGGAAGCCCTCAGGCACCGCCAACTAGGACGCCGGTGGTTTCCAGGCCGCCCTACGTCGTGCCAGTGATCAGCCGGAGTTTGGAGGAGATGTGGACAACCCTGCCTCGTCCTCGGCAAGCCCGCGACCGCATCAGGAGTCTGCGCCCTGTTGGCGCCCGAACAGACGTGGTAGTCAATGTACGCGTCCGGACCGAATCAGGACGCCTCATCCGCATCCGAATACCCGCCGATGATTGAGAGTCGTAAGGCAGAACCGTAACCGCGATTACCAGTAAGTCGAAACTGACCAGGTATATTTTATTTCAGATGTCGGACTCCGAGTTCGAACTAACGTACGAGTTCAGCACCCCGCCCTCCATTAGCTATACGTTCACCGACACTCCGTCCCCCGAACCCGGACCGCCAGTGTGCTATTCACCACCGAAGGCACCGTTAACGGCGACCGCGAGGGCATGTTCGTCGTCCCCGGCGCCCGTGTCTCAACGTCGCAAGGACCGCTCGACAGCTCTCAGGTCCGACCACGCGACCGTGCTCTGCTGGCGCTGCGGGGTGGAGGGGCACTACCGGAGCGCCTGTACACTCAAAAAATTATTGAACATAATATTAATGAACAGCAATAATCAACTTCACTTTCATTGAAACAATGAACTTTTCATTCATATTATGTAAAATATATTGTGATAAACTACTTTTTATGATTAGTGATTGTTAATATAATGTATGAAGCTCCATTAATTGATGAATGCGACGTTCACTAGTTTATGTTAAGAAAGGCATTGGTATAAGGAAATGCGATCACTGATGCAATGAATTTGATACATAATGTTATAACCGGATTGTAAGTCAATAATCAACATTCAATGAAGATGGTAATTGATTATAGTCCGGGAGCCAGCGACATTTTTCAATGTCTTATTTGATAAAGCTTGCACAGAGAGAAATCAGTTGTTAATGCATTACACAATATTGTTCAATTCATTCTTGGAGGACTTTCTGCTATAATTGTTTGATATATATAAAGGATAACATTTTCTTTACTTTAACAACTTTGTCAAAATATACGTTCTACAAATTTTTTCCGAATGCTGCACAAACAGCTTCCTTTCCTTCGACAAATTGTGGATATACTTACCGTAATAAGTTGTTCCACTTAATAACATAATCATTTATAATGTTTTAAAGCAATTATTTTAAAATGTAGCACTCGGTTGTACAACTAGTTCGAATAATATTAATAAACAAATATTTTTAAATAGTCTAACAATTGTTTGATTATGTTAAAATGATAACCATTATGGTATAGAGACGTTATTGAATATTTCAACAATTTGTTATACTTTTCTTTCCAATATTCTCGCCTCGCCAAGGCTACTGCCTGTGGTACAAGAAGGGTCCATCCATGGTCTGTGTGTGCGACCTGCACCTGCGTCAGTAGGAAAATCATCAACTGCGTCGCGTCTTTTTTCTTCCATTCCTGCTGTCCGCGTCCTCTTGCTATTCCTCTTTGCCTCTTTGTGCTTGTGCTTGTCTTTTGCCGTGTGCGTACTGCGTAGGTACCTAAGTATTGTGGGTGTATGTCTGTCGTGTACTTACATTCGATGTGTGGTCCGAGGGAAACGGTTATCTTGTTTTTTTTTATATAACGGATTAGGTAGGTATCTAAATTATTAAAGTATGGATCTGCTGAATGACAACGATAGTACTGGTTGCAGTAGTAGTCCAGGAAAAGTGAATGGTGAATTCGTAAGAGACGTTCTCACAAGTTGGGGCTCTGATGCATCCTATTTCTTTAGTATTGATTCTTGAGACTTGTCAGAATTTAGTCTATTTATTTATTATTTATTTATTGGATTATCTATTTATTTGCTAAAGATTTTGTTAAGTAATTTCAGTTACCTAGACTAGAATCTATATACAGCGTGTTCAGCTAAGGGTACGGAGCGGCCGTATCTCCGGAACTATACGTGCCACGACTTTGCGGTAATTTTTTTTTATACAAAGTGGGCCAAGAAACTTCGTTTAAAAATATTTTCAAACTCGAAATTCCACCGCTAGGGGGCGCAAGCTCTATGCTGTTTCGAAAAATCGTTGATATCTCAACAAAAATCATATACAATGTGGGATGTAAGGAGACTTTTCAAAATCTTCGCATAATTGCCTGCAGTTGTTACTTAAACTTTTTTTTTCTAGTTGCTATGGTAACGGCGTGGTTAGTCAAAACATTGTTTAATTTTGAAAACACGTCAAATCAGCATAGGCTCAATCGAATTTAACAAGTGACGGCTTATTTTAACCGGCTTTTAATTTTGATTCAAAGTAACTAAAAATAAGAATGATAAAGTTTTTAAGTAAGTCGCCAGGGGGTGCTATTTCAAAAAATGTACTTCATATTCGGTTTTTTCAAAATTTTCAAATACAACCCTATAGATTCTTTTGGTCTATTTGATAGACAATTAGATGGTAAAAGTGAGTCTGAAAACCAGAAGTCGCTAACTTTATCCGTTTTGAAGTTATTGCAAAAAAATCAGCAACAGTGTCAAAATGACAGCGTTTATTTAAATCTCAAAAGAAAATCTTCTTCGAAACGGATGTTACAGTTTTAATACTCGGAAAACCTTACCGGAGATGACAGTTGTGTAGTTTTAGATATTTTATGTGATTTGTCTTTTATTTTGTCAACACTTTGTAAAAAACACAAGACAAGTTTTTATAATGGGATCGTAAATACCTACTTATCTGATTCTATTATTCTAATAACAGAAAAAGCGACACTAATAAGGAATATCTAATAGAAAATTTTTTGCTCCAGTAGAAATCCAATGAAATCAATTAATTTGAAGTCACCTGAATGAAGACAACCAATATTACACTGAAAACAGATCCCATTGGCCGTTTTCACTTTATCGCGTTATTGCCATGGATACATATTGATTTATTTCGATTTTGACGTTTCAAATATTTAATATTTTATAATTAGCAAAATATTTTCTATCCGAATAACCCTCGAACATTGACAAATGCTCAAAAATTTTATAACAACCAGCTTTCGAAATCTGTTATAAAATTTTTTCGAACAATTATCAATGTCCTTTGGTTATAACTACCGATAACAGAATGAAACAAAAGAGATAACGAAAATGAAACAAATAAAATATTATCAGTCAAATTAAAATGACACTCGAATGACTTTTCCCATATTTATTTGATTATTAATCACACAAGCAGACGTCTGCTTTACGTTAAAAATGTCGTTTACAAATGAAGAAGCATACGATATGCTAGCCGTGTTTTTCCAATGTTTTGAAAATGCTACTATTTCGTCAAGAGATTATGCATTGCGCTACCCTGTTAGACGACACTACTCGAGAGAAGTTTTCCTGCGTTTAGCCCGTCGATTGAGACAAACTGGGCAAGTCCATCCAGTAACATCTCTTCGAAGGCAACGTCTGGTAAGAACACAAGACAATATTGTTGACCTGCTAGCTTATGTTCACGCAAATCCCCATGCAAGCATAAGACAGATTGCTTGAGATTCAAGAATCTCAATTGGGACAGTGCACAAAATTCTTGCAGAAAACGCCATGCATCCGTATCATGTTCGGTTACACCAAGCATTAACTGCGAATGATTTTGATGCAAGATTAAATTACTGTCACTGGCTCAATAACATGATTGAAGGAAACCCCCAATTTTTACCCAATCTACTATGGACAGACGAAGCCACTTTTACCAACAACGGCAGAGTGAACCTTCGTAACATGCATTACTGGTCCGACACGAACCCACACTGGATGCGTGGAGTTGATAACCAGCATCGTTGGAGCGTTAATGTTTGGTGTGGCATAATCGATGGAATGATTATTGGTCCGCATATTTTTGAAGGAAATTTAAGCAGTGTAACATATTTACAATTTCTGGAAAACCATTTGACAATATTACTAGAAAATGTATCCTTAGCAACAAGAATAAACATGTGGCTCCAGCACGATGGATGCCCAGCCCATTATTCTCGTATTGTGCAAAATTTTTTAAATATTCATTTTCCCAACCGGTGGATTGGTCGGGGCAGTTTGTTTCGCTGGCCTGCCAGGTCCCCAGACTTAACCTGCATGGATTTTTATTTATGGGGTAGAATAAAGGACATCGTTTATGAAACGAAACCAACGACAAGGGAGAATATGATAGATCGAATTTCAATTGCAATAAACAGCATCTCAAGAGCTGAAATAGAAACTGCTGTATTTTCGACTGAAAGACGAGTAAATCATTGCATTGAAAATGACGGAAGACAGTTTGAACATATGCGATAAATTGAATTTATTTACTTACTAATTTTGTGATATGTTTTTCTTTTGTTTAATTATGTTATCTATGAGTTATTCTTTATTAGTTTTAGTAAATTAGTTAGTCCTTATTAGAATTGTAACATCCGTTTCGAAGAAGATTTTCTTTTGAGATTTAAATAAACGCTGTCATTTTGACACTGTTGCTGATTTTTTTGCAATAACTTCAAAACGGATAAAGTTAGCGACTTCTGGTTTTCAGACTCACTTTTACCATCTAATTGTCTATCAAATAGACCAAAAGAATCTATAGGGTTGTATTTGAAAATTTTGAAAAAACCGAATATGAAGTACATTTTTTGAAATAGCACCCCCTGGCGACTTACTTAAAAACTTTATCATTCTTATTTTTAGTTACTTTGAATCAAAATTAAAAGCCGGTTAAAATAAGCCGTCACTTGTTAAATTCGATTGAGCCTATGCTGATTTGACGTGTTTTCAAAATTAAACAATGTTTTGACTAACCACGCCGTTACCATAGCAACTAGAAAAAAAAAGTTTAAGTAACAACTGCAGGCAATTATGCGAAGATTTTGAAAAGTCTCCTTACATCCCACATTGTATATGATTTTTGTTGAGATATCAACGATTTTTCGAAACAGCATAGAGCTTGCGCCCCCTAGCGGTGGAATTTCGAGTTTGAAAATATTTTTAAACGAAGTTTCTTGGCCCACTTTGTATAAAAAAAAATTACCGCAAAGTCGTGGCACGTATAGTTCCGGAGATACGGCCGCTCCGTACCCTTAGTTGAACACGCTGTAGTTATTACTGTTATTATTTGTTTATTTCCATAGTGTTATTATGAATTATACTAACTAAATAAAAGCTCAGTATTATATTATCTCTTGTTTCTTGAGCCATATGCTTGGATACCCTATGCTGTATAATAACAATGTATATGCAAGAAAATGTAAAATTTTGGGGTTATAATAATGAACATTATAAATAACAATACAATTATTCAATTTCAAGTCACATTCATTATGGGAAAATAACAACATGGTATGTATTTTGAGTTGAACAAAATTAAAAGTATATCAAACAATTTGTGCAGTTGAAAGTTTAATAAAGTGTACCAGAAAATTGAACAGCAAATCTGGAATATTTTTAAACAACATTGTTTAAATAAATTATATAATTTGGATATAGGTCTTGTGCAAAAAAGTAAAAGTTTTTGTAGCAAGGTATAGTATAACAATATTTTTAATATGATACAAAAATTGTGTGACTCAATACCAAATGGTTGTTTCATTTTATACTATTTTATATTGAACTAAATTTCATAAATTCTTGATTTTTATTAAACAGGAAAAGTTCTACAATTTTGTAGTGCAGTATTGCACAAATTATTCCTGTCCCCCATTTAGAACCAATTTGTGCACAGAAATTACTTAATTGTTTTAATTTCTCCAATACATTTTTCTCTGTGTGGTTTATCTTTTGATATGTCGTAATAATATAGCCTATCAACAAAATCCACTCCTGCCACCTCAATCGCGGGACAACGCTTAACAGCAGCTTATTTAAGGATTAACTTTAAAAAGTCAGATGTGACGTCTTACTAACCGTCCGAATTAATATTTTTAATTTCACCAGAAAATGTCAAACAGTTAATTGTCAAGTTGTGAACGAAATTATTGAAGGAATCATTCAAAAAATGAATTGAACCGCTTACGTCAGTTTGAGAGCCACTGACAACTACATAAAATTTATTCACGTAATGACATTCTATCCTCTGTGTTGTGCAATTCTCATTCAAAACCAATGTTGACGTATACTTATTTATGCGGGATGGAGTGTTTAGACAAACTGGACGGTTACTATAAAAACACGTACATGAAACATTCTTCTTCACATCATTAGGTCCATGGCAGGAGTACATCGTTCTACGATACAGGTGGCAGGAGGTGATTTTTTTTCTAACTGATATATCATTAAACGATAGGTAAAGTTTCAGCTTTTATCATGTTTGTCATTTACTCGTTTTTTTTAACAACTTTGATAAGCTGCTGATAAGCGTTGTCCCGCTGGTGCGCCGGCAGGAGTTGATTTTATGTCAGGAAGGCGTTAATATGACACGAAAATAATGAAATGATTCTTTATCAAATGTGGCAAAAAAAAATGTCGCTGGCTCCCGGACTATTAATGCTTTCGCCCTAAATCAATGAAACGATACATTCTGCCAGTGTATCGAATCTCTGGAGCGCATGCTAATTTAGAACTGCGTAATGCGTAGCCTGCTTTTCTCTCCTCTGCTGTAAGTACCTACGTCCTTCATCGTCATCATTCAGTAATCATTCGTTCTGGAAATTAGTTTAAAATAGTGTCGTTCCTTTCTTCTTACGCAAGTGAAAAGTGAGTGTTGTGTTGGTAATTGATTAGATCTTTGTACATAAATACAGATTTACTTTGTTTTGATAAGGTAAGTGAAATACCTACTTGTACATCGTTACTTTGTTTACCCTAATATTCACCAACTAACTCGGGGGTCTGAGAAGAGTTAATATATTTTGTAAGGTTTTATTCTTACACAGTATGACAATAAACACCAAAAGTATAACGTAAGTACCTGGGTAGATACCTCCGCAGTGAAACTTTAGGAGCGGATGAAGTTCATTTAGAAATATAGATGTTTTTACTGTTGTAATTTTTCATGGCTATATGGTAATACCTAGGTAGAGAACGATTTAATCAATGTGGAAAGTTGTAAAGAATTGAATGACTTTTTTGAAACCGCTGGCCAAACGGTCATCATAAGTCATAATATATTGAATGAAGAAAGTAGGATGTTGGATGCTGCATTATTCAAATAGGTTTTACCTATTGTAAGTAAATTTCTCATTGTTTTTTGAAAAATCTAAAACTTTGGGTAATCCGCTCCTGCAACTTATTTAGGCGTGATATTTGCAGTCATTATTATTTCCACGATGTCAATCACTTACTAATAATTTCACTTATAACTGTTAACAATTAACAGTTATTACCAAAGATAAACTAGAAAAAGGAAATGTGTTCTGTTATACATGGACAGAAGATGAACATAAAAAAGGTTCAAACGAAATTGCGTCGGCTCTGTATCACAGATTGATAAACACAAATTTTGAAGGAAAAACAACGGTTCGTTTAGTAGCAGATGGCTGTGGCGGACAGAATAAAAATTTAACAGTAATTTCTGCATGCTCATTCTGGTTGTTGAAAAAAGCCCCAAAAAACATTGAAACAGTAGAGATAGTATTTCCTGTTACAGGGCATTCTTTCATTCCTCCGGACCGCGTCTTTGGTAATATAGAGAAGAAAATAAGATCCAAGCAAGACATTGTCAGTCCAGAGGAATATAGAGATATTATATCTGAACATGGGACCGTTGTATTGTTTGGAACTGATTGCGTGGTGTCTGACTTTAAAGGGGCTGCTGAAACCGTTATAAAATCTACAAACTCGTTGCACTTCAAAATTACTGAGTGCAAAAGGTTTTACATACGCAAAAGTGCCAGGTCTAACATTCTAGTATGAGGTGAACCAGTTTATAGACACATTAAATCATAAAACAATTACAAAGAAAAATAGAAACATGGAAAATTATTAGCCTGTTGTAATACAAAAATATGCTGTGAAGGTGAAGCAAAAAAAGGTTGATATGTCAGAACGCTGCTGAATACTCATTTTGGGGTTGAATGGGAAAAGGATCCGCAATTGTTGTTTTATAAAAACTTTTTTGATCCAGGAAATGTGGAACCACCAGGTCACGACGAAGAAGAAGTAGTGTCGGACTTGTGTGAACCAACACAGAATTTTACAGAATTTGTTGTGTAATGTTACAATACAATAATAATGTTCCATGCTAGAGTGAATTTTCATTATCTAGCATAGTTTTGATGTTACTTAATTTTTTTTATTTTTGTATTTGTGGAACTCTTGTTTTAAATAAAAAAACTTTTCGATTTCCGATAATGATTCTATGTTTCCTCATAATGATTATAATATACATCCACAACAAAACCGACAATCTCCACAAGTTGTCCCAACAAAATCAACATTCTCCTACAATTCATATCAAAGTCAGCGATGTCCAATTTTAAATATCAAGTTGAATCAATTCTATTCATTCCAAACAAGATTCCTTTCTACCAAATGCTAACAAGATCATCATGACCTAAATGGTTATCTAGAAAAAAATTGGAAATAAAATATTTTGCTTCGCCAAACAAATTATCCAAATTTTCTCAGTTGAAGTTAAGTGGGAGATTGTCAGTTTTGTTATGACACACCTCAATTGATTATCGCACTTTATTTACCGAAAAACGTACAATCTGTTTTTTTTTCAGTTTTAACTCGATGTCAGAAGTCTGCTCTTAAGGCTAGATTGGTGTGATTTCCTGATGTAGGTATTAGGTACCTAGAACAACCAAAAATAACCATGTTGTGCTTTCTATGCTTAGGTGTTTTTCCCATAGTAAAACAGCTCGCATTACATTTCAAACAAACACACAGTCTAAGTCTATCGGACAGTGTTTTTCGTTGCATCAAAAATGATTGTGGCCAAGTTTTTAAAAATTTCAGTAGTTTTAAAAAGCATTTTTTACGGAAACATTCTGTTTCTGTTGATAGCAGCATCACTGACAAACCAGTTGAAAGTTCTAAAATCATTGACATTACACTCACAGATGCTCCCTCTCAGTCACCAAGTTCTCATCAAATCTTCCCGATCATGAGTAATAATAATTCCGAAATGAGTATGTTTAGAGTTGATAATGTTGATAATGTTTATGGTTCAGATTTTGGAAATCTGCGACAGAATTCGTACTGAAAATTCACAATAACAATAATTTCACAAGAAATGATGTCTTGGAAATCCAAGAGGACATCAAAAAATTGGTTCTAAATCCGATGTTAGATGCATTGAAATCTTTTGCTATTTCAAGAATTAATGAATCCAGCGCTGTAAATGAATTTTGCAATTTCGTAGGAAGTTTCAGGGATCCTTTCAATCACATTTCCAGTGATTATTTACTATTTAAATGGTTGAAAGATAAAGACTATTTGGACGAAATTCGAGAAATAGTTATCAGTAGCGAAGTGGAGGCAATCCACAAAAATGGTTGCTTAGTATACCGTGAAAAAAATCTAAAGGGGTCATAATGCCTCTTCAGTTTCAATTCCGCAAAATCTTTCGAGAGAAATAGGTTTGTAATGAAATCCGAGGCTTTCGTTGTTAATTATTGTTTATTTCATTCTTAGAGGGATTTATCTCGATTGATACAGTTTTTACGACAGTGATTAGCAGGTTATCTCCACCAGCACCGGCTATATAAAGAGCGCCAGCTGAAGAATCGACAGAGCATTGTGGAGGTATTGACTTACAAACAACTCTCTCTCCTAGGTGAACTGAGCCTGGAGATCAGCCGGGTAATGCAGTGAGTGCTCCCGGACAAGCAAGGTCGATGGATTAAATCGACCACGCTATACATCCAGCACCAGAAACCGTGGCCTGGGTGCATTGAACTCTGACAGACGGTCAATCAGTATACACAGCCGGTCGGCGCCGTATTGAGATGCCGATCACCCCCTAATCCATACCCGGCCTGTATTGAGGGCCGGGTCCAGTAACAGCCGTCCCGAGGTCGTAGTGAGGCATCGGGAACGGCTTTTGTTTCAGAGAGCGCCTGCCGACGAAGGTCATCGCCCGGACGGCCCCGAGACGCGTATCTTGCAGACGGTCGGGGACAGCACAGACCGTACGACAGCGACGGCATTACTGATGGTGAGCGGCGAGCAGCGAGGACACCAGCAGCAGCAGTACCGGAAAGGCCAATGGTAAACGAGGCCGCCTTCGACGTGGTTATCTGTAGCCAATCCGGTCGCTCCCCAGAACGAGGGCCACCCCCTTTCTCTCACTCAGAGGACGGAGCAACCCTAAGATCAGTTGTATGAATAATAGTACTAGATCGATTTTGTAAATATACTTCGTTTGTAAATAAACCCTAACTATTTAATCGACTTGTCACGGGTACAAAGGGGCAAATAAATATCCATTCCTGGGAACTCACCTCTACCCTCAAAAAAATCCCGTTACAGGTTACTTCCTGAAAACTTCTTGTATGTGGATGAGTTTGAAATCAATAATCCTCTCGGTTCCCACTCTTCCGTGCACTCCGTGTGTAATTTTTACTATAGCTTCCCTTGTATTGCTGGAGAAAGCTCTAAATTGGACAGTCTTTTTTTGCCGTTACTGTGAAGTCGCAGAACTTGAGTTACGGGAATAAAAAATATTTTGAGTCTCTTGTTGGTGAGATTCGACATCTAGAAATTGAGGGAATAGACATAGCTGTTGATCAGAGTTACACCTTACACGTTCATTTTATTCTTGGATTGATTTTGGGGGATAACTTGGGATTAAATACTTCCTTAGATTTCAGTGGTTCGTTTTCGGCCAATTTTTCCTGCAGATTATGTAAAGTTCATGGAGAAGTCAGCAAATATATGACACACGAAAATCCGGATCTAATGCGAACAGTCGATAATTATGCAGCAGATGTGATTGTGAATAAACCAGAAGAAACAGGCATTGTTAAAGAATCTTGTCTGAATAGCATACCATCATTTCATGTAGTGAATAATTATTACGTAGACGTTATGCACGATGTGTATGAAGGTGTATGTCACTATGTGCTGTGCCATATTATTGATTACTGCATTAAAATGAAGTTTTTCAATTTAGATTTGTTAAATTCAAGAAAAAAAAAATTCGAATATGGGTGCTACGAGATTGGAAATATTTCTGGTGAAATAAAATTGAGCCATTTAGAAAAAAAAATTTAAAATGTCCGCTTGGGAAATGATGACATTTCTGACGTATTTTCCTCTTATGATAGGCGACTTTATTCCAGCAGATGACGAGATATGAAAATTTCTCATTAATTTCATTGAAATCGTTGACATTCTGCTTTGTTCGGAAGTGGACAGAGGTGATCTTCACTTGTTGGAATTTAAAATCAAGTCATTTAGCACGAATTACATTTTACTTTTCAATGACCACCTTGGGCCAAAATTTCACAATTTACTACATTATGTGCGAGTAATTCTTGAATCCGGTCCTTTGAGGAAATTTTGGTGTTTCAAGTATGAGTTAAATCATAAACCATTTAAAGTATACAGGGTGCACCATGTATCCTTCTCTATATTGCTATCTCCTGAACGCTAAGAGATACAGGGTCGGTTAAATTAGAGAAAAGGTGCGCAGTTATGTGGTCATCTCGAATTCGTCAAAACATACAAGATATCTGTGACCGTTCCTGAAATATCCTGAAAAAATTGAAAAATCGAGATTTCTTATTTTTTCATATCTTTTTTATTATTAGAGATTAATAAATAATTTTTTGTGGGCTTACATAAGTCGGCAAGAGCTACCCATCTGACATTTCAAAATTTTTCAAGGCCTACTAGATCCAAGAGTTTTCACAGTCAACTTTCGTTTTTCTTATGGCCGCCATATTATTTTTTTATGTCGTTCGATATGAAAAAAATAATGGAAACCAAAAATTAATAAACTTCAAAAAAAATTTTTTTTTCATTTTTATTCTTCTTTTTTCAAAGAAAAATCAAAAAAAAATCGTAGAAAAACGTCAACATTTGTAAAACACGCCGAAATAGTGCTTGCCTTATGGTTTTGTAAATTTATCTATGAAATTCGGTCTAAAAATGTGTCTTTTTTGTAAAGAAAAAAGAAGAATAAATAATTTTTTAATTTATTTTTTGAAGTTTAACAATTTTTAGTTTTTATAATTTTTTTTATATCGAACAACACAAAAAAACAATACGGCGGCCATAAGAAAAACAAAAGTTGACAATGAAAATTCTGGGATCTAGTCGGCTTTGAAAATTTTTGAAATGTCAGATGGGTAGCTCTTGCCGACTTATGTAAGCCCACAAAAAATTATTTATTAATCTCCAATAATAAAAAAGATATGGCAACAATAAGAAATCACGATTTTTCAGTTTTTTCAGGATATTTCAGGAACGGTCACAGATATCTTGTATGTCTCGACGGAATCGAGATGGCCACAAAATTGCGCTCCTTTGGACTTGTTTAACCGATCCTGTATCTGTTAGCGTTAGGAGATAGCAATATAGAGAAGGATACATGGTACACCCTGTATGCACATTGCATCACATCTCGAAAAAACATCTGCCTTACACTTGCAAAAAAAATCAGCTTAAATTAGCATACCAACTATTTAGGAGTCGCTCTGATTCTAGTAACAGTGCAGGCCTCATAAGAGTGATGGTAAAGAAGAGATATGCAGTTACAGTTTTATAATCAGTCAAAAAATCAAAATAGTTGAAAAAGATTTGAAGTTTTACTCACGTGCTACTTATAATGGCGTTACGAGGTTGAGCCGAATATTTTAGGTGGATTTTCAGTAATTCTTATGCAAGACGTTCTTGGCCCTCCTACTACGCTCATAAAAACCGCTAGGGGAAAAACAATTATTAGACTGTTTTAACTTATTATTTTTTCATTATAGTTTATCCTTTATCCAACATTTATTCAACACATACATCCATTTTTTTTATCCATCCAATGAAAGCGAAATTTTACATTGAAACACATTAGATCAAGAAAGATTAGTAGTGACATGAAAGAATATGAAAGACTGAATTCAGAAGACGAATATATCGTACTACCATCATTGTTGTCCATGAGTATTGATGAAATCAATGATCTAAATGTGTCACCGAACTCGACCAAAACATCTAAAGAATACACTGAGCTAACGGTGTCTACTGCCAACGAAAATCGGTCGCTTTCTATTCAAAGTGAAAACGCCAAATCCCAAGATGAATATAATGGCACTGCTGAGGAGATAGACTTGCTCCTACTACTCCAATTTTGGAAAATGGAAAATCTTGTAGATCATTTTGTGTTATATTTTGAATTATGTTCGAGCTAAGTTCCTTTCCTTTATTTTGAAGGTCGCCGCGATTTTTTTTGTCGGAAAAAAAGACTTTTTTCAGGTTTCTCAAATTTGACAATTTTTTAGTGAATTTTTAAATTTCGCTGTTATTTTTTCGGCATAGCCAGATGAAGGTCGCGAGTTATGCCTTTATTTTGACAGCGTCAAAAATATTTCAATGGCCAATTTTTTTTTTTTTTTTTAACCACTGGCCCTTTGCAGCACAGTGGTTATGCTATGAAACCACCCTTTCTCTTTTAAATTTAATACCTGCAGCAGAGTGTTAGCTTGTGTAAACCAATAGAATAAGAAATATAGAGCGCCATCTAGTGCCTATTTGTGGAACTATGCATATAGTTTGCCCACAAGCTGCTATTTCACAGATTACAATTTGATGACCGCGTGTGATGGTGTGTTATAATACTAGTGTCGCATTTTATAGTTTTATGTGAATGTATACTGGATAAATACAGGTAATATGATTTTTAATATACAGTATATAATATGCATTTCTCGTAACAACACTTAAATAAGAATAATATTAATAATTATTTTTAAAATCTTGCAAAATATCGGTGGTTATGCTGCATGACCACTATGCCATCATATATATGGCCACAATGCCTAATAATGATATAGGTTACTGAATATGTATATTTTTCTATTATTTTATTTTTCTCTCTATAATTTATTTCCATATTTATAAACGATAAATTATCTTAGCTACCTATATAATTGCAAAAAAAAATTTCAGATAATATGGCATCTTACGAAACTGATCAAGCACGCCTTCAGAGATTATGGGATCAAATTGAGGAGATTCCAAGTGGTCCAGAATCTGAAGATGAGGAAGAAAATGTAGAAGATATTGGAGAAATAGAAGGAAACTACATAGTAGGTCCTGACAACGTATTGATACGAACTATTAACGATCCCATAGAAAAAATTCAAGAACACAATGAAGAAGAAGTTTTTGATGTTCACGTTGACATTGATGATATTGAACACGGCATTGACTCTGATGATGACAACATTCCTCTCGCTACAATTATGTACCAGTCAGGCATCTTCACTTGGTCAAAAATTCATACCAAAAGAGCAAATTATGAATTTAAAGAACCCGTTGGCCCTACAATAGAATCGGAAGAGCCAATTGATACATTTTTTGCCCTTTTCCCAGAAGATCTCATTGAGCGTTTGGTATATGAAACCAATCTGTACAGCGTTCAAGAGACAGTTGGTGTAAATAACAATGCCACTAATGGAGATGAAATGAAAACCTTTCTTGGGATTAATATTTTAATGGGAATAAAGAAACTGCCCTATTATAGAGATTATTGGTCTTCAAACCCAGTAATGAGAGATAAATATATATCTTCATCAATGTCTGTAAATAGATTTGGATGGTTTTTGTCTCATTTACATATAAACGACAATAATGCTATGCCTGCACGAAATACACCAAATTTTGATAAATTATTTAAACTCCGACCACTTCTCGATACTCTATCCAGAACCTTCAAGAGCTGCTATTTTCCTGGACAATATCAGTCAATTGACGAATCTATGATTCCCTTCAAGGGAAGAAGCAGTCTCAAACAATATATGCCAGATAAACCTGTAAAACGTGGCTATAAAGTATGGGTTCGTGCTGACTCTTCTGGATATGTCGTCGAGTTCCAAATATATGAGGGGAAAAAGGATAATATCAAGGAAGCAAATCTAGGATCCAGAGTTATTAAAGATTTGACACGTGAATTAGTGGACAAAAATTATACAGTCTACTTCGACAACTATTTTAGCTCTGTAGAGCTAATGATTTATCTTCAGGAAAACAAAATATGGGCGGCTGCAACAACCAGAAATAATAGGAAACATTTCCCAAAAGACCTAATTGCAGAAAACAAAAAAGGACCTCGAGGATTCTCTGAGTGGAGGTCAACTAAAACTGGAATAGTTGCAGTAAAGTGGAAGGACAGAAAAGATATATATTTTCTATCCAATTTTCACGATCCTAACGATGTAACAACCGTCGACAGAAAAGAAAAAGATGGATCATTTTCTACAATTGAATGTCCACAGCTAGTAAGAGAATACAATAAGCATATGGGCTATGTAGATAAAGCAGATATGCTAAAATCCATTTATGCTATAGACCGCAAATCAAGGAAATGGTGGCACAGAATATTTTTCCATATGCTGGATACCACTGTCGTCAATGCTTTTGTATTGTTCACTAAGCTGTCTGAAGGAAAATCGATGACTTTAAAGGAGTTTAAAATAGCCATTGCTGTAGCTTTGATTGACACTTCACCTAAAGAACGAGGAGGAAGAAAGTCAAAGCAAAAAGAAGTAAACTCTTTTAAAATCAATGTCTTACAAGAACGACGTTTTAAAAATGCGGACCATATGCCAGTTAGATCCACTTCTAGACGCTGTGGGTTATGTTCAACTAAAGAAGAAGTGCATCGCTCCAAGTGGGCTTGTTCTGTTTGTGAGATAGCTCTGTGCCTTAATGACAATAAAAATTGTTTCTTAAAATTTCATAGGAAATAGGTTTATAACAGCATTTTGTGTATTATTAAAATTAAAAATGATGTGGGTTACTTACCATGTATTTACTTTTTTTACCAAATTTGATTTTTTTATTATATTTTCTTTAATTTCTTGTTTTTAAATCGTAAATACAACTTCAAGTAGTATTATTGTTTTTATAGTAGATCCGGGGACATAATATACTGGTGGTACATCCGAGGACTCTTTGTGGCACAGTGGTCTTTACGGGTAACCACCTCCAAAAAAACTAGTAATTTGATGACAATTTTTTTTATACCAGGGTAATGTATTTTAATATCCATTCAGTAATTAAAAAAACAAGATTTATCTGTTTTGTATTTTTTTTTTGAATGGTGTGCTTCAAAGGGTTAAGTAAAAATTAATAGATGGTCGCTATTTTGTTTTCAAAATTCAAAAAAATGATTTCTTTTATTCGAAACACCTATTTTCCTCTATTTTCCTCTTAATTGCTATATAATTCGAAATTTGGACGCCATTTTTTCCGGAACTATGGACGAAAACGAAAAAAGTTCTTCGGTTCTAGATTTTTTGCAATCACTTCATGATGCCCTTTTGTGAATTCCAGCCGTTTTTATTATTTTTTTATTTTTCTTGATTTTTTTGGGGGCCTACTACCCCTTTCGTTTTTTTTTTTGTCCAAATTGTTTTGCCATTTTCTCCGAAACGGTGCAACTTTCTGACGGACGGTGTTTTTCGGTCGACAGAGTTCGTCGATAAGAAGCGTGAAGTGAAATTGTGATCGCGAAATTTTTCAGAATGCCGCTACAGACGCTTTTGAAAATTTGCAAAAAAAAGTTTTGAAAATCGACTTTGACGGTTCACAGCTGACAGACGGTTGCCTCGATGATAGGAATGAAACTGCTCCAGTGGAAAGAAACCAATCAGGAAACAAGTCGGGAAACTACAAATGGTCGAACTAGACGAGTCCACTAGTTCGACGGCTTCGGAACCAGCATTTTTAGCGTCGGACAAAATTGTTTCACACAACAGAAAGCACCAGTACGAACGATGCACCTGGCAACATTATGTCAACAATGAAAAATTACTCTATCAACAAAAGATCAGATATTGAAAATTTAAGTGCAATTTACAGCAATATGCTGAAAATGGAGACGGATGGTAAACTAAAAGCAAATAGAGCAACCTCAGCAAGTGACAGTTTCCCATAAAAATAAGTCCAACCCTATTGTTTTTGACTTGAGAAAAAAAGAACACTGACTAAGTTATAAATTCATTTAGACCAAATAATCGGAGTAAAAAGAATAATCATTGAACAGTTGCACATAACCTCAAAAATTCACAATTTTTATAACTCTTCATAAAAAAAAACTGATAAATTTTCTGATTGATTTTAACATAAGACATCCACATAGCTCTGCCATGGGGGCACCCACCGTCTATAACTGACATAAATTAAACTGATTAATAATTTCAACAATTATAATAATTTGTTGTGTTATTAGTCCAATGTAATTTAAATTTTAGTAAACATTTCAATATATTAATGCACTCCTGTTGATAACTACCATGAGGTCAACTAAATTATGTAAATTCGATCTTTGGAGCTTAATCTCAATAATTCGTAAGTAGATATTCTTAAATCATTTGTCAGCTCTTGCTGTTTTTTTACTTGATGATTAATTTTTTCCATATAATTGTAGTGCCTTGAGAATGGAAACAATAAATTTCCGAAACGTCGGCAATTGAACACAAGAGTATTCCTGACTCCTAGACTACTATCCCCGCAATCAAAACACTGCTATACAAAAAATAAACAAAAATTTCAATATTTGTTCTGGTACGGACCTGTATTCAAACTTTTCAAGAGTTTAATGAGATACAGACGTACTGCCAGACATGTTTTGCAAATTCCAATAGGCTACAATAATTTATCTTCTTTAATTCATAAAAAAGATGAACATTTTTGAAGGTCATGAACCTGTTTTAAGCAAAAATCTAACTTCGAGATCAAAATGCCCATCGAAGAATCAGATGCGCAACTACAAAAAGTACACTGTTTAGTTCAAAATTTTCTATTCTTTCAAAATACCAAAACGAACTTTGAAAATTCTGATATACAGGGTGTTGTTTTACGAACACTAACATTTAATAATTTTTTGTAAGTCCGGACCTGGATTTTCTTTTCGGTTGTTATGTCAAACGTTTATGTAGCGAAATGGAAACTTTTCACCAAATTTCAAAAAAATATACAGCGTGGTTCGTTAGTTATGGCCTTTGAAAGAAATTGACGATATCCATAAAACACCCTGTATCTATGTTATTAATG
This sequence comes from Malachius bipustulatus, assembly GCA_910589415.1. Classification (NCBI taxonomy): domain Eukaryota; kingdom Metazoa; phylum Arthropoda; class Insecta; order Coleoptera; family Melyridae; genus Malachius; species Malachius bipustulatus. The sequence goes on along the minus strand of OU342638.1, from coordinate 4,502,286 downwards.
ACGTCAGACCCATTAACCATGGGTTTTTTAGAACCACCTCAGTGTCCCCTATCCACGGTTTCCGTTTGTCCGTTTACCAATGAAACACCCTGTATAATTACATATATAATTACTATATGTATAGACGATTTGCTGATGATAGCATCACAATCTTTTGATTAGCATTTAAACAACCTGAATCAAGTTTTTACGAACTTAAGGATGCTCGAATGACAATTAACTTGGAAAAATCTGCGTTCATGAAAAAGCGAGTTCCTTATCTAGGCCACGTATTAACCCCAGACGGAATATTGATGGACACTAGTAAGATGGAGGCAATTCGACAATTTCCGACGCCTAGATGCGTAAAAGATCTGCGTGCTTTTCTCGGCTTATGTAATTATTACAGGTGATTTTTCCAGAAGTTCAGCACCTATACGGCACCGCTGCGCCATCTTTTGCAGAAAAATAATCGATGGCTTTGGACCGGAAAGGAAAGTCTCGCCTTTGAAACTCTCAAAAACCAATTCCTTAATGACGTCATGTTAATTCATCCAGACCCTCGACGACGTTACTATTTGGAGACTGACAGCTCACAATATGGCATAGGCGGCGTATTATATCAGATAGACGACGCTGGGAATAAAGGAGTCATAGCATTCGTCAGTAAAAGCCTGCTTCCCTGTCAGCTGGCATATAAATTTACTGAAAAGGAATTATTCGCTATCGTATTTGCGGTACAGCGACTGAGAATATACCTGTAAGGAGCCAAGGTGACTGTACGCACCGATCACCGAGCCCTTACATTTTAGAGCCAATGCAGATTTTTGAAAGAGCGACATAGCAGATGGGCCCTCTTTTTACAACAATTCGACTTAAAGGTAGAATACATCCCCGGTATTCAAAACAAGGTATCCGACGTATTGTCTAGATTTCCTCCTGATCGAGGGAAGACAAGCGACGAGACCGCATTGGTGGCACATCTACACGTGAAGATCTCGCCCATGTTAAATTGACAATTAAAGGATCTCCCATCATTGCAGGAAAATTGTCCAGATTTAGGACCCATCGTGCGGTCATTGACGAGTTCGCAGGAACCGATTCTCGACCGGTCCAATATACAGGGGTACATAATGAATAACGGTATCCTTCTTCACCGGGGCTTCAATACTGCCGCATTGCGACTAGCTATACCTGCCAATCTGAAAGAAGAGCTCATCTGGCACTACCATAAAGAATTAGGTCACTTCGGAACGAGTAAAGTATATTCCCGATTACAGCAGGACTTCTACTGGAGGCACATTCGTCGAGATATTTCACGCTTCTTAAGAACCTGTGACTTGTGTCAACGAACAAAGAGACCCAACCAGCATCATCATGGACCTATGCAATCAATAATACCGAAAGATGTGGCTGCCCTCGTCGCTGTCGATGTTGATGGACCGCTGCCTAGAGGGAGAGGTGGAGTGCAATACATTTTAGTTGCAGTAGACGTTTTTTCGAAATATGTGAAATTAATGCCATTAAAGAACGCCACTCCCAATGCTGCAATAAAAAGATTACAAAAGGAAATTTTTCCCGATTATCAAACCGGCAAGGATTCTGAGCGATCACGGGAGTCAGTTTACGACCGCCAAATGGAAGCGCGCAATGAATAAACAAGGCATCCGAGTCGCTTATGCATCAATTTGACATGCCAGCTCCAATCCGGCTGAGCGCTACATGAAGGAACTTGGAAGATTTTTTCGAACTTATGCGAGTATGAAGCACACTATCTGGCCAGACTATGTGAAGGAAGAATTCTGCATCAATACCACCCCACATACCAGCACAGCATATTCACTAGTTCAAATAGTAACAGGACAGCGACACAGGGGGCTATTGGCATCCACACTAAAACAATACCTACCTGAGGAACCGGCAGTCGATCAATGAGAAATTCGTAACCGAGTCCGGCAAACGTTGAAGGTAATGGCCCTAAAACGGGTTAAACAACAGAGAAAGAAACTGGTATAGTTTCAATACGTAGACCTAGTCCTACTCAGGACAAATGCTAAATCCGATGCGCTAGCGGGCGAGACTAAAAATTTCAGCATTTGTTCCATGGCCCTTTCATCCAACATCTGCAAAGCATCTGGGCATTCACAACGCCGCCAACCTGAAGCTCTATCTAGAATCCCCAGTAAAGAAGGGTTCATCCAACGGGTAACATCGCTCTATTAAAAAAATCGCTAAATAAAAAGCTCTATTAAATCAGGTAATAAGAAAATGGAAAGTGCCGCGACTGAGTTTGATCGTCCTGTCCTCCAACTCCAGGAAAGGAAAGCTGGAGCTTTATGAGGCGGGATTATACTCGGACTTTATTAAAGAGTTTGAAGTGTGGTACCAAACATTTATTTTCACCTCCATATCACAGTTCCGGATTGATCGCGATTGCGGATGGATCGATAGTCAGTCAGGGAGTGAGAATTCTGTTTTTTATCGGTTTAGTGCTGGTGAAATAATATCAGGATAAGTACAGTATAATATACAATTGCTTAGTTTAAATAATAATTTTGTTCCTTTTATTTATTCTTTTTCAAATTCTGTCTCAACGCAAAATAAATATTATAGGTATTTTTAATAAATTTTAAGTAGTAGTTACAATGCCCGTCAACTCGGGCGGCCAAGACCGGCCGCCCGATACGGTATCAATATCAGTAAATAATCATACTTTATCGTCGAATGTAGTAGAGACAGCCTCAGTCAGTAGCCAACATAATTCTCGTTATGCTATTGATTTTAGTAATGTATACAGGGTCCTGCAACAGTGCGTCCGTCTTTCCTAGCGCCTTTCCCGTGGTGGATAAAAAAAAATGTTTCCTACAAAAAATTATTGGTTTGGAAATCTTCATGCCATAAAATTGTTTTACACTATACAGGGTGTCCCAATTTTGAGATATTCCAATAACAAACATTTTTTTAAATGGAAAGCCCTGTATTTATTCTATTTTTTCGATGTCATTTTTTACCATCTACATTGTTGTCTATTTACTATTTGATTATATTACAGTGTTGCCGACTTACACATTTTTTCCCAAAATTCTTGTATAAAACAAGCTGAAGTTTAAAAAATGGTAGCGACCCCGTTTTTCAGAAGGTAAAAGTTATTCTTAGCAATAACGTCAGTGCGGTTACTAAGCAACATTGTGATAATGAGAAATATGAACTTAGTAACATAGGGTGGTCAGAAAAAAATGCCAAACTTTGCAAACTTCAAAGTAGTTTAACTATTTTTTTTTCAAATGGAATGCCCCTATTTTTATATCACCATTCGATAGGCCTTTTTCTTCTCTTCAATTTTATGGTGCATGTTGTATGTCTAAACTCCATAGTTATTGACATGATCAATATTTTCCACAAAAAATATCATTTAATTACATTTCTATGCACCGAAGTAGGCCGCAATGAAGCAAAACAACTGTCAAAATGTAAGTATCCAAGTGTCAATGTGACATCTAATGAAGTTAAGAATAAAAACCGATAATACATAAATGTAAAAAAGATTAATTATTTCATTCAAAAACATGCAAATGTAACAAAATTGAACATACAAATGAAAAACTATTATAATAAATGTTCAAAATGTCTCCCATTTTCATTCAGGCACAAATCAATTCTCTCCTGAAAAGACCTTTGCACTCTCCGTAGCATTTCAGGTGAAATGCTTGCAAAAGCTTCCACAATTCTTTGTTGCATATTGCAATTACAATTACAATTACAAATTTCTTTATTGTACTTGAATTACAACAGTCATTGCTCAGTACAACAGCGTCATTACAGAAATTATAAAAACAAACATAAAGACAAACAGTAAATTTTTTTTTTTTTTTTTTTTTAAACACACAGCATGTCAGCATAACGCCGGGAACAGTGAGGGTCGAGACGCGCAGAGACACAAAAGAAATCAGTTCTCGATCGAGGCATAGTTCCATCTCTATGATAAGGATGGATCAAGGCTTTGAGTTTTAGGTGTTTTAATATCAGACTGCAGGTAGGGATGGGGGGTGGAAGGACAGTATATCAGAGGTAGTGTAGGGTTCCAACTCCGTGAGATGTTTCCGGAGATACGCACTGTACGCTGAGAACCCAACAGTTGCAGGATCTATTTTGAAGTGGTTCAGGTATTTGATAGATGCGTACGTGAATGTCCTTTCTGAAGACGACAGATGGTGTGTAGGAGGTTTAAACAAATTGAACCTGGTACTGTAGTGATGCGTGAATCGGTAAGGTAAAAGTCTATCCTGATTTTTGTGGATCAGTTTGAGCAGAGAGAAGACATACAAAGCAGGCACGGTAAGAAGTCCAAGCCGCCTGAAATGGCCTCTGCATGACTGCTGCATTGACAAGCCTGTCAGGATCCTAATCGCTCTCTTTTGAAGAAGAAAAACCCTTCGCAGAGATCTCTCAGACCCACCCCAGACGGCCAGCCCATAGTTCACGTGGCTGATGAAATGCCCATAATAAGCAAAGAGAAGAACCTCAGGGGACACCGTGTGCTGAAGGCGTCTAAGAAGGAAGCAGACACTAGCAAGACGACGGCACAAATGATCTGTGTGAGCCGACCAGTTTAGGTTCTGGTCGATGTGGAAGCCCAAAAACTTCACCACGCCCTTCGGCTCGATCAAGGCACCATCGGTGGGTATGGAGGGTAAAGGTGGAAGACGTGATCGGCTAGAGTGAAAATCAATCAGTTCAGTTTTGTCTAAGTTAAGTTTTAGTTCATTGGCCCTGAGCCATAAACTTGCTCTTTTCAACGGGAGTTGAATGGTATCTATCAGACTAGGAGGGTCGCCTGGTTTTATCCTAATAAGAATTGTTGTATCATCAGCATAGTTAACACAGAGTGAATTTGGGGAGGTAATTGATTAGTGTCGTCGGCGGTTCGTTAAAAACAATTCTCTTCACGTATCCCCACAAGAAAAAATCCATTTTTGTCAGATCCGGAGATCTAGCAGGCCATCTGATGGGTCCATTCCTACCAATCCACTGGTTGGGGAAAATACCATCAAGATATACCCTGACGTTTCGCGAAAAATGCGCAGGTGCTCCGTCTTGTTGATACCACATTCCGTTTCTTATATGTTGCTTTTTAGCTTTCTAGTTTCTTACAGTTTTTTACAGCGGAAGTTATTTTTAAGTGTTTAACGTTTCAAGTTTCAGCTTGAGAAAATTCAATTAATTTAGAGAATTCAATTCACACTGACACTTGGATACTTACATTTTGACAGTTGTTTTGCTTCATTGCGGCCTACTTCGGTGCATAGAAATGTAATTAAATGATATTTTTTGTGGAAAATATTGATCATGTCAATAATAATAATTTCATGGGGTTTAGACATACGACATGCACCATAAAATTGAAGAGAAGAAAAAGGCCTATCGAATGGTGATATAAAAATAGGGGCATTCCATTTGAAAAAAAATAGTTAAACTACTTTTAAGTTTGCAAAGTTTGGCATTTTTTTCTGACCACCCTATTTTACTAAGTTCATATTTCTCATTATCACAATGTTGCTTAGTAACCGCACTGACGTTATTGCTAAGAATAACTTTTACCTTCTGAAAAACGGGGTCGCTACCATTTTTTAAACTTCAGCTTGTTTTATACAAGAATTTTGGGAAAAAATGTGTAAGTCGGCAACACTGTAATATAATCAAATAGTAAATAGACAACAATGTAGATGGTAAAAAGTGACATCGAAAAAATAGAATAAATACAGGGCTTTCCATTTAAAAAAATGTTTGTTGTTGGAATATCTCAAAATTGGGACACCCTGTATAGTGTAAAACAATTTTATGGCATGAAGATTTCCAAACCAATAATTTTTTGTAGGAAACATTTTTTTTTATCCACCACGGGAAAGGCGCAAGGAAAGACGGACGCACTGTTGCAGGACCCTGTATACATCATCTGATACAGGTCCTTATTTCGTGCATGTCGAAAGCATAGATAAAAATCTCGGTAGGCTTTTTCCTATTCGAATTGGTCATTATTTGAGATTCGATGATTTTTATAAGAAGGCAGTGCAAGATATTAAAATAGCAGGTAGAAATAGGGTTAAAGTAATTCTGGACACTTACCAAGCAGCTAACAAGTTAATAAATAACGAATTGCTGACAAAAAACGGATTCGTAGCATACATACCTAAATATTACACGCAGCGAAAAGGCATTGTAAGGATGGTTGATACCTTCTTTGACGAACAATATCTGCTCAATGCAATTGAGAGTAACAAACAAGTGGTTCAGGTAGATAGAATGATGAAACGAGTAACTGATGAAAAAGGGGAGAGCATTTTGGTTAAAAGACAGATGATCATTGTTTCCTTCATAGGTTCAGTTTTACCGCAAACTATCAAAATAAACGGAGTTATATTTCCCGTAGAACCTTATATTTATCCCGTAGTTCAATGTATGAAATGTCTATCTTACGGTCATGTTAAAGCTCTTTGTAGAAAGGATAAAGAATTATGTAGAAGCTGTGGTGGAGTGCATCTGACAACAGAATGCAAGGCTGAAGCTCATTATTGTATTCACTGTAAAAATAACGATCACTCATCCACATATAGGGGATGTCCGCATTATCAAAGACAGAAGCGTATCAAAACTATTATGTCCACCAAAAATGTTACCTTCAAAGAGGCTGAAACATTAGAAAAAAATCCATCCTACTCTAGAGTGACTGTAAATAATAGGTTCAGTATACTCGATAATTTAACGAATTTCCCTACTCTAGTTCAAAATTCTGCTCCAATGCAAAATAATTATCCTTCTTTTAAGCCACACATGAACACAAAAAATACCAAAACTCGAACACAGACAAATACTCAAACATTTCACCCGATTTCTCAGCAGAGTTTGCAAGGTACCCCAAAGAAGAGGAAAGCAAATGATTCGAACAATCCAAATTCACCTTCATCAAATCCAATAATCCCGAATCCTTTTAGGAATGATTTCATAGCGTATAAAGAGAAATTAGCTGACAAAATAACGTCGTTTGTTATGTCAAAGTTAGCCGGCCATCAGGATAGTCCTCAGAAGGACGCTCAAAATTTTATAGGTGATGAGGTGGTTATAAAAGAGGGTGTTTTTGCTTTAATTGATGATTTAATTGATAAACCAGACGCTAGACAACCAAATAACAAATCGATAGATGTAGACATGGTAGATGATGGAGACTTTTACTAAATTCATGGGGTTAAAAATTTTACAGTGGAATGCTCTTTCTATAAATAAACATAAATGTGATTTGTCAAAATTTTTGCAGGACAGTCCTGCGGACATTGTCCTGCTTACCGAAACATGGCTAAAGAGAAAGCATTCAAGTTTTAATTTCAATGGTTTTAAATTGGTGAGAAAGGATCGAGAAGGTCAAAGGGCAGGCGGAGTAGGTATTTTGATTGCCGATCACTTAGATTTTCAAATCGTGCAACTCGGAAATGTTCCACATAATAAAGTTGACTTATGCTCGATTAAACTAAACGACCCCAAATTAATTTTAGTCTGCATTTACCGACCACCTAGAACTCACGTAAGCTGTGCGGAGTGGAGAAATATTTTTAGTCAATTGGGTGATACAAACTGTGTTGTGGGGGGAGACTTCAATGGCCATCATGTCTCTTGGGGCTCACCCAACACCGATTCATATGGCTCTATATTATATAATGCGATAGAGGACTGTAACTTAATTTTACTTAATGATGGTCGTCCAACTAGGATTTCCAGACCGTTGGAGGCTCCCTCTGCAGTAGACCTCACCATAGTCACTAGAGATTTAGTCGGTAGGACGGGCTGGAGTGTTCTCCCAGAACTGCTGGGCTCTGATCATTACGTCATTGAAATTGAAATTGATATCACGTTCACTAAGAAACAAAAAATCTCTTACAAAAAATGGAAAGAGTCTACAGCGAACTGGGAGGGATTCCAGGCTGACTTAGACAGGAAGTTAGGTGACTTAGACGGTAGGCAACCCCGAGATACGTACAAATATCTCATCGACTCGATAACTGAATCTGCTGATAAAAATCTTAAATCTACTAAACCCAAGGTAGTTAAGCATAAGCAGCCAATATGGTGGGATGACGAATGTAGCACGATATACAAAAAGCGAAAAGAAGCTTTAAGAATTTATAAAACGATTTCGAATCTCGACAACTTCCTTGCTTATAAAAACCTAGAAGCACAAGCAAAGAAAATATTCAAGAATAAAAGTAGAACTTCTTGGCGTAATTTTTTGGGGAAACTTAATAGAAGCACTCCAGCTACGGAAATTTGGCGATACATTAAGTGTATGTCCAACAAACATAATTCTACATCAAGAGGATCCATCCCAGATCAAGTTTTGGAAGAGGTGCTGGACCAGTTGGCTCCTCCTAGCGTAGCTCAAGAGATTCAGATACGGAGAAGCAGTAGACCGCCCCAGCAAAATTACATTGGAAGTCCACTCAAACTTGCAGAGTTAAATAAAGTCACAACTACTTCTACAAACACAGCACCAGGAATAGATAAAATAACCTATAAAATTCTCAGTCATATGTCAACTTCTTCGAAGCAATTCATGCTGCGCATATTCAATAATTGGTGGGAGGAGGGAATATATAACGATCAAATGAAGGAGATAGTAGTATGTCTGGTACATAAATTTGGTCACAACCTTACATCGCCTACATCCTACAAACCTATATCACTGATGCCATGTATCACCAAAATATTTGAGAGAATAATTAAATCGCGTTTGGAACACTTCTGTGAATCAAGTGGAACCTTACCAAATAGTCAATATGGATTCCGAAGAGGTATAGGAACTCTAGATGCATTAAACCACTTGGTCGCGGAAATTCAATGCAGTTTGACAGAAAATAAATACTGTATGTGCATATTCATTGACTTAAGAGGGGCTTATGATTGCGTCAACCTTCGCCTGCTTGCGCAGGACCTATGCGACATCGGACTTTCGGACCTTCAAGCTAGAAATATTGTTAATTTATATAACAATAGAACAATTTACATCAGAGATGAGCATAACAATCTTCATGGTCCAAGGTTAACGTCTTCAGGGATTCCTCAGGGTTCCATATTAAGTCCTTTGTTATTTAATATTTACACCCTACAGATTCACCGCCTCTTTGACGATTCTACTAAGTGTATTCAATACGCCGATGACATATGTTTGTACAGCACTAAGAACACTTACAAGGAATGCGTGAGGGAACTGAGACGTACACTGTATATTTTGAAAAATTGGATAAATGATAGAGGTTTTCACTTAAATTAAAACAAATCAGCAGTCATGTTCTTTACAAGACACCGCGTGACTGCTCCAGAAATTATTAAAAATAATTCTTATAAAATTAAAACAGTCAAGACCTACAAGTATCTTGGGATCCATCTTGATCCTAAATTACTGTGGACCAAACACATTGAATATATCCAGAAAAAATGCGAAAGAGGACTAAATATGTTGAAAGTAGTTGTTCATACCAAATGGGGAGCCGATGTGGACACTTCCTTAATTTTTTATAAAACGTATATAAGGTCTATTCTGGATTATGGATGTACACTCTTTGGATCCACCTCCAATTCCAACATGAAGAAATTGTGTCGCCTACAGTGGAGCGCTTTGCGTATTTGCTTGGGTGCCATGAAATCGACTCCAACCGAAATATTAAATGCCGAAGCCCAAGAACCAGATTTGAAGATTAGAATCCAGTATTTATCAGACAAATACCTCATGAAGATTAGATCCAGATTCCCCGATCTCCTCAGACAAATATACTACTTGGCATTAGAAAACCTTACCAACAAATTGTGGCAGAATAGAAATAGCCCTCCGTTAACGGATTCATACCTAAGAACTCAAGAATATGAACGCTTCATCTCTCCTTCCCCCATGCTCCCTATTTTCAATCTAAAATATCATGAGATATATTCACAGCTAAAAGTCATAATTCCCACGTATAGTGAAAACGAAAATTTGAATTTAATAACTCTTAATTATGCCCTACAGCCGTACCCCGACTATATTCATATTTACACTGATGGATCGAAGTCTTACGATGGAATAGGCTGCGCCTATTATGTTCGTCAGTTACAGCATGGGTGTAAATTCAAACTCAATGGCCTAACTTCGATATTCACCGCGGAATTATGCGCCATTAAAAAAGCCTTACAATGGATGATAGATCAAAAACGACATAACGGTGTTATTATCTCAGATTCACAATCAGCTTTAAAAAGTATTAAAAACTTCAGTTTCCATCAGTCAAGAAACCAAATCCTGGTCGATATCATCAAATTGGCCCACCAGCTAGAGGTATCTGGTCATGTTGTCTTTCTTTGGACTAAGGGACACTCGGCAATTCCTGGAAATGTTATTGCGGACGGTCTCGCAAAGAAATCTATTCGTGATTTTGATGATATAGTTGAAGATTTGACATTAGAGGATATAAACATCTGTCTAAAGGAAAATGCTCACGTCACCTGGATACTAGATTGGAATAGGTTCTTACTCGCCACAAACAATCCTTACAAGCACATTCATCCACAGCTACCAAACAAGTTGGAAGTCGGATTATACAGGAAATCCAGAGCCCTTTCAAGTACAATTTTTAGATTAAAAACCAATCATGGTAGATTTCCATCCCACCTGTTTAGATTGGGCCTAATTGGAAATGGCCACTGTACATGCGACAATAATTCTACAGCAGATCTCAACCACATAATCTTCTCCTGTAGTAAGTACACACGGAAAAAAATTCTTTTAAAATATGTGTACAATTTTTGTAGCAATCACATTACATCAAGAATTGATACATTATTTCCACAAAGTGCAAAATTTTGTGGTATACTCTTTTGAAGTGAATTGCATTTTGGTAAGCGGATTTGTAGTAGCTTATTTGTTTAATATTCCCTATACCTTACAATACGGTGTGCTATTATTGGTCACGAGATTTTGTAAAACTAAAGTAGTAAATCTATTTTATGAACATTACTATCTTGAACAGTAACAACTGCTACACAGTTGTAATAGATGTAAAAATTTTATAACGTTTTTAGAAAACTTATCGATATACTGCTACAATTTGCAACAATTTTACTTGTCTTGCGCACAGCTACTGGAATTGAATCTTCATATCTACAAATACAGGACGACTACTACAAATTGCAAAACTGTAATAATATTTCTTATAAGCTCTTTGAAATACTGCTACAATATGCAACGATTTTCCACTTGCGCACAACTGGATAGTCAGATTATTCATCTCTATCAAAAAAATGATGTGATGAATGCTTCAGAATCCAGAAATACTAACAGCGCAAGTTTAAACGAATAACAAAACGGCCGTGCCAGGTGTCGCGGGTCTCGGTACTCTCGGTCGTTTTGGTACGCACTACGCACGGCACAGTGGGCACAGGTCGCCAAAACAGGGAAGGACGAAGGACATCAGTGTTAACGCTGTCTGTTGCATTTTGCACTTTTATAGTTACATATACGTAGGTACCTACCTATCAAACTATTGTGATGGAAATGGAAGAGCTATTAACTTCCTGGGATTTGCCCCAGCTTTTACCAATTTTTCATGGTAAGTACCTACCTATTTTATATCTGATATTATTCTTATTTTTACTCTTATATGTATCTATTTAGTCACCTGTAATTCTTGCTAGCGTATTAAAATAATTTTTAAGACGTGATGAGTATTCATGTTTTTAACAATTAGGTAGGTAAGTATTATAATATGTACTGCATCATCTCGAACTAGACAACAAAACAAAAAACTAAAAAACCGCCCCAATTTCAACAACTTATCCTGCAGCAGTCTTGCAGTAAGATAGGTACAAGATTCAAGGTCAGCGTCAATGTGGCCACAGGTGGCTACATAAACATAATGTGTTTCCCATCCCTTTCCCTCGTCTTTCTCTTTTACTTTTCTCAGTTCACTGCAAACAGGCTCTATATGAGGTTTGGTCGGAATAGGTACAATTAGGTATTATTGTATGGTGGGAATAGTTTGCAATTACATATACCTACTTCCATAATATCACTAAACAATTTTTGAAATTTTACTAATTATAGGTAAGTGTTTTAATTTAAAAAATCATATGCTTGCGAGGTGCCTTCAACACTTGACGGTTGTTTGACCCTGAAGCCCTAAACTGATCTTACATTTATGTCTCAGAAATAGGCTGCTCCTGCTAACAGGTGCAACTTACACGTCACGTCACGTCCTAAATGAAGGTTCGTAGTTTGCTGTGATGCTATATTATACGTCTTATGCGGATAACAAGAGAAAACTCGAACTCGTCAATAATTATGTCTCCAACAATAATTATTTATGCTTCATGTAGTTTCTACTCGCGTTAAATAATTTTACTTAGAACTATCATTAATAGTATTAACCATCCTTTGACACTCAACTTATTATAATTTTTTTATTAAACAAATACTTTAAAGTACAATTATTACGGCCATACAAATGTGAACGCTTTTTTATTGTGACTTAAAGTTTCAAATAGGTATACTCAATTAAATTTTGACGTTCACATTTGGATGACCGCGATTGTACGTTCTTATTAATTTCTGTGATGCAGTAAATACCTATCACATAAGTGTAAGAATCCTGAGTCTGAGTACCTACCTATTCATAAGACATGTACTTAAAGTTTGGGGTCTTGAATTTCCGGACGTAGGGAAATCCCATGTTAAAATAAACTATTGTAAATATAAATATTGGCTCCCCTAATTATTTACAGTAAAATGTCAAATGTTAAACTTCTTAAGGAAAAAAAGCTGCTTATGGTATAATTGGATTTTCATTTGGTTCATCCGTTTTCGAGAAAATCAGGAAAAAACTGAACGGTTTTTCGTAGTTTTTCAAGGTTGCTTTGCTTTTGACAGATAATGCTAATAAGATAATAAAAAATCTCTAATAATATTTCTAAGTGAATTGTAAGAGTAGGTAATGTCATTCAATAAATTTTACTTTTTCTTCAATGGTGTAAAAATTCATTTTTATAAACAAGTTTTTCTTTAAAAAGTAATACTTTTCCACGTAAAGTTTTAATGGTGAATGGATTACTTTTGAACAATCAGTTATTGACAATTAATAATTTTTAGCATTATCTGTCAAAAGCAAAGCAACCTTGAAAAACTACGAAAAACCGTCAAGTTTTTCCTGATTTTCTCGAAAACGGATGAACCAAATTAAATTGCAATTGTAGAATAAGAAGCAGCTTTTTGTCCTTAACCTTCATCCGGGCGCGTGCACGGTAGGTTACCGTCATTGGCACTGAAAGTGCTTAGAATCGTTCCCTAGGTCTCATTGGAAGGTGGAAGGGCTGTGTATTCTCTAATTCAACATTTTGACGCTAGATACCATCAAAATTTTACCTTGCTTCATCGATCTTTCCCTTCAGTATTCGTTCAAATCTCGGAAGGTGCGTACTGCGGTAGTCTACCGTCAAGCGCCCAAGGACGTAATTTTTTTCACCGGACTCAGAACAATATGTAAGTAACAATTTTATCCGTTTTTAGTTGTAGTTAACTATTTAAATTTTATAATCAGTTCTCATTCATGTGTTGTTTTCATATTCTATTACCTTTCATAACGCAATAGGTAATTATTATTCCCTGAGCTTGCTATCTGGAGCAATTATATAGTAAGGAACTTCTAATAATATTACATTATTACTCTGTTCCATCAGTTGCTTACATTGATTAGGTACATTATGTCACCTATGTGTCTACAGTATGTACCTATGGTTTCATTCTTTCAGGTATTCACACTTACTTGATTGTAGAGGTAAAAGGATTCTGAGTCTTTTAGATCAAGATTCAGATGAAGAGCCTCAAACAGGAATCCAAGAAGAGCAAATCGATTATCCAGAAGATATTGATTTTGAGCCTCAAGAGATTCACGTGGAAGAACACAACAGCGACTCCGAGATTGAATTAGAAGACGCTCAATCTTTCGAAGAAGTGGTCGACCTCAGTGACCAATGTGAGACTGAAGACCTTTCATTTTTCATTGGAAAAGATAACGATACACTATGGGCTAGTAAACCTCTGTCGATTACCACAAAAACAAGGTCAAAAAACATTATAAAAACCATTCCTGGTCCCAAGGGAGAGGCTAGAAAATGCAAATCCAAACTTGAATGTTTTCTTCAAATTATTTCATTGGAAATGATTGATGACATAGTCAACTATACAAACATTTTTATTGCTAAAAGGCTAGCTGAACGTATGGAATTGTCGGAGACTCAGATACGCGAAAGAGACTACAAGCAGACCTCAAGGTCAGAAATAAAGGCAGTTTTTGGAGCTTTGTTCCTAATTGGAGTAAAACGCGGCAACCGTGCTGATTTTGAGGAATTTTTTACAAAAGACGGTACAGGATTGAGAATTTTGAGAGCTAATTTTAGTGAAAGACGATTTCGCTTGTTACTCAGATCTCTTCGTTTTGATGACGTTACGACTCGTGAAGAGCGAGTGAAAATTGATAGACTAGCTCCAATTCGAGAATTTCTTTCAAAATTCATTGGTAATTGTCAAGCAGCCTATAATGTAGGAGAGAGTGTAACTGTTGATGAAATGTTGGTGGCTTTTCGCGGACGCTGCAAGTTCATTCAATATATGGCTCAAAAGCCGGCCAAGTATGGATTGAAAATTTATGCCCTGTGTGACTCACAAACGTTTTATACGTATAATATGCAGGTGTATTGTGGTACTCAACCACCTGGGCCTTATGTCACCTCCAATAAACCTTACGATATCGTGAAGAACTTGACTGAACCTTTGAAGCGGACAAATCGAAACGTTACCACAGATAACTTTTTCAGTAGTGTTCCTTTAGCCCAATATTTATTATCGGTTGGCTTGACATTTCTAGGGACACTGCGAAAGAATAAGACTGAAATTCCTCCTGAATTTGTGTCGGAAAATAAAAATCTTGTTCCCGGCAATCATTTATTTGGTTGTAACGACGGATCAACGTTGATCTCTTTCGCTACAAAAAAGAAGAAGGTTGTTGTGGTTCTTTCAACATTGCATGACGGCAATCAGATCGATAATGATACCGGGAAACCGATTCAGATAATGGATTACAATGCCACGAAAGGAGGAGTGGACACTGTTGATCTTATGTGTTCGCGAATCTCCACTTCCAGAAGAACTAAGAGATGGCCAATGACCATTTTCTTTAGAAATCTTGATATTGCTGGGATCAACTCGATGAGGATTTATCAAATGAATAATCCTGAGGAAACATTCTCAAGACGTGAATATCTCAAAGACCTGGCTATGCAGTTGATGGATCAAAATTTGAGAGAACGAGCAAAAATACCCAATTTGCCAAAAGATTTGTTAATTTTCCTGAAAAAATACAAAGAAGAAGAAAATGAAAATGAATGCAATATAGAAGCTGTTCCAAATAGACGACGTTATTGCTTTATTTGTGGGTCAAGAAAAAATAACATAACAAAACTATCTTGCCATGATTGCGGTAGGAGCGTTTGTCAAAAACATTCGCAGCATAGATGTGATAATTGTGCAATATCAAACGGAACATCAGACGAGGACGAAGACTAAAACAGATTATTAGGCTGAATCGTTCATAAAATTATAGGTTTTTTTTTGTAAGTACAAATTGTTGTTAATTTCTTTATGTAGTTTTGTAATTGAATGTTACACTTTATTTTAGTTTACATTTATTTATTGTATTTTATAATTTTGTTGTGTTCATGTACTCCTTCATTATATAATTACCATTCTTCTTAATACCAATGAATATACCAAACAGTGTAAAAAAATGTTAATTATTTTTTAGAGTAAATTTTTTATTTTTGGTTATAAAATAATAAAACTTTTGTAACATGTGCACTAGATGTCTTTTCAAGAATACCAAAATCCTAAACATTCAGATTTTAATAGTCATTTAAAGAAAACGTGAGTGCGGTAAATTACCGTCAAGCGCCTGCCTGTGCTACGACGAGGGACGCGCCCGGATGAAGGTTAAGAAGTAGAACATTTGACATTTTACTGTAAAATAATTAGGGGAGCCAATATTTCCAATAGTTTATTTTAACATGGGAATTCTCTCTATATGTCCAGAAATTCAAGAGACACAGTGTATGTCTTAATAAATTGTTACTAAAATTTTTTCATGGATTTCAGAAAACGAAATAAATACAGATCAGTTTTTTAATTTAACATCAGAAGAAATAAAAGAATTAATTCCCAAAGTTGGCATAAGAAAAAGATTTTTAGAAAAATATAGTCAACATATAACAGAAAAAGTAAGTAAAGTAAGTGGGTATACCTACCCATATCTATTTATTATTTCTATGATTTATAAAATTGCTTGACCAATTCCTATTATTTATATTTTATATGTATTATTATTAGGCTCTTCAAGAGGATTTCATAATTGCAGCTGATGACGCGTCAACCAGTACATCGGTTACAGATGTAATATCAGACTTATCAGAGACTTCATCATCAATAATTAATATTGAAAACGATTTACCAACAGGTAAGTTGATACTTAGATGGAATGTGAATTATGTACAGGTGTCCCACACCATTCGAGTCGGTCTCTGTGGGTTCAGTTTATAAAAAATGAAAAACGATTCAGTTTTTAATTTTTTTTTTAATTCATATTAGTATGTACAGGGTCACAATGCCCCATAACTTAAAATTATTTTGGACTATACAGAGTATCCCTATACAGAGTATGAGAGTGACATATATCAAAGTTGTGTTTTTATCAATAGGATATCCTGTAAGTATGTACCTATATTAGGTATTATTCATATTTATTCGTATTTTCATATTTCCTCAGAAAATCTAATAAGAATGATTTTGACAGTTGCATTTTAATGAGTAGGTTATGAGTTATAAACAAGTGAAAGACGATCACCAATTTTTATTATGAAAGTAGTTTATGTTCCTCGGAAACGGCTGAAGACTCAAGACAAGTATACAGGAAAACGGCTCATATGTCCATATTTTAACTTTTTGTTTTCTATTCCATGATACATGATACATGCAGAAACATTCTTACTGTTTTTTATTATTATTTACCTAGCGACTTTGCGCCCTTGTCGTTGGATTTATTTAAAAAAATCCATCTCGAAATTCCGGTTGCATGGCCCACAGAGACCGACTCTGATGATCTAGGACACACTGTACGTATATAAAACCAATAAATTATTATAACAGAAGTAATTGCCAAAAATAATAATTAATTGAAAATTGTTAAGGGCTATAGACAAAATATTGCTTCTTAAAGTATGGTCTTTATTATTAAATCAACGTTTCGATCAACAATTTGGGTCATCTTCGGGATTAACAATTTTTTCCAGACCTATTTAATTGGTCAAATTGTTTATCCCGAAAATGACCCAAATTGTTGATCGAAACTTTGATTTAATAATAAAGACCATACTTTAAGAAGAAATATTTTGCCTATAGCCCTTGACAATTTTAAATTAAAACCAATAAATATACTTATAATATATTAATAACTTATAATGGTCCATTATAAGTTATG
This sequence comes from Malachius bipustulatus, assembly GCA_910589415.1. Classification (NCBI taxonomy): domain Eukaryota; kingdom Metazoa; phylum Arthropoda; class Insecta; order Coleoptera; family Melyridae; genus Malachius; species Malachius bipustulatus. The sequence continues at coordinate 4,484,713 of OU342638.1, read as the reverse complement.
GACCATTAGGTAATAATATGTTCACTATTATTACTATTACATATTAGACAAGACTAATGCTTCTCACTATACGAGCATTAGTATTTTTTACGTATAGAATTATTAATGTAAAAAGTTTCAATACAGATAGAAAATTCGCTTACCCGCAAAGGGCAACACTAGGACTACCCTACCAATTGTCAACTCATAACAATGTAAGTTATTTTATAATTTCGTATTGACAAAAATTAATACCGATAATATTTTTCTAGTCCGGCAGAAAATTGATTGAAAATTCCGCAGATGGAAAAATTATTACTGCAAGTTATAGCGTTAAAGGCAAGTTTCTGCGCACAAAATTATGTGAGCTGATATTGAAAGAGGAGCTGAAAACTGATCCAAATAAAAAGTAAGTGAAGTAGTTGTTAATTTTGATATTGTTTAATAAATCAATAAAACACAATTATTGCTTGATTGATAATGTTCTGTTCTGTTGTTTCGTAGAATTCCTTCGTCACGATTTACCCAATTAGCGGATGAAATAAATCAGATTTTTCCCCACGAAGTTCCAGAACTTTATTTTGTCCCGTATGTAAAAAATCCGGATGGATCCCCGAGGGCCGCCAGGGGAAAGCTTTATTGTACTTACGTATACATGCGCAAAAATTTAAAGGCACTAGGACTTATTACATCTAAAAATGTTAATTCTGAAAAAGGTTCGTTTTTCTAATATAAATACATTTGTAGGCTCATAATTTAAAATTTTTAGATACACAAAGCAATTCTGAACAAGAGACGGATGACGTACAGTGGTTAAAAAATAATGCTGCACCTTTTACAGACCTTTTAGAGAAGTGGAGGCAAACAACACACCTTAGATTAAATAGTTTTCCGTCATCAATTTTGGAATACATTCAAATGTATCCTGGACTTTCTCATCCTCAAGGTCACACTCTACTGGAAATAGACTTTGAAAAGTTATATCCCAACAAATTAAACTTGTTGTTTTCAAAGTGGGTGCAACTGGTACCTAAAATTTTACAAGTTTTCGAAAACAGAAACGATGCATATGTAAACAAACTTTTGTCGGAATATAAGGCTCTAGATGAGAATTGTTCATACAGTGGTGAGTAAAAAAGTTCATATAATTACATAATTAATTTCTCAATACATATAACCAGTTGCACATGTAGCAATTATTATTGTTTGTTTATCACTTTTTTCTTATTTATTTAGCTTTGTGTACAGGGTTTATTTATTTGTATATCAAATCGTTGTCCCTATACTCGTATAAAAATATTATCAGTGTAATTCTAGAAGGTGATATAGAATCGCAAAATAAGTGGAATTTCCTCACATAATATTTTTCGAAAGATATGTAGGTAATAACGAAGGTCTTCAAAGAAATCTTCAAAGTTGAAGTGTGAAAATCTAATTCTGGGAATAACTAGGGCCGCTTAAGTGATGTTGCTCAAATTTAGTGTAAATAGCTTTTAGATAGATACCTGTAATGTTTATTGGTAATATAACTGTTTTCAAAATGGTCCAGCGACGTAGATATTGGATGGTCGCTCCCATTCTCCCGTCCTTTTTTTTACGCCTCTGGATATTTTCCACAGATAATCATATTTTAAATTATACGTTCGTATTTAAAAAAGATATACTCTTGCGAAATTTAGGTATACAGACTTTTACATCCGTTATTATTATGTTTTATAAAAAAAAAATTGTGACGTAAGTCCACTTATTTTACGATTCTCTATCACCTCTTAAAATGAGACTAAGAAAATGAAACCCCCTGTATAAACGTTGAGCTCATCAAGATGTCTGCTGATAAACATTTTCATGAATTTACGTACTTCAAAAAAAAAACCTGGAAACCGAGAGTTAATTGTATTCTGAAAATTTTCATTTTATGTTAGGTATTTTAGTTGTTTTGTTTTTTACAGATGAACTTTTTGTTCTATTGAACTTACCTCTTCTATTCAATTGTAATAATATTAAAACTAAACGTGGAGGCTATAAACCATCCCGTATTGAACAAAAAGAGGCCTTTATTTTAGTGGTAAAGGTAAGTTTTTATTGAAAAATTCATATGGCTCCTTGCAAAACCACTAAGTCAAACTTTGAAGGAATACAGAAGGTGTAGAAGCTTATTGCATAAACTTGCAAAGGATTTTTATTTTTTACTTTTCAGTAAATACCTTTCAAATACAAAAATATTTCAGAACTATTTTCTTCAAATCTCAGCAAACTCAAAAATTATCTTGTAGGTACATATAAAAGTTTACATACACTTATAATACAAAATCAGAATACACAGCTAACAGACTGATAAAATCTTTTTATAATGTTTGGCAGCCTATAATTTGTCTTTCATACTTATGCTCCTTTCTACCTTTAAATTTGATCTATAGTAATATTTTAAGTAATATGTAGCATTTTTTGACTTATTTCAAAGTTTTGTGAGTTATTTCAAATTAAATTTTAAAATTAGTAAATTGTCGAAAAAATAGAATGATAATTTCATTTTCATTAAAATTTCACAGTATACATATATACAATATTCTGTTCCAGGATATTAACGACTTGGAAACTGCTCTGGAACGACGAGTGGAAAAATATAATTCCTTTAATTTAACGTGTCAGCCCTTACCAGTATTAGTTGGTGAGTTTAATAAAATACAGTCCATGTTCGTTGTTATGGAAAACGTCAAATATAAAGTAGAAACTCCTTTGAAGGCTGTAGACGTTTGCTTCAAACTATATCACGCGTTGAATGCCCAATATCCAAAGGAAGTAGATAGTACTTGGACTTTTATCCAAAATTATATCTATGAGTTGAAAACCGAATTTGACAGAAAATACGTGACAGTATCTAGTTTAATTTCGGATATTGAAAGAATATAAAATACCTATATACTTTTCTTTAATTTGTTAATTTTGTACTTTTCATAATACCTATGTATATGTTAAATGTATATTAATTTTTTATTATGTTTGTTACATTTTTGATATACATATACCTATGTATTTTATATCTGTTGAATTTTCTTAAATGTAGTAGTAGAATTTAATTATTGTTTAATTAGTAACACTACTGTTAAGTTCTGTTTTGCTGTTTCATATCATTATGTCGGTTAAATGTTCTTACTGCCAGAGTAGCTTTACATCTGCAAAATGTTTTTTATATCACTTCAAATTAGAACATAGTTCAATCACAACTTCATTACATTGTGGAAAAGAGGATTGTTTTAGAAAATTTTCTACATTGAACTCGTTTAGGAAACACATTTATAGTCATTTTTTACATCACAAAAATGATGTAGTTAAAAATGCTTCTAGTGCCAACATTGTTCCACAAGAACATCAAATCCCTAAACTTAATGATAATATGACTGATTTGGAGCTTGATACAAGTAAGGCTGAAAATGAAGAATCCGATTTGTGTAACGATTTGTACAACATTAAAGAGGATTTAAATAATGGATTAAAAATGTTTTTATCAAAAATGTATAATAATTCACTTATACCGCGTAATGCTATACAGTCAGTTATAGAAGATGTTAACATAATATTTTGTAAGGGTATTACGAAATCTGTAAAAAATATTGTTGAGAAACATTTGAAAAAATGCAAATGTCAAGATAATGTAAAAGATATTAAGGAAGCTTTTGAAATTTACGAAAATGCTTTTTCAAATTATCTGACAGAATATAAACGTTTAAATTGCTTCAAGTCATGTGGTGAATACATTCCATCAAAAAATGTTTCTCTAGGCTACCGAAATATGTTTATTTTTAAAGATAATTGTATGTCTCTAGAACCAAAAGAAGTGCTAGCAAAAATGATTCCATTAAGGGATGTTCTTACCATGTTATTTAAAAAACCGAATGTTTTTGAAGCAACTCAAGGTCATATTGATAAAATTATGAAATCTCAAACTTATGTCAATTTCATCCAGGGAAAATTGTGGAAAAAAAAGTCATCCTCATATTCTATAAATAATAAAATAGTTTACCCACTGTTTTTATACTTTGACGATTACCAAGTTGGCAATCCTTTAGGTTCAAAAGCAAATAAAAATAAATTAGGGGCAATTTATGTGAGTCTTCCTTGTTTGCCTTCATATTTGTTTCCTTCATTAAGAAACATTTTCCTGTTTATGCTTTTCTACACTCAAGATCGCAAAGATTTTGGAAACAGACTAGTGTTTAACAAATTGATAGAGGAACTGAAGTTTTTAGAGGAGCGAGGAATAGATATAACACTTAATAACAGAAATTTCAAAATTTATTTTAAATTGGGTTTGATACTAGGAGACAATCTCGGAGTCCATTCGATTTTGGGTCTTACAGAAAGTTTTTCCACTAAACATTGCTGTAGATTTTGTAAAATTGAAAAAAACGACTTAAAAGTTATGACATACAATAACCCTGATATGATAAGAACAGAAAAATCATATGATGATGATTTAAATCTCCAGGATGTTTCAACTGGTATAAAGCAGATGTGTGTTTGGCATGACCTCTCAGGTTTTCATCTAACTTCCAATTTCGGGGTTGATATCATGCATGATGTTTTTGAAGGTATTTGTACATATGACATAACAGCTCTTTTGAAAACACTCATAGAAGATTACAAATTGTTTTCATTAGATACACTTAATTCTAGAATGAGGTCATTCGACTATGGCAAATTTGAAAATACCAATAAACCGTCGCCTATTACTGTTGATCATTTAAAAAGAAAAATTAAAATGTCTGCCAATGAGATGTTGTGTTTCACCAAATATTTGGGCTTGATGATTGGTGATTTAATACCCAAAAATTTGGAAATTTGGAATATATGGATAATCCTAAGGGAAATCATAGATGTTATTTGTGCTCCGTCAATACAGTTTTCTGAATCAATCAGACTAAGAATATCAATTGAAGAATACATGACACTTATTGTACATTTTTTTAAATCTTTGAAACCTAAACATCATTTTCTGCTACATTACCCAGAAATCATTGAAAACTCTGGTCCGTTAGTACATTTCTGGTCCATGCATTTTGAACAAAAACACAGGGAATCAAAACTTACTTCAAATATTTCGGGTAGTTTTAAAAATATAATTCACACTCTAGCTGAAAAATCTCAATTGAAATTATGTCATCAACTGATTAGTCCTCTCAGAAAAATTGTTGACTTTCCTGAAGGATCTTTGGTGAACGAATTTGATTTTAATTTATTTTTTAAAACTAAAGACCGTAACACAATACGTGAAGTACATTTTGCTGATGTAAAAGGTACTCTATATAAACCTGGCATGTGTATTGTTATAGATATGTCTGACATAATACCTGTGTTTGGTGCACTTGAAAAAAATTTTGTTTCAAATTGTCAGAGTGTTTATTTTTTATGTAAAGAATATGAAACTTCATATTTTGATAAACATTATCAAGCCTTTCGGGTTGACATGGTAAAAAATAAAGAAAAAAATTTAATTCAATATGCAGATATTCATGATTATTCTCCTTGTTTATCTTCAATTATAAATGCTCAAACCTTTATTTCTGTTAAATATATGTTATAAATTAGGTGATAGGGCTCGAAAGCAGAAAGTCATATTTAATATCCTGTGATCCACAAAATTTCTCATCAATCAGTGATCTACAAATCATAGAGCAATAAACAAAAACATGACTTATGTAATGCACTTTTTCGAAAGTTACATCCATTGGGAATTGATTTTTTGTCAATTCCTGAAGAATATATCCATCTCTCTTCCAAAGCAAAACTTGATGAAATATTTATTTATTGGATCACAGGATATATTATATAAATATTTTCAAATAATTTTCATTTTTGAAATATTTTTTTGTACCTAACAAATATTTTTATTTTTTATTTTTTTATTCCCTATGGCGAATTTACATACATATATGCTTATTTTTTTCAAATTGTACGTACAATGTTTTGTCAATAAACATGTATACCTAGATTAAAAATCCTTTTTTAATATCGATTAAATAGTTTTAATAAGTTACAGTCTGTTGTTATTTTATTATTTTGTAAAACAACCGATCACTTATAGTTCATGTATAGGTATAGTTAAGTCTACTAATAATGATCGCTACAATAATACTTTATTGAATAAAATAGGCAAAAGTTGCTAGAAGAAATCGGTCGTTTTGCTACAATATACTATATTTACTAAAAAAACCTGCTTAACATTTTGTTACAAAATCTACTACATAACAAAATCTGCTAAATATCGCTACAAAGTCTGCAGTACAGTTTCCTACAAAATTTATTACATAATTGTAACAAAATCTGGGACATATAGCTACAAATCTGCAATACATTTTCCTACAAAATTTATTACATATTGCAACAAATCTGCAACATATAGCTACAAAATCTGCAATACTTTTTCCTACAAAATTTACTACATACTGCAACAAATCTGCAACATATAGCTACAAAATCTGCAATACTTTTTCCTACAAAATTTACTACATACTGCAACAAAATCTACGGTAAATTTTCCTACAAAACCTACTACACATTGCTATAAAATCTGCAATAGATTTTCTTACAAAATCTACTACATATTGCTACAAATCTTCAATAGATTTTGCTACAAAATCTACCACACAGTGCTACAAACTCTAGGATACATCCTGCTAAAATATATAGTATTACCTGCTTACATAATGCAATGAGATGTGCATATCATTTATAAGATTATTCAAAACCAGAAGAAGGCACTTTTTAATCAACATTGTTTGTTATCAGCTGCTACAAGTTTGTAGCAAACGTATCACTACAATTTGTATAGGATTTTAAAACAAAACAGTTGCTAAAAATGTGTAGTAATTGGCTTTATAAATTGCGCTTGGGGCCTATACTGCCGTGTTAACCGTAAACGCCGTAAGTGACAATTTTCTCATTTTCGGCTTATTGGATGTTCTGATGGGACTTTATATTCTCTATCTATTACCATAAGCAAAAACGCCGTATCTCCATCCTAACAGCTATAAATCGCTAATTTAGTTCGCCGTATTTGCAGGTTTCATCAGTTCTTTAGAGCATTTTACCGTATGTTCATTTTATTAGGGAAGTTTGCCGTATCTGTAAGCATAATATGCAGATACGGCATAAATGTTAAATAAATTTAATACGTATATGAGTAATCCTGATCGAAAATGCCGTATCTAGAAAATAACCAAGTAAGATACGTAGTTTGTTTTATTTATTTCAAAGAATAATAATAAAAGTAATAATAATACAATAATACTTGTTTTACCGAAAGTACTTTAATAACGTTAAAAAAATACATAATAATAAAATTGTGTGTGTATTTACCATAAGTGCTCGGAAACGGTAAAAGATACAGGGTGGGTTAAATTAGAGAAAAGTTGCACAATTTTATGCTTATTAAGAATCTGAAAGAAAATTTATGGATACTTCTCAGGCGTTGCTGAAAAATCCTGAAAAAACTTGAAAATGAAGATTTCTTATTTCAATCATATCTTTTTTATTATTGAAAAGAAATTGAAATATTTTTGTAGGTTTACATAAGATATCAAAACGCATCATCTGCAGATGCGTCATCTGACATGTCATTTCCAAAATTTTCAAGGACTACTAGATCCCAAAATTTTCATTGTCAACTTTTGTTTTTCTTATGGCCGCCATATTGTTATTTCGTGTCATTCGCTATTAAGAAAATCTAAGAAACAAAATAAATAATCTATCACATTCAAAAAAAAATTTCTTCCAAATTTTTGTTCTTCTTTTGTCGGACAAATAACCTTTGTTTAACCGAATGGTTTAACCGAAACCTAAAAAAACCCATAAGGTAAGCAATGTCAAGTCGCGACGTCATATTGACGTTATTCGGTGAAATGATTTTCTTTTTTTTAGAATAAAGAATAAAATTTTTAAGATTTTTTTTTTAATTTGATAGATTGTTTCCTTGATTTTTTTAATAGCGAATAACACAAAAAAACAATATGGCGGCCTTAAGAAAAACAAATAAAGTTGACTATGAAAACTCTGCGATCTAGCAGTCCTTGAAAATTTTCAAAATGACAGGTGATAGCTTTTGATGACTTATGTGAACCTACAAAAATATTTTAATTTCTTTTTGATAATAAAAAAGATAATATGATTGAAATAATAAATCCCCATTTTTAAGTTTTTGCAGGATATTCTAGCAGCGGCTGAAGTTGTCCTAAATTTTGTTTCAGATTCTTGATAAGCATCAAATTGTGCAACTTTTCTCTAATTTAACCCACCCTGTATCTTTTACCGTTTCCTAGATCCCAATGGTGAGCATCGAATTGTTAACCATCCTGTATACGGCAAAAGCTCCTAGTATGTATAAGATATTTTTAACTCAAAAAACCGTATAAGTTCATTTACGGCTAATCTATCTATTTTTCCTTTGAATATATTGCCGTAAGTGATTTTTTGAAAAAAACTGCAGTTTTTTAGAAAAAAGAATAAGACTAAATAAAATTAGGCATGTAAATAATAACTTATGGAAAATCAGGATTCTCAAAGATAACAATTGTGAACGGCAGATGGCAAAAGACAAAAACGTAAATATCTCAAAACTACTAAAATGTAGATACGGCGTTTAGGGTTAACACGGCAGTATAGCCCTACAAATTGTCAGAGATTGTGGTGTTTTTGCAGTATATCTCGCTATTATTTTTTTCCGTGCAACGATCAGCGTGTAGATTTCTTCAACCACTTAAAGATGATAGCAATTCAACACCCTATTTGCCTAATAAGTCTACTAGGTTTGAAAGATATACAGATCTATCTTGCATTGTATAAGTTTTTCAGAGATATCAATTTAGACATATGAATTAGATTTAAGCGATAAATGTTCATTGGTATAATTTTAGTTCCTTTGTTTACTATCCTCGTGTTTCAATAACCTGACAATTCGAGGGTCCAGTGATTGTTTGTGCTTTAAAGTCATCCTGATGGACCTCTGGATGCGAGTATCCCTGTCTCTTCCCAATAAGGTTTTTTGGAAAAAAAATTATAAAAAAAAAACATAAAAAAAAAGGTCTTAAAAAAAAATTAAAACAAAAAAAAGAGAAAAAAAACAAAAAGAAAAAAATATTAAAAAAAATAATAATAATAATAATATTAAATAAATAAAAAAAAAAGAAATAAAAAAAAAGGAAAAAAAAAGATAGGATATAAATGGATAAATTACCTGAATATATATAAATATATAATCAAATAAATGAAAATATAAAAAATGATGGTATAATGACAATACTAATAAATATTATGTAAGTAAATACAGGTATGTAACTCACACCGCACACTTGCACAGTGATTCTTAGTTGGATGTTATACTTGCTTATCCTGCCTTCTCGAACCTTAAGGTAATTAATAAAAGTCTGTGGCTAATGGAGCTACGTCTCCGAGGTCGAGTAAAACCCCTACACACACACACACACACCTCCATATCACGCGCAAAGCACTGGTTGTGCAGGAAATTCTGTAAAGACAGTAAAAAGCGCAATACTTCTTTTGCGGAAAACAAAAATATTGAGAATGCCATACAAACATTTTTAATTCATTACAGGATTTCCACTCATTTCACAACTGTAACGAGTCCTTCAATGTTAATGTTTGGTAGAAATATAAAAATAAAGTTAGATTAAATTAGACTTTCTCAAAGAAACATAAGCAATGAAGAGAAATATTAATTCGTTTGGAGGTAATCAAAAATAACTCCAAGTAGGTGACTCAGTGTTGGTATTGTTGGTCTAAGATTTTTCGAATTCCGATCAAAAATGGTCCGCATGGGAGGTGATTAATAGAACAGGTAATGTAACGTTTGATGTTCAAATTTTAGATGATAAGATTATAAGGCATTCTAATCACCTGAAGAAAACAAGTTTATTGTCACACTCGGAACCGGAATCGAAAAGAATAATGAAAATATAGAATCAACGGACACTGATTCCAAGAACTGATAATAAAAATAGTAATATGAGAGATGATAACAACGCATTGCCATATAATTTGCGTGAACGAAAAAAACAGGTAGATTATAAAGAATGATTATTAGTATAAGTTTGTAATAGTATATTCTTCAACGAACGAAGAATGATAGCTATTATCCACGAAAACGATCGGCTCGTGTCAGGCGAGTGTTGGAACGTTTGAGTGGATAATAGCTATTTTTCGCGAGATGAAGACGCTATTTTCTCTTCGACTTTTTGAGAAAGTTTATTAAAATTAGTTCAAAAAATAAATAAAACTTTTCAATAGACTTATTTTCTTGATATTTGCGTTGTCGTTTTTTATCCCCAGTCATTTCAATTATCACTAAATGATATTCTGGAGTAGAGAGCACCTCCGAGGTTATTTCTTATCACACCACCGCCCAGTCATTTTATACAGGGTGTTCTACAAGCTCTATGACAAACTTTGACAGATGGTAGGTTGCTTGATTTTAAACATATTTTTTTTAATAAACATGAGTCCGATTCGTTTTTGTTTAGAAGTTACAAGCATTTAAAGAATCGTAATTTTTTCAGTCAACCAGGAAGTGACACTAAGTCGCTATGTCACTAAGACACTATGTCAACCAATGTACACTTATAAAATATACACTTACTTCAATGAAAAACGTAGGCTGATAAATAGAAATATCGGTTGTTATGACAATAATAATTGTTAGTGTCATTTTAATTATTTATTAGATATTTCGTGTGAAAGTTATAAATAAAAAATGCATTTATTCTCGACTGAGGAATATGCAGATATTGTGTTTGTATATGGGTATTCCAATGGTAACGCCAAACAAGCTGCTCAAGAATACCGACGCAGGTATCCAAATAGACATCAACCTGCCCACACGGTGTTTAGTGCATCATTTCGTAGACTTCGAGAAGCAGGTAATCCCGCTCCAAAGAAGGCTATTCGCCCTACTGAAGTAAATGTACAAGATGAAGAAAATGTGATAGATGCTGTCCTCGATAACCCTTCAATCAGTGTTCGGCGTATTTCTAGTAACCTTCATGTATCACCGAATTTTGTATGGCGTGTATTGAACAGAGAAATGTTACACCAGTTTCATCGCCAAAATGTACAGGCATTGCATGCTGGAGATGCCCCACAGCGATTAGGATTTTGTCGCTGGTTACTTCAGCAACAAGCACAAAATGATAGATTCATTTCGCTCGTCATGTGGTCTGATGAAGCGTGCTTTACTAGGGATGGCATAAATAATAATCATAATGAACATGTATGGGCGTTGCAAAATCCACTTGCAATTAGACCAAGACGATTTCAGCAACGATTCAGTGTCAACGTTTGGGGTGGCATTTTCAACAATAATTTATTACCTGTGCATGTTCTAAATGATCGTTTAAATGCAGATCTTTATAGACATTTCTTAGAACACGACCTTTTAGAGTTTATTGATGACGTGCAACTCAATATTATTCAAAATATGTGGTATCAGCATGACGGTGCACCGCCACATAGAGGAAGACAAGTTGCTGCTTGGCTAAATGAACATTTCCCGAATAAATGGATAGGTCAAGGAGGTTCAATATCATGGCCACCTCGTTCTCCCGATCTGAATCCTCTGGATTTTTATTTATGGGGACACATGAAGCAGCTGGTCTACCATGTTGAAATCGCTACCCATCAGCAGTTACTTGAAAGAATTCTCGATGCAGCTGACCAAATAAGAAATGATCCAAATCTCATTCTTCGAGTGACCGAATCTTTAGTTCGTCGATGTGAGGCTTGCATTCAAGCTGAGGGTGGACATTTCGAACAATTTTTATAGTCTTAGGTTTTGTGATTATCATTTAATTTAAATTTTTATTGTTGATTGTTAATAAAGGTTAAATGCTTGTAACTTCTAAACAAAAACGAATCGGACCCATGTTTATTAAAAAAATATGTTTAAAATCAAGCAACCTACCATCTGTCAAAGTTTGTCATAGAGCTTGTAGAACACCCTGTATATTATTAAATATTTTCATAAATAGATATTACCTAACCTTGTTATTATGACCTGTCTATCAGGTCAGGTTAGGTACGCTGGCAGCTGGTTGATTCAAGCGCATTACACTGTTCGCATCTAAATTATTGATTTTTCAGCTTTATTCACAATAATTCACATAATTCAGGCACAATAATGTAAGCCAACAGCGTTTCAATACTTAGTCGGACGATAGGTAGCCAAGGCGTTATCTTAACTGGTTGACGTCACAGAATTGAATTCCGAAAATCAGTTGTCAAAATGCCGAGCAGTGATTGGTTTACAACATTCCCTCATCGCAAGCGGTGAGGGAATGAACATGCATCCATCGCATGGGGAATGTACGTCATTAGCTAACTGAAATTTGCAGTATAAAGAACGTATTACTAAATGGTCGAAAAGAAATTATATTAATTTAGATTTAAGCATTGAGGTTTACTTCAGTTTTGTTGGAAATAAGCCATAAATGATTAAAATCAGGTCTGTAAATTGATAATTCTTATTTCGTGAAGATAACTTTAATTTTATTTGTCAAGATTTGATTTTGTATAAAATTTGTATTGTATAAAATTAGAGATGTTATGTTTTTATTTTTCTCGATGATCTAGAACATTATTTTTTTTAGTTAAATAAATATTCCTTATTATTAATATAGAAACCAATTACTAAAAACGTTCTAGAAATATTACACGAGACTTACGAGCTTGCCTGCTGATGAGCCCCAGAAGGTGAAACAGTTGTCCCTGTCGATTGATTGCTTCTTTCTGCTTGCTTATTATGGAGCTCTCATAAATGAGCTCATTACCTTACACACATTTCCTCATTATTATTGTACGAACTTAAAATCAATTTTTAAAAAAGTTATTTACTATTATCAAATGCTTCAATAATCTTTCATTTTAAAAGCTTTTTTGGCTTTACTGGAAGGTAAAGCCAAAAACAATCGTTATTTATTTTTGTATAAATCATACTTTCTTACTCTTGTTGTCCTAGTCTTGATAATTATTAATCATGTAGGGGAAGTGCGGGTATTGCCCAGCCGGTAATATCGCCCATGGTAGTTTCATGAAAACTATCTACAAAAATAAGTGCTAGAGAATTTGGTAAGACAGTAATAAGTCCATGTAGCTTATCATAATTAAATGTTTCTATTTTTTTTTTTCAATAGGCATTCCGTACTCGACTTTAAAGGATAGACTGAAAGCAGAAAATACAAACGATCCACAATTGGGTAGGCATTCTACATTCACAAAGGAGCAAGAAAGAGAATTGGCCAAGCATTGCTTATATTTGGCGAAAATGTTCTTTGGTCTCACGCCCACAGAACTACGTAGGGTAGTTTTTGACTTTGCAGAAAAAAATAAAATACAGCATCCTTTGAACAGGGAGAAAAAAATGGCCGGCAAAGACTGGTTGCAGTCATTTCTTAAGCGTAATCCTGAACTCAGTTTGAGAAAACCGGAATCAACTAGTGTAGCTAGAATAGCAGGATTCAACAAAGACGCTGTTCAATTATTTTTTTTTAAACTTGGAGAAGTTTTCAACAGATATTAATTTCAACCACAAAGAATCTACAATGTGGATGAAACGGGCATCACCACTGTACACACCCCTGGCAAAATAGTCGCCCCAAAAGGCGTGAAGCAAATAGGGAAAGTTGTGAGCTGGGAACGTGGACGTAACATAACTGTTTGCTGCGCTCTTAGTGCAGCGGGAGTTTATATCCCATCCATGTTTATTTACACTCGCGCTCGAATGTCTGATAATCTCAAGCGTGGTGTCCAGTCGGAGCAATTTATCAGTGTTCCCCGAAAGGTTGGATGAATGATGAACTTTTTTTGATTTGGTTGCAACACTTTGTGAAAGAAACAGCTGCCTCCAAAGCAAACACGATACTTCTTTTGCTTGACAACCATGGTAGTCATACTTCTCTGCAAGCGTTCGAATATTGTCGAGATAATGGTATTGTGATGGTATCATTCCCACCTCATACTTCCCATAAACTCCAGCCTTTGGATCTCACCATATACGGACCCTTAAAAAAAGCGTATGCCAGAGAATGCCATATTTTTTTAAAGACCTCAACTCACGAGAAAATAACACCATCATAATATGATGTAGCTGAAATCTTTAATCGAGCTTTTATCCGAGTTGCAACTATGGACAAAGCTCAAAAAGGCTTTCAAATATGTGGTGTGGTTCCCTATAATCCAAACATCTTTAGTGAAGAAGACTTCCTACCAGCTGCTCCTCCTCAAACACTTGTAGTGGACGAGGAAACTGGTATTTCTAAGAATAATATGCTAAATGATCAAGAAGGAGGTCAGCTTTCGCAAGCTATAAGTTCGGATTCTCGTTCAGCAGTAAATGAGTCTGATGCCGTGGATCATCCAGTACCAGGTCCTTCAAAAACCGTATCATTTCAAGAGGTATCTCCATTGCCAATGAGAAAGAAAACTAGTTGGTCCTAGAGCTGGTAAATCAAAAATTTTGACTGCCACTCCAGAAAAAGAGGCTCTCGAACTACGAGTAAATAAAAAGCTAGAAAAAAATAAAAAAAACAGAAGGTTCATTTTCAGAAATTGAAGAAAGTTACCAAAAAAGTTCGATTTTCAGAATCCAGTTCAAATGAAGAATCAGCCGATGAAAAATAATTATGTGATGACAGCTCAGACGGGGAAGAAGAGTTTGACGAAGAAATTTGTATGTTTTGCGGTGAATTTGGTAAGACTGAAACTTGGTTCCGATGTGGAATTTGTAAAAAATGGGCCCACAAAGAGTGCACGGATACAACCACTTATAAAACTTTCATTTGCGATTTTTGCAGGAAATAGTTCCTGCAAAATCATATTTTATTTTAGTACCTAGGTACCTACCTACGGGTAATAATTGATTTATATACTTAAGAAATCATGTTTAATTTTATATAAATTGCTAAGCAATTTTTGTTTTGAACAATGTTTTATTTTATATAAATATTTTTGTTGAGAATAACAAATTATTTTATGTTTATTTTAAAATATTGTTTGTTAAGAATAAAGTTTTTATATTTATAGTAAACGATTTCTCATTAACCATGCATATAAACATTTTTTCAATGTCTTATACACATAATAAACTGTGGGCGGTATTAAACGCAAATGCGGGCGGTATGAACCGTCATTGCGTGTAATACCGCCCAATCGTGTCGAATAATTTTTTTTTTTTACTTAAAAGATAATTTAAGAATGTAATTAAGATATGAGATTTATAACCATATAGGAAAACTTACAAATGCACATTGTCATTTTTCAAAATATATTTACAGAGCTTTTCTTGCTTAGGTGGGCGGCAATACCCGCACTTCCCCTAACGCAGCTGTAATTAAAAGGCTGATTTTAAGCACAGTTAGACAAAGACATAATCAGTTTGTATTTTTGTAAAGAAACAAAGTCATATTTTCTGCCGCCTATTTACCTAATAATTGGTAATACTTGGTAAAAATATCTACTATGTACTTGGTAATTCGTCATGTAACGCAACTGTGATAAAAAGGCTGGTTTTGTAAAATTTAAACTAAATATTTTAGTAGGTATCTGTTAGAAACTTAAGATTGTTGTGTTCATAATATAGTATAGGTAGTTGTGTTTTCGTTAGTTACCATGTGTTAATAATTTTAAGTACCTATTGACTTTGTGAGATGGTTGTGTTTAAACTCTTATAGTATGTAGTGTCAAGTAGACAAAAATCTTTTGCTGAATCAATTTTCTTCAACAAATTTTTGATGGTTTCGATTTAATTACAAGAGTGTCACAACTAGCATATTATTGTAGTATTGTTAGTAGCTTGAGCTTGATAGAAATACTGCCAATCTGATGTTTAACTACGCTGTTTGTAATAATAAGACTAGTATGGGATATAATCAGCCATCATGAGTTTGTATTTTTATAAAGAAACAAGTGAGTCCCTTAAAATAAAAATTGACAAAATCCAAAATCGATCGATAATAAGGAGTTGGACTCTTCAAGACCCGAGAAAACAGACGCCACCTCAGAATTTACACCTTGAGATGCCATGTATACCTGCTTACAAACCAGCAGTAGCGCCGCCAACAGTCGCCGCCTTTAGCTCAGAGCAACTAGCCGCCAATCCAAAGCAATCACACCCCACCAACAGATGGAAAAAATACCTTGAACGACCCGCCCCGTACACTAAATCCCGGTAGGCGATAAGACTCAGTTACCGTAATCATTTTCAACCCTTTCAGCCCGAAGACAAACAAAACTCTCCCGACGTCAACGCCAGTAGAATTATCGTTTCACGTTCAGAATCTTCCAGAACCTGAACTTTCAACGAAGAGGGCAGTGTGACGAACCGCACCCCGGTCCGTCGATTAGAAACAAAAAGCTACCTTAATTAAGAACAAATAAATTAAATAAGAATTATTTAATTAACTGCCATTCCTTTTATCTGTATCTGTACTCTGCGAAATCTTCGACTCGATTTTTCCTGACTCTCGTCTAATGGTATCGAAATAATTTTTAAAAGAATTAAATCTGTTTTGTTTACTGTTGAATGTATCCATTTAACTAACCGAACCCTTCAGAGTTCAGTCGACGTTTCCTGGCTTTGAATAACCGTCACCTTGTTTTGAGCAGTTGAGTTGACTTTTCATGGCTGTTCGAAACTCCATCATAATTCTACCAAATCGTTCGTTCGATCCTTATGAAAATCTCAAATTCAAACGTCGCTTAAAAGTAAGAAGCAGTACCAGTAATAATTAATCATCCCCGAACTACTACCAGCAGGAGCACCAACACTAATCGTCAATCGTCATGTCAGCAAGTAACGGTTCCCCGCAAGATCCTGAACGGCCTGTTGAAGACGCAGGTCCATTGGCCACGCTCAATAATGTCGAAAAAACCGCCCCCGATGCCGAGTCTGAGTACCGCAATTTCCGACTTTACAACAACAATGCTTTATCCCACCGCCAGGTAAATAATCAATTCAGCATCATCAAAAAAAAAAAAACAAATAAAATGCCTCAATCATTTATTTGTATCAAAACATAATTTTACCAGTATTTAATATGTTAGGGTTAGATACTACTAATTTTACTGTTATAGCGTACCTGCAGAATTCCTTCCTATGCTTTGATGTCTTTCAAGAAGTTCAAGAAGAAATCACATTCTAAATACAATTTCAATAATCATATTGTCATACAAATGTGCATTTTTATGAGTTGCAATATCACTAATATTTTTAAATAGGTGTTTACCTAACCTATAATTTAAGATTCCACGAGCTACACTTCAGTTTCGTTCGGGCAATACATTTAGGGAAAAAATTACTCATAGCCCCCGACCAATTCTTAGTGAAAACGAAAACAGTATTTTGGAAAAATGGATCATAAACCTTCACAAAAAGGCATTTCCTGTCAGAATCGAAGACGTTCAAACCTCCGTCAAAAAATTTCTAGATGGATGTAACCCACGATAAAATCTTTTCAAAAATAACGTACCTGGACAGGGATGGTATAATGCTTTTCTTCGAAGACATAAAAATTTATCTCTTCGGTCGGCTGAGGGAATAACAGCAGCCAGTTCTGTTGTGTCGGAATCAGATATTAGAAAATGGTTCGTAGGAATCGAAGATTATTTGAAAAAAAAAGACCTCTTTGAAATTCTTGAGGACCTTCAGATCAGGTCAGGTCAGGTCAGGGTATGCCGGGGTAATCGGACTGGACGAAGACACCGGCCCGAAAGAAGAAGATGGAAGCATGTTGGAGCAGATCATGAAGAAAGCGAGGGCGAGGATGTCAGATGAATTCAACGATGCAGAGGAAAACGTGAACCCCTTCGAAGGAAGATCCTCGATACTTCGGACGCCACCTGACTACCAACGAAACACCAGCACAGACACGGAGGCACTCCCAACACAGCAAGGAAATAGCTCGAACGTCAGCACAGACGAGCAGACCTACTTCACACCTGGAAGAAAGGATAATACAGGTATATACATGGACGAGGACCTGGAAACCAGCCCAGTTTTTCAGCTGGGAAGCACGAAGATAGACGAACATGAACACCCCACTGAGGTAGAAACTGCGGAATTGATAGATCTTACGGCAGAACAAGGAGCGTCAAATTGGACAACAACACCCCTCCCACCACAAAAAAACAGGAATCAAGAGCAGGATTACGAACAGGAGACACCACAGTCAAAAAAAAGGAAAGGTGGCAGCAAGAAGAACAGCCCAATTATAATACAACAAGTTGCTAAAGCGGAACCAAATATCACGCTAATTCTATTAAAGAAAAATATAGATTCGCTAGTGGAAATGGGAAGACAACATCAAAACGTCAGGAAAGAAGTCAAAAAAATGGCAAGCGAGATGAAAGGATTAGTCACTAGGGCAATAGTAGAAGACACCAAAGACAGGGGGAAGTGGTTAACAATGGAAAATGAAAATAGCGTCAGCCTAAACCTAAGGGCAGAACTTGCGGAAGAAAAAGAAGAACTCGAGAAGGAGAACGATATCATGAGAAATCACATCTAACTCCTAAAAAAACAGTTAACACAAGCCGAGACTAAAATAGAGGACATGAAAAAGAAGGCCGAGCCAGAGACAACAAGATGCACAAACTGCGGAACACGTAATACGAATTACTGCATGGATAAAGAAGGCATCCCACAGACCTTCGAGGAGTTCAGAACTGTTGCCTCCAGAAAGTGGCTGGAGTCAAACTATAAAGTTACCAAGATGACTAATAAAGACCCTCTACAAGTCACGCCAGATCACCTCATAATGTTTACAGATAAAAATGAGGATAATAGAACCCCCCTGAAGAAAAAACTCTTCGTTAGATACCCGGAGGCCGCAGAAGGCGAGAAGACCCCATGCAATGGGGGTAGCTACTCACTAATAGAGCAGACGACAACATACAGGGTAAACGGATCTCCAAAATCCAAAAGCAAAACACTGATCGCCTTCTTCTGTGATAAGAAAAGTAACTCCATCAATAGGGACACATACGGGGTATGTCTGAAGAGCTGAGATCTATCCTGGAGGCTACACCAGACGGCAGACAGGTCACCATCGTGTGTCCCAGTATGGTGGAACCCACTACGTTTAGAAAGATGATAGAGTCAAAACTCCATCACCTGCCTAATGTTTTCGAAATATACACCACAGGAGACCATTCTGACGGAAACACCAGTCAACTAAACAGGATAAAGAAAGAGGCGATAATAATAGGCACAGCCGATGCATCCTACGCCCAGACACTGAAAACACTCCGCGAAAATATCAAGGATAAAACAACGGTGGAAGCCATTAGGAAAGTAAGGAAGACTGCAAAGGGGGGATTACTCATCAACATCAGGGAAGGAACGACGGAGAAGGTAAGGGACAAACTAAAAGAAGTCTTGCGCGACCAAAAAATACGCACTGTGGGAGGAGATAAGAAGAAAACCCTGTTTATCAGGGACATTGATGAACTGACCGTCGCAGAGGAAGTTAAAAATGCGTTAATATCCATCTAGTCCAGTAAAATTAGACGAAAAAGGCATCGAATTATGCAATTCATGCGGAAAAGAAAATATTTTGTGTGGGGGTTGGGTGGTCAATGGAGAGTCTAAATCCAAAAATGCGACCTCCTACCCCTTGTGAATTAGCCGCCATATTGGTTTTAGGGATGGATGGAGTTTTTGCACTTTACGACGTTAATTCGCATTTTACCGAAAAAAGTGTCATTACTTACTTTATTCAGAAAAACATTCTCCACAAATTTGCATATGTGACATTTTTTCGTATTTGCAATATTTAATGACCTACAGGTGATTCATTAAAAAAAAGGGGGATGAAAAATTGGTATTTTCGGAATAACTCCTTTTTTTCAATCGCAATCCAAAAATTGTTCCCACAAAACTTGTAGCGCTTACAATTACGAACATTTACATGACAATATCTCATTAATCGGACCAATTATTGTTGCGCAGTAGTGCGTCAAAGTCATTAGGGTGAGATCGGGCCAATTAGGTTTCTCAGGTAAGCGATAACCCAGGCCGACTCGCTCCAAATAGGGCTGCCGTATATAGATAAGATTTGTCTGTGATGTGGTTAAACCAATAAAAACGTGTCTAGACAAGCCTAGAAAATATATTCATAGTTTTCATCATCGGCTCCGATGTGGACCTTTTGGCCTTACTGACGGGATTGTGTCCAGATAATGTGAAGAACGTGTTTCTCAGGAAACCTCAACAAGGCCGGACTCGGCAACAAGCATTTTCGCCACGCAGCTTGAAGCATGGTCCACTGATTTCGGAAAATATCCTGTTTTTACATGCTTTCAGTGGTTGCGATACGACGTCTGCATTCTTCGGGATAGGAAAGTCTAAATTTATCTCAACCTTGGAAAAAAATCCCAGCCTTGAATCCTTGATTGCGTCATTCAAGGACGAATATGCTGATTTAAGACTCTTGAAAATGCTGGCGAGCAGTTTATAATATCTTTATACGGGGACACAGCTACAAGTGACGGTTTGAATGGATGCAGATATAAACGTTTCGCTAAATCATCAGCAAAAAGTAAATGCAACCTAGCAGATTTACCACCAACTGCCGAAGCAGCAAAATACCACACTCATCGGACCTACTACCAAATACAAAAATGGCTTAACAATGAAAAAAATCCTGAGCACTGGGGATGGAAAAAAGATTCGAGGGGTTGGATGCCATTGACTACCACTGGGGATCCTGCACCACAATCGTTGATGAAGTTGATATCCTGCAAATGTACGAAAAATTGTGGAGCAGCTTGTGGCTGCCGAAAAGCGTGTCTTCACTGTACGGCGATCTGCCATAACTGTTCCGGGGAAATATGCGACAACGTACCAGAAAAACTCTAAGCGATGAATGAGTTTGAAAATGATGACGACGACGAAGAACCCGATTCTTGGCAAAAAACCGCAGTACATTCTCTCAATCACATCGACATAAGAATCAATTCACCTGGTTCTTCACGGAAAAAAAAAATGAGAACGATAGCTTCCCAATAAACACCGGACTATATATGTGAAACCCAAAGGAAATAAACATTTTTTTGAATACGATTTACCA
This sequence comes from Malachius bipustulatus, assembly GCA_910589415.1. Classification (NCBI taxonomy): domain Eukaryota; kingdom Metazoa; phylum Arthropoda; class Insecta; order Coleoptera; family Melyridae; genus Malachius; species Malachius bipustulatus. The sequence continues at coordinate 4,463,606 of OU342638.1, read as the reverse complement.
TTGAATTTTTTTCTAATGCGATAATATTCCTCGGCTTCGCCTCGAAATATTTATTCACATTCGTCTAAAGAAAATTTCGTCCTGTGGTAGGTACATAAAATACTATTATTATGAATAATTTAACACAACTTGTACGACAGTCGCTTATACTTTCGAGAGTCTAGAATTGATTCTACAAATGGATCAAAGTACTTTTCATGCATCTCGCATAATAACGATATATTAATTTTTCTGAATTTTGACAAATTCAAAACCCAAGATTCATGATATTTTGACTACATCAATTGGATTGGACGAGTGAAAGGTTAAGTTCGCAGACTTCGGCGCACTACTGCGCAACAATAATTGGTCCGATTAATGAGATATTGTTATGTAAATGTTCGTAATTGTAAGCGCTACAAGTTTTGTGGGAACAATTTTTGGATTGCGATTGAAAAAAAGGAGTTATTCCGAAAATACCAATTTTTCATCCCCCTTTTTTTTAATGAATCTTACCTGTAGGTCATTAAATATTGCAAATACGAAAAAATGTCACATATGAAAATTTGTGGAGAATGTTTTTTTGAATAAAGTAAGTAATGACACTTTTTTCGATAAAATGCGAATTAACGTCGTCAAGTGCAAAAACTCCATCCACCCCTAAAACCAATATGGCGGCTAATTCACAAGGGGTAGGAGGTCGCATTTTTGGATTTAGACTACTAGTTGACTACCCAACCCCCACACAAAATATTTTCTTTTCCGCATGAAATGCACATTTAAATCCTACTTAGACTGGACTAATCGAGCAACTGAAACACAAGGAGAATATCAACATCACATCCATGCGAGAGACACCGGGCGGCACGCAGACGGTCACAGTCACGATGGACGAGGAGGATGCCAATCAACTTCTATCTCAGAGAAGAATCAAGCTTGGCTTCACGGAATGCAGGATACAGGAGAGACTGGAACTGACGAGATGCTTCAGATGTTTGGACTACGGCCACACTGCCAGATCATGCAAGGGAGAAGACAGAACCGAGTGCTGTCACGGATGTGGACAAAAGGGCCACTTAAGGGAGGATTGCAAGGCGAAAGACCCTTTCTGCATTTTGTGCAACGAGCTCGGGCATTTCACTGGAAGTGGAAGATGTAAAGCATTCAAAGCAGCGCTGCAAAGCGAACGACAGACAAGGAAACAAAGTCAGGGAGCTCCCAGAAGGGGAAGGCAATCCAGGACAGACACCCTGGCATCGGAGGCAGACTCGGTTTTCTAAGACACCTCACAACAGTACACAACAACAACTCGCAACAGACAACACATACTAGCCAACCTACAGACGACAACCAGCCATGAATGTCTTGCAGATAAACGTGGACAGGGGAAGAGCCGCACAACACCTTACCTACAAAACAGTGAAAAAACACGCTGCCGACATCTTGATAGTGGCAGAGCCCAATAAAAAGATGACCGCCGGCACGACCTGGATACGCGATCAAAGAGCGGACGTCGCGATACGAGTCATCAACCAGAGCATACCTACTGAAATAGTCAAGAAAGGGCCGGGATACGTCATAATCAAGACCAGAGACATCCACTTCATCGGCTGTTACTTTTCACCGGGACGGAGCATAGCAGAATTCGAAAGGTATCTGGACGATCTCACGAGGCAAATCATCAACTGTAACGTCATAATAGCCGGTGACATGAACGCCAAGTCTCCGATATGGGGAGGTAGCATTCAAGACAGGCGAGGCGACATGCTGGCGGATTGGATGGCGGCGAACGATATGAGCACGATTAACGAAGGGGAACGCCCTACCTTCCTGAGAGGCACCTCATCGTCATATATAGACGTGACCATCATCTCAAACAACATTAGAGGCAAAGTCGCGAAGTGGGAGGTTGTAGAGGAGGAAACCTTAAGTGGTCACCAGTATATAACATTCACGCTAGAAACATCTATACGAGCAAACGACAACCTGTTCACAAAAATGATAGATTATGAACAAGTAAGGAAATCCCTCTCGGAAGCCAGATTCGCTCGTGAAGGCATCGACACCCCCAGCAGACTCATTAACTGGCTGAAAGAAGCACAGGACGCTGGAACCAAGAAAACTAGACAGCGAAACGACGTGTACTGGTGGAACAGCGACCTTGAGGTAATCAGAAAAAGAGGCATTTAGATGAGACGGGAGGTAACAAGACTTCGGAAAAAAATGACCCCAGACTCCACCACGTCGTAGATTCACAAAAACTGCTGCAAAGGGAATACAAGAAAGCCATAGCAACCTCAAAACGAGCCCGATGGCGTAAGCTTTGTGAAGATCTAGAGAACGATATATGGGGAGAAGGGTACAAGATTGCCATGCGGGAGTTCCGACATCTGACCCCCCCAGTCAAACCCGAAGGAGAGTTGAGAGCCAACATAATCAGGAAGCTATTCCCAGAGTCCCAGAGAATAGAACCCCTCAGCTATCGGATTAGAACGGTGCCACCCTTTACAACGGAAGAGATTACCGCAGCAGCGGACAGGATCAAGGGTAAAAAAGCCCCAGGCCCGGATGGAATAACTCCTGAGACTCTTAAAATCGCAGTAGAAGTCAACCCCGACGGCTTCCGTAAAGTCTATAACACCCTGCTGACTGAGGGTCTCTTCCCGAAGGCCTGGAAAAAGAGCAGAGTAAGCCTGATTTGGAAGGGCAAAGAAGATCTCGAAAGCCCCACCTCCTACAGGCCAATATGCCTGCTGGACACCTGCGGGAAGTTATACGAAAGATTGATCCTCCGCAGGATAGAACAAGAAATTGCAGAAAAAGGAGGACTGTCGGACAATCAATACGGCTTCCGGGCGGGCAGGTCAACCACCGACGCGATCGTGAAAGTCACACACATGATCGAGGAAGCTAGTAGAACAGGTCACGGGAAGAAGATCGGCTTGTGCGCGGTGGTCGCCTTAGACGTCAGGAACGCGTTCAACACCGCGTCCTGGGCAGAAATAGAGAAGGCAGCGGCAAACATACCACTGTCCCCATACCTCAGGAGGGTCATAAATAACTACCTCAGTCATAGGACCATAGAGGAGAAGAGGAACAACTTGGATGTCTCGGCGGGGGTTCCGCAGGGGTCGATCCTTGGACCAACCCTGTGGAACATCATGTACGACGGAGTGCTGAGACTGCCTGTCGATGGTGGAGTGGAGGTGGTGGCATACGCCGATGACATAGCGGTGGTGATATCGGGTGCCGACATAGCCGGCATCGAAAAGAGGGGTAATGCGGCGATTAAAAAAATATCGGACTGGATGAGGGGCAAGAAACTCAAACTAGCCCCAGAGAAGTCGGAGGCTGCAATCTTCCACAACTCCTGGAAGACCAAAAGGGTCACGTTCCAGATAGAGGGTAGGGATGTGGTCGCAGGGAGATCGTTGAAATACCTTGGCGTCGAACTGGACCAAAGGCAAATATTCGGTGACCATATAGTGTCCACGACCACAAAGGCCCGGAGGACTTGGACGGCGCTGAACAACATCATGCCCAGAATAGGGGGGATGAAGTCCGACAAAAGAAGAACAATATGCGGAGTCATCGGGTCCATCCTGCTCTACACGGCCCCGGTGTGGTGCGGGGTTATGAGAGTTCAAAGGTACAGAGACATGCTGGACAGAGTCCTCAGACAGACCCTACTGGGAGTTACTTCGGCATACAGAACGGTGTCTGGAGAGGCCTTGCACGTTTTGGCGGGGGTGCTTCCTCTGGAAGAACAGGTCAAAATTCGTGTCGAGAGCTATAACCAGCGAAACTCCTCGGATAAGAAGAAGCCAAGAGAACTTAAAGAAGCCGCTATGGGAAGATGGCAGACATCGTGGGACACGGGCGTGAATGGCCGATGGACCCGCACACTGATCGGTGACCTGAGGGAATGGTGTAACCGCCGACATGGTGCAGTATGCATGTATGCATGGGACATGGACTTCCACATGTCCCAGTGCTTCACCGGCCATGGCTGCTTCGGAGAGTACCTGCTGAGAATAGGCGTGAGCCTGACGGATGACTGCGTCTACTGTGGCCAACGCGACACCCCCGCACACACCCTGTTCATATGTGATAGATGGGGAAGGGAGAGAAGCGAAGTAGAGAGGACCGTTGGCGCCAGACTGACTGAGGACACGCTGGTCGGATTGATGCTGGAGAGTAGAGGGAACTGGGGAGCCGTGGCGAACTACATGAGGACCATAATGACCGAGAAGATGAGAGAGGAGAGAGGAAGAGAGACAAACTAAACAGCGTCATACCCCAGGCATGATGGAAGCCAAACAAGGTATTACCGTGCTTGGGGGGGAGAAAAGGGAGTGGGTTTAGCCGGTAGGTGCCCAAGCCAATAGCGTGGGTAAGTCCGGCACTACCCGGGAAGGGAGGAACCATCCCGGGTGTCCATGAGATTCCCCCTCCACCGAAAAAAAAAAAAAAAAAGGGTATGCCGGGGTCGGGTCAGAAGACGGAGGGGTTTTAGCCGGTAGGTGCCCAGGTCTCACTTGGGTAAGTCCAGCACTACCCGGGGAGGGAGGAACCACCCCGAGCGTCCTAAGAGGATTTACCCGCCATAAAAAAAGGTCAGGTCAGGTCAGGTCAGGTCAGGTCGGGGGCCTAAGGGTGGTATCGGACCTCGGGGTGCTGCAGTGGCTGTCGAACTACCGCTGCAAGCACAAAATCCCGGGAAATGTCCACTGAAGCGCGCAACACTGGATTCAAACAGTGCGTGCACAGCTCTGCCATCAAATCCTACTCTCACGTCCGCGTCGTGGTCCCTGGAAATGACACCGACTCAAAGGTGTGCAGCTAACGAGAGAGGGTGGACTGGCGAGTTTCGGCGCCGTAAAACCGGAAACCTCGACCCCCAAAGGGCCCACATCTGATGGGTACGGGCATGGTAACCCCGAGGTACCTTGCTGAGGCTCGCTCTCTCCAACACCTCTAACTACTAGCTTTGAGCGGGTCTCCTAAACTTCTTCACCTGTGTTTGGTCTTCTGTGTTGTCCGCCAACCTTGGCAAATTTTCAATTTCCTCTTCCTCTACCTCAGGGCCCATTAGAGCGGTAATCGAATGGGACGGGACTTGGCAAGCCCGAGGCGCCCTAGCTACGTAGCGAGAAGAGCCACTTGCACGTAAAACCGTAAACCCACCTCGTGCTTCAAAAACCCTGTTCAGGCTAAACAGTGGTACGTTGCACGAGAATGGGAACGGGGGGGCTTGCCTTAACTGGCCGGCCTATGAGAAGGAAACTCTATAAAACCCAGGACAGACCTGTAAAAAGCTGTGAGGCACCAGGCACACCCCACAGTATAAGTGCCCCTGCTCCGGGATGAGCGTCACCCGGGGTTTGAACAGAACAATGACACTCATACTCGTGGGAAAAGAATGGAAAATACTGAAAAAACAGAAGAGGCTGTGTCGTTAGACACAGACACACATGATCAGGTGGATCATGATGTTGAAAACAGACACGCAACACCAATGACGCATAAGTCACTGAAAACTGCAAACGAAGACATTAAACATAAAAGAAGGGAGTCAACACTGACCTAGAGGACACCCCCAAAGATGGGCTTCTCTACAGAAGGACCACATACTCCCGCAATAGGGACGGGAACGGAAGATAGATTTCTCACACCGGGAGAAACTAAATGGGCTGAGGACGAATTTGAAAGCCCAAACTTCGAACTCAGGGGGAACACACAGGTAAATATAGCCAGTGTATTATGTTTGAATAAAGGAAAATGTTCATGTCTTCATACTTTTATTGATCAGGATACAGTAATCTAATAATACAGTAGTTATTTTTCTATTCCCTTTTTAGTATGAAGTTTAAAAGTCAACATGACATGTCAACGTCATTTTGAATACAAAGATGTCTTCTGTCATTGCTGTAAACATCTAAACTACACTCAAACTCAATATGTTGGATATAACAGTTCTTCCACACTTATTTAAAAGATTAGAAAAAAGCAAAACAAAAGTCATTAAGACTAACAACAACAATTCCAAGAATAAAAGAACTCAGTTGCTTTTCACCAAAATATGAAAAACCAAAAACACAAAATACGAAACACTTCAGAAAGGGTTGATAATTGACTCAGACTTAAAATCTAATATAATCATCAAAGTGATTAGGTCTCCTAAGTCGGCTGGACCTTCGAGGTACGGGAATGTTTCTAGCTTCGGGCAAAGGCTGTTGAATATCTTCCTGACCTTCTCCTTGCTCAACCTTGTATTCCTCTGTTGAATTTTCAAAACTTCCCTCCGCTGTTTTCACTGGATGGTTATCGTGATTGAATTTGTCTGTATCAGTTTTTTGTTCACTCAGGGGTCTGTAGATGGGGCAAATAAAACAGGATTCTTTTTTACTCCTGTTTTCCATAATTGATTTATATGTCGTTTCAATGTATATCCATTGTCCAATCTATGCCCCAATTTCTGGATTATTTCTCTCATTCTCCATACTTCCTGGTTTTGAATATAACATCGCACTTGAACCCGATCAGACACTTCCAGATGTCTATCTCCTTTTCCTGTTTGCTCGTTCCTCTTTGGTATTGACTGAGTTTTGTGTGGTTGAATTGGAAACAAAGCGTCAAGTTGAATACGGAAAGCACGCCGTAAGTACTTTTCTGCAGGACTTTCATTGTCAGCTAAAGGATACAGTATCTGTCAGCACGATATCTGAACAGGATTTCGTTAATTTTTGTTTGCATAGGTATGCGGTCCTTGCTCATTGTCTTCAGTCTATTCTTCAATGTTTGCACATTCCTCTCAGCCAACCCATTGGTTGCTGGGTGTCCTGGAGCGATGAGTTTCTGCATTATACCATTTCTAGAACAGTACAAGTTAAATTCACGACTTACAAAAATGGTTGCATTATCTGAGACTAAAACATGTGGATAGCCATGGCTGGCAAAAATATCTGATAACATTTCAATAGTATGAGAAGACGTAGGTGCACTTCGGCAGATCTTGATTTCACACCACCTTGATTTCGCATCAACAACAATTAGAAAAAAATGGTCTTGAAAGGGGCCTGCATAATCGACATGTATTCTGTCCCAATTTTCTTCTGGATCGTCCCATGGATGAAGCGGCACTTTTGTGGGATTTCTTTTAATCTCTGAACACATCTGGCATGTTCTGGATAATGTTTCTATGTCTCTGTCAATCCCTTTCCAATATACATAACGACGAGCTAGCTGCTTCATCTTAGTGATACCTATATGGGTTCGATGAAGCTCATTTAGGACAGTTGGTTGTAGTACTTTTGGGATTACAACACGTTGACCCCTAAATAGGATGCCTGCCTCGAGGGTGAAATCGTATGAAAGTTCAGGATTGATTTCCATCTCTTGTATAATTCTGGACAATTCATAGTCGGAAATGGTTTCCTTATGAATAACTTCTGCATTTATCAAATTCGTAGAGATTTCATTGACGCTTCTCATGCACACAGAGTTGATTTCTTTGTTGATAGCCTGGTCTCCGGACAATTTATGTTGCTTAATCGGAGCCCTCGAAAGACAATCAGCATCGACATTTTCGCTACCTTTTTTGAATATCACCTCGTAATCAAACGATGAGAGGTAAGCAGCGTACCTGAGTAAGCGTGCCGATGTCATTGAATTTTTCGAATTTTTGATTTTTTGAAAATTTTGAAAAAAAATTTGAAATTTTTTGAATTTTGGTGGAATATTCTTGTTAAGGGTCGATTATCCGTAGCCAGCTTGAAATGTCGTCCAAATAGATAGTTAAAGAAATGGGCGACCGCAAAAACTATAGCCAGAGCCTCGCGGTCCAGCTGAGAATAATTCAGTTCTGCTGCAGTTAAGGCCCTAGATGCGAATGCAATAGGTTGTTCAACATCGTTGACAATATGAGACAGGACTCCAGCAACGCCCACTGGGCTAGCGTCACAGGTGAGTACAATTGGAAGCGTTGGATCGTATGGTGTAACGGTAGGGTCACCCGCAATTTCATTTTTAAGTTTAGTGAATGCAGCTTCACATGCATTGGACCAATTGAATCTCGCATTTTTCTTCAAAAGCTGTCGAAGTGGATATGTGGTCGTAGAATTGCTTGGAAGAAATCGGGAATAATACGTCACCATTCCGAGAAAAAGACGGACGTCTTCAATATTTGCAGGCCTCGGCATCTCTGTTATGGCTTTTATTTTATTTGGACTTTTTGATATTTTGTTATGTTCGATGATGTAGCCTAAGTACTCAATTTTTGTACTGAAAAGCTTGCACTTTTTCGGATTCAGATGTATATCGTACTCTTTCATTTTCTGCAAGCACATATCTAAATTTTTGTGGCATTCCTCTTGTGTTCTTCCATGCACAATTATATCATCGAAATACGATACAGTTTTTGGCAAGTCTCTTAAAATTTGATCAATTATTCTGTTGAATTCACTCGGGGCCGTTTTTATGCCAAAAGATAGTCTGTTCATGCGATAAGTTCCACGATGTGTGGATATGGTTTGTATCTGGCTGCTCTCATCATCCACTTTTACATGCAGGTACGCCTTATACAGGTCTAGCGTACAGAAATATCTCGAATCTCTGAGAGTATTCAATATTTCATCAATTTTTCTAATTGGATAATTAGCACTAACATCCTTTCGTTAACACCAACTTTGTAATCCACGCCTAACCTCACATTCCCATCTGGCTTGGGGATTACTACTAGCGGTGAGCTCCAGTCACTTGCATTGACCTTGCTGATTATACCTTGAGACTCGAGGGACTCCAATTCTTTTTCTACTTTCTCACGAAGAGCATATGGCACCTCTCGCTCTCTATGAAAAATGGGTTTCACGTTTTTTCGAAGTTGCAAACTGACTTTAAACGTTGGGATGGTCCCTATTTTTTCTGAAAAACCACCTTGGTATTTTGAAAATATTTCTTCAACTGATTGGATCTTATTGTTGGGCTCTTTATCACACTGCTTAATATGTAAGAAGAATGGACATGCGAGCGGGGCGAAGGGATGTGGTGGAGGAACACACCAACCAACCCAATGACACATCCTCGTTCAACAAGGTCTGCAGCCAACTTAAAAGTGCTGCAGATCAACACCGACAGAGTCAGATCGGCACACGATCTGGCTCTAAAAAATTCAAGTGACATACATGCTGACATTCTTATCATGGCGGAACCGAACAAGAAAGCCATGCGCGACAGCGGGTGGCTGCTCGACTCGGCAACGGACGCGGCGATCAAGGTATACAACAAAAACTTGGACATCGGCAAGTCGGGGGGAGGAGAGGGGTTTGTATACGTGGAGGCAGATGGCGTCCGCGTGTACAGCTGCTACTTCTCCCCAAACAAGGACTTGTCACAATTTGAGAACTTCCTGCAGCGCCTGGGAGACAGCCTCGAGGGAGCGAGGTGCGTCATAGCCGGCCACTTTAACGCAAAATCCCATTTGTGGGGAGGAACAGCCCAGGATAGGAAAGGTGGCCTACTCTGTGCCTGGATGATGGCCAAGGATCTAAGAACGATGAACCGGGGTGACATGCCCACTTTCGCTAGGGGAAGGCAGAAATCCTTCCTTGACCTCACGATAACCGGAGCAGGGGTAGACATCGTGGACAACTGGGAGGTACTGGGAGAGGAGACCATGAGCCATCACCAGTACCTGACTTTTGAGATAAGATCAACGCGGGGTAATTCGCAGGCAGACTTGAATTTTAATGTGTTTTTTAATAAAAAATGGCGCCAAGGTGTCGCAAAGTTCGGAGACGAAAAAAAAATTTCTTTTTTTTTATACACTACAGGTTTTGATGCGAAGTTTTTCTACCTTTCAAGCAAACAATTTGGATGATATTTCGCACGTGAATTTTACAAAAATATTATTTCGTAAATTTCGACAGCATTTTTCAAAAAAATTTCTTCCCTTACTATCATCGACTTCGATGTTGTTTATTCAATAATTTTATATATTAAATTCATAGTCATCATGCCCAAGAAACGGACAACAAACAAATGGCGCAACACCAAGCTGTCTCATCATAGCAAGTTGCCCTCAAACGTCGGGAGAGATTCTGAATCATCACATGATGATCCGACACAGCAACCTCCTTCTGAAAATCAACCATCGACATCTAAAAATGGCGATCAGGGATTCGCAACAACCAGGGCCGTCGTCTAGGACGACTGCTGCAGGTTTGTTTCGCTTTCTTTAACATCACTGTTCGAAATTAAATTTTTTGTTTTCTACATTCATTTTATTCCTTATTTACAAATTTAACATTTTAACGTCAATCAGGTAATTTCGCTTTAAATCATTTAGTTTTCCATATGAAACTATTATTATTATTATATTATTATTTTCTCCATAGCGACACGTTTTTGTGATGGGTTTTTAATTTTTTTTTTTTTTTTTTTTTTTTAATATTAATGTTTTCCATCATTGTAATTAAAAACTTTTTTTCACGTTACAATTAATTTTAATTTGATCAATTTTCATTTTAATTTTCATATTTTCAAAATACAAGTATTGATTACTGTTTCTTTATTAGATTCTTCGAGGGACGTCGGTGGGAGCCGCCCCATTGACACTGTTGCAGGAGGTTCGACTGAGGACAGACCGGAGCGGCAACTCAGAGTTAATGTTTCAAGATATGGTAAATTTATTACAACAAAAAGTTGCTTGCCATGTCGTTTTATTAAAATCGTTAGATTATTGTTCTTCTTTTTTTTCGATGTATTTTATGTATTGACTTGAAAACTTTTTGTTTTTTTAGATTCAACTCAACATCGAGCAGGTCGACTATGCCAACCGTCCAGCTAGGTTGCGTCACTGGCATCGAAGGCGCCCGTTGCAGTTCGACAGTCTCAGGAACCGTGCGGCCGGTGACTAAGAAGGTACCGTGTTATATTTAGGCCCCTTTGATATGGTGTGTCCTCATTGTAATGAATTATATTTTGATGCCGAAGACAACGCGCGATGCATTTACTCTAAATGCTGTCTCAGTGGCTCAGTGTCAATTCAACGACCCGAATACCCCGACAAATTGAGGGAATTCTTCGAACCCAATAATGTTTTGCGCGACGCGTTTATGGAAAACATCAGCCGCTATAACTCTGCTTTTGCTTTTGCGTCGATGAATGTCGATTTAGCGTTTCCGGGTGGGATCCCCGAGCCTTTTTGTTATAGGGTGCATGGCAGTGTTAGGTACAAGATGGCTCATATTGTTGATCCCGCGGACAGGGTTAGCTATGCAAATTTGTATTTCTTGGACGTGCACGAAGCGCTGCAACAACGGCAGTTAAACAACGCTCACGTTTTGAATGCGGCGATTTTGGGCATGTTCGACGTATACCTGCGTCAGGTGAATCCTTACGCAAGGGGAATCATGCAGATGATACAGGTTGTGCGTAACGCAAACCACAACAGGAATAGGGCAGGCGAGATTGTGCTAGCGTTCAATCCAGCGCGGTACGGCGATGATCCCAACTACGCCCTACCGGTCGAAAATGGAAACGTTTGCGCCGTTTTCGGATCGATGGACGGCAATCCCCCTTTCCCTCACAAATACACACTGGTAATTCGTGACACACTAGAAACATTCGTTCTCGAAGCGGTCTACTCCAACGTCGATCAGATGGTTTACCCGATTCTTTTTCCCCGCGGCGAGCCAGGTTGGCAACGCAACCTCCAGAGAACTCAAGGGCGCCTTGACAGCAGGGTCTCCATGAGAATGTTTTACGCCTTCATGTTGCACTGTCGTCAAGACCTTCAATCACATTTTTCGAGCCGGAAAATTCTTTCAGCAATACTTGGTCGATGCATTCCTGAAAGTGGAGAGCGACAGGCTGAATTATCTGCGATCGTACCAGAGGCAACTCCGCGTCGAGGCGTATCAGGGTTTAATCGACTTTCTCAACGTCCGAGATGTCGACGAGGCCGTGCGTACAGGTAGATTGCTGATACTTCCGTCTTCCTTTGTCGGTTCGCCGAGAAACCTCCGTCAAAATTCCTTGGACGCCATGGCTGTGGTGTCCAAGTTCGGTAAACCGTCGCTCTTCGTCACACTCACCGCCAATCCAAACTGGCCAGAGCTGACCGAAAACCTCATCGACGGGCAAAGTCGAAACAATCGTCACGATCTGATCGTCAGGGTTTTTCACGCCAAACTGACGGAATTCGTCAGAGACGTCACGTTCCGGAACATATTCAGGGGTAAGAATGAACAGTTTTATATATCTTCCTGTGACTTCGACTATGATGTAATAGGTATTTCTGAGACATGGCTCGATAGTGATATTGTGGACTCCGAGTTTATTTCTACCACCAATTATAATTTATTTAGGAGAGACAGAGATTTTCAGGCCGTTGGACTCTCAAGGGGTGGAGGTGTATTGTTAGCTATAAAAAAACTCAATTAATGTTGCATCTGTTGACCTGACCCGGCTCCACCGGGCATTGCCTTGTATAGATGTTGTCGGTTGTAAATGTAACGTTGGAAATTATGTATATTGTATTTATGTCATTTATACAGGGTGATTGATTGAAACGCCACATTGGTAAAAGTTCGACTTCCAAATGATCTAGGGATCTGAAATTGGGAACTTAGGCAACATACCTAATTACGAGTCAAAATGAAATATTACCAAGATAGCAGCATATTTAAAAATGGCGAAAGCAATGGCCATCTTTGTTATTTTAAATGGGACACCCCATATATTATTGCATTTTCAGATTGTCTGAGAAAATGTAATAACAATGGTGCTTATAGTTGCAGTTTAAATTGAGTCGGCTATGAGTTATAAACAAGTGAAAATCGCAATTTTCCAACTTTAAACCCATTTATCACGAAAACGGCCCTTAATATCAAAAAACGACTTACATGTCCCTATCTTAAATTTTTATCTGGTATCCTACTGTATAGTTTAAATGTTCATACAGGGTGATGAAAAATCTGATCATTTTCACCACCTTGTATAAATATTTCAACTGCATAATTGGATGCCTTATAAAAAGTTAAGATAGGAACATGTAAGCCGTTTTTTGATATTATGGGCCGTTTTCGTCGTAAATGGGTTTAAATTTGGAAAATTGCGATTTTCACTTGTTTATAACTCATGGCCGACTTAATTCAAATTGCAACTATAAGCATCATTGTTATTACATTTTCTCAGACAATCTGAATATGCAGTAATATATGGGGTGTCCCATTTAAAAAATCAAAGATGGCTATTGCTTTCGCCATTTTTAAATGTGCTGCCATCTTGGTAATATTTCATTTTGACTCGTTATTAGGTATGTTGCCTAAGTTCCAAATTTCAGATCCCTAGATTATTTGGAAGTCGAATTTTTTCTAATGTGGCGTTTCAATCAATCATCCTGTATAAGCAGGACACCGCAACCCCGGGATCTTGAGACTTTGCTTTGTTACTTTGAAGAAATGCATCAATATCACAGAAATATAATAATTATGGGTGATTTTAACATCCCATATTTTAATCTTGATGCGTCACACGAACTAAATTCATTACTGTCTAACTTTGTCAATTTTTTAAAATTAACTCAATTTAATAGTGTGCGAAATTGTAATGACAGATTACTGGATTTGGTTTTTTCTAATTCTCATCTCACGGTCTCTCATGTACTGGATCCATTGTTGATTGAGGACGCACATCACCCTGCTCTATCAGTTTCGGTTACTATCGAACCCATGTCTACATCAAAATTCACTCGAAATGGCGGAGTTAAACGTTATAACTTTAAAAAGGCGGACTTTGCCGCCATGTATAGAGACCTGTTAGATGTCGACTGGTTTACTTTGCAGGGAGGCTCTGACCTTGATCTGGTATGTGACAATTTTTATAGTATTCTCTATTCCATATTCGATAAGCATGTACCTTGCATTCGTGATAGAGGTAGGGCTTACCCACCCTGGTTCGATCGAGAAATTGTGATCAACCTTCGAAAAAAAGAACAGATGTTTAGGAACTGGAAGAGGTCAGGCATGATACATTTTCATCGCGAGTTCGTTAGACTTCGTTCGGTGCTCAAAACCCAAATTAAAAACTCTTACAGGTCGTATCTGATCAATGTCCAAGATTCACTTATAGCTGACCCAAAGCGACTCTTCTCATATATAAACTCTAAGAAGGGCATTACAAGAATACCAGGTAAGATGCGGTATAATGGACACGAATTTTCAGACTCCCAAAAGATCGTCGATGCATTCTCTTCTTTTTTCAGCTCTACATTTCTAGCAGCCCCCTCTACTTTACTAAGTAGCGATGATGATGGAGGTGTTAATATGCCTTCGTTAAACATCCAATGCTTTACAGAAAATGATTACTTCGAAGCATTAAGAAAGATTAAACCAACTATAACCTGTGGCCATGATCAAATTCCATGTTTCTTGGTAAAAGGGTGGAGAGAAGTCATAGTGAAACCTCTACTTATTATATTTAATAGTTGCTTAACACGCGGTACCTTCCCCACCCGTTGGAAGTTGACCAGGGTATGTCCAATTTTTAAGAGTGGTGACAAATCTGAAATTTCCAATTATCGTCCTATATCATTGTTGTCAACTTTTTCAAAGATATTTGAGATCATGCTATACAAGCAAATCTTCAACCATGTGAAGAGCTATATATCCCCATGTCAGCATGGATTTGTTGAACGCAGATCTACAGTAACTAATCTGGTACAGTTTACGCAGCATGTTTCTGGCATATTGGACAGGAGGGGCCAAGTCGACGTTGTGTACACCGATTTCTCTAAGGCGTTCGATCGAGTTGACCATCATGTATTGTGATCATTGCGAAATTGAGTAACTTCGGCTAGTCTAATAATTTAATCTCCTTATTTAGATCGTATCTTTGCACCAGACAGCTCTACGTCTCGTTTAATGGGTTCAATTCATCCACTTACACAGCTAACTCTGGAGTTCCTCAAGGATCAAATCTTGGCCCTCTTTTATTCCTGATGTTTATAAATGACTTACCGAATCGAATCAGCAGCCACACCCTGATGTTCGCAGATGATGTAAAAATTTTCAGTCCTATATTCTCTGTACAGGATGCAGTGGCTCTTCAGGCTGATCTTACTGTCTTGTCTGACTGGTGCATTAAGAATCACTTATCTCTGAACATCGAGAAGTGTAAAATAATGTCATACTTCCGAATCAAATCTCCAATTATATTTACTTACACTGTAGCTGGAAATCAACTGACTCGTTCCAACTCTACCAAGGATTTGGGAGTAACTTTTGATACCGAGTTGACATTTTCTCAACACGTGATTAATGTATCATCTTCATCAGTTAAGATGCTGGGATTCATTATTCGCAATACTAGATCGTTTCAGAGTATTCACTGTTTGAAGACTTTATATTTTTCTTTCGTCAGATCCAGGTTAGAATATGCAATGATGATTTGGTTCCCTTTATATAATAATAAGGTTTGTTTATTGGAAGCTGTGCAACGTAGGTTCCTCAAGTTTTTGTGGCTCAGAAAATTTCATAGATACCCACATCAGGGCTTCCCGTATGAAATCCTTCTGCGGACGTTTGAGTTTGAGTCACTGGGTGAAAGACACAGAATTTGTTGCTTAGTATTTTTGTTTAAATTGCTACATGGTTGGATTGATTCCCAATTGCTGCTGGAAAGCATTGATTTATTTATCAGTCGTCACAACAGTACATCCAAGTGCCTGTTTCGCCTAAAAAACCCGAAGACCAGTGTTCTGTTAAAATCACCCTTATATAGAACCTGTTCATATTACAATGCTATAAGCCGCACGTGCGATGAGTTTTTTCAAACATTTAATTCCTATAAGAAATCTATTGTCGGCCTATCATAACGGGAAGTCTTGATCTAGGTATAGTTATAATATGTGCCTGGTTCATTAATGGGTCTCAACTCAACAAAAGTTTATAAAAATGTATGCTTTAGTTCTATTGTTTGTGTTTTAGGTTTTATATTATTTCGTTTTGGTTTTTATTTTTTGAGCAAATATTGTTTTTTTTTGTCCTGTAAATGGATATTATAATCTGTTGGGCAAATAAAGTTATTATTACTATTATATTCGGCAGGTGTCGGGCATACGTGTATGTGGTAGAATTTCAAAAGAGAGGCTTACCGCACGCGCATATGCTGATTTTTCTGCATCCGGCCGATGACATCGCAACGCCCGATCAGATCGATCACATCGTCTGTGCCGAACTCCCGGCGCGAGACGGTCCACTTTTCGCCACGGTCTCTTCGCTCATGGTCCACGGTCCCTGTTCGGAGCGTTGTCTGCGAGACGGACGATGCGTCAAAAAGTTTCTAAAGCCGTTTCGAGAACAGACCGTTTTGAATTAAAACGGTTACCCCATTTATCGAAGGCACGACCTCGGTGCCGCTCAAGTCGGGTTTAGGCGCATAGACAATGGCTACATTGTCCCTTATAATAGGTACTTAATACAAAAGTACAATTCCCATATAAACATCGATGTCTGTTCTTCACTGCAAAGTGTGAAGTATCTCTTCAAGTATATCTTCAAAGGTCAAGACCAGATCAGATTAGAAGTTCGTGCGGGAATTCCCCGACAAGAGCCGGTCGAAGTAAATGTCCCCGGCACTCCCGAAGGGGTGGGTGTCCAGGAGCCCGGTTCGCCCCCGCTCGGGAACGATGCGGACCGGGCCGAGCCGCCGGTCGTGGTCCCTCAGGGCGAGTAGTATGACGAGATCACTCAATACGTCAATGCTCGGTACGTGAGCGTGTGCGAAGCCGCTTGGCGACTTTTTGATTATGAACTGCAGGACAGGAGCCATTCGGTGTATCGTTTGTATTACCGCGAAGGTGACGAAGACCATGCTGTCGAAAGGCACGAGCATCGGCTGACGATGCTTACCGCGTGGTTTGCGCTGAACGTCAGCGATGCGGGCGCTCGCCAATATTTATATTGCGATATCCCGCATCATTATACGTTTGACACCCACGAAAGTGATGCGGATCATTTATGGAAAAGGCGACAGAACGACCTGCAACAAGACGATCAAAGACATGCACGTGTACTGGTGAGACTGCCGTTGGTCAAAGCTTTCGACGGGGAACGCTTCTATCTGCGCATCTTGCTACTGCACGTGCGCGGCGCGCGATCGTTCGAGTATTTGCGTACGGTCGATGGTCAGATCTGCCCTACGTTCCGTAAGGCTGCGCTTGCGCTCATTTTGTTGGCCAATGACGACGAATACATCGCGTGCCTCAGAGAGGCGCGGCGTTGATCGAGGCCCCAAAGGTGATGCGGAAGTTGTTCTCCTACATCCTACTTCACAGTGATGTTGAGAGAGCTCTCGATTTGTGGCAGCCTTTCCAGGAAGATCTCAGTTTGGACTTCTTGCGTAGGTACAGACGTTGGAGGTACATGGATGAAGAGCGCGCGCGACGACGAGCACGGAATTCGGCGCTGTTCCACATTAATTCCGTCCTCGCCCGTCAGGGATTCACCTTGGCCGATTTCGGATTGCCCATGTTCGAGGACGGTCAGCCGGTGCAACCTCCGGACGGTGACAAGGACGCAATCGATGAGCCGGTCAACGGCGGACGTTGGCGGAAACGTGCAATTGAATATTTTTCCTAACTTTGAAAAACACCCTGTTAATATTATTAATAAATTAGATATGTAAATTTTTAGATGTTTTATATATCAATGCTTGTATATAATGTTTGTGTTAGTGATTAGTTTTTTATAATTTTTTTAGAATTTGGAAGAAGGTATCTTATCTCCCACCCTTATTGTAGTTATTGACGTCGGTAAGTATACCTACTCAACAAACTTTTCAGTCTATTTTATCATAATTTTTGCAGAACTCGAAAAAAAATATTATTACATCCCCATGTAAAATGATATCATCACTTCTCGTGAGGAAAATTTTTACGCAGCCTTCTTTAGAATGTTCGCTCTCTATTTTATTTTAAACTTGAAATATCCAAGTGACATAAACCAAGTTTACAATCCAAAGATACGTCCTGAAAATACACCCGGATTTAGGGAGCAGGTCGAAGAGTACTGCCAAGAAAAGGGTTGTGGCTTTAATAAATAAATTAGCCAAAGTTAAATTACCTTAAGAGATGCATGAATGCTTGTTTCTTTTTTTGGTATAATACCTTCATATCTACTTTTGTTATTTTCAAACTAAGTGAGGTTCGACGTTTTTGAAATGTGAATTGTCGTTAAGTTTTATATTTAGAATATATTTTATTTTTATATGTCTAGTCAACAACAGTTAAACATTGAATTTTATAATTTAAATAAATGTTATTAACTATATTATCATACAGTGTCTTATTTGTTCCTCAGTCAATATTTACTTGCATATCAATATGAATAAAATGTATGTGCTTCATGCGTTATAAATTTGCTTCTAATCGATTCTATTTGAATCACGTCATGTATTGAACAATAAAAATCAGCAAACCCTCACTTGAATATTTCAATTATTATTGGAGTAATCTATTTATAGTTTACATGACATTCATTATTAATATTCACACAAAAGCTTGTAAAAATTACAAGACTCAACATGTAAAATTTATTGCACTTTACAAGTAAAATTTTCAGAAATATCAGTGAAAATTACACAATTGCAACATTGCTGCAAAGAGGTAGCTCCAAAATTCGAGAAAAATGGATTATATTGTTATCTTATGCAATTTTCGGAGTTCTTTCGTTTGGTTTTGGACTTACCTCCCCGTTAGTTTGGTATAAGAAAGTGGCAGCTGCAGGAGCTGGTACAAGAAATCGGCAGCTCCTGCAGCTGCCACTATATGAGGCTCATATTAAACGTAGAGATGAGGCCAATGCTAGGAAGAACTCCGACAAAGCCAGAACAAGCACTGAGGAGAACTTCGTCAGTGCCACTTTTGATCTTCAAAGTGTTCTCCAAATTCCCAGTTCTGATGTTTCATCGATGTATTATAACAGAAAGCTATGTGCATACAATCTCACCATTTACGAAGCTGCTGCACCGAACAAGGCATTTTGTTTTGCATGGACAGAAATAAATGGACAAAGAGGTAGTTGTGAGATAGGCACCGCCCTTTTGAAGTGGATATAAACCCTACCCAGGAACTTATAACTCAAATAAGCTTGATTTCGGATACATGCGGTGGGCAAAACCGAAACCATAATATAAATATTGCAGCTTTATTTATGTATATTGTTCAATATACCCATTTAGGGCGGTTTTTTCAATGGCAGTTTAAACTTGAGTTTAGTTAAACGAAGTTTAAAATTTAAACTGCGTTTAAGTTAGTTTCGGTTGTTCATGCCTACTTCAAACGAAGTTTAGCTAAACTCAGTTTAATCGACAGTTTCAAGTGTATAAGTATCTTTATTGTAAACACTGTCACTTAAATGTCGGTTCATCATGTCATAACCGTCAAATTGACAGCAAATTAATTTGTTTTGTACCTGAAGAGGTGCACGTGGACTTGTTTTAATTATCTTTATTGTTTATTTTGCTTAATATGCATTAATATGGAAGGTGTATCAAAAATTACTGGCACGTTCAAGAGGAACGCTAATTTTTCAACACAAGAGGTTGAAAGGCTTGTGGACTGTGTAGAAAAATAGAAGGAAATAATAGAAAATAGAAGGACTGATGCAGTCACCTGTAAGGAGAAGAAAGCAGCCTGGGAACAAATTCGAGATATTTTCAATTCGCTAACCACAGATGGTTATCGAGACGAAAAGACCGTGAAAAATAAGTATTGCTTCTCAAACAGATCAATAACCAAATTCCTCACCAACCAAATTCTTTTAAAAAAGTAACAAGTAGGTAATAATTGTAAAACACTCTACTGGTGCACTTGTGCTTATTATAAACAACCTGACTCCTAGTCCTGGATTATATTTTTATTCATAAAAATAACTTTGTAGGTTAGTTTCACGTTAAACTTAGCTTAAACCACCAAAAATCTCGGTTTAAGAATCCCGAGTTTAAACCCCAGTTTAAACTACAGTTAACCTTAAACTAGCAATGAACAAGGATCATTTGTCTTTAATCTTGGTTTAACGTTAAACTAGGTTTAAACTAGGATTGAAAAAACGGCCCTAAGAGATTGTAGAGCACAATTTCTTAGAAAAGGGCCACTCCTACATGGAAGTAGACTCGATGCACAATGCAATTGAGAATGCAAAAAAACACATAGCAGTCTACACTATGCATGACTGGCTTAATATTTTTAGAATGGCTCGATCCAAACGGGTTTGAAATAAAGTGAGTAGTCCTTAAGAAATACTGGAGCTACAATATAAAGACTTCTTAGATTTAAAACAATTCAGTGGCTTTTTTTTTAAATCAATTCTACAGTCATAGACGTCTGGTTGACCAACCTAACAATCTGTCCTTAGCTTCACCACAAACACTAGAAGAAGATTTGATTGTTTCTAGTTCATCTTCGGATCTCTATGAACCTTCAGGTTCGTCAGACACAGAAAATGAAAGCTCATTGGAAAGTGATGTTGAGGATTTTGTTGACCGTGAAAAGGTATCAAAAAAAAAAGAAAAGAAACGAGAAGATATGGAAAAAAAATGTTAGGAAAGTTAAAAGGCTTAAAGGTGAATCTACTACCAATTCAATCATTCATTTTTAAATTAAAAAAAAATCATCCGCAACTATTGCATAATATTACTCTCTGATTTAGGTATACATAGGTAATTGAAAATTTAAAACAAGGTAAGAAATATTTTTCTTTAAATTTTTACGACTTTATTTTTTTTTAAACACGAAATTAAAAAAAAATCCAAGTGAGTAATTTCATGATAAAAATATACAAAAACACCATCAGGTAATTAGCTTTTTTTTTTTTTTTTGGTATTTCTCAATTTTTCATTTGGTATGTCCTATACCTAAAATGCACAGTTTGAGAGATATTACACATTTTCCGTTGGTCTTACTGCAGAAGATGCAAATGTCATATAAAACAGGGGCTATGAAGAAAAATGTGACATTTCTATTCTAGTGACATTTATCATTGCAGCGTAATAGCAACTCGAAGCTCGAGCGAAATAAAATACAAGATATGACAATAATTTTAAATTAAAATAATATCACATAATTCAATCAAAAAAAAAAATATCAAATAATACAAACGAAATATTTATTCACAACCCCAATTATTAATAGAAGATTATTATTTATTTATAAAAATGAAATTATTCATTTATAAAAAAATAACTAATATTTATTTATAAAAATCGATAATATTAATTTACCATCGAAATTTATTTTCTTTTACCTACCCATCCGCACCGATATTCTTCAACATAAATTCAAATTCAACCATAACCCTATGCCCCAGTACTAGTGCACCTTGTATTAAATACTAATAGAGGCAGGTATTCAAACCTATTTATGTAACATAATTTTTAATTTATTAAACATCAGACAGGTCTATGTCAAGGATCCACAGGGAAACATCCACGGTCCAGAAGTAGCAACGCAGGGCCTCTCGCAAGGCTCGTCACTGAGCCCCATACTATTCAATCTATACACTCATAAGATAACGGAGGCCCTTCCACAAGATGCCGAGGTGGTTCAGTATGCAGATGACATATTGATCTTCTAAGGGGAAAAAACTTACCAGACCTAGTAGGAAGAACTAATGGAGCCCTAGCCACGCTACAAGCTTGGTTAGAAACTTTAAATTTGACTATATCACCAACCAAATCAGTAGCCATGTTATTCAAGAAAAGAGGGAGCACCGTTAATTGCGAACCTCCGATCTACATAGAGGTACCTGGGGGTAGTTTTCCAAAGCAATTTATCATGGGTTAAACATGATTGTTTCATGCTAAACATGAAACACGATGATTGTTTCGCGTTAAATAATGGAAACGGTGACACGGCTGTCGACATTCTAAGGCCCGTATTCACAAAGCGTTTCTGTGATGTAATATCTCGAAAATAATTAAATAAATTGGATGGAGATACACAGTTTTTATGCGTTTGAGTGAGATGGGTATAACTGATTACGTAATTATTTAGGAAATTATCGTTTGTGAATACGTGCGTTAATCACTTAAACAACTTACACGATAACATAAAGTTCACCATGGATACAGAATCTGATAACAAAATTAACTTCCTAGACCTCACAATATCGCATAGACCATACATAGAATTCGACATCTATAGAAAACCATCACAAACAGACCACGTCATTAACTTCAATTCTAACCACCCTGCCATCTATTAGAACGCTGCTTTCAGATCATTTATACACCGACTAAATAATGTTCCACTTTTAAATGAAAATTATAAAAAAGAACTAGACACTCTACGTCACATTGCTTCTAAGAATGGATTCAACACCCATATCATAGACAAAATTAACAATAAATTCCTCAGAAACGAGAGATTTATCAACAGCATACATCACAACCCCTAACAACACTCCACCATCTAAGAAATACTTTTCGATTCCATACATAGATCCTGTCTCAACAAAGATATCCTATATAATTCAAAAATTCACAAACTCAGTAGTTTCTTTCAGCCCCCATAACACTCTCTTTCAGGCCCTCGTTCACATTAAAGTGTAGTAATGCGAATATTATTATTTTTGCTTTGTTTCAAGAACACATTCTTAGAATGTTTGTATGTAGTTGTTTATTAAGTCAATGTTCTACTTAAAATTACAAGCTAAGGTATTTTCATTTGTTTCACAAACAACATGAGCGTCGCCTCAGGTTTTTGTTGGAAGTTTCTGATTGGCTGAAATGATGAATCCATAATGCGTAATAAGTCACATGACCCGAGCTCAACAAAACCCCTCGACGACGCTTGTACCGTTAGATTTTACTTCCTCTGTCTCTACAACGGACATCCGTGTAACACCGCCAATAATTATTATCTTCAATAAACGTTGTTAATTTAATATATGATTTTCACTTAAGTTCAATAATAACCACCTAAGAAATCACAACAACACTTCTGGTGTCAGGTGTGTGGGGTAGTTTTGGCTATATCGTGTTTGACAAAAATACGAGTCACTACAAAAATCTGGCGAATAAGGCTCAACTGAGTGTCAGAAAACCCTCGAATATTCGGCTGTGATTTTGTAAGAAGGTTGAAATTGAAGAGGATCATCATCATCATTCTTATCGTCATTGGCCATCATCATATTCGCAAGCAGCTCTGAAGAAGATTCTGGACGTTCAACTTCACCTCCGAGTTTTAGAGCAAAAGCTTAACATACCAGGACAAGACGACGGAATTTCAAACAGGATTCCGGCGCAGTTTTTCTCCAGCCTCCAATAGCAGAGTTTCCAGTAGCAGTTCCAATAGCAGAATCTGGACTTCCGATCCTGAAGAAGGACAGCAGATAGCAGACAGAGAAACATTGTTGAATTAATATTCGCCAGACAAAATTATCATAAACGATTAGGTTTCGGACGTGACCAAAACTGCGTTTTCGAAAAACCGCTGAGCAAGGTCAATTGAAGTTGTGGGAACGAAAACCGTTAAACTAAAAAGTCGGAGTTAGTGAGAGGTGGTCCCAAATTATTATAATGAGGGAGAAAGATGAAAATATTCGACAATCGGCACTAGAACTCTGATTGGAAAAATAAGTAGCTTGGGGGTAAAACTTCTAAGACAGGGACTTAAGAAATGGGCGGTTAAACCGACTAACTCAAAAAGTGGGAATTAAAATTTTAGGAGAGGAAAACAGTAGTCTCCTTTCAGCTGTCGGCGTAACAGTTTGGAGAACGCGTGAAGTCTTCTGGTACTTGACCAGAATAATAAAGTCTAATTGGCGTCGCGACGGTTATCCGCGAAATTGGTCTTGTTTTAAAAATCAGGTGTTTATTAGCTAAGTTAAAAATTAGTTACGCGAGGTAGAGCCGCGAATTAATTAAAAGCTGGTGAAGAAATTTATTCTTGTGTATTTTTGGTTAAAATATTCGCAATTTATTGTGAGTAATCATTTTATTCGAGTAGGAATAATAATTATCATCAATCGTAGTCCGGGTAAACATCTCATGTGAAGTGCCCAGTTAACGGATACATTTGGATTTTCCTTAAGGAGGAGAAAGGTCAGAGATTTTGTATACTAATACTTTATGTACTTTGGTATATTTGGAACCCGAAGGGTTACTGTCCAATAATTTAAAGTCTGGCAATTTAACAGATGTTTGTGGATGAGAAACCTACAGGTTGTTAATTAAAAAACTCAACTTGAGTGTGTCGTGTCAAAAAGGCATTAAGAATTCACTTTGGCATGCTTGTTATATACCAAGGCAAATAATTATATCTTATTTACTGCTTGCATTTTATGGTTACTGTAATAGAGGTTAGAGTACAGATTATTATTCGAAGATTGATTTTACCAATAGGGGGTAAATAATACGTAATTATAGGTATTATTATTAGAGGTAATATTTTATAATATATCTCTCACAATTTTATGAATTGAACTTATTCGTAGTTACTTAGGAGTACATACCTATCAAGTTTATTCAGTGCTATGTACGTTTTTCTTATATTTTTTTTATAATAAAATTTGTTAAACAAAATTAATGTATTTAATTTTGCTAACCCAGGCATATTAAGAAGTAGATAAAACAAATGGTCTGTCAAGTGCAATAAATGTAAAGAAAATTTCATTAATTTTTTTAATTTTTTTTTATTTATTTTTTTTTATTCAACCAGACCAAACTAAACAAAGCATTGGGCTATTAAGTCCCAAATTGGCAAGACGAGCTCAAGTTCAAGTCAGGAAGCATAAATAAATAAAAGAAAAATCTAAGTTAAGAGCTTAAATAGCTCACCTAAGTAATAAAGTAAAAACATGAATAACTAACAGTTCCAAATAAGGAGAGAGGCCTGGGCAGAGTCATTGACAATTTTTAAACTTAACGGTACGTATAATAGTTTTCCTTATTGTTTATTCCTTAGTTGATTTGACACTCGAGATCGCCACGGTGTATGCCAGTGGTCAGATCCGGCTCCACGACCTCCTTTCAAATCAAAAACTTTAGATTCCGCTCGGCTAAATAAATTGATTAGTACAACGCAGACAGGTGAGGGTCCGTCCTACAATGTTACATCGGTGTCGTTAATGTTACAAGCTAACAAGGGGACGTCCCTCACTGTTACACTATTATGCAAGTGGAAATTTTCAAGTAAGTAAAGTGATTACTTGAGCTTGTTACTGGAGATCTGCAGGAAATAAGCCAGTCATCGGTATCTCTGATTATTAAGAGGGTATCGGAACTGATTGCCAGTAGATTGGGAGAATATATTTACTTGCCTGCAACCGAGGAAAGGAAACAGCAAACAGTTCTTTTTCTATTGGTTTTCCTCTTTTGTCAATTGCTTTTTCTTATTTGTCAAATGAGTTTCCCATTTATTAAACGTCAGTTTGATTTTTCAATTAAAATTCCTCTTTTGTCAAATAAGATTCCTTTTATATCAAATGCTTTTCCAATATTTCTGATACTGACATTGCACGTAAATAGGAAAAGCAATTAATTGACATAAAGTGAAACTGATTTGACATAAAAGTAAATTGATTGATAAATCAATGACTACAATCGTTGATAGATAGAAAACTAAGAAAAAACCAAAAGCAAAAGACTGTAAGATTGTTTCGGGCTATAGCAGGCTTCCCAGGTGTAGCAGGATGTGTAGACTGTACACATATTAAAATTGCTAGCCCGGGAGGTGAAAATGCGGAAGTATATAGAAACCGAAAAGGTTTTTTTTTCATTAAATGTACAGGTAAGATGCTCTAATGTTGTCTACAAAAAGCCTCATAATAATGCCGACTATTTCAGGTCGCAGTTGGTCTACAGATGGAAATGGTAGATATCGTGGTAAGACATCCTGGTTCAACGCACGACAGTTTAATATTTGACAGGAGTGCTTCGAGAGCTATTTGTGAACAAGAGGTATTAAATGAGCTGTTACTCGGAGACAATGGATATCCATGTAGACCGTATTTGTTAACCACTGTGATACGTCCAGGTAATACTAAATTTAGGCCATTAACATATAAGTAGATAGTATGAAGTTGCGGTTATGGTGAGCTCTCACGACGGACGTCCCCTAGTTCACTAATCAGGTCATTGGTCAGATCAGTTATTTTTTTTTACTTAAAATTTACTACCCCTACGTAAATAAAAAAATAACTAAGCTGACCAATGACCTGACTCAGTGAAGGGGAGCTAGTGCATAGGAGACGTCCGTCGCGAAAGCGCACTGTGAAGTTGCATCATAATATGTTGGTTACTTTTGGTACCTGTCTGTTATATATTTTTGTTTAATTCACAATAAATTTTGTAGGCAATTTAAATGAAGAAAGATACAACAGAGCACGTATTCGTACTAGGAATATTGTGGAACGTGTGTTTGGCACATGGAAACGCAGGTTTCCATGTTTGTACAGAGTGATAACTACAAAGTTGACAACAGCTCAAACGATTATTTGTGCCACAGCAACCTTATATAATATAGCAGTTATCCCAGGCAGTTTTAGAAGCGGAATAATCAGCTGCTGCTGCGTTTTCTACACAAGCACCAGGATCACAGCCACGTGCCTGCCTACTTCGTGGAATTCCGCCTCTCTTCTCTTCATAAGAACTACAGGCCCTTAAAATCACCCCCTTTTCTTCATTCAGCATTGCGTAACACATTTTATTAACACAAGAGAACAATCTGTAAGTCTTTACATCTCATTTTTTGATTCGCCTTTTTAAGAAATCAAAGCACTCTCACCGTGTTGAAGTTATTTTGAAGTTTAATAGACTATCGAAGAAGCAGTGTTATTTGTAGTCAACTTGATAATTAGTAATGAACTTTATTATTCGTTTTAAAAGTGACTATCTGATAATTACGTAATTTATGAATCTGTAAAAGGGAAATTCGTTTTACAAGGCCTTTTAAAATCCAACCCTTCTTTTACTTAATTAAACGTAGTGAATTTGTAAAATGCATAATTTAAGTTTTGATGTTACGAACCATTATTACAATAATTATTAGGAACAACTCATTGATTTTAGTAACTGTACGTAGAAATAGTTAGTTTTAGAGTTTGAATTAAATCTTACTGATCAAAATAGTAGATGATTAGGCAAGCCTTTTTTTCAATTGCCTATAGAAATCAAAAGGAAAAAAAAATGACATTCCCCTTTTGGACATATCTTATCGTATCAAGATAATTAATAACTAAATACCGTAATTAATACATGTACCAGAGTTCGCCCATAGCAAAGCGTTAAATCTGGGCTTTGTTTTGAGAAATTGACCTATCGTATGATAATGTAAGTACATTTTGTTTGCAACCTCTTGATCGTTCCTTTTTTAGGTCTTTAAAAACTAACTACTATGCAGCTTGTATCAATTTCATGAAAACCAATCCATCAAGCAAGCTGACAAAGTTGTACTTTGGAAAACTTCTTGGGCATGCCTGGGGTGCTACAGTCGAAAATGGAATGTCGGCATTTAGAGCTACCTACCGGAATTTCACCTTTCAATCAAGATGCTATTCCAGATTACGCCTATGTGGAGATTGATTTTGAACATGGCTCTGAAACTGTCCAACCACGATCTTCAGATAGCACACATTCCCCTCAAACAACCCGCAGATCTTCACCTCAACCTGGATGTTCTCATTACGCAGATCCCCCAATTAGTGACGATGTTAGTGAAATTGCACCAGGAAATCTATTCAACGAAATCTCACCCGTTCCAAAAACCAGTGCGACCATATCAGTCAAAAAACGCGGAAGGCAGCTCGCAACCATTTTTAATACTGCGGAAAGTATTCAGATACAAAAATACAAGTCTAATAAAATGAAAAAGCAGAGGTCTAGAGAAGCTAAATTATTTGAAAAAAGGGAAGAAGCGCCAAGCTAACATTTTGTACCCGTTTATGCTTAAAATAAAACATTGTACGTAATAAAATATGCTTTTTATTCTACGAACACGATTCGAAAATTAAAATGCTTAATTTGCACGCACAGCAGAAGAGTGCTGTACTACATAGTAATGTGATCTCGAGGACGAAGCGCTTCATATAATAATTACGATCGAACTTCATTTTTTAATCGATTTAATTCGTAATAAGTAATAAGATAGACAAAATCAACAACAACTATTTGAATATTTATAATGACATGTAGGGTCAATGTGGGTAATTGAATGGAAACAGGGGTAATTGAAAACACTACTTTTAACTAAAACAATATGCATCTGACAACAGTGCGCCACCTCGTGTATGAATATGTAACTTGTTTTTAAGTTGTGCCATTTTACAGTTCTTGTTTCCATGTGTACAGCAATTGAAAGTAGTGAGCACATCAAAAAATTTTGTTTTTATAGTTGAAAATTTATTTTGCATGGTGTGAAAGTTTTCATTTTACTGTCTACAAATTGTTTGGTAAGTATCATGTTTCTTTTATGTAAGGGTAACCATAAACGGTTTATTCAACTGCAAATGCTGGTTTTGAGGTTATTAACCCTTAATGATAGAGTGTCCAAGCGTCCTACCGGCAGTACGCGCTGTCCTGCTAGCAGTACCCAATTCAGACACCGTTGTTTTTAATGGGATCTCGACCTCCCTGAAGGACGAAATACTCACCATTGATTCCGTGGTAAAATTTTGCCTATTTGATGTGCAAGTCTCAACTCGTTAGGACTTTTAGTAACAAAGATACGAGGTGAAGTATAATTTATTCATCAGTGTACGCAGTTACAGCGGCGTGTAAAGTACCCATCTGTGCATAATAGGTACAAATAATATGTCTACAAAATATCATATTGATGATAGAGTCAGCACAAAAGCGACCAATTTTGATAAAAAACCCAATTACCAATGGTGTAAGTCAGTGTTTGGAGAAAATTATTTAAGGGCGGAGTGTTATGGAACTATAACGAACATAAAGTGGGTCTGTTGCTACCGTTCTATGGGATCTCGATAATGATGAAAATGAAAATTGATAAACATGATAAGTAGACAATGTATAAAAAAGTACATAATATGTAATAAAATAATAAAATTAGTTCGGAGCTTGAAAATAACTTATAATATAGAAATAGCAAATAATAATATTTCGGTATTACACGCTACAGGCTACGTATCGCTAGTTTATTATAGGTTAGGTATATTACGTTTACTACACCTATGGAACATTGTCCGCTCGTATCGCGCTGAAATCCTCGCAACGTTGCCACATACAAGTCGTTCTCCAGATTCTCCTCCACTAAGTGAGGTCATTGGTCAGTGTAGGTATTTTTTTCCTTAATAAAATTTCAAGAAAATGAAAGAAGTCAGGTAAGGAAAAAATTAATTTTCTTGAAATTTCAGGGAAAAAATACCTACCCTGACCAATGATCTCACTTAGTGGAAGAGAATTTGGAGAACGACTTGTATGTGGCAACGTTGCGAGGATTTCAGCGCGATACGAGCGGAGAATTTTATTTTATATTTTAAAGAATGTTCTTGTTTTTTTTATGAATAAAAATTACGTTACTCAGTAAACTAGATTTTTATTTCTTAAAAATAAAAAATTAATCATCTAACCCGCCCATGGCATGTTCTTCTGTACTGCCGGAAGCTTTCCACGTCCTTCTGGCAGGACATTTCATATTTAAAAATAGCGTACTGCCAGCAGGACTGACGGGTTTGTCCAACTGTCCTTCAGGAAGCTCCTTCCAGCAGGACAGATGCCTGGACGTTCTATCATTAACCACCGTAGTGAGGTCTCCGTGACCGCAGCTTATATTCATTTAGGTATATCTTATCCCCACTTCAATATTTCTGATCGACCGTTTCAGTACCTTCAAGTGAGTGCATTCTCAGTCTCTCACAGCAATTTGACGGAAATACATGCGTTACCGTATCGCCAAGAATCATAACGCGGTCACAGGGACCGCACGACGGTGTCTGCGTTAGTATTAGGGTTTTGCTACTTGTATGTTCAGTGACTTTTTATTTGTGATATTTACTTTTTTGTGGTGCGATTATTCTTAAAACGATGAGTCAGGTTCCCACCACGTCCAAAACAGTTAAGTTTAGTGATCCAGATTATGAAAGTACGTTACTACAGTGGGAAGACGAGGTGGGAGACAAAGAACTCGAAGAACTTAGTGACCGTGAGAATGTTGGGCAGGATTACTATGAAGAAAGCAAACATGACACCGACTCCGAAATTGAAGTTAGTGATCATGAAGAAATAGAGGAAGTGCGTGAACAACCGAGTGAAAGTACGACAGAGGAAATGGAACAACCGAGTGAAAATACGACAGAGGAAATGGAACAACCGAGTGAACGTGTGACGACTGAAACAACTTCTCGTCAACGTGAAAATTTTTTTTATGGGAAAAATAGATACAAGTGGTCGTCTCAGAGTTTTGTTAGTAGTCGTACGAGAACCCAAAAGCATAATATCATTGTTCAACTTCCGGGATTGCGTCCATCAGCTGTATTGGGGAATAAATCTAATCCAGTTACTTGCTGGAATCTCTTGTTTACCGATGATTTACTGCAAGTCGTACTGCAGTGGACAAATGTAAAACTAAGAAATATTAGAGCGAAGTATAAAAATACTCAAAGATCTGAATTACAAGATCTAGAAATTTCTGAATTGAGGGCTTTCATAGGATTATTATTTTATACTGCTGTTTTTAATTCTAACCATGAAAAGATCGAACGAATATTTACTACCGATGGAACAGGACGTGAAATTTTCCGATCTGTCATGAGCAGAAACAGATTTTCAGTTTTACTTATAGCTTTACGCTTTGATAATCCTGTTGACAGAATACACAGGATTAAAGAAGACTCATTGGCTCCCATTTCAGAAGTTTTTAACAAATTTGTGTCAAATTGTCAACGTGTTTTATCACCTGGTGCTAATATGACTATAGACGAAATGCTCATATCGTACAGAGGCAGATGTAAATATAAAATGTACATGCCTAATAAGCCTTGCAAATATGGTTTGAAGATGATGTGTTTAACAGATGCCAGAAACCATTACTTTTATAATGGATATCTATATTGCGGAAAAGATACTGATGGTGTAGGTCTCACTACAGAAGAAAAAAAATGTTCCAAACCAACTCAATCTGTTCTGAGGCTTTCCAAACCCATATGGAACACGAATCGCAATATAACTGCGGATAATTGGTTCTCATCTATTGAGTTAGCAGAAAAATTAAGACAAAACGGAGTAACATACGTTGGAACGTTAAAAAAAAACAAGCGAGAGATACCTCCGTCCTTTTTGCCCCAAAAAAGTAAAGAACCTGGTTCAGCTTTATATGGGTTTACAAACAATCTTACCATGGTGTCTTATGTGCCAAAAAAAAACAGGGCAGTGATACTAATATCTTCTATGCATCATTCACAAAGTTTTGATGATGACGTAAACAAACCAGAAATTATTGCCTTCTATAATTCGACAAAGGAAGGAGTTGATGCGCTAGATGAAAAATGCGCTAAACATTCAACTGGTCGTCGCACTCAAAGGTGGCCAATGGCAATTTTTTTCCGACTAATTGACATTAGTGGTGTTAATGCTCACGTCATTCACCAGTCTTTCAAGGACAACGGAAAACTGGAAAAGGCAGATTTTCTTAAAATACTTGCTGATGAACTAGTAAGGGCCCATCTTGAAAAACGTTCAGGAGATATTAGGCTGAAGCGTGAACTTCGAGCAACGATCCGCAGAATTTTATCTCTTCCCGATATTGAAGAAGAGCAAATTTTTGAGGAGAAGTTAGAAAAAAGAAAAACATGTAACACTTGTCCACCAAAACTTAAAAGAAAAACTTTTTATTTGTGTAAAAAATGCCACAAACCTACCTGTTTGGAATGTGCATCTAAAGTCTGTAAAAAGTGCGCTCAAAATTTTTGAATATTTTATTGCTGCAATTTTTTACTTCTTCGAGATAATAACTCAACCAAATTTAGTTTTTGTAAAGAATGGTTTGTTTACGTTTAGAA
Organism: Malachius bipustulatus; assembly: GCA_910589415.1. Lineage (NCBI taxonomy): Eukaryota > Metazoa > Arthropoda > Insecta > Coleoptera > Melyridae > Malachius > Malachius bipustulatus. Next base: position 4,431,606 of record OU342638.1, on the reverse strand, counting down.
AATATAATTAATTTTGTATTAAACATTGTGTTCAGTTAAAAAAATATATTTTGGCCGTATGGAGTCAAATGTATTAAAATATGACATTAACTATATTTTTATAAATTTGTGTATTTTTACAAATAAACTAGAGTATGAGTTATAACTTGGATTTTATTTTAGAGTACAATATAATCTAAAAATGTGTTCTCAACAATTAAAATATTATATTTTTTAAAATATAAGGGGTAAAACTTGCGGTCACCAAGACCGCACTACGGTGCTGACGTTAAGTTTCTTCACTACGGTGGTTGAGGGTTAAGTTGCTAGTCCAGAATAGTAGGCGTTTTCAATCACCCCATACTTTATTCAATGTGGGGTAAATGAGAACGCCAAATGAAAACAAATATTTAGTTTCTTGTGCTTTTATTTGTACGAATTTCTACTCAAAATGCCACGTAACTACATTAAAAAGAGAGAGGGTCCTGCTTATACACTCCAGGATATGGAAAACGCGGTCTCAGATGTGAAAGAAAAAAGAAAGTCGTATAGGGAGGCTAGTGCATTCTATAAAATACCACCGACTGTCATTTACAATCGCATCAAAGGAAGAAAAATATACCTATTGACAAAATGGGGGCTGGTGTTTCGAAAACGTTGACACCAAACGTAGAAAGTCACATTGCGAGTTGTTTAATAACTCGTGGGAAAATGGGTTATCCTTGTGATAGTGATGAACTATTAAAGTTGGTTGGCAAATACATCAAATCCAATAATTTGAAAACAAGATTTATAGACGGAGTTCCAGGAGAAGAATGGTACCGCTCGTTCGTGAAAAGAAATCCAGTTTTGTCCTTGAAAAAACCGGAGCAGTTACAAAAACTGAGGAAAACAGCTCGAAAACCAGAAATTATTAATGATTTTTATGAAAAATTAGGAAAAACAATTCAAGCAAATGAATTAAATCTTCCTCATATGTCTTCATTTGTGTTTAATGCTGATGAGACTGGGTTTAATAGCTATCCATCACGAATAAGAGCTATAGGCCAAAAAGGTCAAGCATTATATAGAGTAACTGGCAGTTCAGGTAGAGAATCAACTACCGTCTTGGCACGTGTTTCTGCAGATGGCAAGTATTTGCCACCTTTAATTGTTTTTAAGGGGGCAGCAGTTCAGGCGAGATAGGTATCCACCAATGCATTGCCCGGAACTCTCTATGCCACTATCAAAAATGGTTGGATGGAAGAACCAAATTTTTACCAATGGTTCACTTGTGGATTTATACCACACATTCGAAAAATTCGCAATGAGCTAAATTTCCCAAACCAGAAGGCTTTACTTCTCTATGATGGACATCGTAGTCACATAAGTCTACGCATAGTTGAAGAAGCACTTAATCATAAAATTGACCTGATTAAGTTTCCCGGTCACTTGACAGATAGAATACAGCCATTGGATAAATGCGTTTTCAAGTCTGTTAAATACACATGGGACCGAAAATTAGTTGCTTATATAGGAAGGAAAAAATGGGAAAAGACACTGGGCGCCTATCTAAGAGCAAATGTGCAGAAATTCTCTCAGAAACTTGGCAAGAGGCAATGTTGGCAAAGAATATTATATCTGGATTTGAAAACACAGGAGTGTATCCTGTTAATTCCAGTAAATTTCCAGAAAGTGAATTTCTCATCGTTTCCAAAGGTTCTCCACACGTACACGGTCTTCTGTGGTTGGATAATGCACCAAAGTACGATAAAGACGACGTAGAAACTCGAGAACCATGTATAAAATTAATCAACGAGTTTATAGCCTGCGACAGCTCAATATCGACTGTGCAAGACATTGTAACGAATTCCGAGGCATTCGTAGTTAATTATTATTTATTTTAATTAATCGAGGGGTTTTATCAGAAAGATTCAGTTTTTACAGCGGTGATTAGCAGGTTATCTCGCCAGCACCGGCTATATAAGCAGACCCAGCGAACAAGCAAGGCAGAAGATTCCGAGGAACTGACTCGAGAACCTCTCTCCCTTCTAGTGTACTGAGCTAGGAGGCCCCAGACCCCCCAACAGGAGGCATGCATTGAGTGCTCTCCGTCGCATCCATCCAGCCGGTGACGGCAGGTCAATGAACTGAGTTGAACCTGTCTGTAACACGGTAGCGGGAGTTCGATAGGAGTGAATTGAGCTCCAGTCGACTGCCGACCACATCAGGGTAACAAACGGGACTGTAGTGAGGTCCCGGGCGGACCCTTTCAGACGGCGCCAGGCCTGCATTGAGGGCCAGGCGTCATAAACGGCGGATCGCTATGTAATGAGTTGTCGGTCCGACAGTCTCGTCACGACGCGTATTCCGGCGACAGCAGCGGCAGTAGATCCGACACACGATGTGCGGTGGTTGGAGAGCTACTGAAGCAGCAGGCAGCAGAACCAGAGGTGGATCGACCGTATCATCGACCAATTGACAGAGGTGCGTGCACCGAGGCGATATCTTTCGCCAATCGGAGGGGCTGCCGTAACGAGAGCCGGCCCACACCGTCAGGATTCGACAGTATTAATTTAATAGGGATAGATATATGTAAATATAGTTATTGTAAATAAAGATTTTTATTATCATAATTGACTTGTCACGGGTAAAAGGGGGCAATTATTCATCCCTGGGGAATCAGCTCTACCCAACCGAAAATCCCGTTACAAGATTGGCGCCCAACGTAAAATTTGAAACTCTTCAGTAACAGAACCCAGTACAGTACAGTCACAGGATCAGACAGAAGAACAGTAACAGTATCTAGCGGGATGAGTGACAAGATTGACGCCGAATATTCAAGACAGCAGTAACAGAATACAGCACACGACAGAACTGCAACAGAAACAAACAGGAACAGAACCAGGACACAAGATGACCAGCAAAAACGGACAAAACAGAATCGCTGAATTGGAAGCCGAGTTAGCACGGATAAAACTGGCTCTCCAGTCAGCAAGGGGACCGGCAGCAGCACCAACGGGGTACCACCAGCCGCCGCAAGTGGAAATAATCAACCAGGCCCTCGAATGGGGACTGCACTTCGACCACAAGCGAGACAACGCAGTTCTCTTCATCGAACGCCTGGAAGAGTTACGGAACACGTACAGCTTCCCGAAAAGCGGCCTGCTGAAGGCGCTACCAGTGCTCCTAGAAGGGGAAACGCTGCTCTGGTACAGGGTCAACAAGGACGACTGGCAGGACTGGGACCAGTTCGACAGGAGTTTCAAGCGCGCGTTTCTCCCGTAAGAGTACCGATTGGCGCTGGAGGAAGAAATCAGAGCCAGGAAACAGAGGCCCAACGAGTCGATCAGGGAGTACGTAACGGAAATACAGACCCTGATGCGACGGGACGGATCGATGTCACCCAGCCAGGAACTCGAGAGAGTGAAGAGGAATATGCGGCCGGAGTTCCGCATCCACCTCCACCTGCATAACGTCACATCGATATCGCATCTCTTAGATATAGCCTGCGCGTTCGAGTCTCTCGAAAGAGAAAGAACCGCCGCTATATACTGGCCTTCAACCTCCGTGAGCTCGCAGTCAGCGACGACCCCAAGTCAGCCAGGAACACAGGATCCTCAGGACAGTCCTTACTACGGAGGCCAACAGCAGAACGATGTGGAACAGGAGCCCACATACGTAGAAGATGAATTACTGTTTATTCAGTGCTGCTCCGCAGGACCAGCAGAGCAGATCAAAACAGAAGACAGACCGAAACAGTGCCGAACAGGGAACAAAACAGAACAGGCTGCAAGGCAGCACAAGACAGAGATCGGAACCAGACAAACAGAATCAGATGAACAGAACAGAACAGAAGACAAATCGAAACAGGCAAAGCAGACAAAACAGGCAAAACAGTGCAAAACAGGGGACAGAGCAAAACAGGCTGCAAGACAGCACAAGACAGAAAACAGAACCAGACAATCAGAACAGAAGAAAACAGGAAACAGGCCAGAGCAGGCAGGACAGTACAGCAAGGCAGAGCGAGGAGGGGTAAAACTCCACAGAGCAGAGCAGCAGACCGGAGGCGACTCAGGACCTCTACGAAGCGGGACAAAAGCAGGACAGGATAAACGCATCCAGGAGCGCATCCTCGAGCATTGTCCCGGGCCACCGTCCCGAGCATCGGCCGGACTGATACGGACTTCGAACACGGGGGTGTTGTGAAAAAAGAAAAATCGACAAAATGGTTTGGAGTACATTTTGTTTGTTTCAGGATATTTCTTTTATTTTCAGGCGCAGCAATTTTTCTTTTTTTTCCATTGGGTCGGGGATGTAACGAATTCCGAGGCATTCGTAGTTAATTATTATTTATTTTAATTAATCGAGGGGTTTATCAGAAAGATTCAGTTTTTACAGCGGTGATTAGCAGGTTATCTCGCCAGCACCGGCTATATAAGCAGACCCAGCGAACAAGCAAGGCAGAAGATTCCGAGGAACTGACTCGAGAACCTCTCTCCCTTCTAGTGTACTGAGCTAGGAGGCCCCAGACCCCCCAGCAGGAGGCATGCATTGAGTGCTCTCCGTCGCATCCATCCAGCCGGTGACGGCAGGTCAATGAACTGAGTTGAACCTGTCTGTAACACGGTAGCGGGAGTTCGATAGGAGTGAATTGAGCTCCAGTCGACTGCCGACCACATCAGGGTAACAAACGGGACTGTAGTGAGGTCCCGGGCGGACCCTTTCAGACGGCGCCAGGCCTGCATTGAGGGCCAGGCGTCATAAACGGCGGATCGCTATGTAATGAGTTGTCGGTCCGACAGTCTCGTCACGACGCGTATTCCGGCGACAGCAGCGGCAGTAGATCCGACACACGATGTGCGGTGGTTGGAGAGCTACTGAAGCAGCAGGCAGCAGAACCAGAGGTGGATCGACCGTATCATCGACCAATTGACAGAGGTGCGTGCACCGAGGCGATATCTTTCGCCAATCGGAGGGGCTGCCGTAACGAGAGCCGGCCCACACCGTCAGGATTCGACAGTATTAATTTAATAGGGATAGATATATGTAAATATAGTTATTGTAAATAAAGATTTTTATTATCATAATTGACTTGTCACGGGTAAAAGGGGGCAATTATCCATCCCTGGGGAATCAGCTCTACCCAACCGAAAATCCCGTTACAACATCATACATTACCAAACACATCATCATTCCAAGTCTTGTAAAAAAGAAGAGAGAGGAATGAAAATATGTCGTTACGGAATACCATATTTTGAGTTTGAATATCATTTTGAGTCCCAAGACAGACTTGACTCGCAACGAACTTATAAAAATGGTTGAACAGCTTAGATGGATAGGACGTTTTTTGGATGACAACAAAGACAAGAACTACGCCTTTTGGAGTTCTTGACCAAAGCAAAGATCACCAAAGAACAATATCATAAAATAATCGAGTACAATATAAAAACGCCGACTGTGTTTCTCAAACGTAGTTTGAAAGATTGTTACGGAAATCTTCAGTTCACAGAGGGCCAACATGGATATAGGTACAGTTCATTTTAGATTTATATGCCTGCGTCAATTACCTGGTAAATTATATAAATAAATCAGACAGGAAAGTATCAAAGGTCTTAGGAGAAGCCATGGAAGAAATAAAATAAGAAAACTTGGTGGGAAACGTTTTTCTGAACGGGGTTAGCGCACAGGAATAAGCTTACGGCGTGATACCTTTGAGTTTGAGCAGATATGCACGCGATATGTCTTCATTCTTACAAAACCCAGCAACGAAAGAGTTAGTATGCTCAAATCTAAATCTGATCTAGCTAAATTTGATCCACACAGTAGTGATTCATCAAGCGGGAATGATGGAACACTACTAACAACGTCCCGTTGCTTTAGAAGACTCATGTTTGGCAGAATTTGTTGCATATTACCGGTTTGCAACCAAAGACAACCGAAAAGATCAATCGAAACAATTGAAACTGTTGGACGACAGCGGCTATTTGTTCAAGAAGAACCACGCCAATGTTATATTGTTTATAAGATATGGTTTACAACAAGATCCGGTAAACTACTACAGGGAACAAGTCATGTTATATAAACCCTGTCGAAATGAACAAACAGAAGTGGACTGCATTGATCACAAACTAATATACCTCGTGTATACCGAAGTCGATCCAGAACACATGCCGTATGGTGTTGATGACCGTGTCGTGGATGCGTTCCCCAACATTGACACTAGTAACGGACCAGACAACATCGATAAATACACATTTCAGACACCTCGTCAAATCGATGACAAAGAATTTCGAGAGATAATATCCAGTCTGAACGAAAAGCAATGGGAGTATTTGAACCACGTACTGAAGAGTATTAAAAATGGTCAGGTGTTTTATGAAATTATCACAGGTGGAGCTGGCGTTGGAAAATCGAGGCTGATAATGGCCATATATCGATCGCTTTTACGCCACTACAATTCGATTCCTGGAAATGATCCGGAACAACTTAAAATTCTTCTAACCGCACCTACTGGAAAGACAGCGCTTCAAATCGGAGGCCTTACGTTGCAATCTTCGTTTGCCTTTCCGATCAACCAATTTGCCATTGAACTGATCCCTTTAAGCGCAAGTACTGTAAATTCTCTTCACGCAACTTTATTCAACTTGAAACTGATAATAATCGACGAATTTTCTATGATGGGAGCGCGCCTTTTTAATCAGATCAACTTAAGGCTGAAGTAGATATTTAAAAGTACTGCAGATATCCGAACCATCTCTATAATCTTGGTTGAAGATTTGAGACAGTTTCCGCCTGTTGGAGACAAGTGGTTGTTCAATGACGTGAGTGGAGATTCCTATTCAGTTATCTCTAGAAATTATCTGTGGAATAAATTCCTTTACTTTGAAATCACTCAAATCATGCGTCAGAAAGATGAGGCGAATTTTGCCGAGGCGCTGAATACCCAAGCAAGAGGTGAAATGACCAAGCAACACGTAGATCTCGTCAAGTCAAGAGAAATCGATGAAAATGAAACGATATCAGATAAGACCATCCATCTCTTCCGCACTAATAACGAAGTAGATGCTTTTAATTAAGAAAAATTGTCACAGTGCAACACAGAAAGTTACGTTTCACTGCAAGGGATATCATTAAAAAAAAACTTGTACCGAAAAATTGAAACAGATCCTTCTGAAGCATGATTTGCTGCTTTGCTGATTTTGCTGATTTGAAAAAATCAGAAAATTTCACTCTGATGTACACTGAGAAAAATCTCATTCTTTTTATTAACAAACCCTACAGTTGAGACATATTTGTTTTCACATAATGAAGTAAAATAATTACGAATAAATAATGTAGTTATTAAACAATGTCTTGAAATACATGCATTGCTAGAGAATTTAGCATGTATTAACTGGTGGTTGTTTCACCTCAAATGAAATTAGGTGTCCGTGAAAATATCATTATTTCCGGGTTTCAAAATATGTGTGAATTGTAATAATTATCTTACAGTATTTTAAAAATTAAGTACGTTTAAGGCATATAAGGTATCAGCATTTGATGTTAAGAAACGTCTCAGTGAAGGTAACGCGATACTTTTTTGTCCGCAACAAACGCTTGTTCGTTATTAACAAACCTAAATTTGTAGCTACCAAAGCGTGTTTGCAGACCCTTCAGCATTGCAACTGCGTATTTAGGTATTGCGATTTCATAGAATTTGTAATCGTGTCCAAACAGGAGTTTTTGTAGTAAGGTATTCGTGTTCGGTTGTAGCGTCGTTGAGTACTGTCGCTGTGTTCAAAATCGAAAATTTATTAGAATTATTTGAACGAACTGATTTATTAGATGAGGAGATTGAGATTATAATATGTAAAGGTAAGTTGGATTACATTTTATTATATAATTAGATACCTACCTATATGAATTGTTATTAGATATGAGTACAATCATGGAAACGCATATAGAAATGAAATAATTACGACTTCGGTCGAGTACCTGCTTATTTGTTCAGACAAAAACTTGGCTACTTTATTATTGAGGAAATAGTATTGTTTATCAATCCTGCATGATATTTTTGGAAAAAGTAGACATAACTTGTGCCCTATTATAAATTTCGACGATTCTGATAGTGATAGTACCTATTACTATAATAGGCGTTTTATGAATACAAAACTAAATCAACGTTATTCTTCCTGCATTTCTCTTTTATTTTCACATGATTGCCATAACGTTTTGTTTTTTACCAAACTAATGATTTGGAGGTTTGAGGTGATTTCAAACAACTTTCTTTAAAAAAAAATCGAAAAAAAAAAGTTTACTTTTGGGTTCATTTTTTTTTATTTTTGTTTTTTGCTTTTTAACCAAACACAGGACTCGGGGGTTTGAGGTGATTTAAACAACTTTTTTAAATGAAATTTCTCAAAAAAGTTCCTATATTTTTTCGCAATTCTTAGAGTTTATTTTTGATCAGATGAGTTAGGCTAGTTCTTTGCAACGGCTTCAATGTACAGGGTGAGGCGCGAGAACCTTAGGCGATTTTTATATGGAGAAGTCCTGGGAGTAGAAGTCTAAAAATTTGTACGTGTATAATTTCGGTTTTGACGAGCTGAACTAAAATATTCACAACCCCACACCACTTCCGGTTATACCGAAAGTTGCCTTATTTTTATTTTTTTAAATGGTACACCCTGTATATTATTACATTTTCAGATTGCCTGAAAAACAGTAATAAAAATGATGTTTACAGTTCAAATTTGTAACGACTAATTAATGAGTTATAAACAAATGGAAATTGCAATTTTCCATTTTCAAAGCAGCTTAGCTTGAAACGGGTCAAGATATCGGAAAACGGCTTACATGTTCCTATCCTAACTTTTTGTTACTATCCTGGAGTACTTACAAAAAAAAATATTTTTTTATTAGGAACATTATTTATTCAGTTCAATAATAATTATACAATAACAATAATGACGAAGAAGTATATTATTAACATTCATATATTGACTCTACGACGGTTATACAACCACTACCGACTTCTAACTCCTTTTCCTGCCTTGTCCCATGTTACACAGCATGCGCAACATTCCTAATGCCAACAGACCTTCCTGTTGGTGTTAATGCGTCTGCATTCCTTGCATTCCTGTCTGTATTCCGATCTGAGTGAATCCTAACAACTCGTCCATCCTGACCAGGATTCGTCCTCGAATCCTACAATGGAAAGACCCAGGGTCCTCTAGAGTCTGGCAGGTGAACCCGCAGACTGGTTTGCCGAATGGCTGAAGCAAATGCTCAATTAATTATACCAACCTCATCTGTTTCACTCAGTCATCTACTTCCCTTTCCATTCATCGTACTTCCATCAGAGGTCAAACTCGGCGTTTCCCAGCTACCCTTGCAGCAAAATCGAACGACACCCGCTCGAAATCACAGCCTCCTAGTTATCATAAAAGCAAACCCAATCATTCCAGCTCTGGTAGCAAACTCGGTCCAGCTCAGCTCGAAGTCGTCGGCTTATCAGCCAACCTAGCAGCAAACTCGGTCCAGCTCAGCTCGGAGTCGTCGGCTTATCAGCCAACCTAGCAGCAGCTCGGTCCAGCTCAGCTCGGAGTCGTCGGCTTATCAGCCAACCAAGCAGCAAACTCGGTCCAGCTCAGCTCGAAGTCGTCGGCTTATCAGCCAACCAAGCAGCAACTCGGTCCATCTCAGCTCGAAGTCGTCGGCTTATCAGCCAACCAAGCAGCAACTCGGTCCATCTCAGCTCGAAGTCGTCGGCTTATCAGCCAACCAAGCAGCAAACTCGGTCCAGCTCAGCTCGAAGTCGTCGGCTTATCAGCCAACCTAGCAGCAACTCGGTCCATCTCAGCTCGAAGTCGTCGGCTTATCAGCCAACCAAGCAGCAAACTCGGTCCAGCTCAGCTCGTAGTCGTCGGCTTATCAGTCAACCTAGCAGCAACTCGGTCCATCTCAGCTCGAAGTCGTCGGCTTATCAGCCAACCAAGCAGCAAACTCGGTCCAGCTCAGCTCGAAGTCGTCGGCTTATCAGCCAACCTAGCAACAACTCGGTCCATCTCAGCTCGAAGTCGTCGGCTTATCAGCCAACCAAGCAGCAAACTCGATCCATCTCAGCTCGACGTTGTCAACTTCTCATTCCTCTCAGGCATTACATCTCCTCACCGAGAACACCCTTCCTCTTTCCTCTCAGGCATTACATCTCCTCACCGGGAACACCCTTCCTCTTTCCTCTCAGGCATTACATCTCCTCACCGAGAACACCCTTCCACTTTCCTCTCAGGCATTACATCTCCTCACCGAGAACACCCTTCCTCTTTCCTCTCAGGCATTACATCTCCTCACCGAGAACACCCTTCCTCTTTCCTCTCAGGCATTACATCTCCTCACCGAGAACACCCTTCTCCTCTTTCCTCTCAGGCATTACATCTCCTCACCGAGAACACCCTTCCACTTTCCTCTCAGGCATTACATCTCCTCACTGAGAACACCCTTCCTCCTCTCAGGCAGTATACCTCTCAAACATTACATATCTCTACAGATAACACACTTCCTCTTTCAATACACTTCCTCTTTCCTCTCAGGCATTACATCTCCTCACCGAGAAAACCCTTCCTCTTTCCTCTCAGGCATTACATCTCCTCACGAGAATACCCTTCCTCTTTTATATCACATTATTACATTTCATTGTTTGATAATTTATCTACTTATACTTTTCCTGCATTACAAAAACTGATAGGTACCTACATTCAAAGTGATACCACTAGGTACTTCCCCAAATTTAAGTCGGTTCAATTTATTTTCAATAATAGCGCAAATAGGGCACAATTGTTACACATGACAACAGCGGAAAATGTCCAAGGTAATCAATCACATAACCAGGCAGTCCAGGTCCAGACACGCAACACCTGACCTCTGTAATTTTTCGATCAACAAAAGGGGAGGATTACCACTACCAATTATCATTGTCAAATAAAATATTGTCGCTCTAAAGCTTTCAATCAACTCATTTCAATCAACTCATTATATCAATACATAAAAAAATACACTAACAGATATCTCATCAGCTGAACTAGGTCTTTTCTTCTAAACTGAACTTATTTATTATTTATTTTAATAAGCTGAACTGTCTTATTCCTCCTAAAGCTTGCCTAAGCTTGTCATTACCTAACGCTAATCATTCTTGGCCTTCTTGCTAGCCTCTGGTGCTTTGACAGCACCCTGCTGAAGACACGTAAATCATTACTCTACTCAAGACATCTTGATCATTAGCCGTTGATTCTAGCCTTGCCAAGGTTTCCGCGCCAAGACACGCTGTGGTCAACAGTACCCACCATGGTCCTCCCGATCTCAAGTTCGCTCGTGGGCGGTCGGCAGAATCCCCTCGATCCTTCACGCCCGGAACACAAAGTCAGGCCACACTTGCCTCCACTCTGACCTACACATGCAAACTACACAGGCATCAATTATTATTGTATCCTAGCCGCTCTCAGGCTTCACAGGCCACAGACCTTCTCTCAGGGACTCGAACTTATGCACAGGCCACACAGACCTACTCGTCACACAGACCAGGCCACACAGGCCTCCCAGAACTCTACGATCAACGCTCAGCTCTACTTCAACGTTTCAGCAATCTAGACATCTTCAGTACTCATTAACCTTTGTCTCTTAAGTGCCTATTATGATTCTGTCTTTTACTACGTGAACTCTATGCGTGACTATACGTTAACTCTATGCGGATTCATGATTTATGCATGCTTCATCATTCAATTTCTTTCTCTAACTCTAAATAAATCTCTTGCGAGTTTCTTTAATTATTCAGTAAGGCTCATAAAATAACTATAATCTTTATCAAGTACCTACTTAATAATCTTTCTTCCTTAACTCTTTTTGCTTATCCTTAACTCTACTCATCTTAGGAATAGGACATTTAGTGAGTACATCAACTCACCTGTTATCTGTATTATAAGAGCACCAGAATACACCAAACTAAAAGTACTAAAAGAACTTAAAAGTAAACCTTTGTCTGGATATTTCGTTTCCTTCACGCAGCGGACGTTGGCTCTTCAGTGCGTCGGATGCTTTATGCTAATTAAGTCGACCTTGATTGCGTATGATATTTATATTACTGATATTTTGTACATCGATACTAAATATAATGAAAGAGATTGAATCTGCTTACGTTCTTTTACAATTCTAACATAGTAGTCAAACCATTACGTCCATTATTAGTCTTATCATGAAGAAATATTACCTTCACTACTTCTCAGTACCTAAGTATTTTAATTATATTCGTCTTCATCACTTGGCAAAATCATTAGGAGGCCTCCATCGTTTACATTATAATTAATCAATAGTTAATCACAAAATTAAAATTTGTAATTGCATAAAACCCCCTTTTCAAATCTGATTTTTTTTTTTTTTTTTTTACAACGAAAAAGCTATAGGTACTTATAATATAATTTTTCAATATATTTTTTTTTTTTTTATATATATAGGTACGTACTTTATTAAACTGTCAATTCACGGGGCGCGTTGTTATTTACCACCTTTAATCATAAGTTTCCTGGCAAAATTTCATTGACATGTAAATTGACACTCGGGCATTCGCATCCCTACACATTATTTCTAAACCAACTATCAAATATTAATAATTTATGATATCCAATATTCCGTGAACATTCGTTCTTAATTTTATGCTGTGAGGGTAGAAAACTCACTGACTGAAGAAGAGAAATTTAATCTTGCGCCTTGCGCGCCAACAGTGTGTCCAGAACTCCAGAACTTCAGAGTACCTACATCAGACAGAATTTGATAGAAAATGAGAGACTTTAAAAATATAAACTATTTAAAATTCACGGCCTCTTGTTAGTGGCTATTTTCCTCTCTCTCACTTACATGTGCACTAGGTTTACATTAGGTACCTATTTAAACAAAGTAATAAGTCGATTCTTTATACCTAATAAGACGAACGTCGAATGTACATATTTCAGTAATATCGCCTTAACTTCATAGCAATAATTGAATAATTGAATTCACTTAACTTCATAGCGATAATTCTCAAATACGTCGATGAATGTACTTAATATCTACTCTTAGTTTGATCTTCGTCACATAAATTCGAGGTATACTTCACGCAATTTTATGTTAGGTGAATTAGATTACATAGGTAGTACACCTAAATCAAGTCGAATCGACGCAAATTAACCCCAAAATGCTACTTGGGTTCAATTCTACTTCAGCTTACTTCATGCTTTATACCAGCTTAATTCATGCTTTATATTCATGCTTCATGCTTATTTTGCTTTACTTCTACCTATCGAATTCAAAATATGTAAGTTCATTTGGACTTTGGAGAGCTCCCCAACTTTAGTCATGCTTTTCATCTACTCATAATTATCTATCATGCATCTCTCAACTCACTAGCTAAAAATAGCTGCTTACCTTTAGGAATAATCTCAGAATAATCTTCATTACTTATCCTTACTTATCACAACTCTACTCAACATGGCAATAGCTGCTTACCTTTGGGAATAACCTTGGAATAATCTTTATAACTTATCTCCTCCAAACTCTACTTATTAATAAACTTTATTGCAGTTCCATCAACTTCGAAAGTGGCAAACTTTAATTTTGGTCAGTTCTTGTATGCTGTTTCTCATAACATACCACTGCTTCACCCCCTTATAATTTTTCCTTAGAAAACCTGTAATATGCTTCCTCATTTACATACTCGACCTACTTTACTTACCGACACCAGCCGGATATCAATCCAATAATACGTTAATACTTCATACTCAGTGTTTTCTTGCAAGATTTCTTGAGTTTCCGTTCCTTTAATTTACGAAATTCAGCTTCTAATAAATTTAATTGTTGTTAACGGAAGAGCGGAACTTCTCTCAAGTAGGTACCTAGGTAACACATAATACTCATGCGAGGCCCGCGTTGGGAAAACTCGCGCTGCGGCTCAGACCACCAACACCGGCACCATCACCACCGTTGTTAAAATTTATTTCATGGGAACTTCGCTAAAAACTTAAATTTTTGTTTCACTTCACTTTCACCAAGAAAAGGCATTTTTGTGGATATCCCACCGCTGTCAAATATTAGGAACATTATTTATTCAGTTCAATAATAATTATACAATAACAATAATGACGAAGAAGTATATTATTAACATTCATATATTGACTCTACGACGGTTATACAACCACTACCGACTTCTAACTCCTTTTCCTGCCTTGTCCCATGTTACACAGCATGCGCAACATTCCTAATGCCAACAGACCTTCCTGTTGGTGTTAATGCGTCTGCATTCCTTGCATTCCTGTCTGTATTCCGATCTGAGTGAATCCTAACATTTTATTAATTTTTTTTTTGAAAATCGCTGATTTTTCATCACTATACAAACTTCATCAGCACCATAGGATACTACGTGAAAAGTTAAGATAGGGACATGTAAGCTAGTGGTGTGCCAGATGATTATTTTTACATACTAGTTCCAACTGTTCCGGTTCCGAGATAGGAATAGGTTCCAAGCCACTGTTCCGAAATAACAGCGTTACGGTAGAAACACCGTACATCGTACATAGTAAATAGGAACGAGAACTGCGGAACAGCGTGGCAGACTCTCGGAGCCGGAGCACTAGGGAGGGAGGCAGAAACCGGAACAGTGTTCCGGGAACACGCAATGCAAACTGGATGGGTCCTTACCTAAAGTTGTAAATTATTATAATAGTGTCAGTGTTTCTTTATCTACTCGTGATAAAAAATATACTTCTTATTAAAATGTTTCGTGAACTTCAAACACTAATAATAACTATGCATGATTCCTTTTGTAGGTGCATTTTAATTTTTTAATCAATTTATTTTCTTTAATTAATTTCATCATTATAATTCGTACCTATTTCTAGGAGGCTACACCTATATTTTATTGGTAGGTATTATTTGCTTTTAAACACAAAATAGGTACATTTTTTGAAGACAAAAATAGGTATCACATTTAGCAATTTAATTTTTAATGTCTAATATTGGGAAATAAGACCATAAGGGGCTTGACGTCGGTCTAGTAATATCACTATTGTCACTTATATTTACAAAAGTAAATTGTAATAATTATTTGTTAATACCTAATTAATTATAAATACCTAAATTGTTTCACGCGCTCGCAAGTATATACCTACCTACTGTAAGAGTTCGGGAGGTCCACCCCCTTCAAGAATCGAGAAAATAGACCTCTCGACCACTAGGGTGATTCGAACTACTTTTTTCTAAATTCAAACTAGAAAATTGGCCTCTGATCTTCTAGAATAGGTCGGGACCCGACAACATTGTGTAGGTGAATTAAAGATGAGTAACTCAAGAACGCTGTAAGAGTTCGGGAGGTCCACCCCCTTCAAGAATCGAGAAAATAGACCTCTCGACCACTAGGGTGATTCGAACTACTTTTTTTCTAAATGCAAACTAGAAAATTGGCCTCTGATCTTCTAGAATAGGTCGGGACCCGACAACATTGTGTAGGTGAATTAAAGATGAGTAACTCAAGAACGTTCAAAGTGTGAGGAGTATAGAAGGGCTACTCCAACGTGACAACGCCGGATGCTGACATTTTTCCCGCATTTTAAAATTACCCACTCTAAACAGCACACTTGGCTTGGCTTAGAGCACCCCTGTCCCGCTTACCCCAGTGAACGCAAGTTAGCTCATTTTGAAACTTGAACTGGGTCACGCAGAGTAAGCCCGATTGAGTCTAACGAAATGCTAATGTGCATTGAACAAACTATCATTCATAATGCCAGCGATCCAACCGGTAAAATTCGGCTATGTCCTAGGAAAAAGATCCACTCAATTTATTTAGCGGGGAGTGGATTCTTGATCCAGGATAATCAGTCGCAAACTTTCACCTCAAGCTAATCCAGCAAATTTAGAAATTGTTGTGATTGGTCAAACGAACGACGTCATGTAATCGTAAACCAGCGGAAGTAACCGTCGATGGATACTGTGGGGCAACGCTATTCCCTCGCCAGTCCTAGGTTATCTGCCATTGGAAAATCCCGTAAGATTTCCTTCAGGTAGACGAACATGATCTCGTCCGAAGTGGTTCTTCCTTAGAGGAACACACTCCTGTGAGTTATTTAACACCAGTGCACTGGAATCAGCTTTAAGCCAGTCTGCGACGGCAAGGCCGACTGAGTGATGCGATATCTCCTAGTAGGTCAGGAACGTGCCCTCTCTGTCTGTAGGGGTGTTTTGTGACGGGAATAACGGTATCGCCAACCGCACCTGTTTACTGAAGGAGTCCACAGGCGTCAGGCGGCGGGATGCGAAATGGAAGAGGGTTCAGGGGCGCGCGGCTGATTTACAAACACACCGTCGAAGTTAATATTATGAAGACAATCTTCCTCAAGTTATAGTTTTAGTTCGGGCGACAAGGTAAATTGCGTATTATTATAATAGTGGATCAAACATTGCGGAAAAGAGTCGAGCTGATTCAGGGAATTCTAATTCATGACCTTATCATAATTTACCACAACCAAATGGACGGATAACTATTACTAAAAAATAAATAAAACTCTCAGAGTGGGTTCCAGTTTGAGTTTACTAGCGAGAGGTTTAAATAACTGGAAGATTTCGGGTAGAACTCGTTCTTAGTAGGGCTGAAGATAATTTCCTGGGTTTGATGACTCAGATTATTAAATAAGGCCTAAGGGCGAAAAATCAAGTCTTTTAGAACTGTTTAACGGAATTATGGCGGTCCGAGGTTCTTATGAGGGACGGATTTTTGTTTAGGGGAATAACTACCTGGTAGTGATAACTCTCTCGCCAATCTCAGTGCGCTCAGCGGCAACCGCATGGTTCGAGAAAGTTACCAGGTGACCTAAGAACTCCATGGGTTCCTTTCCACAATCTCAAGGCGCTCTGCAGCCTCGCATGTGACAAAAAGGATCCCAGAAGTATTCGGTAGTGTAGGGAAAAGGAGGTTAGTCACTGATAGACTTCCTGCCAATCTCAGCGCTCCCAACAGCAGCCGCATGGTTCAGGGGTGCTACCAGATGACCAATGCGCTCGATGGATCTTTCTTTCCACAATCTCAAGGCGCTCTGCAGCCCCGCATGTGACAAAAAAGATTCCAGAAGCATTCGGTAGTGCGGGGAAAGGATTACTAGTCAATGATAGACTTCCTGCCAATCTCAGCGCTCCCAACAGCAGCCGCATGGTTCAGGTGTGCTACCAGATGACCGATGAGCTCGATGGGTCTTTCTTTTCACAATCTCAAGGCGCTCTGCAGCCTCGCATGTGACAAAAAAGATCCCAGAGGTATTTGGGTTTGTGGGGAAGGGCTACAACCAACAACGAAGAGAGAATCAAGGTGTTAAATTTTCGGGTTGAAAGGAACGGGACAACTCACAAATAAACCAGAAATTCGAGCTTCCGCCCCCAGAGAAAAGTCGTCGTGGGAAAATCGGACCCATCGATACAAAGACGAGCAGGGAGTGGTTTGGTACGCCACTGAACGTACGGAAATTTGCAACTAGGTCGAAGAAGAATAATCTAACGTATGGAAGATGACATCTGGCACTCGGGGTGGTTGAACCTGAAGTGCCGGACCGGGGCAGATGCTCGATAAAATATTTAACTTTTAAACGAATAATGGATTTACACTCGTGAAATAAATGGCGAGAACTCAAGGGGATTTATTATTTTTAATAAATGATGCAAAGTTAAGAATGACGGATGTTATTTATTTAAGTGAAAAGTCTACACTTTGTTCGACGAAAATATGCCTAGTCTTTTCTTACTTTTTATAAATTAGGGGAAATTTGAAATAAAATAAATGGGAAATTGAAATAAATAAATGGGAAAACACCTACCGGGCGCGAACGTGCTGGTGACAAAAGTCTAACAGGTAGTCTCTTATTTCGTTCTTATTTAGAAATTCTTCTAAGTCGAAAAATAGTGAGAATTCTTCTAAGTCGAAAAAATAGTGAAAAATAAAATAAAATAAAATAAAACGGAGCGACGACTGGCGTGAAGGTGCTCGCGAACAGAGTCTACCACGTATTGTCCCGGAAATTCTTCTAAGTCAAAAAAGAATTAGTGAAAATTCTTCTAAGTCGAAAAAATAGTGAAAAATAAAATAAAATAAAATAAAACGGAGCGACGACTGGCGTGAAGGTGCTCGCGAACAGAGTCTACCACGTAGTATCCCGGTGCCCGCGGTTCGCTGCTATTTATCCGCGGTTCCTACAATTACTCAGCTGAACCCTTTTCTTGGTAAAACTCCGCCGTCCGATGTCTAATTTACCTGGTCTACTGCTTCATCACAACCCCAGCTCGGGCGTGGGACTTGGATTTTGTTTCTCTTCCCAGCTGTGGTTAATGTGCATTCTCTCCTCCCTTACCGCCCCGTCGGTGTTAATGGCTCGTCTCCAGTCTGGAGTCTTTAGTCGGGCCTTATCTCCCCCTTGTACTTAACAGGCATGCAACATTGTTGCTAATGTAGGACAGATAATATTTGAGTTACCTTTAAATTATTTAAACCATCATTTTATTATTGACTGACCGGTTGGTCCGTTTATTTATTTCTCAAAAAAAAAAAATTCAAAACCAATTTACAGGCTCCCCCCCTTTGAACCATTACACTACTTATGCGGAAGAGGCTTTCAGGGAAACTAAAAACTAAACAAAACTCAAAAGATTATAATAATTATGTAGTTGAAGAAGGCAAAAAAAACAAGACATCGTTGGGATTTTAAATTTGTAGGTAGGTACTTACCTATCTTTTAGAAATATTGGATTGGAATGATTCTGTCATACTCTATATACATATTCTCTAAGCTGCATTGTTCCTGCTAGTATTATCCAAGGAGAATTAACTGCTGGTCGTATTTTATGACTAATATCTCTGTCAGCTCTGGGGATGCATCAGCGATTTATTGTTCTTTATTGCTTTTCTAATGGCTTACACTTGTATCTTATTATCCTATTCCTTTAGAATTCATTGCTGGTTATTTTTTGAACCGAAAATACTCGCACGTCGCACGCTTACCTACTTAAACGAAAACCGGAATTTCATGGAACCGTCAGTGGAACCGGAACAGTTAAAATCCAACCGGAACATTCGGAATAGCCTGTTCCACAAGCGGAACAGTTCCAATATAACAATTACGTTATTTTTGTCACATCACTAATGTAAGCCGTTTTCCGATATCTTGACCCGTTTTCGACCTAAGCTGCTTTGAAAATGGAAAATTGCGATTTTCATTTGTTTATAACTCATAAACCCCTCGTTACAATTTTTAATAATAATAATAATAATAATAGTTTATTGCCCAACAGATTTACAACAAATCCAATAACAGGACAATATCTAAAGATTAGTAATAATATGTGCAGACAAAAACATCATACCATTAAAATAGTTACACTATCCATTATAAAATATCTAACAATAGAACAATATAAACTGCTCAACAAATGAAACGTTACATGACCAAATTTGCCCTAACTTTGGCACTGATAAAATTTGGATTGTTTCGAGCAATTCAATTTTTGTTTCGAGGGTTCACTAGTTCAATCCCTTGTTTATCAGGCCGTATGTTTGCAAGAACTTGGTACTTCACACAAAGTTTATATAGGGTGGTAAATAAAACAGTTCAAAATCTCAGAAAGTTCAGCTTGCTCCCATTTGATCAAAGATTTTTCTTTTTAAATTTCAACACAAAGATCATGAAGATGGACCTCATATCTCGAAACGGTTTTCGAATTTTCCGATTATTTCTTTTATTTACAGGGTGATCTCAAAATAACTACTTTTTGGTGTGGCAATGATAACTTTGTTACCCGTGACTCGATTTTCAAAATGTAGGGCTCATTTTAAAGCTAAAGCTTCAAGCAAGAACACGCAAGATTGATAATTGCCTAAGGACAAAAATTGAAAATACAGGGTTGTATTAAAACTAACCCAAATCTGAATGGCTTCCGAAATCGGGTATTAAGGAAAATTTTAAATAAAGTCAAGTTGCTTTCAAACAAACCATTCATTCTGAATACTTCAAGATGTTCTTCGCTTGCATGAGTTAAGAATTGTTGACATAAAAACAAAATTACAACTTCGGGTTTTCGAAGTGAAAATCGTAATTTTTCAAGTTCAAGGCCCTGTACAACGAAAACGGCTGAAGATAGAGAAAAACGGCTTACATGTCCCTATTTTAGCTTTTCGTGTACTATCCCATGATGTAGATAAAATGTTTATACAGGGTGATAAAAAATTTGAAAAATTCTGAGATTTCTCCACGCGTCGCCAAATAAAAAAATCAAAGAAAGTACAAATGTTTCTATACCATAGAATAGTACATGAAAAAGTAAAATATGGACATGTAAGCCGTTTTTCTCTATCTTCAGCCGTTTTCGTTGTACAGGGCCTTGAACTTGAAAAATGACGATTTTCACTTCGAAAACACGAAGTTGTAATTTTGTTCTTATGTCAACAATTCTTAACTCATGCAAGCGAAGAACATCTTGAAGTATTCAGAATGAATGGTTTGTTTGAAAGCAACTTGACTTTATTTAAAATTTTCGGTAATACCAGATTTCGGAAGCCATTCAGGTTTGGGTTAGTTTTAATACAACCCTGTATTTTCAATTTTTGTCCTTAGGCGATTATAAATCTTGCGTGTTCTTGCTTGAAGCTTAAGCTTTAAAATGAGCCCTACATTTTGAAAATCGAGTCACGGGCAACAAAGTTATCATTGCCACACCAAAAAGTAGTTATTTTGAGATCACCCTGTAAATAAAAGAAATAATCGGAAAATTCGAAAACCGTTTCGAGATATGAGGTCCATCTTCATGATCTTTGTGTTGAAATTTAAAAATAAAAATCTTTGATCAAATGGGAGCAAGCTGAACTTTCTGAGATTTTGAACTGTTTTATTTACCACCCTATATAAACTTTGTGTGAAGTACCAAGTTCTTGCAAACATACGGACTGATAAACAAGGAATTGAACTAGTGAACCCTCGAAACAAAAATTGAATTGCTCGAAACAATCCAAATTTTATCAGTGCCAAAGATAGGGCAAATTTGATCATGTAACGTTTCATTTGTTGAGCAGTTTAGAAAGCAAGTTAGGGAACGAAGAAAATAAAGTTATACATAACCCTCACCCCACAATATCTAAAAATTCAAATCAGCAACCCGCAATATATCAGTTAAGGAGCTGGCATTTAGGTCACAAAAACTAGAGATGAGATTAAAGTAGGTTGACATAACGTACACCGGCGATTTTAGAAGTACATTTGACCTTGCTATGCGCAAGGCAAACGTTTTTACATTTCTAGAATTTGAGCGAGGGATATGAAAATTAAAAAGTTGAAGTATTGATGAGCAATCGATACGGTTATGGAAGACACAGTATAAAAATTTAACAGCGACTAGCTTCCGCCTCTTCTCCAGTGACATGAAGTCGAATTGTATCAGTAGCAAGTCATGATCAAAGCCTCTAGTGGGAAACTCATTATGCACCCTATAACTGAGCATTTTCAAAAACCTTTTCAAAAAATTTTGAACTATAAAGACCATTTTTATTAAATTTTTTCAGGCAATCTGAAAATGTAATAATATATAGGTTGTCTCATTTAAAATAGGATAGTTGATGGCAACTTCCGGTATAACCGGAAATGGCGAGGAGTTGTGAATATTTTAGTTCAGCTCATCAAAATCGAAATTATATACGGATAAATTTTTAGACTTCTACTCCCAGGACTTCTCCATATAAAAATGCCCTAAGGTTCTCGCGCCTCACCCTGTATAATATAGTCAATCCATTTAAGAAAATTTTGGAAGTTTTATTATATACCTACAAAAAAAGTCTTCTTTGAAATTCATGAAAAAAAAAAAAAGTAATTGAGGTTGACATTTGAAGTCAGAGACACAATGTAATAGTTTAGTGAAAACGTTTATAGTACCCCCATAAACGTGGGGGCTACATAAACATCCTCACTGTATATTTAATTAAGAATAATATAATATTACACTTTGACCCATTTTCTTTCATTTTAGATCATTACCAACAGATGATGAACCAGGTGAATTTTTGGAAGTTATTCCACAAAAAGTTTTCAATATTGAAAAACAGAATACAAAATTAAGAGAATACAAAGACCATCAGGGGAACATAACAGCTTTCGATCTAGACAATCTATTAGACAACTCCACCAACCGGCAGGGCAATTAAATTGTTATATCACCAGAAAAAAGAACTGGATTCTAGGTGCCAGAGTTACATCTGTGACATCATTACTGAATATTTCCTAAACAACCAATCGTTTGGGTAAATCTCTTTATTTTTATTTTCTTTCAAACTATATTCACTATATTCAAAAAAAATTCAATTGCAGAAGGCTAACCAACGACGTTTTCGCAGAATTGGCCAGTGCTATATTATAGTTGAAATATTTCCCACCGAATCCAGGGAGGTATATAATACACCTCCAATCCGGAAGCGTTTTTCTAAAGAAAAGAAGTCTGGTATTTCTCGTGGAAAATTTTTATTTTGATATTATTATATACAGGGTGATTGATTGAAACGCCACATTAGAAAAAATTCGACTTCCAAATGATCTAGGAATCTGAAATTTGGAACTTAGGCAACATACCTAATAACGAGTCAAAATGAAATATTACCAAGATGGCAGCACATTTAAAAATGGCGAAAGCAATGGCCATCTTTGTTTTTTTAAATGGGACACCCTATATTTTATTGCATTTTCAGATTGTCTGAGAAAATGTAATAACAATAATGCTTATAGTTGCATTTTAAATTGAGTAGGCTATGAGTTATAAACAAGTGAAAATCGCAATTTTCCAACTTTAAACCCATTTACCACGAAAACGGCTCAAGATATCAGAAAACGGCTTACATGTCCCTATGTTAAATTTTTATCTGGTTCCTACTGTGTAGTTTAAATGTTTATGCAGGGTGATGAAAAATCTGATAAATTTCACCACCTTGTATAAACATTTCAACTGCATAATTGGATGCCTTATAAAAAGTTAAGATAGGAACATGTAAGCCGTTTTTTGATATTATGGGCTGTTTTTGTGGTAAATGGGTTTAAAGTTGGAAAATTGCGATTTTCACTTGTTTATAACTCATAGCCTACTCAATTTAAAATGCAACTATAAACATTATTGTTATTACATTTTCTCAGACAATCTGAAAATGCAATAAAATTTAGGGTGTCCCATTTAAAAAAACAAAGATGGCCATTGCTTTCACCATTTTTAAATGTGCTGCCATCTTGGTAATATTTCATTTTGACTCCTTATTAGGTATGTTGCCTAAGTTCCAAATTTCAGATTCCTAGATCATTTGGAAGTCGAATTTTTTCTAATGTGGCGTTTCAATCAATCACCCTGTATTATATATGTATAAGAAGTATACATAGAACTGAATGTTTTGTTATTTTTTTTAATAAAACTTTGCTACATATAAATGTGTATCATTATTAACCACTAATAGACCTTAAAATAACAATAAAAGTACATAAAGTTATATGTATGTTACCCTATAATAATAACAGCCAATATTATAAACGCTGGTTAAGGAAGATAACTCGAAGTTAGTCCCTATCTGCCAGTTAAATAAGCAACAGGTGTATTATAAAGCTTTTTCCAGCTCTCACGGTTAACTTTTTAACTGCCAGATAACTTTAACTCGTAGTTTGCATGGATAACCTTACTATTCGGTTTTATAAAGCTATTTTTAGCTTGGTTAGGTTAAAGTAGCCGGTTATGTTTGCCTATCTGGCTGATAAAGTTAACCGTCAGATTTCCGCCGGTTAAAGTGGTAAACTGGCATATTATTTTGTTGAATATCAAGGTAATTCTTATTGGATCTTAGTTTTTATAGGTTTACATCCTCCCTAATTGATAAAATTTTTAGTGTGAGTTTTCTAATAATGAAATAATTAAATGTTAACTTGAAAATAACTTTTAATAAGTGCATAATAATAATATTATTATTATCGATGCATTTCAATCTGCTGATATGAATTTTTTTTTTCATTTATGGTAGGTAGGTATAATAATATAAGTAAATAGAGAATTAGTAAAGAGCAGCATATCAACTGCCCTATTTAATAAAAAGCCAGGTTACAATTTCACAATTATTATTACAGGGTGTCCAGGTATGAGTGTAAGAGCTACACGTGGCGACCTTCCTTGGACTATTTTGAGTAAAAAATCTCAATACAATAATGCTCTAAACCTCTTCACGGTGCCACACGAGGTCATCAAAGTTAGAAATTCTGGGTCACAAATATGCATATTATTGAACTTCTGTTTCCTTTTGCAGTTACGGTTAACATTTTTAAAGACTTTTGCAAAGTCTTATTTCTTTTAATTTTCGTAACAGTGCAATTATTAACTTTTTTAACATTTCCTAATTTTTTTTGTTTTTAGAAATGTTAAAAAAGTTCATAATTGCACTGTTACGAAAATTAAATGAAATAAGACTTCGCAAAAGTCTTTGAAAATGTTAACCGTAACTGCAAAAATAAACAGAAGTTCAATAATATGCGTATTTGTGACCCAGAATTTCTAACTTTGATGACCTCGTGTGGCACCGTGAAGAGGTTTAGAGCATTATTGTATTGAGATTTTTTACTCAAAATAGTCCAAGGAAGGTCGCCACGTGTAGCTCTTACACTCATACCTGGACACCTTGTATATCACTTTAACTAAAGGGTAGGCAGGTATAGGTGGGTAGATTGATTCATAAAAAATCGATATTGAGATATGAAAATTAAAGACTAGACACTTCTTCAATGTATTCGACAATAAAACAACAGAAAATTGAAAGTATAAATTTATTCAGTTTATAACAAATTAACGATCAACAAATAGGTATAGGTAGGTACATTTTATAAACCCTTCTTTCCATATGGACCAAAAAACTATTACTCGAACCGAACGTTGTAGGTAGGTACATAAGTATTCTTCCAGTATGTCCCATAATGTGGAATAAAAATTCACTTTTGTAAATAAATATGTACTTAGGTAGCAGGTAGGTACTGACTATTGACTGCTTTCAACCAAGTTAGGTTTACCTACTTCATTTTAATAATTTTTGACCTGGAATAGCGCTGGTCTGAAACTGAAAGCGACGGCCGACGGACACGGGTGTACACTGGGGCACTGTTCTGGGACACTGGACTGGGTTGGGCGGACGCATTAGGCAGAGGCAAAGCCCTGGCCGTCTCTTTCGCCTGACATTATTTACGAATTGTTATTATTATAATTATGCTGTCTTCAGTCTTCCGTTGGTCGTTGATGAGTGTTAGATTGATTTGATTAGCTTAACTGGAAAACACGGCTTGAAAACGCTCACTGGTTTTATTATTATGTGTCGTAGACAGACGATTCAACTTTCACACGATTCAATTTTCACTTATTATCACTCGCTGTGTGTTGAGAATTAATATTGATTACAAACAATAAAATACATAACGGTAGACAGTAATAAATGCAGATTTGATAATGTTTATCTTCTAAAACCTAACCTTGTCATAATACGATACGAATGAAACGAATTAAATTCAGAACTGTCAGATTTTATATTTAATTCCCTCCGAATAGCGCTTCGTTCGAAGTTCGTGTAGGCTCGTCGCCAACGTAGAGTTAAATATGTCCGACTTCCGGCGATAGGTAACCGCGAGCTAGGCTCAGGGATATCTTGCTTTATAATACGCATGCGGAAACTTAACTCGGAGTTAGTGTTATCTGCCAGATAACTAACTATCTACTTAACCAGCGTTTATAATATCGGCTGTAAGTAAATTATAAATTTAAAATAAAACAATTTATATTATGTAACTGATAAGGTTATAGTAACGACTAAATCTGTCCGCCCTAGGGCCAGAAAAAACGTTCGTTGCGGGCTGGAATATTTTGTACGCTTGGAAGCGAGCCACTATTGCATGTAGGGCTGCAATATGCGTCATTCCGCCGGCTATTAAGCTACGAAAAATCGTCTTTCAGAGGCGATGCGCTAAAAAAAATTTAAACTAGCACTTCAGCGGCTAAGTGATGAAATTAATTCTGTAGATTTCACCTCTACCTCTGACTGAACCGGAAACGTCAATGGAAGTAACTGGCTCTAATCTTGCTGCAAAAGTGGAAAATTCTGTAAATTCTAAACGTAAAAGGAACTTTTCTAGTTACAAAATTGAAAATGATTCAGATTTATCAGATCCTTTCGACAGTGATGACTCGGTGAAAGATAAAACATGAAAATTCATCGCATGAGGACGATTCGGAGGAGGAGAAATTTGAGCTAGATTTACGTAATGGTATTCAAACAGAAAATAATAGTGATAGTGATGTAGAAGAGAGTGAAGGAACTGATAGTTTAGAAACACATATTGATGCGACATGGCATAATATGGTAACCCTACAGATATGCCATTTGATTTATTTAGGGAAAAAAGCACACTCAATCCTAATATAAGCAATCCTAATTGCATCAGTAAAACGTCCCTTGGACGTTTTCATTTCACAGTTCTTGTTGGTCCTCCGTCCGTGGCGGACGTGAATTGTTGGTGCTGTTTAGCACAGTGTTTTGACTGATTGTTCTTCTTGAATGTGTTCCAGTTTGTTAAAAGTGCTTGCATAAGATCAACAACAGTGGCCTGTGAGTGTCATTATATGTGTACATATTGCTGATGAACATAAACATAGTCTTGAACTTAAGAATCGTTAACCGTGTTGCTTACACCGCATCAATTTTCAAGGTAGCACAACGAAAACAATAAATTCTACAACAGCAAAATTTAATTGCAACTTTACAAGGTCGAACAACTGACCCACTGACTTTATTTTGCCATACCCAACTAAAGTGAACTAATAAACAACAATAATGGTCAACTGTGATGTTTGCTCCAAACAATTGGACCTGAGCATATGCCGCTACAAGATTACGTGTTCGGGTGAATGCAGAAGAATATTTTGTTGGAAATGCACTGAACTTGAGAAAGATGTTTTCAAAACAATTGCAAAACTAAACAACTCTTGCATACAATTTGTATGTAAGATTTGTAACTCACAGAATTTAAAATATCTTCACACAACTGTCAAGAAAATATCAGACACCATGGTTCAGAGGGACGAATTTGAGGCACTATCAAGGGACGTGAAAAATATAACGTCACTAATACCTCTAGTAGAAGACATTTATGAATCACGTCAGACGACAAATAAACACCCTGAACTGTTGCAAGATGATGTAATGTCTTCATTAAATACTCTTTTAAAGGATGGCCCTCAGTCACTGCCTCGAACTCTCTCCAGAATACAGGCGGATATCGAGTCGTTAATGTCGATTTTCTACAAAAATGAGAACATAGACAACAACACATGCAGAATTGAGGTTTTCGACTCTAACTCAAAGAAAACGGAAACTATTCTGAATAAAGTGCAACAAGAGATATCGTACATGGGGAGGACTATCTCAGCATTGAAAAATACCCAGACAGACACCACCAAGACATCTACAAAAATTAGATATGTCTCTAACAGCGCGTGCCAGACAGAGGAGCCTGAACTATCTGCTGGACTTCCCGCTCCGTCAATCCAACCCGAGGGGAAACCTTTCGAAATTCGAGAACGTCAGTTGAACCGCAAGACTGAAAGGGATGGTAATAACACCGGCCATCAGTATATACATCTTGGACATGTACCTCCTGCATTTAGTAAGCATACTATAATTAGGTACATAAAGAACAAATTGAATATTACGGGATTTATAAAAATCAAGTCCTTGGTAAATCAGCCTGACCAAGGTAGAATGGAGAAACTTAGTTTCACTAACTATATGGTCGGAGTTCGGGGCGATGAGATAGAGAGGATTCTTGATCCGTCTTTTTGGCCATATAACATCAGTGTTCGCCGGTTCGAACGGTTTTCTGAAGACAGTAGAAAATCTCCAGAAGCTGTTCCTACAACGTCCTCTCTCTCCACATCCCTGGAAAGGAAGAAATTGCAAAGAATAGATACCTGCAACACCCACAATAACCTTGTCATCTGCTCCAGATAAGTTGGCACCAACCCCTGATATACCATCACCAAAGCGCAAATATGAAAACTTCGTTCCAGCGTCATCTAACGATACTTCGGAAAATATATATATATAAAAACGAAGAGCAAGCAAAGAAAAAATTGAAAATTGACTCACGGAAAATTAAAAAGAAGATTTCCTGTGACAACTCTAAAGAACAAAACATGTCAGAAGCACATTGTTCTAAATTACATATGAATTTGTGTCATCAAACTACAAAAAAGAGTCCCAAGGCAATAATAGAAGATGAGACAGATGAAGAAAGTGAACCCTTTCAAGAGACTGATGATGAAGATGATGCCGCTTGCATTTATTGCAATGGGTTATTTATGGCATCAAAATTTAAGGAAACTTGGATCCAGTGTGTGCTGTGTCGGTTGTGGGCTCATTTGGAGTGTACAGATTTAACTCCAAAATCAAAAACATTTATTTGTGACGTGTGTAATTAATTTTTACTAATATTTTGATACTGTCATTTTGGACACCCCTAGTGTCTAAAACGACATATTGTAGTTCAACTAATAACATTTTAGGTCTCTATTTCATTTATTTTTCATTAAATCATTATATTATGTTTTTCTCTAGGAAACTTACGGATTATTCATTTTTATTTGCCCTTCTGTGAAAATATTTTCAAAATAAAGCAATGTCATTATAGGACACCTTCCCCTACTTACAAATTTCCTAAGTTGAAAACCATAGGAATTTAATATGTTTTGTAAAGTATTTTTTAGTCCCGTTAACCTTTCTGCAGAATCACTGCCGATCAATAGATCATCAACATAAAATGATGTCTTTATAATTTCACTTTCGTCTGGGAATTTAGTGTTATGAAAAATAGGGTTCACCTAAAGAATACTAGTGGTTTAAAGTTTGGATCTAATTTGAATATTGTAACAATTGAAAATTTATGACTTGCAACAAATAAAAAAATTGTTAGTAATTGAAGGGGTCAGTGGAAAAGGTGCCTATCCAACGAATTTTAAAAACTCGACAAACTGTGCCTAATGATTTTATACAAGTTCCAAAGTATTTTCGCACAGTTGCCTAAGCAAGAAACAAGTTACACAGCTGGTGACATCTACAAGCAACTCAGGTACTTAAAATACATTCACCCTTTATTGGGTTATAATTGAGGCTGTTACGGGATTTTCGGTTGGGTAGAGATGATCACACAGGGATGGATATTTGCCCCCTTTTACCCGTGACAATTCAGTCTAAATTATAAAAGCATTTATTTACAATTAAACATATTTACACATAACGGTATGTATTTATTATCGTTGCGTCCTGAACAATATGGGCCGGCCTCTTCCCTCGGCGGTCCACTTGATTGGTTGGAGATATCGGCGTCAGAGCGCGCCTCTCCGTTAATTGGTCGCCCGGACGGTTTACCTCCGGGCTTTGCAATCGCAACGGCAGTCACTCCACTGCCATCGCCCGCTGCGTGTCGTATTTGTAGCGGCCGTGGCCTCTAGAATACGCGCCGTGGCGAGTTTTGGAAATGACGCATCAATCTGAAAACAGAAACCCACTCTCGGAATGCCGAGGTGGGTATTAGTAATGATGCGGGATCGACAACTCAGTACGTTGCAATCCCGACGCTTATGGCGTCTGGCCCTCAATGCAGGCCAGGCGCCGTCTGAAAGGGCCCGCCCGGGACCTCACTACAGTCCCGGTTGTCACCCTGATGTGGCTGGCAGTCGACTGGAGCTCAATTCACTCTCATCGATCTCCCGTTACCGTATTGCAGTTAGGTTCAACTCAATTCATTGACCCACTGCTACCGGCTGGATAAATGTGGTGGAGTGCACTCAATGCATGCCTCCTGTTCGGGGCCTCCTGGCTCAGTTCACCAGGAGGGAGATGATTCGCGAGTCAATACCTCGGAAGCTCTGCTCTCTTGTTCGCTGGGTCTGCTTATATAGCCGGTGCTGGCGAGATAACCTGCTAATCACCGCTGTAAAAACTGAATCTTTCTGATAAAACCCCTCGATTAATTAAAATAAATAATAATTAACTACGAATGCCTCGGAATTCGTTACAAGGCTATGAGCGCAATAGCGGACTAACCCACAAAAAAGTGATTTTTGTTTTAATGTAGATATCATATCGTTAAATTAGTATCTACCAATTATTGCATAGTGGATCAAACCACCTTATGCTTAGCCTCACGAGATGGCACCACTATCCTAGTTTTGGTTTTTCTTATTAGCTGTGATTTTACAGAAGCAAAGTGGACCAAGTGCAGTTATTCCACTGTGCCGTTGAAAGTTTGATATGTATGTTAGTACGTTTGACGGATTTGGTGTAAACTTGTGTATGTTTGCTTATAGTCAGTGTCAAAAACAATAATATTGATCGAAATGGATGTTTCCATAATTGATTGTAAGTACTATTTTGCTGATACCTACGAGTATTTTGATTATTTATTGTTGAGCACAGAAAAACAAAATACGCGATCTTAAAATAGGTTAGGTGTATCATTATTATATTACTTTTATTGTAATAATGTTAAATATTTTTCATTATATTCACAGGCATATCAGAATCAGATCCGTTTGAGGATTCTGGATCAGAGTTCTTTCCTTCTGATAAAGAAAAATCGCACACTGAAAGTGAAGAGGACCAGGAAAGTACACATGAAAGACACGAGGATGAAGAAATCGAAGCAACAACGTCTAAAATTTCCAAACCAAAAAAACGTGTTCATAATGTAGAAAAGTGGAAAAGAAACGTCAACAAAAGGAAGAGATGTGCTGGACAAGAATACAAAACAAAATCGGGGAAAATTATACCTCCAAAGTCTTTCAAGACGGTTGCATGTACTTGCAAAGGTAGATGCTCGATTTTGATTTCCAATGAACGTCAAATGGAACTGCATAAAAATTTTTATACCATAGAAAGCTTTGATTTACAAACCTCATATTTTCCTTGATTAAAGTTGTAAGTAAATTACGTACATACACCCAAAATCAAGACACTCCTAGACCGAAGACTAGAATTTATTATTTACCCGATGAAAATGGAGTAGAACAGAAGGTGTGCAAGCCATTTTTTCAAGCAGTTTTCCAAATTTCTGCTGGTAGAATAGATAGACTATTAAAAAACAAATTACTTGGAACACCACCGCCATGCGACAGACGTGGGAAGCATCCCCCCACAATAAAACAACCACCGAAAAGAAAAACGAGGTGAAGTCATTCATCGAAAAATTGCCATGCTATGAATCACACTATGCTAGGGAAAAAAGCAGTCACAGAAAATATCTTTCACCGGACTTAAGTTTGGGTAAGATGTATGAATTGTATAAAGGTGAGACAAGAAATGGAGACCCTGTGTCCTATTTTATTTTATTTTAAACACCAACTGTAAAAGCCAATCTTATTTTCTCTTCTCAGACAATCTAAAAATGCAATAACATAGGAGCTTTCTATTTAAAAAACATAACTTTGATATGTCACTGTCATATGGGACACTCTTTATACTCCAAAATAATTTTAAATTATGGTCATTGTGATTCTGTACTTGAATTTTCAAAAAGTTTTTCGAAAAAGTCCATCGTTTGGCCTACAGAGACAGCTTCGAATAAGCTGGGACACCCTGTATATGATTTTCCAGCAAAATAAAAATATAAGTCGATAAAAAACACAAAATAATAAAACGTGTGGCTTAGGCATTTTTGCATTCGCATTGTTTTGTTGGTTAGGCAGGTCTGACTCTAGAAACTTTTCTAATTGTGGGTTAGACTATAAAAAATGTCGTTTAAGAAAGTAAAATAAAGTTCTATACTCTTAGCTCTTTCATTCAACATATTCAACATTTTGTAGCCAAAAAAAACATCTGTTATAAACTTTGACAACGTTTTTCTCCATTCTTAGATGTGGGATAGGCAACTTTTTCAATGACCCCCTTCTTTTTTTTGTGGAGTCAGATATGCCTATTCAACATTTTTGACAAAAAATAAAGAAAAAACCATCGGGGAATTTTCCAGATATTTCATACCACGCAGTAGATGGTAAAAATAATTTAATCAAAACTATTAAAGTTACCAATATTTTTATATATGCTTTGAGCTTTGACTGCGTTTTCCTCCATTCTTACACTCAAAGAAATAATGTGGGTTGATTTGACAAAAAATAATGTTTAGTTAACGATACAGTGGATTTTGTTGAATTGAACTACAATAAAATAGTATTGTCAAATAAAACACAATTGTTATAACAGACATTCAAAAATAGTTACACTATAAAATGAAAATTAACTTGAACACTAGGTCAATATTATTATTATTTTGTTAACTACCCATGAATTTGTTGAGATTTAGAGAAATAAAATTTGTAAATTGTAAAACCTAATCCATACAATTATTATCCGTTGGTAGTTTCTACCCAGTTTTGTTGCGACGCACTTTTCAGCTTGTCAAGAGACCAATAAAATGATTGAATTAACTGGCTTTGCTGCGTATCTCAACAAAAGATTAGTTGTCCCAGTCTATTTAGATGTTTAATAATTGAGGGGCTTGGAAGTAAAACGGTTCAAGTGCACTTTTAAAAGAAAATGATCTGAGTGCGGTATGCTACACCTAAACGGTATATCTACTTGGAAGTAAATAGATTTAAGCGAATTTCACGATCCCTGGTGCCATCTTCTGTGATCCTACTGAACTACCTACTGAAAATATTTGCAGTTTTCGTGTATGGTAAAACGATTCAAGTGCACTTGAATCCTTTTACTACTAAAACATTAGCCCGGTTTCTGTTCTCAGCTTTGAACTTATTTCGTATCGTGCTTTCTTCATAAGTGGTGAAGAGTGAAAACAGTATTGTTTTAATTCAGTTTAGGAGTTATTGAAAGAATCATCTGAACCTTTTGCAAATTCTAAAATGAATAAGAATACTGACCCAGAAAGTAATGGTAAGTAAACTTCAAAATTTTTAGTACTTGTTTGTTTTGATTTACACTCAGAAAGTATGGTTAGGTTATTTAAATTACCTGGCATGTGTTAGTTAGTTTATTCCATAATTTCTGTTTACATAGAAGTCTCGGAGCCTTACCAAACTGACGAAGATTCTGATTAGGTTCCTGATACACAAGAACGAGTAGAAGACAATATACATGTAGCTCCAGCTAAGACAAGGAAACGTAAACGACAACCAAAAGAGTGGAAGGACCCTACTGCTAAAAGGCTACGAACAGAAGGCTAGCTATGTTGGAAGGTGACATTAACGAAGGTGACAGACGTAACTTATTTACGAGATTTTATAAACTTCCATCCTATGACTTGCAAACTTCATTTTTGTCATTCTGTATTAAACAGACTAAACCCAATAGACATAAGACTACAGCTTCTTCTAGTAAGAGATATAGTACAGAAATCACATTATTGGGAAAACGTGTATGTAAATATTTTTTTTTGTACACCTTTGATATTTCTGTGCGACGATTCCAAGTAGTGTGTAAAAAAAACACAGATGGAATGATTGAACCTGATAAGCGTGGTAAAAAAGAACCTCCAAACAAAATTACAGAATCATCAAAAAAAATTATTATAGCTCATATAAATATGTTTCCAAAATATCGTAGCCATTATTCAAGAAAAGACAACCCAAATGCTAAATATCTTTCAGGTGAATTAAGTGTAAAAAAATGTACGAGCTCTACAAGGAATTTTGCAAGGAAAAAAATAAAGTACCCGTGGAAGAATCCTACTACCGGTTCATTTTCAATACTGAATTCAACTTGAGGTTTCACAAGCCCTCTAGTGATACATGCAGCCGTTGTGATAACTTGCAAAATCTAATAAAACACTCCAAAGATGAAAGCACAGTAAATACTGCCAAACGTGATTTGGAGTTGCACCAAAGAAAAGCTAAGAAGGCAACAGACGCAAAGAAGGATGATATTACTGTGAATAAGGGTGATGAAAGTGTCATTGTTATTTGCTTTGACTTACAGCAGGCTCTGCCTACTCCCCTATTAACCACTTCAAAAGTGTTTTACCTGCGTCAACTATGGACCTACAACTTTTACGTTTATGATTTACTGTCGGGAAAGAGTCACATGTTTGTATGGGACGAAAGTGTCGCGTCAAGGGGATCACAGGAAATAGGTTCATGCTTAATAAGACCGACTGTATCTAAGATCATTGCATATAGTGATTCTTGTGGTGGTCAAAATAAGAATAAAAATATTAGTAAGCTGTTAAGTTTTGTCGTGCAGGCTACCAGTATAGTCGAGGTTCATCATAAATTTCTAGAGCCTGGACACACTTATATGGAGTGTGATCGCAGCTTCGGCTTAATCGAGAAGAAGAAAAGGCAAATTCCTCAAGTTTTTGTCCCATCAGATTGGCAAAATGTCATAAGAAGCACATCCAAAAATTTTATCGTATACAATATGATTAGAGAATATTTTTACTCTTTTTCACCACTTCATCGAATAATGAAGGACCCTAAAAAAGATACTGACGGTTATTCTCTGAAGTGGAGAGAAATTTCGTGGTTCTACTATCAAAAATATGAAAGGTTATCCTTTAAGTACAAAAGCACCCTGAACAACGATACTGAGTATAGGATGTGCACAATGAGAACCGGTCAAGTTGGACGTCCGTCTTTTCAATGGTCTGTACTGAAGCCATTGCATCTAAGTTCCATAAAAGTTAAAGATGCCAAGTACAAGAACCTGCTTACCCTTCTTGACTTTATTCCACCAGTCAATCATGCATTTTATAAGAATCTTAAGCATGATGGAAAAATAGTGAAACGCACCAATCAACAAGCCAAGGAAGTGGCTCCCAAAGAAGATGAAAGCCAACCAGAAGAGAGTGCTGACGTAGCCGAAATTGAGGAAACAGCCGATCCAGATAGTGATGAAGATAATGTTGTATTGGATTCAGATTATGAATAATCAAAAAAATTATTGTAGACATCTTTTTAAATAAAGTTTAATAAAAATATTAACACTCTTTTTTTAATTTACTACTTCTTTCTTAGCCACAAAATGGCCCACTTACATTTTTGGAAAATTAATGCTTGATATAAAAGCTTGACATATTATTCTTACTTATCAAATTTTGTATGCCTTTAAGTAAACTGTCACAATATATCATTTCATGACTTATCTTGAATTTTTCACAGCCCAGGAAGTTTGACACCACTTGAACCCTTTTACTGCAACTTTTTCCTCAAGCACAAAGTGACTTAAGTACATTTTTGAAAAAAAAATGAGACTTGATATAAAATCTTGACACATTATTTTTACCTTTTATTTTTATGCCTTTTATAAGTGAAACAACTGGTACAAAATATCGTTTCAGGCCCTATCCTGGAATTTTAACCAACCAATTAAGTTTGAAGTCAGTTATCTCAAAATCGCAAAATGTGCACTTGAACCGTTTTACCTCCAGTCCCCTCAATTAAGATTTCAAAGCAGGTACTTACAACAAGGCACAATCTCATTTTGCATGTGCGTATTAACGCGTTTATTAAACATTGTGTATCTGATGCACATTTGAATTAGCATTCTTAGTTTAAAAGTGTGTGTATACCTAACAGTGGCAAGTGTGGTGGTTTTCTTTCGGAAGCTTCTTCAAACTTTATAGGTAAGTAGCTATAGCTCTAATGATGTATACCAAAAGGCTTATTATTGTTGTGTATTGGAATTCAAATGATCTGTCTGATCAATGATTTTTTTTTAATCAGTACCATAATGGATAATAGTGACATTGAGTTGACAGAATTGTAAAGTAAATTCTTTGGTCAACAATCTATCGAAAACGGAAGTATTCATCGAAGAGACCTCTTCTTGAGAAGCTTGCTTGATATTGGGGCTTCGGTCAGTTATTTGAGTTGCTAAAATGTGAGTATTGCTTAATTTTCTTAACGAATCTCTTAAAAGGTACTTATACAGCTTTTACACATTGTTAGAAGGTGTTTATGTGTGAATATTTTTTCATTGTCGTGACGTATTTCCCTGCTTATTTATTTATGTAAAATGCTATTTTAGCGGAAGAAATCACTCGTGAACGCTTGTTGTATATGACGGAAGAAGACTTGAAAGAACTGCTGAAAGGTTGGGAGTAAGGATTGAATTTCGGAGGAAACTGGCAGATTGGAAAATACAAAACGTAAGAATTAATACATATAGGGTATTAATCTCTCTATTATCAGCCTCACAAACACGAGCGCGCCATGAAAAGTGTGACTTTCCCTCCGTATAAAATAATAATATACTATTATATGTATGTATTTACTTTTTTCAGAATATAACTACAGTTTCGACTTGTGATACAATTGATGTAACTGAAAACAAGGAAACGGGGTCCACACTGACCCTTGTGAAGGGTCAGTGTGTCCCACACTGAAGTTGTGGCTTGATTTAAATAATAATCCTTGGAGCGAAGTTCAAACGAAATGGGAAAGAACATTTAAATCGAGATTTACTTTGGTCAAAAAAAAAAAAAAAAAAACAAATTCAAATTTTAAAGTTACAAATCTGTACTTAATAGTTAGGTTGAACTAGATTTTTTCAGTCTACATAAAGACAAATCTTATAATTTATTGAGGCACTGGGAGAGCTTTAAACCTAAAATTTTACCTTTTTTGAATGAAAAAGTAAAAGACAAACAAAACGTCAATCTTTTAAAGCTTATAAAAAATATACATGTATACCTATCTCATCTGTTAAACATACACATGTATGTGTATTATGTATTATAATAATTTATAATTATTACAGATGCTTCATGTAATGCGATTTTCGCTTTACTGATACATTCAGTATTACCACCTACCATCAAGCATGCTGTGAAGAAAGACAATAAGAAGCAGATAGTCAAGTCGACAATTAAAGATTCCCAGGATTCCTTCTTCATACATGTCGTCGTGAACAATGATTTTGATAAAAAACTTGAGGGCTATAGGAACGCACTGATAAGTAGAAATGAAACCCTTATTCAACCTATAATAATCGGAGTAGGAAAAGACTTACTGACACTGACAGAATTTATAGTATTTTATGACAACGTAAAATATAAATTTATTATACTTTATTACAGCATTTGATAGTTGCTTCAAAATTTTTCATGTTCTTGATCTTCAGTACCCAAAGGACAGCTATAGCTTTTGGCTATTTATTCAAAAATATTTTTATGATATCAGTTCAGGACATGATAATTTTACACCTGCTGTTCTTTGTTTGATGCAAGACTTAAATTAACAATTATTTATTATAACAACAATCTATTTTTTGGTTTCGATATTCCCACTTTAGAAATAAATTTTAATTTAAAAAATGCCCAAGTGCTATGAATGCGTTGGTCATAACATTGACACCAACTTTAAAGTGGACGAATTGATCGCTCATTTTAAATTTTTTCACCAATTTCGAACTTGTCGTAACTTTCACTGCTTAGAGTGTTCTCATATATTCCAATCTTTAAGGACTTTCAAAAATCATTTTAAAAACAAAGAAGTATGTATTACAGAGTCTAATATTGATAACAGAGATTTTTTAAAGGAATCTACTTTTTTGAAATTTTAATAATATACATGTAGAATCTGCTGATTCATGCAGCTTACAATCATATCTGGAACGCATTGAAATGTCTTCTTTACTCTTTATGAACAATCCACACAGCAAATCAAATTTTGCTAGATCGGATGTTGAAGAAATAATTGATGAAATAATCAAATTATTAGATGTCATTGAAAAAATGATGTCTGAATTAGAAAATTTCTTGATCGCAGATACGGAAAATGAGCAGGCACAAGTAACATGTAAACAATTCTCTAGTATCCTTAGGTTTTGTAAAAATCCTTTCAAAAATTTTGATAAAATGTATCATTTTATCGATATATTAAAACATTAGAAAACAAGGACTGTTATGAAGACCCCAAAATATTTTATATTAACAATGAAATAGGACCAGTTATATCAATAAATGATGTACGCATGACTGAAAATATAAGCAAAGGTATGATCGTGCCTTTAAAATTCCAATTTAAAAAAATTTTTGAACTAGGCGATAATTTCAGTGTAACACTTGAGAATATGAAACAACTAGATATCGAAAATAAACGAAATAATATTGTAACCAATATAATTCATGGAGAAATCTGGAAAACGAAAATTAATAATTTCAAGAACAAAATTGTTATTCCTTATATCCTATATGATTTTGAAATTAATAATGCCTTAGGGTCTCATGCTACAGAACAGACTTTAGCATCATTTTACTATAGCTTTCCTACACTTCCTCAACAACATTTATTAACACTGGAAAATATATATGTAGCTTTAATATACAAATCAAAAGATGCTCGACATGGAACTGATCCCTGCTTACGTATTTTAGTAGAAGATATAAAATATTTAGAAACAAATGGTTTATTATTGCAAACTAGACAAGGTCATTTTCAAGTGTATTTCATTTTGAGTGCTGCTGTCGGAGATAATTTGGGATTAAATTCTATCTTGGTTTCACGAAAAGTTTTAGGAGCTCGTATCCCTGTAGAATTTGTAAATGTATTCAGTCAGAGATTGTATGCGTTTGCAAAGAAATACCGTCAAAATTTAGAAATAAAGAAAACTATGACGAAGATCTTGACTGTGAAGAGGATGTAGCTAAACGAGTTAAACTTAGCGGTTTAAGGGAGAGCTTGATTTTCAATACAATCGATAGCTTCCATGTTACAACCAATGTTTATGCTGACCTGATGCACGATTTCTTTGAAGGGGTCTGTAATTATGATGCTACTCAAGTTTTGTTGCACTTAATTTGTGCTGACAAGTTATTTTCGTTGGAAACTTTAAACAGTCGTAAGCAAGCGTTTAATTACGGTCAAACCGAAATTGGAAATGCCTCACCACCAATAAAAATTAATCATTTGCAATCTTTTAAGCTTCATATGTCCGTTGTTGAAATGTGGACATTTATTCATATTCTACCCCTTCTGGTTGGAGACTTAGTTCCTACAAATAATCACTATTGGAAACTTATTTGCTTGTTAATAGAATTAATGGAATGTTGAGAGTTGCATTTAATGAAAACCTTTTGAACCTTCTTACTCAAAAAATTGAACAGACCATAGACATTATATTTTCATTTTCTCATTCATTATCCAACTATTATTCGAAAAATGGGTCTGCTGAGGTATATGTGGTGTTTACGATTTGAAGTCAAGCATAGAGAAATCAAAATTTATGCTAATAGCACAAATTCTCGTAGGAATATTTCTTATAGTGTTGGAATCAAGTGTGCACTAAAATTTTCAAACAGATTGTTAATAAGATCAGGTCTTAATGATGAACTGCACTACAACAGTAAACAGGTTGTAAAAACAACTTTGAAAGAACAGACTTATTTTAAAAATATTCAAAATTTAAATATACTGCCTAATGTTGAAAATTTAATCAACTCAAATCTGACATTTATTAAAGAAGTTAAATATAAAAATACATTATACAAAGAAGGCTTTTATCTACTTTCTAAGTCCTTAAAATTGTATGAAATAATGCACATAGCACTAGAAGGTGAAGACAATGTAAAAAATTGTTATTTAGTTTGCATTGAACATAAAATTAGCAAAATAATTAATCATTTCCAATCTTTTAAAGTTTTTGATAAAACTGACAATATTTTTATACAGGGTGAATTATAAAAAACGCCCCAAGCGATAACTCCGTTAATTTTGAAGATATGACAAAACTTTTTGAAACAAAGTGGTGTAGTTTATCATCATCTATATGTTGAGATAAACGTTCGATCAACACAACTTCCTGTTTAACCGGAAGTAACATCAACTTCGGGTTTTTAAATAGAACACCCTGTAAAACTTTATATTTTTTAAATGTCTGAAGAAATCTAATACAGGTGGTTTTCACCATTGGAATTTAGATTGACTGGTTTATGAGTTATAAACAAGTGAAGATCGAAAATTTTCAACTTCAAAGCAGCGTAGAACTAGAACGGCTCAAGATATCTAAAAACAGTTTACATGTCCCTATCCTATAACTTTTCATGTTTTATCCCACTATGTGGAGTAAATTTTAATACAGGGTGATGAAAATTATCCGATTTTTCATCACCCTGTATTAAAATTTAAACCACATAGTAGGATACTATGTCAAAAGTTAAGGTAAGGACATGTAAACCGTTTTTAGATATCTTGAGCCGTTCTAGTTCTACACTACTTTGAAGTTGAAAATTTTCGATCTTCACTTGTTTATAACTCATAAACCGCTCAATCTAAATTCCAATGGTGAAAACCACCTGTATTAGATTTCTTCAGACATTTAAAAAATATAAAGTTTTACAGGGTGTTCTATTTAAAAACCCGAAGTTGATGTTACTTCCGGTTAAACAGAAAGTTGTGTTGATCGATCGTTTATCTCAACATGTAGATGATGATAAACTACGCCACTTTGTTCCAAAAAGTTTTGTCATATCTTCAAAATTAACGGAGTTATCGCTTGGGGCGTTTTTTATAATTCACCCTGTATTTTATACCAAGATTCACGAATTTCATTACGCTCCGATTCATGTTTATAGGTCACCCAATATCTCTTTATATGTAAGATCAAAATATTTTTGATTGTACCTATTTATTTATGTTTTGCGTAGGTAGTAATAATTATTAAAATTTGTATTACATATTAATGTAAGCGTAAGTAAATTGTTTTTTGTGCAACTGCCATTAAAAGTCACACTTTTAACGACAGCTGACAGTGTTAAAAGTGGTTGTTTACATGGAAGCGTGTTAAAAATATTTTTCAGGATTGTTAAAAATATATTACAACACTCGTGTTAAAAGTATGTCTATCTACTTTTTCTGTACTTACATTCTCTCATTGAACTACATTTTCTCATGATGAAATCAGACAAAATTATAGATAATAAGATTTTTTCATATTCTTTTTATTACTGGCAAACATATTAATAAAAAATAAGAACCTAGTCAAGAACACAAGACAATAATTGTTCAGAAATTGCAATTAATAATAATTATTATACGGTCTTTTTTATTTGTATACACGCATTTGTTAGTAACCATAGCGTCGGCAACGGTTGCTATGCATAGTACACTTCTTGTACTTATTTGAATATTTCAAAATGCAATTTGAAGTTGAGTGTCATTCTAATTTCATCAATTTTATTATCAAAATAGAGCAGTTTCACAAAAACCATTGTATGATATTCGTCCTTAAAATGATTTTATTTTGTTCGTGAATTTGTTATTTATTATATTTGATACTTATTATACATAAAGTTTCTGTTATATGTGTTTTTTATTTCAATATTCCTTTACTATGTCATGCTACTTACTGTCCTGTTACAAAATCTCGTTACTGTCGTTACTGTTAGATACATTTCAGTTTTGACGTATCAAATATTCAATACGAATAAAGCGCACGTTCACTTCCAATAAACTAATTGGGGGTCATACTTGATAAAAAAATTCAATAGGGTCGTGTCTATGCTGGTTTTAATTAATATCTGGACATTTTGACGCATCGACCATTAATCAGATTTTCGCTACAAAGACAGTGATAAATTAATTAATCCTAACCTGTAGAACCTTTATTCATTGATTTATTGGAACCTTATCATTCTTCTTCAATGCACGTTAACGACTGGCTTCAAATGGAATCATAATGAGTGATCCCGGGCTGTTTTGTCGTGGTCCCTGGAGATTTGCTCCGAACTTTCCATGCACAACAACTGTGGGAGACATCATCAGCAATTACATGTGAGCAAGCAATTCTTATGATCTGTGTTCCTACCGCAGTTTGTTGTGGAAAACGTTTGGAGCAAATCTTCAAGGACCACGGCAAAACAGCCCGGGATCACTTATTATTTAAACGAAAAAGTACATTTACAGTAATTACGGTAAGTACGTCAATTGATAAAGTAATTAAAATCAAAAATATTAGCACTTCATATATAAATATAAGAGAATTTGTCTTCAAGTTGAAACTTGCTCATAATTTCAAATAAATTTAATTAACAATAATTACAAAAACTTTCGACAATGAACAGATTATACATTGAAAATGCTTAACGCGTTGTGAATCGACTATAGTAGTATAGTTGTTATTTGCCAATGCTGCAAAGTGACAATAGCGTCTAGAAACACAAATTCCCTGGGAATGCCCATAGGAACACAATAATTTTAATTCAAGAATAAAATTTTCCAAATTATCCGCCAAAAACCAGGAAAATTTCAAATCAAATTATTTAAATGAAATTTAATGAAACAAACAATAACTGCCACCCATAATCTATCGTGTGGGGTGGTGGGATTTCAATAATTTCCAGAAACATTAAACAATATAAACAATCATTATTCAAGTAATAAAACCAAAACGACATAGGATATAACATAATCCTATTTTCTCTTATTTACATTACTTACGTCTTTACATTCTTACGCATTATTCACGTCAAACGTAGGTAATGAATTCTTTTCACGTAAAAGTACATCACTGCACTGATTATCAGATGTAATTTAATTTGTAGGATTATTCATGTAGCTGGAATTTAAATTGTAAAAACAATATAGTGACAATTGTTTTGTGTCAAATTTAGTTTAAACAGCAATTTACTATTATACAGGGTTACTGGTAACTGGATACATTCCTTTGGTGATCTGATAAAACAAGAGGTAAGGAGTAAATTAACCCCAACATGCACTATACAAAACTCAATAGATTTTGAGATATTTCGATTTTCAACTTTTCTTAAAAAAATGGGTTCAAATGTCTTGAAATGTAATTTTCAAAAAATCTACTTTAACTTTTTGATTTTTTTTTTGCTGGAATACTTGTCCAATACTATGCTTCCTTCTGGAATAAAAAATATCCTGAGGTATTTCGATCGTGTGAAAATTTCAAAGAAAAACTTTCACAAACTATTTTTTTTAAATAAGATTTAAAAGTTTTTACAAGTTATTTTCGCAAAATTGTCAAGGCAACTTGCGTACAAATTGTTTTAAAAACTTTCTTAGTGTAATACCTATCTAACAAGGTACGAATCTTGTACAAGAATAACAGAATCTCCCCGCTATGTACCGTTACCGAGGAACAAATCCTTAAGTCGGGACGTTTTAAAAAAAATACGGCCCTGAACGGGGGTCTTAAAATTCTCTGATCCGGCCCATTTTCAATAGGTCGTATTTGGGGGTGACGAGCTTCGTCCCTACCAAGTTTCGTCCCGATCGGTAAAACTTTCAGACACTTTAGTGGCTATTACTAGGCTATTACCGAAAAATCCCGAAATTCTCGAAAAAATGACACTTCCCGGGAACGGATCCCGCTCATTTTCAATAGGCATCGTGCCACGGTGCGCCTCTTCAATCGAGCCAAATTTCAATTTTCCCACATGAAAACTGGCGGCTCTAGAGTGTTTCCTAGCAAAGTCACAGAAGTTTCGTAAGTATACGTATTCTTGTGCCCGAAAAATGTCTGTCTGTCGGTCTGTCTGTCTGTTACTTTGCTAGGAAACACTCTAGAGCCGCCAGTTTTCATGTGGGAAAGTTGAAATTTTGCTCAATTGAAGAGGCGCAGCGTGGCACGATGCCTATTGAAAATGAGCGGGATCCGTTCCCGGGAAGTGTCATTTTTTCGGGAATTTCGGGATTTTTCGGGAATAGCCTAGTAATAGCCACTCTAAGTGTCTGAAAGTTTTACCGATCGGGACGAAACTTGGTAGAGACGAAGCTCGTCACCCCCAAATACGACCTATTGAAAATGGGCCGGATCAGAGAATTTTAAGACCCCCGTTCAGGGCCGTATTTTTTTTAAAACGTCCCGACTTAAGGATTTGTTCCTCGGTAACGGTACATAGCGGGGAGATTCTGTTATTCTTGTACAAGATTCGTACCTTGTTAGATAGGTACTACACTAAGAAAGTTTTTAAAACAATTTGTACGCAAGTTGCCTTGACAATTTTGCGAAAATAACTTGTAAAAACTTTTAAATCTTATTTAAAAAAAATAGTTTGTGAAAGTTTTTCTTTGAAATTTTCACACGATCGAAATACCTCAGGATATTTTTTATTCCAGAAGGAAGCATAGTATTGAACAAGTATTCCAGCAAAAAAAAAATCAAAAAGTTAAAGTAGATTTTTTGAGAATTACATTTCAAGACATTTGAACCCATTTTTTTAAGAAAAGTTGAAAATCGAAATATCTCAAAATCTATTGAGTTTTGTATAGTGCATGTTGGGGTTAATTTACTCCTTACCTCTTGTTTTATCAGATCACCAAAGGAATGTATCCAGTTACCAGTAACCCTGTATATCGGAACGAAACCGTCTTTTAATCGCTGGTTCGCTATAAAACGCC
Organism: Malachius bipustulatus; assembly: GCA_910589415.1. NCBI lineage: Eukaryota > Metazoa > Arthropoda > Insecta > Coleoptera > Melyridae > Malachius > Malachius bipustulatus. The sequence continues at coordinate 4,387,197 of OU342638.1, read as the reverse complement.
GCCATCGACTAACGTCGCATGCGTAAGCTTTGAACGCAGCCGGAACACAGAACAGCTAATTACTGTTCTGTGGTCGAAATCGAAAAGTGACGTGACTTTAGGTAAAAACTGTCACACGTCAACCGATCTGCGTACGAACGAATACGAAAATTATTGCAAAGCGATCGTATCAATTTAAGTAGGAGGCCGCCGTGTTGATGAAAAACTTTGATTTAGTTCAGCCATTATCTGTTATTATATTACTGTTTTTTAACTGCTAGCAGGTAATAAATTGATGAAGATTCTTCCTTTGGTATTAAACACGGTTATGCAGGGGATTACTATTTAAATTACTTGGTGTCGGTTGAATAAATTTTTTATTAGCGGTCCTATTTTTTTAAGGTATTCACTTGCGTTGCGATAATGGAAAACCAAAATTCCCTAAATTCTTTCAAGCTATTAGATAAGATGACTTACGAAGAATTGAAAAGCATGTACATACAGAAACGAAGGTAAGTATTAATATATTATTATTATTTTTAAATCCATTGAACAAACTTTCGTTAAAACTTTTTAGCTATCTCTTGGTTATGATGGAAAGCGATCCCTTTTACAATCCGGCTGCTCTCAAAGCATTGTTGGGGGCAATCGAATCCCAAATATTTAAAAGAGAGATGGAGATCTGGAGAGATCAGGATCAAGATGAGCTGCAGGATCAGAATCAATCCTACCAAGGGACTAGTGGGTGCAGTGTTCCCGACAAAGATACGGAGCCTAATAATAAATAATAATAATATTGTCGGTAGAATTCAATGATTTAACAGTAAAGTGAGAACATGGCGCCGACCGAGGTAGACATGAATATAAAGCAGAAAAATAAACCTTGTAAAAGATGTGCAAAATTACCCTCAAGTGGTCTATTGTGTGTGATATGTGGTACTTTGAATCGCCTAGGCTGCTTAAAATATTTTAAACACATCAAGTTGAATGGAACAGACGAGATAATATGCTGCAAAGTCATAAACGAGTCTGAAGATGATGAAAATGAAGGCGACACTCTCAATTTAACCGTTATTGAAGCCGGAACAGAGGAAGATAGCAATGAAAACAAAGAGGTAGGATACTTGAAATCAATTATTCAATGCAAGGAAAATATAATAGAAGAGTTAAAAGAGAAAATTGGTCTATTATACGAGAAAATAGAGTTTATGAAGAACATTGAAGATATAAAATCGAGAAGTGTTCCAAGAAAATCTGTAAATAGAGAAGCCATTAAGGTTAATAAAGGTGAAAATACAACAGCGCCATCAGCTGATAGCGGAGATAAGATTGATTATTTGTGCACAAGTTTGCAGTCTTATCGCCAGCCAAGAGAACGATCTCAAGTTCAAAATCCGGTAGGCGACGTTGACAGGAATGACGGACATATCGACCGCAAATTGACTCATGACAGCCTGAAGAATCAACATGCCAATAAATGTAAACAAAGTCGACGATATGAAGTCGAGACGAAAACAAAAACAAACCAAAATAAGGAGCAAATTATCGAAGATTCAGGGATGGAATGGAAACTAGCTGGGTCAAAGAGGAAAAAGAGTAAACCAGTGATCATGGGAACTCGTGAATCAAGAACAGAAGATGTGGCAGTACAAAAAAAGCATGGTTTTTTGTTAGTAAATACAGGACAACATATACAGCTGAAAACCTAATTCAATACTTAAAGAACATATGCCCTGGGAAGGAGTACGTATGTGAAAGTATACCAAATCTGGGACACTACAATTCATTCAAGGTAGGAGTTGACTGGGATGTTAAAGCCACTTTCGAAAATCCTGAAAATTGGCCGAAAGGTATTACGGTTTCAAATTTTACATTTCGAAAAACACCAAACAAAGAGAAATAAAAACAATAGGTACCAATAAAGCATTCGAATCTAAAAAAAATATTGAGGGGGGACGACTACATAAAACACAGGTGTTTACGAGGTGAACCGCTTTACTCAAATACACATTAATATACAAAGTATTAAATCTAAAATTGACGATCTGAGTCTTTACTTAAGAACTAAAAACATTGACTGCATGCCCTTCACTGAGACTTGGTTAAAGTCAGAGGAAGAAACTTTTATTAATATTGACGGCTATAAATTTGCATCTTGCTTTAGCAGGAAGAATAAATCTCATGGTGGTGCTGGAATACTGCTCAGAAATGACTGGGAATACATAGTGCGCCATGATCTACAAGAAAAAAGTATAGAGCAAACTTGTGATTGTTCAGATATAGAAATAATTAAATCGAACCTAATAATACTTGCTATTTACAGATCGCCGTCTAGTGACGTCTACAGCTTTCTGGAAATACTGGAACAGATACTGAATCAGTGTAATCTGGAAAGGAAAGGGGTTTTAATATGTGCAGACACAAATATAAATCTTTTAGAAGTCGATAATGTTGTTAGAAATTTTCATGATGTCTTGAATACATTCGGACTAAAACCAGCAATTGAAAATGCACCTACTAGGATAAATCCTGGAACAGGAACAGGTACACTGATAGACAACATATTTCTTAATATGGAAAGCTTTGAAGCATCAGTATATGAGCTAGGTATGTCTGATCATAGAGCACAAATAGTTTCCTTCGAATATGAAACGAATAGGCAATGTAATCAAGAGATTTATATTACATCTCTAGACAAATGACTGACAGAAATTTAAGTCTGTTGGATGAATATATTTGCACACGATAAACTGGTCATTGTTTTTTGATGACAATATGGATGCAAACCATGCATATAATAGCTTTCATGAACTACTGCAGTCGTTACTAGATTTATACTGTCCAAAAAGAAAATTTAATAAAGGGGTGAATCATAAAGTAAATTGGATTACACATGAAATAATGCAAAAAAGCGAATTGAAAAGATATCTGTTTCTAATGAAAGATAAACTTTACAAACAGGTGTGCTACGAACTGAAACAGGAAGTAAAATTGGCAAAACGTAGAGCAACATCTGAATATATGTATAAGTAAGTCTAAAAACATATGCAAAGCGACTTGGCATATGTTCTGTAAATCAGACAATAGGTACAAAAAAAAAAAAACGAACTGAGCCTTTTAACTGGGAAAACCTGAGAGTACGTGATGCCCAATGTCGGGATAGTGTTCTGGATGGCGTCAATCGGTACTTCATAAATATGGGACAAAACCTAAAGGGAGATGCATATAAGATCTCAAGTGGGAAAGTAAGTAAAGGAATGTATTTGTATCCTAGTGATATACAGGCTGTCCCAATATTCCATGGACATGGAGCAAACACAGACTACTGAAGTAAAAAAAAAATCGTTCGGACCAAACTTATCTCTATACCAAAATGCTTCGTTTGTCCGTTAGAGGGCTTCAAAGTCTTTTGAAAATTTTAGTTTTTTTGAAATAGCTAAAAGTCGGCTGATTCAAATTCGATGAAATTTAGTAGGTAAATTTTTTATTACAAGTACTAATTTCTGATGTACAGGGTGGGCAAATTTGGATGTTTCTATAGGAGATCTCGGTAACTATAAGAGCTATGGAAAAATGGATGGTACATTCTCGATCGCTTTTTTTGAGAGGAACTCAATGGTGAAAACCGGAACTCGCTATCTTCTTTTGTTTTCGAGCTATAATGAAAAATACGATTTTTCACGATATCGATAAATGTCGATATCTTTCTTGGTTTTCAAGTTAGAGGAAAGATATTTGCACATTCTTTAGGCACTTTTTTGAGTAGAATGGAATGGCCTCAACAGATTTTGAATCTCTTTTCTCATTTTTCGGTTATAACATAAAGTTGTATGTTTTTAAATGGAAGTCATAGTGGGCCATGAACTAATTAAATAGAGTATTTTTTTCCCTTTGCAACGATATATAACATGTGTGTTAAAAATTTATGAAAAGTTACATTTTTCAAAATAAATTGAATTTATCTAGCTACCTGAGATTTTTTTATTTTTATTTTGACTAGTCACCTAGTGGTCGTGAATGTCATTTAGAATAGTATATGAAGACGCCTGTCAAAGCCAAAGCTCTTACATTTTTGAGTTAGAAAGTGACTGTTCCGCTTTGAAAAAAGTAAAATTTGACTGTTGACCAATGAAACTTTTTATATGTTATGTTAGATTGCTTTATGCAAAATAGTGATAATTCTGATATTTATATCATCTGATATTCAGAAAGAGAGACAAATCCACAAATCAATGTCAACAAATAAATATAACAATATGGTGTGGCCGTGGCCGTGACAAGTGACCATGGTGGCCTTCAACCTCTCAAAAATAGATTTGTGGGGTTGTCTACTCTCTGGATAACGATGGAAGTATGTTTCGGATGCAATATCAGAATTGCTGTTACATACTTTGAATAAAGCATTCTAACATATCATACTTTTCGTAGTTTTAATAAACCAAATTTGTGATTTTGCAAGTGAAACGAGCACTTTCTAACTCAAAAACTGCGTAAACTGGCTTTGACAGGAGTTGTCGCACAATTTTCTAAATGACATTCACGCCTACTAGGTAAATAGTTGAAACGAATTTCTAAGGTACCATGATAAATTAGGCTTATTTTGAAAAATGTAACTTTTCATAAATTTTTAACACACATGTTATATATCGTTGCAAAGAGAAAAAAATACTCTATTTAATTAGTTCATGGTCCACTATGACTTCCATTTAAAAAAATACAACTTTATGTTATAACCGAAAAATGAGAAAAGATATTCAAAATCTGTTGAGGCCATTCCATTTTACTCAAAAAAGTGCCTAAAGAATGTGCAAATATCTTTTCTCTAACTTGAAAACCAAGAAAGATATCGACATTTATCGATATCGTGAAAAATCGTATTTTTCATTAAAGCTCGAAAACAAAAGAAGATAGCGAGTTCCGGTTTTCACCATTGAGTTCCTCTCAAAAAAAGCGATCGAGAATGTGCATCCATTTTTCCATAGCTCTTATAGTTACCGAGATCTCCTATAGAAACATCCAAATTTGCCCACCATGTACATGATAATTTGACGAAAACCCGGGAAGGGGTGAAACTACCCCTACCCTCCATTAAAATCGATCGTAATTGTTGATAGGATAGCAGGAACGCTGTTCATGTTTTTTTGTTTGAAAGATACTTTGTTTTAGCCCATTTTTGGTCTCCTACAAAAATCTGTATCTTTCCGAGGTGCTATGTGATAAAATAAATTAGTCGATGATAACTAAATTTTTATTTCATTCTTTTAATTTGAAATCAAATTTTCAATTGTCAGGTGATTATTTTATCTAATCTCATAAAAGATGCTCGATGTGGGCGACGGTTTGGACCCTAGAAAGTTCCATCCTGCGCAAAAAAAAATGATTTTGACTTTTCTTGGAACCTCGTCGTTTTGCGAACTGTTTACTGCGTTTGAAAAAAACCGTTTGCAAACACCTGAAAAAAAAAACGAACCATACTAAACATCTTCTATGAGATTAGATCAAATAAACACCTGACAATTGAAAATTTGTTTTCAAATTAAAACAATGAAATAAAATTTTGGTTAGGTACCATCGACTAATTTATTTTATCACATAGCACCTCGGAAAGATACAGATTTTTGTAAGAGACCAAAAATGGGCTAAAATGATGTATCTTTCAAACAAAAAAACATGAGCAGCGTTCCTGCTACGCTATCAACAATTACGATCGATTTTAATGGAGGGTAGGGGTAGTTTCACCCCTTCCCGGGTTTTCGTCAAATTATCATGTAGGGGAGAGTCTGGAACAGTGGCCATGCAGGAACAGTGGCCATCTCTTCTGTTTTCTTGTTTATAAATATTGGGTAGGTCATGCCATCTAGTACAAGGTGTACCAGTTGGTCACTAAGTATTTCAGGAAAGTTATCTGTCTCAATCTCCACGTGTTTATTTTAAATTGCACCTAACCTGAAATGTAGTACTGGAAGTAAAAATCGACGCTCTACTATATTCAGTGTTTGTGACTAAAATAATAAGTATCGAAGTGAACTTGCCTACACAACTTACACCCACTACATGTAAGTATGTTATGCTGTAATAATATTTTCATTGTACCAGCTAGTTTTTGTTATGGATTACTTTTTTTGAAAAATGTGGTTGATGGTACAGTGGCCACGTTAAATGTATGTACAGTGGCCACTGATTTTTAGATAATTGATGAGTGGCCACTGTACCTCATTTGAAAAAAATAATTATTTAGGAAAATGTTTTATGTTAATTTATTATAATGTACCCTATAATTTTCAGGTGGGTAAATAATTTAAAAAATGCCACGCCGAAAGAAAACAAATAATCAGGTAGGGAAAACTTCGTCAATGACTATGTGCAATGCACTTCGTGATGTGGTGAATGGTGGATTGTCAGTGAAAGCCTCAGCTAGCAGACATAACATTCCACGTACTACATTAAGACGGTATCTAGTAAAGTGCAAGGACAGAGAAGAAGAAATTGACTGGAACTCACCTATCTTAGAAGGAGCGCCTAGATTAACTCCACATTACCAAGTTAATCAAATATTTTCTTCTTCTGAAGAAGATGTTCTTAGCGATTATTTTCAAACAATGGCAAAATTGCATCATGGTATGAATCCTAAGTGTGCACGAAAATTAGCTTACGATTTAGCGGTGGCCAATAAAAAGAAAATACCTCCATCATGGAGAGAAAATTGTACTGCTGGTAGATTGTGGTTCAACGGTTTTATGAAACGTCGACAAGAGCTGTCCATAAAATCGGCAGAAGCTACATCCTTAGGTAGAGCAATGGGGTTTAATAAACCAATTGTGCAGAAGTTTTTTAACAATCTCCAACAATATTGTATGAAAAGTACAATTTTGCACCAGAACAGATATATAATGTCGATGAAACAGCCCTCACCACCGTGCAAGAAACAGGAAAAGTTCTCGCGAAAAAAGGACAAAAACAAGTTGGTAGTATAACGTCAAGCGAACGAGGGACTTTAGTTACTATGTGCGGGTGTATAAACGCAATTGGAAACAATATACCGCCATTTCTAATATTTCCAAGAAAACACGTCAAAGATTATATGATAAAAAATGCGCCACCTGGAACTGTTGGTACAGCATCACCATCAGGATGGATGACTGCTGAGATTTTTGTCCAGTGGTTGCAACATTTCAAAAAACACGGTAAACCATCGAACGAATCGCCAGTTTTATTGATAATGGACAACCACGAAGCTCACATTTCATTAGATGCTATAAAATTGGCCAAAGAAAGTAATATAATATTACTAACTCTACCACCACATACGAGTCATAAACTCCAGCCTTTAGACAGAACCGTGTATTTTCCTTTAAAAAAATTTTTTAACCAAAGCTGTCAAACGTGGCTGCTTAACAATCCAGGGAAGAGGATTAGTATCTATGACATAGCAGAACTTTTGGGAGAATCTCATCCCCTTGCTTTTACTCCTAAAAACTGTATTTCAGGTTTTCGGTCAACTGGAATTTACCCATTTAACAGTAATATTTTTAATGAAGATTTCATGGCTGCAACAGTAACTGATGTACAAATAGGTGAAAATGAAGTAGCAATACATAAAGAACCTACACCGGGAAGCAGCAATATGATGAATGACCAATTTAGAAGCGAAGAAGAATTATTTGAAAATACGCCTTCAATATCTGCATGCAGAACTCCTGTGAAGTCCAAAAGCAAAGGAAAGTCCGAATCTCCAACCTTACAATGCAGAACTTCTGAAACCCAATTTATATCTCCTAGTATTTTGAAACCGTTTCCAGCAGCAGCTGTCGTGGTTCCAATCAACAGACGTCAAAGAAAAAAGAAAACTACCGAAATTTTGACCAGCACACCGGTTTTTGAAAAACTCGAAGAAGCAGAAAAACTAAAAGTGGCTAGAAAGTCAAGTCTACAAAAACATCAAACCGTAAAGAGAAAAGTTATGGACTGTTTAACCGATAAAACAACATCATCAAAACGGCACACCAAAAAATATAAAAAATCTGAAATAAGCTCGAGCGAAAGCGATTTAGATATAGATTTGACTGACTCTGACGATGTGGATTGGTTTGAGGAAGCTGATGAAAATATCACAGTTAACGACATAGCAAATGTTGGTTTAAACTCATTTGTTCTTACAAAGTTTGCAACTAAGAAAACTTTAAAATATTATGTTGGACGTGTATTAGAAGTTTTAGATACTGATGAACTTAATGTAACATTTTTGAGACGTCATGGGAATTATTTTACGTATCCCGATGTCGCTGATCTGGCTGTAATTACAATTAATGATGTAGTGCTTCATTTATGTCAACCTGTAAAAGTAGGAGGCACTAACAGAACAGCAAATCTTTTTTCTTTTCCCATTAATTTATCAATGTACAATGTGTGTTAGCTTTTGACCATTAATTTTTTGTTGCATCTTAAGAAAAAAAGTTGACATTTTTATATTTTGGAATAAAGTTTGGTTTTTGAATATCTTTATATTATTTATTATTATTTCTTTTCAGAAACTGAATCATAATCTGCGTAGACGACATGCAAATGCCTAAATATACTATACGAAGGAAATATACGAACGAACCGAATAAGCAAAATACTAGTGGCCATAGTACAATACTCCAGTGACCACTGTACCATCACTGTAGGTACAATGGCCACTTTTACAGTAAAATTCTTACCTCCAAAATTTTAGCTTTGATTTTTTTTTGTGCTGGGAATGTAATATCTGTAGAAACAGATATCGCGTTTGTTGCTTAACTGTATCAATTTGTAAAAAACTTATAAGATCTGGACTTTATTGACTAATTTGTAAAAAGGTGGCCACTGTTCCAGACTCTCCCCTACATCAGAAATTAGTACTTTTAATAAGAAATTTACCTACTAAATTTCATCGAATTTGAATCAGCCGACTTTGAGCTATTTCAAAAAAACTAAAATTATCAAAAGACTTTGAAGCCCTCTAACGGACAAACGAAGCATTTTGGTATAGAGATAAGTTTGGTCCGAGCGACTTTTTTTTACCTCAGTAATCTGTGGTTGCTCCATGTCCATGGAATATTGGGACACCTTGTATATGAAATTAAAAAAGAGATCACAAGTCTGAAAAAACACAGTCAACAGGTGTCGATGAAATAACAGTGAGGCTACTGAAATATTGTGCAGATTCAATAGCTAAACCATTGTCAATCATTATCGGAATGTGCTTTCGGCAGGGCAGTTAATAATAGCGCAAGTTATACCAACCCACAGAAAGTGAAGCGTAAAAATGATTGGAAATTACAGGCCTATATCACTGCTATCAAATATAGCAAAGCTGTTTGAAAAAATTATCCACAAAAGGTTATATAAATTCTTAATGATAAACAATGTTATCAGTAAACAGCAAAATGGATTCATCAAGAATAAGTCAGTAAACACAGCCATCTATCAGGTCATGGAAGAAATACTTGATGTAATAAATTACGGCGATATTGTGGCTGGAATGTTCATGGATCTGTCAAAAGCTTTTGACTATGTTAACATTGAAACTCTTATTACTAAGTTGGAGAATTATGGGGTGCGAGGTATTCCACTAGAACTTTTTAAATCCTACTTAACAGCAAGAAAACAGTGCATCAAAGTTAAGAGTGACGGTGGGGAGAATATATACTCGAGATATGAGGAAGTCAAAACTGGGGTCACTCAAGGAAGTTGCCTTGGACCGTTGCTCTACAATGAACTACCATTAGGTGTAAATAATAGAATTGCGTTATATGCAGATGACACTTCACTGGTTTTGAGGGAGCCGACTGTGGAGGCAGCACAAAACAAAATAGTGAATGTACTTGTTACATTAGAACAATGGTTCAGTTAACACAGTATGAAACTGAACATGGTAAAGACTCAGATAGTAAAATTCTTTTGCAAAAATGAAACAACTCTAAAAGTTGACGTAAACGAGAGCGAGCTCACCTCAATGCACGCGGTTAAATTCCTCGGCATAACACTCGATGAACACCTTCACTGGAAAATACACGTTGATAACACTTGCAAAGGTATAAGTCGTTATATCTTCGCTCTGAGAGTACTAAAACAAACTGTAGACAGACATACCTGTCTAATAGCCTACTATGCATATATTCACTCCATATTACAATATGGAGTAATATTCTGGGGCAACTCCATTGAAACCAATAGAGTATTTAAGCTACAGAAAAGGTGTATCAGGATGATATACGGTTTGACACCTCTCACATCATGCAGAGAGATCTTCAGAGATGAACGCATTCTTACATTTCCATCCATCTATATCCTAGAAGCGGCTTTGTTTGTGAAGAGATACTATGAGTACTTCCAAGAAAGAGAGGGTAACCATAACCATGAGACCAGGCATAAAACGTTGCTGAACAACGTTCCAACCAAGCTTTGCACCGTGTAGAAAAATGTTCGGTTTCAACTAATTAAAATATATAATAAAATACCAACTTCATTGAAACACTTAACCTTTAGAAAATTTAGAAGAGAATTGAAGAAGGTACTTGTTGGTAAATCGTACTATAAAGTTGAAGACTTCTTTGAAGATTCAGAACTCTTAAAACTTAGCTGAAGGCGAAAATCTTCTGAAAATACATTTTTAATATTTTTGATATACCTAATTTGATATTTGATATTTTTATGTGGTGGGATTTTTTTCATAAATAGTGACCAATGTAATACTGTTGTATGATATGGTTGTGAAATGCTAGTGATAATGATATTATTGTGATAATTCATGAGATATTTTTTAACGTGTGTTTATGTTTTGTGTAATTATGTAACACTATATGACCTGAATTTATATGCTGACCTGTTCTACGCCACTAGGCAATTTTTTGTGAACCAATAAAGTCTATCTATCTATCTATCAAAGAAGAGGTTCGTAGGGTATTTCTAACCAGATTTGTAACCAAGTGTTTTTTTTAAGAGGGATAGCATCGGTCTTGAGTGTAGGTAAGACATAGTCGCTCTACTCTGGTAATTTTGGTTAGAGATCGAGCTCATTTAGCCAGCCACAAATTTTTAATTTATAAATAGTTAAATTAACGAACACAAACAACTATGTCGAGCTGGGATTCTAACCCAGACGGTGGCAGTCAACTACAGCTCGCTCCGAAACCAAGTCATATAATGAAAGAGGTAATTGGAAGCAGTGGTCCGATTATTTACGGTTTTCGAATTACACATTTTCATTTTATTCGATATTCTATGATTTTTAAAATAATTAAACTTCTACAATTCTATACCGTCATCGGTTTGGAATGTCGTCTCACCTCTTGCACCTGTTATTTTTAAATTGTTTTTTTTTTTTTTGGCAACTTAGGAGGTTGTACGCCATCGATTTTAGTGTTTCTCAAAAAAATATCGTACTTGATGTGTTAAAGCGCTCTAGAGAGGCGGCTTGTGAGAGCAGCTCTGAAGACTCTGCAGAAAAGCGTATAAAGGTTGATGATAATGTTTCGATTGACTACGAAAATCTACAACCAGGCACTAGTGGCAGGGAATTTTCTAATCCGTCAGTAAGAAATGACAAAAACGCCACCGACGAAGATGACACACCTCCGTAGTTGTGGTTTTAGTATTCATTACTAGTTGGTGCATGGCTAGTGGACCAAGAATCTTCATTGGTTCTTTCATTGTTGTTATTTCCACATTCATAGTTACAGTACTAAAGATTATAATATGTTTAATATGTATCTCATATTTATCGAAAAGTAAAATTGTTCTTTTGTATATTGTTTTTTTATTTATTTTATTTAACCAGAAAAGCATCACATAGTGTGACGAGATCCGAGGGTCTCGTCTATTAATTAATTATTATTTATTTCTAATCAAGAGGCAGGGTTTTTTTTAGAGACGTGATAACCGTCTTATCACGGTCCGGCCGGCTATAAATACAGAGCTCGTCGATGGAACGGACAGTGTCCATCAGGTACTGACTGATCGACATTCACCTCTGCTGTCTAGTGTACTGAGCTAAGGCAGTAACAGGGGGCCTCTATTGCCGTATTGAGGTAAATCGAGAGCCCTAACATTTCTCTGCCAGTACTGAGGGCTCGGAGAAATCACTGAAGCCTTTCCGGCTGCATTCAGGTCAGGAGGAGCTCAACCCTCGGGTCCCCGTTCTCCGTATTGAGGTGCGACGGGCCACCCACGCATCTGTTGACCTGCGTTGAGGGTCAAAACTCCGTGATCCGCCGTATTGAGGTGAGATCGTTTTACATTCCCCTTTTAACTCGTAGTGAGACACGAAAGGGGGAGCATCAGAGTATCCCCGGTTACGTCGAGGTCAGGGGAAGCTCAAACCAGGGCCCCATCCTCCGTATTGAGGTGCGACGGGACGCCCACGCATCTGTTGGCCTGCGTTGAAGGTCTAAACATCGATATCCAGTTGGGCGGATAGGAACATCCCCATACCGTTCGCTGCGGAGCCTAGAGGAACAGCCCAAGAAGGCAGCGCTAGCTATATAATATTATTGTTAGTTTTAGCTTTTGTATATATTTAAGATTAATGTGTAAATAAATCTATTGTTACGCAAGTTTATCCTGACTGGAAAGAACCCATCACAATAGTAAAAGTAAATACATGCAGAGGCAAGTTGCCTGTTTGCAGGTCTGATAACGAAACTAGGAATTCCTTAAAACTAATTAACGTTCCCAAAGACTAAAAACTGATTCCCTAAAACCTATTAATAACCAAACTTGATCTTAGCGAATCTCCACTAATACAAATGAATCTTCATTATTTTTCACTTTCTCTGAATGTTAGATGCAATCAAAGACTTAATTTTGCTTTTCCTCTGGGTACTTTTCTAATTTTTTAGTTTAACAGGTGGTAATTGCATGAATTTTTCTGGTTATGCTTTTTGTTGCTTTAAATTTTCTTTAAGAAAGTTACATTGATGAATAATAACCAAGTTGTATCCAAATAATTATTGTTCCAAATTTAGTGGATTTTCTCCAACTATCAACTAGTTTTTATTAATTACCTTTAAGAGTCTATTTTGTAGTCAACTGAGACAATTACTGTAGGCCCCCCACCCCAAGCTATATTCCTGTAATTGACGAGACTATGAAAAAAAGCGTAACAAATTTTTCCTAAGTATGGTTCTGCATTATCCTTGATGGTTTGTTTATACAGGGTGATCAGTTAAGGGTACGGAGCGGCCATATCTCGGTAACTATTGGTCCTAGAGCCTCAAATTAAAAATTTTCCAGACATAAGTGACCATGAGAAATTCAAGGAAAATATTTTCAAGATGGCCGCACTTCCGGAAATACCGGAAGTTGACACCTATTACAGTAAACTCAAAGAAAATGATAGGTTGAATTAACTATAAAGACCATATGAAATTGCGCCTATCAAGTTTCATGGTAATATGAAACAAAAATATTAGTTAGATGAATTTTGTCACCGTTCAATTAATATTGTTATCCTAAACAAGATATTTTGTTAGAGTGATTAACCATTTTTTAGTTCTACAACTTTTCGTATTAATAGAAACAAATGATAGTCTTACAACAACTTTTTTGTTCACCTAACTAATGATAGTTGGGCTGTAACCATAATACTTTGTAGAACAACCATTTTAGTTTTTTTTTATTAATTATTAAAGTGCATCAACCGCTGAGGTTATTAGCACTTAATTTCTGTGAGGGAAGAGGGCAGGTATTTTGGGTTAGAGCAGTGTTAAGCTATATTTCCCTAAAAAGGTTAGACGTGTGAAGAAAAGCGAAAATCTGTTCGAGGCCATTTTCTTCAAATGATATAAGATCATTTAGCAACTTTTCGTCGTGAAAACCGTAGAGTTGTCTGTTGGTATGTTTTGATGGGCATTCGGTCACCAAGTGGCGGACTGTAAGGAGCGTTTGGCATGTAGGGCATAGGGGGATCCTCTTTTGTGAACAGGTGGTTGTGTGTTATGTTTGTGTGACCAGTTGCTATCCGTGTGAGTATAACTTCCTCTCTGCGTGATAGGTTGTTTTTCTTTTTTATTTCATAGGGGGGGGGGGGGGGTTGGAAGCTTATTCCTCCTACCGCATGGCCTGAAGAAACCACTTTCCACTTTTTTTGCAGTTCTTGGCTGTATGTGCATTTGACATCGTAGTGTGTTGCGAGGTGATTGTTCAGTTGGGGGAATTCAGCTGCTTCCTTTGAGAGTGCATCTACTTTTTCGTTTTTTGTGATGCCAGCATGCGACAGGCACCACATTACGGTGACCTTCTTGCCTCTTTGTTCAATTGATTTTGATACAGTTGGATCTGGATTGCAATGGGGTTACTGGAATACATTTTTTGTAGTGCTTGGATTGAGCTGAGTGAGTCAGTGCATATAAGGAAGCTCTTGTTTGGGTTTTCGAGGGCATATTATGCTGCCTGGAGAATTCCGATGAGTTCGGCTGAGAAGATACTATACGTAGGTGGGAGAGATTTTAATGGGGGATTTTGGGATTGAAATAGCTACACCTACCTCGCTTGGCGACTTGGAAGCATCAGTATGAATCACCACTGCAGCACTGATGGTATCTATGACATCTTTGTAGTGTCTCGAGTATTCAGAAGGGGGGGGGGGTAGTACTTTTTGGCAGTGCAGTTAGGGAGAGGTTATACTTTGGGGGGGGGGGCGATACTCCATGGGAGGACTTCGTGGCTTAGGTTCAGAGACTTTGATATTAGAGGGAGGTTTAGTGATGTCAGTATTTTTATGATTGTCCGGTGTAGTGTGCAGCTCGATCGGTGTTTGGACTCGTATATATTTGCATATATGGTGGAGAAAAGGGAGTGATATGCTGGATTTTGTGGGTTTGCTGTGGTTTTCGCTGCATACGACAGGATCAAGTGTTACCTTCGGATCCAGAGGGGCAGTTCTTCAGTTATTTTTAGTAGGGTTCTGACAGGACTGGTTCTATGAGCGCCGGTGGAAATTCTTATGGCGGTATTATTGATGGTTTCTAGACGGTTGAGGGTGGATACGGGAGCAGATGCGTAGACTGTTGATCCGTAGTCTATCTTGGATCTTATAAGGTATTTGCATACGGTAATTAGGAGTTTCTCTTGTGCTCCCCACTGGTGGTGACCCAGAGTTTTAAGAAGGTTTAGTCTCTTGATACAATCCGCTTTGAGTTGTTTGATGTGTGGTTTCCAGGTAAGCTTTTCATCCCAGGTTAGCCCTAAGAATTCCCCTGCACACTGGGGAAGTCGGCACTCATTTAGTATAAGCGTTGGGAATGGGGTATGATTTTTCTTGGAGAATATTACTAATTTTGTTTTTGTGATGGAGAATCTGAATCCTGTGTTCTCGCCCCACTCTGCCAGTGACTTAATGGACTTTTGAAGGAGACCGTGCATCCGTTTATTGTCTGTTCCTCTGCAGTAGATAGCTAGGTCGTCGGCATATAAAACAGCTCTTACAGGGAGTTTAATCATGGAGGTTATGTCATTAATAGCAATCAAGAATAAGGTGACACTCAGCACAGATCCCTGGGGAAGTCCATTTTGGGTGGTGTATGTTTTGGATAGAGAGCCATTAGCTCTAACTTGGAAGCTTCGATTTGACAAAAAATTTCTGATGAATTCAAACATGTTGCCCCCTATGTTCCACCTAGAGAGCGTCTGAAGGATTTTGTGCCACCAGGTGGTCTCGTTAAAAGTGTGACTTTTAATGGCAGCTGACAGTGTTAAAAGTGGTTGTTTACATGGAAGCGTGTTAAAAATATTTTTCAAGAGTGTTAAAAATATATTACAACAATCTACTTTTTCTGTACTTACATTCTTTTTTTAAACTACATTTTCTCATGATGAAATCAGACAAAATTATGGGTAATAAGATTTTTTTCATATTCTTTTTATTACTGGCAAACATATTAATACAAAATAAGTACCTAGTCAAGAACAAAAAACAATAATTGTTCAGAAATTGCAATTAATAATAATTATTATACAGTCTTTTTTAATTTGTATACACGCATTTGTTAGTAATCATAGCGTTAACAACGGTTGCTATGCATAGTACACTTGTACTTATTTGAATATTTTAAAATGCAATTTGAAATTGAGTGTCATTCTAAATTCATCAATTTTATTATCAAAATGGAGCAGTTTCACAAAAACCATTGTATGATATTCGTCTTAAAAGTGATTTTATTTTATTCGTGAATTTGTAAAATTCGCTCCGCTACGCTTCGCTCATTTCACAAACCTTTTCACTCACAAAATAAAACTTCACTTTTAACACTAATATCATAAATAGCTATTTTTTCAATATTATTTATTGCTTTGTTTTCTGTATAGGAGTGTTAAGGTACCAACATTGTTACCTTTGAAATATCGAAACAATAAACATTTGTTAAATTTATATTCAAATTTTATTTAATTCCAATACCTTTCTGCACTTTATAGAAAATATTTACCAATGCTGGTCAAAGTGGATATTAGAATCCAACAACAACAACAAAAAATAATACAAATGAACAACAAACATGTTAATCAACAATTTATTATTAACCAAAAAATGTTCAAATAACTAAACTTATTGTTAACAAAACTAAAATGGTTGTTCTACAAAGTATTATGGTTACAGCCCAACTATCATTAGTTAGGTGAACAAAAAAGTCGTTGTAAGACTATCATTTGTTTCTATTAATACGAAAAGTTGTTGTAGATCTAAAAAATGGTTAATCACTTCTCTAACAAAATATCTTGTTTAGGATAACACTATTAATTGAGCGGTGACAAAATTCATCTAACTAATATTATTTTTGTTTCATATTATCATGAAACTTGATAGGCGCAATTTCATATGGTCTTTTTAGTTAATTCGACCTATCGTTTTCTTTGAGTGTAGTTGACGTGGAATAGGCATCTTTTCCACTGACCCCTTCAATTGGTAAGAGAAAAATGTCAAAAATATTTTTTTGGATTGTTTAAAAAATCAAGGAGAATGAAAAAAGTGAATAGCAACGAGGAGAATAATTAATGAGATAAGAAAAATTGGAAAAGTAACTGTCAGAAAAAGTAAGAAAAGTGAAAAATAATAATTCGATAGAAACAAAGAGAATAATAGATATAGCACGAAGTTATTAATTAATGAAATGGGAATTTGGAGGGTAATTGTCAGAAAACAGAAGTAAAAGGTGAAAATTCAATTTTGTAAGAGGAAAGAGAAACAACAAGAGTTGGAGGGCAACTACAGACAGAGTCAGAGGATCAGAAAAGAAGAGAAGTAAGGAGAGACGAAAATATAGAGAGAGAGAGAGAATAAGAAAACCGGGATTGTTGTTTGAGAGAATGAAGAGATGCAGCTAAAGACGGATAGAGAGTAAAGTAAAAGCAGTAAACGTTGAGAAAGGAAAGTCAGAAGAATAAAAGAAAGAACATTGATACTGTGAGAGTTTAGTTTATTATGTTTTATTAGTTTTAATTAATATGATAGAATAGTTTTAATAATTGGGGTCAGAGAGCTCGAAGGTAGGTTTTTGTTATAAATTTGTTAAAATAAAACATTTGTCAAGTCGTAAATTAGACAACTTATTCAAATATTATTCAAAAAGATTTCAAATTTTGATTCAGCATAAATTTAGACCAAGATTTTTCTATCTGAACCCACCTGGGAAGAGAGTGCCCTCATTAAATTAATTCATCAAAATTTTGTTTATGGTATAGAATTGTTTAATAAAAGTAATAATAATAAATCAAGGAACGAGATACCATAACATTTAATTTTTGTTATTTCAAAGAGACATCTTACAGCTAAAAATGGACTTGACCTTAATCCACATGTAATAGTATTTAGTTGGAAAATTTGTAATGGTTCGTGTTCGTTTTCTCGCCACAAAATTTTTTGGAACTTCCTATCATTCTCATTTACCCAAATCTGGTGATACATTTTCGCAATATCGCATGTTAAAACATACTGATGAGTTCTAAATTTTGCAATTATTATAGAAAATATGTCTTCCTGTATTCTTGGACCAGTGCACTGAGCATCATTGACAGAAATTCCTTCATCAGGATTACACGACCCATCAAATACTACTCGAAGCTTAGTAGTATCGCTTTCCTTTAATACCCCGTGATGAGGCAAAAAGAATGATTGTTCTTCATTATTTAAATCAATTTTTGACATATGGTTTAATGTGATATATTCTCTCATAAACTCGCAATATAACGTTTTTAGATTTTTATCGCTATTAAATTTACGATCTAGACTCTAGACTCTCAGTTTCATACCTCCCACTAGTTAGATTTTTTCTTTTTTAATGTTTTCTACTATTGTCCTTACCAAGTGGTGAAGTAAATAATAATTAGTAACTGATACATTGTACTTTTATTATGCTGATTAATATAGAATACACTTATAAAAATAATTGTTTTATTGTAGGGTTCCATCAAGTATTTTGCTTCCCAAAAGGGTTCCGTCATTTAAAAAGTTTGAGAACCACTGTTCTAGAGCATAGAATCTGGATTCTGCTATTGCATAAGAATTACCAATAATTGCCTTTGAATCCGTCTTAAATGGTATTTGTACTGTAAATCTTTCATCGGAATTACGCACCGTGTTTTTTGAAAAATTATTATCGCAAAACTCTTTTTCATCGCTCAATTTCTTCTTAGAAGAAATGAATTCGTCTTGCTACCAAAATCTTTCGATTTTTTATTCATTTCATTCAATGATAAACATGCAACCGTGTTATTTGGAGCAGCATTACCCAAGGTGCCTGATATTACCCAGCCTAGTTTAGTTTTTTGTATTATTGGGGAATCTTTATTGGAGATATTCCCTACACAGAGTAACTCATAGAATAAGTTCGCACCTATCAACATATCAACGGGGCTCGATTTATTAAAGTTAGAAACTGCCAGCCGCAAATTTCCTGGCAAATACATGTTTTTTATATTAAACGTTTGGATAGGCAAGTTTTGGGTAATTTGGGGTAATACCAAACAAGATATAGTTTTAGAATAATTATTTAGTCTGGACTTTATTTCAATGCTTACTTTGTGCGTAATGGTAGATGATACCTGGTTTATTCCTAATACGTTAATCCGTACAGGCTCTTTTTTCAAATTTAAATTATCACATGCTTTTTCACTAATGAAGTTCGACTGTGACCCCGAGTCGAGGACGAGGAGTACGCGTAAGATTGTAGCCGTAGATAACAGAATCTGCGATTCAGTCGTTACAGTTCATTACAACATTATATGAGGTATCATTGTTCACATTACTGTTATCTCTTTTCGAAAAACAATTTTTTACCTCATGGATTATCTCTCAAACAATTCAAGCAAAGTCTCATATTTTGAACCTTAGCATGTCTTTCTTTTATGTTTAATTTTAGAAATTCTTGACATTTAAAAATGGATTGATTTTTATTTCAGCAAAATGTACAAACTTGCGTTATAGCGACAAAAGACCTTACAGTTGATTTACTTTCATTACGATCTATTGATTTTCTCTGTACATTCTCTAACATTTTTTGCCTAGAATTAGGGAAACTTAAAAACTCTTCGAAAGTGGGAAATGTTTTTGAGTCTGATTTATTATTTAATTTTTCTTTCCATGCTTTTATTGTCTGTATATCTAATTTTGCAATTATTATGAGAATTAGCAAAGCATCCCATTGTTTTACCGGCTGATTAAGTGACTCCAGACCGAGGGGTAAACCGCAGAAAAAATTTTGTACACTAATTCCCAATATTCTTTCTAATTCCTCTAATTCCCTAGTAATTCCCCTAATTCCCTAGTACTTCCCCTAATTCCCTAGTAATTCCCCTAATTTCCTACTAATTCCCCTAATTCTCACAGTCTATAATTTCTTATACCTACTAATTCATCAACTGCTGATCTTGAAACGTTTTAGTGTATTTTTTTTTAAACTGTGTTAAATTTAAAATTTAAAAAATCGGGTGTTAGAAGGGTTACAGAAACGGGCTTGAATCTACCACCTCATACAGAATTCTGTAATATAATTTGGGATTTTCTAATACCTACAATAGACAACAAATATAAATAAAACTAAGGATACAGAGGTAAATTTTTACAGAGGAAAAAAGAAAACTTTTTATTTTTATGAGTTTTATACAAAAATAACCTCGAAAATAACATAATTATGTCTCAAAAACCCATTATAAAATAAATTCAAAATAAACACTATAACTTCTAACAAAGTCTAGAACCCATTCTAGAGTAATTCGAGGAGTAATTTCAAAGTAAAAACTAAAACAAACTAATTTCAAACAAAATCAATGTTTTTTGAAAGCCTTATATCCTCTCTTAATATTAACCAGGTCTGACCTTTTCAAGTCAAATGGTCCGCCACCTATCAAATTGATAGGACCGTAGAAAATAAACTCTTTATGTACCTTCTCAATGTCTTCTTTTCGGGATCAAATAAACTGTTCAGCTCTGCTTTTAGGAACTTTATTTTAAAGTGTTCGTTTCCGCAATCTTCTATTACACTACCAATAAACCACGCTTGATCATAGAAAATCGCGTAATATTTTTCTAAGTGTATCCCTACTTTTCCTGTTTCAGGTAAATTTTGTGAGTGCGGAACCAGAATCTTCTCCGAACCCTCTTCCGAATCATCAGATTCGGCGAATTCCATTACGACCTCATCAGAACTAGTTTCGGAGTCGGTGCTTTTACCACAAGCTTGATCCATGGGTCGTTTCTGTTTTGAAGTTTTCATAATTAAAGCCGGCTGGGAAATGTTTGATTGTGCTTTCCTTGTACTGCCTATAAATCTTTTCAAGCGGTCAGTACTTACTCTACCGTTGGACTGATCTAAAAGCCAGCCGTACGATGACTTCTTTATAACTGAAGTTTTTTTTACCGACAACCAGTTTTATGAACGGTGTTTTTTCAGATACACATTAAATTTTTTCCAAAAAGTCTTTTAGTTTTAAGTTTACGCAGTTTGTTTCCCGAGTTGTTTCCAAATTATTAAATTCACTGTCTTCGTTCGAGATAATTATCAGTAGAAATTAAGTCCATCAATTAATTATATCATCCTCATTACTAATATTAGGTAATTGTTTCCGCAATATTTTGGTCAATTTCATTGTCTTCTTTATCCTCTTCAACTTCAATTTCCTCTTCGCTGTTATTTGTCATTTCGATATTTTGTGTTCGTCTTTTTAACGGAATCTGCATATATTTTGTAGCACCCCTTTTTGGGGACACCTACATTTGATTTGTCTTTTTGATTAATTCTCAGGGAGGTTCTTGTGAGGGTTACTTTGCATCAATTAAGGGAAGAGTTAATTAATAATACTTCGCTATAATATTATATTATGACATAAAAAGAAAACAATTACAAATTTGTCACCAACAACTTAAATTCTAGAATGAAATCAATACCTAAAGCTCAATACGGTTAAAGATTCACGGTACCATCCAAGGTTGGGGCTCTTGACTGCCACGTTATAATTATTGTTAAACTGAAGAATATATGCTGCTTTACAATTCTTGATAACTGACGATGAGGACTATAGATTCGGCACGAAGTATACCTAATTATACTGCTTGGTACACTTATCAATTATTATCAATATTAACACTCTGTATATTATTTATTCCGGCAACCTTTTCCAGTTGACCGGACCTTAACACCACAGATACACACAGGAGACACCGATCTGCCTCTCTTGCAGGAAAGGGTCTCTACACACCGTCGTCGAGCACCGCTAGTACCCGACTCTTCTCACAATAGTGGAAATTCGCACTTCCCTTACATCATCCAGCTTCGTGGTGGTCCTTTTTCTTAGTTTCACCCCCACCTCACATAATTCACTCTTAGTCTGTAGGTACAATATCCGTGTCCAAATCATTGGCGTGCTTCAATTTCCAGTCATTTTCTTTAGCATGGATTCCAAGTTGTTTCATGTCCTCTATCACATTTTGAAGCGCTTCTTCCACTATGGCTTTTATATCCAAATAGCTAATTCCTTCTTCACTTGGGATTTTTTTTCTTTTTTTAGCTTTTCTTTCAATCTTTTGCCCTCCCTTGGGAATTTAAAAGTCCCTCTGAGATCATTGATGGTATCATTTGTTGTCTTAATTCGCTCAACTCGGTTAAGCATGTCTTTTATGCTAAAATTTATTACTGTAGCAGCTCGAAATAAGGACTCACATAAAAATTTCGAGACTAAACATATCTGGTTTTAACACACCGTTTTTGAGCTTTAGTGTCAGTTTAATCAAGGCGTGGGAATTCATCTCAATGCAAAGATAACAGTTACTAGTCAAAAAATTTTCTGTTGTGTTATGCTCTTCTTTTCCCTTAATCCAGGCTCTCCAGATTCTATTGAAAAATACAACATACCAGATGTGATGTAGTCTAATACGCAACTAACTGGTGAAGTAACTACAACGCATTTTTAGCAAACCAAAATGACACACCTCTAAGCCCCAAGAATGTAAAAACAAGTGAAAACGCGCAGGTACTAGGAGATACGGAAGGGAACACAGGAAAATGAAGAGCAGGCGGCAGACGGGTGCAGTTCTATGAACACCACGTTGTACAACGTTACGCAATATATCACTTTCTCACGCTGATTCCCTCCTTGTTTCTTCTAATTCCCTTCTTGGTATTTCTAATTCCTCACTAATTCCCGCATTTTTTGCCAATTCCCCGCATTTTACAAGTAATTCCCAATAATTCCTCTAATTCCCCACTAATTCCCCTAATTCCCCACTAATTCCCTACTAATTCCTGAAGTGTGTACACTAAAATTCCCCTGCGGTTTACCCCTCGCTCCAGACATTGTATATGATTTTGTAAAAGATTTATGAATCGCCGCAAAGACCTTTCAGATTCTTTTGCTATTATATCGATGTCAAGTATTGCTTGTACATGATTATTTATTATTCTTCTTTCATCGTTGTACCTATTTTGTAATAGCGACCATGCTATTTCATAGTTCGAGTCTGTGATCTCCATAGAACGTATTAAAGTGGCGGGTTCTCCTTTTAATGAAGCCTTCAAATATGACCCTAATATCATAGTAAATTAAGGAAACACCAGAATAGAATAGAATAGGATATCATTATGTTAATATAAGTAATCTTAAGGAATTATCATGTTATTATTCTGATGCACTTTGTTTTCACAGAAAGGCTGCTAGCTGCTGAGCCGATTGTAAAATATGAATTCAGTCTAGAAATATACTCGCTTGAATCAACTTGTAAGTTTTGCTCCCCTTTTTAAAAACCTATCCCCCCTTTCCGAAAACTTAAATAGTATGTAATACTATGTAATGGATGATCGATCTGCTTGACGACTGTTTGAGCGACCTCCCATATGAGATATACCTCTTATCAAAAAATACGTAGACGATATTATTTGTGCTATACCAAAAAACCAAATTAAACAACTATTAGAAAAAATAAATAATCAGAACACCTTTTTATCATTCACATTGGAAAAGGAAAACAACAAAAGTGTACCATTCCTACACACAAAACTCATTAGAACTGAAGACAACAAGATAATTTTGGATTGGTACACAAAGCCATCTGCCTCAACTTAAACTATAATTCTTACCACGAAGAAAAAATTAAAATAAACTTGGTATTAGCCTTAAAAAACAGAATCACCAAAATAAGTCATCAAACCTGAATAGAAAAAAAACTTTAAAAACCTGAAAAAATCCTAATAGACAACTCTTATCCTAAGACCATCCTAAAAAAATTGCTCTACAGTAATCCAGCGACATATCCAGAAATAATTACGACTCAAAATAACGAAAATCAAACTGAAGCACGGGGTGGGCGTGACTCGAGAAACACCGAACAAAATATAATCTATGCAACTTTACCACAAGTCAAAAACCTGACTACCAAATTAATTAACAACTTAAAAACAGATGACTTGCATATCAAGATAGCAAAAAGAACAGTCAAGACGATAGGTAACTTAGTCTTTTCAAAAATTAAAGATCCAACACCATTGGTAAAAACAATCTAACGTAATTTACAAGATCCCTTGCGGGGGGTGCGATGGAGTGTATATAAGGCAAACATCAGGAAACTTACAGACTAGACTAACATCACATAAGAGTGACTGTAGATTGCACCCACAAAGATGCACATTGCACAACATGCCAATGAACTAAATCACAGACCAAAATTTAAAGAAGTGTCTATTTTAAGAACAGAAAAAAACTATAAAAAAAGATTGACTTTAGAAATGATTGAAATTACCAAAGAAGACAAAATAATAAACAAAAAATCAGACACTATTATAATAACTTCAGTGCAGTATACAGTTACCTAATACAATTAGAAAAAGATAATTCCTACTACAGACGTGACACAGACTCTAACATAGAAAACAATGACTAATAGAATCATCACAGACAACACAAAAGTAATAAGACCAAAAATATTTTAACTAAAAAAGAAGAACAAAACTACAAAATGACTACACCATTAATAAGAAAAAGAAGAACAGGCACAAACACAGCAATCAAAAAAGAAAAACGACAACTGACAGACGAAGACAGGGGATTTCTGAAGTTTTACATAAAAATTTTCAAGGATTTAAAAAATTGAATATTATCATTAATTTATCAATAACTAACCAAGATGACCTTGGTGCAAAAACCGGCCAAGTCCACTTTCGGGCGAAATTGCGTTTTTCCACTGGATATATTATAATTTAAGGCATCCTTGATCGATTGGTGCAAAATTCAGACAAGTCCGACATATTCTAACGGTTTGAAATGCTCGAAGGACTTGGCTGGCTATACTCTTTGGGGCAAAAACCAGTCATGTCCAGGACTTGGTCGATTTTTGCACCAAAACTGATAGTCGCGGAGTGGGGGACATGGCCGTTGACGAAGATCAGCCCCGCTTCCCAGGCGGCAGACAAAGCTTTCAGACGTGTTGTTGCCTGTTATTTGTGTGGGTTAACGTAGTCTGTTGTTTTTCCTGTGTAGTAACGTGTAATAGTGGTGTAATAATATTACAAATGTTGTCATCTGATGAGGAGGAACCTTTTATATCATCAGGTAGTGAGTATGTGCCATCTGATAGCGATCAGCCTAGTACTAGCCGAGGTAAAATCAGCAAAACGAATAAAAAAACAAAAAAAATGCAAGATAATTGAAAATATTTCTTTTAATAAAAGTTCGAATTCAAATTTGACGCCAGTTGTAAACAAGCCTATTGTATCAGCCAGTGTAAGTACTCCTTGTACAAAAAAAGGAAAAAAGAGAATAAGAAATGACGCATTATGGCAACGAAATGTAAGGAAAGTGAAAATGGCCAAAGGTGAAGAGTACACTACTGTGAAAAGTGGAAAATTAATACCAGAGAGAAAAGTAGGTCATGATTGTGCCTGTCGTCACAAATGTTTTTTGAAGATCGATGCCGAAGAAAGAAACCAAGTTTTGCAGGAGTTTAATGGCTTAGCTAATAAGGAAAAAAGCAACATCTATACTTGGGTGACTTGATCCGGGTAGACGAGATTGCAAGAAAAAGATTAAGAACAGGAACCGGCAAAGCAAAGACTGTGACGTCCCATTACAAGGTAAGATAAAATAAGGATGAAAATTATTATTGATAAAAAAAGTAAGTTCCTATGTGTGCGGATTCATTTGAATCAAATGTGATGTTTTGTGAAAAATTCGAACTTTTTTTTTTAATCATATAGGGCAAGTTTTTAAATGCAACCTTAAAAACATCGCTGAAATATTCGATGTTTCCATGTGACGTCATCGATGCATTCGTTGAATGCGAATTCTCTATGAATTTATGAACTGTTCGTTGAAGTTTTCGAATAATTGTAATAAGCAACGAAACATAATTATGTCTAAAATATGACTTGAAATCACCATCAGCATGAGAATAGCGGCAAACGATTTTTGCTATATAGGTAATTTGCATTTTTGGTATGTTCATATTTACATTTCTTCAAATTTATGAAAAATGATAGGTCATCTTCGCTGTCTGTCTCTTCAGAGGATGATGAGCTATGTCCAGTTATCCTGTTGTTTAGTCTTCCAAAACACCCCTCACATGCCCATTCCACTTTTCCCACTCGCGTCGCTCACAGCAGTCACAGTGTTGCTGCAATAAATCAGGTCTTTGGTCAGGGTAGGTTTTTTTTATTTTAGGGACATTTAAAGGAAAAAAAACCTACCCTGACCAAAGACCTGATTTAATGCAGCAACCCTGTGAGCGACGCGAGTGGAAAAAGTGGTATGGGCATGTGAGGGGTGTTTTGGAAGACTAAACAACAGGATTACCCAATTTTCCAAATGTAACCTAACATAATTGATATTCATCAAGAATCCAGAGGATTCATCGACCTCCAAGACCGATGGATCTGCTGGAGGTAGATTGTTTCCAGCGCCGAAATAAAAAACTACCCGGCAGATTTCAGTGGAACATTGTGGTGAATTTACGAACGGACTGCTGAGAAACTGCTTAATGCGCATAGACAATCGATTGATTTAAAAACTTGCCCATGTAATCTACATTGTTTATTTTCCTTCTTTATACTACATTACAAAAAATCAAAATATCTTCGGCTACACACTATATCCTTTTTGTCGTTATTTTAATGTCACAAAATCTTTTTTTTCAGATTCGTGTGAAGGGCACTGAATATTTAGTCTGCAGACAGGCATTTTGTTCAATTCATGGAATTACCAGACACCGGGCAAATCGTATAGGAATCACTTTAAAATAAAAAATCGCCGCGCCACTGGACATGAGGGGAAAGCATAATAACCGACCAAATAAAATTTCTCAGAATGTTATAGCTACTCTAGATAATCATATACTAAGCTTTCCCAAGCGCTCATCTCATTATAGTAGAGAGAAAAATGAACGTCGAACTTATTTATCATCTGATCTAAATGTTTCTAAGATGCATAAGTTATACCTTGAAAAATATGAACCAGATATCTCTGATAAACTTGAACGTGGAGAAAAATGTCAACCAAAAGTTTCCTATGACTTCTACTTTCGTCATTTTCGCGAAAATTACAATATAAGCTTTGGCTCTCCTCGGTCGGATACATGTCAGACATGCGATAAGTTGGAGAATTTAATAGCAACAGAGCAGGGTGGCGAGGCCAAACATGTACTACAGACAGAAAAAGTAGTACACATAAGAAAAGCGGAAGCATTCTATACGTCGATGAAAGAAAAAACTGAGCTTGCCAAGGCCGATGAAACAGTAGAAGTCTTATGCTTTGACTACCAACAGAATCTTCCTCTCCCTCATGTTCCGGCTGGAGGCGTTTTTTACAAGCGACAGCTGTGGCAATACAACTTTTGTATTTTCTCAGGGAAAACCGGGTTATCAACATTTTACATGTACGACGAGGCTACAGCAAAAAAAAGTAGCAACGAAGTCATAAGTTTTCTCCACCATTATATTACTACATTTCTCCCCAAAGCTGTAACAACACTCTACCTATTTTCTGACAACTCATTTGCACAGAACAAAAATCACACTATCACTAAATATTTTTTCACCTTGATTAATCATTGTATTAAAAAAAATTGCTCAAGTTATCCATCAATATCCTGAGCCTGGTCATAGTTTCTTGCCCTGTGACCATTCCTTTGGTTTAGTTGAGAAAGAGAAAAGAAAAAGGGAACGAGTTTACGTACCTGCCGAGTGGAAAGAACTAGTAAGAAAAACTAGCAAAAAGTTTAGTGTCATAGACGTAACCCAAGATATGATAATGGACTTTGGCGACCATTTTAAGCCCATTTTTAAAGCAACGTTTACCAGCCAAAATAATAAAACGAAATTTTCCATCTCAACATTCCGATTATTTAAATATCAATGCGGTTCTAACTTCATTGAATGTAGCCCAACTGTTTCCTTTCCACGAAGTTTTCCGCTACTAAGCTTGGCTGTAAATTATCACTACCTACAACAAGAATGACCCAGGTCTATCCATTGCCAATAAATGAAAAAAAGCTGACAGATGTGAAGCTATTGGTTAAGAAATATGTACCAGAAGCATATCAAGGTTACTACAGGAAAATATTCGGGGAAGTTGGAGAAGAACCAGGACCGCAGCCGCGAAGCTAACGCCGGAGAAGATGCAGCTGATGAATCAGATTCTTCTTTTATGTAGTTGTGCATACAATTATATGTTATAAGCTGGAAATAAATAACGGTTTTGCATGTTTGTGTCGTTTTGATCAATATTTTGGTGCAAAAGTCAGTCAAGTCCTAATTTTCAAAAATCAATTTTAAGCGTTATTTTAATGAAATACAAACTTTATACTGGACCATACATTAAATATCAATAATAACTATATTCAAATTAAGTTTCGGACCAATCGCAAGTTTATTTACAAATTAAGAAAGTTTTTCTCGATTTCCCACAAATTTTGATTTGACTTGGCCGGTTTTTGCACCAATGTCTTCAATTGTAGTTCTTTTGATCTTGTAGTTGCCCCGAAGAAGAAATAAAACCGTTCCGAAAGCTTGGCTAGAGAAAAGAGCCTTACTTCTATTTGACCTATAACCCATTATTAACATCATTGTTGTGTTCTAACGAAGGTCATTACTTCCCAAAAGGTAATGTATTTTATATATAAAATGTTTTATTACAATTAGAGGTAATTACATTTTTGTTTTATTCGTTTTACTAAAATAAATAATTATATATTATTAAAGTATGTATTGATAAATGTGTCTCTTACACCAAAGCCCCCTCTGTCTCCCTGAGGAACATTGGGCATTTGTCCTCTGTCGATCATCTCGTCCAAATCTGGCATTTGGTCGTTTTGTGTTCTTCTTCTCCCATATCTCTGGCAATATTGTGAAGAACTGCTGTTGCAACAATAACGGTTAAAACGTTATCTAATTTGAGACGACATCCATATACCATGACAGGGAAACGTCTCTTATACAGGGTGTGGCACCTAAGACGCCTCGGTCCTAAGCTCGTTAACGATAAAACCTATCGAAAAAATTCAAATAGCAAAGTTGTGCATAGTTAATGTCGCGGTGTTCTTAAAATTTTTCTGGTCACCAGTGGCGTGCCGTATTCCAGTGGCGTAATAAACTTATGTTTTTTTTTTTTAATAGAATGCCCTATTTTTATTGCAGGTTTGGAAAGTGCTCGAAAAATATTAATTTTTTTATCTAACATGTTATACCCTTAACTTTAGCGGTTTTGCTGTTATAACCCTTTCTTTCAAAACTTCATTCTATCTTTGAGATTTTTTTTTAGAGAAACCAAATAACGCCGGTTCCTAAACTTTGTATTGAGAGACAGGTTAAGACTTTGTGTACCTTCACATTATTTTGTTTTAGACAATTTGTGAAAAAAAGAAAATTTTTGATCGACCTTGGCAAGTTGTTATTTATTTCGAAAATTTCAAATTACACCCCCCAAAAAAATCACGGCGCTGTACAGTCGAAACCCCAAATTTTCCACTGCTACCAAACAACTCACACATTGCATGACAAAATTTCGGAGAAAAAGAGAATTGAACTGCAACTGTCGGAGAACGTTTCGCGTACCCAAGTATGCCCATGAGACCCAAAAGAAGGGTACACTGATAAAAAATATATTTAGATCAAATTTCAGCATTTTCTTTACTTTGTTTCCTTAAAATAAAAGGACAAAAGAAAAAGGGAAAAATAACAAAAGGTTATTTATTTTAAGAAAAAAAATTTCAGTCAAGAAAATTCACTGACTTGCTAAAAATATAGAATTTACTTGATCTAGATTTTAAAATGAAATAAATACAGTCAAAATAAACTATTATGATTTTTGAACTAAGCAACAAGAATGTTCTAAAGAAAAAATTCGATTTATTTTCTACAAATCACTTGTATACTTGCTTCAAATTCAACGCATTTCCTGGATATTTAAAATGAATTACTTCTGTTTATTATGTGCGACTGCTAGGTTTGAAGGAAGTGAATTATCAGGATTTTATAACAAGCCCAAACTCTCTTGTGACTAATGTTTCATATTTTCAATGGAAATAAATAACTCTTAAATCAAGTATGTGAGGTACTTGGATGAAAACGGCATTTCATTTAGCAAATATGCTCCTGGACTTAGTTTTACTTGAGGCTACGGGTGAGATTAAAAATATTGCTGTGAAGATTGGCAAAATTAATTATTGTGAAATTTAGTAAATTAAAATTATTATGGAAGATTTATTAAAACATTGGGACTCAGAGGACCTGCTACATGTGCCGACGATTGGCAAGTAAATGCACTTTCTTATTACATTTTTTACATAGCTGTAACTTGTAACGTACTTTTGTACGTACTAATTTATAAATACCAGTGACACCGTAGGCAACCTGTCGCACGAGTATGGTGGTTGGATGGTAGCAACAGTTCGTGCCATTCGACTCGACGGTATAGGTGAACGCGTCTGATTGATGTGATATAGTGAACACGCCTAGCAGGAGCGACGACCTCGAGTCTCGATAGTCGATAAAGTCGAGTCAGCCTCAAAGAAATAGACACCTATTCCGCGAATCTACCGGCCAATCTACCTAATGGCGTCGTGAATTCTGTTCCACATTTTAGCGTGAGCATCTCGCATTGTCTTTGGCTTGGAGAGTAATATAAAATGCTTTTATGGATTCTATTGAGTTGTGCTGATGATATTTTTTAAATACAATGCTGCTAATCTGCATTTTTAATTTCAGCAAAATTAATCCGATCGAGTTTCGCTTATGGCTTCACATGTTAACTTTGCTTGATCAAATCTTGATGTCAATTATACCTTGATGATGGTACTGAATTTCATGTACCATCATCATGTATACTTCATGTACCTTTGGTAGGCCAGACTCGACCAGACCATGAATTAAATAAAGAAGAAATTCTGATATATCTGAAATTTGTACCAGACAAGTTTTTTTGTACTGGACAAGCTTTTTGGTACCGGCCTGTTTTTGAACCGGTGATCTGTTCATACTGAAGCCGTTGTCATCGGAGTCCTAGAATTTCACTTGGAGGACCTCCTGGAGTTACTGCAAGTTACCGAACTAACCCAGCTGGCAGAGAACAACTGGCCGAAGTGAAGTCTCATTTCATTACCTCCAGGACCAGCCAGTTACTGCTATCCACACTTAAACCAACATAACCCAGCGGGCGAAGCCCACCTGCCGAAGTTAAGTTATTTCATTACCTCCAGTACCAGCCCACCATTTCATTCAGCAACAGCTCAACTAACTTGATTCTTTTACTATGTTAACCATCGTCAAGGAGTTTTAATGTTACCATTCAATCTTATAATACACTTCTGTGATTTAAATAAAGAGTACCTATTGTTCTGCCGAGCCTCCTGTTTATTTGTGAACTCTCTCAGACTAGCAGCTCAATCCACGACCCTTGTCATAATAGGTACTTGTCTCATGTTAAAAATTGTTTTATTTTTCCCTCCCAGGCCAAAATAATTCGCTTCAAACTTCTAATTTATTCAGATTATTATTAAGTCTGGAGATGTCGATGAGTATTTACACCGACATCTCCAATATTTTTTGCACTGAAAGAAAATCTATTACCAAAGAAATCATTATTTTAAATATTTATGTGAAGGTGATGCGCTTCTCTTTCAATGCGCTTACCAATAACGGCAACGTTCATTTGGAATTACATGGCACGTTTTATAAAATCAATCTACATTAGCTGTTTTATAATGTTTAAAATAATAATTACTAATACCTTACGATTTCTGAAAAACACGAATAAAAATTTCGCTTATACAGGGTGATCCCGAAATGGCGGACACGGTATACAGGGTGTTGTAGAGGATGTTCAGAAAGACTGTAAATTTAAAACAAAAATTGTTTTCTCGCCTTCGTTACCGAGATATAGGGTGTCCTTTTTCTAAACTTTAAATCAAAACGGCAATCAAATTTAAACAGCCACCACTGACAAAGCACATGATTTGACATAACTATTACTATAGTGTTTGTTTTTTATGATTTTTATTATCGGGAACGGAGTTACAGGTAATCAAAGTTTACCTATTCTCTGAGTTCAACAAAAATTTTCAATGTGGCATCGTTGTTCAAATTCGAGCTCAACAATGCAACTAAAACAGATTTTGAATAATATTATCGGATATGTTTCCCCGCAACGATTAATGTTTTGAACATTGTTGAACTTTCCATTTCATATGTTTTATTATGGTAATATCTATCTGGGTATTATTGTAGACCTACACATTATTTTTTCCTTTAGAAGGGTAGTGCAGTGTTGTGACTTTTTTTTCCACAAAAGTGGTCATATCTTCTTAAGGGAGCCATACTTGAGAAAACAGTAAATAAAACTTAGAATCCTTAATCCACAATGGATGCTGTGGTGCTGTCCGTGTCCGCCATTTCGGGATCACCCTGTATAATATCTATATTAGTTACCTATCCTCATAAGTGATAATGTATTCATAAATATACAAATACATATTATAATGTCATATTAAATGCAGCCCTCTGCTATTTAATTCTTTATTTTTCAATAGGCAATAATATTCCAAAGGAGAACATAAATGAGCTTACAGACGAGTTAATAAAAGAACTAATTCCTAATATAGGAATAAGGATGAAATTTATGAAAAAAAATAAAGAATATAAAATGGTAAGTATAGGTCATAATCATAATATTATGAGACACCTAAAGTATTCTTCCTGAAATGGGGATGCCTTATACGAGTAATTCATAATTCTAAATCATGTTTAATAACTTTATTTATGACATACGTTATTTTATTGGTTCTGTTACTTCTGCTATATGTATACTACAGGGTGGTTAACAATTCGATGCTCACCATTGGGATCTCGGAAACGGTCAAAGATACAGGGTGAGTTAACCCTTGATATTTGATTGATATTGATATTGATATTGAGGGTGTCAGATGCGCTGCGACCTATTAATATCTATTGTGCCCCCTCTTCTCTGCTTCTTTGGAGTATATTCCCTTCATTGAAGCAGCCTCTCCAGCTCCGTTTCCCTTAGGAATTTCAGGATTTGAAGAGGATCAAGGCCGGGCGAAGTCCTCCCGTTGAGCTGGTGTTGGCCCAGAACATCGTTTCTTTCACGTTCTAGGGCTTCGCAGTTCATCAATAGGTGACGAGGCGTCTCGTTTTCTTCCCTGCAGAGTCTGCAAACGCCATCATTTTCTATACCAAGTTTCCTCAGGTGTTCATTGAGCTGAGTTAACCCTTTCGTGGGCACTGGGAAATATGATTCCCACCTACATCAAATGTCATTTTAAGGCAGCCAACTAAATAATCAGTCTTGCCATTGGTGACGACATCTCGTAGTATAGTCTAGCGTTCACCACAATGCAGAATTACAGACATTTACCATAATCACAGAACGTCAAGTTATTCTGTGCTTCATATAACCTGTATTTTCAGTTCATGTGCACGTTTCACTGGTGTTATTTTCAGATTTTTGTTCCTTGTTCTTGAAAAAGTAAGTATACAGGGTGTTACAAAAAAGGAGGTCAAGCTCTTGGTCACAGATTGCTGGGCCAAAAATAATGACACTTTCCTTATGCCATTTTTCACATAGGCGTCCCATTTTCAAGATACAGGGTGTCAAACTTTAAATAAAAAAAAAGTTTTTTATCAATAACTCCGTTATTTTTTAAGATACTCACTTGAAAATTTGCATAGCCTTCTTTCTTTTGCAGACACACATTTTTAGGAAAAAAAAATCAAAGAAAATCCAAGCGCGAGCGCCCGAAAGGGGGTTTATGGCAGATCTTGGCCCCCCAACATTTTTCTGCGTACGCCTATGGCTCTGATGTATGGTTTTTTTGATTGAGCGTTTATTTGTTTTACTATCCTCACTCTTATAACATTTTGATTTAGGCCTTCGTTTACGAGATATATCAACATGTTCGGGTGTGTGTCATTGATCAACTTACTGATATTTAAATTTAAATTAAATTATAATAATAATAATTTTTAATATAATTATTTATTATTATAATTATAATAATTATAATAATTATAATAATAATTATAATTATAATTACCGTGACATGGGGTGAAATTGACTTTGCGGGGTGACTTTGATAACTATATCTAATCGTTAAATAATCAAATTTCCCGCCCGGGTTAGTGACTGCGCGACTACGCCAACCTCAACAAGTTGTTTAGTGGCAGTAGGTGAAGTGATCACGTTTGTTTACGGTCAATGTAAATGTGTTTTTCATGGTTTAATCCACTGCTAAAAAGTGTAGATGTTTTAGTATAGATTTCGTTGACCTAAGAATCTGTGTTCTATTTAATCCTGTGGTAAATTAAGGTGAGTTTTCTCAACAAAAACATGTTCATTTTAGACTAACAGAGCCATAACCTCAAGCTACCATTTCTATGTAGCCCGCGTGAATTAAATTTTAACATTTTCTAACCTGGGGTGTCATTGATCATCATGCTGGGGTGTCATTGATCGCAATGCTGGGGTGTCATTGATCATATTTTATACATCTAACTGCAGAAAATTATTACCACATCCCAATAGCGTTTATTTTATAATAATGCTCCATAATAAATAATATAGGTACCCAATTGAATATTTTGAAATTAATTTCAGATATTGTACAAAATGCCAAGATCTTACAAAAGAAAATTGGGTGCTCGCAGATACAGGGATTATAATGATCAGAGCATTGAAGATGCTTTACAGAAAGTTGTAGACGAAGGTTGGAGTTTAGGAAAAGCTGCGAAGAAGTATAAAATTCCTTATGGCACATTAAATAACAAATATCATGGGCGGCATGGCAGAACCAGCGGCGGGCAAGCAGTCTTCAGTTTAAATGAAGAAAAATCAATTCTTAAATATGCAGGTGTCTGCGGAGAGTGGGGATTTCCTCCCAATTTGACAAACTTGAGACATATGGCAAAAAACTTGTTAGACATGCAGGGACGTACAGTTGCAAAATTCAAAAATAACCTACCCGGTGTTGATTGGGTCTACTCACTTTTAAAAAGACACAAAAATGAAATCACTCAAAGACTTGCAGCGAATATTAAAAGATCAAGAGCTGATGTAAGTACAGAAATTTTAAATGAATATTTTAATAATTTGCAAAGAACATTAGATGGTATTCCTGCATGTAATATATATAACTATGACGAGACCAATTTACAAGACGATCCAGGACGCAAAAAACTTTTATATAAATGCAGAGTAAAGTATCCAGAGAGAGTGTGCAATTTTACAAAATCTGCAACTTCCATTATGATGTGCGGATCTGCATCCGGAGTACTTTTACGCCCCTACATAATTTACAAAGTGGAAAAAATGTGGGTCCAATCGACTGAAAATGGTCCAAAGCTCTCTCCTTGTTGTATTGATAGATGTTGTGCATCAGGAGCTCGATATAATAGAACAAGCCACGGTTGGATGGACGCGGAAACATTTAGTGATTGGTTCAAATCCTCGTTTTTACCGCATGTCAAACGACAGACGGGTCGCAATAATTTAAATAGGTGATAACTTATCATCACATTTCACAGAAGAAGTTATAAAACTTTGTGAGGAAAATGATATTGGATGTGTATGTTTACCCAAAAATGCCACCCACCTGTGCCAGCCATTAGATGTTGGGTTTTTCAGCCCGTTCAAGATGTCATGGAGGGAAGTTCTTCTTGACTGGAAGAAGACGCATCCAACTCTGGCATCTATTGATAAGAAAGACTTTCCGCATTTACTGCAATCAACGTTAGTTCGGATGGATAATAAACTTTCCAAACAAAATGAACAAAATGCTATTCAAAGAAGTCTTATATCTTCCTTTGACGCTACTGGAATAGTTCCGTTTAACAGGGATCGTGTGTTAGACAAGTTGCCAAGAGAAAACGTTGAAGAAGGTAAAATTCAAAATGTGTTAGTAGATTACTTAAAGCAGCAAAGATTTTCCAATACACCAACCAGGCGCAATAAAAAGCGGACCAAGCTAGTTGTAGAGGCAGGGAAGAGCGTAACAGCTCAACGTTCAGAGTCCAGCAGTTCTGACAGTGACGTAAACACTCAGGTAACAAATGACGACTCTGATGACGATATCAATGCAGATGATGTTTTCTCAATCCTACAAGACAACGAAGAAACTGAATATTTTGCTGTGAACAAAGATTAGATTAGAAATGGGACATACTTATTAGTGAAAGTACTTGGTGGGATGCGTAAAACAATAAATTATCGTTACGCAGCTATCGTGCAAAAAAACTAAATGACGATGAAATTGACGTAATAGGGATGAAATCATTGGACGGAACCAAAACCAACTTCAAAGTTGAAGACAATGATGAATTTATTGTAGACTATGAAGACATAATTGCTATTTTACCGCAACCTACTGTTGACACCAATGAAGACAAAGTTAGGTATTCGTTTGGAAAAGCAGTAGATGTTAAAAAGATTTAATTTGAAGTTATTCTTTGTGTTTTTCATTTAAGTATTTTGGCATTTCGCATATAAAATAATTTTATTTTTTATTAGAATTGTATTTGGTTGATAAATAATATTTTCTGTTTTTGTTTTTTATGTTTAATCTATCAGTTAATAAACATTTTCCAAATGAATAATTATTGGTTTTAACTTAATGAAAACTCAATATGTTGACGATCAATCTCGTCCTAGGTGATCAATCTCGCCCCAAAATACAAATATTGTCATAACTTTTTAAAGAGCTAGTGAACGCTAATGCGGGTCAGATTGTTCGTACTTCTTATGATTCTCTGTGTTTCTATGACATAATATAGGTACTGATCAAAGTCGCCCCAAACCAAGTATAAAGTTGATCATGAGATTTATTGCATATCATTAGGTAAAAAAGTCATACAAAATTTATTTCAATTGAAAGAATATAACGATAGTTTAAATATATAAAAAAATATATTGTAAACGTAAAAGCTCGATTACAGAAATTTTTTTTGCAAAGTTATTGTCAGTTGAAAATTTCATGTGATCAATTTCACCCCATGTCACGGTATAATAATTATTATAATTTATAATTATTTATTTATAATATTATAATAATTTATTTTAAATTTAAATTTACCTATTATACTTTGACTATTAGACGAACACGTTATGCAGAAACATATCCGAATCAGCCACCACCGAATCACCGCTCTAAAAAGAAATTGGGAAATTTAAATATCAGTAAGTTGATCAATGACACACACCCAAACATGTTGATATATCTCGTAAACGAAGGCCTAAATCAAAATGTTATAAGAGTAAGGATAGTAAAACAAATAAACGCTCAATCAAAAAAACCATACATCAGAGCCATAGGCGTACGCAGAAAAATGTTGGGGGGCCAAGGTCTGCCATAAACCCCCTTTCGTGCGCTCGCGCTTGGATTTTCTTTGATTTTTTTTCCTAAAAATGTGTGTCTGCATAAGAAAGAAGGCTATGCAAATTTTCAAGTGAGTATCTTAAAAAATAACGGAGTTATTGATAAAAAACTTTTTTTTATTTAAAGTTTGACACCCTGTATCTTGAAAATGGGACGCCTATGTGAAAAATGGCATTAGGAAAGTGTCATTATTTTTGGCCCAGCAATCTGTGGCCAAGAGCTTGACCTCCTTTTTTGTAACATCCTGTATAAGCTTTTTATCAATATAATATGATTTTACATTATACAGGGTGTATTGTAACGTCCGCATAATATTAGCACCACGCGATTCTACATCAAAAACAGAACAAAAAAGTCCTCAACAATCTTTTCTTGATGTACGCAGATTTTAAGATATGGACAATTTAACGAAATTTTGCAACACTGGCGCTGGTATAAAAATTAAGATAACTTATTAGACTTGAAGTCACCTCACTGTTATAGTGTGCCGTTGCTATGTAATCGCAAAAAGGTGCAACAAGACAAATGTCATGCTGCGACGTGTCAATGTTGCAATTTTTTTTAAGATTTTTTATTTTTTCAATTTTTTATTCAACAATTAAAACGCGCAGTTGCAATATTGATTGGAAGTATTGGAACTCAGGAAATTAAATAATTCCTAGTTTTGAAATGTTAATTAAAACCATTTTTACCAAAAAAAATCTAAAATTTTGGATAATTTAGCTATTTTACTTCTTACTTAAGAATTTTTTAATAATATTAAGCAATATTTTTGAGTATTAAAAAACTTCAAATTTAAACTACAATGGTCGATAACTTCGTTATTTGAGGTCTAAGAGCTAAACGGTATTAAAACTTTATGTTCTGTTTTTGATGTAGAATCACGTGGTGCTAATATTATGCGGACGTTACAATACACCCTGTATAACTGAGTCAAGTAAACCATTCTGATCTTTATTTTATTTACTTGCTTGTAAAAAAGTAATTTTGAATCGGTGGGATACATTTTTCCCACCGCCCAGTTTACCATATAAGTGGTGGGAAATATTCTTCCCGCCGCCCAGTTTACTTATAGAGATTTTTTTTTTTTCTAAAATAATTTTCCACTGTTCTAGATGTCTAGGTATACAAAATGGAATCTTGACGATCCAAAACAAGCTGAAGAGGCATTGAACTATTGTTTTAGTTTACCAGAAAATGAACAAGATTCAGATGTTGAAGCTGATTGTGATGCTCAGGAGGAATTGAATGCTCTAGACAGAACATCAACATGTATCAACAGTTCTAGAACATCTTCAGAATCACCTGCATCATCATCAAACAACAGTGTTTTTTCACATTTGCCGGTTACTGCTGATCATGACCTCAACCTCAATGACTTATTGGAAGATAATCCCGAACATATTGACAACAATTCCGAAGTACTACATCTTCCATCAAATGGTCACCGATCACATAGCGAATCAGAGGAAACAGGTAACATATTTTTGCTAAGTGCTTGTGCTTATATTTTTACAATGTTGAAATTGTAGGTCTGCATGCAGAACAGATTGATGCCGCTGTAGCTACAGATGATGAATTTGAAAACTCGGAATGGAGAGAGGATTCTGAGTATTTTGACAATTTATCAGTGGGTTTTGATAAACCTCCAGTTCTTCATACATCTGCTGATGCACACAATGAAATATCATACTTTCTGGAAATTTTTGACGAAGAGTTATTTACCCTTATTGTTGAACAAACGAATTTGTATGCCGTACAAAAATTGACAAAAAACTGGAGCCCTCTGAGTGTCTCTGAATTGAAAGCATTATATTGGATGTCTCATAATGATGGGTATCCATCAATTACCTAGGCTTGAACACTACTTGGGTGTCAGTAGTATTTCCGATGTTATGAACTCAAAACGGTTCAAAAAAATCACTGAAGCCCTTCACTGCAATGACAATGAATCTTGTCCTCCTAGAGAGTCCCCAAGTTATGATAAGCTTTACAAGCTGAGACCAATTATTACACACATAAATAATAAATGCAGAAAAGTTTATGAATGTTCATCTGTACTTTCTGTGGATGAGTCAATGATTCCCTTCAAAGGACGCTCTAGCTTCAAGCAATATATGCCTATGAAGCCAGTCAAATGAGGATATAAGGTGTGGTGTCTTGCTGATTCACAAACAGGATTTATTTCAAAATTCGATGTCTACACAGGTAAAGCTACTACTGAGGAAAACTCTGAGAAGGGTATTGGGTTAGGAGATAAAGTGGTGCTGAAACTTACAGAAAACTTAGCTGACAACAAATGTCTTGCAGCATTTGACAATTTCTTTACTTCGGTTACATTGTTGAGGAAGCTTTATAAAAACGGAATTTACGCCATAGGAACTGTAAGAAGTCATAGAAAATATTTACCTGAAATGATGAAGAAGAAAGAAAAAATGAATCGAGGTGAATTCACCTTCAGAAATAGAGGGGTGGTATCTGCTGTAAAGTGGCAAGATAATAAACCAGTTACTTTGCTGACTACAGCTGTGTCCCCTAAAGAAGTCACCACTGTGAAAAGAAGAAAGAGGGATGGTACTAGAGAGATTGTTTTTTGTCCCAAAGTGGTTGATATATACAACAAAATTATGGGGGGAGTAGACAAGTTTGATCAGAAAAGGGAAGTGTATGCCATTGGCAGAAGATCACTGAAATGGTGGCATAGAATATTTTACTTTCTGGTTGATTTGTCAATTGTAAACGGTTTTATTTTATATCAAACATCTCGACGCACGAAGGTTGACCGGTTGGCGTATCGTCTCAGTCTAGCTCGTCAACTTATTAGTGGGTACACCAGTCGAAAGAGAAGGGGAAAGCCTGTGTATTTCTTAGCGAATAAGAAACAAGTTCCCGATGTTGTTCGACTGTCAAGTGTTGGAGCCCACTTTCCCGAAAAAGGAACTTACAGGAGGTGCCGAATCTGCAGCACAAAAGCTAATGAAAAACGAACGTCTTATATTTGCTCAAAGTGCCAGGTTCCAGTTTGTATGCCAATTTGCTTCAACAAACTTCATCGAAGATCACAATAAGTTACTTATACAGGGTGGGCCATCGAAAAGGTAACAGGCTTAATAATTTGGAAAGTGAAGATGTATGCGAAAAACGCCGAAACAGGTCGATTTTTTTATCGAGGGGGACATATTTTCATGACAAACTTAACTACCCAAGTTCACTCCCTTGGCAGGGGTAGCTACCCTTTTGCTTATCATCATAGGGAACAGTTATCGAGTGATACATCATTTGAAAGCTACTTGAATTCTCTTTACAACGATATCCAACATTTTGGGTTTTGCTTACATAAAGGGTGGCCCATCGATAACGCAACTCGCCCTAATAACTTGGAAACTGAAGATGTACGCGAAAAACGCCAAAACAGGTCGATTTTGTTATTAAAGTAGGCATATTTTCGTGATAGATTTAACTACCCAAGTTCACCCTCTTGGCAGGGGTAGCTACCCCTCTGCTTATCATCATAGGGAACAGCTATCGAGTGATACATCATTTGAAAGCTACTTAAATTCTCTTTACAACGACATCCAACATTTTAGGTTTCGCTTACATACAGGATGGCCTACATACAAGTGATTAAGGCGAGTTTCGTTTTCGTTGGCCACCCTGTATGTAAGCGCAAGTGATACACATCATTTGAAAGATACTTGAATTATCTTTACAACGATATCCACCATTTTGGGTTTCGCTTACATACAGGGTGGCCTACATACAAGTGATTAAGGTAAGTTACGTTTTCGTTGAAATTCGTTGCACTCGATGAAATCACCCGCCGGGCGAGTCGCCCGATGGACCCTGAGCCTGCAATCGTTCGACTTCGACGTGGTCTACCGAAAGGGTTCGGCCAATAAAGTAGCGGACTTTTTGTCCCGCAGTCCGATCGAACCGGCGCCCCCAGAAGGAGAAACTTGTGCGACCGATACCGCGGAGCACACCGAACTCGACGCCTGGTGTCGCAGAAAAAACCAGGCAGTGGCGAGAGACCCGAAATCCGTCCCCGACTTCAGAGTTGTAGATGGCCGTTTGCAACGGCGAATTGCGCACGTGAACCGAGCACACGAGTCGACAGACGTGGACCAGTGGAAAGTGTGTGTGCCGGCCGGACTCCGACGCGCCGTTCTGGCGGAGACGCGGCAACGGCAGGCCACCTGGGGGTAGCGAAAACCTGCGCGCGACTCGCCGAACGTTATTACTGGCCAGGTATGTTCCGGGAGGCGGCAAAATACGTTCGAGGGTGTCACCACTGCCAGAGCTACAAATCATCGCAGCAGAAGACACCGGGGTTGATGCAACCGTCCGTTGTGCGAGATCCCTGGGAGACCGTCTCCGTCGACCTGATCGGCCCTTTGCCAAGATCGACCAAGGGTAACGCCTACGCCGTCGTAGTTCAAGACCGGTTCACGAAGTGGATGGAATGCCGCCCTATTCGAACCGCGACCGCTGCGCCGATCATTAGGATGCTCCTCGAGTCAGTCATCACCAAGTTTGGGTGCCCGAAGACCCTGATTTCCGACAACGGGCGGCAATTCATCGGGTCTAGCTTCACGGACTTCCTCAAGAGCTGGGGTATACAGCACCGATTAACGCCCGTCTATGCTCCGCAATGCAACCCCGTCGAACGGCAGAATCGCACCCTCAAGACAATGATCGCGCAGTTTTGCGATTCCGATCACCGTAAATGGGACCTGCGCCTCCCGGAGTTGGCAATGGCATGCAACACCTCCCTACACGAATCCACCGGTTTCACCCCGGCCTATTTGAACATGGGGCGAGAGTTGCACGTGCCGAGTCGCACGTTCCCGACCGAGGGCCACGCCACCGAGGAGCCGTCCGCAGCCGAATTTGCACCCCGTGTCCGCCGTCTTGACGACCTCCGGGAATTATACCAGCTGGTCCGCTTACACCTCGGTCGAGCAACGGAAAGCCAGAAACACTACTACGACCTGCGTCGGCATTGGAGATGTCGAGTAGGCGATAAGGTGATGAGGGTCGAGCACCACCTGTCCTCCGGCGGTAAACACTTCGCCGCCAAGCTGGCTCCGAAATATTCGGGACCGTATACCGTCGTCAAAGTCTTCTCTCCGGTGGTCTATGACCTTAAGGACGAGTCCGGGCGTCGAATCCGTAGCATCCACGTAAAAGACCTAAAGCCGTACTCGGCCGAGCCGTGTGCGCACTCCAATTATACTAATGAATCTGACGACGCCGTTTCCGTAGGTCCACCAGCCCTGATGGAAGGGGACGAGATGCGGGGGGAGGAACAGCTGTGGGAGGAGGCTCAGTTGGCGTGCCATTACCTAGTTGGGGATGAACTGGGTAGGGGTACGTACGGAGCCGTACGATACTGCCACCACGTGCCCAGCGGCACCGACCGAGCCGTGAAACTGATCAGGACGTCAGACACGGACGCCGAGGGCACGGCCATGATGGAGTTCCGTTGCGGGCTGGAGTTGAACAGCCCGAACGTGGTCGCGATGTTGGACTCCATTGCGATGTTGGACGCCACCCCCGAGCCATGTTCCTGGCCTTCGAATTAGCGGAGACGGACTTGGGTGGCCACTTGGACAACGGATAGGCCATGCTGGGCCCGACGCTGTTCAATCTGGGGGCGCAGCTTTTCCGGGCGGTGGGCCACTGCCGATCTAGTAGTCTCATCCACCGTGATATAAAACCGGGGAACATCCTGACCTGGGGACGGGGCCCAGACATGGTGGCCAAGTTGGGGGATTTCGGCCTGGCCGTCCGGGTGCCCGACCCGACGCCGAGGCCGTATGGGTACGCAGGGACCCCCGGCTTCATGATCCCAGAAGTGGAAAGCGACCGGGAC
The DNA here is from genome assembly GCA_910589415.1 of Malachius bipustulatus. Taxonomy (NCBI): domain Eukaryota; kingdom Metazoa; phylum Arthropoda; class Insecta; order Coleoptera; family Melyridae; genus Malachius; species Malachius bipustulatus. The sequence goes on along the minus strand of OU342638.1, from coordinate 4,343,971 downwards.
TACGGCTTCAGCGCGGACATCTGGTCGTGCGGCGCCACGCTGATGTGCGCCGCGACTGGTGGGCGGGTTGTCGTCGGAGACCGGGTACCCGCCGCTCGGCGGAACAGGCGTCGGGGCGGCGCCAAGGTAGGGATTCCCCGGAGGACGAGTGGACTGGATGACCGCACCGAGGCGTGGCTGCGCGCCATGCTCGCAACGCCGACCGACCGACGCCCATGGAGTTGGAGCAGATGGCCAATCCGACGACCCGGAGTGAGACACCCTCCGAGTCGACAGCTCCAACGCCGGGAATAGTCCCCGCGCCAAAGCACGCGGTGATCATCCACCTGACTCGGAGCCTGCAGGAGTTGATGAAAGCACAGCCGCGCCCCCCGTACCTCAACGACCGCCTGAGGCGCCGGCGCCCGCCCGGGGTTAGGTGCGACCGGGAGATCAAGGTGCGGGCCGTGACCGAGTCCGAGAGGGTGGTCCGCATCCGCATACCGGCCGACCCCCGTGTACCGTGAACCCGTATTTACCGGCGGTAGGAATCCGCCCGAAGTCGGACGGCCTTGTCTAATCATTATCGTTTTTATTTCAGATGAGCGATGTGCTGGAGCTACAATGCGATTGGAGCGACCCCCCGTCTCTGGCCCGCCAGGAGCCCGTGCCGACCGCGCCAGCAACGATTCCCGAGCGACCGCCCCGCGCTGGACCCCCTGCGGTTTTCTTGCCGGTGCACGACCGGACTCTCTGCTGGAGGTGCGGCAAACCGGGCCACCGCCGGTCGGAGTGCGATGGACCGTACCGCACCTTCTGTTCGCGGTGCGGACGGCTAGGAGTGATGTCCCGCGAGTGCCCTTGCCGTCCGCCGGCGTTGGGTATGACATGAAGCGCCTGCTACGGGTGGGTCACCGTCGCTGCGACGGTCAAGGGAGAAGATCCGTCGAGAGAAGCCGACAGTAGGACCACGCCGGGGACGGCGGACAAAGCTGTCCAATGCACGCTCTCGCCCGCGGCGGAGCCGGCAGCCGAGCCGACGCCGCGGCCAGTGACCCGGCGCCCGCGCCGATGGATGCTGCGCGCCCCACTGGCGAGCAAGCGGCGACCAGAACGCCCGCTGACACGGCGGCGCGAATGAGCGCGGCGGACGACGGACACCGTGAGCGCAGGTGACGCAGCCACAGTAAGCTTTTTTGTTCCGACATTTAAATTCCCGATATTTAAAAATCCGTTTATAGCATGATAAGTTTGATTATAAGATTATGTGAGGAACGAGCGAGGTACCGAACGAGCTGATGATTTCACTTTTTCATTTTTTCATTCACAACGAGTAACCGTCTGAAACAAAAGACTGCGTCTTTTGTTTTTGCGAAGTGGGAGGGGTGTAACGAAGCAATGAAAATTGCTCCGTTTTACTAGGCACAATCATGATTTTCCCCTGTTTGAATTGGTAAGAGATGGGTAATTTCAGGTCCAGAATAATCTATATGTCTCATTGGTATTTCTAAAATTCGTATTGAATAAAATACGGCGCTGGATTATTTAATAAATAGATGTCGAATAGGAAAGGTTTTATCCGGTCGTTGCATTTCCAGGAACTTCGTTGGCCGGGTGTCGTGAACTTATCGCTTGCGATAGCCGGTTACCTACCTACCTACGCCGTGAAATCGCGGCCGGATTTATTCAATTTATAATAACATTTCTATTTTCTGGTTTTATTTAATTCAGTCAAGCATTATTTTTATTCTTTAGAAGCGATGAGAATTTTCATCCAACAATTTTTTGTGTCCGTAAATACGAGAAATAAATACAGACCAGAGGTAAATTTTAATAAAAATCAGGCGATTGCTGTCCCTATCATCCCGCAAAAAGCCGACTCCGTATCGACGTTTATTATAATTTCTAGAAATCATTTCCTCTGAAAGGTGTTTTTGCGACCGGCGTGCCCTGCCGGTGCAACCAATGAAAATACGCCGTTTTGCGATGAATGTTGTCATCATTTATTATAAAAGGTAGCGGAACCCAGGAGAAGTCGGACTTATTTTCCCACTAGTTTGCTTGAGGTGCAATTATTCTTCCGACTGTCACGCGTATATTTAGTAACTTGTTACCGACATCTTCGACGCACCGATTGACGCTGGAGTCCCGACGTGTCCGTGGTCCGTACGATACCTAGTTAGCATTTAGTTCTGTGTTTCCCTTACCGGGGTAGTGGCCAGTGCAGTTTAGTTAATTTTGTTCGATCGACTAGCAGTACCCCGAGTTGTCAAACAGGGACAGTGAATAGGAACATACGGGTTGTGTCTACGCCGGCCGTTGTGTTTCACCGTGTGCCCCGTGCAGCGCCTGGACCGCGACGCCCCTGAACCGTCCGATACCGCACCGACGCCGCTTCGCTTCGCAAAAGCAATAAGGTACGTTCTTACTCGTAATAAAACCGAGCCTTACGCCTTTCATACATCCACACCGACCTACTCGATTTTTTATTGACCGTTCTCTATCGACCTGGTTCCCGTACATCGACCTTCTGGGGGAGTTGTGGTTTTCTACTCATCGTTCTTTGCCGGGGTACGGTGACTACTGGTCCCGGACGCTCCGTGGGAAGTTAACCCTAGCCCGTTGCACACAGAAGCGACCCGGTGCTCCTGGAGCCGGGCCCGTAGAGATTGGCACACATCACACACACACATACACACACATACACACGCACGGCTCGCCGGCTTTCATCCTTGCCTGTTGCTTTTAATTCACGTCCCACCGCGGCTTAGCAAATATACCGATCGCTCGTTCCGACCCCGTACTGGTAGGAACCTATTTAATTTAGTTAGATCACGAGTGGTTTTATTTGATTATTTCTTTTGACTGACAGTGTAACACTAATAAATATTTATCTGTGTTGTTTCATTTATTATACCCCTTAGTACCCCTTATGTATTTTTTTATTATATTGTACGTATAGCTATTTGACCACGTAAGTACCTATGGTTGATTTATTGATTTATTTATGAGATTGTTATTGTGATCTGTTTCCTTTAATCTGCATAAACCCGTTCATAATTTTATTCACGTAAGTACCTACCATTTTGTTTTTGATTTGGTTCGAAAAAAACTTACACGGTGTTCCATTTATTGTTAATTGAAAAATAAACTTGTGTAATACTGAGTCGTATTCTATATCAATCCCCCGTTATCTCGCCAACATCTTAGCTCCGTGAACGTGCCAGTCTACCAGGTAGGTGCGTAAAGAACACCACCCTGATTAGTTCCTTTAATCTGGTGATAACTTAATCCGACCCCTGGCATTTTCCTTTCTCCACGAGCTACCCTAGGGACAAGGGTACTGAGAAAGTACCATTGTGCATCAGGCACAGGGAAAATACTGCGAGAACTTTCCCCAGGGAGTAAACCCTCGCAAAAATCTGGCGCCCGAGAAGAATTTCCGCCGACTCACGTAAGTTTTCCCCAAGCCCCAGGGCGGCCTGTCACAAACTTTCCTAGCACCAATAATGGATGCTAGGAAAGGGAAGAACAAGTTGATTCCTTTTGGAATCTATTTAACTAAAGTAAAAAATAATAAAAACAAGAGAGCCAAGGTAGAAAAGAATGGTCTTTTAGCTATGACTAAGATCATTAACGTCAAATCCGTGACTGACAATGGAGCAAAAAGATTTTTGCTTCTAATAGCCGGACAAGGGTACTGAGAAAGTACCATTGTGCATCAGGCACAGGGAAAATACTGCGAGAACTTTCCCCAGGGAGTAAACCCTCACAAAAATCTGGCGCCCGAGAAGAATTTCCGCCGACTCACGTAAGTTTTCCCCAAGCCCCAGGGCGGCCTGTCACAAACTTTCCTAGCACCAATAATGGATGCTAGGAAAGGGAAGAACAAGTTGATTCCTTTTGGAATCAATTTAACTAAAGTAAAAAATAATAAAAACAAGAGAGCCAAGGTAGAAAAGAATGGTCTTTTAGCTATGACTAAGATCATTAACATCAAATCCGTGACTGACAATGGAGCAAAAAGATTTTTGCTTCTAATAGCCGGAATTTTAGCCTACCTTAGCAGATTAATACGCAAAGCAATGAAAAACCAAGGCAAAGCAAAAGGAAGTGAGTGGCTACAGATTGTTTTTGTCATAGTGATAGCCGCTCAAATCAATGGGCACATTATTGTGCAAAATAGAGGATGACCAGACCACGTCTTGTGATTGGAACGGTTATAACTTAACAATTCAAGGACGACGGACGACAGACCGATATGTAATATTTGCAAGAAAGTTGGCCATCACTCGTCAATTTGCCATTCTAGAAATAACCCAAACAGGGAAGAACGACGTCATTAGGCCCAAACGCCGTTCTAACAGTACACAAGGCCAAAAATAAAGATAAGTACTCTATTTTAGTTGTTTTTGTAAAATTCAATGGTCACAAGATAGAAGCAATCGCAGATACAGGTTCGGAACAAAACATAATAATAAAAGAATAAGCGACGGAGATACACGAGACAGGAGGCTATCAAATTAAGACTTGAGAATATACAGGTTCTGATACAAGATAGGCACGAAAGCCCATTCGCTAGAAGCGCGAAACTACAAAGGTCTCCACCAGCAGCGTCAAGCACTAGGCGCAATACCCTCTCCAACGCCCGGAGTGAAAGAATTTCCTTTGGCGAGGACTTTTCGCGAGAATTCGCAGAGGATAACACAGTTGTGGAAACAAGAGACGCGGAATCAGAATCCGTACCACCCCCCGAACAAACAAACCAATCGACAGTAGAAACGGGGACTGAAGAGTCAGAAGAGGAAACAACAAATAGCAACGTAAATTTAGACCATGGTCAAGAGGATTCAGCTAGGATAAATACGCAAAATTAACAAACACATCAGCATCCGGCTACCATGGCGAACACAACGCTACGCCATGCGTTGACAGAGTTGAAAGCAGTAACGCCAAAATTTATCTGCTCAGAGACCTACAACCCGACTGTGGGAAATTCGTCCTCATTTATAAAAAATTATGAGAGAACGGCCTTAGCGAACGGCTGGGATGACCCCAAAATGAACAATTTTGGCACCTTCTTGGAAGGAGCTGCTAGCGTATGGTTTGAGATGTATAAAAAGATTGATGAAAATCAAAACAACCCTGGCAAAACATATCAGCCGACTTCGAAAAGGAATTTGGTAATGAAGACACGAAGAGAGGTATCGAAAGCAAGTTGTATCGCAGAAGACAGGCAGAGGGTGAGCCCGTTAAGTCGTACTACTACGACTTGAAAACGTTGTTTTACGAATACGACCCCAACCTCAACATCGAAGAATTTAGGAGATTTTTCGAAAATGGCCTTCACGACTCGCAATATACAGCCTATAGGCTATTATTATAGGACAACATGTCGTGGGAAAAGTTCAAGAAAATTATCATCAAACTTGATGACATATCACAAAGTGGTGCGCACACGAGAATCTGGCAGCCAGAGACGACGCCAGACTTCAGGGGAAAACAAGTGAACGAAGGTCAACGAACGATGGGCGAACGTTCGAGCTATAGGCAGGAGTACCTCCGCAACAATCAAGATCAGACACAAGGAGTATTGAACTCGTTTCAACAAAGCCCATGTATGCCTCAGTGGGGCCCAATGAACCAGTTTGGCATGCCAATATCTTTCCACCAAGTTGGAGGACCACATAGTATGTGGGCACCGATCGGTATGATGCCAAATACAAGGAATAATTATTATCCACAACAATGGCAAAAACCAGACAATAATCACTTTTGGAAAAACCAAAACAACAGAGACAGGTATTCGAAAGATCAACACATGCACCAGCAAAGAAGCAACCGACCGCCGAAGGAAACATATACAAACAATTCAAGGACAGACGTAATGACGGAGGGGAAGTAATAAAAGGTTGGGTGGGTCATCTGGTCTCCACTCCGGACAAGCCGGCGAACGGGCACGAGTTACCCTGAGAATAAGAATGTTGTAAGTACCATTTTATTTATATTGTTAGTCATCTCAGGAGGGAACTAGGTGCTGACATTCCAGGACACTCATGCCCGGGTGTTCAAATCTCCAATTAATGAGTAATTACAAAATTATCAATTATTGCTAATCATAGATTATTGATAGATTGGGTTGCACCGAGACAAATGATAACTGATTAATCTCTAATTTCATAATCAGAGATTAATCAGCGATCAATGAATGCGAATCTGGCAACATGGCTATAAATTACTAGTTCTTCTGTGTCGTTTTACAATAAAAATGGATAGTGCTAAACCTAACAATACTAACATTACATTATACATTAATGTCATTAACAATAAAAAATAATATTGATTGTTTGTATGGCATTGTATTGAAAACTGAAATTTAATTTTATTGTTTTACGTAGGTATATTGTGCAATTATAATAAATTACAATCTAATAGGTAGATTATGATATATTTAAATAGGTTTGATAAGGTATCCTGTTTGTCTCTATAGGTCATTTATTCCCTATGAAATAACTTATTTTATTTAACCATTAATAATTGGAATCTTTTAAAGTCAAATTTGAAATACACTATTTTTGGTAGTACCTAATAATTATTGAGAAGAAACGGAGCAATTTCTCAGAGCAAAAGAAGCAAAGATTATTTTGAATTGTTGGAAAGTAAGTGAAATTGCCATCTAATAAGCTTCTGACATCTCACAAGATTTTGCCTTTTCATTCTGGTTCCACTTTCCAATTTCCTTTTTTCCATTACCTATGTCTTTCCTTTCCTTCCAGATACGTTGAAATAGTGGAAAATAAGTCGACAAAGACTTTCTTTGTAGACAAAAAAAAAGCAAGCGTGGTCCAAAATAGTGGACGAATAAAATTGTTGTGCAGACTCCGGAATACGAACCGAGCAGCAACTCCGAGTTCTGTACAACAAGATTCTTCTTGTGACAGAGTGTTCGAATAGAGAGATTCGACATGGCGTACATTAACGTATATTATTCACATATCATCACCTGCCAACTGTTGAAATGTACCCGTTGCATAAAATCTCAACGTTATCAAGATTTGCCCTAGTATCTGGACCTCTGGTCCCCGAATTCGCGAACCAGAGCAGTTACTGTCGCTTTATTTAATCGATATCGTTGCTTAAATTCAAATTCATCAAACAATTCGAAAGGATTTTTTCTCTCTCTTATAACACGAACTTTCCGTAAAGGTAATTCCTGTTCTTCTTCGAATTCACTCAGTGAAGATATAGATCCGATTCCATTTCAAGTTTAATACTTCGTTATTTTCCCAATGTAATTTACAAGTATTTTTGACTTTATTAATAAAAAAACACAAACACGCTTTATAAACAAGAAGAAATTAATAAATGTTTATTATTTATGCAAGAAATATCTAATAAGAAACTTTAAAACCTACCATAATTGACAGTTAATCACTCAAATATCTACAATTACAATAATTATTAATTTACGAATGATTAATCAAAGATTTGTGTTTGAACAACCGAAATGATCCTTAATCATTGATTAATCGATGATTATCTCAGGAGTTGATTATTAGAATAATCTTTGATTAATCATAGATTATTTGCTCTTTGACCCAATACCTGTTGCTTAATCATAGATTAATCTCAGATTAATTGGCAATTATTTTTTGAACAACCGGGCATCAGTGTTGTGTACTGCCCCTTTTAGAAATCATAACGATTGTCATAGTATTGTACGGAGTTATAATAAATTAGTAGGGACCCCCCGAGCGGGAGGAAATTGTATTATTTTTTAAGTTAAATAAATTTGATGTATTTTGTACTCTGTGTTCCCATTCACCCCCTATATACAAAATAACAGCTACGTCACGTACCACGCGCGACCATATCACAGGTAATTCTGCTGATTTCGTATTAAAAACGTTTCAAATAACAAACCTCATTAGTATATTTCGCGCTGTTACTGTCAATTGACAGTAGTCGATGAGCTGGACGACAATCTTATCGTATCAATCTAAGCGTATCAAGGCGCGAGTCGTACTTCCGTCTCACTCTCGCTCATCTTTTTAGAATTGCTGACGATTGATACGTCCCAATTTAACTCGATTGACTATGCAATGCAATCGAAGGAGTAAGAAACATAACGAGATGATGTATCCTTAGTTACCACAACAGACAACACTCAGTTTACAGACTATATATAACTCTTGAGACAGGAGCAAAGCCGATTTCCAAGCCCCGCAAGAATTCTGTTTCATAAGCGAGAAGAAGTTCAGGATGAGATCGACAAATTATTGCAACAAGGCATTATTCGGCCTTCAAGTAGTCCTTGGTCAGCACCGGTAGTGCTAGTCGGAAAGGAGCAGCCAGACGGTACAGAGAAGCTAAGATGGTGTATCGATTACAGAAGATTAAATGCAGTAACGCAAAAGGAATACTATCCTCTGCCAAATATAGCAGACATCACGCAAGTGGCAGATAGCAGACATCCGCCAGGAAAATAAATTCTTTTCACAACAGTTGACATTACGCAGGCGTATCATCAAATAAAAATTGAGGAAAAAGACATTCCCCTTACAGCTTTTTCAACATATAATAATCATTTTGAATACATGAATATTCCTTTCGGACTATACACTGCTCCGGCTACGTTTCAAAGATTCATGTCAACCATCATGACATGATTGACAGGAGATATTTGCATGGTTTATTTAGATGACATTATAGTATTCAACGCTGGTGGAATAGACGACTACTTAGTCAGAATGGAAAAAGTCATGGAACGACTAACAGCGGGTATTATAAAGGCTCATTAAGTTAACGGGCAGATTTCTGTGGCCATTTCTCAAAAAGGTATCGAGTCTAAGTGAAATTTTTTAAAATTTATCTATTCTTGACATGAAAGTAATTACAAAAATGCCAATAAAAGTCATTTGGCATCGATATTAGCTTCAAAAACGAGCACAGAAATCTGCCCGTTAGCCTAACTAGCCTTTATAATATTGGCTGTAAGAGAAGCAAATATTAAACTCAAGGCTGAGAAATGCGATACAATCCCAAGTAAAATACTTGGGACATATTATTTGTCAAGAAGGTGTAAAACCAGACTCAGGGAAAATCGAAGCAATAAGCGAATTCCCAATTCCAAGAAATGTAAGAGTAAGATCATTTATGGGACTTGTAAATTTTTATAGAAGATTCATAGCGAACCACCAAACATAGCGAAAGTGTCGGCACCGTTAGCCCAATGAACTAAGAAGGACGTGCCGTTTAAGATTACAAACGTGGTACTGGAGGCCATCGATAAACTAAAGGTCGCGCTGACATCAGATACACAGTTGATTTTTCCCGACCAATCTCAACCGTTCATGCTCGAGGTCGACGCAAGTGGTACAGGTGTCGGAGCTATATTGAGTCAGTCACGTGCGGGTCACGAGGAGCCAGTGGCGCACGCCTCAAAACAATTTAATAAAGCACAGATGAATTATACAGCGACCGAAAGGAGAATTAGCTGCAGTAATATTTGGAGTCAAACAGTTTAGATGTTTTCTGTATGGGAAACCATTTTAAATAATAACCGATCATCGTCCCTTGAAGTGGATAATGAACATAAACGACCCTAGTTCCAGACTAACTATATGGGCGTTACAATTGGGAATGTATGAATATGGGGTAGTTCATCGACCAGGAAGAGTGCACTCAAATGCTGACAGCCTGAGCAGAATGCATAATAAGGAAGATAATTATTTACAAATCACGTACGAGGAATTTCGGGAATACGCGCAGAAAAATGATATTCCAGGGGCGAAAAATGTGCACCACCAACCTGGGAATTTATTCGATGCACCTGAGAAAAGGTAATCGGAGAAGTAGCGCAACTTAATCTCCCAAGAAGGAATATTTATTATCTAATTACCAATGTGAAATTCCACCAAAAACTTGAAATTTCTTGAATCTTTGAAATCAACCGGTGATTCCTAGGTGAACTTTTTATTGCGTTTCGTGCTAACACGGCAATCTGGTGGCTTCCCGCCCCGATCTTAATTTTATTCTGACGAAGGCAAATGACGTCGCGTAAACGCACGCCTTATCCCGTTGAGTTAAGTAATGTTATGATTATTGATTACTGTAAATTAATCTATAAAATGCAAGGTAATAAAAGTCCCAATTACGTAAGAAACACTCTATGTATTAAGACATAGCAAAGCAACATCTGTACCTGCGGAAAGGGTTTTTTCAAGAGCAGCTTTAACAATAACAAAGCCAAGAAACCGGCTAGGCGTTGACTCCATAAGAAGTCTGATGTGCCTTAATTCATGGCTTATGAGTTAAATTTGATATTCAAAATCTAGTTTGTAGCTTTAGTTTCAACAGGATTTTCATTTATTTATTTATTTTTTATTTACATTTTTGTGAATCGTTCTAGCAAAAAAATTATGTTCAAGAAATTAAAATATGTTATGTTCTGTTAAAATATGTTATATTTTCCAAAAATAAAAACGTTTTAGCGTTTTCATTGTTGGTCAAGAAATATCACGATTCCTTGTTTTCTTATGACAAGAAATCTTGGTATTGACATAAAATTTCTTGTCCTGTCTTGAAATCTAAAATTACTTCTTGTCTTGATCTTGTGTTGAAATCAAGACAAGATCTTGAAATTTTCAAGAACTTGGCGACCCCTAAAAGAAATTATTAAGAAATTGCAGGAGCAAGACGAATACTGTAGCGGAATACTACAGCAGTATCAGGCCGAGGAACCTGATATTGAAAAATATCACGTAGACAAAGAAGGAGTTTGGTCTTTATCTCGAAATCAAGATCATGATGATATTTTGGTAATATCAAAGAAAATGGTAGGAAAAGTTCTCGCGGAATCCACCTTTAATAGGACATTGAGGTCAGGAGAAAACGCTTGGAATCATCAGTACCAGATTTTATTGGCCGTCTATGAGGAAGGACATCATAGAGTATTGCCAGAGCTGCGATCAATGTCAGAGGAGTAAAATTTCTCCACATTTGGGAAAGGCACCCATGAAACTTTTCAACAATCCTTCAGGACCTTTTGAAATGATTTCTATGGACATTGGTGGGATCCTTAGTCAGAACACATCGGGGAAATCGATATTTATTGACAATACAGGATATGTTTACTAAATATCCAGAAGCCATTTCTTTAGCGGATCATAAAGCCGAAACTGTAGCACGGGCTTTAGTGGAACATGTGTTCACGAGGCATGGAACACCAAGCAAATTGCTTAGCGACCTAGGGGCGGAATTTACTTCAACTCTGATGAAGGAAGTGTGTAAGTTAATGGAAATAATATAAGTGATCTGCTAGTTATTCCCCAAATGAAAATGGCAGCATTGAGAGAATGCATAGAGATCTTAAAATAATGCTCTCTCATTACGTATCCAAAAATCAACAAGATTGGGACGAATATGTTCCTTATGTGTTAATGGCGATAAGAGGAAGAGTACATTCTTCAACAGGGCATAGACCATTTTATCTCCTACATGAACGAGAGCAATACCAGTAGATGATTTTGTGGCATTTACCAGGAGGAGATACAACTATGGTGATGATTTCTCCTCAGAACTTTCAGAACGTGTATCGAGCGGTAAATGAAAATCTGGAAAAAGCCGGAATCCAGAGGAAAGCTCAATATGATAAAAACTCTAAAAGGAAAAGTTTCCAGGAAGGAGACTTAGTGTATGTAAAGGACATGGCAGCCAAATTAGGACTGTCCAGAAAATTAAGTTCAACATTGGTCGGACCCATGACTATCGTTGAAGTATTGGGAGAAAAGACATTTGTGGTTAAACAACCAGGAAAGAATAAAGATGTCGAACGACGTTGTTTTGCAATAAGTTTTGGATCATATTATGCCTGGACATCGTAGTCGTCCCATATATTGCTAACATCTTTCTGGACAATAGGAAATCGATCTTCTGCCCCATTTTCTGCTCCAGGTTCGGTGGCCAGTTGACACGCTACGGTTATATCTCGTGTCAACCCATTCTAGCTGTATTTCGGGCTCCCAGCCTTTTTGTTTCACCTCCAGTCAGGTTAGTTGTTGGACTCTGACAACATTGTATTATAAATTTTCCGCATCGACTCGGACTTCTAGCCACATTTTACCTACAGGAAGGTTAGCTGCTAGAACCCGAGAAATTCATCATTGACATTATAGTTAAATTATGATACTCACCGTAAGCCGAGATTTGTAATTGTCATTGCAATAGCTACCAAACTGGGCATCCATTCTATTTCGGGAGCGAAGTGTGAATCACTTCTCCAGGCCGATATTTTATCAGGGTCATGTCTGAAATCGTAATAAATGGAACATGGCATATATCATGAGTTCCATAGAGTTAAGTATTCTGCTTCGAGAAATATTCGAGTGTTATGCTAGGAAAACAGAGTTCAATTAGAGACGACAATACACCGCGAAAAAGCTGTTTTAATAAATTTCGATGAACCAAAAAGCCTGACTAATAAGTCGTGGTTTTCAGAAATACTTTACCGAGGAAGTCGGAAAATAAGTAATGAAGTCCCGAGTGCTTGAGACAGCGCCAGGCAGAGCTAGACGGTCCAAGCTACTTGCCGAGCGTCGACCAAACAAGGTCAGGTTTAATTTTGTCCTGTGGGATGAAATGAAGCAGGTGGATAGCTTCACGGTCAATCCATGTCTGCGACCCAAGCATGTCCAGGAGGAGAAAGACGTGTTCTTAATGAAAAAAGAAAGGTATTTTAAATTTTTAACTGGTCATGCAGTAATGTCTAAGGAACAGGGCATAGACCATTTTATCTCCTACATGGACGAGAGCAATACCAGGAGATGATTTTGGGGCATTTACCAGGAGGAGATACAACTATGGTGAATATTTCTCCTCAGAACTTTCAGAACGTGTATCTGGAAAAAGCCGGAATCCAGAGGAAAGCTCAATACGATAAAAACTCTAAAAGGAAAGTTTCCAGGAAGGAGACTTAGTTTATGTAAAGGACATAGCAGCCTAATTAGGCCTGCCCAGAAAACTAAGTTCAACATGGGTCGGACCCATGACTATCTTTGAAGTATTGGGAGAAAAGACATTTGTGGTTAAACAACCAGGAAAGAATAAAGAATACACCGTCATGATAGACAGAATGAAACCTTACGTCAAGAGGAGAGAGCTGAGGCGCCACCTCAGCCAGTGGCTAGATTACCGGCTCCGATTCCCCCAGAAGTACAACTTCCGCGGAGATCCACCAGAATAAGACGACCTCCTGTTCGTTTAGATTTGTAGAAGACTCACTTTTACCCGTGTCTGGCCCGGGTCAAGAATAGGCAGACCGCCATGCAGCGTGTCGTAAGAGGCGGCAGAAAGCATCAAAATTTCCATGCCATAATTATTTTTCTGACTGTTTTGATTAGACATCTAGATGTCGCACGACGTTGTTTTGCAATAAGTTTTGGATCATATGCCTGGACATCGTAGTCGTCCCATGTATTTCTAACAACATCTTTCTGGACAATAGGAAATCGATATTCTGTCCCATTTTCTGCTCCAGGTTCGGTAGACAGTTGACACGCTACGGTTATATCTCGTGTCAACCCATTCTAGCTGTATTTCGGGCTCCCAGCCATTTTTTTTTACCTCCAGTCAGGTTAGCTGTTGGACTCTAGACAATATTGTATTATAAATTTTCCGCATCTACTCGGGCTTCTAGCCACATTTTACCTACAGGAAGGTTAGCTGCTAGAACCTGAGAAATTCATCATTGACATTATAGTTAAATTATGATACTCACCGTAAGCCGAGACTTGTAATTGTCATTTCGGGAGCGAAGTGTGAATCACTTCTTCAGGCCGATATTTTACCAGGGTCATGTCTGAAATCGTAATAAATGGAACATGGCATATATCATGAGTTCCATAGAGTTAAGTATTCTGTTTCGAGAAATATTCGAGTGTTATGCTTGGAAAACAGAGTTCAATTAGAACAAGAATACACCGCGAAAAAGCTGTTTTAATTAATTTCGATGAACCAAAAACTGACTAATAAGTCGTGATTTTCAGAAATACTTTACCGAGGAAGTCGGAAAATAAGTAATGAAGTCCCGAGTGCTTGAGACAGCGCCAGGCAGAGCTAGAGCTAGACGGTCCAAACTACTTGCCGAGCGTCGACCAAACAAGGTCAGGTTTAATTTTGTCCTGTGGGATGAAATGAAGCAGGTGGATAGCTTCACGGTCAATCCATATCTGCGACCCAGGGATGTCTAGGAGGAGAAAGACGTGTTCTTAATGGAAAAAGAAAGGTATTTTAAATTTTTAACTGGTCATGCAGTCATGTCTAAGGAACATGAGGACATACCCACACTCCTACAATATTATTGGTTCGCTAGGGAACAGTGCGAAGCTAATGACATATATGTAGCAAATTCGTTAGTGCTGTTTAACCTGAAACACCTCTCGTCAGAACTTGTCTTGTATGACGAGTTGGACAAGGACCCAGAAAGGGAGGCTGCGCTCCATGTTATGGGGTATTATAAAAAACCCACAGTAAGTGAAACCAGTGACCTTAGAGAGTTTCTAAACTTCAAAGCGAAAGAGGGTATAGTGGAAGTCAGGGAACTGGACCCAAAACCCAGGAAAATCGCGCCTCAGGTTAAATTTGACATTGACAGAATTGCTCTTGCCCGAGATCTTGTATATTCAAGCCTGAGCTGTAAAGATAAATTAAGCATGATGGTTGCTTTCATCGAGAATATCCTAAGCGACGGGTTTCAAAGCTGTAAAAGTCGACCATTGCAGTTTGGTCGAACATACTATCCTCATTCTTTATGTCCCAGAGCCAAAGGAAAGAAACATTTCATGTTAGGTTTTATTTGGAACTTGAAAAAGGGTTGCCCACTACCAAAACGAAAACCTCCCGTGATTTACAATTGCGGATGCAAATTACTTCTCGCGGAACTGTGCAGAAAAGGGTTAAATATCAGCTTCCAGCTGTATACCATTTTCATATCAGAACCACCTCTTTTCCCAGTGAGGAAGATCTGAACCCAGAGGTAGAACAACTTATAATAGACAGATCGTCGTCAAGTGATACGCCTGCATTCCAGGTGGCGTACTGGCCAGTGGAGTTCGTCCGAGAACTCCAGATGAACGAGTTTTGGATGATGATAGGTGGGAGGGTTGTCCGGGTTGTACATTAACCACTACACAAATACGAATTGTGTACTTCGTACACAAATACGAATTAAAGGGACCCATACTGATTCGATCAAAGGAACACCAAGACCAGGTTTGAGAATTGGTCAAAAGTATAGCAATAAAAGCAAAAAACCTTCTTGTGCATCAATCGCAGAAATAGTGTATTTTTATGCGTTAATTAAGTGTATGAATGTTATCGTCTTTGGAAATTTTGAATTTTTTCAAGGTCATTTTATACATCGCTCACCAGCTGCAATAGTGGCACAACTCAAAAAAAGTCATATTGGAGATATTTGAGTTTAAAGATTTATAAATAAATAAATTTATATCAAATAATAAAACTCGTACTATACCGGCACAAATCAAAAGTGTCACTATTGTACGTACACAACAAGACATCCTCCTACAAAGTCAGTGGCATACTGAAAATGTGCATTGGTCCGACTTTAGAAGCACAAATTGTTAAAATGCTTTAGTGACAAATTCGCCATATCGGGAAATTCTATGATACCTAATGTTGTGCCAGTCTTGTTGCAAGGAAGAGTATTAAATTTAACATTTGATGCAACAGTTAAAATGGATATAAGTATTTAACAATTTTCGCCTATTTTTCATCTACTAGGTAGGTACGTCACTTGTAAAGTAATAAGTAGATACCTACGAAAAATGCATTTTTGTTAGCACATCATGAGTGTATAGTTTGGAATGCTTCCTTCTTATTCTGTTAATTTTATTGAAGTGATTTATTTAGTTTTGCATAAACACCCTAAAAAACCACGTGACTTTTAATAAATTGTTTTAACGATAATTATTCAAGGTCCACCATAATTCGACAGAAATTTAAAATTTCATGAAAAAAAATTGACAGTTACAGAATACAGGAATAAGTAAAAAATACGAAAAAAAAACAGTAATGTTTTAAAATTATTATACTATGAGTACCTACCTATAATTAAAGGACATAGGTAGGCACATATTGTGGGTATTTCGCCACTTTTAAACAGCATCTTCAGATGTAAATCAAAATTATTACATACCTACTATAGGCACAATCTTTTTCTTTTGGTTTTCGTCTTTTATCAATTGCTTTCCCTAATTTGTCAAACGCTTTTTTCATTTATCAAACGTCAGTGTGATTTTTAAATTGCAATTTTTTTTTGTCAAATAAGATTCCCTTTTATACAAAATCCTTTTCCAATTTTCCAATATATATTTATGATAGGAACTGTCACTGTTAGTGGCGTGTGTGAGTCGGACGAACATGTAAATATTTTGAGCCTGAACAAGATTACTTCTCCCCCCCGTTTTCGAAGATGCTGAACACGATGCCGTTGCCAGAATTTCTCTTTGGGGTTGCGCAACCCCTCAAAACGGCCAAAAACCACCCCCTAGAGAGATAAACCGCGCTTCAATCCATTTCCCTGCAAAAAAACCTTCCCCCCGTTTTCGAGGACGCTGAGCACAATGGAGGTGCTGGACATCGCGTGCGACCCCGACCAACCCCTCCACCGGCCATACTCACCCCCGAAATGGGTGATTTTTTTTTATGTATATGTAGGCCAAACGATGGACTTTTTCGAAAAACTTTTTGAAAATTCAAGTACAGAATCACAATGGCCATAATTTAAAATTATTTTGGAGTATAAAGAGTGTCCCATATGACAGTGGCATATCAAAGTTATGTTTTTTTAAATGGAATGCTCCTATGTTATTGCATTTTTAGATTGTCTGAGAAGAGGAAATAAGATTGGCTTTTACAGTTGGTGTTTAAATTCAGAAGTTTGTGAGTTATAAACAAGTGAAAATCGTCATTTTTCAAGTTCAAGGCCCTGTACAACGAAAATGGCTAAAGATAGAGAAAAACGGCTTACATGTCCTTATTTTAATTTTTCATGAACTATCCTATGATGTAGACGAAATGTTTATACAGGGTGATAAAAAATTTGAAAAAATCTGAAATTTCTCCACGCGTCGCCAAATAAAAAAATCAAAGAAAGTACAAACTATACCATAGGATAGTACATAAAAAGTTAAAATAGGGACATGTAAGCCGTTTTTCTCTATCTTGAACCGATTTCGTTGTACAGGGCCTTGAACTCGAAAAATGACGATTTTCACTTGTTTATAACTCAAAAACTTCTGAATTTAAACACCAACTGTAAAAGCCAATCTTATTTCCTCTTCTCAGACAATCTAAAAATGCAATAACATAGGAGCATTCCATTTAAAAAAACATAACTTTGATATGTCACTGTCATATGGGACACTCTTTATACTCCAAAATAATTTTAAATTATGGCCATTGTGATTCTGTACTTGAATTTTCAAAAAGTTTTTCGAAAAAGTCCATCGTTTGCCCTACATATACATAAAAAAAATCACCCATTTCGGGGGTGAGTATTGGCCGGTGGAGGGGTTGGTCGGGGTCGCACGCGATGTCCATTGTGCTCAGCATCCTCGAAAACGGGGGGAAGGTTTTTTTGCAGGTAAATGGATTGAAGCGCGGTTTATCTTTCTAGGGGGTGGTTTTTGGCCGTTTTGAGGGGTTGCGCAGCCCCAAAGAGAAATTCTGACAACGTCATCGTGTTCAGCATCCTCGAAAACGGAGGGGGGAAGTAATCTTGTTCCGGCTCAAAATATTTACAATTTTCGGGTTTTTTTCCGACTCACACACGCTACTATGTACGTAAATAGGAAAAGCAATTGACATAAAGTGAAACTGATTTGACATAAAAGGAAATTGATTAATAAATCAATGACTATAATCATTAATAGATAGAAAACTAAGAAAACTATTTTGCAAACTAAGAAAAGCCATTGACAAAAGAGTAAAACCAAAAGAAAAAACTGTAAATGACGTAATACTAACATAACAATTAACAGTATGGTTTTTTATGCCATACCTAACCTCTGTATATTTTGGAAGTCTTGTAAAGCTGACAGGTCAGGTAAGTATGTAGGTACCTACCACAGGTAAATTTAATTGACGATAAACTTTGGAGTGTTTGAGAAATATTTACCATCTCCCTTAGCTTACTTTCAGCTGTGAGGATGGTGGGTGACCTTGCCCGAAATCGGTAGAAAGATTATTAATAACAATTATATACCCGTTGACCTACAATTTCGTTTTTAATCATTCATCCTTGGGTATACCATGGCCACTAATTATCATTATGGTACCTGCTTAACTAGGTCGTAGGGATTACTATTATGGTGACAATAAAAACTGTTACCATCAGGATTTAAATAATTTGAATAATAAATCAGGTATATAGATCACAATAATTGAAATGCTTCCTTGTTGCTATCAAAATATTTTGTACCTATAAGGTAATTACTTACAGTGAAATTTAAAAATTAAAGCATCGTTTTGTGTTTTATTTTTCATCAATAAGAATTTAAGATTGGACAGAGCGAAGGTTGGAGACTATGAGAACATAAATTTTATTACCTTGGGGAGAATTAACTGGAAGTCCAGTTTCCAGCAAGATTGTACGCACCTGCACCTGTGCAACTGAACAGGACCACCCTGCTGGGTTTTTTTTATTATGCGCGATTTTCAAACCGTGTCCCTATTTTCATCTCAGTTACACAAATCCAAAGGCAAACTTAAAATTCATTCAACCCATGGACTTCGTGATAGTAACATCAAACATCACAGTTCTGGCTGACTATTTATTGTACATATACCTACAATAATTAACTTTTATTAGTAGTGATAGTGAGTGACTAATATGGGAGACCAAAATAAACAAGTAAGTAATGTTTTCACATACTTATTATATCTTTCTCAAAAATTCTAATCATTGTTCAATATTTAATTAATGTTCTCTATCCATTATCTGGTTAAATTTCAAAGGTGCAAGGTAAGTTAACTTTCTAATCTAAAAATTATTGTTTCTCATTTGTTTTCCTTATTCATACCTAAAGTTATACTATGGTACGATTAAGTTTAAAAAGTCATATGTAATGTCATACTAACCGTCCGAATTAAGATTTTTCATTTCACCAGAAAATGTCACACGGTTAAATTTCAAGGTGTGAACGAGCGTAAATTATTAAGGGAATCAATCAAACAATGACGGTTTAAGTCAGTTTGACAGCCATTGACAACTACATAAAATGTATTCACGTAATGACATTCTATCCCTGTGTTGTGCATTTAATAATTATTCTCATTCAAAACCAATGTTGACGTATATTTATTTATGCGGGATGGAGTGTTTGGACAAACTTGACGGTTTCTATGAGAATCACATAAATGAAACAAAATAAATCCAACTACGTATCAGAAAGATACGTGTATCCTTAATCGATACATAAAATGACTATTAAACTTAATCGTACTATATAGGTAGGGAAGGTACTATTTACCATAGCATGCCCATTCCACTTTATCCACTCGCGTCGCTCACAGCGTTGCCACATGCTATTCGTTCTACTACGTTCTGCAAACAATCTCGGCCAAGCGTCTTTCCCACGGGTTATATATAATAAAAATATTACTACTAGGCCCAGCCGGCATTCTCGTTACAATAATTAATTATTATTTAGACGGTAACGCTCGGTAAGTCAGGTCTTTGGTCAGGGTAGGTTTTTTTTTATTTGAGGGACATTTAAAGCAAAAAAAAACCTACCCTGACCAAAGACCTGATTTAATGCAGCAAATAAGTGTTTTAAAATATTATTTGTAACGAGTTGCGTACGGCAACGCTGTGAGAGACGCGAGTGGACAAAGTGGAATGGGCATGTGAGGGATGTCTTGGAAGACTAAACAACAGTATTACCTCATTACCTATTATAGCAGGCAGTATCTAACCATTTAGGGTTGTCTTGTCACCTTCTCCTTACGCAAAGGATTGTTCTCCCTCGTCTATACATTGTCGCGTCAAAAACGTTAATAAATTCAAAAATTCATTGTTTTACAAATTTAAGCTTTTATTTCATGATTTAATAAAATAATTGGTGAACATAATTTTTTTCAAGCATTCTGTAAAAATCTTTTATTTTGTTTCCTTATTACCTATTATTACTTATCTTTTATTTTTGGCCCTAATAATCGGTAACAAAAAACAATAACAATGATTTTCTGTAGGTACACTATCTTTATAAAATATCTTTCAAACACAATACGAATTTAAATTGTCTTCAAGTTAAATTTAAAAAAAAAATTATTGCCTTCATACCTACCTACTTCACCCTTTTAGATTTTTTATCCCAAGTATCCATAAATTTTGTTAAAATAGATTATTATCATTTCATTACCAGCTTCAAAAGTTCCAGATATTATGTCTGTTTCATGCAATAAGTTATAATTAATTTACAGTGTGTCCAAGATTGGTATATTGGAAACGGCAAGAGATACGAATTTTATGCTTATCAAGATCTGGAATAAAATTTAGGAAAACTTCAAGCTTTTTTTTTTTTTTGTTATAAAAAAGCAACTTTTTATACCGAATACCACAGAAAAATTAAAAACCTAGGTATAACGCAAGTAATATTACATCACATTGATAGAATTCGGTGAAAAAAGAAAGTTTATACCAAACGACATATGATATGGCGGCCATGAGAAAACAAAAGTTGACTATGGAGATTTTTGTAATGTGAAATGGATAGCCTTTGATGTCATGTAAGCCTACAAAAAAAAAAAAAAAAAAATATTTTCAATCCAAAATTTTTTCAGATTCTTATTAGGTATAAAATTTAGGAATTTTTCTCTAATTTAACCGACCTGGTATCTCTCACTATCCTAATATTATACCTTCCTTATCTTGGACATATTGTATATCATTATAATACTTAGAAATTGTATAGCATCCTACAAACAAAGTGACTGAATTTATATCAGCGTGAACAATAAAGCCCAGACTCCTCTCACCCGACATATTGCATCTTGGTTAAATGATGGCAAGTTAATTAATTGGAGTTTATTTTTTACCTAAGGTATCCTAGCCAAACATTCATACGTTTTCCTACATCTCTATTGGCCGAGATGCAATATGGCGGCTTTCCAGTCAAAAAGTAAAATAAAAATAAATAAATATCATATGGCTGTGGTAAAGCCCAAGTGTCAGAAGTTTTCAAGTAGCCTCAAGGGCCTCTGACGTAACCTAACGACTGCTGTGATGCAGCCGGGACCCCCTTTTGAACATACCTCCCGGAGCACGATCAGTCACGGAACTTTTTTTTTACAACTATCAAGTTTGGTCACCTATCCAAGTACTGACCAAAGAAACCATGCTGCAACAAATCAAAAAGTGTACTCTATTCTTGCCCACACCTAAACATAAGCAAAAATTAAAATTTTCTGATTTCAGCAAAACGAACCTATCAATTAGAATGAGTTTTTGAAAAATTATAATTATTGATTAGTAAACTCCTACCCCCCCCCCCCCCCCCCCTAATCGAAAACCATACTAGGTTTGCCTCTGATAAATACCTATCTACAAAAGAAAAACTTTTTGGAAAATCAGATCAATTTTTTATATTTTTGTTAATATTAAAACTGCATAATTTTGTTTTCTTTTAGAAATACCAGATGAACAAAACATTAAATGAAACTACATTACGGGAGGAGATACTAAGGTTTATCTCCTCCCTAATGATGAGCAGCAGTAATACTGTACCGGAACAGGTAACCAATAACTCAATCAGTGATCCTGGCACCGGCCCTAGTAGTTGTCATGCCACACCTAGTGGCTCAACAACAGTGTGGGTGCCGTCACCACCTGCTGTGGCACCCATGGAAAATGTAAACACCAATTCAAGTCAAAGAGGGAGAGGAGGAAGTGAAAACGGTGGAAGAGGGGGAGGAGGAAGGGGAAACGGTGGAAGAGGGAGAGGAGACAGAGGTAAGACTTCAAGACATAATAACATTGCTAAACATCATCTATTGTGGAAAACAAAAAACATCCCAGCTGTTAATAATTTTGGAATGTGAATCTCAAAATTACTGCAAAAATCAGAAAACTTTGTCAACCCATTTGAAAAGTCTCTTGATTATATTAAATCATTATCCAGTATAAAATAAAATTTGCTAACAAATAAAATTAACCTATTAATTTCTTTTATTTCAGGATCTCAAAGACGAAGGAGGGCCGGCCAACGGCGGCAGCAACGTTTAGATTTTGCCCTTTTTTTGGGCAACCTAGCCTCCACAGCTGTCACCACGGCTGTGCGCCGTGGGCGTGGGCGTGGACGTGGCCGTGGTCGTGGCCAAAGCCAAGGCAGCTTCTAATTAAAAAATTGAAATAAAATAAAAATTGATATTTAAAAAAAGTATTTTCTTTGGATGGTAATTTGCCGTGTTTCCTATGTTAATTAACACATAAACTTCTTTTATGCTTTCAGGTCTATTTAAGTTAAATTTTTCTAAAACCTGAATGACATTTCTACATTTCTAGACAGATTATCGATATTTCCATTTTAAATTAATTGAAATTTAATCTGATTTTAACACCCTGTAATCAAAAGTCAACAACATTTATCATCAAAGTTTATATTATCAAGCTTTTTTTAGTAGCATAATTTAAACAATTCAACCCTCATAAATAAATACCTATACAGGTTGTTAATCTGTTTTGTAGACAGATAAATCACATGCAAAATGGAACTTTGGTAAACAGTATCTCCCCTAAATGTTTTATTAAAATAAATTAAATTAAATATTAACAAGACTATTTTGATAAGTTTTAAATAGCTGCTTATTCTGGTGTCTAGCTAGATTTTAATGCTGTGGGGTCATTTTAGAGAAAATCGAGAAAAAGTTTTCGATCTGTGACGTCATTTTATTCACGACTCTAAAAATCAAGAATTGTTTGCCTGAGTTAAGGAAGGCTATAACGAAATTGACGTCACAAACCAAAAGTTCCAAATAGAGATTGACCGTGTCGTTAATATGGCTCAAACAACTTCTAGTGGTGATGCTCATAGAATTAGTGAGGTAACTACAGCGGTTAGCACTGCAGATGTCTTGCCTTCAGCGCCATCAGCCAGCATTGTTAGCCAAACTACTAACCCAACTGAAACTGGTACCGATGCTTCAAACAGCAACGCTGGTCCAGACACTCATGGCCAACAATCTGTCGCTAGTACCCCTCCCTCAATCAGTAATGCCAAAACCTCCGTTGCTCTTGTTAGTACTGTTGAAATTCTGAGTCCAGTTAAAAAATGCAAACGAAAAAGAAATGAGTCTAGCTGGAAGAGGAACATCTCGAAGACAGCTAGAAATTTTGGGAAAGTGTACGAAAGTCATTCAAAGAAACCTGAAAAACGTGTGAAAGAAGCAAGAAAAATTAAGTCTCCTTGTAAAGATAAATGCCGATTAAAGTGCTCTGAAAAATTAACTGAAGATGAAAGGAGGAGTATTTTCGATGCGTATTGGAACCTGGGGGACATTTCTAAACAACGGGAGTTTATTCATAACTGCACAACAGAAATTAAACCAAAATATCGTTACGTGCGGGAAGGTGGCCAAAGGCCAAGAAGGAATCACAATGCTGCGTTCTTTTTAAATCATGGTGACAAACGCATTCGTGTTTGTAAGTTGTTTTTTAGAAACACCTTGGACATTAACGACCGCCCTATTCGCACTGTTTTTGAGAAGAAAGATAAACTGGCAGGTGCCGTAATGGCCGAAGATAAAAGAGGAAAGCACGGTAATCAGCCCAAGATGAATGATGCTGTTAGGAATAGAGTTATAGACCATATCAATAGAATTCCTAAAATTGAGAGCCATTATACGCGCAAAAACACCACAAAAGAATACATTGAAGGGGGCAGAACCATAACTGATATATACAACGATTACGTAAGCGACTGCAAAAGAGATAATGTTATTTTCACTACAAGAAATATACCATTTAATGACAACATGTTAAAAGTGCAACTATTAAACATCGCAAGGGCACAAATACCTCATTTTAAGAGATATGCTGTCGACGAATTGGCTCGCGAATGCAACATCATTGTACACCGCCTCCCTCCTTACCACTGTGAACTGAATCCTATAGAACTTATTTGGGCTCAAATAAAAAACCAAGTGGCGAAACAAAACGTGACCTTCAAGATGGATGAAGTGAAACGCCTGCTAGCTACTGCAATAGGATATGTGACGGCTGAAACATGGAGAAACTGCATCCGACATACTACAAAAGAAGAAGACAGAATGTGGGATCTAGACACAATAGTTGATGTTTCGGTTGAGCCATTAATTATCAACTTGAACGATAACGGTGATCGGGATAGTTGTCCATCATCCGACGATTTTTCTTCTGACGATGACTAAGGTACTATTTTTTTCCTATTTTCTTTGCTATTTTAATTTTTGCTATATGCTATATTATTTAATATATGCTATATTATTTAGAAGTTTACAATTATATTTCTCAATAAATTCATTATTGTCTGAACCTATTTTGATATTTTGCGTCCGCCACTGAATGCTCCAACTGAGCGCTTATACGTCACGACCACTTCCGAGAACTTAGTGCCTACTATTCTGAAACTTCAGTATAACTTCAATTATTTCTATAACATTTTCACTAATGACTTTAATTTAAGTTTTTTCCGGCCCAAAAAAGATCAGTGTGAAACGTGTGTTGCGTATGAGAATGCCCCAGAGACAGAGAAAGTGAACTTGAAAGTAAATTACGATCGCCATTTGGTTGAAAAAGAGCTGTCAAGAAAAGAGAAAGAGAATGACAAACAGACATTAGTGGATAAAGCCTTATTAGCAGTTTATGATTTACAAGCTGTCATGCCATTGCCAAAGGGTGACTGCTCTGCGTTTTACTATTCATCTAAATTGAATGTCCTAAACTTTACAATTACCGATCTTCTCAAAAAAAGCACTGAATGTTATGTATGGGATGAATCAAACGGCCATCGTGGAGCAAATGAACTCGGATCGTGTATTATAAAATATATTGAGAAAAACATTGGAACATACAACGATGTAACTTTCTATTCCGATAATTGTAGTGGACAGCAAAAGAATCAGTTCATGTTAGCCGCATACATCTTTGCTCTTCGTAAATGCAACCTTCACTCCATTACTCACAAATTTCTAATCAAAGGTCATACCCAAAATGAAGGGGATTCTGTTCACTCTTTGATAGAAAGGAAAATGAAGCATGCTCTGAAAAGTGGCCCAATTTATACGCCAGAAGGTATCATATCATTGATTAAAACAGCAAAAAGAACAGGTGAACCATTTTCTGTAAATGAACTTTCTTATGAAGACTTCTTCGATTTGAAACTTTTAGCCTCTGATATCGGTCCTCTGCGTATCGTAAAAAATAGACAGAATCAACCTGTTAAATTTAAAGAGATTAAAGTGATGCGAGTTGAAAGAGATTCTCCAAGTTCGTTTTTTTATAAACTGTCTTATGGGGACTCAGAGTTTATGGAGGCCATAATTATAAGAAAAACCAAGCCTGGTAATGTCCTGTTAAAACCTGCCTTTAACGAGAAGCCTAAGCTTTCTGATGCCAAAAAGAAAGACCTCATGCGACTTATCGAGAAGAATTTAATACCAAAAGTTTACAAAACGTTCTATGAAAATCTTTAAGACTAAAATAGTACCTGTCTCTTTAATGTTACTTCTGTTATTAGTCTTTGTTGTGTTTATTTTTTTTATTTTGTAATTTTTTTTATAGTTAGGTATGTTTTTTGTTAGCATTATTGCTTTTGTTTTAATATTCAAGTACAAGACTACTTGTAACTTTACCAGAAAGGTTTCTAATTTGTTTAAGAAATGAAATTATATTGCCACAATCTGTTTTTTATCATTCCTGTGCCGTTCCCATACTTATTTTCTTAATTTAAACCGGAAGTTGTAAAAAGTAGTAATGTGAATAAGGTATATTTGGAATAGAAAAGTATCCTTGCAAGGACGTCATCCTTCAAGATACTTCAATGTTGGACTTTCAAATTGCATTATTTTAGTGAAAATAATGTCATATTTTGACTTGCTCCAAGCACCATCAATGAAATTTTGAACAAAACCGTCATATATCAAAAAGGACTGTTTAAAATTTAAAATTTTTGTACTTTTATTCTATTTTTAAGATAGAAAAACGTCACATCTTATCTACAAAGATTTACTGCATAGTAAAAAGTTCAATCAAAGACTTAATAGTTATTTTTAATACATATTTTTCTGCTTTTCAACTTTAAAATCGCTCTCCTGGATAATCTTGTTTTTTGAGATATGACGTTGTTGAAAGGAGTGAGCGATTTTGTCTTCTCAGACAATCTAAAAATGCAATAACATAGGAGCATTCCATTTAAAAAATCATAACTTTGATATGCCACTGTCATATGGGACACTCTGTATACTCCAAAATAATTTTAAATTATGGCCATTGTGATCCTGTACTTGAATTTTCAAAAAGTTTTTTGAAAAAGTCCATCGTTTGGCCTACAGAGACCGCTTCGAATAAGCTGGGGCACCCTGTATAATACCTATTTATTTTCAGCGAAGAATTCTTTCCCTAGTTGGCGATGAGAGTGTACGCCAAAATGTCAATAATATCGTCAAAAAATGAACAACAAAGGACATTGCATTGCAATTATCCATGAAAGGAAAACAAAACAAAAAACAGACATTTGAAAAATTATGACTACAATATTGTTGTGGGTAAGTTGAACGCGAGAATTTTTTATAATTATTTTAAAAATTTTCGTGCTTTGTAGATGCAGTTCGTTTTCGACATGTCGATGCCAATGAACAAGATATAGCAAGGTCAAAAAATTATCATTCGTACAGATATATTTTTGGTGTATTTGGAGTCTTTTGTCCAATTAGAATGTTTGTTTAATTTGTACCTGTTTATTAGAACAAGCTTTATTTTCAAAGTCCAACCGAGATATAAATCGATCGGCAACATGCCGGTAGTGTGCTCAATGTGCGGTAAAGGTGTAAGCCGATATGACGATTCTGTTAGCTGTAGTAAATGTGGAAATTGTTACCACATAAAATGTTTAAAAACAGATATTTCAGTTTTCGAAGAGATGAAGAAATCTGGTGATTTTTTGAAGTGGTTTTATTGTAATTGTGGGAATGGTTCTTGCCCTAACCTACAATTGAATAATGTAAACAAACCAGCGGGACTAAGAGATAATAATGTAGTTATCTACGAGTCAGTGAGCGATTCCATAGAGAGTGATTCTTGCTCTAACCTACGATTATTGAAATATGTAAACAAACCACCGAATTCTGATGATGTCAACACGAGTATCCGTCCTTCTGTGAATTCTAACTTAATAAATCAACATCCAAATCTAAATTGGAGTAAACTCAACGATGTTATCTGTTCAACAATTATGTCTGAAGTTGAAAAGTTTAAAACAGACTTTATGTTAAAGATACATCATCAAGAAATGCAGCAGCTTCGCTTACAAATAACAACATTAACAGAGAGCAATAAAGACCTCATAAGTCTGCTGAATCGACAGAGAGCATGGGTGGTGTGCATGCTGGCTGTGGAGTGTCTGGTAGTTCGGATTCGTTGATTGTTCTAAGCCCTGGGGTTGCTCTGCAAGCGGATCCATTTATGCAGCCAACGGCAACTAATGGATTGCCAGGAGCTTCTAAATCTGGTTCTCAAGTTATGCCGAAAGCCGCAAAACAGTCAATTGGTGCAAAAAAGGTAGATTATGCTAATATAGTTAAACAACGCAACAGGCTTATAATAGGTATTGGTGATGGAGTTGACGGTGAGAACTGCGGTAACTCACCTGACCTCTTGGAAGGTTTCAAAGCAATTAAGAAACGTGTATGTACCTCTAATTTGCATTTAACCAGAGTTGATCCATCTACAAAGGAGGACAGTACTTATCGCGAATTATACAGGGTGTCTCTAAAAGGTACCACCAACGTTCTACCACAGATTCCCGAGGAAAAAATATGCCGATTTAACCGAACTTATCCATGTCCAAAGTTTTTTTCCAAAGTCCTTTTCAAGATACAGCCCTTAAAAGGGGGTCAACTAAATACTCATTTTCCAGAATAAGTCAAAAATGGTTTAAACGAGAAACTTCAAAATTTCACCACCTACTACTATTGTTAAGACCAATAAACTGACGTAGTCTTACAAACATTGACGTACAGGGTGTTCCTATTTTTGATGTCGCGTCTCACGTTTGACCCCAGAACTTTTTTATCCGCACGCCACTGATTAATTTTGTATTTTTTATCTAAAGGTTGAAGTATTACTGAACTTTTTGCGCCCTTATAAAAATTTTGTATCTTGCATGGTTTCCCCGTCATTAATTTTCAATGATACACCCACAATGCTGAAAACGTATTTCAAAAATGTAATTTTTACTTAAAATTAATTAAATAATAACACATGCAGAACGTTAACATAAGCTCTCTGGATTAAATGTGTTTAGAAATACCCAGAACAAGCAAATAATTTTATTTCAGAAAGACGACATTGTTCATACCTATTAATAACATCTTGAAAAGGGTACAACTTTGGACATGGATAAGTTCGGTTAAATCGGCATATTTTTTTCTCGGGAATCTGTGGTACAAACAGTACAGTGGTCCAGACACCCTGTATATCTGGAAAATTGAAGAAGGCCCTAGATGGTGGTGACAGCTGTGATGTGAGTCTTACTAAATAATTGGAATCTCGGGACATTATAGCTCCTACAAACTCACAGTAGCTGAGGTTGAGGTTTTGATGGATCCTTCGTTTTGGCCGAATGGTGTTGCTGTTAGGAGGTTCTTCAATGCAAAAAACAAGTCCCATCCCAAAACATACGTTAATACTGCAAATAACTGTGAAAACCCAGATAAAACTGGTACTGGAAATGGAATTGGAAATAAAAACGCCATGCGAAATTTTCGGATCGGGTCACCTGGAAAATATGATCACTTAGGTGTGAACTTCAACGTTTACTACCAAAACGTACTGGATTGAACACAAAGTTAAAAGATGTTCACAATAGCGGTCGATACGCGCTTACATCCAGTTGAAATCTCTCATACCGGATCAACTGTAGAGCAGATATTTGTTAAAGTTACTATAGAGTCTGCAAGTATAATATTGGGAAATGTGTATTTGCCGCCTGGATCCGATATATCAAAATATGTCTGCCATGTTGAAAGTGTGTCCATGATCAGTAGTAGTAAGTATGCTGAATGTGATTTTATGGTTATAGGGGATTATAATTTGCCAAATATACGTTGGAGCTCCGTTGACTCAGAAACGTGCTCGTACCGTTTGGATCTATGGATGCACGAGAAGAATAGGTTTGTGATGGTTTTGCTTCTGGTGATAAGAATCAATTTTGTGAGTTCCATCTATCCATCTATCAATTTTTTTATTATGAAAGTCATTTAAAAAGTTAAAAATTATGCTTCAGTAATCCGGACCTCCGAAAAACTATATCCGTCCGGACTATCGAAGTTGTACTGTATAGAGTATACTTATATGTTACGGGTAATGACGTTAATCTGGCCAATAACGTGAATAGCCGGTCCATAACGTGACTGACCATCCATATTGGACATTCACGTCAATGACCGGCCAATAACGTGAATGGCCATGTCATTTTGACAATGTTGATAATTTAAAATTCAAGCGAACAGTTAACATCATTGTCCGGGCAATAACGTCATTGCCCATTACACAGCGGCCAACGATGTGAATATGTGATGTGAAAGCATTGAAAGTAACATAACCAAACTTTTAATTTATAAATAAATACCAACGCGAATTATTTGTTTTCAGTGTTCTTTTTTACATTGTCTTCTAAGTAATAATTTAATTTATGCAAAACCTACAAAAGCAGAATAAAACTAGCGTATTTAATAAAACTTGATTTGATAGAAATTTGATAAAAGCAGGAACGATTATTACAAAAACACAATACACAATCAGATCTTAAAATAATCGTGGTTATTTTTAAGAGGTGAGTAGATTTGTTTAAGAGCTAAATTAAAATTAGTTTGCTTGGGTGGGTGTTTTAATATCATTTTCATTAACTACTGAAGTGTTGGTACCTTTTTTATAACCATTTGTTTTTACATTAATCTTCTAAGCATCTAATTGTAATTAATGTTTACTTCTGATCTAATTTAATAAGATGGAAAACAAGAAACGGTTCAACTTCACCGAGCAAGAAAAACAAAAACTGCTTTGCATCATTGGGAAGTAAGTGAAATTGCCATCTAACAAGTACACCGAAGTGGTAGCTACTTATCATTGAAATTTATCATTCATGTATTCAGTT
Source organism: Malachius bipustulatus (assembly GCA_910589415.1). Lineage (NCBI taxonomy): Eukaryota > Metazoa > Arthropoda > Insecta > Coleoptera > Melyridae > Malachius > Malachius bipustulatus. The sequence goes on along the minus strand of OU342638.1, from coordinate 4,313,561 downwards.
ATCCGTTTCCTTTTATCCATTATGAATTTCCCATCCTTCCAGATATGTTGACGTTGTTGAAAATAAATCAACGAAGACATTTTTTGTCGATAAAAAAAAGAAACCTGGGCAAAGATAATCAACGAATATAATTGCTGTGCAGACTCTGGAGTACGCACGGAGAAGCAGCTCAGAGTACTGTACGACAATTACAAGCGAACAAATAAAAGTAGAATTGCGGAGGAATATGTAAGCTTTTATTAGGACTAATGAACATTTTTTAATTTCCATTGAATTTTGCAGCAAGAGAGCTACAAGCAGAAGATTGCTGTAGCTCAGCAAGCGGCTGTGACACAGAAGGTATGTATGTGGGAAATTAAATACAAACAACTCGCTTTTATTTACAAGCTGACAACATGGCGTATGGGTTGGGGTTCTCGTCCGTCAGGTTGGAGGAAAGGGACGGCTGAACGGAAGCCAGAGGGTAACCAATACGAGAAGACGTAAGACTTAACTAAAGACGCGTACCTTTATTTTGTTTTCCTCCCGACTGTTACCTTTTCATTAATAGCGTAATAGTGATTGTTGTAGTAGAGATAATTGTTAATTTTGTGCTTGTGACTAATAATAAACTATCTAATTATTAAAGATTAATAATTGTTACACGTATTAACATTTTTCTTTCTAAGTCATAACCCACATATATACCTACCTAACATTGTAGTATTATTTGATTTTTTTCATCTGTTATCGATGCATTTTCTTTTTTTTTTTTTCATAACTGAATCCTTATTTTCATATGTGACTGGAGTTTTATAAAAAAAATATGTTTGTCGATATGTAAATATTATGAATATTCTAATTTTAAAGACTAAAGAAAGAGATGGTTTAAAACTGGTGGCGGAACTTGCTCGGCAAATATCACCCAGAAGCAGAAGTTACTTGCCGTATTAGAAAGTCAGGTAATACCGCTGACTAACGAGTTCGACGGTGCTGCAGTGTATTTCCGTAATTATTATTCATTATACCTTATAGATTTAATAATAATAATTATCATACATCATCTCAATTTCTATCATCTTCTAGGAGAAGATGATCTTTCGACATTCGACCTTGATCTCACCGAACCAGGTCCTGCTATTACTCTTCCTAAACCTACTCCTACTAAGAAAGCCAACAGGAAAAAATCAAAATTGAGTACGGAGGATCTTAGGAGGCAATTTTACTTGCGGAAAATAAAAATTGCTGACTTTTAGCTGAAAATCAAAAAAGGAGTTCCTGCTTGGTGATTTCCGGAGTAAGGTTTCATAATATGCTCTTCTAGTGGAAAGGCTTCATCAGCGACTATAATATATGGTTGTTTCTTCTGTCTATCTGGTAAAGCTCTTGGTGACGGCAAATTCAATTCTCCCGTGGTTAAACGGTGATGCAGTTCGGTTTTCTTAAACACGCATCCGTCAGATATTCTTCCTTGAGTTCCTACGTCTAAAAACACTATATTATAGTCAGCATCTATCAACGCAAACATAACAATACTGTTCGTTGATTTGTAATTATAATATTCGCTACCACTATGGATGGGACTTTGCAATATCACGTACTTGCCGTCCATTGAGCCAACGCAATTTGGAAAATTCCATACACTTTGAAATTGTTGGGAGACTTGATACCACTCTTCTGAAGTAGCAGGCATCTGGAAAAGGCAAAATTGAAAATTATTATTTTTTGTATTACCTACCCTATGTATTTATTTCTATTTATTCAATAACTATTTTTTGTGCATTGCAGGAAAACGAAACATCAGATATAATTGAAGCTGAAGATACAACTAATAATCAAAGTGGCTTTGAAGAAGAGACGGAAGAATTAGCTGGTTCAACGACAATGTCGCAGCCAAACCCACCGCCACAACGTCGCACAGGAGAAAAAAGGAAGGTAAAAAGAGGAGAGGATCCTAGAATCAATGAAGCATTTAAAATATTAAAAAAGGGGGGGAGTCCGATAACCCATATTCTGCTTATGGACAACATATTGCCCGAAAATTGAACGAATATTTTAAAGAAACTTAAAAAAAAAATGAATTTAAAAATTTTATTTGAGGCTGATATGGGCCGAATACAATCTGGTTTTGCTTTGCAAACGAATGAGTCTAACTTAATAACAGTTAATACCCCCAAACCTTCGCTGTACCTTCGTAGTTGTACCTCTACCCCGCTCACGTCCCCAGCTTCAACTGACGCACATTCCTCATTTACCGTCAGCTCTTACCACGAACTTACTTCTTCAAGTACGTCATGTAATTCAAATTTTCCACAAAATAAACCTTCAACCAACCAAATGTCATTTCCCTCTACTTTATTCTCAACGGAGTGCAATGCTTACCCCAGCAATTTACCTACATCCCAAAATGAAATAAGGCTTTATTATAATACTTTTTCTGACGGGAACTAGATTAGAGATCATTTTGTCTTTGTATAGAATGTAGTTTACGTTTATTATTACTTATTTTTTTAGACTTACGGCCAATATTATAAACGCTGGTTAAGTTAACTGGCAGATTTCTGTGCCCGATTTTGAAGCTAATATTGACCTCGAATAACTTTTATTAAAATTTTTGTAATCCCTTTTATGCCAAGAGTAATTAAACTGCAATAATTTCTACATAATATAGTCTATGGCCCGAATTCATAAAGAAATGAAAATGCGATAATTACGTAATTAAATAATTAAATATAATTATTTGTAAAATGAAATCGGAATTCAGAAAGCCTATTGCATTGATTATATGCAATAATTACGTAATTATTAATCCGTCAAATTTAATCAACGCAACGCTTGGCAACATGGTAGTAATCACATTCTAACGATCTGCGAATGTCAACATCATGTCAACAACGTCATTTTTATATCGCATATCGCACTATCGCAGCTACGCTACGACGGAACGAGCAGTACGATAGTACGAGCACCATTCCCGCCATTCGCCATTCCGCATTCCGGTCCGGCTGGAATATTAATTTGTTGTGTTTTCGCTATTGGTTTTCGTTAATTTCGTTTTGTGTTATTGTGTTACTATTGTGAAGTTTGAACTTGAAGTGAGGAGCAGAGGACTCAGTGGAACTTATTAGTGATTGACTATTGACTGACTGTATAAATTCTGTGGTGTTATTAGTAAGAAGAAAAAGTAGGTACTTCTTTGTGTTATTTATTATTACGGTAATGGTCAATGGTGCTGTTTGACGCCCTGACTTTCCCTCCACTAGCAAAGTCAGATAATTGGTCAGGGTAGGTTTTTTTCCCTTAAAATTTACGGCTTTTTCTTTATCTTCTATATTTACATTTTACTTTTCTTTTATTTTCTTGAAATTTTAAGGGAAAAAACGTACTCTGACCAATGAACCTGACTTATTAGTGAAGGAGAAGTCAGGGCATCAAACAGCACCATTACCGTTATTACTTTATTACTTATTGTAATATTGTGGCGCGTTGACGTGTTACCTATTAATTTATTTTTTGCATTGAAATTTGCATTATTCAATTACGGTAAGCAACCATCATTCATACTACGATAATAGTTTTTCACGTCTGTATTACCGGTAGTTGCGTAAATTTAAAGGACATAATTACACTTTTCTTTTCAATATTGTAGCCTCTTCAACGATGCAGACTTCGTCGTCGTCGTCGGAAAGAGAGAGCAGTAGTAAACGGGCTAAGGGGAAGAACTTTTCCGAGACGGAGAAGTCCCTGTTGTTGGCGATTATAGAATCGTAAGTAGCTGCAAATTTTTTATAAGTAGAAAATTATAATTAATTTAAACATCTAAAATGATTTGTTGATGCACCTAAAAAGGCATAACAAGGTATTGAAAAACAATGATCTTTGTTATAAAGAAAGTATTACTACTGTTCGTTGAACTGAAAATGCAACTTGCAACTTCGGTGTGTCTTATTACACTTATCTAGTTGAAATTTAGAATTTTCTTGTGTCAAGAATAGGTAGGTAGGTAGGTTGCCTTTCCTACAAAATACATCACTCCTATTTAGTCACTTATCCATTACTCCTCTCCTCATATTCCTGTCTTTACTTTGTCCACTCAGAAAGAAGCAAGCAATTGAGTGCCGAGTTACTGGGGCTGACTTCATCAAGAGGAAGGCGAAGGCATGGGAGGAGGTTGTCGTAGAATTCAACGCTTCTGCTGACTCTGGGAGCAGAAGTATGAAGCAGCTGCGCACATTCTACGACAACCAGAAGAGGATGGCGAAGAAGCAGGTCGCAGAACAAAATGTGAGCATATTAACATAATTAACATCTATAGCAGATCAGCTTATTATATTTTGCAATGAATGACAACAAATTATTTTGATATTACACAAATCTAGATATGCTCAGATAGCTGAGGCTATCGATTTGGACCCGCTAGAAGGGACGGGACAAATAGACGCCGTCATCCAGAGGGCAAAATCAGAGGAAAAACTCAGATAAGTAAGTATCTATACACAGTTATAATTATTATAAAATATAATTTGTATTATGGCTTTTAATTTAGATGTTTATGCATGTTATAGCAGAGCTTTCTTTTTGTGAACCTAGTATATGCACTTGCAATTTATTAAAAAATTACTTTAAAAAAGAACGTTTCATATTACCTTCATATTTGTCAGTTTTCAAACTGTTTTCGAAAAGCAAACGAATACATACATTTTTAATTTGCTCATGTCATTTTCTATAAAATTCTAGAAGTGAATTTCTTTGGTTTTCCAATAAGCGGTATGATAATATGATTTGCAATAATGTAAATGCAATATTGCAAAGTCTATGTAAATTGTAACATTTGTAATATTGCAGTTTACAATTTATATTTCTTCTTTGTGTGTATACAATTTATTGGTTATAATAATTGTCGAAATGTTCATTTGCAGACAGAAATTTTCAAAACAGGAGGAGGATCAAATGAGGCTGCCGGCATAAGCGGAACTAGCCAAATTGTACTGTCTATTCTAGGGGACACAGTTGTTCCTCTAGATAGTCCGTTTGATTCGGCTGCTTCATATCACGGAGGTAATTGTTATTGCTTTAATAGAAGTCTAAATGCATTTTTTCAAGTGGCAGATACTAAACTGTTGGGATAGACACATCGCGATTGCTTTGTCACAGTGCGCTTCTATCCTTTTCTTGCATATTAGAACTTATCTATAATTTTCTGTAAATTTGTAGTATGTATATAGTAGCAAATTTAAGTTATATTAGGTTTGTTCCAACACACGATTTCAAACAGTTGGGAACTAGTAAAAATATTCCGTCAATGTAGTTTCACTTTTGATTTGAGCTCTCATTATGTAGACACTTTATTCACTCCTTGTTTTTAATGATTCTGAACCACTTAGAGTCATGTGTTGAATCAATTATTGTTGCTTGATATAAATTTTTTATCTTCTGTTTCAGATGATATCAGTTGCACTCCCGCTCCCGATGGCCGTGCACCCACTCCTGTTCCCTCCAGCCCTGTAGTAACTGAAGCCAAAAAGCTTCGTGTCTTTAAAAAGAGACCTATAATTAAAAAAAAAGAAAAAGTCCGCGCAGTATTAAATTGGAGGCAAAAATATTTCCGGCAAAAATATTTAAATGCTGTTAAGCAAGAGCGAGCAATAGATATCGACATCGAAATTAAAAAGAAACAGCTTGCGATATTAAATTTAAATTAATAAATAGTGCGGAATTGATTATGATTCTGTTTGAAGCCAGCCGTGAAAACCTACATACATCAATAATTCATAATTCAAATATTTGAACGTATATCTATAACCTATAATATTATTAACTTTCACTAATGTTGCTAACACAAGAAAACAATAATTAATTTTAATTCTAATAAGCAGATAAGAAAAAGTCATCTTAAACTGAAAGTTGTTTTTATTTTCAATAGGATGGTGTGACTCTCTCCTTATGGAACAAGCTGTTGCCTTCCAAAGACTGTATTGATAATGTGACTCCTCATGGCTGTATTACCATCCCGGATGTGGACATGTTCATTCTCTTCAAGCACCTGTTCATATTCAACTGGGTCATCATAAACATCTCCCAAATCAATGGCAATGTTATGTAATACAGAACATGCTACAATGATTGCCATTGTAGTTTCCAGTTTGGTTCGCAATCCTACTGCTAGACATGGAAATCTTCGCTTCAGTACACCAAAACACCTCTCAATCGTGTTTCTAGTGGAAATGTGTGCCCGATTGTATTCTTCCTCGGCAGGATTTCGTGGATTCTGCACTGGAGTTAACAGATATGGCTTACACGGATATCCACTGTCTCCAAGTAAGAAATTGTGTAAGCCAAAATCTCCCCTCTCAAACTGCACACTCAATGTGCTATATATAATGTAAATAACTATTTTCGTTATTATTATACAGGGTGTCCCGTAATTAGCGTGCAATACTGAAACAGCAGACTCTATTTTCAAAAATATGAAAAAAGTTCCTATAAAAATAGGTCGAGAAATGCTTCCTAAGGGGGCTACAGCCCCCGACAGGGGAGCCCATGAAGGTGGTTTTTATTTAATATCTCCGAACTCGTTCGAGATAGAAAAGTGAAATTTTGGGAATTTATCAAACTTTTTATGGCCAATAAGATGCAATTAACAGCAATTTTAAAATTACCATTAGGGGGGGGGGTCAAACGACAAACGACATCAAAAAAATATCTGCAGTCAGATTTAACCATATCAAAAATGTACGCCCTTTACAAAGTTAATAGAGAAAATTGTGTATCAATGACCATCTACGCAAGAAAGTTTCGTGAACTAGGTTTAGCATTTAAAAAGCCTCAAAAAGACACTTGCTATAAGTGTGATACACTGAAAGTACAAATTGCCTATGCGAATGAGAGGGAAAAAGAACGTTTAATTTTCGAGCAAGAGAATCACCATTCTTCATCAGACGAAGCTTATAAAGCAAAAGATAAGGATAAAAATATTGCAAGGGCGGATCCATCAACAGCTGTGTTTGCTTTTGATTTGCAGCAATGTCTGCCTACTCCCTACCTAAAATCTTCAATTTCATTTTACAAGAGACAGTTATGGACTTACAATCTGACAGTCCGTAACTTAGCTACAAATGAAGCACCTTGCTACATGTGGAACGAATCTGTTTCAGGTAGAGGCGGAAATCAGATCGCTTCTTGTTTATACCGGCATATTATCGATTTACCATCTAGTGTAAAAAAAGTGGGTTTTTATTCAGATACCTGCGGAGGTCAGAATAAAAACAGTCATGTGGCAGCTATGTTCATGACGATTTTACTGGAGAAAAATACCCTTGAATGTATTGACCATAAGTTTCTGGTTAGTGGTCATACACATATGGAATGCGATGTGGACCATGCAACAATTGAGAAAGCAAAGAAGAAAACTACCATGAAAATTAATCATCCTTATGACTGGGCACAACTAATACGAAGTTGTAAAAAAACAAATCCCTTTGAAGTGAAGATAATGGAATGTGACCATTTTTTAAATTTTGCAGAATTATTAAAAACTTACTTGGTCCAAAAAAAGTTACTGAAAATGGTGAAAAATTTTTGTGGAAAGACTTACAGTGGGCACGTTATTGCCAGGACAATATTGGAACACTGTATTATAAGTCATCTCTCAGCAACCAAGATGGTTTTAAGACGGTTAACTTTCGCCGACGAGAGAGGCAAGTAGCGGCACTCAGACTGTCAAAGCTACATAATGAACCTGTTTCGATTAATAAAGACAAGAAAAAGAACCTAATGGAACTTTTGCCCCTTATTGATAAGGAGTTTCGACCTTTTTATGAAGGTTTATTGGTAGCTGATGTTCCCGACCTAGATCCAGATCTGGTAGAGGTCGATCCCGACGAATAATAATTTGTTTATTACCTATTATTATTATTAGTACTTGTATTTTTGAACTTATGTTGAAAGAATAAAAAATTTATTTTAATGTCTGATATTTTATATTATTTTTCGTTTATATTAAAATATCATACCAATGAGCGTTAGGGGCATAATATATTTTTACTATTTCAAAATAATTTTAGGTACACACTAATTTAATATAATATCTCGAAAATAAGGGTTGGCAACGCGGCAGGCTACGAACTGCATGGCTACTTGAATACTCTCCTGTTTCTAACTCGAAATCGGGCGAAACAGAGAGCTATAAATACTAATTTTGGTATCTTAGGGCCGGTTGTTCGTACGAAAAGTTAATCTGTGATTAGTTAGCTATAGTTAAAATTTGAATGTGGTTAACTTTCAATTGCGTTGTTCAAAAGATCTGAAATATGCGGTTAGGTAACCTCAGATTAAAGCTACACGCGAGTTGGCAACTTTGCACAATTGATCGGGTCTTCTTGTTACTCTATTTTTATTGGCCTTGGACCATGGAAATGAAGGTAATTTTCATATATTTCATACAAAGTTTTCGACATTTATGAGGTTTGATACTGTTATAAATACAAAACGTCAACTGTTACTGTAATTAATTTTAATTATTAACAATCCAATTCCTCCAATCCATAATCCAATCCGTTACTGTTGGTGTTGGTTTGTTTTTGTTGTTTGTTGGAGTTAACTTTCATCTTCATCTTGCCTTGCATAAAGGAATAAGGTAAGTACAAGATAAATAATTATTGTTTACGGTAGACCTTGTTTACTTCAGCAAGCCAGTAGGTATCCGAGACTCCGCGCTGGGCCCCGGTATTTTTGTCTGTTAATTTATTGTTGTTTATTGTTCAAGTTTTTTACTCAAGTAGGTACTCTTCTACCCAATTCTATTACTTAATAAGATTATATTTTATACAGTAAGTTAAAACAAGAACCTCAATAATAAATAGAAAGAATACCTATGCTCAAACTTTGTGCAAGTGACTCCTTTTCAGTTAGATACCTTACCTACTTTATGTGTATTTAAAAATATATTGAATAGTGAGGCTGACGTTGATACTTCAGTTGGCCTCTGAGATGTAGTCAACAGGAGAACCAAAGTACCTACCTACTCACCAAAAATTAATTTTTCCAGAAATGGATAGTAGCGAGTTATGCATTCCTTCATGAATGACACATTGTAACTCATTATCATTCGAGTATAGTAAGTCCTTATTAGTTTTATAACCCTTAGCCTCGAAACAAATGGCCCATTGTAATATTGTTATTATGAACTAAATATCAAATGATATATGTATAATGACTATTATTGTTAATCATATTAATATTCTGTATTTGAAACTAGGATAATGTTCTTAAAACACATCCTTTTGGAATTATTAATAAACAGGCGCATGGCAAAGCCACCGCCCTCCTTAAAAGGTATAAATACTGTATTTACTTATTGTACTAGTTAGATCAGATTTAGCATTCGTGCCTAATGTATTTATTGTAGTATATTAGTCTGTTCTCAATAAATTAATTTTTAAAAAAGTCTTTTGTGGCCCTTGAAATCAAAATTGGCGCAGTCAGTAGGATTCAGCCCTTTGCACTAAGAATTTGCACAGAATATTGCCAAATTTAGAGCAAAGAAAGTGTAACAAGTGTAAAGTCAGTGTCAACTGAGAGAGCTGTCTTCAACAAGAACCCGATCTTCAAGAGCTTCAAGACTTCACCTGCAAGACCCAAACCCAGCAACTCTCCAACCGAGTTTGAGGCAATAAAGTCGAGCAGAAAACCTGGACGAGCCCCAGCAGTTCGCAGAACTTGAGGTCCACTCGCCAGCTGAAAGAAAACTTGCACGAACAGTAAGTCCTTTCTTTCTCCCATCCTTAGTTTTAATTGCAAAAAGAATTTGTTGTCCCATTCACTTGTGACTGAACTTTTTCTTTTTTCATTAGTATTTTAAGAAAAAAGTAATTCTTATATTATTTTAAGAAAAATATTTTCAAAGCAAGTTAAAATTTAAATTCTATCAAGGAATTATTTGATGAATTAAACAATTCATATAGGTATTGATTTTTAGAAATAATAAGTGAATATTCAAATTTATAAAAGATATTTCTATTAGAAACAAGTTCACTTTAAGTATTATCTGAACAAAAGTATTTGGTTATATCATCATGGCACAGCAACCAATTAATTATATGGCAATTAGAGCATATGCAGATGCAATTCCAGAATTTGACGGTAATGAATTTGCCTTATATCCATTTATTGAACAAAGCAATAGACTTCTAGTACATTTTAACCGTGCTGACGATGAAGTACTTAGAACTTACCTATTGGGATTAATTACCAGCAAATTCAAAGGAAGAGCACTAGCACTAGTTGGTAGCCGAAGCGACTTAGCAACATGGGAACAAATGAAAAATGCCCTAATAAATTGCTTTGACGACCATAGAGATATTGATTGCTTAGCCAACGATATAAATTCTGCAACTCCTCATCCAAGAGAATCACTATTAGAATTTAGTAATAGATTGCAATTATTACGTGGAAAAATTGCAACAAAATTAAAAGCTATACCTGTAGCAGACATGAACCTCGAAACGAAACAAATAAGATACGCACATTACGAATCAATGACTTTAAATGCTTTTATTAGAAATTTGCATCCGTTCAATTTACAAATGGCGATACGTCTTAGAAATCCGAATACTTTAGAACAAGCACAAACATTCCTTATTCAAGAAGAAAATTTTCAACGATTGAATAATTCAAATTCATTCAAACCAAATAACATTAAAAACCGACCACAAAATATTAATACCAGTAATAATTATCGAACCCCATATTATAATACACCCTCATTCTCACAACAATTTACTTCTTCACCCCATTATTCTCAGCCAAATTTCAGGCAAAATTTCAATGCTCAAGTCAATGCAAACCAAAACAATTTTCCCTCACAACCGATTAATATTCAACCCCGTCCTGTCCAACAACAACGTTTCTTCACAAACCGACAAGTCTTTGGCAAACCACAGCCAGCTTTTGGAAAAAATACGCCGATTTCCAGACAAAATGCTGCCACAAATTATCCAACCCCTATGAGTATTTCCAGACAGGTGTCTCATAGACCCCCTCAACATAACTTTAATAGTTATAATCACCCTAACAAAAAACATAAAGCAGACGAATTCTATAATGTAGAAAATCCTGAAGAAAATTCAACCCAAGAATTTCAAGACCCAGATTTCCTCCAAAATCAAAATGATTATTATGACGAATATGTTTACGACGAGAGCGAAGAACCAAATTCCAATGAGAAAATAAATTTTCAAATACCAGCCTCGGAAACTATGAATTAAATATCGTAGATAAAAACAATAAACTCCCTTTTATAAGAATAAATAATCCACCACTTAAACTACTTATAGACACAGGTGCAACTACTTGCCTTCTCAGACCCTCAATTGTCGAAAATTATTTCCCAGACCAAATTTTCCATGATCCCTACAATCTTACCTCATGCGGAGTAAAAAACAAAGGTAGATTTAAAGCAAAAATTCCCACATTCCCAGAGTTCAAAACAAAAACCAATTTCGAAGTTTGTCTATTTGACTTTCACGATTATTTCGATGGTCTTCTAGGACTACCGTTCTTACAACAAAACAAATTCACAATTGATTTTTCCAAAGACATCCTTTACAATGACCATGTCAAATTTAAATTAAATTATGATAGAAATTCTGAAAATTTCACAGATATAAGCCCACAGTCGAGTAAAATTTGCACAGTTACTTGTAATCAAAAACAAGGAATTATAGAAATCCCCGAAATGAAATCAGAACACTGCTTTACATTACCAGCGATCAGTGAAGCAAATAATTTTAAAACTCAAATAGAAATATTTAATCCGACTAATCAGTCAATAAAAATAAAAAATCCTCATATTTCAAGTAAGTCTTTTACATCGAATGAACATTTTCTTTGTAACTTCCAGATTTGTTACAATAACCCGAATTTTACTTCATCATATCCAGACATAAGAACTAATCACTTGAACCATGAAGAAAAATCACAACTTCTCAATATTTGCAATGAATTTTCCGATATCTTTCATAATGAAGATCAACCTTTAACCTTCACAAACAAAATAAAGCACGAGATTAAAACAAAAGACGAATTACCAATCCATTCTAAAACATACCGATATCCCTACGTTCATAAACAAGAAGTCGAACGCCAAATTGATAACATGCTAAAAAATGGTATAATTAGACATTCTGATAGCCCCTATTCAGCCCCTATTTGGATTGTTCCAAAAAAGTTAGACGCATCAAATAAACAAAAATGGAGACTAGTCGTTGATTATCGTAAATTAAATGAAAATACTATCGATGACCGATATCCTATTCCCAACATTACTGACATTCTAGATCGACTTGGCAGAGCTAACTACTTCACAACCCTCGATTTAGCCAACGGATTCCACCAAATAGAAATGTCCCCAGAAAGCATACCTAAAACCGCATTTTCAACTGAAAACGGACACTATGAATATCTCAGAATGCCTTTTGGGTTAAAAAATGCCCCATCAACCTTCCAAAGAGTCATGAATAATATATTAAGAGGTCTCATCAACCGAATTTGCTTAGTCTATATGGACGATATCATTATTTTTTCAGCTTCATTAGAAGAGCATATTAAAAATCTAAAAACGGTATTTTTGCGTCTCAGAGAATCTAATATGAAGATTCAACCCGATAAAAGCGAATTCCTGCGAAAAGAAGTTGAATTCTTAGGTCATGTAATAACCCCTGAAGGTATCAAACCTAATCCTAAAAAAACTTTCAGCTATAAAAAATTTCCCAATTCCGACAACTGCAAAAGAAATTAAATCCTTTCTTGGACTAGTAGGCTATTATAGAAAATTCATCAACAATTTTGCTAAGATTACTAAACCACTTACTCAGTGTTTAAAAAAAGGTCAAACCATTAACACACCAAGGAATTCCTAGATTCCATAAATATTTGCAAAAGTCTACTCTGCAATGAACCAATTCTCAAATTTCCCGATTTTAACAAAGAATTCATTGTTACTACGGACGCCAGTCAATTTGCGGTAGGAGCAATACTCTCACAAGGTCCTATTAATTCGGACAAACCAATCTCATACGCTTCTCGTACCCTAAATCCAGCAGAAATAAATTATTCCACAATAGAAAAAGAACTTCTAGCTATTATCTTTGCAGTCAAAACTTTCAGACCCTATCTCTTCGGTAGACGATTCAAAATAGTAAGTGACCATAAACCCTTAACCTGGTTATTCTCCCTGAAAGAGCCAAACTCGAAACTGGTCAGATGGAGATTACTTTTGAGCGAATACGACTACGAAATAATTTATAAAAAAGGAAAAATTAATTCAAATGCAGATGCGCTATCACGCATCAAACTTCCCGAAGACAATATGGAAATCCATCCCTTAGACAATAACGACAACAATAGTCTTATTGTAGAAACAGGAGACAATGACATTGACGAATTTCTCAATAATCAACTTAGAGACATTAACGACAGCAATACACAACATTCAGAGTTAGAACACCCAATACTAGATATACCAATTACGGAACACCCTGTAAACTTCTATAAAAATCAAATTATCTTTACATGTTCGCCAAACAAATTACTACCCACAAGTACAAAGAGTAATCCTTTTAATAAAAATCGGATAACGACTCATTGTAAGAACGAACATCTCGAAAAAGCCACAATAGATACATTTAAATACTTCGTAGACCCTAAGAATAAATATTGCATCTACATGGTGAAATGGA